>OZ007593.1:209665498-210957998 GCA_963931845.1 Maratus michaelseni
CTTCGTTCAGCTCGTTAATTTTTTTCAGGAGGGTTTTGACTTCCTGCTCCGCGACGTCGTGTTTCTCCCGCCACTTGAGCGCTTCCTGCTCCGCGACGTCGTGTTTCTCCCGCCAGTTCAGCGCTTCCTGCTCCGCGACTTTGTGTTTGTCCTGCCAAAGCAGCGCTTCTTCTCGGAGCCGGGTCGTTTCCTGCTCGTGCTGCGTGTCTCGTGCGACCTTTTCGAGTTGGAGAGCTTCGCAGTGTTTTCGCGAGGCCGCGTTTTCCGATTCGAGTTGCTGGTTGCGGTCAACCAGCGGCTTGAAGGCGTGCAAGAGTCTTTGCTGGAAGGGACGCGGAGTCCAGTGATCTTGCCCCACCGCTTCGTAAAAAGTCATGTCGGCTTGCTCCTGGAGCCTGATTTCGAGAGTGGCTTTCGGACGACGGGTAGAGTGCTTGAAATAGAGTTTGCGACCGTGCAGGAGATGGAGGAAATGAGGGGTGGGGACCGGGGAGGGTACGAATTGCGAGGTGACGGGTAGAACGAGTCCGAACCGGATGCCGGGAATGTTTTGGACGAGGAAACGCCATTTCCGGTCAGTGAAAATCAGGTCGCCTCGGACCAAGTCTCCCCATTTCAGGTTTTTGAAAGTCTCGTCGAGGAGTTGACGCAGCCCGCCTTCCCATTGCAAGACGAGGGGGAGCAGGAAATCTTTCGGCAAGGTTTCGTAAATGTAAAAATGATTGGGAGTGACGAGAGCACCGCTCTCTCCAGAGAATTCGCAGATGGATTCGCGTTGGCTGAGGTAGCCGAGCGCGTGCACGAGATGGAGAGGAGAGTGAATGGGTTGTTTGTGGATGATACGGAAACGGGGACCGGGCCGGTCGTCTCGATCGATTTTGATTTTTTTCCAGACGTTTCTTTCGAAATGACCGTGAGGCGGGGAGACGACGATCATATGCCGGTGCTGGCGATGTCGAGCCTCTTCGTACTTGCCCCCGTCGCACCAGCAGGAAAAGGGAAGCGTGCGCGTACGCCCTTCGTCTAAATCCATGGCTTCGAGAAAACTTTGGTAGGCGACGGCTCGCACGATCACGTGATGCCATTCGGCCTCCTTCCCGAGATCGAGGTACATGCGTAGGCAGGAAGAGGCCCGGTTGAGGGAATCCATGTCGAATGTGAGTGGGTTGGGAGACAGAGGCAGGGGCCAGAGGGGATCGTAAGCACGGGGTTGCGGATCAGGAGTGCGACCAAACAAATCTTTGGCGGGACAGAGAGGCCTCCTGTCGAAAGCAGAGGAGACGAAGGTTTGTACGGGAGGAAGAGTATGCAGAGTCAAAAAATGTCGAGCGCATTGTAGGAGGTGATCGGAATGTTGGCATTTGCAGTTTGCCGGCCAAGTTTTGTTTCCGAAACACCAAGCGCAACAGAGTAATGTATCCAATGCATGCCGTTCTTTGCAGTGCTTCTCGTAATCTCTGGGTAAGACGGGACGAGGGCAGTGAGGGCAGGGGAAAGCGGTGGTTTTTTTGTACAAGAAATTTTTGTAACATCTAAAATCCGAGCGGCTTTTGGGCGGCATGAGTCACAAAGAGTTTTTGAAAACAGTATTCAAAAATGAATCGAAAGTGGAGCCGTTTCAAAACGTTTTGACAGAGCGTAAAGTTGAAACCGAGTCGAACCTCTCCAAAAAAAAAAAAAAAAAAAAAAAAAAAAAAAAAAAAAAAAAAAAAAAAGTAACTGAATTTTTTTTTTTTTTTTTTTTTTTTTTTTTGACGAGTTAGACTTGGAGCTTTCAAAATATTTTAGAAACTAAAATCTGAGTTGACAGTCTAAGCTCATAACCCTACAAAAAAAAAAAAAAAAAAAAAAAAAAAAAAAAATGTGTAGGGTTATGGGCTTAGACTGTCAACTCAGATTTCAGTTTCTAAAATATTTTGAAAGCTCCAAGTCTAGCTTGTCAAAAAAAAAAAAAAAAAAAAAAAAAAAAAAAAAGTAACTGATTTTTTTTTTTTTTTTTTTTTTTTTTTTTTTTGACGAGTTAGACTTGGAGCTTTCAAAATATTTTACAAACTGAAATCTCAGGGTCTAACTCGTCAAAAAAAAAAAAAAAAAAAAAAAAAAAAAAAAAAAAAAACTTTTGTTCGTCTTTCATAAAAACATTCATTCGATTCCATTCTTTGGTTCGAAAAAACACTGCTTTGGAATGGTTATATTTTCCCAAGACTGTTTGTATACTCGTAAACCATAATGGCACCCTCAAAAACTGGCAAAATGTAAGTAACAGGTTCACATTTATAATTGTTTTCATCTTTATCACTTTTATGAATGATTCTACTTTGGCACACAGCGGTCAGTAAAATCTTTGGAAATCGATTTTCCTGGACATTTTCTTTCCATTCGAAGGGACAAATGTTTCTTTCTGTGAAAAAACTAGCTCAGAAAGAAACATTTGTCCCTTCGAATGGAAAGAAAATGTCCAGGAAAATCGATTTCCAAAGATTTTACTGACCGCTGTGTGCCAAAGTAGAATCATTCATAAAAGTGATAAAGATGAAAACAATTATAAATGTGAACCTGTTACTTACATTTTGCCAGTTTTTGAGGGTGCCATTATGGTTTACGAGTATACAAACAGTCTTGGGAAAATATAACCATTCCAAAGCAGTGTTTTTTCGAACTAAAGAATGGAATCGAATGAATGTTTTATGAAAGACGAACAAGTTTTTTTTTTTTTTTTTTTTTTTTTTTTTTGACAAGTTAGACTTGGAGCTTTCAAAATATTTTAGAAACTGAAATCTGAGTTGACAGTCTAAGCCCAAAAAAAAAAAAAAAAAAAAAAAAAAAAAAAAAAAAAAAAAAAAAATTGTAACTGAATTTTTTTTTTTTTTTTTTTTTTTTTTTTTTCTGTAGGGTTACGAGCTTAGACTGTCAACTCAGATTTTAGTTTCTAAAATATTTTGAAAGCTCCAAGTCTAACTCGTCAAAAAAAAAAAAAAAAAAAAAAAAAAAATTTTTTTTTTTTTTTTTTTTTTTTTTTTTTTTTTTTTTACATTTCGACAGGGGACTCAGATTTCAGTTTGAAAAATATTTTGACGTTTCGCGACATTCTAAACAGTTTTTAAATTTTCCCACAACTTTTTAGTTGAGTGATTCTGATGTGTTTACAAGTGACACTGTTTAATGATTCAATCTACATTTTCTTCCAGTTTACGTGCTTTGCGTTTGCATTCATCTCGCTAGGCCGTGGTTGACGTGCTTTGCGTTCCCATGTCACTGGTTGACGTGCTTTGCGTTCCCATGTCACTCGTTGACGGGGGGCGGGCGCGGGCGAGTCCACGGTTCGTTTCTCACGGGTAGCCGTGTTTCGAGAGTCCCTGGGGTACTGACGGGAAGAGTGCTTGAAACGGGTGGAGGGTGATTGCACGGCACCCAGTCTTGCGAGAACGGGTAAAATGAGACGGATGACTTGGAAATGTCCTTTCAGGCGGGCTCGTACCATGTTGCCCTCCATTCCTGAATGGGGGCAACGGGGTAATCTGAACTCTTTAGGTAGACTCTCGAAACGATAAAAATGATTCGAGGTTTCCGGGAAATTTGCAGACTGACGCAGGTTGACTCGTATAGCCGAGAGTGTGGACATGCGGATGAGTGGAACCGGATGGATGAATGTAAGCGGATGGACGAGAAGATGGTATTTGGTATCCAGAAAATACACAGAGGTTATCAAAAGAGCACTGAAATCTTTTCGGATCACTTTGCATTGAATCTAGCTTACTTGCATCGCTACCCTGTTAATCTTTAGAGGCCTTAAAAGAATCAACAGAAAAATATGCAACTAGAATAACAACTTTAAAACCCCACTGAATGCCTTGCAATATCAATTTTGACACTAAAGGGAAGCTTGACAATTTTCATCTTGAAGGGCTCAGCTGTGTATATGCTTAATAACATCAGTTAAGGGTTCCTCAATGAAAGAGCTTTTTCTGGATAAGGATGGATTAAGAGTTAATAGAGCGGCAGTCCATAAGAGCGCATCTCATTGCAAAAATTTTCCTTACTGAAAGCACCAACGAAGCGTTTGCTTTAGAGTTTAAAACAGTAGTTGACAAATATATAATCCCGCATGAAACCACAATCGAGCTCTCGCTTTAGAGTTCAAAACAGGAGTGGACACATCTACAATCCCGCATTAAACCACAATCAATCACATATAGAAACAGATGGAATAGCTCATCTCTGAGCTCAGAGTTTAATCAAAGTTCTAAAAAAAGTTTGTTTCGGCTTTTACAACAACAGTCAACCCCCTAGACCTAAATAGGAACCCGAAAAAGAAGCACCACTCAGATAAAATAAAAAAAAATTAAAAAAAAAATGAAATGGATTGAGAGCCGACTGATAAAGACAAATTTTACTTTTTTTCCCGCGAGGCGGGAGCGCAGCGACCGCCGAGTGGGTAAAAAAGTAAAATTTGTCTTTATCCAGTCGGCTCTCAATTCCACCCCACCCCCCACTTCCCAGTCTCTTTCTATTCACATAAACTTAAGCGTTCCAATGTTGGAGAGCCATCGTCTGCAAAAAAAATGCGATACAAGTAAATTTGGAAATTTCCAAATTTACTTGTATCGCATTTTTTTTGCTCCCCCTGATGCCGACGGCACCAGTCTATACAGGGAAAAAAGAAAAAACAGTTTAGCATAGTTTTTGACGTTTATAAAATGGATTACCTTCATCTAAAAGTCTTTTCAGTTCCGGGTTGCGTTTCATGGGTTTGGTCAAGGCGACTGTATTGTTCAGGTCGCGGTTGACGTGGTAAATAATGATGCAGGTGACATGTTTCTCGTCCTTTTCCAGCTTCAGTTTTTGATAGGCGACAAAGGGAATGGATTCGCCTCCGGCCCGAGTGAGAAAGCGATGGCCTTCCGAGACTCCAAACGTAAAGGGAGTCAGTTCTTGAAGGCGGGATTGGCAGCGGCAGTGAACATTGGGCGGCAGGATGCATTCGACGAGGAGGCGCCGATCACTTTGGACCCTGACAGAAAAGTGACTAAAGGGATGATTTCGGGGTCTCAGGATCGTCGCCACGTTGGTCTCAATGTCGTGTAGACCGCGGTCGAAAAAGCGCATTGCTTGCACTTTGAGGTAGGGAGAGAAATTGATCATGATGTAGCCGTAGCCGGGGAGGTGATAGGTCAACAGGTGCATATCTTCCATCCATTGGTAAGAGTTTAAATACTGATCCATCACTTCTCGCATGCGTTCAAAAGTGCCTTTGTAGAAGGCGCCGCGTGCATTGGGGGCGTACCGGCCCCGAAAGCCATCGATGAGGAAATGACGCAGGGTAAATTGCAGGGTGTTTTCGTTTCGGAGCAGACAGAGGCGATGGCCCCAATTATTTCGGTCCACGTACCATCCGGTCCGGAGCAGGTTGAAATAGCGCAGGTAGTCAAAGGAGAAGGGGAGTCGGCAGTCTAGGTACGAAGCACGGTGCTCGAGGAAAGGCTTGAATTCGGGCATCTTGTAGAGGATGCACATTTTATCCTCGAGCGGGATGTATCGGAGAATATGCTGGAGAATGTACGGATGCAAGTCGAGCAGGTTGGGCGGAGACACGGCGGAACGAGAAGAGGCAGGAGCGGCCATCTCAAGAGTCGGCGTTTGAATGAAGACCCGTCCTTTGCATCCCTTTTTCCTCCTCCCTCCCCCCTCCCTTCCTCTCCACTCATCCAACTGGTTTTTGAAGGACGCGGGCTGAAGGACGCGGGCAGAGACTCTTTGACTGTTCTATTCGTGCGTCAATAATAATACAGTAAAACCTCCATAACGGACACTCCCGAATAGCGGACACCTCTATTTAGCGGACACTTTTTCAATCCCCAACACAAATATTGTTTGCATAGTTTTACCTCTGAATAGCGGACACCTCCAAATAACGGACTAATTTAGCGTTCCCGCAGTGTCCGTTATTCGGAGGTTTTACTGTAATAATAATAATAAAAAGACGATTCACTTTACAAAAATCTGTTTTTTTTTTAGAGTGAAAGAATCAAACAAAAAACGGTTCCAAGGTTGGTAACAAGGCAGCGGCAAAAAAAAAAGGGCGGTATTTGTAAAGATGTTTAGCCATCTTTACAAATACCGCCCTTTTTTCTGCTCCCCCGCTTCACTGAAATCCTCATCAGCTTAAAGGGGAATGTTTCTTTCCAGGACGACTCTTTTGAGTCGTTTCAGTCCAATTTCGTGCTGCATGGAAATTTTAAAGGGGTAATGAACGTACGAGGTCGTCTCCCCTTCCACGTCCCCGTCCTCGTTTAGCTGAAATTCTTGATGCGCGGCCAGGCGGATGGGATCGCCTCCGGGCCAGGTGAGCGTGCGACAGTCTATACTCGGTTGAAACGAAAACGGGGTCAGGTGCTGGATGCGACTCGGGCACGGGCATTCGAGCAGCGTGCATTCGACGACGAGGGTCCGATCCGGGGTGAGCGTGACTCGAAAGTGACTGCTCACCTCGAAGCGGTTCAGCATGTCTCTCGGCACGTTGGTTTCGAGGGTGCATCGGGTCCAGTCGTAGAAGCGGAGGTTTTGCACGGGGCCTGGAAACGAGTGGTCGAGCAGGAGGAACCCGTACCCTCTCAGGTGATAGGCGAGCAGCGTCAGGTCGTCCAGGCAGACGTAGTCGGTCATGAAAAAAGTCAAGTTGCGAGCCATGCGGTCGATGGGTTCGCGGAAAGGACAGTCCCGTTTGGGTTGGGGCCTATAGAGGCTCGGATGACAGTCCAGTAAAAAGTGGTAAAGGTGAAAGTGCAGGGTGGCCGGGTCGATGCTCAAGAGGAAACGGTGCGACCAGTTTTGCCGGGCCATGTACATACCGGGCCGCAAGAGTCGCAGCACGCGGAGGTAGGGAGGAGAGAAGGGAAGGGGCGAGTCGACGTAGGAGCCTCGGTCGTGCAGGTAAGGAAGAAATTCGGGAATCTGGGAGAGAGAGTGCAGTTTATCGTGCAGAGGCACGAGTTTGAAAATGGAAAGCAAGAGTTCGGGAAGCAAGTCGAGTAAATGCATGGGAGCAGGGTGGGCCGCCATGCTGAACGCGGCAGAGAATGAAAATGGGCCTTTCAGGCCTCAGAGAGCGAGAGCCCACCCCCGAATCGGCGCTGAGGACCCTCGTGACGTTCTTTTCCCCCGCATCTCCGCTTCAGGCCCTCCCTGTGACTTGAAACCACTGAAGCGCGACGACCGGATGCCCTTGAAAAGCCTCCGCAGGCGATGCGCTTCGGAAAGCGGGTGACCTTCGGGTGGACGGGTTCGGAATGCTTTGAGCGGAGAGAGTTTATTCGCGCTCTGGCAAGATGGCGTATTTCACACTCGTTGCAATTTACGATAAAAAAGAGTATAGAATGGAAGCAGTGTTGGCCGAAGACGATGGAGAGGTTTATTTTTCCACCGCGGATGTGGATAAAATGCTGAGAGGGGACGTGGAAGGGCCGCTCCGGAATAGTCAATGGCCTCGGAGTCGCCACATCCGGCAGCTCGAGTTTTTGACGCGGGAAAATGTCAACATGTTTATGATTAGAAAGGATCATTTACTGGAAGAGTTGGAAACGTGGGGGACGCCGCGAGCCATCGCGCTACGGGATTTGCTGAAGCACGGGTCGGTGAGAGACTTGCCTCACTACCCCTCATGGCCTCCGCAAGTGATCCAGATTCACGATGTGTACGGCATCACGTTCCCGTCCTGGTTGAGAACGTTCAAGAGAAATTACGGGCCCCTCTAAAAAAAGGTAAGGTGGAAAAGTCATTATCATCTTTTTCTTCTTTGCATGCTGATGAACAATCAGTTTAAAGAAGGGCAAAACAAATGAGCCAAAGGAAAAAAAAATTTCCTTTGGCTCATTTTTTTTGTAAAGCGAGAGACACCAATGTTGGAAAGGAAGCGAGCCGAAGGAAAAAAATAAATTTTTTCCTTTGGCTCATTTTTTTTTGTAAAGGGAGAGACACCAATGTTGGAAAGGAAGCGAGCCGAAGGAAAAAAAAAATAAATTTTTCCTTCGGCTCGCATTTTTTTTTGTAAAGGGAGAGACACCAATGTTGGAAAGGAAGCGAGCTGAAAAAGATGAAAGGCTTTTTCGGCTCGCATGGAGACGTTTCGGGATAAACCAACCAAATCTTAAGACTGGATTAAAAAATAGTTTCAGGGCAAATAGGGGGGGTCCCGGGACGTTCAAATGGAGATGGTAGTTTACAGTTGCCTGAGGAGAAAAAAAAAAAAAAAAAAAAAAAAAAAAAAAAAAAAAAAAACTTTGAACCGATCGTTCCCCCCACCGCGTTCCCGCCACTTCCGAGACCTTGAACCGAGCCGAGTCAATGCTCCGTTCATTTCCCTTCTTCTTCCTGCATCGCATTCTTCCGCGTTCCAGTCTCTGACCTCCTCCGCCCCCCTCTCCCTAGTCATACGTATAAATAGAGCTTGCGATTCCCATCGTCACTCATACACGATGGCTACCGACCGGAGCACAAAGACAGATGTCTTTCCTACCCGGATAGATGACCCGAGAAATGTGAAAAAGCTGCCGCGGGTCCCCAACTTTCAGGGGATCGTCAGCAATTTCAAAATCTATGGCTTCATCGTCTACATGGATGAGCGGGAGCTCATCTACTACAATCTGGTCGAGTGGAATGGCCGGTACCAGAAACATTTTCTCGACACGGCGAGCAGCGTCAAGCCGTTGCGACAGTACGAAGAGAAACCCTGGAGCTGGGCGGCCCGCAAGCTCAAAAAGGATGTGGCGGACAACTTGAGGAAAAACATTGATACGAGGACCTGCTTCAAATACGAGGTCAATTTCTTCCTGGTCAAGAGTTGTTTTACGTTTGGCCAGAGGAAAGTGGAGGACGAAAGAGTGCACGTCTACCAGATAGGGGCCGTGCAAATGCTCTTCTACTACGTGGAGCGCCATAATGTGCATAAAGTGAAGCAGAAAAGTAAATTTCTGCCTGTCGACGACCAGTACAAGTACAAAAAAAAGACGCTGCGACCGTACGAGAGCTACTGCATTCCGGAAGGCACCATTTACCTCATCTACTGCACCAACAAGTCCTTCTTTTCGCTACACATTTTGCGGGCCGATCAACTGCGCCATTTGCCCTTTGAGTGCATCAACCCGATCCGGGAAGTGCCGAGGCCCAATCCTGTCGACCATGTTTACCGACGACCCGTGAGAACCCCGCTGATCGAGGAAGCCGTGATTGGGGATGAAGAAGAGGAAAAAGAAGAGCTTCCGCCGCCCCCGCCGATACGGACCTCGCCCTACTTTGCGACGACAGCGACTGCTACTGCTACGACTGCTACTGCTACGAGTACCTGGAACAACGATCCCGTGCTTTTGGATCTAGATTCTGGGGCACGGGTGACGGAGGGTAAGTTGATGCCCCCGCCCCCGCCACCCCCGCCAGTTTTGCATAAAGTGCCTCCGACGACGACTTTGCATAAAGTGATTACTCTCATGACTTTTCCTCTGGAAAAAACGGTCCAGGTGGTCAGACCGGACGTTTTGAATTGGTATCGACACATGTTTAAATACAAACTCTACGAAAACCCAAAAGAAGAGGTTTCGGACTGGGGACTGAGTGACCAGTCCGAACCGATGGATTTGAGTAGGACTGGGACAATGACTGAGACTGCCGCGGCAGTTGCCGCGATACAGATGGATAACGAGGCTGCCAGGAACCCTTCGATGTCGTCCGTGAACGCCTCTTTGAATGAAGGTGTGTATGCTGCTGCCGGGACCCCTGCACCAAACTCTTTGAATGAATTTGTGTATGACTCTCCAAATTCAATGCCGCTAGTGAACCCTTCTCCGAATGAATATGTATATGGAAATGCCGAGACTCCTTCTCCAAATTCAATGCCGACAGTAAACCCCTCTTCGAATGAATCTGTGTACGTGAATGCCGAGACTCCTTCTCCAAATTCCATGCCGACAGTAAACCCTTCTTCGAATGACTTTGTGTACGTGAATGCCGAGACTCCTTCTCCAAATTCAATGCCGCCAGTGAACCCCTCTCCGAATGACTTTGTGTATGTGAATGACAATGATTCTTTGACACCTGCTACGAATGATGTAAACATACCTGCTGCTGCGCCCAATTACTTCACTTTTGAAGAACTTTTCAATACTTATAATGAGGAAGCGATGAATCTGTTACAAGCTTTTGATGTATAAAATAAATTCTTCTTTGCAAATAAAGAAGGCAAAAAAATGGGATCGAAGATTGAACCGTATGGTTTCAATCTTCGATCCCATTTTTTTGCGCCGATTGTATGACCAACGTTGGATAAATAAATGAATGCTTTCTTTTCAAAGTAAATGATTCGTTTGTTAATGGAGGGAGGGGAATCTGATTTTGAAATTTTCTGATGGGGTTCCGGTGCTCAACTCTTTTTGCTGTCGACTGTATGAGCCCGATTACGGCGGGGTTTGCCTCATTCGACTTGATTTCGATAGCCTTACAGATTTCAGTCATATTCGTATAGAACAGATTATTATTATCTCGAGCCAAGGCAACGACGGGCGGATTAGCTAGTAAATAATAAAGAAGAAATATACAAACAGAACACTTTGCTGCATAGACATACACATTAATATTGAAAAATACTTCATTACGAGATGTGACCTCCCCACAACTTTACTCTTTCATTAGTATTTTATAATAGTTCTTTTAATCAATAATTTCGTTCGCTAAAAGAGGTGCAACAGTAAAAATCTTATATATTAAAAGGAAAGGAGATTTTCGTCAATTAAGTATTTCACATGAATTTACTACTTTTTCGCATGCGTAAACTTAAATCTAGAACTTAACGAGTTTTAAAACGCACACGAATGAAGAAAGGGTGACCCAGTGGTATAAGGCGCGCGTTTCTTCTCTGTTCCTATCATCGTGTCGGTTCGATCCCCGCTATGGGCCAAATGATTTTTTTTTTATTTTATTGGCAATAATTCATATTAATAATGCCATATTTAAGTCAGGAGGAAAAGTTAGATAATTTACATACTGTTTTTTTATTCGAATGCTTTATAATTAAAATTTAACACCCAAGAATTTTTGTTTTATTTACTAAATTTATATTTCAAGTATTTGAATTAAAAGATCGTCCATCTAATTATCGATTAAATAAATTGAAGTGGTCTGCAATTTTTATTATATTTGGTATGACCATTAGCAAAATGTCATATATATAATAAGATAAGTATGGGATTATTTTTCGTAAAAAAGCAAAAATAAAAGGAGAGAAAACGAAAAGAAGGGAAAATATTCATACAGGAACTCTAAATTATCTTGATATCCATGATTTAACAATTAAATAATGTGTGAAAATGGAAAATATAAATTCAAGTAATTAAAAAATATGTATTATAATTCGTTAGCTGCAAACACCAAATTTTAAATTCGGGATTTTAGAATCAGACTGATAAAAATTAATTTAATGAAAATTTTTAAAGGTCGTGTAGTTTAAAAATAAATAAATCAGAAATACTAAATATTGTTATTTTTTCAAAATATTGGGACTGTGGTAAATAAAATTTAACAACCGACAGTATTTTTTAAATTACTTATTTTATATTATAAATATTTAAATTAAAAGATTTTGCATGTAGTTATCGATTAAATAAAGTGATCTAAACTTTTATCGATATATTGTAAGACAATTATCAACAAGTCATATTTGAATAACTAAGAAAAGTATATTATTATTATCCTTAAAAGAAAAGAAGAGAAAAAAGAAAGGCACAAAAATATCCATATAAGAATTATAAAAGAATTCACCCTGATATCCATGGTTTATCTGGGTTTTAGAGTCAGGCTGATAAAGGTAAAATTAATGAAAATTTTTAAAGGCCGCGTAGTTTAAAAAAAAAAAATACTAAATATTGATATATATTTTTTTAATTTTCAGACTGTAGTAAGTAAAAATAAATCAATCAATTAATATTTTTAGTTAAATTCTTGCTAAAATAATTCAAGTAAAATAGGATGTAAATTACAAGCTTAAAATTATTTCACTTCATTAATTGAGTAGGCTGGACTGACAACACAATCTATCGTTTTAAATCTATAGAAATCGCTTACACAATATAACAGTTCATAAAATTTACAATATTTAATTAATTTAAAAGCAGCTAATTAAAAATAAAAGTATATTTCTAAAGGAGCTTTCAAGTTATTTACCGCCAAATTTTGACGGGTACCATCTAGTATATATTATTTCTGTTGTCAACAATACCTTTTTCTAAGCAAATACAAAACGCAGAACGATAAATAAGAAACCATATGAAAGGATTTTGAACTCGCTTCTGACATAGTCCACTCACATTTCGTTAAAACAACTTTTTTGATTAAAAATTGCAGTAAATTAAAAATGAAATCGGCATTGTTTTCATAAATGAAATGAAAGTTTTTCTCAAATCACTGTTGACACAAAAATAAAATACCGCATTATATCGTGCTGAACAATGATTATAAAAAAAAAAAAAAATATAGTACAATAAAGATAAAGTGGGACATTATTTCTGCACGGGTTTATTTTATATTTATGGTTAAAAAGCAAAATTCAAATTCAAATGCTCAGTCTATTTTTCTCTTTTTCTCTGTCCAATGTTTTTTTTTTTTTTTTTTTTTTTTTTTTTTTTTTTTTTTTCCGAAACAGATGATGTCATCCTCTAACACAGTTAAAATGCAATTGATATATATATATATATATATATATATATATATACAGTGCCGTAACTAGGCAGGTGCAACAGGTGCAGCCGCACAGGGCCCATCTGAAAGGGGGGGCCCCAAAATGATGTGCATAAGAAATTATATTTTTTAATTGAAAAAGAAATTTCTGCCTTTCTACTGCGCGATTTGACGGTTAAGTTTTGTGTTATTTAGATCCCAGATGTCTCTGCTTATCAACATGAACATTCGAATTAATATAGAACTGATATTTTCAACTTACCTACGTACATGCCAAATTTATACTAGGTTATAGTTTGAATACAGTAACTTGTACTTGTGTTTTCGCTTATGTTTTTACCAAATGCCGGTTTTTTTCCGTTTTATTTTATCTTCCTTTAACCAAACCATTTGAAATATGGAAGATACAGTCTTAAAATTAATACCTTTACGTCTCAAATGCTGCAATTAGTTCGAAAAAATATCGTTGTTAGCCCTTTGAAAAATGTTTGCAAAAAAGAGTCGTTTTCGCAGTAAACATTTCCCATAATATGCCAACGTTCCACACGCCCCCCCCCTCCCAGGTCGCAATTTTAGGGGCACCGATAAGCAAAAATACGCCTTAATGCCGATACTTTCTTCTAATCGTCAGTGCAATCGGTTTTCAAAAATAGGAAAATTTTAACTCTTTTAAAAAATTCACGACCGCAGGTCACTTTACCTCTCGGAAGCGATATTTTTTCTACATTAAAAGTAAATAAGCGTCCCTATTTCGACACAATCTTTTTACAGCATCTCAGCAGACTGGATTTACAGCTACTACAAAAATTTTTAAACATTCGGGGAAGCAGAAATATTTTTAAAAAAATTAATAAAATCTAAGAAAAAATCGACGAAAAAAGTGGGATATTTCGCTGGATTTGGCTTACGTTTTCACTATTAAATATGCATATTGTTTCATAAAATGGTTAAGGGAACATCATATTTTTAATTCCTAAAAATTTCAAAAAAATTGAACGATAACCACTAAAGAAAAAAAAATCTAAATTACAGGACAACCCCCCCCCCCTTCCCCTTCTTTTATCGGCAGACTTCAGAATTAAGCATTGATTCCGAAAATCAAAATACGCAAAAAAAAAAAAAAATTCTAAGCAACATGTACGCTGAATTCGTTTTCCAACACTGCAAACCATTTCAATAAATATCATCATTAACCTTATGAAAGAAAATTCATTTCCGAAAGCCAGTTTTGTCAAATTTTGAGGACAAGTAATTCGTGGGGAAATAAATGTTCGGGAACAATAAAAATTTTCGAAAAAAACTTCGTTATTTTCTTTTCCCTATTTCATGTAAAGTTTACTTTTAGTCATTTGGCAACATTGAACCTGTCTCGAATTCTATTCTGTTTTTGCTTCCACCGAGCTCTATGTTTTTATGCGGAAAACGAAAATAAGTACGGAAATCGATTTTATTAAGTGGTCGTGCTTTATAACGTCACAGTTTACTCTTTTATCTAATTCTAATGTCTCTTGATATTTTTAATTTCTATTTCTTATTTATTTCTTATTCAAAGAAAAAGAAGTACCAAGAAATTTAAGGCCAGAATTTAAAGGTAAGTGAAATCATTGAAAATATTTATGTATATAATCTTGGAAAAACTTTTGTAGAAGAATTATTATTTTAATTATTATTATTATTATAATTATTATTATTATTTTAAATCTTATTAAAGGTAAACATATATCGAATTTGAAGGGTCCATGCAGGTTTTTTTTTTCTTTCTTGTCTCTCAATTTATAAAACAAGAAAATGTTATTTTTATGTAATTTATTATATTATTAAATTTTGTGAAGGGGCTTGTTTTATTAAAAGGAATTATTAAATATTTTATTTTATTGAATATATTATATTTTATATATTATATATATTATTTTATTAAGTGTTAAATGAATAATTAAAAGGGCCTATTTTTGTTAGAGTTTCGTGGAGGGATTCTAAAAAGGCCCTGTTTCTGTCTGGATCAACCAACTGATTTGATTTAAAAGTTCTAAAATTACTCGCTTATTTTTAAATCTGTGAATGAAATTGTTGTCTGGAGACTTTCATCTGCTATTTCAACATCGTTAATTAAATGTTTCCTATATTTTGCTTGATAGACTTCATCCCATCTTCTAATCAATCTGGATAGCAAACAAATGGTCGCGACTTTAGAATTGTCTACTGGCGGAAGAAAAAAAATATTTGCTTCTATTTTTTTTTTCATCGCTTTAAACGAGAGGATTTATTGTTTAAATGTTTGAAACCTATTACGATTCCTTTTACATTTGAGTTTTATGGCGACGTTTTAATAATTAATTTCATGTGAAACAAATTTTTAGATTTTTAATATTTTCTGAGAAATGTTTGATTGGAAAAAAACATCGAAATATGGCAAATAAAAGGCATCCAAGCAAGTGATATTTCGTCACACGCTTGCATTCGTTCTACAAAAAGTAGTTTATGTACGTTATAACAGTTTTATACTTGTACAGGCAACATGCTAACAATAATATTTTGTTTTCTAGCTTAAAAATGTCTAAGCATTTGTCAGGTGCACAAAAGAGAAATATAAGGAAACAAAAATTGGAAGAATGCAAGTCAATGTCGCAACAGTTTGGTAAATGGCTAAAAATAGAAAACTCAAAGAATAGAGGGAGTGTGGAAAAGGTCAAATCTAGCACTACTCGGTGCTAGCACAAGGTGATAGCACAAGGTGATAAAAAAAACAGTACATTTGGCATCTACCCCTTCAATTAACGACAATTCTCCGAGTAACAAAAACGATCCATTGCAAGAAAAGCAATCTGCTGCTTCTCAAGATATTCTACTACAATACCCTCATTATAATTCAAAAGAGGATGAGCCTGCACAAAGTACTGTCTCACAAACTGATATTACCGAATATTCTGCTGTTTCACAAGGTATTTCACTACATTTGCCCCATAATAATTCAAAAGAGGACGAGCCTGCACAAAGTACTGTTTCACAAACTGATAATACCGAACAAAATATGTTCTGTACTGTTCCAGAAGAAATACTGCTTAATTACAACGATCCCCATTCCTGACCTGCCGTTACTGGTAAATTAATACATTCTCTTGTCTCACATGGTGCAGATCAAGGCGACAACATTAACTTTAATACGTTAAAAGTAGACGATTCAGGTCGAAAATTTACAAAGGACTGGTTTTATGTTAAACAAATTAATGGAGAAACTGTTAAAAGAAAATGGATTTTATATTCCGTTAATCAAAATGCAGTATTTTACTTTCCTTGCATGCTTTTTGGGCAAAAATCGCATAATCTTTCAGACCCACAAAAAGGTTTTTATGATTGGAGGCATCTTCATCCGGTTATTCCCCGACACGAAAATTCTCCGGAACATCGAATTTCGTATGTGAAATGGAAAGTAATGGAAAAGAATATAAAATCAGGAAATGCAATTGATGATTATGTAATTAATTCCATTAACAAGGAAAAACTGATATGCCGTGAAATATTGAAAATAATATTGGATGCTATTCTATTCTGTGCCAAATATAATCTTGCTCTTAGAGGTTCAAATGAAATTATTGGAGATCCAAACTGTGGCATTTTTTAAAATTTGATTGAATTTGCTAGCCATTATAATACTACTTTAAATGAACATATTGAAAAACATAAAAAGGGTTCAGTGTCTTATTTCTCACCCACTATTCAAAATGAAATAATAAAATTAGTTGGGGACAAAACTAGAAATGAAATCATCTGCAGAATTAAGAAGGCAAAGTACTACACAATTTTATTCGACTGCACTCCTGATGTTTCAAGAAAAGAGCAAATGAGTCAGATTATAAGATATGTCCATGTTGACTGTAAAGGGAAGGTAATGATTGAAGAAAGCTTCATAAACTTTATTTAATCTCATGAAAAAACGGGAGAAGGTTTATCATCTGAAATTTTGAATAAACTAAATGTTGATAAACTAGACATTCAGGATTGCAGAGGGCAAGGATTTGACAACGGTGCCAATATGGCTGGCAAGTATAAGGGAGTAAGTGCACGTATTTTGGAAATTAATGATTTAGCAATATTTGTACCTTGTGCAGCTCATAATCTAAATTTAGCCGGTTCCCACGGTGCATCTACAACTCCAGAAATGATTGCTTTTTTTGGTACTGTGCAGAGGTTGTTTAATTTTTTCTCGTCCTCAACAATTCGTTGGGAAACTTTAATGAAGTGCTTAAAAATATCACTTAAAAGTTTTTCTGATACAAGATGGTCATCAAAGGCCAGAGCAATAAAAGCGCTGTATTTACAATTACCTGAAGTAATGGAAGGACTTCAAATGATTACAAACGATTTTTCGAATCCTGAAGCTGTATTGAATGCACAAAGTTTGATTCTGCAAATTAATTATAGGTTTATCTGTACACTTTCTATATGGAATAAAATTCTACAATGCATCGATCGAACAAACAAAGCATTACAACAGAAAGAATTGTGAATAGATATTGGAACAAAACTAATTGCTGGTTTACGTAGTACATTACAAGGGCTTCGAGATACAGGTTTTGAACAAAATATCCAGGAAGCACAAAGTTTGGCTGAAAAAATGGATATAGAGAAGGAATTTCTTAATAAAAGGAAAAGAAGAGTGAAGAAAATGGAAATAGATGAAACATCCGACGAAGGAAGTAAATTAACAGCTGAAGAGTTATTTAAAATACAAATGTACAGTGTTCTTGACACTCTGTTGTCTCAGATAGATTTGCGTTATGAAAAAATGAGAACCATCTGCGATTATTTTTGCTTTCTATATAGCTCGTCTTTACAACATATGAGTGTCACTGACTTAAAAAAATCGGCTACAGATCTCGCTATTAAGTACAGCAAAGATTTAAAAAAGTACGACTTCACATGTGAAATTGAAAGTTTTAAGTTTGAAGTAACGGCTCTTATACAAAACATACAAACTGCATCTCCGCTTGATATTCTATAGACTCTTCATGATTTTGGTTTAATTGAATCTTACCCAAATATCAGTGTCGCCCTTCGAATATTTTTAACTCTTCCCATTTCTATTGCTTCGTGCGAGCGAAGTTTTAGCAAGCTGAAATTAATAAAAAATTATTTACGATCAACTATCGGACAAGAACGTTTATTCAATCTGTCTATTATTTCAATAGAATACAATATAGTTAAAAATATTAATTATGATGATGTTATTAACGAATTTGCCGAAATGAAAGCCAGAAAAGTGCAATTAAAATAAAACTTAATAAAAAATTTTATTGTGACGTTTTTTTTTTCATTTTTCCAAACCTAATTAATTAAGGGGTCCAAATGCGAATTCTTGCACAGGGCCCAGGAATAGCTAGTTACGGCTCTGCATATATATATATATATATATATATATATATAAACTTATTGCAAAAATTAACCATTGAAACAGAAATAACTGACCAATTGCAATTATATATATATATATAATATATATATCTTAACTTAATAATATTATAAATCCGATTGTGTGTGTAAATTTTTGGCTGAAGCCACCGTCAAAACGGAGAAATTATTGCCCCTGTATCTTTGCATATAGGTGAATTATAACCCGGCAATGAACATAGGCTGGATTTTGTTTATTTTATTCAAATATTTCTCTTAATAATCCAAAATTTCATTATTTTCATAGAGAATAAATGGACATTTTTTCGTATAATATTTTAAAATGGTTAAATTTACTTTACCGTTGCTAATACTTCATCGTTGCCAATACTAAATCAAACCCCGGAGTAATAATTTTTACTCAACAATTTATTTTCAAATAAAAATTTCCACGTTCAAATGTAAAGGAAATGAATTATTTAAGAAATAAACATAATATGAAATGACGTCATATTAGAAATAAAACGTGCGTTTTCAAATATTTGATAATAATACAAGGTGCATAAATACGAGTAAGTATGGAAAGCAAGCGAATATGATGTCATATATCGAAAATAAAACAGATTTGCTTTGATGTTGAAACAAAATGATCTTGGGTTATCAAATTATTTGTGATTAATTTCCCTTTTATTTTTATTTTTCTATTTCACAAGAAATGAATTATTTTAAATGTATGTAATATATGTATTTTAAATGTATACTAGATGGTACCCGTCAAAACTTGACGGAAAAAATTACAATAGCAATATTAGTAAAATAAGCTTCTTTATTACATAAGTAGAAACTTATGAAACAATCTTTCAAATATTTTATTAAAAAAAAAATTCCCCCAGTGAATTACGTTATTATTTCCGATGCAATCTCCAAACAAACAATCCGTAAACAAAATGGAAATCAGTTTGACATTACCGCCCTATTCCCCACGGCAAGAAAGAAAATTTCCTGAACCTATGAAGTATCATACAAATAGCATATCCCTACGTTCATCTCATATTCAGTCAATAAAAGAACATATTAAATAAGGCACACATTCCCCCCACCCCACCCCTGTGATAATGCAACCGAATGAGCTCCTATGCGCATGTGCATTGCTTCTCCCCAAACGCACCGTCGAAATTCGACGTAAAAAATTTTTAAAATGTTTTGATCAAAATTTTTAAAATGTCTTCTTTAATTATTGTTCGTTTTAAATCCATATCTTCTGAAACGCATCTATCGTTTTAAGCTAATCAATTTTTATGTAAAGATGAAGAATTTTTTTTACAATAATAAATCAATCTACAGAAAAAGAAGATTTTTAATGTTTTTAAGTGTAATTTATTTGTATGGTTTCTTCATTCCTTTACATAATCAGGATGATTATTCCTTTTCCATAATTAAGAGAAATAATGTAAATAAATAAATATCCAAGATTATTTTTGATTCTGTTTTCATTAATATATTGTAAATTTTATTGTTAAAAGTTACTGATAAATGATACTTTAGTAAATGGGGCTTTTCTTAATTATTATTATTATTATTATTATTATTATTATTCTTTTGAGATTTAATGGCAACATTGCTTCCGTTTGTTTATTGGGCGCTACAGTTTGGCGAATTATTTGAGGTACTTTTCGGTTAGCAGGGCGCCAATGAAGTATATATATATAGTATATACATACATAGATACAAATATATATAATGTATATAGTTTTGTTTTTCTAGTATTGAATTTATGTGGTTTATAGATTTTGGTTGGCTTTTGTGATAATGATTCTGCAAGTAATTTTCCATTGGAGTTTGTTATAATGTATATATATATATATATATATATATATATATACTTTATTGGCGCCGGCTAACCGAAAAGTACCTAATTTGCATATAGTTTTTTTTTTCTTAATCGGACGACGGGATAATGCACGGAATTTCGACGGGCACGGGATAATGAATATTTTTTATGGTACCAGAATATTTTTCTGTATTTTATAGTTATATTAAGAAATACATATTTTTATGATTTGCTGAATCACTTCGTTGTTTACTTTTTCATGCATTATATTATTGAAGGTTGTTAGTTCTCTTATTCGTTTAAATATACCCTATTTATATAAAAATAGCGTGTGTTCTCTGTGGTGTTTCGCATAAACGTTGTAAAATTCAGGTTATTAGATTTTATCCAACTTTGCTGTCATAACAGCTGATGAAGCAGCCATTTTCGGCGATTTTTTTGTTACCTGTAAAATGTTTGTTTTTGGTATAGCCCGAACTAAGAAAAAATTGAGTACTTTTCCATTATACGGAAACCATTGTCGCCAAGCATATATTTAAATGTATGGCATGGTGTCGGTATAACGGAAAAGAACTAAAATTTGCGATCGGTCAAATAATTGAATTTCGTTAAACATTAAATTTTCTTGTACTTTTCTATTATCCGGTCGACCACTTTTCATAACAAAAAATTATCGCCAAACTGTAAAATTAAACGCTAAAAATACAGTCCGATTTACTTGATGTCAGAAGCATTATACGTGTTTGTTACGTCATCAAGTGGTTTTTAATTCGAGATTTGCGTCTATTTTTCATTATGTTTTACTGATTTATTAGTTATTTCATTAATTAAAATAACAATTGTGTCCTTAAATTCATGTATTTTATTTATTTATTTATTTTGATATTCCAATGGCAACGTTCTCCCGTTTATTTGGCGTTACAGTTTGGCGATAGTTTTTTGTTATGAAAAGTGGTAGATGGGATAATAGAGAAGTACCAATTTTCTTATTTTTAATCTGAGAAAGAAACAATAATCATGGATTTAATTAATTTTGCAATATGCGGTGCAACCAAAATAATTTTGATTAAATCAGTACAGATATCGCAGACCTGGGTTATTTTTTGGCACCTAAATGACGATTTTTGCTTTGTATGGCAACCTGGTGTTTTATAATAAATTTGAATATGTGTGTAAATAAATAAAATAAAATAGGTACTTTTATGTTAGCTGGGCGTCAGGGATAACTCTCCAAATCTTGTTTCAATTGGAATCATTTAAATTGCAACATTTTACGTGAGATTTGTTATTCATATTGATATGTTTACGTTTAGATATTTTATTATGATTATATTCTAGCTAATTAAGTTTTTTTTTTTTTTATGATTTTATACTACAATGTTAAAATATTACCTAGTTGATATTAGTTAATGTCAAAAGATTGGCGAACCACAGGGTTCAGGGAAAAAACTCTATGCCCTCAAAAGTGGGAGTTGTCAACTTTATGACGTCATAAGCAGAAGTAAATGTTTAATTGAAAATTACAGCTAATTAATTAAATTTTCGAACAAACGAATGCACGATAACAAATCTGTGTCCTGATATCTTTCATTTAAAAAAAGAATGGTGTAATTTGATGCAGTAGTTTGTTCTAACGGATTGTCGAAAGAAATCGCTTAGCGTTTTAAATATATAGATATTGGACGGCAAATGTCAATAATACGCACCGCAAAATTATCCGTATCGAAAATCAGAAAATCTTAATAACTTTATTTTTTATAAGAAAGTTGCTTTTTTTTCATAAAAGCTAAAGATTTAGTATGATTGCGTCGAAGTAAAAGCATTTTCCCACAATCGAAACACATTTGTAAATCGTCGTTTCTAACCGGAATTAAATTTTACATTCTTTTAGCTTTAAAACAGTAAAAACTTTGTTGTCATTTTTAAATATAGCTTTTTAGGGATTCGTTCATCTCACGAAACCCTATTACTCCCGCTCCGTTGTCTGTCTGTCACAGAGCCATTCTCAAAAACTATGTAACTTACAGTGTTGAAACTTTGTGTATACAGGCTGAATACCAGCTATAAGAAGCTCAAAATATTAGAATTTGAAAAATTCGTATTATTTTAATAAATAGAGATAAAAAACTAAAATTCTAACAGCCTTTTCCTATTAAATTTAAACATTTTTCGTTATAGCAGATGCCAAAAATTAAAAATCCACGATGAAATTCTTTGTACAATAATTAATTTTCAATCAGACGATTTCCACGTGAAAAATGAAAATGAAATAAAAAGTTTCACCAATTGAAAAAAATATTAATCTAAACTAATATTATAAAGTAGTAAAGATTGTTTTTTTTTTTTTTTTTTTTTTTGTAGGGGGTAATCTCTGGAACTACTGAAGCGATTTCAAAAGTGATGGTGGCAAATGGATGGTGACAATCCCTGCTCCAACATAGGCTATATTTTATGTCGGTGCCACTACCCCCAAGGGGGTGCAGGAGCGAAAGACGTTCTAAAATTTTCATTTTTTTTATACTGAAGGAGCTAGAAACATGACATTTTGCATGGTAGTTACTTATAAGATGTAAATGCTCTCTATGAACAAATTTTCAAAAAATTCGAAATTTAAAAGGATGAGATGAGCGAAAAGCGTTCTCAAAACATTCTAAATTGCAATTTCTATGGAATCTCTGGAACTACAGAACCGTTTTCAAAAGTAATGGTGGCAAATTGATGGTGACCGTCCCTGCTAGGCTATGTTTTATATCGGTGCCACTGCCACAGGGGGTGGGGTGCAAAAGCGAAAAACGTTCTAAAATTTCGATTTTTTTTTATACTGAAGGAGCTTGAAATTTGGCATGTTAGTTACTTATAATATGTAAATGCTCTCTAAGAACAAATTCTAAAAAATTCGAAATTTAAAAGGGTGAGATGAGCGAAAAGCGTTCTAAAAACATTCTAAATTACAATTTCTATGGAATCTCTGGAACTACAGAATGGTTTTCAAAAGTGATGGTGACAGTCCCTGCTCCAACCTAGGCTATATTTTATGTCGGTGCCACTATACCACAGGAAGGTGCAAGAGCGAAAAACGTTCTAAAATTTCGATTTTTTTTATACTGAAGGAGCTAGAAACATGAAATTTGGCATGGCAGTTATTTATAAAATGTAAATGCTCCCTAAGAACAAATTCTAAAAAAATGCGAAATTTAAAAGGGTGAGATGAGCGAAAAGCGGTCTGAAAACATTTTAAATTACAATATCTATATGGAATCTATGGAACTACAGAACCATTTTCAAAAGTGATGGTAACAGTTCCTGCTGTAACATAGGCTATATTTTATATCTGTGACACAACCAAGGGGAGTAGGGGGGGGGGGAGGAGTGAAAAAGCGAAAAACGTTCTAAATTTTCGACATTAGTGTGGCTTAATTAGTAATTTCTGAATTATCTGTGGCAGTAAAATTTCCTCTAATGAAAATAGGCCAACGAATACCACTTGGCATTTTTCAAGAATTACGCGAGCAAAGTCGCGGGTTTTTCTGGTATAGTATATATATTGCCTTTTACAATATTCCATCAATCTTTACTAGTCCAGGCATTAGGAGCTAAAAAAGGGCAAATTAAGGAAAGTTTTGGTGTAGTTTTGATATTTGGTTCCTTTATGTTTTTGGGGTCGCTGAACTCGAATCTGAAGTTTTCCAACAAAATTTTTCTCGGGAATTGCGTTTTTTTGACAAAAAATCTGTATAAAAAACGGACTTTTCTCTGTTTTTTCAAAATAACTCCAAAACTATGCATTGTGCGTGAAAATCGACAGTATATGAATTAAAGAGAATAAAATTTCCTACATTTTATGTGCTGAAAGTTTTTTTTCTCTGATCAATGGTTTAGCCGTGAGAGTGCCGAAAAATGGGTGTTAAAAACAAAAATCTGTAAAAAAAAAAAAAAGGAATTACGGCGCTGTACGTCGATGTAACATGAAACTAACCATTTTACGCAAACATTTAACCATTGATGATACTAAAGATTGTATGATTGACTATATTTTATGCATTTGAGGTAGAAGAAAAGTGCTTCATCGACATCTACAACATAGAAAATAGACTTATGGAATTAATGGGGGGGGGGGGGTTATTTACTACCAATATTTATAGAATAAATGTTTTCTTAATGGTAAATATTTCATCCCTTGTGGCATGGCTTGTTCCTCTTTCATTGGGTCCACGGATTCAATGGATGGGCAATCCATCTCCAGCTCAGTTTCAAGGTATAACTCGTCTTGATTCACCACTAAGATGTTGTTGCAGTTCCCTTCGCAGTTGACGCACATGTTGGAACAACAAAGACCTGACTTCTTGCACCCATAATTTCGTTGGCAGTTCTTTTTGCACTTACAGGATACAAGCTTCAACAAAGCAGGGGGTAGTACAGTAAATACAGGCCAACATTTGTTTTCTTCCATCCCTACTCTTCAGCATTTTTTCAACTCCCAGTCATTGCTGCTCCTGGTGATATACTCTTAAATATTCTTGTCGTGCTGTAGCAGCAGATGGTGGTAAATCAGCAATATTAGAATTGTTGCTAAAGGCTGGCTTCTTGTACAAATATACTTCAGGTGGTTCAGCAAAGGCACATTCGTCCCACTGTAGCCGTACAGCAAGGCAAGGAAACGTTCCCCAGCAGCTGCAATCATCTCCAGAGTAGTGTTCGAATCTTTGAATACTTTAACAACATCAGCGACATCTGGATTCTTCACAAGAGTTTTGAGGAACTTCAGTTTTCCATGGATAAACGGTACTGACATTGTATGGCACTCGCTCATAGCATGTAGAAATAGGATGTTTTCCGCAACCATTGAATTCACAGCATTAATTGGAGAAAATGTCGCTGGAGAAACAACGTTCTTCGCAGGTTTTAAAAAGAAAACTTTTTCAACCCTGCAGAAACCTATCAAAATGACAAAAAGTTCTACATCCTCTCCAACTATAGTCACCATCTTATCTGATGGAGCCGAGGACAAAGCAGTGTTTACAATCAAGGTGCCTGCGTCTTCTTATGCTTGCTTGCATGTAATATCTGCTGATGATAACTTGTCAATCATCATAGATATTAACCGAAAATTGCTTTTTGGGTTAGCAAGAAACTTTTCTTTGTAAATGGTAAGTATCATTGTACCGTTAAACAATATGCCAGTTGAAGCATGTTTGCTCGTCTCATACGCTCAGCAATTTTTGTACCACCTTTGTAAGTCATCAGGTTAGCCATCAAAAACAACTACTGCCTGCGGTTGGTATTTTGATTGTATATACTCAACATATTTGTCGCAGATTGTTGAAAAAAAACTGATTCTTAGGCTAAACAAATTTATGCAATAAAAAAACCACCATCAATGACGAATTGAATCCCGAAACTGAACCACTTGTTTGTTAGGGGTTTGAACGCCTTGTAGAGAGTAGATTTGGTTCCTATGCTTAAGCCATTGTTGAATAGGGATAATGAATAAGGGTCTAGATCATATGTCAAAAACGCCTGAATGTCTTCATCCTAAAAGGCTTTGCAACCGAAATTTGTTGGAACAAAGTTGTGGGATTAATAGGAACCAACTCGTCGTCTGCTAAATAATGATTTATAATGAGTCGTCGTCGTCTTTATTATCAGACAACTTCATTGTAAAATGTAGTCAATCACATAGATTTAGAATTATTAACAGTCAACGTTTGCTTAAAATAGATAATTTTCATGTTACATAGACGTACAGGGCCGTAATTCCCGTTTTTTTTTTACATGTTTTGTCTTTTACCCCTTCCAATTTTACCTTTTCTTAGATTACGAGCTCTTCCTCCGAAGAGCACCCTTGATACATTAGAGGTGGTAGAGCTGCTCTACCGCTCCCACCTTTCTCTGGCGCCGGATCCGCAATTTTTCTCTGCCTCAAATGCATAAAATATTGTCAATCATAAAATCGTTTATCATTAATGGTTAACGTTTGCGTAAAATGGTTAGTTTCATGTTACATCGGCGTACAGTGTCGTAATTCCCGTTTTTTACAGTTTTTTTTTAAACACCCATTTTTGTGGCACTCTCACGGCTCTCATTGATCCGAGAAAAAAACTTTCAGTACATAAAATGTAGGAAATGTCATTTTCTTTAATTCTTATATTGTTGACTTTCACTCAACATCATAGCTTTGGAGTTATTTTGAAAAAACTGAGAAAAGTCCGTTTTTTTACACGTTTTTTGTAAAAAAAAAACATATTTCCCGGAAAAAATTTTGTTGGAAAACCTCGGATTCGTGTTCAGCGATCCAAAAAACATAAAGGAACCAAATATCAAAACTACACCAAAACTTTCCTTTATTTTCTACCAAATGACTGGACTATACTGTAACTTTGATGAAATAAGATGATGTTCTAGCTTGACTACTAAAAAAAAAATTTGTAGTAGTAATATTGTTTGCAGCAGTGTTGAATCCAGACACTTTTCTCCGGGAGGGATTTCTATGGTTCCAGGGGGACATTGTTGAGTTCCGTGGGGTAAATTGCACTTTTTAACCATTAAAAGCATAAAATCTCAAATCATCCGGGGGGAATATTTCAAGGCTCCGGGGGAGGATGCCCCCCCCCGTGTGCCACCCCCTGAATTCAAAACTGGTTTGCAGAATTTTTAATCCTTAATTTTACTTTAGGAGTTTAAACCTGCGTTAAGAAATCTATACTATTATATAAAGAGGAAACGGTGACTGATTGACTGACTCATCAACGCCCAGCCGAAACTACTAAAGTCAGGGTTACGAAATTTGCACTGTAGATTGCTATTATGACCTAGGCAAGCAATAAGAAGGGATTTTTGAAAATTCCCCCCCCCCCCGAAGGGGGTTAAAGGGGGGTTTGAATGTTTTAGGTCATTTTGCCGTATCTCAGCAGCAATTATAGGTAGGAGCTTGAAATTCCAGAAAACAAATCTACTAAAAAAATGATTAAACACCTGTTTCAGCGATTTTAGAAATTCCCCCCAGAAGGGGGTTAAAGGGGGGTTCGAGTGTTTTAAGTCATTTCGCCATATCTCAGCAGCAGTTATAGATAGGAGCGCGAAAATCAGGAAAACAAATCTACTAAAAAATGATTAAACACTTATTTCAGCGATTGCAGAAATTCCCCCCAGAAGGGGGTTAAAGGTGGGTGGTCGAATGTTTTAGGTCATTTCGCCATATCTCAGCAGCAGTTATAGGTAGGAGCGCGTAAATCAGGAAAATAAATCTACTAAAAAATGATTAAACATTTATTTCAACGATTTTAGAAATTCCCCAATCGAGGGGTTAAAGGAGGGTGGTCGAATGTTTTAGGTCATTTCGCCATATCTCAGCAGCAGTTATAGGTAATGATCAAGTAGCGCGAAGATCAGGAAAACAAATCTACTAAAAAAATGATTAAACATGTATTTCAGCGATTTTAGAAATTCCCCTCCCCCCGAAAAGGTTAAAGGGGGATAGTCGAATGTTTTAGGTCATTTCGCCATATCTCAGCAGCAGTTATAGGTAGGAGCACAAAAATCACGAAAACAAATCTACTAAAAACATGATTAAACATGTATTTCAGCGACTTTAGAAATACCCCTCCAGGAGGGGGTTAAAGGGTGGTGGTCGTATATTTTATGTCATTTCGCCATATCTTAGCAGCAGTTATAGGTAGGAGCGCGAAAATCAGGAAAACAAATCTACTAAAAAAATGATTAAACACGTATTTCAACGATTTTAGAAAATCCCCCCTGAAGGTGATTAAAGGGGGTGGTCGAATGTTTTAGGTCATTTCACCATATCTCAGCAGTTTGATGTAGGAGCGCGAAATTAAGAAAAACAAATCTACTAAAAAATTGGTTAAACACGTATTTCAGCTATGTTAGAAATTTGCCCCCAAAGGTGGTTAAAGGGTGGTGGTTGTATATTTTAGGTCATTTCGCCATATCTCAGCCGCTGTTTTATGTCGCTGTTTTAAAGCAACTGTTTTATGTAGGTGCGCGAAATTCAGGAAAACAAACATACTAAACAAATAATTAAACACGTATTTCAGTGAATTTAGAAATCTCTCCCCCCCCCCCCCTGAAGGTGGTTAAAGGGGGATTCGAAAGTTTTCGGTCATTTCGCCATATCTCAGCAACAGTTTTTGGTAGGAGCGCGAAATTCAGGAAAACAAATGTACTAAAAAAATTACATTGCCTACCCGTGCAAAGCCGGGACGGGCCGCTAGTATTAGATATTGGTAAAAAATATTTGACTGCAGTACGAAATATTCGCACGGGTCCAATGGTTTCTTCATATTCTTCATGGACATGAATATGGTTTTCAGATTCATATCGTTTTAAAATTTCTGCGAAGTAGTTTTTTAATTCTGTTTCCTCTTCCGTAACATTTGTCACCCTTCCCCTATCTGGAGGCACGGCAGTGCCTCCGCCAAGTCGAGAAAGCACGGCCGTAAGCATACTTTTCTGGAAGCAACTCAGGGCACTTTTGACCCCCCCATATCTCCGCGCTGGAGTATCCCAAAAATTTGTAACTGCGTTTTTCTAGAGTATTTGGCACACAGGACCAAAATTTAAAATTACAACTTTCTGTCTTTTCTAGTTCAGACGATATATGAACTCAAACATTCGATTTTTTGTCACTCACTCGTTCATGCGTCATCAAAAAGATTTGGTAGATCCCGTAGCCCTAGAAACTTGACATTTGGAAAAAAGGTAGTGTTTAAGATACAAAGAAAGGAAAAATTATAAAATCCTGAAAATTTAAAAAAAAAAAAAAAAAAAAAAAAAACATTCGAAAATTCAACAAATTCCATCAAAATTGAAAATAATACGATCTTGTAGTCTTAGAATCTTAAGATTTGGTGCGAAGGTAGTGTTTAGCATCCAGAAAAAGAAAACATCAAAAACACCAAAAAAATCGAAAGCAAAATTGAAAAAATCGAAAATTTTCAAATAATCCGATTTTGTTGCGCTAGAAACTTGGAATTCGGAATAAAGGTAGTATATAGGATGCAAAATAAGGAAAAATTAAAAAATCCGGAAAATTCGAAAAAAAATTCAAAAATTCGAAAAAAATTCAAAAAATTAAAATAATTTGATCTTTTAGCCTTAGAAACTTAAAATTCGCGGTAAAGATAGTTTTTAGAATTCAGAATAAGTTAAAATAAAAAACGCAATAAAATTCGAAAATAAAATAAAAAAATCGAAAAATAAGGAAAATTTGAAAATAATTCGATTTCATAGCGCTAGAAACTTGAAATTTGGAATAAAGGTAGTATTTAGGATGCAAAATAAGGAGAAATAAAAAAAAAATCCGGAAAATTCGAAAATAAAATTCAAAAATTCGAAAAAAAATTGAAAAAATTAAAATAATTTGATCTTTTAGCCTTAGAAACTTAAAATTCACGGTAAAGTTTAGGATTCAGAATAAGTTAAAATAAAAACGCAATAAAATTCGAAAATAAAATTGAAAAATTGAAAAAAATCGAAAAATAAAGAAAATTTGAAAATAATTCGATTTTAGCGCTAGAAACTTGAAATTTGGAATAAAGGTAATATTTGAGATACTAAATAAGGAAACATTAAAAAATATGGATGATTCGAAAAAAAAAAATCGAAAATTTCAAAAATTAAAAATAAAAAAGAAAGAAAGAAAGAAAGAAAAAGAACAAGAAAAAGTGAGAAATTGAAAATAATATGCTCTCGTAGTCTTAGAAACTGAAAATTTGGTGTAAAGGTAGTGTTTAGGATTCAGAAAAAGAAAAAATTAAACACACAACAAAAATCGAAAATAAAATCAAAAAATCGAAAAAAAAAACGAAAATTTGAAAATAATTCGATTTTGTAGAGCTAGAAACTTAAAATTTGGAATAAAGGTAGTATTTAGGATACAAAAAAAGAAAAAATCTGTAAATTTCGAAAAAAAAATTGAAAATTCGAAAAATTGAAAAAAAATTAGATTTTGTAGCTTTAGAACTTAAAATTCGGCGTAAACTTATTGTTTAGGATACAGAAAAAGGAAAAATTAAAACATACTAAATTCGAAAATAGAATAAAAAACTCGAAAAAGATCGGAAATTTCAAAATAATTCGATTTTGTAGCGCTAGAAACTTGAAATTTGTGATAAAGGATACAAAATAAGAAAAAATTAAAAAATCCAGAAAATTATAAAAAAATTTCGAAAAAATCAAAAATCGAAAATAATTTTATCTTATAGTCTTAGAAACTTAAAACTTGGTGTAAAGGTAGTATTTACTATTCAATAAAAGGAACAATTAAAAAATTCGTTAAATTCGAAAATAAAATGGAAATATCTTTTTAAAAAAAATCGAAAATTTGAAAACAATTTGATTTTGTACTGCTAGAAACATTAGTTTTAAGATAATTGTCCTATTAGCTAGTACAACGCCCCTAATAGTTTTATGTTATTTCCCTCAGATTATGGTTTTCTTTTCTTTCGTTTACGAATTTCGTTATAGAAAAGTTCCGCTATAGACTGGTTACGTTATAGGCAATTTCTATATAGACAGGTTTGTTTTCTTTCACAGATTACGATATTTACTTCGCATATGAAATATGGATTGTTAAATGATGTTAGCCCCACAAAAATTTTCACAGCTCCCCCTACCCTCCCGACATTACTGGCTGGTTATGGCTTGATAGTCCTTTCTAAATAAAATCATGGTGACTCTAAGATTCACTTGATTTATCTCTAAATTCAACCTAAATGATCCTAAGAAGACGGATCAAAGAATTACTATATTGGCATGACAATCAGATAAATTAGAATTAAAATCGAAAAATCAATAAATGTATAACAAGTCGAAAGTTTGAAAATAATTCGATTTTGTAGTCCTAGAAGCTTGACATTTGGTAAAAAGGAAGGGGTCAGTATACAAAGTAAGGAAAAATTAAAAAATCCGTAAATGATAAAAAAGACTAAAAAAAAAAAAACAAAAAAAAACACATCGAAAAAATTAATATAGTTAGATTTATTGGAAATTTCCGGAAATTTTAATTTTTGCTTTCTTTTAATACTAAAATGTACTTTTATGCTAAATATCAAGTATCTAGGGCTGCGAGTAATATCTCAGATGGATAGCACCTATCCTGGAAGCAATTGAGAGTACTTTTGATAATCCCCCTCCCATAACTTAGTGCTTGCCTAGGAACCTGAAATCTCTTTTTATCTACAGTACTTTGCAAACGAAACTAAAGCTTCAAATTTTTTATACCTGTAAATAATAGGGACAGAGTGTGGGCTTAGCGAAAATCAGTGGATGATCTCCAAAAAGAACCCAAAATCAAGAAAAGGCGGATTACTTACAAAAAGAAGTGAAATCTCAACAAAAACGTCACCTGTAAAAAATGCAGCCAAGTCTCGTGACTCTTTTTCCGTAAAAAGTTCTGAGATCGTGTAAAGCCAAGTTTAGCTATCTTATTAACTCTGAAATTTTCATTCACAAATCACTCCTAGACTCTACATCTTTAGTTAAATATTATTTTGTGACTTGGCAATTACGTAGCACGAGAATGTGATGTATATAATTAGTCTTAATGAAATAATACCATGCCATCCCATAACATATTAATTTGTAATAACTTCCCTGTGCGTATATAATTAGCCTTAATCATATTATCTCATCCCATCCCATAACATAGTAAGGTGTAATAACATCCCTGTGCTGCGTAATTGCCAAGTCACAAAATAATATTTAACTAAAGATGTAGAGACTAGGAGTGATTTGTGAATAAAAGTTTCAGAGTTAATAAGATAGCTAAACTTGGCTTTACACGCTCTCAGAACTTTTTACGGAAAAAGAGTCACGAGACTTGGCTGCATTTTTTACAGGTGACGTTTTTGTTGAGATTATTTTTTACTTTCATTCTTTAAAGGAAATCCAGACGCTATTGTAACGTCAATTCCCAAATATATAGCCATTATTAAAGAAAAAATTCGAATAATGACTAATTTTCCAAATCGAAAATTAATCCTTTGATAACGAGTCGGACATATACGTCCCAGTCTACTATATTTTTATTATATTTGTACCACTTTTTACTTTCTTCTATTATATTCCATCTTCTATTAATAGAAGAAAGTATTGTAATCGAAACTTTTTTCGACTTCCGGTTTTCGACGGATTTACACGTTTTAGGGGTCAGAGATTCCGAAAAACATGTTTTTACAAAATGTCTGTCTGTTCGTCTGTGTGCCTTCATTGTATCATCGAAAAGTGTATGAAGTTATGCTTCAAACTGAACCACATTTTTTTTTCTATGTTTTTGGCTATGGCAAGCAGGTTCTATTAGAATTTGGGGATATTTCGACGAAAGGGGGCGCTGTGATCGATATTTTTGTTCCATTTTCACTATTGTACCATCTAAAAGCGTATGAAGTTATGCTTCAAATTGAACCACATTTTTTTTCTATGTTTTTGGCTATGGCAAGCAGGTTTTATTAGAATTTGGGGATATTTCGACGAAAGGGGGCGCTGTGATCGATATTTTTGTTCCATTTTCACTATTGTACCATCTAAAAGTGTATGAAGTTATGCTTCAAATTGAACCACATTTTTTTTCTATGTTTTTGGCTATGGCAAGCAGGTTTTATTAGAATTTGGGAATATTTCGACGAAAGGGGGCGCTGTGATCGATATTTTTGTTCCATTTTCACTATTGTATCATCGAAAAATGTATGAAGTTATGCTTCAAATTGAACCACATTTACTTTCTATGTTTTTGGCTATGGCAAGCAGGTTCTATTAGAATTTGGGGATATTTCGACGAAAGGGGGCGCTGTGATAGCCATTTAAAAATTTCAAATTCAAAAATATGTACAAAAAAATTAGAAACCCTAAAAGTTTTTTTCGTTAAATGTTCGGCCTTGATCCGGAGAATCCGGAACAATTTTTGTTTTGCCTCTATCTTAAAAAATGGCTGAGATATAGCGGTTTGAAATTTTAGGGTGGCTGACATTTTCAAACAAGACAGCAGATTTCATTCATAAACGGGTTTAATTTATGAGTTTTAGTTAACGTGGTTTCGGCAAATTTTCTTTCATTGTTGCAACCATTAATCCTATTATATGCTTATCACTATTATATATTTATATTCGCCAACGTCAAATTCTCGCCAAACTTGGCGATATTTCGCCAAGTTTGGCGACAAAAATAGGTTGCCATTTAGAGGACAAATTTGGCGATATTCTCATTAAAATACAATGTTGACGAGAACTGGGATTGAATCTTCTTTAATTAGGCTCCACGCATTTTAGCTTCGTGTTTTCCAGTAAAATTAGCTAAAATCGTAAAATCAAGAAATAGGGAGGCTATCTGTTCCTGTCGGTTCAGGCCAGAAGGACTTTTCGTAGTTTAGTATACATCAGTTGATCGCATCCCGGTAACCCGACGATTCGCAAGAAGCTGACGTACAACAGAATGACGAAAAATGTTGATTTTATTGGCGATGTGATAGCGAATTTTGAAGTATTAACATGACTGAGATAGAAGAAAGTTTTGGGATTGGCACATCCGACTAGTTTAAAAATAATTTCAATACACACAACACACACAACTTGCATATATTATATAGTATAATATTATATACAAAACAGAAGTGCATATAATATTTCTTTGTTTAAATTTAAATTCAGTAAACATTGCAAATTCATTCACATCCATTTGGTAAGCAGCAGTCTTCTTCGCTAAATCGCGTGACACAAAATCGTTCTTGGGGAAGAAAACTCAATAGTTTTTTTTTTTTTTTTCAGAGATTTTCTATATAGATTCCGCAATTAAACTTCACTGTTTTTACATTAGGTGCATATAGTAAATCATCAACATTTTGTTTTTCCAAATATACTGAGTGTGAGTTTTAACTTTTAACACGTTCACTGCCGGGTTCAAATTACCGGAATTTTTGTTTTATATAGAAAGTTTGAAATCATAGCAAAAAATACTAATAGCAATATTTACTTTATTTAATGACAGACATTTCGTGATTACATAAAATAAAAATTCTTCTTTCGAAATTTCCGGCACGAATTCGTAATTTTAGATTGAAAAACCACGAGTATACTCGTGGTTGGCAGCGAATGGGTTAAGCAGGCCCAGACTGGCTCCTTTGGTGTCCCTCGGCTAGAGACTGAAAAGGGTCCCCATGCCCGATAATTTACAGGGAATAGAATATTAGAACATTTATTTTTTGAAAACTTGGCTTACATGCCTAAAAACTACATTTAGTTATTTTGTGACTTGGAAAATAGTTGGGTAAAAAAGTAAGCTTTTTCTGATGTAGTTAATTTACTTTCACAATAATATTTATATTACTTTTATATACTGTACCCAAACTAGTTCCATTGTTATGTTGCCTCTAGCGGTTTTGTTAAAGACAGGTAATAAGAAACATTGTGATCGTGAAAGGCAGCGAAACAGGTTCTTTTGAAATTGTACGAAGAGAATCTTCTTAAATAGAAAAATAACTTAAAAACGTACAGTACCTTGAATGAAGAGACACGAGACGTTTATCAAGTTGAATTCTGATGTATTTATTAGGAAGTCATTGAAGTTGGGTTGGCTTCACGAGCGTGACCTACGTTATACATGGCCCGCTCATGGTTTGACGTCAGGGTAATGACGTCACGATCATTGGATCAAACTTCTCAGAGAACAGATTAAATTTTGAATAGGCTTTCGCGTAATGAAATGTTTGTTTACATTTAAAAATACGTCTTATCGATGAAAAAAACTTTGAAAATTGTATTGCTTCCTATTGTAAAGCAAGGTAAGTTTCTAAAGATTTTTGTTATTATCATATTTGTATTCTATTACTATTAAATTAAGGAATTGTTTGCAGCAAAGTTTTCGTCTACGTTGTTTTTTTCTGAAGCGAAAGCTTGACCACGAATCCGAATGTACTATATGTATAAAGTATTATTATATTTATACAGTTAATTAGCAATAATTTGCAATTAAAAATTGCTTTCAATGCATGCGTAATGGTTTGATAAAACAGACTTTAGATGTATCCTCATAGCGCAATTGCAATTAAATTCGCTTTTATACTAAGGGAAATAGAAACTTTGATTTGTTTATTCCGAGATTTTGTGGCGGAACAAAACATTTTTCAGCGAATTTGCTTTCAATTGTAGTTTTGAGATGGAAATTAGTATTGTGCAAAGACAAAATAATTATTTTATTGCTCTTTTACGTATTGTATTTATAATACCGAAAACCGAAGATGAGCAAAGCAAAATCTGTTATTGAAAATGTGAATGAGTGATAGTTTTAGAGAGATTATTTCGTAGATATGTGTTACAGATCAGTAATTAGTAGCTGAATGTTATAAAAAAAATTTTAAGTTCATGGTAAAGTTGATGAAAGTGTGACGTTAAAATGTATTAACCACTTGTTTTGTAATTATTTGTCAGGATGCGCTATACGTAAACAGTACCAAAATTTCTGATTATGGCTCAAAAAACATTCTTTACAGTCTGTTATAATATAATTCATTATTGTTTATCTTGCAAAATTCCATAAGCTATATGTACTGTATTGACAAAATAAATCTTTGACCTTCTTATGATTTTTCACTTTTGTTACATGTCATAATACACTGCTCAAAACAATTAAAGGATATTTGAAGTTTTATATAAAATAAAGATATAAACGAAATTTTTTTTGCCGAAAATAGAAGAAGAGAATCACAAATGCAAATTTTTCTGGTTTTCAAACTGTGGAGTATGCAAATTTTGAGTTCGACGTCAAAAACGTCGCTTCAGCGGCAGCGAATGAAATTTGACTTTCAACTGGATATAAGAGAATGAAGACAAGGATGATCGGCATTCAGTGATTGCTTTGTTTCGATGAGTACGATGTCTCAGCGAAGTCATTTGACAGATTCAGAAGCTTGGAGAATTGTTGCTAGGTTAGAAGGGGGCCAAACTCAAGCCGAAGTAGCGCAAGCCATTGGAGTGTCACAAAGTGTCATTTCCAGGATCTGGAACCGTTTTTTGGAGAGTGGATGTGCAGGCCGAAGACCAGGGCAAGGTCGTAGACGGGCAACAACGCCCAATGAAGATCGGTATTTAGCGTTAACAGCTCGGAGACACCGAAACATGAACGCTACTCTTCTCCAACAACACCTTCGCTCGGCTACAGGCACCACGATTTCAACTCAGACTGTCTGAAACCGGCTCCATGCTGTAGGTCTGTATGCTCGCCGACCGATGGTATGTGTTAGATTAACATCAAGGCATCGTCGCGACCGCAGGGAGTGGGCAACCGAGCATGTCAACTGGAGGAGAAATGAATGGAGCAATATTCTGTTTTCTGACGAGTCCCGTTTTTCTGTGCATCCGGATAATAGGCGTATTTTCATCTGAAGGGACCGTGGCAGTCGGAATAATCCTGCGTTCGTGCACGAAAGTGTCAGATTTGGCGGTGGAGGAGTGTTGGTGTATGGTGGCATCTCCATTGACGGGCCCACTGACCTCTACATCATTCGAGATGGAGCTCTGACTGGTCGCCGATATAGGGATGAGATCCTCAGACCTATTGTAGTCCTTTACGCTGCAGCAATCGGAGATAACTTCATTTTAATGGACGATAACTGCAGGCCACATCGTGCAAACCTGGTGGAGGATTTCCTTTTCGAGGAAGGAATCGTTCGAATGGAATGGCCAGCGTGTTCTCCAGACATGAATCCAATCGAGCACGTTTGGGACGCTCTACACTGTAAAAAAAAACGGAAGAAAAAACTGCAAAAAGTGCAGTTAATATTTCATCTAGAATTCAAACACAGCACTTTTGTTAATTTACAGTGATAACAGCAGTATAGAAAGCGACATCTGTTGGCTATATCTCTCAAATGAGGGGGAAAAGAGAAGGCAGAGAAGGACAGTGGGGCAGAGGGCAGGTGCAGGCAGTTGCAGTAGTGACGCTTTGACGCTAGGCTATGAGAGAAATGGCCGCCGTTACATGCGAGCGTATAAAGGTGTAATAATTATTAATTACACCACTTAGTGGATTATTTCAAACATATTTTAAAGAATAAAAGTAAGTTTTATCTTTGTTTTCTTATATTATTGTTTTAATATCATATAATTTCTGTTATATAATTATCAGATACAAATTTTGTTGTTAAACCACGTGTATATCACGACAGTTAGCTTTCAAGTCTAGAATAAATATTTTGTTTTAAATCGTAAAAATAGATGATTTTGCTTGGTTATGTGGTTTTTTATTTTCTTCCGTATTTTCTCCCAGGACTTTGTTATTATTACGTATAATTTGCATCTAAGTACCACAGGCAATTTTTATGCAAGCAGATTTTTTTTAAAAGAAGATCCCTGCTTTTAGCTATGCCTTATTACGCTATTATATATTTTTCAAAACTCCAGTTCATACATTAACATTCGAATATACTTTTTAAATCCTATAAATATTTTACGAACCTACTGTTTCCGGTTCACTTTCGACGGTAATTTAAATATTTTTATTTATTTAATATATTTAGCCGATATTTCGGTCAGTGATTTATTTTCAATTTTCAAATCATTTATTATGAGTAATCTGGATGCACTTTTTTATCAATTCCTAAAATATTCCTTGAGTTTGTTTACTGCCGCAGAATTATTTTGCAGCAACTCGTTTAATGTTTTTGCCCATTATCTATTTATTTTTACGCTTAATTTTAAAGTTTTTATGTGAGCAGATTTTTTTAATTATTATTTTATTCTACGTTTCTTGAACTCATAAGTGTTTTTTTTTTCTCCCCGTGTTCATTTTTCAATCGGACCTGATATTTATGGAATTAAATGTAGACTTATAAAATTATCTTAGCATACAATAATTTTTTTATCAATATAAAGTTTCCATATTGGCAAGTTCCGTACAATAAGGTCTTGATATTAATTATATATGCATGATAGTTTAAATATCAGAAAGTTTTGTATATCCGTGTGGAGGGGTGGGGAAATAATGACTACATTGAATAAACAAAAATATTTAAATAGATACAAAAAATAACCCTAAATTTGTTGGAGAAAAAAAAAATATATGATTTAAATTAGTAGGTATTTTCAAATACAAACAAACAGATAAACAAAGTCCTGTAAAGAAATACTGAATAATTAATTAAAAGCTAGATAAAATCTTCCTTTGTTATGATTTATTGAAAAAACATTTTATCTATAGGCAAATGACTAAAATTTTTGTGGGTGATATACTTGACAAAAAACCGAAATTTGTATCTTATATATGTATAACAGAATCTATTATATAATAATTATATTAAAACATGATATAAGTAAACAAAAAGGTAATACTTACTGCCCAAAGTCTTTGAAATATGTCTCAGGTTAAAATAAGAAAAAAAAAACAATACATGGAGAGGAGGGGGAGGGGGGATAAAAATATCAATAACAAATGTTAAAAGTTTTACAGTTATGCTGTTAAAATTGCGTTAAAATTAACTGCAAAAATTGCTGTAAAACTAACAAATCAGCTGTAAAATAAAAAAACTGAACTGATGTAAAATTAACCGCTAAAAATGCTGTGAATTTACAAAAGTGCTGTTTATCCATGAAAAACAAAACTGCTGTAAATTCACAGCAAAATATGCTGGCACCCATATTGCCAGCATTTTTTGCTGTAAAAATACTGTGATTTCTTTTACAGTGTAGGAAGACGAGTTTCTGGCCGCCAACAACCCCCACAAACTCTCCAAGAACTGGAAAGAGCTCTTCTGGAAGAGTGGGGCAGAATACCCCAACTCGTCATTAATAGCCTCATTGAGTCCATGCCTCAAAGGTGTTCAACGTTGCTGGCCGCCCGTGGAAACCGTACCCCCTACTGAAAATGATTTTCTTTGAAGAAAACACCTTTTCTTATTCTTTTTTTCTCATATGCACAAATTGTGTTTTTTTCCTTTTGTACACAAATGCGCAATAAAATGCATTTTTTTTCTGCCAAACATGTGTAATTTATTCTCATATAACCTACTATATCTGTCGACCATGTATCAATCAGCTAAAAAGTTTCCCAGATACAAAATCCACCTAAAACTGCAATACCCTTTAATTGTTTTGAGCAGTGTATATACAGGTCATATACATTTTGTTACACATCTATATTTATACAGTTATTTGTTATTATCTATATCTATATTTGCTTAGTTATAGAATTAGGGGGGGGGGGGGGGATTTCTATAATCAATTGGACCCGATTATGAAACATTAGCCTTATTAAAAGATTCTGCTGAATGAATTTCGATGGAACCTGCATTGATATTTTTTCAGGGATAGTTTTAGTATATTGCATATCGTTCTTTGGGAAATATTACAGTAAATGATTAAATAAACGAGTTGGTCTTTAACAGCCTAAATTTTGTAAAAAAAAAATATGTGTAATAAAATATATAATGATAATAATAAAAAAATAAAAAAATACAAGGTACTTTTCCGTTATACGGACACCATGCCAAAATGTATGCTAATGCATAATGTATGTGAATGTATGTATGTAAATGTATGCTTGGCGACAACGGTGTCCGTATAACGGAAAAGTACCAAATACAATATAAAAATATAACCCGGCGACATTGGCTAGATTTTGTTTTGGTGTGGCAGCCTGTTAGAGCAATTTGCGTGTGTTTTATATTAAATTAAACATTGTGTATTTTACAATAAATTAAGTATTGTGTACGTTTTATAATAAAATAATTTGTGTATCTTTATAATAAAAATTTTTGTGTGTTTTAAAATAAAATAAACTGTTTCATAATAAAATGAAACTAACAAGCTGTTAAGCAAGATAGGTCTAACAGGTACCCGAAAGCGGGATTTTTCTCGCCAAAATGGCGCAAAACAAAAATCGCGCCAACCCCGCAGCATATGAGACAGCTGTACCTTTTAAAATATTATCAGATGCTGGTAAATTGAAAAAAAATTAAACAATATATCTAATTTGTTTAATTTGCTATCTAGTAACCAACACATGGGATTACTTGTAGATCGCCATTAATAAATTTAAGAGAATAAAAAAAACCTGTAGTATATTTTTTAAAACTTTTTAGTTGTGTCCATCTCAAAATCGTGTATTTCGTTATTCAGGCTTCATCTTGCCGTGTAAAGATGATCCAGTCCCTGTGACGTCATAAGAGTAATGGTTCGGCCATGTATAACGTAGGTCACGCCACGAGGCTCTGTGAGGTTCTCTGCAGTTCTGGGCTTCCTTTATTTAGTTACATTTTTTTGTAGTAACAAAATTATCATACACTATGATCAAATAAAATATATTTTCACTAGATGGAATACTAACGATGTTTTATTAAAAAGATTTAAGAAAACTATAACTATGAAAACACTCGCGGATCCGCAGCGCTGTTGCGCGCGCGGACCGCACTAACGAACGAACCTTTCTATGTCACGTACCTAGTAAGACTGTCTCAAGTGAGTGACTGAGAGAAACAAAGCGCCCGCGACTTCGGCGGCGCGCGCATGCGCAGAAAAACGAAGTGCCGTCCTATCGAACGCACGTAGCTGAAAGACGTGACGTCGCGATGGGGGGGCGGAGCTGACGATCGCGGGAGGAAACGATAACCAGGAGAAGCTTACAATACAGTGTCAGAGGAAGTAAGATGAGTTACATCCAACAATTAAGGTGTAAAATGAATTTAAAAAGGGAAAATATTGGAATAAAATAAATGAATGCTGAATTCAGAGCTCAGGTGACAAAATGGAAAGTGATAAATGTGAATTAAATTAGATTAACTGGGAGAATTGAAATTAAAAATATATCGCAACACGATATATTACTCCCCCAACAATACAGACAAAAAAACTGAAAGCATGGAGCAAATAGCATGAATAATGCTGGAAATTCTAATGCATTAAATGTGGAATGAAACTAAATAGATTGATTCTACCATACCAATTCCAAACATCAACTCCTATGCGATTGCCAATTGTCCCGCACGGTTAGTGCTGCAAACAATCCCCTCCAACTGAGCAATGGCTGCAGAAGATGACGATGACTGCCAACGAACCTACAAATACAATATGTATCGAGTGTGTGTGTCCACCAGGTCATCGCAAAACGGGATGGAGAGTAGCGTGTAAAAAGAGTTGAGCAAATGTACTGTGAAAAGGTGTACCCAAATTCCAAAACAACCAGGAGGTAAAGATGGAATGAATGGTGCTGTGACACAACACAACATTCAGAATCAAAACAAAAGAAGTTTACAACAATCGAAAAAACTAAAATTAACTGCATACTGTAAAAAAAAAATATGTGATGAATGAAAATGTTTCCTAAAAGAATGATTTTCACTGTTTTGTATCCTGATACCAGCTCAGGATGCATTCACTGAAACAGAAAAATCATAAAAAGAAAACCGAACAATGTTGAAAAAAAAATGTGGCAAAAAGAAGAAAGCTTCTTTATATAATATGTTATCACTGATAAGATACCTAAAATATGACACAAAGGTCATTTGCAAGAAAAAGTGAAGAAAAAAAATGTGTGTAATACAATTCTGACAACCTTGAACCCATTATAAAGGAACACTAAAATAAGAAAATCAAACTATGCCGCACAAAATAGAATATCACCTCTTGCGTGTCTATCCTGTGACGTAATGTCACCACTAAATTATTGAACTATTGAATGTGGAAGAATGTGATAGAATAAAATGGAAACATAGAATGAATCTTAAAAAAAACAATGGAACATATGAAAACAAGTTCAAGAAAATAACACAATTGAAAGAAGGAAAAACACTTACCAAACAAATGACTGAGATGAACACAAATGCAATGTAGAATACTACGTGTTGAAAAAAAAAAGGAAACTGCATGTCGAACAGTGAGATGAAAACTGCGTGTCGCAAAGTGAGATGAGAACTGCAGAGACCCGTCAGAAGCATCTGGAATTACATGGGGCACATACGATACCCGACAGGTGGGTAGCTCTGAAACTTATTAGCACTAATATGGACACACAAGTTACAAAAAAAAATCATATTTATAAATTACAAATGTCATTTACACAAAATAATTTAAATATGAGAAAAATGAAAATAAACAAAATAAAAAGGGCAAATATTAAAAAGTAAAGGGGCAGTGGTACCACAATAAAAAAGGAATGTCATAAAAATAGTACTAAAAGTATCAAAACCCAAAATGATATACAAGTGTAAACAACCATAATGTGATCCCAAATAATACATCTTGAATTCAAACCAAACACTACACAGTTATTACTTAAATATAAAATACAATAAGAGCTCAATTATAATAATAAAATAGAAAAGAATACCATGGTAAAGAAAATCCAATATATTCATTGGAAAAGTAAACATTTTTAAATTTAATCGACTGTTTACTTATTTTTGTTAGCATCATGATAATTGCAATCATAAATACTTGTAATAGTATTTTAAAATAGAAAAGAGGGATTCCCAATTAGTGTCATATAATAAGCAATTGCAAATAAGTACTTTTAAACATAATTCAAATGACACCAACACAAAGAGCACAATTATATACAAAATATTATTTAGTGAAAAATTTAAGTGAAATTCTATTGTATTTTGATTATAAACAAAAGAAATAAAAACAAAATAAATGTTCAAATGTTGTGTATCATTGCAATATGATACCATACATGTATTATGAAAAAATTTTATGTAAATAAGTAAATTTGAAAAAATTGATGCATCCGTGATATGTGAAAAAAATATATATATTATGAATGTATATTATTGTTCATAATATCAATGTGTTATAGTCCAAAAAGACTGGTATGTGACAACAAGGTCACATAAAAAAACTTAAAAAAAATTATTCGTGTAATATTTGAAAATAAAATTTAAAACAAAATATTAATGTCTAAAAGTCAATTAAACATGAAATTTTGAATATGTCATGTGTTATATTTCTAAAAATTCCAAAAACAAATTTGTGTTTTTAATTTAGACAAAAATTTAAATAGTCAAGTTGTGAGAAAAAGTAAAGCCATTCATAAAATTAAATAATATTGAATGTCTATAAAGACAAAAAAAAAATGTGTAACATAATATAACGTGTCATATAAAAGAAAAAATTAAGTCTAAGCTATAACTTCATATTCCCAATAAATTTTGCGTGTTTAAATATCCCAAAAAGAACACAGATGTTCCAGCATCAAATAAATAATGGTTGACAACAACCCATTCCTGAATGTACGTGGTTGTAAAGCATAGATACCTGCACTAACCCCATCATGCATAAAAATCACACTGCACGTATCGCCATAATGCAATTGTGAAATTCAAGGAGCACCCATACTAAAACAAACATCACATTCTGAAAAAAAGGAAACACACTAGATTTACATTTGATCTCAAAACACTGCATTACTCCTCAAGACATTTTAAAAAATTCATATGCATGAATATAATTGTGTAAACTATTGGAAAATTTTCAGAAAAACTGATACAATGAAAAAGTACTGGACAACATGAAAAAAAAAATACAGCATAAACCCATTATAATTTCTTAAACTTAGCTTATGATCTAAGCATTGTGTTATTATTAGCATAAACATTGAGAAAAAACAAGTAGCTAAAAAATGAATTGAATAAATTAAATAAAATTATTGAAAAAAGTTTTCTCTCTCTCTCTTGTTATATAATGTGGAAGTATGTGTTATGAATTAAAACCCAATTTTCTTACAAAAGCTTCAGATGCTCTTCTTGTCATCTATTTTGTATGTGAAAAAAGGAGTTTACAATGTTATCTGAAAAAGAGAAAATAAAAAATTAGTATAAATTATAAAATAATTGAGAAAAAAATTGGCTTCTGTTTCGATGAGTGCAACTACTGTCCTTGACTGTGAATGAAAAAAAGTTCTGTTTCGGTGAGTACAACTACGTCCTTGACTGTGAATGGAAAAAAAAGTTCTGCAGTAGTAGAGAATGTCCTTGTTATTAATACACTTAAAAGTTCTTGTACATGCTGATATACCAAGTCCGTTAGATAGGAACTCATGACAGCTGCAGAAACTGCACAAACGTTGAAATCTTGTTATGGAAGGAACATCAAACTTTCTTCTTTCGTGTGTATGTATGTACAGAAAAAAAAATGCATGAATACAAATTCCGAATGAGAAAAATTTCATCATTTTTAAAGTGTCTGGAATGAAGGAAAACTGCAGAGACCCCAACAGGTAAGTTCTTTTTTTTTTTTTTGAAAAAGGTTCACTTGTGTTTCTTGTTATCTATTTGTATTTTTCACACCACTTGTATACAAATTCTATGTGAAACATATTTTCACAAACTGTGTATTCTACAATGTGAATACTTTTATAAATCATTCTAAATTTATAATTGAAAAAAGTTACATGAGGTTAAGTGGCATTTCGTTGGAATACTTGTTCCATTTCATATAAAAATAACCTATACTTCTTCTTGAAAAAGATGTAAAAATGTTATGAGAGTGATAAGGTATTCTTCATTTCACAAAGTTATTCTAATCCATGTACATCTACTACAAAAATAACTTCTCCTGATGATTACTATCCAGGATTACTTGTATTTCTAATATTTTCATAAAATGAACATTATTAACCAAAAGGAGATTTTTTTTGCAAAGTTCGGCAATCATGTGCCTGGCATATATCTTCTCAAAAATAATACTCATGTTACTGCAAAAGCATATATTAAATAAAATTATTCTCAAAATTAATTACATGTGACAACACTTCAGTTGCTATTATCTATGACCTTGATTTAAAAAAACTTGTGATCATAAACCACAAAAAAATGCTTCAAAATGATTTCTATTTAAATCTTTAAGCATCCGAGATATTATTAAACAAATATTATAAAAATGTACTTCATTTATTACTCTATATGATATTTTTACATATATAGACTAATTTCACGTTATTTCACCATTTAAAAAAAAAAGTGTTTTTTTTGGGGTTTTTTTTTTGCATCTATCTTCAAAGTGTTAATAAAAATTTTCTTCACTGCATCTAAATTTCTCTTCATATTAAAATAATATAGCACTAAAAAAAATGCTATGGTCCAAGGCACCATATTTATTATGTTGCCTCTAGTGGTTTTGTTAAAGACAGGTAATAAGAAACATTGTGATCGTGAAAGGCAACGAAACAGGTTCTTTTGAAATTGTATGAAGAGAATCTTCTTAAATAGAAAAATAACTTAAAAACGTACAGTACCTTGAATGAAGAGACACGAGACGTTTATCAAGTTGAATTCTGATGTATTTATTAGGGAGTCATTGAAGTTGGGTTGGCTCCACGAGGCTCTGAGAGGTTCTCTGCAGTTCTGGGCTTCCTTTATTTAGTTACATTTTTTTGTAGTAACAAAATGATCATACACTATGATCAAATAAAATATATTTTCACTAGATGGAATACTAACGATGTTTTATTAAAAAGATTTAAGAAAACTATAACTATGAAAACACTCGCGGATCCGCAGCGCTGTTTCGCGCGTGGACCGCACTAACGAACGAACCTTTCTATGTCACGTACCTAGTACTGTCTCAAGTGAGTGACTGAGAGAAACAAAGCGCCCGCGACTTCGGCGGCGCGCGCATGTGCAGAAAAACGAAGTGCCGTCCTATCGAACGCACGTAGCTGAAAGACGTGACGTCGCGATGGGGGGGCGGAGCTGACGATCGCGGGAGGAAACGATAACCAGGAGAAGCTTACAATACAGTGTCAGAGGAAGTAAGATGAGTTACATCCAACAATTAAGGTGTAAAATGAATTTAAAAAGGGAAAATATTGGAATAAAATAAATGAATGCTGAATTCAGAGCTCAGATGACAAAATGGAAAGTGATAAATGTGAATTAAATTAGATTAACTGGGAGAATTGAAATTAAAAATATATCGCAACACGATATCCATGCTAAAAAAAATTAAGTATACTAATTAATTACGTGTGGTTTATTACTTAAATATGAGAGTGAGAAATATTTTTTAGTTTTAGGCAACCAAATCACAGTGTTGAAGCCATAATAATCTAAATCCTACTGTAATACCTACGTAACTATTAAAAAGAGGCACAGCGGTAATAAAAAAACCTATTGAAAAAAAAACAATGTCTTCTTTAATTTTGAATTAATTATTACAATTTGTAAAATGGATTTTATAACAAAAGGAAAATGGCTCTACAATGGTACAGACACAACGAACTAAGAAAGGTTATGTGTTGTGAACGGCTGTTTATTAAACTAAAAGCTTTTTGGTCAGTTCTTCGCTGGTCCTTACTACTACTTCATCTATAATAACATCTTTATCTAAGTTATTAAATAAGTCTCTTTCTACATTCATGAAAAGAAGATTAAACATAAGGTCTTGGCTTAAAGTAGCTCTAAGTCGCTTCTTAACTATATTAAGTTTAGAAAACCCCCTTTCACAGATGACTTGTGTACAAGGTATCGTTGGTACAATATTGTAAGCAACATACAGGTTGGTAAACATTCCAGATTGTGAGAGTTCAAAACAACAGAAAAGGTGCATGATAAACACCGAAAACATTATTTCCTGTCAGAGCAGTAACCATAAAGATTTTCGTCTTCTTCAAATTCCGACTCTACATATCGTCATATTTGCAGATTTCTTCAGCTCCATTCAGATTGTCTTGTTTTCTTTCACTGTTAGTTTTTTCTGCCAATGTAAAACCTTCATACTGATCTGCAAACTGTTTCAGCTTTATCAATAACCGACTTCCTTCATCTTTACAAAGTTTAGAGATGCTACAAAGGGCTTCCATAGGAAAACTATCAATCATTACGATTTCATTAAATTATACAGTATACAGTGAGTATAAATAAGATCTTCGTTTTCCTTTTTGAACTGAACTTGTAGACCGTTATAACAGCCTTTCATATTGTTAACTCCGTCAAATGAACAAGCAATAATATTCGATGTTGCAACGCCACACTTGGCTAATTCTGATTTTATAGACTCGTGCAAAGCTAATCCACGTGAATCATCGACTGCTGTTTTTTTTAAAGTCTTTCATCAATCTTTTCTTGAACGACATAGCGGACGCAAATTGCCAACTCGTATTCAGCTAGATCTTGAATACTATTTACCATCACGCCACGCTGAATATTATGCTATCATGAAGGTCTTTCAAAATAATATTACGACCCATCGAACCAATTACTTTAAGTAGCTTGTTAACAAAAATATCAACAAAGAACCTCGTCCAGTCGGTCTTTTAGTTAATTTTCCTGTGACTTTTCTTTTGTTCATTATTTTCAGTCTGTGTTTTTTGCTGTCTTCAATGCACTTTCTGACATGATTTTGTAAAATCACATCATAATTTGCAACCAACATGACCAGTTCAAGAAAATTACCATGATTATCTGTAGAGCTAAGCGTATAAGCCTTTCTACTTTATCCCCTCTGTACGCAGTGTATCAATTTAACGTTTAACAACCAATCATCTGATGTGAATTTCTCTGTCTCGCTTTTTGGTTTGGTTACTAGTAAGAAGAGTTGAAATATCACGACCTTTATTGGCTTTGAAAAGCTAGTTCGCTGCGAGATGATGATAACGGGAGTCGTCATGAATCTCAACAGATTTATAAATATGCTTAGGAGAGAAGTCATGTCCGGTAATAAATTTAGAATCTCTATGATCTTTACTCCCAAAAGCCATACAGCTGGAGCAGTACACCCTGTTGAGCCAAATCGGATATAACCATTTTCTGTGAATTTTATCACCATTCGATAAATGTCGCTATTAAAGTTTTAAAGAGTCAAATGGCAATTTAGCTCCCTTTCTCTTCACTAACTTGAATAGAGTGCTTATCCATAAAAGTTTTTTTAATTCAAACTGGGTCATTTTCGTTGGGGCAGATGAAACATACAAAGTGTTGCTTAGAAGCATTCTGAGCAGCGCTCTCCTGACGTCTCCTGGTGGTTTGCTTTATGATCATTTTCTGTGTCAGATCTGTATTCTTGAAGAATCACTGCCAAGAGAAGCTGCCAAGAATGTTTCTGAATGTACCAGAGAGTCTGAAGTCAAACAATGTCTAAAGTGAACGATTTTTGTCAGAAGTCTGAAATGTACAGTATTTCTAAAATTTCAGAACAAACTTTCAAGGGAGATAATGCGGTCAAGACAAACATTTTCTGTACAGGAAACCAGCATCGCAATCCATTTATTCAATAAAAAAAAAACAGGGTGTTTTACTATAAGCTGAACTCGAATTTTTGTTCACAACTTTAACAATAACGAAGATATTTTAGTTAGATTTTAATCACATTAACTTTGCTTTGTATGAAATGTGATGAAATCAGTGGAAGTGACAGAATTTTAGCCAGTGATACAGTATATGTACTGTCAGCTGCATTCTGATTAATGGAATGTCCTGCTTAGTGTTGTTTGCACTGCAATGGTGGCAATTTCTAGCACTTCTTGTCATATTTCACAGAAAGCAAAGTAAGTCTGATGTTTTTATATATCGTTACAACATCTTCATTATTGTTTAAGTTAAACCAAAATGCAAGTTCGACTTGAAATTAGATACACTATATTTTTGAATAAGTGGAACGCTTTTCAAACAGCAAATAAATAATGTAAAAGCAATCTCTGTTATTTAAATATGATTCTATTTCTTAATTTTCCTGAATATCTTTATTTATTGACAGTTAAAAATAAAAGTTACATAAGGTTTTTAAAAAGTTTTTTTTTAAGTATTCGGTTTGGCCGAATATCTTAATATTCGAAAGACCGAATAGTTTGATATTTGGCCTTACCGAATATTCGGCAAACCGAATACTTCGGTATTCGGCCTAACCGAATATTCGGTAGTATGGCCGAATACCGAATACATACCGAATATTCGGTGCATCCCTAGTAAAAATTATAAAAGCTAAGATTATAAAAGTCCGAGCCCATCCCGATATGGAAGCTAAAGGTGCGTCCCGAGCCCAGCCGGTGCAAAAACTTAATTACTCCAGCCCGACCCGACTGAATTTCTGAAAAACATGCCTATATTTTCGAAGCAATATTATTCTACTATTACACAAAACACAAAATAACAATAATTTAGTGACCATTTAGACAATTACGTACATAAGCACTGATTTTTAAAAAAAAATTGATTTAGACAGTTATATTCAAATAAATATTCAGAAAAACAGTCAATTTAATTTAAAATAAATAAAAAAAAATGCAAAAAAAAAAAAAAAAAAAAAAAAAAAAAATACAAAGAAAAAAACGTACATTTCAAAAATATTATCTCTGTAGTTTTTTAAACCAAAGTAAATTTCTGGGGCCTCCGTGGCCGAGTGGTTAAGACACCATTCCGCTAATCGCTTGAGAGCGTAGGAGTCAGGTCGGCGGGTTCGACTCCCGCCAGCTCCATTGCACACACTTTGTGGAGCTCTGGATGTAACTCTCGGGTGTTGTAAATTTCCTTGTAGCTATCTCGTCCCTGTATATTGACGATGATTTATAAGCGGGCACTTGATGTCAAGCACACAAGTCAGATGTATGTTCTCAATAAACAAACAAAGTAAATTTCTAAAGATTTTTTTAAAACAACTGTTCAAAAACAATATAATTGTTGCCCGGCCCGGAAAGAGTGAAGAGTATTCCCGGCCCGAGCCTCCTAAATGAAAATCTGCCGTAGCCCGTACAGACCTCTACTTTCCACCTTAGTTAATGTGAGCCCATTTTTTTCATGGTGATTTTTTCTTATGGTGCTTTTTACCGGGGTGATTTTTTCCGTGGTGATTTTTTCCGGGGTGATTTTTTCCGTGGTGATTTCTTCCAGGGGGATTTTTTCCGTGATTGCTTCCTTCAATAGTTATAGTTTTGGATTAATCAATAGTAGTCAGCTGTCAGGGGCTGGGGGCTGTGACGATAAAGACGGTGGAGAGAAAGCGATAGAGAGGGGCCGGGGAGAAGTATACGACAAGGTCACTACTCACTAACCTTAATAATCGCCAGTCGCAATGCTGATAAGAAAAAAAAACAGCATTTAGGGACAGTGAAACTAGTTTATATGAAATGCGACCGCTAGCGGGCTTCTAACTACATCGTAGCCTCGAATTCATACGAATCTCGTAAAAAACTGCCCTAATAAAATTGATTTAATTAAACTAAAAATTGATTATGAACCCCTTAAAATTGATTGTAAACGCGTAAGACTACTGAGAAATAGTCAAATTACTCTGATGTAACTAATAACAAAGTTGTATATCCATTTTTGGGATCCCTTTGGGGCCCCCTTGGGCAGGGCCCCTCGGCAATCGCCGACAAGCCGACCTGGTCAGTCCGGGCCTGGGGTTAAGTACTGTTTCTTCAATATGCTCGGGACAGGGATCGCACCTTAAGTAGGCCTTTATAATTTCCGCTTCTTCAGCAGCATTTATTCGTTGAAAACTAACTGTGTGGATGAGATACCACTCCACTGAGACAATTTCGTAGAGGGCATTAAAAATTACTTTACATATTTCTTCACCGATTTCAGAATTAAAAAGATCTATGTCATAAGCGTTATCTTCTGTGGCTTCAGTGGAGATTTTTTGAAAGTGTTGAGGGCTTTTCCTTGTAGATCTTGATTTGCGTGGTTTAGTTGTTTTTTTAACTGAGACTAATGGTTGCTAGTATGGTGGGTTCTTTGATGTTGTAGAAGATTTGACTTTTTATCAAAAATTTTATCGCAAGTTTCGCAAACGTGGAAAGGAGGTGGAGCATTGTGTTTATTTGATGTCTTCTGAGGTCGTCTTCTCGACTAAAATTAGCATGACATTCTTCACATTTAAATTTTTTCTCATCCGTATGGGTGTTCAAATTTCTTTTATATGCATCTGCACGACTAAAGGATTTGGAAGACTCTTCACATTTAAACTTTTTTTTCATTCTTATGCGTCTTCAGGTGGCGATTTAAAGTGAACTGTCGACTAAAAGTTTTTCCGCTTGTAGGACAATCCTGAAAAGAGTAAAAAAAAACTGTTTTGAGTATTTAGCCTATGTTTTTATCAAACAATTTAAAGTTTTATCTATCATTTAAAATTTCTACCTAACATTTTTTTATTTATCTGAAAAGGGCATGATTTAATGTTTAAAATTTTCCCCAAAAATGTTTATCTAACGTTGAAAAAATTTCCTAAAAGTGTTTCCCTACAAAGTGTTTTGTGTAACTATTTCCTAATACAAGAGTAGAAATTTAAATTCTGGTGAATTAAGTCTACGCGCTGAAATTTTCGGGGGTACTGCCTTTGAGAAGATCAGTCTTAACCAGTAGCTTCAAAAAATGGCAACAAGATAAGCAGGATAAACTCCTCCAAACTTTATCACACCTTAGCATCACCAAAGAGAGAGATAGACTTGTGAAAAAATACTTAAAAGAGTCGAAGGGTCTGCTACTTGATGCTGAAGTTCCGATGTTCGCACCACTCTAGCCACATCAAAACCTATCACTTGAGGCTGAATTTCATAGGTTTGAATAACTTCTGGAACTATCTTCATCTCATCACTTGTTCATTCGTCATGTGCTTGCCAACACATATGATGAGCAAGATGACGCCTTTGATTAAACTTCAATCAACAAGAAGAACAGATCTTGAAATATATAAATAGAAAAAAGTTTTTAAGTTTATTTTTTCCTAACAAAAAATGTTATTTCAACAATTAAAAAAAAAAAAAAAAAAAAAAAAGATTATTTCTCTAAAAGCATTATTTCTGTAAATGAAAGTGTTAATTGAATTTTAAAATATTAATTAATTATAATTTTTCCAACTAAATTACTTAATTTAGGATGACATGAGTGGAGATGGAACTTCTCACGGATATTTACATGCTCCTCTTCATCAAAAAAGGAATCCGGGGAGGTGTGAGCGTTATCACCAAACGTTACTCCCAAGCTATCCCCCCAAAAGATATATAAGTTAACCATAAAGATACCCCAAATTACGACGAGAAACAACCAACAAGCCATATCATGTACTGGAACGCAAATAACCTGTATTGGTGAGCAATGTCCCAGTACTTACCTGTTGGAGAATTTGAGTGGGTGGACTCATTCAAAATAGTAATTGTAGTGTGATAGACAAGAATGATCATTTAGTGTTAATTAAATTATTGTGGTAATACAAAAGGCACAATATTAGACTGGGGATATTTCAAGATATTGTCTATTAATGTTAATTTAAAAGTTAAGGCCTAATGTCAGTTATATAAAACAAGATTTCGGTTATAACTGAAACTCTCGAAAATACGACAAACTGTATGAAACTCATTTAAAGGTAAGATTTTAGTCACCGTTGTACATCAATTTTAACCCTTGTTGCATCCCTCGTCGGCCTAATCGTTCGGAGTTTTCGTGGTTTTCTTCAAACCTTGGATTGGTTATCCTTGCGTAAATACGGGTTAGATTCCCTTAGAAAGACCACCACGGAGGGCACTCCCCCACGGGCCTATATACCTCGTGCATATAATCGGCCGTCATTATTACACCACCACCACCTTGTTGCATCCAGTATTTGTAACATTATTTGTCTGTTGGTATTCATTGATTTGAGATTCCGGTATGATTTGTGGTTCTGCGTCAATTCGTTGCGCACAATTCATCGCAGCGTCAATTCGTCGTAGTGTCAATTCATCGCAGCGAAAATATTTTTGAAGGCAATGATGATAAAAGTAAAGTTAATTTAGTAAAATTATTTAATGATAATTTATTTAATTTTTTTTCAGAAATAGAGAATTTTAACTATCATTTTAAAGGCCGATTTTAGATGCAGATTAAAATATTTATATAGATATATTTCTCCTGTTACTGCTTTACATTAAAAATATCAATCATTAAAATAGAGAGGATTTTTTTAAATGCGGTTTTAGGGAAGTTCCCAATAAAGAATTATACGTGTTTAATGCTAATCAGCAAGTGATTCAGCACTCAGGAAGCGATTTTTTAACATAATCGTTTTCAAAAACATTTTCGCTGCGATGAATTAACGCCGCGACGAATTGTGCACGACAAATTGACACGACACCATGATTTGTCATACCATTGATATTCATTTAATTGGGAAGGGAACTTTATAGTAAAAATAGTTTTATTAATTAATATAAAATGCAAATGTTCAGTATCAGTATTTACCATTTACCATTGAGTACATTATATATTGGACTTTTGGTTACGGATTTGACCTTAATACTCGTAGTTTTAAACATTTAAACCGTGACTTTGCAATTCAAAACGTAAAAAAAAAAAAAAAAAAAAAAAGAATATTAAATTATAATTTTGAATTGTTTTATAACGAATAATCAAAGACATTTATTCATTACTAGCACAACCCGCGGCTTTGCACGCGTAGTTGTTGAAATATGCCAAGTGATATTTGTATGCTTTTGAAATGGATATGGAATTTATTAAATAACAAATATTATGTAAAATTCCATAGAAATCGTAATTTAGAAAGTTTCCAGCTCATTTCACCCTTTTAAATATCGTATTTTATTAGAAATTATTCTTAATGACCATTTGTATCTTAAATTAACTGCCACGCTACATTTTACGTTTCTAGTCCCTTTAGTATAACAAAAATTATAATTTAGAACGTTTTTTCTCCCTTTCTTCGGCAAAATTTCAGTAGGCTCTTGATATTAGCTATCTGGATCATGATACGGTTTCATCCGAAGAACAAGGGCAACCTCTCTAGATTCCCGTTTCTTTGAGTCAGGATCAAAGTTTGAAACTTCGTACGTGACGTCATATAGTCGTCGAAGAGCTTGATAGGGACCGAAGTACCTCTTAAGAAGTTTCTCTGAGAGGCCTACTTTCCTGAATGGGATAAAAACCCACACCGAATCTCCAGGACAATATGTTACTACTCTGTGTTTGGAATCATAACGCTGGTGATCTTTTTCTTTTGTTTGGAGTGTTCGCAGACGTGCCAACTGTCTTGATTCCTCAGTCCTTATGATTAGTCTATTTAGATAACTGTCATGATAATTAATGTCGTCGGGACCAAATGGAAGCATAGTATCCAGAGTTGTTTCGGCTTCCCGTCCATGAAGTAAGGGTGTAAATCCTGTGGTCTCTTGCTTCGATGTGTTATAAGCAAACATCACACATGGAAGAATTTCATCCCAATTTTTCTGCTCCATGTCGACGTACATAGATAGTATATCTCCTAATGTTTTGTTGAAGCGCTCTGTCAGACCATTGGTCTGTGAATGGTATGCTGTTGTTTTCCGATAGGCGATATTGCATAACTGGATCATTTCTAACACAAGTTTAGATTTGAAAACCTGTCCACGGTCTGTAAGGATAATTTGCGGAACTCCATGTTTGAGGAGGATATCTTCTACAAGGAATTTCGATATTTATGTTGCTTCTGCAGTAGGTAGATCCTTAGTGACGTCAAAACGTGTCAGGTAATCAGTGCAGACAACGATCCATCTCTTAGAAGTGTAAGTTCGATTGCGCGTTATCTCAAAGAATTGGTTTTTCAGAAAGTAAATAATTATTGAGATAACGCACAATCGAACTTGCACTTCTAAGAGAAATCATGAGACTGATAAATTGTCTTAAAGATTGTGTTTTAAAGAGTAAAGATTTCAAAAACTAAATTTAAAAATCACTTAGCATTGATTTAAAAGAAAGAAAGAAAAGTATATATATACATCTCAAGATTTTTATAGTTTACTGAAAAAATAAAAACTCATAAAATTAATAAGCAAAACTGTAAATAAAATTAATCGCAGAAATGGCATCTATTAAAGAGACCCAACTAACTGAAAAATTAAATTCAAATAATTATTCAACTTGGAAATTCAAAGTACAAATGTTATTAATTAAAGAAGATTTATCTGAATTGATAATAGATGAACCGCCAACCCCCATAACAACAGAATGGCAAAAAAGGGGTAGAAAGGCACGCGCGATCATAAATTTAAGCATCGAAGATGCTCAGATCGTCCATGTAAAAAATTTAAACACATCCAAACAAACTTGGGATACATTAAAAAATATCCATGAAAGGGCCAATCTTTCAAGTAAATTACTTAGAAAACTATATGGAGCTAAATTACAAGAACACGGAAATATGCAAAAGCATATAACACACATTCTTGAAATAATAGCCAAACTCTCCGCAATAGGGGAAAATATAAGTGACTCGCACATTTCAGCACTACTACTGTGCTCTCTTCCAGCGAGTTATAATACTTTAATAACAGCTCTCGAAGCTAGACCGGAAACAGAGTTAACACCTGACTTTATAAAGAATAAACTCGTCGACGAATATAATAAACGAGTAGAAAACTCGGAACAAACCGACAATTCGGCAAAAGCGTTTAAAACGCAGAAAAAGTTCGTAAATAACGACTACAAAAGGCAGAATAAATTTTGTACATACTGTCGACAAAATAATCACAATTATAAAGAATGTTGGCACTTAAAAAACAGAAATACACAAACAGCTACACCGAAACAAACATACAAACCAAAAAAGTTTACATCGTCACTCTGCTTCGAAAAAATAAACGGTGATAGCGAAAACAAAAAGTACGAAACGAAAGAATAAATAAATAAAAACGTAAAAATAAATCACAACGAAAATCAAGATGCAGTATTTATAATCGAAAGGCCCGGAAAACAAACTTGGATCATTGATTCCGGAGCATCATCCTATATTGCGAATAGCAGAGAAATATTCACTGAAATAAATAACACCGAAAAAACATCCGTAATAATCGCGAGCGGAAACACACTCAATTCCTACGGATCCGGTGAAGTTATAATAATGACAAAAACATCTAACGGTGACTCTAACAAAATAAAGTTAAAAAATGTCTTATATGTTCCAGACTTAGAAACAAATCTAATTTCAGTGAGCAAAGCGACACAACATGGTTATAAATTAATTTTCGAAGACGAAAAATGCATGCTATCCTGTAACGGCAAAACGTATCTGGAAGCAAAAAAGAAAAATAACTTATATGAAGTAATACTCTTAGAAAAAGATATCCCAAACACAGCGAATATCGCATACGATTGCAAAAATAAAGAATGCCTAGAACTTTGGCACAAACGCCTAGGTCATAGGAATTATGAAAGCATAAAAGAAATGACGAAAAACAAATTGGCCAACGGCATAAAAATAAACAAATGCAGTCACGCAACTCACTGCGAAACATGCATTAAAACTAAAACTAGCGACGCACCTTACCCGAAAACATCGGACCATAAAACAACACAGGTACTTGACCTGATACATACAGATCTCTGTGGACCGATAAAAACAACCTCTTTAGGGGGAAAAAGTATTTTGTCACCTTTATTGATGACCATTCAAGGTTTACCATAATTTATTTGCTATCGCATAAGGATGAAGTATTAGAAAAAATAAAGGACTATACAGAAATGGTTCACACACAATTCGGAAGATATCCAAAAGCTATTAGATCGGATAACGGGGGAGAATATATAGGTAAAAATACGGAGGATTTTCTAAGAAAAAGAGGAAGAAAGCACCGATTTACTGTTCCATATTCCCCAAGTCAGAATGGGATTGCCGAGAGAAAAAATAGAAGTTTGATAGAAATGACCCGAAGTATGCTTTCTGAAGCAGGGTTACCCCACAGATTCTGGGGGGAAGCGATAAATACCGCAACACATCTCCAGAACAGACTACCCACAAAGGCAACCAATAAAACTCCGTACGAAATTTGGTTCAAAAGAAAACCAAACTTACATTACCTTCGAGTATTTGGCTGTAAAGCTTATACATACATAAACAAGCTACACAGAACAAAACTAGATGATACAGCTAAAGAAGGAATTTTCATGGGGTATGATAATCATTCTAAGGGATACCGTATTTTTACTAAAGATAATATCATAATTTCCAGATCAGTAAAATTTGTGGAAAATAAAGTGCACAATGTAAATGAAGTAACTAATGAACAGGAACACTTAATCGAAGATAGAAAATACATTGAAACTGAAATAGGTGTCACACCCTGTACACCTGACGGGCCCCAACAACCAGAAATCCCGCAACTTCGTAGATCCGAAAGATCCAACAGAGGCGTACCACCAGATAGATACACTTCTGACAATTTTATAGGAATAGTAAACAACTATGAAATAACGGAACCTGAAAGCTGGAAACAACTTATTAAATTAAATAATCCGGTAGAAAAGAAAAATTGGCTTAAAGCCACAGATAAAGAGATAGAATCCTTAATGAAAAATAAAACTTGGGATCTAGTTGACCCTCCTTTTTATAAGAAAATCATAGGAAGCAGATGGATTTTTAAGCGTAAAACTGATAGTTCAGGAAATGTACAAACCTATAAGGCACGTTTAGTTGCCAAAGGTTTCAGTCAAAAATATGGGGAAGATTATCAAGAGACCTTTGCCCCAGTAGCACAAAACAGCACGATTAAAGCACTCCTTTTAGCAGCAGCTCATAAAAATTTGACAGTGCGGCATATCGACATTGATACTGCGTTTCTTCATGGCAATTTAAATGAAGAAATATACATAAATCAACCTGAGGGATATGTTGATGAACAATTTCCTGAAAAAGTTTGCAAGCTCAAAAAGGCAATATATGGCCTGAAGCAGGCCGCCAGAGCTTGGCACTTAAAAATCGCTGAGACGCTTGGTAAATTAAACTTTATCCAAAGTACAGCAGACGCATCACCAGAAAAGAAAAAGATCATGCTTCATACATAATAATTTACGTCGATGATATTCTCATTGCAAGTAAAAATGACACAATAGAAGAAATCGTAAAATCTCTAAAACAAGAATACCAATTAAAGGATTTAGGCCAAATTAGAAACTATTTAGGTACTCAAATTCAAAAATTACCTAAATGCTATTCTCTTGACAAAGAAATTTAATCTCGAAAACGCCAAACCGTGCGGCACGCCAATGGAACCAGGATATAATAAATTAAATGACGATGACAATTTGATGCCGAATAATGTTAAATATCGCCAGGCAATCGGTACGCTTCTCTATATCGCGACCATAACTAGGCCTGATATTTCGGCCGCTGTCAATATATTAAGCAGACGAAATGAGAATCCTCGCGAGAAGGACTGGCAAGCAGTCAAAAGAATTATAAGATACCTATATCATACTAAAGAACTGAAATTAATAATTGATATAAATAAAGAACCGATATGAAAAGTATTCGCTGACGCCGATTGGGCGGGCGATACCAAAACCAGAAGGTCGACATCTGGAATTTTATACATGTTAGGTGACAGTCCAATTCAATGGACAACAAAAAGACAAAATTGTATCAGCTTATCTTCAGCAGAGGCTGAATATGTTTCAGCCGCACAAGCTAGCCAAGAAATTATTTGGCTGATAAAGTTATTAGATGACTTAGGACTTCATCAAGAAAAACCCATTGTTCTATTTGAAGACAACCAAAGTACAATAAAAATGGTAGATAACGGAAAATTCACGAAACGCACTAAGCATATTGACGTGAAGTTTAATGCAATCAAACAGTATAGTGAAGAAAGCATTATTGAATTGAAGTATCTTCCTACTGAAAATATGATAGCAGACACACTTACCAAACCTCTTCCCAAACCTAGCTTCATTAGACACAGAAATGCATTGAAAATTTTAGCTGAATCCAAATTAAGAAATTAAGGGTCAAACTGTTAAAAATAATTCCTCATATTGGATTCAATTAGAATCTCTGCAAGCACTCGAAAACACAGATGTTCAAAAAAGAAAATGCAGCAGAAGTTTTTCCTCCACTTAGTGAAATATCTCATGAACAGATCCGCGAACATAAATATCTTGTTGACTATTACATCCAATTATCTTCAAATGCAGTACCCAACTTATCAACTTTAAAAGTGATAGTGAATTAATGACTATTTTATTTTATATCATCAAATAATGAACAAAGTGAGTGAAAACATAGAACTTGTATAATTGGCGCAACAAGTAAGAAATCACAGCTAATTAGTGGTGTATTATATGTGCTTCGTCATGTGTGCTCGTCTGTTTGTGAAATATGTCAGAAAACTCCAATTAAAGAGAATCCCATGACTCTAAAAACAGTTCAAGGACTAAAAACAAGAACATTCTCTTTCTTTTGGACTGAAAAACATTTAAGTTAGTCTGCCTACAAAACTCAACCGGTCAACACATTTAAAAGGAGCGAATGGCTCTTGTAGTTTTTAAAATATGAATATCTTTTTGTAACTTACTAAATTTAATCTAAGATTTAAATTCAGTTAACTGTAAAATTACGTAATATATATATATTTTGCTTATACACAAAATGACTTATTATTTTAGTCAATAATAATTTCCTAAACCAGTTCTTTTTTAGAAACATAGTCACAAAGGATTATAGTGACTTTATTACAGCACATTGTGAACGAAATCTAATGGATATCGTGATTTAACATGGATTATACAACTATGGCGATCATCGAAAGAAAAGGTAGGACAATTCCAATTTTCATTTCCCAATTGTTGATCAGTCTCAATAATTATTTACTTTCTGAAAAAACAATTCTTTGAGATAACGCGCAATTGAACTTGCACTTCTAAGACCATCTATTGCCTTTCTGTGATTGCGGTAGTCGCTCCAGAAGATCCATTCCCAGTCGATGGAAGGTTTCCACGACTGGAGGTATAGGAACTAGTTGACCTGATGGTTTCTGTGGAAGAGACTTCCGTCGCTGACACTCTTGACAATGCGCTATATAACGGCGGACGCTCCCATATAGGCCTGGCCAGTAGAATCACTTGTGGATGCGGTCGTACGTTTTTGCAAATCCCAAGTGTCCGGCGGTAGGATCATCATGGAAAGACTTAAATATTTCTAATCGCAACGGCTTTGGGATAACGGGCAACCACTTTTTCCCCAGGAGATCATAATTCCTCTTCTAAAGAACTCCGTCAATTACCTCAAGCAGGCCCGGACTGGCTCCTTTGGGGGCCCTCGGCTAGAAACTGAAAAGGGCCCACTTAGCGGGAAATTTAAGAGGACATAGAATATTAGAATATTTGCTTTTTGAAAATTAGGTTTACATGCCTAAAAACCATATTGAGCTACTTTGTCACTTGAAAAATAGTTGGGTTAAAAAGTAAGTTTTCTCTGATGTAGTTTGTTTACTTTCACAATAAATATTTATATTATTTTTATATACCGTACCTAAACTAGTTCCATGCTAGAAAAAAGTAAGTATATAAATTAATTACGAGTTGTTTATTACTTAAAAATGAGAGTGAGAAATGCTTTTAGTTTTAGGCAACCAAATAACAAAAGTTGAAGATCTAATAATCTAAATCCTTCTGTAATACCTAAGTAAATATTAAAAAGGGAAACAACGGTAATAAAAAAACAAGCATGTTGAAAAAAACAATGTCCTCTTTAATTTTAATTTAATTGTTACAAATTGTAAAATAGGTTTTATAACAAAAATAAAAATGGCTCTACAATACCTTGGTACAGATACAGCGAACTAAGAAAGTTCATGTGATTGTGAACGGCTGTATACTAATCAAACGCTTTTTTGGCCAGTTCATCTATAATAGCATCTTTATCCAAGTTATAAAAAAAATCTTTCTACATTCATGAAAAGAAGATTAGAAATAAGGTATTGGCTTAAAGTAGATCTAAGTCAATTCTTAACTATTTTAAGTTTAAAAAACACCCTTTCACAGGTGTACAAACTTGTAAGCTACATACAGGTTGGTAAACATTCCAGATTCTAAGAGTTCAAAAATAACAGAAAAAGCGCATGATAAACACAGAAAACATTGTTTCTTGTCAGAGCGGTAACCATAAAGATTTTTGTGTTTTTCAAATTCAGATTCTACATCGTCATACTCACAGATTTCTTCAGCTCCATTCAGATTGTCTTGTTTTCTTTTAATGATAGTTTTTTAAGCCATTGTAAAGCTTTCAGACTGATCTGCAAACTCTTTCAGCTCTACCTATAACTGACTTCTTTCAATTTTACAAAGATTAGAAATGCTACAAAGGACTTCCGCATGAAAACTATCAAGCATTACGATTTTATTAAGTTTCTTTGGGTCTAACGAGGAACAATCTACTGAAATTTTTATGTTTGGACTAAATCTTTTTTCGATACTTGCCCTGGCACAATCTAAAACACTGAAAAAGACCAATTTATAATTTTGAGCAGTTGAGATTCCTGGAGCCTCGTCTATTGATTTTTCACCAGGCATTACCTTTTCCTTTGAAGTTATTTTTTCCTTGAAATCTAATTCTACTTCAGCATCAATACTGTTATCTTTTAAGTTCCTATTAACTATACTTGTATAACATTTTGTTTTAGAATACAGAGCGTGAAAGTGTTTATCTCTCCTTTTATCCGTTATTTGTTGAAGCAGCTTCTCTACCAAGCTCCTGACTGTAGAAAATAGTCAATAGTTTTACTTTGTAAATATTTTAAAATAAGAGATATAACAAGAAATAAATCTAACTAAACAATAGACGTAAATAGGATTACAAATTTATTTTTACTACAAAGGTTCTAGTATGTTAAAATATAAAATTTTATTTGCATTGATATAATTAATATATGTATAGTACACGGCATTATATATTCCTTATATTCCAATTACGTTTTATAAGAAATATTCATTTTATTTGCAATGTCTTCAGAATTCATAACACGCATAACAAAGTATAATTTTAAAAGAAGATGTCTTTATTTATATTAATTACCGACAGATGGCGCAAAAATAATATTTAGAAACGAAGCGCAATTTGTGCATGGAATCTCAAAACTTCGTTCTCAGTCACGTGATTTGGACTTTTATTATAATAATTTTAGGGGCAAAAACGAAACATATAGTCCAGCATTATACATATAGTCCTCAAAAAGGGCAAATTAAAGAAAGTTTTGGTGAAGTTTTGATATTTGGTACCTTTATGTTTTTTTTAGGTCGCTGAACACAAATAAGAAATTTTCAAAAAAAAAAAAAAAAAAAAAAAAAAATCGGGAAATACGTTAGTTTTACAAAAAAGCGTATAAAAACGGACTTGTCTCTGTTTTTTTTTTGTTGTTGTTGTTGCTTTTTAAGTAACTCCAAAAATGTGCATTTTACGTGAAAGACAAAAGTATATGAATTAAAGAGAATAAAATTTTCTACATTTTATGTATCAAAAGTTTTTTCCCTGATCAATAGTTTATCCGTGAAAGTGCCACAAAAATGGTGATTAAAAGCAAAAAAGTGTTTATTAAAAAAAAAAAAAAAAAAAAAAAAAAAAAAAAAAAAAAAAACGAGAAATACGGCCTTGTATATCGATGTAACATGAAAACTAACCATTTTACGCAAACGTTGACAATTAATGATACTAAGGACTATGTGATTGACTACGTTTTACAATGAAGTTGCCTGATAACAAGTACAACGACTAATTATGAATCATTTATTAATTATATATATTTGTGTACATTAGTAAGTACATTTACATAAAATAAAAAAGCAAAAATCTTATTTCCGCATTCTTTTATTTGACGATCCATGCTGTTCATCGACATCTACAACATAAAAAATAGATGTATGGAATTAGTGTTTTTTTTTATTACTACCAATATTATGGAATAAATGTTTTCTTAATGGTAAATATTTCATACTTTGTGGTATGGCTTGTTCCTCTTCCATTGGGTCCACGGATTCAGTGAGTGGGCAATACAGCTACAGCTCGGTTTCAAGGTAAGCTCGTCTTCCTCGTCTTCACGCACCACTGCGATGCTGTTGAAGTTACCCTCCAAGTTGAGGCACATGTTAGTACAACAAAGCTCTGCCTTCTTTCACCAAAAATTTCGGTTGGAGTTCTCTGTGTTTGTTGATGCAGGATACAAGCATCAACAAAGCAAGGGGAGCAGGGGGTAGTACAGTAAATACAGGCTGAAGGCCAGCATTTGTTTTCTTCCGTCCCCACTCATCAGCCTTTTTTTCAATCCCCAGCCATTGCTGGACTTGGTGATATACTCTTAAAGAGTGCTGTTGCGCTGCACCTGCAGATGGTGGTAAAACAGAAATATTAGAACTGTATCAAAAGGCTGACTTCTTGTACGAAATATATTCTAGGTAGTTCAGCGAAGGCACATTCGCCCCACTATAGCCGTACAGTGAGACAAGGAAACGTTCAACAGCAGCTGCAACCATCTCCTGAGTAGCGATCAGGTATTTGAACACTTTAACAATGTCTGCAACATGTGGATTATTCCCAAGAATTTTGAGGAACTTCATTTTCCCTTGCATAAACGGTGCTGACTTTGTATAGCACCCGCTCACAGCGTGTAGGAAGAGGATGTTTTCCGCAACCGTTGAACTCACAGCATTTGATGGAGAAAATGTCAATGGGGAAACGGTGTCCTTCCCAGGTTTTAAAAAGAAAACGTTTTCAGCTCTGCAGAGACCTATCAAAATGACCAAGAGCTTTACATCCTTCCCAACTATATTCACCATCTCATTGTATGGAGCCAAGGACAAAGCAGTGTTTAAAACAAAGGTGTCTACGTATTCTTTTGCTTGCTTGCATGTAATATCTGGTGATGAAAACCTGTCAATCATCATAGATATTAACCGGCCCTTGTTTTTTGGGATAGCAAGAAACTTTTCTTCGGACGTGGTAGGTATCGTTGTGCCGTCAAACAATACGTCAGTCAAAGCATGCTTCCTTAACTCCTTAAGCACCATATTCAATTTAGTGATAGTATGCTGAATACCAGCTATGTTAAATTTCGTCAAAAATACAAAAAAAATTCAAAAATACAAAATTCATACCGGAAATACTAAAAGAATAATTTTAATTTATGTAATCACGAAAAGTCTGTCATTATATAAAATACAAATTACTACTATAACTTTCTGGTGTGAATTCAAAATTTTGAATTTAAAAAAAGGTCAAACTGGCAACCTGGACGTACGCACATACGTTCTGAAATTACAGATAGAGGTTTTAATGACATACGCAGGTACGTCGTGGTGCTTAAGGGGTTAATCGTCTCATACGCCCATCAGTTTTTTTACCACTTTGTACGTCATCAGGGTAACCATCAAAGACAACTACTGCCTGTGGTTGATATTTTGACTACTGCACGTACTCAACATATTCGTCGGATATTAAAGAAAAAGAATGATTTTTAGACCAAACAGACCTATGCAGTTAAAAACCACCATCAATGACGAATTGAACCCTGCCGCTGAACCGCTTGGTTGTTAGGGGTTTGAATGCCTTGTAGAGAGTAGATTTGGTTCCTTTTCTTAAGTCATTGTCGAATAGGGACACGGAATAAGGTCCTTGATCGTACGTCAAAAACTCCTCACTATCTTCATCCGAGTGCTTTGTAACCGAAATTCGTTGGAACAAAGATGTGGGGTTAATAGAAACCAATTCGTCGTCTACTCGTATCACAGTATCTCACTGTTCATTACAACAGGAGGTTTTACTCTGTGGCTCCGTTTGACAGTTCCAAAGTCACCACCAACACCATTGTTCACGTCTTTAATGCCTGATTCCCTAGACTTATGGAAGTTGATCCGTTTAGGCACAAAATAAAACTTTTAGGAACTGAAGTCCTCGTCAGCTTTTATTAGCGAAAGTGTGTTTTAGTTATTTTATTTTTGTGTTATTTAAAAGGCAAATTAAAAAGTGCCATATTTTTGTAAAAGCAAATGGAGATTTTGATCCGATCCCAGGTATGCTCATTTTTATTTATTTTTTAGTTATGAAGAAAACAATGAACCTCAGATGCATAAAATATAATCAATCATATAATTTTTAGTATCATTAATGGTCAACATTTGCGTTATAACGCCCTTTCAAAGATAATCCGCGAAGTGATGACTTGGTAGCGAAAGGATTAAACTTCGAAAATATTTCTTACATCCGAAAGATCACTTTATTGAATAAACAAAGATTTTCTTGGTAGATGAAAAATAAGAATAAGATTAAAAATAAGAATAAATTTTATGAGTTCGTCGATATGACGATCTTTCGTTTTAAATTATCGTTCATTGGATTTCAGTGCCTGTTCAGTTTACTATAATCGACAGTTATATTAAGAGTTTTAGCACTCTTCTCGATTCGTGAAAAGTTCAGAATTCTCTCTCACTCTAGTAGGATTTTTATCCAGATCATATGTTGCATCTTAAAAGGTTTCTCGTTCCCTATCCGCACAAAGCTTGTTGTGGGCGGGCTTTCTAGCATTCGCCCGGGTACTCGGCGTACCTTGTATTTTCGAACAGAGGTCTAGCACCTCTTCGCGTTCCTCTCGCAGTTACCCGGGTACTTGGCGTAACCTGTATTCTCGAACAAAGGCTTGGCACCTATCAGCGTTTATCTCAATCTGAACTCTTAATTAAAATCCTTTCGCTCATGGTTTTCGCAATGAGAGGGGCGTTTGACCAAGGAGGGGCTTATCAGTACCACTTGTACCGTGGGACCATGACATCACCTGAAAACCAATGCTGTATTGGTTTCTTTCTAAAAGGGGAAAATAAGTAGTTGCACTTTGTGTTTTCTCATGGAGATCTTTTTCTCACCAAGACAGGCCACCAGCATAGTAAGTCTTTTCATCCTTGTTGGACAATGCTATCAATTATAATTATAAAGTTTTTCTCTGTTCACAAAAGAAGTTCAGGATTGCCACTATTTCAAAGCAACGCCGATGTGAGAAAATATGCTGGAAATGTTCTTTTAGAAGTTTTCACACGAGAACTCTCAGCTGCCAAACACTGGTTCTCACGCAACGTTACGTAAAAGTAAAAATGGATTCTTTATAGCGTAAAATGGTTAGTTTCTATGTTACATTGATGTACAGTGCCGTATTTCCCGTTGTTTCAGTTTTTTGCTTTTAACACCCATTTCTGTGGCATTCTCATGGCTAAACTATTGATCAGAGAAAAGAATTTCAATTTATAAAATGTATGAAATTTTATCCTCTTTGATTCATATACTGTCGACTTTCACGTAAAATGCATAGTGGTCACTATGGTACACACGTTTCATGTTGACATAACTGTGACACTGCTTTATCTACAACCATCATGGTCCGCTTAAGACTTAGAAGTAGGGGAAGCCCGACATCACACAGGGGAGCCCCCTTTTAGTCTTCCAATTATGCTTCAACAATTTGAATTTTTATCATCAAAATTTCGAGTAAACAACACTTTTAATATTAAACTAAAACTAACTACCAATATACATAAAACATTTTTTTATTATATACATAACAAATTAATTTTGTAAATGAACTTACAAACATAGAACAGGTGTGAATATTTGAACTTCAAAATATATTTTATGCTTTACAAATTGCAGGATTTGTCAGTGTTAAGAACAGTGGAGGGAAAACAAATATTTGACGTAAATTTATGCTTAGCTGCAACACAATTTTGCTTCTATTTTATAAACAGAAATTTGGTATCACCTGTATGCTAATTACTTTCCCCTTTATTTAAATAACCTATTCTCCATATTTTATATCATTTCTCCACTCTTTATGAATATAAACAAAATATAATTATACAGATTAAATTTTCTGTTATTTTTAGCACGTTTGAAATTAAAATGTAAAACATAAGAAAATGAAAATAAGTTGCATTTAATCACTGATTTTATACCATTTATTATATCAACAGAAAAAAAAAATAGAGTGTCAGTAATAGTCTGAGGGAAAATTTAGTAGCTATAATTAAGGAAAAAAAATACATTTTTTACCCTGAATGAAATTCCCCCCCCCTAAAAATTAGTTTTGAAAAGTAAATTTGGGGGCCCCTTTGTATTTCAGTGGGTAAGCTCGAGCTTCACGTGCCTATTCGGTAAACAGGCCCTGACAACCATACTACGAGACTGAGCAAATGAGCATCGCAATACGCCTTGAATCGTAGCCTATGAGCACTACACAGAGCTTGATTAGTAGCCAGCAGTCTTCTTCCGCTGGCCAGCGACATGACACAGCGCCACTACGTAGGCTACCATAAACAAAAAACAACTGGGCACTGCTTAAAATTGATTAGAAAAAAAATTAGTGGGAAAAAAGTGTGATCGTAAAATTAGTGGGAAATAGCGAAATTTGTCTAATGTAACTAATTATAAATTTGTACTCATATATCCATTTTTGGGGCCCCCTTGGTCCGGGGGCCCTCGGCAATCGCCGACCAGCCGACCTGGCCAGTCCGGGCCTGACCTCAAGGTTCCTTGTTATTTTTGGCATTGGTTTCGGCTAGAGCTTGCATCATCTTTGCAATTCCCGGATCCTTCTTATGTTTTTTCGCGATATTGCAAAAGGAGGCAACTGCACCGACCTCTTCCAACAACAAAATGTCCACTGGATTTCTAGATAAACAATCAGCGTCTTTGTGCTTCTTACCACTTTTATAAACAATTGATACGTCATACTCTTGGAGTCGCAGTGCCCACCTAGCAAGTCTTCCGAAGGGATCTTTCAATTCCGTTAGCCAGCACAACGAATGATGATCCGTTGCAATAGTGAAAGGTTTCTTGAATAGTTACGGTCGAAATTTGTTGATAGCTCATATGACTGCGAGGCATTCTCTTTCCGTAGTGGAATAGTTTTGTTCAGCTTTCGTTAAAGTTCTGGAAGTATAAGCTATCACTTTTTCTCTTCTGTTCTGAAACTCTACAAGAACTGCTTCAACGCCTTGGCCACTTGCATCCGTGTGGAGTTTTGTAAGAGCATTTTCATCATATAACCCCAGTACAGGGTCAAAGATAAGTGCCTGTTTTAAGCGTCTGAAGGCTTCAATTTGTTCTTGTCTCCAATGGAATTTGGCGTCGTTTTTCAACAGTGCCTGATAGGGCTGGACGATATCAGAAATTTAATATCGCAATATATCAACAAGCTAATATTGATATTGCTGATAATCGCGATAAAATTTAAAGGGGAAGGGGGGGGGGGGGAGAGTAAGAGCATTTGCTATTTTAAGATAAATGATATGGTATCAACAATTTAATCACAAAACCTAGTTGAATGCAATGAATTAAAATTTTTATATATATTTGTTCATAGAACATAATTTTTATTTTTTATATTTTTTTAAACAAAATATTTAAAAGAAAATAAACTAATTGTTTAATAACTATTTTTATTACCATTTCTTTCATAAAGCTTTTCTTTAAAGATAGTATATCTCCTATTCTTCTAATTTTATTCTTATTAATATATATTTTTTAAGTCTCATTTTCACCACTATGATATGATTAATATATGATTAAAAAGCAAATTTAATTCAATTAAAATTAAAAGTTTTCCACTTAAAAATGTATACAATTTTCGTTTCATAGAATTTAATTATTTGTTTAAAAATACCAAACTTTGTTTTACTTGGTTCAATTACAGTTTGGGTGGGAGACTGAGTCTGATTTCGTTTATTCTGTACACGAAATGGGTCCGGGCCAAACCACCGATACATCACGATCCTTTCATCATATATCCTTCGTTTAATCTTGGCATAAAGAAATCACTACATCATGAAAAACTTCATTTTATCAATGATCATTATCGTTTCTTATTAGCTCACAGGCTATCAAAGCCTGAGAGCTTATGTGCCCGCCGGTTCTGTATGTACGTACGTAACGCGATAACTCTTGATAGAACTAACCGTTTTACTTTAAATTTTGTTTATAGGTTCCTTGTGATAAGGCGCTTCCCTGATTAGTTTTGGAGGTTCATTGGTTAAGCATAAAGGGGGGAAGCGGGGGGCTAACCCCCCATAATTTAGATAACAGGGTTTTTCATGCAGAATTAACCCATTTTCTTCAAATTTTGTATATAGGTTCATTTTGATAATGCGCTTCTGTGAATAGTTTTGGGGGTACATTTGTTAAGTATAAAGAGGGAAAGGGGGGATACCCCCCCCTAATTTAGATAAATGAGTTTTTCATGCAGAATTATCCGATTTTCTTCAAATTTTGTATATAGGTTCATTGTGATAATGCGCTTCTCTGAATAGTTTTGGGGGTTCATTGGTTAAGTATAAAAGGGGAAAGGGGGGGGCTAATCCCCCTTAATTTAGATAAATGGGTTTTTCATGCAGAATTATCCGATTTTCTTCAAATTTTGTATATATATATTCATTGTAATTAGAGACTTCCCTGGTTAGTTTAAGGGGTTCATTAGTTAACTATGAGGGGGGTAACGGGGGGATGACCCCCCCTTAATATATTGTTGATTTCTTTATTTTTCGAGGGGCTTATTTCAAATTCTTTGAAATAAGAGTATAATATACAATTAGTGTGAATAGCCTGTGAGCTCAATGCCCTCAGTTTAACTGGGCAGTTTTCTTTTTATTTTTAATTTAGCAAAGGATTACTTTGGATGAATAAAAATATGAATTTAAGAAATTTCAAAATATCGCATATTTTGAGAAACTTACAATTTACTACAAAATTTAATCATGTCAACCATGTATTTTTTTTGCGTTAATTATTATCTAACATTGTTTTATTAACTTTGTTTAAATTATTTAATGTACTCTCATTGAAAAAAAAGTCTTCTTTGCTGAATAACTGATAGACATCCATTCAGAAATTTAATTTCTCAATAAAATCCATTAGAATAAGCAATAATTTAACTTTCGATAATCTAGTGAATTTCAGTGTAAAAATTTTCAATGTATTTAAAGTACCTATTTTATGAACGGGGCAACCAAAAAAGACCGAATGACCCAATTCGATACACACATTTTAAACTCAGATATAAATTCCTTCCGAATCCAAGAAACCGCACTCTATAAAAGCAATATCAATACTACGCAATAATCAACGCTCATCTTTTTCGACATGACATATCAAAAGCCCAGAGATATTGGAATATGTCTGGACCAATCGTAGCAGCCAAACAAGGAACGCGCGATTGTTATTCAGTAGAGAAATTGTTATTTAGTATTTATCTGTAACGAACAGTAGAATTTGTGGTTTTTAAAGATTGAATGTATTGGGATATATTGGAATATTCCTTACTTTGAGATATGATAGAGAGATAATCAGCGGAGGTAGTTTTCCGTTTTGGATGAAGCAGGGCAGTGAAAAAAATAGATGGATCGGATGAAAAAAGGATTGAAGGACATATTGGTACCGGATATTTGTCGCTGTTTTTCGGGGCCTGAAATCGCGGTGATCGTAAAGCATAACAATATTATTGTTATGGGGATGTATCGGCTGAGTCAGAGTTTAAATATCGTTATTGCGATTTAAAAAAAATATCAATATTTGACCGATATATTGATAAATAATCCAGCCCTAGTGCCTGAAGTGGTTTCGCGTGATGACAGAAATCCTCTATAAGCCGACGGTAGTAAGAACAGTGTCCTAGAAAATCATACATCATGTATAATCTTTGGAACTGGGAAACTACTTACAGCTTTCACTTTATCGGGATCAGGGCGGATTCCTTCACTAGATACGAGGCGCCCCAAGATCTTGATCTGTTTGTGCTCCAAAACAACATTTTTTCGGATTTGAGTTCTGGATACATCTGAGAACAGTATTCAGTCGCTGTAGGTGGTCAATAAATGTTTCCAAAAATAATACTACGATGTCATCTAAATAGCAACGACACATTGTCCATTTCAGATGGCGCAGCCGGTTATCGATGATGATTTCCAATGCGTCAATATTAGTATAGATTAACTGGTGTAATCATTTATGTATAAAAAAGTTTTAAAACCAAGATCAATATCCATTGTGCAGAGCAGAGGGTTTCAAAATGTTTAATATTTGGCTTTCAAATAAACTTAAATAAAATATCAAGATAATTATTCTTTAAGATAATAGTGTATCCATTATTACAGAAAAAATATAACTAGCCACATTTAATTTACAATCATTGTTATTTCAGCAAAAATTTATAACTACAGTATGTATATAGTATTTAAATGTTTTTTTACAATATAAATGATGGGAATATACAATATGTTATGCATGTTTAAATAGTTTCAATACAGAGAATAATTCAGGATTGAAAGGATTATTTAAAAGAACATAACTGAGAGAGATGCATAGATACGGTGACCTCTTTAGTATCGACTGCCTAAGGGCACTTACCCAGTGTCCACAGATATCAAGGACTCAAACATTTTCTGGTCTCCAGTAGTAGTCTTATTTTAAAGAAAATACTTTAATGGAAACAAAGGTTAAGTCTGCTTCATTCATTATATGAATTAGGAAATACTTTTATCGCAAACACACAGACCGATTTCGAAAATTAAGGATCGACCTGATCCAAAACTTTTGCCATTTTTAAAACGCGAGAAAATAATATTTCAAGAAGTGAAAAAGTCCTTTTTTAAAACTCAACAAGTAATATATTTTTTCATGGTACTTTCTTGCCGATAAACATTCGACAACGCTATTTCACCAGCCCAGAAACTACATCTATTTTTTCAAAACATCTCAGAAAGTAGGAGGGTGGAGCCAAGAACACATTTAATCAAAATGACACAGTATAGTGCTGCCATCTCTTAAGAGAAGTAATTACTTCTTTAAAGATAAACATTAATATCATTCTCAATTCGCGACAATCTCCCATCTTGAGTTTTCAACAGGAAAACTCAACAATAGGTACAACAAAAATGCAGAATCAAACAAAATATGACTAATACTTACATTACACCGCCGAAGCATAAATATTCTTGTTTATTTTTAGGTAACCTGTGTCCATGGGTGTGCTATATGGTTTACTTTCTTCAAGATTGAATTTATTTATTATTTCATTAATTTTTGTTGTTTGGTTTAGGGCGAAGCCGTTGTTTAATTTCTTTATGCTTATTCCCAGGTAATTCGTTACTTCCCCTAGGTCGCTAAGTTTGAATTTAAGTTTTAAATTTTAATTTTTCAATATTTTCTTTGTTTCCTGTTACTAACAGGTCATCTACGTAAACAATCATGTAGGCTGTGTCTTCCTTGTTTTTCTCTTTGCGCGTAAATAAACAAGTATCTATAGTGCTTTGCACAAAGTTCATTTCCTTTAATGTTTCACTGATTTTCGTGTTCCAGGCTCTCGCTGCCTGTTTCAGACCATAAATGGCCTTCGTTAATTTGCATACTTTGCTGATTTGATCTGGCGTCTCATGACCTTCGGGTTGTGTCATGTATATGTCTTCGTCTAGTTCTCCGAGTAGAAAAGCTGTTTTGATGTCGAGGTGGTGCACGCTAAATCCGTGGTACGCAGCTGCGGATAGAAAGGTGCGGATTGTTGTGTGAGACACCACTGGGGCAAATGTCTCGTCATAATTTTCACCATATTTTTGAAGAAAGCCTTTTGCGACAAGGCAGGCCTTGTATCTCCTTACGTTTCCCGTATCGTCATATTTGACTTTAAAGGTCCATTTACTGCCTATGATTTTCTTTCCCTGTGGAGGTTCGACTAGTTGCTAGGTTTTATTTTCCTTTAGCGAATTTATTTCTTCTTGTGCGGTGTTTATCCAATTTTGCCTTTCATTGGAATGTTTAGTGTTTATCATTTCTAACCAGTCTTTGGGTACGTTAATTATGTTTGTTTTCACTGTATATGGGAAGCGATCGGGTGGTACTCCCCTATTTGTCCTCTGTGATCTTTGCGGTTCACTTGTGGTTTGTTTGGGCGCGGGTGGTTCACATTCTTCAGGTGTAAAGTCTATCAGTATTTCCTTTGAGTTATTTTCAACTAATTGTTCATTTTCTACGGATTTAGATTTTTTCTCTTCCGAATTAGTATTATTTTGAGTGTAAGGAAATTTATTTTCAAGGACTTTTACAGATCTTGAAAGTATGACTTTTCCGTCGTTTGTGTATACTCGGTATCCTTTACTTCTGTTATCGTAACCGACGAATTTTCCCTGTTGTGCGGTTTTATCTAGTTTTCCGCGTTTGGATTTGTTTATATGTGTACAGGCTAAGCACCCGAATACTTTAGTAGTGGATATTAGGTTTTCTATTCGTCCACATTTCGTATGGAGTTTTGTTGTTTGATCTTGTCGGTAAGCGGTTTTGAATATGGTTGGCAGTGCTAATTGCTTTTCCCCATAGTTTTCGCGGTAATTGTGCCTCTATTAACATACTGCGCGTCATTTCTAGTAAATACCTATTCTTTCTTTCCGCAATTCCATTTTGGCTGGGCGATTGTGGAACAGTGAGTTGATGTTCTATGCCTTTTTCACCTAGGTATTGTTCCATGTTGGTACTGGTATATCCCCCTCCATTGTCTGATCTTATAGTGTTTGGATATCTCCCAAATTTATTGTGTACTAGTGATATGTAGTCTTTGAACTTATCGAATACTTCACTTTTTCTGGACATTAAATAAATTACACAAAATCTTGTTTTGTCGTCGATGAAAGTCACAAAGTATGTTTTTCCACTGATTGTAGGGGTCTGCAACGGACCGCATACGTCGCTGTGTATCAACTCAATTTTTCGTGTGGCCCTGTATAACGCTTGTTTGGGGTACGGTGCTTCAGTTGTTTTCGCTCTTATGCATACCTCACATTTATTTTCATGTCTACAGTTGTTTATCGTTATTCCTGTAACCAGTTGATTGGCTAGCATTTCTTTAATAGTTTGATAACTACGGTGTCCCATTCTGCGGTGCCATAATTCTATGCAGTTGGGATTTTGACAACTATAGGTCATGTTTACATGATTCGGTTCGCTGGTATCGTTAATTAAATTTATTTCATATAGGTTATTTTTCAACTTTCCTTCTAAAATTGTTTAGCCGTCGTTTATTATGCTACATCTTTCTTTTTCGAAAGTTACTTCACAACCGTTTTGGGTGGGTCGCCTTGCTTACGGAAAGTAGATTCGTTTCAATTTTCGGTATGTTGGTTCACTGTTAAAAATAAATCCGTCAATTCACGGTAAAACTACTGGCAGCAAAGTTGCCGGACTTTTTCCGTTCCATTAGTACATTTTCCGTTTTGAAAGATAAAGGAAGGGGAAACTCCGTTTCAAGAATCGGTAAGTTTCCGTTATAAATAAACTCGGTTTTAAAAATGTCATCTCTATTTGTGCTGCCATCTGTTGTTTATTACGGGAGTATTTAATATTTGATATAATGCAAGAACATTTTCTGCCCGTCCTGAGGATCGAACTGGGGACGTTAGTGGTTTGAGCCGAGTGCTTTACCGTAAGACCAGCGGGTCCTTGCTATAGTAAGAGTAGGAAACGATCATAGGGGATTTCTTCAAATCGCAGCTTGGGACTTAAACAATTTGGGGTTTAGAAAACTGGTAATTTTGAAGTTAATTGCGGGGATATTTCGTAATGAGATGATGGTTGAAAACTACAGTATTAATAGAGGATAAAAACATGAATTATATATATTCTTAATTTGATTGTTAGATGTAAAATATAAATATTATATTTTGAACTAAATTCGAAATTTGTTTTTTGCTTTTTTGCGAAAATCGATTTTTAATCAACTATTATGTATTTTTTAAATGTGTTCGTGTAGAATATATTTTCAGTGTGAGTGTTTTTTATAACTTTAAAAAATAAATTGCGAATAATTTTAAAGGAATGAGTTTAATTCGAAAGCATTATTTTTGTTTGTTGCTTTTTTAAATAGAATCGATTTTTTTTCACTTAATTTAACTATTTATATATATATATATATTAATCTGTTTGTTTAGAATATATTTTAAGTGCGAATACTTTTTTATAACTTTAAAAAATGAATTGCAAATAATATTAAAAGAATGGAAATAATTAATTTTTGCTTTTTTAAATTCGAAAGCACTATTTTCTTGTTGTTGTTTTAAATAAACTTGAAATTTTAATTTATGGAATTTTTAGTTTTTCTGTGCAGCAACATGTCAGTTTTTGAAACATCTCTATAATAAAACCGTATGTCATGTGACTGTCCTCAACAGTTCCGGGATGCCGCTTCACTGTTTCATATGCCAGGCAGCCATTTTTATTCAAAATTATTTTTTCTAATAAAACTGCATAAAAGTTACATTTTTAGAAAGATCGTTCAAAATAAATTAATATTTGAGAGATGACTTACGTTCAATTATGTATACATTCTGCAATAACTTCAGTTTCAATTAGGTTCGCTGTTCAAATTCTCTATCCATGAAAGTAAACAACAACAACAAAAAAAAGATTCATTCGTTGTGAACGTTTAAAATATTAAACCATGAATTTTTGGACCGCTGCCTGGTGTAAAAAAAATAATCAGCACCAGTGAGACAGTCAAAGTTTACCATAATTCTGTTCCATACAACTCAACTTCCTTCGGATATTTTCTTGATGTAAGTTGAACTCCGTGCTTGAACTCATGTAATAATATTTAATGGATCAAATTTCGAAACAAATTGTCAGCTTTTATTTTTCGTGTGTATTAATTAGAAACGATATTTTAATTTTGAAATCAAATGTTTTGATTTATGATAATATTTCTTATTTATCTATTTTCTATTTTAAAGAAAAATGTGAACGTCATGTATTTTAAATTGGAACAGCTGTCACGGACGCACCAGGGTTGGCGGAATTTTTGTTTTGCGCCATTTTGGCGAGAAAATCCCATTTTCAGGTACCTATTAGAGATTACTAAAACAGCATATACTTTTATTTTATTATGAAATTGTTTATTTTATATTAAAAACACACACACAATGATTAATTTATTATAAAGTGGGTTAAGCGGTTTTTGTCAAGAAAGATGAAATACATAACAACAAAAAATATGCGAAATGCCACCACGATCGCAAAAGTTCTTGATTTGTCTATTAGATTTTTCCGGTTTGGCGAAGGATTAAGGAAAAAAATAAATTATGAATAAAAATAATTTGTTACAATGCTTAACATACATTTAAGGGCGACCAAACTGGTCGCCAGTGGCGGCTAGTTGAAAATAAACATGCAGCAGATAACGGAATATCTCCGTTGGCTGCTTTCTTATATGAGGAAATTTTCTGCTTTTAACTGAAAATGCTCTTTTGTCATGAAAAGGGACTTTTTCTGTGAAATTCAGGAAAAAAATACCCGTGAATTTCAGATTATTTTTAACAGTATACTGTAAAAAAAAAAAAATTCTATCTATTACCCCAGTATTTGTTTGAGCTTTGTCCGCTAAAAATGCTACGTTATTTATTTTATCATTCTTGGTTTCATGTTCCTCATTTTTAGGATTTGGATTTGCCTTTTCGAAGCATAGTGATGATGAGTATGGCTTTTGTTTAAAGTGTCTGTTTGGTTGCGGATGGTGGTTAGATGGTTGCTGAGTGTAGTTATTTTGGTTCTGTCACTTTACGAACCGGCATTGGGCACGGGCAGTATTATGGTTGCGCATTTTGCAGTGTGTGCAGAATCTATTCTCTCTTTTGTTGTTGTTTGCGTATGCAGGGTTCTTTTGTATTTATATGCATTTGATATGTTTTGCGGAATATCTGTATTTTCTATTCTTCTCGTATATTCGTCAATTAGTTTCGTTCTTAGGAAATTAGGTGTCAGATCGGACTCCGGGCGCGATTCAAAGGCGGTAATCAAGACGTCATATGATCTTGGTAATGAGCCCAACATAATGGCAGAAATATGTGAAGAATCGCGGCTAATTTATCTATGAGTTCTAAAATACTTGTTATATGCGTTTGCATATTTCCGTTCTCAGTTAATTTGGTGTTGTATAGCTTCCTAAGAAGAAATAGCTTGCTCGACAGTGATTCGCGTTCGTGGATTTCCTTTAATTTGTCCCACGTTTGGCGAGCAGTTTGGAGATTCTTTACATGTATGATTCGCGCGTCTTCAATGCTCAAATTTATCAGAGTATGCGCCTTTTGATCTTTTTTGTTCCTAGCAGAAAATGTTGCATCCGTGCTAGCTGGAGCTGTCTCCGTTATAGTTTCTATTAGATCGTCTTTTGTTAAGATCATTTGAATCTTAAATCGCCAGTTGGCGTAATTCGTTGCGTTCAGTTTATCTATCGATTGAATATCTCTAAATGATGCCATGATAAAGTTTTTCTTCTCCTCTTTTTTTTTTCTTTTTTTTCTTCTTATACCCTACTTTAGTTTTGTATTTATATTTAGCGCAGATTCTGTCTCAAAATCTTTTATTGTTGTAAATTATATATTGTTGGATCTTCTAACATTCAGTTAAAGGTCACTTAATATATAATCGTTAAATTTTAAGTAGAGGTAGTTAATTCAATATTTTCATTTTTCTATCTTTAGTCATTAAAGAGCAGAAACTTTATTATATAACGTAAAATCTTCTTACCTTTTCTTATTCAGTTGCTGGCATGGTTTATCCATTGTGTATTATATCCTTTGTATATGCTGCATCATTGAATTTTCATTTCACTCTTTATTTCCACTTATATCCAGTTTATTTTTGCTTAAATGTGTGGAAAAAAGATATATCATTAGCATGTGTTATATGAAGATAGATGAGACTCATTTTTCTTTAGAGTTTAAAGGATTTTAATATAAAATACTAATATGATTAATTTACAGGTTTAAAAGATTTAAATTTGTATTCGCTTTAAGAACGATTAAGAGATACATCCTCTCAGGCGAGGAAAAAGAAGTTATACTAAATTAAACAGTCTATAGTATTTAGAGTTTCTCATATTGCGAACCCCAGATATCCAGGACTTTAGCTGAAAGTTCAAAAGGTTAAAAGTTTAAAAGGTTAGGCTCGTGTCTTTGACGTTACTTAGGTAGCCATGTGGTTTTGATTGAGTTGTGTGCATAGGGCTGGTTTCTCTTATTTCGTTCTGTAACTGAAGGAACTGGGATTATTCACTGGGAGAATAGGTTTACAATAGGAGATAGTATATTTCAAAATATACTTACCATTATTTTTTTTTCTCCATTATAAACCTTAGAATTAAACGAGCAATATAAGAAATTAAAAGTTTTATGTAGATTTACGAAATTTTGGACTGATACCATAGGACTGACACTTTTACATACAACTAGCAAAACCCGCGGCTTTGCTCGCATAATTGTTGAAAAATGCCAAGTGGTATTCGTGGGCCTATTTTCAGGAGAGGAAATTTTACTGCCACAGATAATTAAAAAATTACTAATTCAGCCACATTTTGAGTAAAATTCATTCTTATACTGCATTAGGCGAACATCAGACTTAAATGAATGAGGAGAGCTAAAATTATTTCCAAATTAATGATAATTTATTTTGAAGGTTTTTCGCTCATTTAATTTTTTATAAGAAATTTAGAAATTTTCAGAAACAGTTCTAAGCGAGTATTTATATCTTAAAAGTAAGCATCATGCCGAATTCCAATCTTCTAGTTAAGCAAATTTTTGTAATAACTGTATCACAGGAATTGCAATTTTAGAAATTTTTTGTTCCTGCAAACATTAACATTTCTAAATTTTTAAAAACTGTTCTGTGGATGAATTTGTGTCTCTAACGTAACAGCCATGTAAAATTTCAAGTTTCTATCCCTAACAATTTCAGATAAATCATAGATTAGAAGGTTTTTAGAACTTTTCCAACTCATCTTTTAAATTTAGAATTTTTTTAAAAACCGTTCTGAGCAAGCACTGAAATTTTAAAAATAGCCACCATGCCAAATTTCGACTTTCTAGAACAGCAGCATCTCTAAAATCGCAATTTTAGAAAGTTTTTTGATTCTGCTCCTTTTTAAATTTCGAATTTTGTAAAAACTGTTTTGTAGAAGCATTTACGGCTAAAAATAACAGGCATGTTAAATTTTAAGTTTTTATCCCTAACAATTTTGAAAAAAAAACAACAACAATAATTTATAACATTTTCCGCTCATTTTACACCTTTAAATTTCGTTTTTTAATAAAACTGTTTATACCGAGCGTCTGCATCTTAAAAGTTACCACTATACATATTCCAAGTTTCTAACCCGAATAAACCCAATTAAATCATAATTTAGAACGTTTTTAGACCGTTTTTTCGCTCATTTCAGCCTGTTAAATTTCGAATTTTTTAGAAACAGGTCTTAAAGAGACTTTTCATTTAAGAGTAACCACCATACCAAATACGAAGCTTCTATTCCAGCTGTACCACATAAATTGTAATTGAAGAACGGTTTTATTTTGCTCCTGCCCTTTTAAATTTCGCATTTTTAGTAAACTCTTCTGGGTGATCATTTACATAACAACCATGCAAATTTTCAAGTTTCTAGTTGCAACAGTTCTAAATAAATCGTAATTTAGAACGCTTTTCGCGCTTTCACACTTTTAAATTTCAATTTTTTTAAAACTCTACTGTGCGACCAGTTACGTCTTAAAAGCAACAGTCATGTCATATTTCAAGTTTCTATCCCTAACAATTCCATTGAAATCGGAATTTAGAAAGCTTTTAAAACGCTTTCCATTCATTTGATCCTTTGAAATTTTGAATTTCCTTGCAAACCATTGTTAGCGAGCATTTGTATCTTAAAAGTAACCAATCATGCCAAATTTGAAGTTTCTAATCCTGTCAGTATTTAAAAAAAAATCGTAATTTAGAACGCTTTTTCCTCCTTTTAAATTTCGATTTTTTTTTAAATAAAACTGTTCAGTGTGCACCTGCGTCTTAAAGTATCAGCCATGTCAAATTTCAAGATTCTGTGCTTAACAATTCCATAGAAATCGTAATTTAGAACGTTTGTAGAACACTTTTCCCTCATATCACCAGGGATGTAAACAATAGGGGGTGCTCAAGAAAATTTAGGGGGGGGGGGGGGGGGGGGGCTCATACTATTTCTCTCTCTCTGACACATGCACTCACAAACACAGATATATATGATCAAAGTATTATATAGTATCATATATTATATATACTAGTAAAATAATAAGTGATGATGTCAATAAGTAAATAAAAAGCTGACAGTTCACCTGTTTCAAAAGAGTTGCAACCTTTATTTTTTTTGGGAATATTCCCTGCCCTTCAGGATTCTAAAGTTTTGTTTTTATATGATAAAAAACATTAGAAAAATCAAGGGTATATTTTGCATTTTAAAATTACTTTTGTGTCTAGTCAAAAGCTAAAACCACTTATATTTAAATTGGTTATAACTCATTAGAATAACTTTGTTTTATACTAATAATGGAAAACGCTGCGAAATGAAAAATTTCAGTATATAACTAATGCAAAAGTCGATGTTTGAATCAGCAAAAGGTTGCTAATTCTGAGTATGTTCAGATAAGATGTACGCCTATTGAAGCACTTATTTGCAGTTTTTAAACAAACACTACAATTTAGTATTTATGCAAAAGTGTAAAAAGCCCCCAAAACTAAGTTCAATTTTTGAACAGAGTTTCACTTCGATTTTTGAAACAGAATTTCATTTGGTGGCCTTGGTAACTTTCCCAGGGGGGGGGGCAAAAATTTTCAGGGGGTGCTGAGCCCCCCTCCCCCTGTCACCCCCCTAGCTACGGCCCTGCATATCACCCTTTTAAATTTCGAATTATTTAGAAACTGTTCTTAGAGAACATATATATCTTAAAAGCAGGGGTCGGAAAAACTACTTTTTGTTTGTAGCGAACTACAACTACAACTACTTTATGAAAAATGTAGTTAACTACAACTAGAACTACTTGTTTTAAAAAGTAGCGACTACAAACTACTTTTGAAAAGTAGTCACTACTTCGCTACTTGTCGCTACTTTAGTTATCATTGCTAATTAAATACACCGCAAACGATTTTCCCCCCATAGACCATAATGTAACAGAATTCATTTGAATGTCTCTGTAAGCGAGATATAAATGCTACACATTTCATTTTCGATACTGAACATTCTATGGTAAACTTCAATAACATATAAAACTTTCATAGCAATCCGAGTATATTTACGAGAGTTAGAGTACGGACAGACAAAGCGAATTCATAGACACTTTTTAATTATGTTGGAATGTGTTAAAAAGAGGAAATTTGAAAACAAAACTTGTAATAATCTTACAAATTTATGAGAGTGATATAGCACAGTAGCGCTTAAGGTCTAAGGTGGTTCTCAAATTCCTTGCTCAACAAATGCGAAACTTTCTGATACTTATGTGACTCATTTTTAAGCACAAAGGCATAAAAGGGGTGAGGAGAAGAGTGAATTATGGGAGGTTAGGGGATAATTTAGATGGTTACTTATATATTATTATTAGGTAGAAACGAATGTGGCTATTTTTTTTTAAATATAGTTTTAAATATTTGAAACTGTATGCTGGAGGAGTGGCAAAAAGGGAAGCGTAAATTTTGGCGACAAGGAAATAATTTTTATTTATTGCCATTAGAGAGCAACAAATAGAGTGAAAGATTTTATTTTTGTATAAAAATAAAGATTTAAAAATATTTTTAACTCCTTTGTATGCTACTAGGGAGAAGCGTGAATTTGAAGGGTTAAGGATAATTTAGATGATTTATGTTTAGATAAATCCTTTCTTTTCTTTTTTTTTTTTACTTTTTTTTAAAAATAAAGACTGTACATTTCTTTGCTTGCTGGGGGTGGAGGCGATCGATTTTCGATTTTTTTTTTTTAATTTGCTCTTAGAAAGCATTTACATCTTATAAGTAACTACCATGCCAAATTTCAAGTTTCTAGCTCATTCAGTATCGCAAAAATCGCAATTTTAGAACGTTTTTCGCTCCTGCACCCCCTGGAGGTAGTGGCACCTGCATGAAATATAGCTATGTTACAGCAAGAACTGCCACCATTAATTTGCCTCCATCACTTTTGAAAGCAGTTCTGTAGTTCCAAAGATTCTGTAGAAATTGTAATTTAGAATATTTTTAGAACGCTTTTCGCAGATTTCACCCTTTTAAATTTCGAATTTGTTCTTGGACAGGTATTACATCTTATAAGTAACTACAATGCCAAATTTCAAGTTTTTAGCTCCTTCGGTATAAAAAAAAATCGCAATTTTAGAACGTTTTTCGCTCCTGCACCCTCCTGGGGGGGGGGGGTGGCACCGACATAAAATATAGCCTATGTTGGAGCAGGGATTGTCACCATCAATTTGAAACCATCACTTTTGAACTCGGTTCGGTAGTTCCAGAGATTACCCCCTACAAACAAAAAAACAAACGTTACTTCTTTATAATATTAGTATAGATTGAAATGAACAATGACAGAATAAGAATTTTATTTGCACCCATGCAGCGGCAGTGCATTTCATTGGTCTGTAAGCGCCAGTGAGAAAAAGTGACCAGGAAATAAATACACGGGGCCTTGTAATGAATATGAACTAAGGACCTGGTCGCGAAAAACAATTCTTACAAAAAACACATTCTTACAAAAATCAGAATCTTCACACTGTCCAGTTTGAGCAGGGTTATCTTGGGAGGGTATTTTCTGTTTTCTTCTTATGGGTTAAAGAAAGAACTAATAGTTCGTTCTAGGCTTAACTTAAAAACTGTCTTAAACAAAAACATTCATGGTCCCGGTAAAATACAAAAAAATTAGTTACAACAGTTCATATACCTCTTAAGATGGAAACTTGTTTGAAATGGAATTTTTTTCTCTGTCAGTTGCGATTCTATATTAATAAGTTTTACTGTATTTTAAAATAATTTTCCCACCACTAGTTTCATAAATATAAAGATAAAACAAGCCTTGCACTTTTCAAATCATTGCAGGTAAAGCAGAATGATTAATATAAATGTTATAAAAATTAATAGTCACCTAGAAATGTCAAGGATGAATTTTGTCGTGTTTTATAGATACACTAGCAAGCTACGCTGGTCAATTTCTCTTAACGAACCTTTAATCAAACAAAATATTGACATTTCATAGTTCACTTTATATTTTAACAGAATAATAAGGCTACTATAATTTGTGACTCGTGCTATAGCCAATATAAACGTCAGGACACGTCGCCCTTATCATTATCCTTTCGCTATGGCACTCCATTGCGAAACTTGGTAATTTTTGAAATTCAATATTTGAAAAATGGCATAATCATTAGATTTGAAATTTATATTAAGAAATATACATTTTTTTACCTTTCAAACGCAGTTTGTTTAACAATTTTCTGACAAATACTTTTCGAGCTATTATTTTTTTCAGTAACTTCAAACGTTTCATTTTCCGAGATTAATCTGTGGCAAAGATTAGCGAAAAACCCAGTCGTCAGCAACGCATAGCTTTATATTAAAGAGGATGTTGGAGAAGGGATTGTCACTATCACTTTTGAAATCGGTTCTGTAGTTCCAGAGATTCCATAGAAATTGTAATTTAGAATGATTTTAGAACGCTTTTCGCTCATTTCACCCTTTTAAATTTCGATTTTTTAAAAATTTATTCTTAGAGAGAATTTACATCTTATAAGTAACTACAATGCCAAATTTCAAATTTCTAGCTCCTTTAGTATAAAAAAAAATGCAATTTTAGAACGTTTTTCGCTCCTGCACCACCCTGGGATTAGTGGCACCGACGTAAAATATAGCCTATGTTTGGAGGAGGGATTGCCATCAAAAATTTGCCACCATCACTTTTGAAAAGGGTTTGGTAGTTCCAGAGATTCCATAGAAATTGTAATTTAGAATGTTTTAAGAACGCTTTTCGCTCATCTCACAGTTTTAAATTTCGAATTTGTTCTTAGAGAGCATTTACATTTTATAAGTAACTACCATGCCAAATTTCATGTTTCTAACACCTTCAGTATAAAAAAATCGAAATTTTAGAACGTTTTTCGCTCATGCACTCCCCTGGAGGCAGTGGCACCGGCAGCAGGAACGGTGACCATCAATTTGCCACCATCACTTTTGAAAACAGTTCTGTAGTTCCAGAAATTCCATATAGAAGTTGTAATTTAGAATGTTTTTAGAACGCGATTAGCTCATCTCACCCTTTTAAATTTCGAATTTTTTTAGAATTTGTTCTTATAAAGCAATTACATCTTATAAGTAACTACCATGCTAAATTTCATGTTTCTAACACCTTCAGTATAAAAAAAAAATCGAAATTTTAGAACGTTTTTTGCTCCTGCACCCCCTTTGGGGTAGTGGCACCAACATGAAATATAGCCTATGTTGGAGCAGGGACTGTCACCATCCATTTGCCACCATCACTTTTGAACAGGGTTCAGTAGTTCTAGAGATTCCATAGAAATTGTAATTTAGAATGTTTTTTGAACGCTTTTCGCTCATCTCACACTTTTAAATTTCGAATTTTTTTAGAATTTCTTCTTAGAGAGCATTTACATCTTATAAGTAACTACCATACCAAATTTGATGTTTCTATCTCCTTCAGTATACAAAAAATCGAAATTTTAGAACATTTTTCGTTCCTGCACCTCCCTGGGGGTAGTGGCACCGACATAAAATATAGCCTATGTTGGAGTAGGGATTGTCACCATCAATTTGCCACCATAACTTTTGAAATCACTTCAGTAGTTCCAGAGATTACCCCCTACAAACAAACAAACAAACAAACAAACAATCTTTACTATTTTATAATATTAGTATAGATTATATGGCCATTAATGGCCGGCAACTTTCAATTTTAGACATTTTGTGGAATAGTTAAAAATGTACTTGTCAGATTCTTCTGGAATTTTAGAATTTTAGGATTAAAAAGAACAAGTTTGACTTCATATTTATCAACATCGATTTGATAAGGAGGAAAATTTGGGGGCCGAAAAAAAAAATTTGAAGAAAAACAAATAATCACACTGTAAAATAAAATGCACGAAATGATTTATCGCTACAGAATATATATAGGCAGACATTGTACAATATGTGTATTCATTTGTGTAAGAATAGCATGTATATTAATAGAGATATAGCGATTCTTTTAAAATATTAAAAAAATTCTTGCATGTTTTTTGCTTATAACATACAGGGTTTTTAACCAAATTTAACGCCAGTTTCAGAAAAATTGACAAAATATAGTAGAAACAATATAGTGCAATTGGAATGTAAATATATTAAATATTTAAAGAAATATGGGAAGTTGTATAAAATATTTGTTATCTGCGCATGCGCGAACGATAACAAGGAACTTTTTGCATAATTTAATAGTCAACTCTATGGAGCAACTTATTAAAAAAATCAGTCAAATATCGTAAAAATTCAGAGAGATATCGGCGTTAGAGTGAGCTGTTTTTTAGTTTCTCAGTAAAACTCTCTGAGTGATAAGGGATTGTCCACAAATTGTCATGTTTAATTTTTATACTATACTAGATGGAACCCGTCAAAACGTGACGGAAAAAAATACTATAACAATATCAGTAAAATAAGCTTCTTTATTATTTAAGTATTGCTTCGTATGAAACAGTCTTTCAAATATTTTATTTTAAAAAATCCCCCCCCCCACCCCCCCAGTGAAATGCTATTTCCGATGCAAACTCCAAATGAACACTCCGTAAACAAATGTGTAATGCAAATCAGTTTGACATTACCACCATATTCCCCACGACAAAAAAAAAAAAAAAGGTAATGGACTTATAAAGTATTATACAAATAGTCCTATTATAAAGTATCATACAAATTTCCTACTTTCATCTCATATTCAGTAAATAAAAGAACATAGTATAAGCACCCCCCCCCCCCCTGTGATAATGCAATCAAATGAGCTCCTATGCGCATATGTATTGCATCTGCCAAAAGGCACCGTTGAAATTCGACGTTAAAAAAAGTTTTAAAATGTTTAAATTAAAAGTTTTAAAATGTCCTCTTTAATCATTGTTCATTTCAAATCCATATCTTCTAAAACGCATCCATTGTTTTAAGCTAATAAATTTTTATGTAAAAATGAAGAATTTTTGTTAAAAATAATAAATTAATATGCAGATGAGGGAGAATTTTAATGTTTTCAATTGTAATTTATTTGTATGGTTTCTTTTATCCTTTTACATAATCAGGATGATTATTCCTTTTCCATCACAGTCGGTCTCTTATACAGTTAAATATCCAATGGATCTTAAAAAAAATAATAAATAACAGTTCCTAGCATATTCTGATTCAACATATACATCAACGAATTCAACATATCAATTTTATGTTAATCATAAACTAAAAATAGTTTTTTTTCTTTTGATAGATTTTATATTAGCGCCAAAATACTCTATCTTATGGATAATCTGATCTTATGATTTATCAGGTTTTTATTATTTTTTTTTTCACTTTTCATGAAGGTTAGGGATACCTATTTTCAATTGTTGCAACTTTCCAAGGGGCTATTTTACATTATTAAAACAAACGGATGGTCATTGTTGAGATAGAATTGAAAAATATTTCATGCTTGAAAATTATTTAAAAAGTCATTAAATTAAACGGCAGATTTCAAATAAATTTCAATCGAAAGCTATTTTTTTTTTCTAATTGAGGATGTAAGAATTGAATTTGTAAAATGTAGTAAAAAAATTAAATTTTTAGTATTTAGAAGTGATGTAAGCGCGATGAAAGCTAAGGCGATAGTGCCGTTTGTTGTCACAACCGTTATACATTTCTAAATATTGCCACTGTGTTTTGGTTGGCGTCCAAAAGTAGACTACCATTTTTTGACATCGAAAGAAAAATTCACAGTGAAAGAAATAAGACTTTGCCGCTAATAAGGAACTGTTAAATGAACTTATAACAAACCTACCAAAATAATTCCTATAAAATATTAGCCTTACATTGTTTATTCTAGCTAAAAATACAATCATTATTTCAAGTTTTTTTTTTCCTGAAATTCTTTACTTTTGTGAATTTTTTATTAAAAAAAGGAAATCTTAATAATTTAAATCCTATAATTCCTATAACTTAATCCTATAATTTAAAAAAAGTAATTGGTAACATGTAATCAAGGTATGCAATCAAGATGAAGCAACCAATAAAGGCTCCAGTTCTAATCTTTAAAATTAAAAATTGAAATATCAGTTAATATTACGCCATGTTGACACAATCATATAATTTTTTCTTTTTAGTTTTATCAATGTTAAAATGCATTTCAAGCTAGGCATAACGTCATTTTCACCGGTACAAACTTTTCACACGTACATTTATGCTTAAGCACCATGCATACAAATAAAAATATATTTTGCATTTAATTATAATGAAAAAAATGGCATCAACAAAGTAATAATGCTTAATGATAAAATGAACCCAATGGACAATATTTCCGTGACGTCACAGTAAATATGAATTTTTATTTGCTTATAAAACACACGGATAAATATTTTTACAGAAATACTTAAAAATTTTAATTTACAAATTAAAAAATTCGGCCTAAAAGTCACGTGCTTTTAATATTTATTTTTTATGCTCGCAATCATTGAGTTCAGAAAATAAACTCTGTACGTCGCAGCAGTGGGCGTTAATCCGATTGCCGACTTTATGACGTCATAAGCAGAAGTAAAATTTTAATTTAAGATTACGGCTAATTAATTAAATTTTCGAACAAACGAATGTACGATAACAAATCTGTGACCAAATATCTTTCATTTAAAAAAAGAATGATGTAATTTGATGTAGTAGTTTGTTCTCACGGATTGTCGAAACAAAACGCTTAGCGTTTTAAATATATAGATTTCATTTTTAACACTTTCCAACCTAGTTGAAAAGTGTTTATGACTTCGGTTTGTCTGGCCGTCTGTCCGTGCTCTAACTTCAGTAAATATGCTCAGATTGCCCTGCAATTTTTATATGTTATTGTCGTTATCTATAGCATGTTCCCTATTTCAACTGAAGTGTGTAGCACTTATAGTTTTTTTACAGGGACACCCAAAAGAATTCCGTTACATTACGGTCTATGGAGAAAAATCATTTGCGGTTTATTTTAATGATGTTACACAATTTCAAATACATTGTAATTTATATATATCACTAAGGTGCATTACAAGAAGCTTAATATGGAATAGGGTGTGCATAGCGCTTATAGTTACTTTACAGGGACTGTCAAAAGAATTCCGTTACATTACGTCTATGGAGAAAAATCGTTTGCGGTTTAATTAAATAATGTTTCACTATTTTAAAAGCATTGAAATATATATATATATCACTAAGGTGCATTACAAGAGGCTTACTACAGAATATTGTGTGTATAGCAGTCATCGTTCATTTACAGGGACACACAAAAGAATTCTCTACTGTCTGTTAACAATAATTCCTGGAAGTGCGTTTTAAGTTGCTGAACGCGATTTTAAATTTAACTCACTTTTTGTCTATTACTTGGTGTGTTTAAATTCTGTATTTCATATACAGGGCAGCACAAAAGTTCGCGAACACATTTCCGTTTATTGACAGAAACTCCAGAAGGAGAATTTTAAACTGTGCCACGCGTTTCCTAACTAAACTAAAATTTAGCATTCTATAGTATATATACAAATCTATAGATCATATACAGAGCTGAATAAAAGTATTCGGATATTTTTCCGAATATTGTATATGTTGGAAATTCCTGAAATTACGTTTTTAAATATGTTAGGCTTTTCCAAATTGTTTACTTAGATGTTATCTTTCAGCTTATTAAACGGTAATGATTTGTAAAATTATTTTGAAAGCGTTGGAAAGTGTTACATAATCTATGCTTGACGCATGATTTTTCGTTCTTGTTTATTGATACTTTAGTTCGCCTTGGAAAACTTTATTGCACCAGGTTTTATAATACTTTTGGAATGGATCCTTTGATTTTGATAATTCTTTTTTTGTTCGAATAAGCTTGTTAGGGTAGTTTTTCAAAGAGAACTAAAGTATCATTAAAAATTGGAAAATAGTATAAAATAAAAAATGACAATTTGGGGGAAAATCCCTTACCATTTAGCGAGTTTTAGTGAGAAACTAAAAAACAGCTCACTCTAACGCCGATATCTCTTTGAATTTTTACGATATTTGACTGTTTTTTTAAATAAGTTGCTCCATAGAGTTGACTATTAAATTATGCAATAAGTTCCTTGTTATCGTTCGCGCAATCGCAGATAAAAATTATTTTATACAACTGCCCATATTTCCTTAATTATTTAATATATTTATATTCCAATTGCATTATATTGTTTCTACTACATTTTGTCAATTTTTCTGAAACTGGCGTTAAATTTGGTTAAAAACCCTGTATGTTGTAAGCAAAAAACATGGAAGAATTTTTTTAATTAAAAAAAAATCGCTATATCTCTCTTACTATACATGCTATTCTTACACAAATGAATACACATATTGTACAATATCTGCCTACGTATATTCTGTAGCGATAGATCATTTGGTGCATTTTATTTTACAGAGTGATCCTAAGTATTTTTTTTTTTTGGTCCCCTAATTGTCCTCTTTATCAAATCAACGTTGATAAATATGAAGTCAAACCTGTTCTTTTGGATCCTAAAATTCCAGAAGAATCTGACAGGTATATTTTTAAATATTTTACAAAATGTCTAAAATTGAAAGTTGCCGATTATTATTGGCCATATAGTGTCATTAATGGCTTGTCAATAAAAACCTGATAAGACAGAATTGCAATGGACGATGAAATAATTCCATTTTAGACAGATTTCCGTCCTAGTATATACACCATCTACTATAAATATGTTTTTCTCATCGGGATCATGAAAATTTTTGTTTAAGACAGGATTCCGTTATAGGCAAGTTTTGTTTTCACTTGTTTTATGCATATGTGTTTATAAGTTTGTTGGGCTCAAATTTAGATCTACTGTATTTGTATTGCTATTTCTACAAACACTTACAGAAAAAAAAAGTATTTTTCTGAGGAATTTTCTCTTATTGATTACTATGTTGGCTATAAATATGAAGAGCTTGGAGCCGAAGTTTCCGGGTTCAATGCTTACGTAGTCTGAGCAGGCGGGGGGTTTGATAGCAAATTTTTGGAGTCATAGCATAACAATGATAATTTGTCTATTTTCCTACAAAACGCCTTACTGAAATCGTTTGTGTTTTTTCACAATATTGTAAAAAATTACCGATACTTGAAAAAATAAAGTAAAACCTATAAAAATGAAACCTCTCTATAACAGAATACTGCCTTAAACGGAAAATTTCATGAAAATAATATAAAACATTCTGGAGAAAAGACTATAAAATATTTAAAATATACAGCGTACCTACTAAGACGAAAACATGTCTAAAATGGAATGTTTCCTTTGACTCACGATTCGGTTTTAGCAATTTAAGTTTACATCATCTATCGATTTTGAACAGCTCCAGGAGGGGGGTCATGAACCCCCCCCCCCCTTGATGCAAGCTGATTTGGAGTCATCTTATAAGCAGAGCCGTCCTTAGGGGTGCGCTTCAAGTGCGGTCGCACAGGGCCTCGCGACCCAAAACAAATTAATGCAAAATGGATAAATATTTATTATTTATTTTGTTGTGAGTTACCTATTTCATAATTAAATTTAGAGTATATGACACTTCACTCCCATCGATGCCATCGCTTATAGCTCGGTCTCTAATTGTCGTAGGCCCACAAACGTTGCATGATTCAGCATCATGAGGGTCAATATCATTTTCTTATCAACCCCCTAAATTTTATAAAAATCTGAATATAAGAGCCCGGCAAATTTAAACTCTTATAACTCGTGATCAAACTGTCACAGTGTGCTGAAATGTTGTGTGCGTGAACAAAGTGACATAGTTTTACAGGGGACATTGTCGGTTTTTTTTAACAGAAGCCCCTAAATTTTAGTATAGTGCAAATATAAGGGATCGATAACCATAAACACTTATAACTCGGATCCAAATTGCCACAGCCCATACAAATTTTCTATGGTAAATGTAATCATTTTAAGGGAGGGAGGTGTTCAGTCGATTTTTTATCGAAGCCTTCCATATTTTAGTGTATTATATAAGATACTGACAACTTAAACACTTATATCTCGAGCTGTAATTGTCTTAGAAATTTGATATTTTGTATGGTAAACTTAATCTTTATAAAGGGGGAGGGGTACTTTGTCAGTTTTTTTAACTGAATCCCCCTAAGTTTTAGTATAGCGTGAATACAAGGGTCCGATAACCACAAACATTTATAACTCGGATTGAAATTGTTACAGTCCACACAAATTTCGTATGTTAAATCGTTAAATGTAATCGTTTTAAGAGGAGGGGGCTCTGTCGATTTTTTATATAGGCCCCCATATTTTAGTATATCATAAGTATCAGGTTCTTATAATTTAAAACACTTGTAACTCGAGCTGTAATTATCGTAGAACACTCTTATTTTGTGTGGTAAACGTAATCATTATAATGGGAGACTTTATCACTGTAATGTATATAATAAGTAAAAAATGCCACACAAAATATGAGTGTACTACGACAACTACAGCTCGAGTTATAAGTGTTTGAGTTGTAAGCACGTTTTATTTATAATACACTAAAATATCGATATCGGAGCTTCGATAAAAAATTGACAGAGCCAGGGATTTCACGGTTGGCTGGCGGAAAGATTTTTATTTCAAAGTCGATACAATTTTTAATATGTAGATGACTCCTCTCCCAAAATTTGTATTTAAATTAAAAAAATATACACAATTCGCAGTAGATCAGTACCTTTCGCATCACTCTGTGAAAATATAAAAATTAAAAAGTATTAGGACGTTCTCTCTCTCTCTTTTTTAACGACTGTACATTATTACTAATTTATCCCCCCCCCCAAAAAAAAAAAAAAAAAAAGTCACCCCAACATGAGATGGCCAGAATGAATTCACCGCCTGTTCCAAATCTGCTGAAAAAAAGGAATAGATTGAGCCCGGTCCGAGTATTATGAAAGGAAATTGGTCCTAGTCTCTATAAACCTCTACTAAAATATACTACCCTCCCCTACCCCCCCTAAAATTACGTAATCTTTGATGCGAACTGTGTATGTCATGCGAGCGTGAGCTTTTTTAAAAGACGATTACATTGTGAAAAGTAGTATTGCCAATTTAAAGGATTTTTTTAATTCAAAGTATCTACCAGAATTTCCGAAATAGATGCCTTCACTTTTTTTTTCACACATAATATCTGTCATTAAATATAGCAAAAATTACTATTAAAAATTTCTAGTAGATTAATAAAAAAACAGCTAAATTGGCAACATTGATCGGAATGGAAGGGCCTCACAAAAGTTCTTGCACCCGGCCTCGCTTTCGCTAAGGACGGCTCTGCTTATAAGTGGCTTCTATTCCACTTTTTACTAGCATTCATTTCCGAAAACAAAACTCACAGGTATGGATAGAAGGAAAACTGTAAAATAATAAATTTAATGCTATAATTTCATCAGTGGCATTTTTGCTTATAATAATCAGTGATCATTCTCTTTGATAATCTTCTCTTAATTTGATACATTATTGATCCTATATTGGAATAGATTGGAATTCAAGAATTTGCATTTCAGAAAAGAACAAAAAAGAAAAAAAAAAGCTCAGATAGTTTAAATTTGTGTATTTTGTTTAATTTCATTAAATTTTATTTTAGAACCTCAGTAAATGTCGTGCCAAAAAAATCTTACAGTGTGCCACTTATGCCATAAGTTCGCTGTCCTAGTGTGTTCCTCTATTGCAGTGTAACTTTTGAAAAAAAAAATCGCCACTGGCAAGTTCAAGGCTATTTATTGGCTTCTTGGGGAACTAAAAAAGTTGTTGATATATAATCAACATTTGCTGTTACAACTTTTCAAACTTCCTCTTACCTTTATGACTTGCGACATTGCAATGCTGCTGAAATTTTGTATTTACCATGGCTTATAAAAAGTGAGTATTGACATTTTTTCATGGTTTGACATTAGTAGAATAGTTTTAGAAGTCTTGTGTATGAAAACTGCAAAAGATTTATTGCTCTAATAACCAATGTACACTGCAGTGCACAGTACAATAACAAACAAAAATATTAAAACTTGTATACATTTGTCTTAATTAGAGATAAATAATTAAAAACAATTGAAACAAAAAATCATGTGTCAGGCATAGATTATGAAACAATTTCCAAACTAAGATAATATTATTAAGGAATTTAAGTCTTTCCTAGAATGAAATGAGATATCTAAATAAGCAACTTAAAAATCGCATAACTCAGTAAAAATCCATTTTCAGTAATTGCTGTCCATATCCAGTAATGTGCGCGAGTTCTTTCGTGTAGCCTTGTATATCTACAGAATTTATACACACCACCTAATACACTCAAAATTACATGTTTAAAAATTAATACCACAGAAGAAAACCAACTTCCACCAATTATCAATCTTAGTCAGTCAAGTAACTGAAGTCTTTTGTGTGTCTGTAAACGAACGATAAATGCTCTGTACTCCATAATCTATAGAAAACCTGTTGGGGAGGCACTGCAGTGCTTTCATTATGTTTGAAACATCAGTAAAATGCACCACAAATGATTTTTCCGTATAGATCATAATATAATGGAATTATTTTGTGCGTCCTTATACAGGGTGTCCACATATAACCTGACCGACCTTTATTTATTTTCACAACCGTTGGTTCTAGATGCCTACTTCCAATTACAAAAATGGTTTAAATAAAGTAAAGAATTATTTTTAAAGCGATTTGGGGGAAGAAAAACATTTATTACAAAATTACGAAATTTAAATTTTTATACGGTTCCCCGGTCCTATAAGTGATATTTAGTAAAAATTTACTGTGACACTAACAAGACAGACAAAAAAAAGTCCCATTCATCTAACATTAAAATTGACCGAATTATGAAACTTTGAAATGCATGACTTATACCACTTTTTTGCATCTCAAAACAGATGATTTCGGCCATGCTTTCAGGGGTCGTATATAAAGTACTTAAACTTATTTCAAGGTATCTGCACTTTGAAAGAAATGGTACAACTATTACGATTGAGTTAACTTTTATTAGTTAAGTTTCAGATTAGTTAAAATAATTGTATTTTAACAGATGTTTTATTTTGTAAGGATTTGAGGCTATGATTTCTTTTAACAAAAATTATGTTATTTTCATAAGGTTTTATTTAACTTGCAACAATCGTCTTTCCAGTTTAAAATTTGTACTCGAACTTTAACTCACTTTCAAATGTCCGATTGAAGTTAAATTTTACATACTGATTTAAATCCGATGACAATGTAATATTATTATGATTTTCGACACATACCATCTTATACATACTTATGTTAGAGGATAACACAAAAAAATTTGGATAGATTACTGTCAACAAGTTTAAGAAAGAGTTTTAGATTAGATAACATAAACCTGCAATGGTTGTGCTTTTTAACTTTTATAATTAAGTTTTATGTATTTTTTAACACTGAATAAAAAAATGACCTTCACTTTTAACTATCATGTCAGGATTTTTTACAAATCGTAAATTTCAATGTTAAAAAATAGCGAAAAATCTGATTACTATAAAATAGATGTAAGACTTTTTTATTCAGTTTAATTTTATTTAAATCAATAATTTATTAAATTTTTTGGCTTATACTGGGTTTCTTACAGCTAAACAGCTCAGGTGTCCAATGAGGTTGGGAGGGGAGGGGGAATCAATTTTAACTTGGAAATTTGCGATTTGAGAAAAATCCTGATGTGATGGTTTAAAATGAAGGTCATTTTTGGATTCAGTGCTTCTTTGGGGTTATTTAAAAAGCAAGATTTATGAGTAGAATAGTAAGCCAAGTAGATTTGCAGAATCGCATTTTATCCACCACCAGATGTGTCACACCTGTAAAGCTAAAAAATGTTCAAGACGAATTTCTGTCACATGTCCGTCTATGTATTGTAGTCCAGGGATGACACTTGGAACACATGTAGTGAGAAAGTATGAAAGACTATATTTATCCACATTGTTTATTTCTATTTCATTTTTATTTGAGTTTATCTGCAAGAAAGCACAACTTACTATGTTATTATTTCAAATTACTTTATTAAATTTGTATGAGTTTGTGCACTGTGATTATGCAAAATATACATTTTAATTTTCAATACCAGTGATTAGACAAATATTATACAGTTTTTTGACTTGAACAACAACTCTTCTGTCATGATTATATCTAACTCTAAAACCTCTTTGTATTTCTGATAAGTGATATATTTGCATCTCTATTTGTATACTGTCCCCATACTATGCATAACTTTGAACTCAGATTTCTCAGTGAATATTGGTCGTACAGATACAGAACTTTTTGTTTTTGCAATACTTTTGAATAGACAAAACGTCCCTAAATATAAGTATAGGGACCTGGGGTCTGTATAAAAATTTAGATTCTGTAATTCTTCACTAAATTGTTTTTTCGCTTCAAACTTTTTTTATCTTAACTCTGCACCTAATTTTGACCACTTTTGTAATTGGAAGTATGCATCTAGGACCAACGGTTGAGAAAATAAAGGTCGGTCAGGTTATATGTGGACACCCTGTATATGAACTATAAATGCTACTTTTTCTATACTCCTGAGAAAGCATGTTGTAGGATGCAAATCAATTTCATTATGTTTGAAGTATCATATCAATAAAATGCACCATGAATGATTTTTCCCTATATACCTTAACAGGACTGGTCAGTCAGAAAAAATTCTGTGTTTATCTCAGAAGAAGCAATATAGTGCTTACCCTCTGAACCTGTCAGATGGGCGTTTACTGATAATTACCGTGATCCTTACCGCTGCCAGTTGATAAAATTTATTGCTTGGAAGGGAAAGAACTCCTGAGTTCTAGGGACACTTCAGTTGTTGTTGATTTTTTTTTCTTTTTCAGCTTTTAGGAAAAAGGACACCAAATGACTAAACTATCAGCAGGAATTTTTCATCTCGGTTCTCGGAATTGTTTTAAATCATTATTAAAGAATAATTTAATTGTTTCTTGTTATAAATCTGCCCCTTTTTTAATACGTAGTATTGCTAACTGTGGAATTTGTAATAACTAATGTAAAGCAAAACACCCAGTCGAAATAAATCTAGCCTTCAGCCAAATAATAAGCTTAAAACTGTTTCAAGAATTAAAAAAAAAAAAAAAAAAAAAAAAAAAGGATCAGAAATTGATAGGGTTCTTTTTTAGGAGGTCTGGACACAATTGTATGATATTTCTTTACTAGTTTGCTTTTCTTTAATTTACATTTTACACATTTATTCACTGTAACAAAAGTTTGTGTATATCTTACTTGTGTTAAATTTATCTGGGAAAGGTTTTAATCCCCAAATAGAAAAATTTCCAAAAGAATTCATGATTGCTGCTGGATTTTGTTATGAAATTAAATTAAAAGTAAAAAATGCAGTAAAGCTAAGGTGATTTCACTTTATTATCAGTAAAATATTTTAGAACCCATTTTTAAAGAAGAAATTCCAGCTTTATATGAAAAAGACATTAAAAATTAATGATAATTATTAATTATAATGTTTATGAAGCTCAATTATTGAGCTATAGTTTAAATTCTATAATTAAATCACTTTTTAAAATCAATAATCATTTTTAAATTAAATTATAATCATGCATTTAGGTCTCTGGATAAAAGTATAAAAAAATTCCGTTTGTTGATATCGATTCCGGTAAAGTATCATGTGTTTTCTTCTAAGTTAAAATATATTTTCTTCATTTTTTTAATATTAATTAATTTTGCTTTAAACCTTATTCAAAATATTAAACAAAATTTTTTATGCAGTCTGCCAAAATTCTAGCAAGATTCAACTTAAATCTTGGCAGATATGAATTTTTAAACATTTTTTTCTAATCTCAATGTTTACATCGATCTTTTTCAGAATGACGCCTGGCCATTTTGAATTCTATCTTAGCGCGTTGTAGAAACAACAACTTAGTGGACAATCGCCACCTATGTTGGTTTAGGGGTCGTTCAAGAGGCATTCAAGGTTAGGGGATGCATTTTTCAGTGGGGAAAAAGGGGATGTGAAATTCTTTCAAGAACATTCGAGGACGAACGATCTTTATTTCTACCGCTTGTTGTCAGGGCAGAGTTGTTTTCGGTTCGCTTGAATCGTTTGCGTGTAGAGTTGAGTTGTCGCTAGTGTATTTTTTCTCGGTGACGGTTGAGAGTTAAGCGGTTGAAAACGAAGAAGAAAAATTTTCGCTTTTTCTGATTGGATCATTTGGCTTAGAGTGTCGGTTAGATAGTTAAGTTTGGATTCAAAATTTTTTAGTCTGTTGCTTCTCCACGCTAGATGTAGGTGCTAGTGAGGATAAAAGCTGTGTTTGGCCATAAGGCCAGACACATTGTCAAAAATTTTTCAGTAGAGTGCAATTAATGTACTGCTGGTATTTCAACGCAGTTAATGTACTGCTGGTATTTCAATGTGTTTTCATAGTTTGTTTTTATCCATAGTTTAACGATGATATTCTAATTAAAATAAACTATCTTCGACAGCTTCAGTTCTTCATTTCGGCTTAAAGGCAAAATGTTCAAAGATCTCTACAATTTCCTCCTCATTTTATATCCAGTAAGTTCCTGCAAGAATGAGTATTCTGTCGGCAACAGAGGAAGCAATCCGCTCATCATAATAAATATAACAACATCTTGCTTCAAAGATAATATACAATAAACTAATTTCTTCAGCATCGATTCTTCAGCTCGGTGTGAATAATGAAAGTTCAGTGATGTCATCAACTTCCGTCCGTGTTTCTCCTCATCGTATAGTTTGAATTCCAGCTAATACAGTAAACTGAATTTTCTTCCGTTCTATTAAAGAACAATTTACGTCCGTGTTTCTCCTCATAATAATGTTTGAATTCCAGCTAATACAGTGAACTGAAATTTCTTCCGATTTTTTAAAGAACAATTTTTAAATATAACTTTAATTCTTAAGATAACCTGTTAATTTTAGGAAAAATCTTAATAATATATGGACAATAATCTCATTTCTCTAGAACATTCATTTAAGTTATGAATATAGGATTGAACTGGAATCTAGGTGGTTAAACATATATTCTGTAATTGCATAATTACTTACCGTCTATGAAGTGGCTTCTAATGTGAAAGTGATACATATTTTGTGTTTGAAATAAATGTTTCTGTTCATCAACTAAACTATCTCATTGTCATCTTTTTCATCTGGGTGAGTCATATTTTTCTTTCAGATGAATATAAATTCGTGCATATATTTCAGATTGAGAAAATCAATAATCAACTTAATTATATTTTAACTAAATAATTTGCAGTAAATTTAAACTTTGAATTTATTTTCAATAATTAATATTTTTCTGTGCTAGGTTCAACATTGCTTAGTTCAACATTGCATTTTGGTGCTTCCACTATACGCGCGACCTGTACTGACGAATTGGAGTAGTATTTAGAGTAAACATTTATTCTATTTTTCTGGCTTATTTTTAGGCATTTTTAAGAATTTCTGTTTGTTCTGTCCCCTGCGCCGATCCGTCATTACACATATCTTCATTGCTGACATCAAGATCATCTAAAGCTAATTATATTTTATGACATGCCTTAACTAAGTGTACATGTATGTTATATTAAAAAAAAAAAAACTAAGCTCAAGTAAATCTATAGTAATAAATATAGATGTCTGTCTGTCTGTGTGTATATGCTTCTGTTCTATACGATTTTCTTCTTTGGGTTTCGAGGCGAATTTTCCACGTTGGTAAAAGGAATCGGATTACAATCTTCGAACAATATAGTAAATTTTGACCTTCAATCCCTTCAATTTGAATTTTTTGCGAAATCTTTATGCAATTTTAATTTTTTTTTTCGTACTTCGGAGCGATTTTTTTTATGTTAGATTTTTGTAAAAGGATTTACTTTTGGCCCCTTTTAGCCCTATATACCTAGTAAATTTTGTTCTTTGTTATTTTTGAATTTTTGTCAAAATTTTTATGCGTTTATTCGCATTTTGTAGCAATTTTTGGACTTTTTTTCTGAATCAGAAAGAACTTTCCATTAATTTTTGCTTCTGAAGTGATTAAATTCAAGTAGGAACAATGTCAATTAGGTTACTAAAGCAATGAGAATGACGATGAAATTTAAATAAAATTTAAATGTAATATACATAATCACAATAATAAAAGGTTTGCTTAATTAGAGGCCAGGACTCGTAGCATGCACAAGTGTAAAATATGCACAGCAGAAAACAAGGGGGGGGGGGGGGGGGGGGGCTCCAGCCACAGGTTCGTTTGGGAAAAAATGATTTAGCGAAGCTCCGCTAGTCATGAATAAAATACAATAAAAATATTGCTGTACATACTAAATAATACAGAACAATATTTAAATATATTAAGAAATGAAAAAAAACAAAAATATGTTAAAATGAAACAATTAAAATATAAAACAAATCCAGGGAATTTATAAAGAAGCGAAAGAAATAATTAAAAAAAATAATGCATTCACATATACTTATATATGCGCTATGATTAGCATGCATTTAATGAATCCAACTAATTATTTCCCCTGCATTAGATTTATAAGCATACACATTTTATGCAATTGAAAAATCTATTAAATAATAATAGAGCTTGCACTTTAAAGATACTTTTCAAATTAAATATTTTGCTGTCTCCTTCAGAAAAGTAAAAAAAAAAAAAAAAAAAAAAAAAAAAAAGTATTGAAGAATTCAAGAGAGCAGCCATTTATAAATAAATAAGACATGGTACAATTTATACATTGCCTGCAATTAAAATCAATAAAGGATTTATAATACATATTGCACTTTGCGATTCCATTTCAAATTAAATATTTTACAGTTTTCTTTGGAAATGAAAGAAGGAAAAAAAAGGGGGAAATGAGTTAAGTAACCATCAATTTATGCAATTATCCATTTCTGCAATCAATTTTTACAAATATATAAGATATGATACAATTTGATTATAAAGATAATAATAATAAGTAAGACATGGGAAATTGTGATGGAGTGATGCAACGTTTACATCAAGTTTATAAAATTATAAACTTCATTTTTATAAAAGTAAAGAAATAAGTATTAACTATTTTTATAAATTTAAAGAAATAATTATTAACTATTTTTATAAATTTAAAGAAAAAATTATAAACTTTGTAAAATTATAATATATAAAATAAAATAATAAATTTTAGTTTAATTCATTTTATAAGCCAAATCAGTTTAGTTTAATACCAATTTACATACTGATAATTTGCAGAGATATCCTTTTATGAAACCGTAAATAACCTAATATTGCCTCACGTTAAAAAAGTTAAAATAAAATTTTAAAAAGTTAATGAAAAAAAAATCACATTTTTGAAGCACTATAAAGAAAAAAAAAAAGATTTAAAAAATATTTTTCTGTAATTTATAAAAATAAGATAAATTTCTAAAGATGTCATTAAAAATTATAAATATTACTATTGTTTTCCCAAAAAATTACCGCTCAGACATGGGCTCACGGGTCGGCTCGGGCAATGCAATATTGTAATTTTAATATTATTATTCCTGTCTTTTCCTCAGTTTATGATTTTCAATTGTTTCCAATATACATTTTGGATCTCTTATTGGCATTATCTTGGGATATCTTGGGGCATTATCTATGGATCTTGAAAATATTGGGTCTAAAATTTCTGGCAAAAGGCAATCAAAATAAAATTTTTAAAATTTTATTTCCATTTCTCTTGCCCAAAATTCATCATCCTTTTCAATCCTTTCAATTTTTATGCCTTTAGGAGTCCGAAGTGCAAAAAGGCATCATTGTTTTTTCGTGATATGCCCTTGAATTTGGAAATAGTATGCATGTTTCTTATTGATGTCTATCTAATACAGTTGATTTATTCTTATCTGTTTTCCAAAATGTAAATTTTCAGCTTTATTTGGGTACAGATTTTCGAAAATATTATGTAAAAATAAATGAAACAATGAAAATAAAAACAAATAGTGGGCAATTATAGAGAACCGAATGAAATCATTTAAAGAAATATACTTATATATGTGTTATGATCAGTATGCATTTAACTCATCCATCTAAGTATTTCCACTGCATTAGTTTAGATTTATAAGTATGCACATTTTACCCAATTGAAAAATCTATAAAGAAATTGTAATAGAACTTGTACTTTAAAAATACGTTTCAAATTAAATATTTTACTGTTACCTTCCGAAAAGCTAAAAAAAAAAGTGTTCAGGGATTCAAGAGAGCAGCCGTTTATATATTACGACATCATACAATTTACACATTTCACACAATTGAAAAGTCCTTAAAGGATTGTATAATTACAGCTTGTACTTTGCTATTTCATTTCAAATTAAATTTTTTACAGTTTCCTTTCAGAATTGAAAAAAGATCGATGTATTTAAAGAAAGAAGTTGTGTACAAATAAATAAAATAAATAAGACATGATACAGTTTACAGATTTCACGTAAATGAAGAATCCACAAAATATTTATAATACTACTTATATTTTACAATATTATGAATTAAATGTTTTAGTTCCCTTTAAAATTTGGAAAAAAAAAAAAAAAACAGAAAAAGAAAAAAGAGTGTTGTAGAATTCAAGAGAGCAACCGTGTAATAAATAAACCACTGTTTTTCCCTGCTAGGAGCAGACAACATTAACTTTCCATTTTTACTTATACATGAGTCGGATCTCATTGCCAGTATATATTGTAAAAATAAAACATATTATAATCAGATAATAAAACACGAAGAATTTATAAAAAACATATTCTCAACCAGCTTTTTCCTGAAATGGCTTCTCCAACTTTTCTCAAGAAAATGCAATGACATCAAAAACAGAGATCCCTTCGAAAGAAATCTTATCTGGAGGTTGAACCGTTCACAGTCGGGGGTAGATTGCTGGGGTGAGATTTATTACGGCTGTGGGGGGGAAAGGAGTGAGACATGTTAAATAAGAATCACAGATTTTTCTTCATAAAATATCTGCTTTAATTATGAACCGAATTAATATATTTTTATATCTATGAATAGCTAAAAAACAATGTGTAGGCTTTATTATTTTTTTAATTTCAGAAGTAAGAAATAGCACTATGTATAAGCTGATTTACAGATGGCTAAGCAGATTCTTTCAACATATGCTATCTTTTAAACGCTAAAACAAATATTTAAATTTATCTGAGAGAAAAATGAAATTTGTGACTATGCGATGATTCGTCTGAAGTATCACTCACAAAAAACAAAATTCGAAAAACTTAATTATTTGGTGAGATATTTTATGAAAACCGAGGAACTTTAATGCCATTGGTTTAACATGGGAAAGGGGAATACAGAATCTGAGTGATCTGCCACCTTAATGCAATGGAATTCTTTTGTGTGTCCCTGTAAACAAACTATAAATGCTACACACTTCATTTTCAATACCAAACATTCTATAGCAACCCTGAATAACACATAAATTGTTTTATGCCAATCTGAGTATATTTACAAGAGTTAGAACATGGACAGACAGACAAACCAAATTCATAAACACTTTTTAACTATGTTGGAAAGTGTTAAAAATGAAAACTGCTCTGATAGATCCTATTTGGGATTTGAAAGCTTAACTCTTTCTGTCAATAACCAATAAAATTGCAAAGAAACAACAATAAACAGAAAATAAACAAACCCATTTTAAAACAAAAAATAATTTATTAATTATAAATTAAATAATTTATCATAATACATTTAAAAACCAACAGACAGAAGATGGTAAAAGCTTTTCAATGCTATTCCATCCTTCTTCTAAACTGGTTAATTTATTGTGCAGAGGATCATCGGTCAAAACCAAATGTTTCTGGTTTAACAAAACTTCAACTTGGCATCTAATTTTCTTCAGAGACAAGTATACTTGATGATGGAATGTACAATTAGGATCTATAAAAAATATATATAAACAAAAAGTAAACAAGAAAAAATAAACCAGCTGTAAATAAAATATAAATTTTAAAACACACTTTTATTAGGGTACTTAAAAGTAGAAATTTCTTTAATTAAAAATCTGGAAGTCAAAGCAAAAATCATAAAAGTGTGAGGCATTGATAGAAATATTCTAAGTAAATTGGACTTTTTAATCACATTCATAATCATTAAAGTCAAACCACTATTGTAATATTGTGCTTTGAAGGGACTTGCACCTTGGCCACTACATAAAAATTAAAAGTACATCCATTTTCTTAAAAAGTGATAAAAACATTAAAAAACCATATGTAAGGATGTTAGTTTACATTATATGACCCGAGATCTTTCAAGCGCACACACTGTCATTTTCAAGGGGATGAAGGTTACGACCAGAAGAGAATACATACGGGGAAAAAAAAAAAACAGTTATGCATGTGCAAAACTAAGCCAGTCTATTCTAGTAAAAGAAGGGTGGGGGGAATTTATGTTGAATTTCCAGGTGTTAATCCTCTTGAAATACCTAGAATATTGAACCAAATTGCAGGAACATTATAAGAAATGACATCGTTGCATGCATTATCATTTTTAATTAAAATTTCAATGGATTCATGGATTATGGAAAGATAGTGGTTGGATGTTTGAAAAATTATTTTAGCTTTGTCAAAGTTTATTTTTATATTTTCCCTTTGATGTAATTTGGATAAAGCTGTACTTGGTTTATTGAACTTGATATCAGACAAATGTTCTTTTAACCTTTCTCTAAATTTACGAGATGTCATACCAATACAGGATAAATCTTTTTGATGCTCTGTGTAAAACGCTTATTATGTAGATGCCTGCTTTTTCAGAATCCGGAATTGGATCAATTTTCCCATGAATCAAATCCTTTAATTTAGGTGGAGGTTTAGCTATTAGATTTATATTATACTAGATGCGCAACTAAGTTTCCGGGTTTTTTTTTAATCTATAAAAAAATGGAAAAATTTAAGAGAAATGCAAAAAATGATTTATTCAAAGTATCGTCCCTCCCTAGCTACACATGTTTGCCATCTCTCTGGCAATGCATGAATACCGCGACGATAAAAAGACGCGTCTTTGGACAGAAACCATTCATCCAACCAATTTTGTACTTCTTCGAAATTGGCCAAGTGTAGCCCCGCCAAGCCATGCCCCATCGACCGGAACAAGTGATAATTGGAAGGGTCCAGATCTGATGAATATGGTGGGTGCAGTAGCAGATCCCTTTTCAGTGTTTTGATGGTGTTCTGGACGATGGAAGTGCAATGGCACGGAGCGGTGTCATGCTGCAATATCATGCATTTGTGTCCCATTCTGGCTGTTTTTTGAGCAATGCATGGTTCAAATTATTCAGTTGTTGTCAGTATCGATTCCCATTAACAGTTTCATCCGGTTTCAGCAGCTCATGTCTTCTTTCTGAAGTAATTTAGCCGTGCCTTCGATGTTGATGCTTTGCCAGGTGAAAGTGACGATTTTTTGAGTTTGTGATTCTCGAAATATATCCACTTCTCGTCGCCAGTAACAATTTGATGCAGGAAACTCTTTCTTTCATGCCGCTAAAGCAAAATTTCGGAAGTGGCTCTTCGATTTTCCATCTGTCTCTCAGTCAACTCATGTGGCACCCATTTTCCTTCCTTTTGAATTTTTCCTCAATTGTTTTTGGTCTTCCGGAGCGCTCCTTGTCCTTAGTGTCAAAATCGCCATTTCTGAAGAGTTTAAACCAATTTTCACAGGTAGTTTTCGATGGTGCATATTCGCCGTAGGCCTCATCAGGCAAACGACGTGCTTCACCTGCATTTTTTTTCAAGTTAAAGCAGAAAAGCAAAGCTTCCCACAAATGCTGTTTATTTGGCACAAAACTCGACCATTTTCATTGTTAGAAAAAATATTTTTGCATTTCGATATGTGTTGTTATTACGACTGGTTATTGTTAATAGATATCCAAGCTATTAGAAAAACACAACTTTAGACATGTATGTCGACCACATGGGCCATTAGTGCCATCTATGTGTGAAACTCCAAAACTTAGTTGCACATCTAGTACTTTATCAATGCGTATTTCAATCTCTCATACAGTTATTGGATATAATCAAAAGTACAATAAATAACCCTATCTAAAATTGAAACTCTCTTTTGTCTTGCCTGTTTAGCTTGACTGGGCAATTTATTAATATATTGAGGAAGGAAACCATTATCATTAGCAATTTGTTTAATTAAATCAACTTCTTCTTGTAGGTATTTATCTGTACAAACTTCAAAAGTACGCTTAACATAAAATCTGTATGCAGCAATTTTTCATAATGTATTTTAATTTATAATAAGTGCTTAGAAATTTTATTTCATTTTATTTTCATTGTTGTTTAATTTCATCATTGTATTGTCTTTAGTACTTCACTTCATGCTTTCGCAATTTTTATTCCGACTTCTAAATTTCGTATCAAAACATTAGTTTCTACTTTTAAATACACTACTAAAAGCATGTTTTTTTTAAATATTTATTTTTTATCTTATTTTAAACTTTTTAGTACAGTAGATTCCCGTTACAACGAATTCCATTACAATGAAAAATTTTGTTACTACAAAATTTGACAAGCCCCCTTTTCGAATTGTATTTATCACGTTGTGATATATTTGTTTACAACCTCTTTTCTTCCTTAAATTCTATTTCTCAATATGCTTTCCCCTTTTTCAATATTTTGCATCCATTTTATTTTACATTTTTCCATTTATTAAACTTCCCATTTATATTTCCCATCTTAATTTGTTTTCCCCATCTATCGTACGTTTTATTTCAGCATTCGCTACATCGGCGCATTTGCTTTCTGTTGGAATAAAATTCCATACAAGTCCACACTTTTGGTCTTGTCACTTCTTTTTAAATATTCATCTAAAGTCATTCATTTAACATCCATGTTAAGTTATTAATTTTCTATCAGTCTCATATTTATTTCTAAGTTCTGGCTTAAGCATACCTATCTTTGGTTTATGTTTTGTTTATTTCAATAGTTAAATATCGTAATTAATATCTCATTTAGTTTACTTACCTTTTTAATGTCTTTAATCGCCCTGGCATATTCATTTCCACTCGTACACGGCATCTTTAAAACACACTTAGTTTTGTTTACAATCTACCGGCTTCTTTTCCCGTACGTACTCTAGTGCTACGATGTTCCGGAGCGATTCCGGCAGCCGTCAACAGATGGCGTGACCATCTGTTTTCTCCTTCATCGCTCTCTCTTTCGTCACTGCTGAGCACGTTTCGTTTTCTCGATCTTTCGGGATGCCGGTAGTGACGTAATCCTCATTAATTATGGAAAGCTGTGTGATTGGAAGCTCATCTGGAAAGACACATTTATATACTGACTCTTGGTCATTTTTCATCAGCTTCGCTTAGTTGTTCAGTACATTGTGGCAAGGAACGATGTCTCCTTTTAGTCACGGCTGGATGTAATGATGATATATTTTTAAAGATGTCTTGTTTTAGTTTAATGGTGTTTTTGCAGTTCTTTATAAAAGTAAAGACTTTACTTTCATCAAGTGTGACGGCCAGATAAAGTTTAATCAAATGTGTATTCGACAATTTTTAAGCATTTTATATTCAAAGAGGATTTAGCTATGCCATTGAAACAAGTTGGATAGCTGGGAATAAAAATGGCGGTATGTCGATACCTTGCATTGGAAATCTTGGCCGATATTGCAACACGTTCAGCTAGTAGCATTTTTTAGTTCAGTATGATATATTTTTTTGAGGTCAGCATTTAGCAGTTTGAGTTCAGCACATAATATTTTAAGTTTACTGTTCAGCTTGTTTTATCAGTATAGTTTTTCCCTCTTATATTTTTAACCGACATTTCATTCATCCTCTGAATAATATCAGATGGATTTCAGAAAGTCGTGTTCATGTATTTATAGAGTGCCAAGAGAGGAGATATACATGCTGAAGTTTTATTAAGTTTATTTTAAATTAGTTTTTCTTGAATTTGCTTCTATATCCATATAACTTTATTTTATTGATAGTTTAAGTTTTCTTTAAATAAAGTTTTAGTTTACGTTTCTTCCCTCATATGGTTTTTGACATCTATTTAAGTCTCTTGTTTCATTTTCTCGCTCTAAAAAGTCTGACGTTTAATCATGGTGTTACGGAACTCATCATGTTCCCTTGCTTTAGGTGAAGGTCCGTATGGTTCGCCATGTTTGGTCATCTTTGGTAGTTTCGGCATGCTAATGACGGATACTGCGTGGTATGTCGGAATGTTTTTCATATAGCAGATGTTAAGTAGAAACAGAGATCATCGATCTTTTGAATTAGATCATAGTTTGAAAGAGGGGGAGATGTTTAACGTTTATTTTATCTTGTTTTAAATTAAAGTTAAGTGGTTTAAAGTTATGATTTGATTATTGAAGTTTAATTTGAAGTATAAAGTTTTATTAGTCATTAAAGTATATAAAGTTTAAAAGTAATTTCCTTTATGAAAAATATATTATTTCTTAAGCTCCAGTTCATATTAAGTATATTTTTCATTTGTTTAATTTGTTGAAATTGTATTTGTCTTTTTAGTTTTTATTTCTGTTTTTATTTTAATAAACGTTAGTTACTTTTTAAAAACAGCTGTATTTATTTCAAGACACAGTTCACCTAGTTTATATTTCAGCTTTTCTCTCATGCATATACTAGGCAACTAATCGCCAGCATATACGCTCCATTTGCGTTTGCTAATCTGCTCCTTTTAAATTACTAGTAATTACACTAGTAATTACTTATTATAACAAGGTTATGGGCCTGATGATTGCCCTGTATTTTAATTCTTTGTCATGTAGAATTTTTGAAAAAAAAAGAATTTTTTTTTTGCCTCATTTTATACCCATCTTTTGCGATGGGGGGGGGCTACTGGGTGAAGGTTAAAGTGTCTATTTTTCTTTTTAAAGGGTTTTTTTCAATCTTGCTGAATTTTTTTTATCTGGTTAATTTTTCTTTTCTGAACGTGTTGCATAATAGTAAAGTTGCATAGTGTCACTGAAATGCCACTCAACCAAGAGTGATATATGTGAAATTCAACGCTGCATCACTTTAGTGCTCTCAGTTTTAAGATCATGAAAAATGATCATGGTCAAGTGTTAAGCCTGAAGTGGGTATGTGATTCTCATCAGCAAATCTACAAAATGTGTGATCTTCATTGATTGGCATGAGGGCACAGTGGTCCGCGTCCTGGGCCGGTTTGTGTTAGTAGGCATCGAAATTGAATCATCGACATCTGGTGTGTCTGTTGAGTGCTGGATATCTCCTAGAGATAACAAGTTTTTGTCTCTTATGTGTTAATAAGGACTATGTTTTTAAATTGCATCGGCTTTTGAAAATTTTTCAAGATGTGTTGAAATAGTGACCGTGTTAAAAGATTGGACAATGAGAGACTGCCTTATAGTGTTTTCTGTATACTTATGGACTGCATCTTCAATTGACTTTTAAATTATGGTTTTTTTAGTTAATTTTTACAGTTGGTTTTAATTAAAGTTAAATTTTTTTTGGTTAATTATCTTTAAGTTAATTTGAAATATTACGTTTTTGTTCAAGTTAATTGATATATATATATAATGTTAAATTAAGAAGATAATTGAATTAATTAAAGTTAAAAGGGTTAAATTTAATGAAAGTCATAATATATTGAAATTTTTTTTTAATGTTAAAAATTGTGGATTTTTGAAATATTTGAAATTTTTTTTTACTTATTTTCCATTTGTTGATTTATTGACAATGATATAAATTTAATATATATATTTGTTAAATTTTAATGGTTAAATAGTAATGGTTAAATCTTTTGAAATTTTTTTTTGTTTACAATGAATATCAAGTTTATAGTATGAAGATAATCTGGTTGTTAACTGTTTTTACCCATGTATATTTTTAACTACATTTTTTTAATGAATTTACATAAAAGTTTGAATTTGGAAGGGTGCAATATTTTTAAAGCTTATGGCTATTTGTGGCTATATCACGGCTGAGTAGAAGCAAAGGATATGGAAGTTGATTTTTAATGTTCTGATCAACCTCTTATTTAAGTATTAATGTTAATGATAGAAAAGTTTTTTTTTATACTTTGTTCTGGTTGTTTTTCTAGATAAAGAAAAAGGGTCCCTGCTAGACAAAGTCCGTTATATTAAAATTACTGAAATTTTTTTTTAATTTTTTTACAGGCTCAAATGTTTTAAATTTATTTGATGTTTTTCTTTCTCTAGGCATTTGAGGCATCACCTTGCATGCATAAATTAATTCTAGATCTTAAGATGATGTTTTTTGGATGCCGAGCATTTGTAGTTTTTACCTGGTTGTTATCTTTTGTTGCTCAGTATAGAAGAGGGGGGAGCTATTCTTATATATAGCTAGAAAAGGTTCTGTAAGTGTTTTTTTTAATATATAAATTTGAAGCAGTAATGAAATACAGTAAATTTTAAATTTTTCCTGGGATTTTTGGTTTGAATCCATTGAGACTTGTGCTTTCAATGAGTAGTTTCATACTGATATTTTTAATGAACTAACTCTGAATATTGAAGCATGAGTTATTACACAACTGTGTAATGTGAGGGGTTTAGGCTTGGAATCCTGATGTTTGTTGTAATAAGTTGATAGACAGTTATTGTGACCTCCTCTGTTAAATATTTCTTATGTTTTTATGAAAAGGTGTTTGGTTTTGAGGTTGGTTAGTTGTTGGAAATTTTTTTTTTGTGTCTTTCAGCTCAGCTGTGGCAGGGATGGTCGCTGTGATTGGCTATAGTATTTTTCTATATGGAAGTGTAAAAGTTTCTCGTTGTCTGGGTCATGTTTGTCACTTGAATTCTTTTTAAATTTGTCATTGCTGGTTGATGGCTTGAGTTTTAAATACAGTTCTTATATACATATATATGCAAATTTAATTTTTAATGCATATATTATGGTTTAGTGAACTTAGTTTTGTTTAATCAACCTCATCATAACTGGCAATATGAGTAAAAATTGAAATTTTTAATTGTGTTAGTGCTTCAGGGGGTAACTGATTTGAAAGGACTTTAAGTGTTCTTGTGTAAAGGCGTTGATAACTACATGGGAGAAATGAGCTAATTGACAGATTGCTTGGAATATTGGATTCATATATAATAAAGATTTTGTGTCAGTTGAATCCATGTGTTTTTTTTTTAGCTTGGCTAGTTGAAGAGATTTATGAAGTTGTGAAACTCGGTCCTTCATAGTGGGTTAAGCAGTGGGGAAAGGTTGGCAATCTATAATAGTTTTTTTTTGTCTCACTTAAAGTTTAAGATATATAGGTAGTGAGTCATGGTTTAGCTGTTGTAATTTCTCCAAATACCATTTTAATGTGTAAGATTATGTAGTTCGCCAATGTGAGAAGGGTATGCAATTTGAAGTCATTTTTGATGGTTCATGTCAGTTTTTGGTTATTAAAGTTGAAGATAATAGGAATATTGGTAGAAGGTGTTTGATGTTTTTTTTATATATATCCGTGCTGCCTATGTCTATGTCTTTTTATATGTGAATGAATGGTATAAAGTCTCTGGCCAGAGCAGTGTATTTGATAATGAATGTATGTTTTTGATTAGTGTTGAAAGAAGTATATATGTTGTGTACCAATAAATATATTTTTCAGGTCTCTTAGCATAGGGTTAGCAAAAAGTTTTTGAAATTTTTTTTTTTTGGGTTGAAATTGTTATTCTATGAAATTAAGACATGAATCAGTATTCTTGACTGAATTGTTTGTTTTACTACCATAAATTAAGAATGTGTAAATGGTGGTATTGTACTGTTTTTTTTTGCAATGAAGTTACCTAAAAGTAACCTGAAGTACAAGTATTTATGCAAATGAATATTTATGTATTGAGTGATGTTGAAATATGATTATTGTTAAGATAATCAATATAATTTTTTTTTTTTTTGTCACATAAATGAACTGTTCAGGATTTGGAAGGTTTAAATAGCTGATGTGATTGTTGTTGTTCAAGTCCTTATATGTATTGTAAAAAGTCCTTTGCCACATGTGTTCGTCTATATACGTGATATGCTCTTGTTGATTTTATTTTTTTTTTATATGTGATATGTTATTGTTTTTCAGTATGGACTGGAGCCCGCAGTTTTTTTTTAGCATCTTGTCAGTTGGTATGTTCGGTACTGGTGAGGGAATGTTTGCCATGGGTAGTTTTTAGTTTGTTTTTTAGTTTTTATTAATGCAAGTTTTAGCTTTGGATGATGGAGTGTTTACCGCAGTGTCCTCTCAGTGCTATTCATATTTTTTCTGGCTGTATGGAAGGCGTTGGTAGTAGGTCACCTATGTGGTATTTTTAGAAGTAACAAGAGGGGGGGCAATTGTTGGAATAAAATTCCATACAAGTCCACACTTTTGGTCTTGTCACTTCTTTTTAAATATTCATCTAAAGTCATTCATTTAACATCCATGTTAAGTTATTAATTTTCTATCAGTCTCATATTTATTTCTAAGTTCTGGCTTAAGCATACCTATCTTTGGTTTATGTTTTGTTTATTTCAATAGTTAAATATCGTAATTAATATCTCATTTAGTTTACTTACCTTTTTAATGTCTTTAATCGCCCTGGCATATTCATTTCCACTCGTACACGGCATCTTTAAAACACACTTAGTTTTGTTTACAATCTACCGGCTTCTTTTCCCGTACGTACTCTAGTGCTACGATGTTCCGGAGCGATTCCGGCAGCCGTCAACAGATGGCGTGACCATCTGTTTTCTCCTTCATCGCTCTCTCTTTCGTCACTGCTGAGCACGTTTCGTTTTCTCGATCTTTCGGGATGCCGGTAGTGACGTAATCCTCATTAATTATGGAAAGCTGTGTGATTGGAAGCTCATCTGGAAAGACACATTTATATACTGACTCTTGGTCATTTTTCATCAGCTTCGCTTAGTTGTTCAGTACATTGTGGCAAGGAACGATGTCTCCTTTTAGTCACGGCTGGATGTAATGATGATATATTTTTAAAGATGTCTTGTTTTAGTTTAATGGTGTTTTTGCAGTTCTTTATAAAAGTAAAGACTTTACTTTCATCAAGTGTGACGGCCAGATAAAGTTTAATCAAATGTGTATTCGACAATTTTTAAGCATTTTATATTCAAAGAGGATTTAGCTATGCCATTGAAACAAGTTGGATAGCTGGGAATAAAAATGGCGGTATGTCGATACCTTGCATTGGAAATCTTGGCCGATATTGCAACACGTTCAGCTAGTAGCATTTTTTAGTTCAGTATGATATATTTTTTTGAGGTCAGCATTTAGCAGTTTGAGTTCAGCACATAATATTTTAAGTTTACTGTTCAGCTTGTTTTATCAGTATAGTTTTTCCCTCTTATATTTTTAACCGACATTTCATTCATCCTCTGAATAATATCAGATGGATTTCAGAAAGTCGTGTTCATGTATTTATAGAGTGCCAAGAGAGGAGATATACATGCTGAAGTTTTATTAAGTTTATTTTAAATTAGTTTTTCTTGAATTTGCTTCTATATCCATATAACTTTATTTTATTGATAGTTTAAGTTTTCTTTAAATAAAGTTTTAGTTTACGTTTCTTCCCTCATATGGTTTTTGACATCTATTTAAGTCTCTTGTTTCATTTTCTCGCTCTAAAAAGTCTGACGTTTAATCATGGTGTTACGGAACTCATCATGTTCCCTTGCTTTAGGTGAAGGTCCGTATGGTTCGCCATGTTTGGTCATCTTTGGTAGTTTCGGCATGCTAATGACGGATACTGCGTGGTATGTCGGAATGTTTTTCATATAGCAGATGTTAAGTAGAAACAGAGATCATCGATCTTTTGAATTAGATCATAGTTTGAAAGAGGGGGAGATGTTTAACGTTTATTTTATCTTGTTTTAAATTAAAGTTAAGTGGTTTAAAGTTATGATTTGATTATTGAAGTTTAATTTGAAGTATAAAGTTTTATTAGTCATTAAAGTATATAAAGTTTAAAAGTAATTTCCTTTATGAAAAATATATTATTTCTTAAGCTCCAGTTCATATTAAGTATATTTTTCATTTGTTTAATTTGTTGAAATTGTATTTGTCTTTTTAGTTTTTATTTCTGTTTTTATTTTAATAAACGTTAGTTACTTTTTAAAAACAGCTGTATTTATTTCAAGACACAGTTCACCTAGTTTATATTTCAGCTTTTCTCTCATGCATATACTAGGCAACTAATCGCCAGCATATACGCTCCATTTGCGTTTGCTAATCTGCTCCTTTTAAATTACTAGTAATTACACTAGTAATTACTTATTATAACAAGGTTATGGGCCTGATGATTGCCCTGTATTTTAATTCTTTGTCATGTAGAATTTTTGAAAAAAAAAGAATTTTTTTTTTGCCTCATTTTATACCCATCTTTTGCGATGGGGGGGGGCTACTGGGTGAAGGTTAAAGTGTCTATTTTTCTTTTTAAAGGGTTTTTTTCAATCTTGCTGAATTTTTTTTATCTGGTTAATTTTTCTTTTCTGAACGTGTTGCATAATAGTAAAGTTGCATAGTGTCACTGAAATGCCACTCAACCAAGAGTGATATATGTGAAATTCAACGCTGCATCACTTTAGTGCTCTCAGTTTTAAGATCATGAAAAATGATCATGGTCAAGTGTTAAGCCTGAAGTGGGTATGTGATTCTCATCAGCAAATCTACAAAATGTGTGATCTTCATTGATTGGCATGAGGGCACAGTGGTCCGCGTCCTGGGCCGGTTTGTGTTAGTAGGCATCGAAATTGAATCATCGACATCTGGTGTGTCTGTTGAGTGCTGGATATCTCCTAGAGATAACAAGTTTTTGTCTCTTATGTGTTAATAAGGACTATGTTTTTAAATTGCATCGGCTTTTGAAAATTTTTCAAGATGTGTTGAAATAGTGACCGTGTTAAAAGATTGGACAATGAGAGACTGCCTTATAGTGTTTTCTGTATACTTATGGACTGCATCTTCAATTGACTTTTAAATTATGGTTTTTTTAGTTAATTTTTACAGTTGGTTTTAATTAAAGTTAAATTTTTTTTGGTTAATTATCTTTAAGTTAATTTGAAATATTACGTTTTTGTTCAAGTTAATTGATATATATATATAATGTTAAATTAAGAAGATAATTGAATTAATTAAAGTTAAAAGGGTTAAATTTAATGAAAGTCATAATATATTGAAATTTTTTTTTAATGTTAAAAATTGTGGATTTTTGAAATATTTGAAATTTTTTTTTACTTATTTTCCATTTGTTGATTTATTGACAATGATATAAATTTAATATATATATTTGTTAAATTTTAATGGTTAAATAGTAATGGTTAAATCTTTTGAAATTTTTTTTTGTTTACAATGAATATCAAGTTTATAGTATGAAGATAATCTGGTTGTTAACTGTTTTTACCCATGTATATTTTTAACTACATTTTTTTAATGAATTTACATAAAAGTTTGAATTTGGAAGGGTGCAATATTTTTAAAGCTTATGGCTATTTGTGGCTATATCACGGCTGAGTAGAAGCAAAGGATATGGAAGTTGATTTTTAATGTTCTGATCAACCTCTTATTTAAGTATTAATGTTAATGATAGAAAAGTTTTTTTTTATACTTTGTTCTGGTTGTTTTTCTAGATAAAGAAAAAGGGTCCCTGCTAGACAAAGTCCGTTATATTAAAATTACTGAAATTTTTTTTTAATTTTTTTACAGGCTCAAATGTTTTAAATTTATTTGATGTTTTTCTTTCTCTAGGCATTTGAGGCATCACCTTGCATGCATAAATTAATTCTAGATCTTAAGATGATGTTTTTTGGATGCCGAGCATTTGTAGTTTTTACCTGGTTGTTATCTTTTGTTGCTCAGTATAGAAGAGGGGGGAGCTATTCTTATATATAGCTAGAAAAGGTTCTGTAAGTGTTTTTTTTAATATATAAATTTGAAGCAGTAATGAAATACAGTAAATTTTAAATTTTTCCTGGGATTTTTGGTTTGAATCCATTGAGACTTGTGCTTTCAATGAGTAGTTTCATACTGATATTTTTAATGAACTAACTCTGAATATTGAAGCATGAGTTATTACACAACTGTGTAATGTGAGGGGTTTAGGCTTGGAATCCTGATGTTTGTTGTAATAAGTTGATAGACAGTTATTGTGACCTCCTCTGTTAAATATTTCTTATGTTTTTATGAAAAGGTGTTTGGTTTTGAGGTTGGTTAGTTGTTGGAAATTTTTTTTTTGTGTCTTTCAGCTCAGCTGTGGCAGGGATGGTCGCTGTGATTGGCTATAGTATTTTTCTATATGGAAGTGTAAAAGTTTCTCGTTGTCTGGGTCATGTTTGTCACTTGAATTCTTTTTAAATTTGTCATTGCTGGTTGATGGCTTGAGTTTTAAATACAGTTCTTATATACATATATATGCAAATTTAATTTTTAATGCATATATTATGGTTTAGTGAACTTAGTTTTGTTTAATCAACCTCATCATAACTGGCAATATGAGTAAAAATTGAAATTTTTAATTGTGTTAGTGCTTCAGGGGGTAACTGATTTGAAAGGACTTTAAGTGTTCTTGTGTAAAGGCGTTGATAACTACATGGGAGAAATGAGCTAATTGACAGATTGCTTGGAATATTGGATTCATATATAATAAAGATTTTGTGTCAGTTGAATCCATGTGTTTTTTTTTTAGCTTGGCTAGTTGAAGAGATTTATGAAGTTGTGAAACTCGGTCCTTCATAGTGGGTTAAGCAGTGGGGAAAGGTTGGCAATCTATAATAGTTTTTTTTTGTCTCACTTAAAGTTTAAGATATATAGGTAGTGAGTCATGGTTTAGCTGTTGTAATTTCTCCAAATACCATTTTAATGTGTAAGATTATGTAGTTCGCCAATGTGAGAAGGGTATGCAATTTGAAGTCATTTTTGATGGTTCATGTCAGTTTTTGGTTATTAAAGTTGAAGATAATAGGAATATTGGTAGAAGGTGTTTGATGTTTTTTTTATATATATCCGTGCTGCCTATGTCTATGTCTTTTTATATGTGAATGAATGGTATAAAGTCTCTGGCCAGAGCAGTGTATTTGATAATGAATGTATGTTTTTGATTAGTGTTGAAAGAAGTATATATGTTGTGTACCAATAAATATATTTTTCAGGTCTCTTAGCATAGGGTTAGCAAAAAGTTTTTGAAATTTTTTTTTTTTGGGTTGAAATTGTTATTCTATGAAATTAAGACATGAATCAGTATTCTTGACTGAATTGTTTGTTTTACTACCATAAATTAAGAATGTGTAAATGGTGGTATTGTACTGTTTTTTTTTGCAATGAAGTTACCTAAAAGTAACCTGAAGTACAAGTATTTATGCAAATGAATATTTATGTATTGAGTGATGTTGAAATATGATTATTGTTAAGATAATCAATATAATTTTTTTTTTTTTTGTCACATAAATGAACTGTTCAGGATTTGGAAGGTTTAAATAGCTGATGTGATTGTTGTTGTTCAAGTCCTTATATGTATTGTAAAAAGTCCTTTGCCACATGTGTTCGTCTATATACGTGATATGCTCTTGTTGATTTTATTTTTTTTTTATATGTGATATGTTATTGTTTTTCAGTATGGACTGGAGCCCGCAGTTTTTTTTTAGCATCTTGTCAGTTGGTATGTTCGGTACTGGTGAGGGAATGTTTGCCATGGGTAGTTTTTAGTTTGTTTTTTAGTTTTTATTAATGCAAGTTTTAGCTTTGGATGATGGAGTGTTTACCGCAGTGTCCTCTCAGTGCTATTCATATTTTTTCTGGCTGTATGGAAGGCGTTGGTAGTAGGTCACCTATGTGGTATTTTTAGAAGTAACAAGAGGGGGGGCAATTGTTGGAATAAAATTCCATACAAGTCCACACTTTTGGTCTTGTCACTTCTTTTTAAATATTCATCTAAAGTCATTCATTTAACATCCATGTTAAGTTATTAATTTTCTATCAGTCTCATATTTATTTCTAAGTTCTGGCTTAAGCATACCTATCTTTGGTTTATGTTTTGTTTATTTCAATAGTTAAATATCGTAATTAATATCTCATTTAGTTTACTTACCTTTTTAATGTCTTTAATCGCCCTGGCATATTCATTTCCACTCGTACACGGCATCTTTAAAACACACTTAGTTTTGTTTACAATCTACCGGCTTCTTTTCCCGTACGTACTCTAGTGCTACGATGTTCCGGAGCGATTCCGGCAGCCGTCAACAGATGGCGTGACCATCTGTTTTCTCCTTCATCGCTCTCTCTTTCGTCACTGCTGAGCACGTTTCGTTTTCTCGATCTTTCGGGATGCCGGTAGTGACGTAATCCTCATTAATTATGGAAAGCTGTGTGATTGGAAGCTCATCTGGAAAGACACATTTATATACTGACTCTTGGTCATTTTTCATCAGCTTCGCTTAGTTGTTCAGTACATTGTGGCAAGGAACGATGTCTCCTTTTAGTCACGGCTGGATGTAATGATGATATATTTTTAAAGATGTCTTGTTTTAGTTTAATGGTGTTTTTGCAGTTCTTTATAAAAGTAAAGACTTTACTTTCATCAAGTGTGACGGCCAGATAAAGTTTAATCAAATGTGTATTCGACAATTTTTAAGCATTTTATATTCAAAGAGGATTTAGCTATGCCATTGAAACAAGTTGGATAGCTGGGAATAAAAATGGCGGTATGTCGATACCTTGCATTGGAAATCTTGGCCGATATTGCAACACGTTCAGCTAGTAGCATTTTTTAGTTCAGTATGATATATTTTTTTGAGGTCAGCATTTAGCAGTTTGAGTTCAGCACATAATATTTTAAGTTTACTGTTCAGCTTGTTTTATCAGTATAGTTTTTCCCTCTTATATTTTTAACCGACATTTCATTCATCCTCTGAATAATATCAGATGGATTTCAGAAAGTCGTGTTCATGTATTTATAGAGTGCCAAGAGAGGAGATATACATGCTGAAGTTTTATTAAGTTTATTTTAAATTAGTTTTTCTTGAATTTGCTTCTATATCCATATAACTTTATTTTATTGATAGTTTAAGTTTTCTTTAAATAAAGTTTTAGTTTACGTTTCTTCCCTCATATGGTTTTTGACATCTATTTAAGTCTCTTGTTTCATTTTCTCGCTCTAAAAAGTCTGACGTTTAATCATGGTGTTACGGAACTCATCATGTTCCCTTGCTTTAGGTGAAGGTCCGTATGGTTCGCCATGTTTGGTCATCTTTGGTAGTTTCGGCATGCTAATGACGGATACTGCGTGGTATGTCGGAATGTTTTTCATATAGCAGATGTTAAGTAGAAACAGAGATCATCGATCTTTTGAATTAGATCATAGTTTGAAAGAGGGGGAGATGTTTAACGTTTATTTTATCTTGTTTTAAATTAAAGTTAAGTGGTTTAAAGTTATGATTTGATTATTGAAGTTTAATTTGAAGTATAAAGTTTTATTAGTCATTAAAGTATATAAAGTTTAAAAGTAATTTCCTTTATGAAAAATATATTATTTCTTAAGCTCCAGTTCATATTAAGTATATTTTTCATTTGTTTAATTTGTTGAAATTGTATTTGTCTTTTTAGTTTTTATTTCTGTTTTTATTTTAATAAACGTTAGTTACTTTTTAAAAACAGCTGTATTTATTTCAAGACACAGTTCACCTAGTTTATATTTCAGCTTTTCTCTCATGCATATACTAGGCAACTAATCGCCAGCATATACGCTCCATTTGCGTTTGCTAATCTGCTCCTTTTAAATTACTAGTAATTACACTAGTAATTACTTATTATAACAAGGTTATGGGCCTGATGATTGCCCTGTATTTTAATTCTTTGTCATGTAGAATTTTTGAAAAAAAAAGAATTTTTTTTTTGCCTCATTTTATACCCATCTTTTGCGATGGGGGGGGGCTACTGGGTGAAGGTTAAAGTGTCTATTTTTCTTTTTAAAGGGTTTTTTTCAATCTTGCTGAATTTTTTTTATCTGGTTAATTTTTCTTTTCTGAACGTGTTGCATAATAGTAAAGTTGCATAGTGTCACTGAAATGCCACTCAACCAAGAGTGATATATGTGAAATTCAACGCTGCATCACTTTAGTGCTCTCAGTTTTAAGATCATGAAAAATGATCATGGTCAAGTGTTAAGCCTGAAGTGGGTATGTGATTCTCATCAGCAAATCTACAAAATGTGTGATCTTCATTGATTGGCATGAGGGCACAGTGGTCCGCGTCCTGGGCCGGTTTGTGTTAGTAGGCATCGAAATTGAATCATCGACATCTGGTGTGTCTGTTGAGTGCTGGATATCTCCTAGAGATAACAAGTTTTTGTCTCTTATGTGTTAATAAGGACTATGTTTTTAAATTGCATCGGCTTTTGAAAATTTTTCAAGATGTGTTGAAATAGTGACCGTGTTAAAAGATTGGACAATGAGAGACTGCCTTATAGTGTTTTCTGTATACTTATGGACTGCATCTTCAATTGACTTTTAAATTATGGTTTTTTTAGTTAATTTTTACAGTTGGTTTTAATTAAAGTTAAATTTTTTTTGGTTAATTATCTTTAAGTTAATTTGAAATATTACGTTTTTGTTCAAGTTAATTGATATATATATATAATGTTAAATTAAGAAGATAATTGAATTAATTAAAGTTAAAAGGGTTAAATTTAATGAAAGTCATAATATATTGAAATTTTTTTTTAATGTTAAAAATTGTGGATTTTTGAAATATTTGAAATTTTTTTTTACTTATTTTCCATTTGTTGATTTATTGACAATGATATAAATTTAATATATATATTTGTTAAATTTTAATGGTTAAATAGTAATGGTTAAATCTTTTGAAATTTTTTTTTGTTTACAATGAATATCAAGTTTATAGTATGAAGATAATCTGGTTGTTAACTGTTTTTACCCATGTATATTTTTAACTACATTTTTTTAATGAATTTACATAAAAGTTTGAATTTGGAAGGGTGCAATATTTTTAAAGCTTATGGCTATTTGTGGCTATATCACGGCTGAGTAGAAGCAAAGGATATGGAAGTTGATTTTTAATGTTCTGATCAACCTCTTATTTAAGTATTAATGTTAATGATAGAAAAGTTTTTTTTTATACTTTGTTCTGGTTGTTTTTCTAGATAAAGAAAAAGGGTCCCTGCTAGACAAAGTCCGTTATATTAAAATTACTGAAATTTTTTTTTAATTTTTTTACAGGCTCAAATGTTTTAAATTTATTTGATGTTTTTCTTTCTCTAGGCATTTGAGGCATCACCTTGCATGCATAAATTAATTCTAGATCTTAAGATGATGTTTTTTGGATGCCGAGCATTTGTAGTTTTTACCTGGTTGTTATCTTTTGTTGCTCAGTATAGAAGAGGGGGGAGCTATTCTTATATATAGCTAGAAAAGGTTCTGTAAGTGTTTTTTTTAATATATAAATTTGAAGCAGTAATGAAATACAGTAAATTTTAAATTTTTCCTGGGATTTTTGGTTTGAATCCATTGAGACTTGTGCTTTCAATGAGTAGTTTCATACTGATATTTTTAATGAACTAACTCTGAATATTGAAGCATGAGTTATTACACAACTAATCGCCAGCATATACGCTCCATTTGCGTTTGCTAATCTGCTCCTTTTAAATTACTAGTAATTACACTAGTAATTACTTATTATAACAAGGTTATGGGCCTGATGATTGCCCTGTATTTTAATTCTTTGTCATGTAGAATTTTTGAAAAAAAAAGAATTTTTTTTTTGCCTCATTTTATACCCATCTTTTGCGATGGGGGGGGGCTACTGGGTGAAGGTTAAAGTGTCTATTTTTCTTTTTAAAGGGTTTTTTTCAATCTTGCTGAATTTTTTTTATCTGGTTAATTTTTCTTTTCTGAACGTGTTGCATAATAGTAAAGTTGCATAGTGTCACTGAAATGCCACTCAACCAAGAGTGATATATGTGAAATTCAACGCTGCATCACTTTAGTGCTCTCAGTTTTAAGATCATGAAAAATGATCATGGTCAAGTGTTAAGCCTGAAGTGGGTATGTGATTCTCATCAGCAAATCTACAAAATGTGTGATCTTCATTGATTGGCATGAGGGCACAGTGGTCCGCGTCCTGGGCCGGTTTGTGTTAGTAGGCATCGAAATTGAATCATCGACATCTGGTGTGTCTGTTGAGTGCTGGATATCTCCTAGAGATAACAAGTTTTTGTCTCTTATGTGTTAATAAGGACTATGTTTTTAAATTGCATCGGCTTTTGAAAATTTTTCAAGATGTGTTGAAATAGTGACCGTGTTAAAAGATTGGACAATGAGAGACTGCCTTATAGTGTTTTCTGTATACTTATGGACTGCATCTTCAATTGACTTTTAAATTATGGTTTTTTTAGTTAATTTTTACAGTTGGTTTTAATTAAAGTTAAATTTTTTTTGGTTAATTATCTTTAAGTTAATTTGAAATATTACGTTTTTGTTCAAGTTAATTGATATATATATATAATGTTAAATTAAGAAGATAATTGAATTAATTAAAGTTAAAAGGGTTAAATTTAATGAAAGTCATAATATATTGAAATTTTTTTTTAATGTTAAAAATTGTGGATTTTTGAAATATTTGAAATTTTTTTTTACTTATTTTCCATTTGTTGATTTATTGACAATGATATAAATTTAATATATATATTTGTTAAATTTTAATGGTTAAATAGTAATGGTTAAATCTTTTGAAATTTTTTTTTGTTTACAATGAATATCAAGTTTATAGTATGAAGATAATCTGGTTGTTAACTGTTTTTACCCATGTATATTTTTAACTACATTTTTTTAATGAATTTACATAAAAGTTTGAATTTGGAAGGGTGCAATATTTTTAAAGCTTATGGCTATTTGTGGCTATATCACGGCTGAGTAGAAGCAAAGGATATGGAAGTTGATTTTTAATGTTCTGATCAACCTCTTATTTAAGTATTAATGTTAATGATAGAAAAGTTTTTTTTTATACTTTGTTCTGGTTGTTTTTCTAGATAAAGAAAAAGGGTCCCTGCTAGACAAAGTCCGTTATATTAAAATTACTGAAATTTTTTTTTAATTTTTTTACAGGCTCAAATGTTTTAAATTTATTTGATGTTTTTCTTTCTCTAGGCATTTGAGGCATCACCTTGCATGCATAAATTAATTCTAGATCTTAAGATGATGTTTTTTGGATGCCGAGCATTTGTAGTTTTTACCTGGTTGTTATCTTTTGTTGCTCAGTATAGAAGAGGGGGGAGCTATTCTTATATATAGCTAGAAAAGGTTCTGTAAGTGTTTTTTTTAATATATAAATTTGAAGCAGTAATGAAATACAGTAAATTTTAAATTTTTCCTGGGATTTTTGGTTTGAATCCATTGAGACTTGTGCTTTCAATGAGTAGTTTCATACTGATATTTTTAATGAACTAACTCTGAATATTGAAGCATGAGTTATTACACAACTGTGTAATGTGAGGGGTTTAGGCTTGGAATCCTGATGTTTGTTGTAATAAGTTGATAGACAGTTATTGTGACCTCCTCTGTTAAATATTTCTTATGTTTTTATGAAAAGGTGTTTGGTTTTGAGGTTGGTTAGTTGTTGGAAATTTTTTTTTTGTGTCTTTCAGCTCAGCTGTGGCAGGGATGGTCGCTGTGATTGGCTATAGTATTTTTCTATATGGAAGTGTAAAAGTTTCTCGTTGTCTGGGTCATGTTTGTCACTTGAATTCTTTTTAAATTTGTCATTGCTGGTTGATGGCTTGAGTTTTAAATACAGTTCTTATATACATATATATGCAAATTTAATTTTTAATGCATATATTATGGTTTAGTGAACTTAGTTTTGTTTAATCAACCTCATCATAACTGGCAATATGAGTAAAAATTGAAATTTTTAATTGTGTTAGTGCTTCAGGGGGTAACTGATTTGAAAGGACTTTAAGTGTTCTTGTGTAAAGGCGTTGATAACTACATGGGAGAAATGAGCTAATTGACAGATTGCTTGGAATATTGGATTCATATATAATAAAGATTTTGTGTCAGTTGAATCCATGTGTTTTTTTTTTAGCTTGGCTAGTTGAAGAGATTTATGAAGTTGTGAAACTCGGTCCTTCATAGTGGGTTAAGCAGTGGGGAAAGGTTGGCAATCTATAATAGTTTTTTTTTGTCTCACTTAAAGTTTAAGATATATAGGTAGTGAGTCATGGTTTAGCTGTTGTAATTTCTCCAAATACCATTTTAATGTGTAAGATTATGTAGTTCGCCAATGTGAGAAGGGTATGCAATTTGAAGTCATTTTTGATGGTTCATGTCAGTTTTTGGTTATTAAAGTTGAAGATAATAGGAATATTGGTAGAAGGTGTTTGATGTTTTTTTTATATATATCCGTGCTGCCTATGTCTATGTCTTTTTATATGTGAATGAATGGTATAAAGTCTCTGGCCAGAGCAGTGTATTTGATAATGAATGTATGTTTTTGATTAGTGTTGAAAGAAGTATATATGTTGTGTACCAATAAATATATTTTTCAGGTCTCTTAGCATAGGGTTAGCAAAAAGTTTTTGAAATTTTTTTTTTTTGGGTTGAAATTGTTATTCTATGAAATTAAGACATGAATCAGTATTCTTGACTGAATTGTTTGTTTTACTACCATAAATTAAGAATGTGTAAATGGTGGTATTGTACTGTTTTTTTTTGCAATGAAGTTACCTAAAAGTAACCTGAAGTACAAGTATTTATGCAAATGAATATTTATGTATTGAGTGATGTTGAAATATGATTATTGTTAAGATAATCAATATAATTTTTTTTTTTTTTGTCACATAAATGAACTGTTCAGGATTTGGAAGGTTTAAATAGCTGATGTGATTGTTGTTGTTCAAGTCCTTATATGTATTGTAAAAAGTCCTTTGCCACATGTGTTCGTCTATATACGTGATATGCTCTTGTTGATTTTATTTTTTTTTTATATGTGATATGTTATTGTTTTTCAGTATGGACTGGAGCCCGCAGTTTTTTTTTAGCATCTTGTCAGTTGGTATGTTCGGTACTGGTGAGGGAATGTTTGCCATGGGTAGTTTTTAGTTTGTTTTTTAGTTTTTATTAATGCAAGTTTTAGCTTTGGATGATGGAGTGTTTACCGCAGTGTCCTCTCAGTGCTATTCATATTTTTTCTGGCTGTATGGAAGGCGTTGGTAGTAGGTCACCTATGTGGTATTTTTAGAAGTAACAAGAGGGGGGGCAATTGTTGGAATAAAATTCCATACAAGTCCACACTTTTGGTCTTGTCACTTCTTTTTAAATATTCATCTAAAGTCATTCATTTAACATCCATGTTAAGTTATTAATTTTCTATCAGTCTCATATTTATTTCTAAGTTCTGGCTTAAGCATACCTATCTTTGGTTTATGTTTTGTTTATTTCAATAGTTAAATATCGTAATTAATATCTCATTTAGTTTACTTACCTTTTTAATGTCTTTAATCGCCCTGGCATATTCATTTCCACTCGTACACGGCATCTTTAAAACACACTTAGTTTTGTTTACAATCTACCGGCTTCTTTTCCCGTACGTACTCTAGTGCTACGATGTTCCGGAGCGATTCCGGCAGCCGTCAACAGATGGCGTGACCATCTGTTTTCTCCTTCATCGCTCTCTCTTTCGTCACTGCTGAGCACGTTTCGTTTTCTCGATCTTTCGGGATGCCGGTAGTGACGTAATCCTCATTAATTATGGAAAGCTGTGTGATTGGAAGCTCATCTGGAAAGACACATTTATATACTGACTCTTGGTCATTTTTCATCAGCTTCGCTTAGTTGTTCAGTACATTGTGGCAAGGAACGATGTCTCCTTTTAGTCACGGCTGGATGTAATGATGATATATTTTTAAAGATGTCTTGTTTTAGTTTAATGGTGTTTTTGCAGTTCTTTATAAAAGTAAAGACTTTACTTTCATCAAGTGTGACGGCCAGATAAAGTTTAATCAAATGTGTATTCGACAATTTTTAAGCATTTTATATTCAAAGAGGATTTAGCTATGCCATTGAAACAAGTTGGATAGCTGGGAATAAAAATGGCGGTATGTCGATACCTTGCATTGGAAATCTTGGCCGATATTGCAACACGTTCAGCTAGTAGCATTTTTTAGTTCAGTATGATATATTTTTTTGAGGTCAGCATTTAGCAGTTTGAGTTCAGCACATAATATTTTAAGTTTACTGTTCAGCTTGTTTTATCAGTATAGTTTTTCCCTCTTATATTTTTAACCGACATTTCATTCATCCTCTGAATAATATCAGATGGATTTCAGAAAGTCGTGTTCATGTATTTATAGAGTGCCAAGAGAGGAGATATACATGCTGAAGTTTTATTAAGTTTATTTTAAATTAGTTTTTCTTGAATTTGCTTCTATATCCATATAACTTTATTTTATTGATAGTTTAAGTTTTCTTTAAATAAAGTTTTAGTTTACGTTTCTTCCCTCATATGGTTTTTGACATCTATTTAAGTCTCTTGTTTCATTTTCTCGCTCTAAAAAGTCTGACGTTTAATCATGGTGTTACGGAACTCATCATGTTCCCTTGCTTTAGGTGAAGGTCCGTATGGTTCGCCATGTTTGGTCATCTTTGGTAGTTTCGGCATGCTAATGACGGATACTGCGTGGTATGTCGGAATGTTTTTCATATAGCAGATGTTAAGTAGAAACAGAGATCATCGATCTTTTGAATTAGATCATAGTTTGAAAGAGGGGGAGATGTTTAACGTTTATTTTATCTTGTTTTAAATTAAAGTTAAGTGGTTTAAAGTTATGATTTGATTATTGAAGTTTAATTTGAAGTATAAAGTTTTATTAGTCATTAAAGTATATAAAGTTTAAAAGTAATTTCCTTTATGAAAAATATATTATTTCTTAAGCTCCAGTTCATATTAAGTATATTTTTCATTTGTTTAATTTGTTGAAATTGTATTTGTCTTTTTAGTTTTTATTTCTGTTTTTATTTTAATAAACGTTAGTTACTTTTTAAAAACAGCTGTATTTATTTCAAGACACAGTTCACCTAGTTTATATTTCAGCTTTTCTCTCATGCATATACTAGGCAACTAATCGCCAGCATATACGCTCCATTTGCGTTTGCTAATCTGCTCCTTTTAAATTACTAGTAATTACACTAGTAATTACTTATTATAACACTTTCCGCTCCGGTGTTTTCTCCATTCCATCGGCACTTTTGGCCAAGCGCCAGTGTGTTTCATCGCTCGGAGTACGAGCTTTCCTCCTTCGCAGCCAGTCCTCTACGCATGGGCATACTGCCGCCGATCAAGGCATTCCTCCGCTGCGGATCTCTGGCTCGCCGGCTAGGCAGCCGGCACCCTCTGCGCATGTGCGTATGGTCGCCGTTCGCGGAGTTTTTCTCTCTCCTTGGCGCAGTGATTTTGGCGTGCGTGCTTCTTCCTTGGCGCGGTTTTTTCAAGGTTTGCTTGACAGGTACGATTCACCGGCAGTCTATCTGAGTTGGTGATCAAGATAGGTCGTGTTTTCTCGGGCTTCTGAGTCCGGTTTCTTAAGATAAGATGGTGCACTAGGACACAAGGAGGTACCCCCCAATCCAAAGTACAGCAATAGTATACATCACTGGAGTCAGCGTTGGAAAGTCCATTCAAGTTTAACCAAATAAAAGATGTATTTTCAAGTTATAATTTTTGCTTTTCTTGCCTCATCAGTAAAGGTAATGCTTTTCTATTTTATTTAATTACGGCTATGTGATGACTACGACGAACCTGAAATTTGCCACTTATGAAGTTTAGTTAATAAGAAGAAATATTTTAGTAAAATAACTAATAAGTGTTGAACAATAGTTAAATTAAATACAACGCAAGATGAAATTAAGATTACTCAATAGTATTAACCCCAATGCATGAAAAATTCTGATTTAACAAAGTAAATTTTATTAGGAATCCCGTTACAAAGGAAAATCTTCATTCAGCTCATTTTTTTTCAATTGCTTAATAGAAATGAAATATTCTCTGAATAGAATGCAGTAAATGAAGTGTAGTATTATTGTTTTGGAGACAGGTGCCATTTCAACAGGTTTTCTACCTTTTGCACTTTTTTCTTTTGTCTTTTCCTGTTCCTGAATTCCTTTTCTTTCATTCCCCGTACACTTCAAAATGAGCACGTGAGAGACAGCAGATAGAAGTCACTGTGAAAGGATTGTTTGAGTTTATTTTGGGATTTCTCTATTAGCTGTATTCGTTGCAATTTGTTTCTTATTTCATTCAGTGATAACATGGCTTGTATGAAAAAAAAGCAATTTTCATTGGAAGAAAAGAAAGCCATAATTTTTGAGATTGTTAAAGGATTGCAAAAAAGTGATGTGGCCAAAAAATATGGAATAACACCATCGACTTTATCTGTATTTCTAAATGATAAAGAAAAGATTGAGAGACAATTGCAAAATCTAAGCATTGGTCCCCATAGAAAACGAATGCGACAGTCCCACTTACAAAATATTGATAAAGTCGTGTTCAAATGGTTTGAAGATGTTCGTTTTCACAATGTATCTGTAAGTAGTCCTCTGATAAGGGAGAAAGCTCAAGAGGTCGGGTAAATGATTGGGATAGAAAACTTCCATGCTAGTATTAGAGGTCTCAATTGTTTTCATAGTCGATAAAAATGTTCCCTGATTTTTCCCTGACCACCTTTATCAGATTTCCCTGATTTCCATTATTAACAATACACATACAATATTTTTTAACGTAAGTCGCTTCCTCGTATAACACGCTTATCCAGCTTGCTAATACCTCATTTAGGAGAAAAAACAAGAGAAAAACATAAAAATTGCACAATGACAATATTCATAAAGTACTGGTTCACGGTCTCATAAATCCAAACTCAAAATTTTGTCCAATAGCTTCATATGCCAATGAATATATGGCAACCAGAAAATGTTCTCATTTTCTAAAGAATGCTATAGTTTAATTCTAAGACATATCTATATCTGATGGGATAGCTAATTGGATTAAGTTGGCTGCCTGGTCAGTTTATGCTAATATATCATAAAATTTTCAAAAATGGGTAAATTACCTTCAATATAAGCGCTATCCACAGAAAATGAGGATATCTGAACACCTTAATTTGTATTAAATATCAAAAACTCATATCATGTGCATTTAAAAAAAAAAATATATATAAATTTTACTTTTCTTTATCGCGTATGATTATTGGCCTAAATATCACCTGTTTGTCGATGAATCAGTCTCATGCAACAACAAATATTTTTGCAAATAGATAAATTTTCCTGATTTTTAAGTACTTTTACAAATTTCCCCGACTTTTCCAGATTGATAAACCTCCCTGATTCCCCGATTTCCAGGATCTGTAGCCACCCTGTCTTATCTGTGGATGACAATATTCAAACATGCTCTTAAGTGACTGATGAAAATATCATTTTGTCCATTAAAAATATGCGTGTTCGACAAAGTGATGAAAGCAGTGATGTTGATATTGCCGACAAATCAAAAGTTACTGCTTTGGAAGCCCTCTCATGTTTGGAGAAAATGTGTACTTTTGTTTCTCATCAAAAGAATGTTCCAGAGGAGGTATTTTCTCACATTCATTTGTTACATATGTGTCACGTTGCAAACGTGCCACTTTCAACTATTTTACGATGTTATCGTACCCACGTGCACATTTCCCATTTTTAGAACATTTAATCCTAATAATTTCAATAGTTTCTCTTTAATATTAATTTAAATCATCGTTCTCATTTTTCGGCATTTTAAATTCCCTTTAATTTGACATCTCATTTATTTCTCTACGTTAATTCTGTCATATTTTGTAATTCCTCTTTTAAGTTCTTAATTATTCCTTTTTCATTGCGTTTTGCCGCAGTGCCGATTCGCGATCTTGAAGCGACCGGCATTTTCGAACGCTTCCCCTCCTTGCGTTTCGCTTGGCGCGCGTCGTGGTTCGTTATCGCCCTTTGGCGTCAACACGGACTTACGCTTTGGCGTTCGCTCACCTGTTGGACAGGTTTTTCACCGCCAATCTCTGGCTAGCGCGCGTTTTTCATACCGGCAAGCAGTTCGGTAGTTGGGACAGTTGGGTCTTGCCTGGGCACGAGACAGCTGTGTTTAGATTAGGCCTCCCGGTCGCCGTAATGGCTTCCGTGGGAGCCGAGCGAGTGAGATACTGACTTGTAAGATGGTGATGTCTTTTTGGAACATATCATGTGCGAGCGACGTCTGCCAATATCATTCCTCTTAAGAGTATACACTTTGTATACAAATAAATAAGTTAGCTGCCAACTACGTTGTCCTGTCTTCTCTACTACGATGTCTGCCTCTACTCTCTTTCAGCACCTCCAGCAGTGATGAGCCTGTGTTCTGATAAGTATTTCTTTCTGATTTTAATACTCGTCGTGAAACGATTCTGACAACAGCGAGCTATTTTCTACAGAACCTGAGTTTTTGCAGGTGAACACTTCGCCGCTTTTCTCTGATCGATCACGCCACGTGCTACCTAGGCCTAATGACCTAGCACGTGCTTCTGCAGTTTTATCTCCAAGTAACTTTTGTACCAAAACAAGTTAACCACTTCCATGAGAACCCTGTTACGTTATACATATGTTTTTGTTATCGTCAGCTGCAGATTCCTTTGTACAAACAAAAGTCACTGATTTTCTGAATTAATGTACTATTAAATAAAGGATAGTTCTTAATTTTGCGTTTTTAATATTAAACTTTATTTCAATAACTTTTCCTATGTTTATTTAAATAGTCTTCCATTAAAATCCTCTATAATGAGAGGTAAATCTATCTTGCATATTAAATTTACGTGTATATGTAATGCCATTACAATGAAAAAATCGTTACAGTGACATATTTTAGCGGTTTCATGGAGTTTGTTGTAACAGGAATCTACTGTATTTAATATATTTCTTAATTCATTATTATAATTATTATGTAATCCAAAAAATACTGAGGAAGAGGAAGGAGGAGAAACCAAGCTTGGCTAACTAAATGCTAATTGTGGCAATACTGCCACTTTCTTCTCAGTTTTGCATATTTATTTATGTTATTGCAAATGTTACTTTATATAATTGTAGAAAACAAATGCTTATTGTTGAGTCACATTGTAAGACTTTAAAACATTCATGCCGGAAAAATATGAAAAAAAAATCATAAAATTCAAATTTAATTAATCTATCAATTGATAATTAAATTTTTTAAATACTGTATTGTCATCAGGAACACACAACTGTACACAATTTCTAGAATTTTAGCACTTCTGAAAGTGTTAATCCATTACAAAATCCTATCTTTACAAACATGAAACAAACTAAGTTAATAAAAGTCCTTCTGGGCTGTACCAGAAGGAAAAGATAGCTTCCCTATTCCTTATATTTAAGAATTCAGCTAATTTTAGTCAAACTCATGCAGATAAAATTCAAGGAACCTGATTATAAAAGATTCCCAGTTTTTGTCAATATTGAATTTGAATGGAAATTTCAAAAGATTAGTCAGCTATCGACAAGTTGGCTTCATTTAGGGTGAGCTATCTTTGTTGCCAAATTTGGTGATATTTTGTCAAATATCGGCAACCTTGGCGAGAATTTGACGCTGGTGGATATGATTATGTAGTTTTCAATGTGTGAGAGTACTAACAATGGTTACAACAATTAAAGTAAATTTGCAAATAACCACATTTTCTAAAGCTCATTCATAAATGAAACCTGATTATGGAAACACTCTAGAATTTCAAAGTGCTATATCTCAGCTTTTTTTTTAAGATAGAGGCAAAACAAAATCCTTGTATCAATCAATTCTAGTATCAAAAACAGACACTTAAGCATAAAAACTTTTCAATTTTTATTTTTTGTGAATGTTTTTGAATTTGATACCTTTAAGGGGCTGCAATTTTTAAACAAGGTGCAAGATGAAGCTGGCCAAAAAACTCGGTCGAGACCTTGGTAAGTCCTGTATACATGCTCAGTCACATCCAATTCTGTTCGTAAATACGAGTGCTATCGTATGACAAAAAAATGAGGAATATATGTATATAATTCAACATTTGAACTGAGGAAGTTTTTGGGTCTGAGGGCCATGATTGCTGAAAATATACCGAAATTGCTTTTCTGCGAAAGGCTGCAATAGCAGCTTCTTACTTTTTATAATGGAAAGTACCAAAAAGTGAGTAAAAAGTAAATACAAAAATTATAGAGCTATAATTTATCAGTACTCTATAAAATAATAATAATAATAATGAAAAAAGTTTTCACCTAAAGTCAAACAATATATTCATTCTTTGACAAACATTCAGAAGATCAACTTTAAAAAATATAAAAAATTATGGGAGGAATTCAAGTGGTCATTTTCAAATAAAATAAACATTTGGAATTATCAATAAATAAAATATTTATGAGAATAATTAATTGTTTAAACTAATTATTAATGCCATTGACACAAAATTAATATTTTAATTTTTTTGTGGTAGCAGTAGAAGATTTAAATTACTGAATTTCACAGAACTACAATTTAAAATTAATGAGACTAGGATTATGGTAGTACTTTACAAATGGTCCAATATGGGTCCATTTATGCGCAAAACTAAAAAAAAAAAAAAAATAATAATTATAGCTGATAAAACAACAACAACAAAAACCCCAAACAAATAAAAAAATTACTTGAATTCTCAGTTCTTATTGAATTAAAAAAGTTGTGGACATCTTCAAGCTCTGCTTCCAAATCACAGACAAATATAGAAAGTTGATCATAGTACAGCTCATAATTTTCTTTATTGAGATATAACAATACTTCCTGGTAAAAAGGGAAAAAAAAACAGGATGAGTTACAACTTTTATGTAGAGAAGATATGAACAAAATAATCCCTAGAAATTACACTAAACTATATTTTACATAAAATTAACAGAACATTAAAAAGTACAACACATGAACATTTTTTTGAACAAGTTAATCCCAACAAAAAGTTTTCTGTAAAAAAACCCGCAAAGTTCTTCTTAATGTATCAGCCATAAAAAGCACTGATATCCGAAGTTCACCCAAGTTAAAAGTCAAACATCCCAAATCTGTCATTGAAAATGGCTTCCTGTAACTTGGCATTCAAGAGGGTTTTCTTTTGTATTCTAATACAAGAAATTTCAACAAACTAAAGAACCGTAGATGAACATGATATTGAGAACAAAAAATTAGAATACATTATACACCCTGATTGATGTTAAACATAATATAATCTTTCATTAAAAAGGATCGATTATGCCCATATATCATTTTCAAATTTATGATTGGAAATTATGCATTTATAAATTATTTGAATAATAAAAGTAATATTAGAATGCAAAGAGGCAAGTTCACATGAAAACACTGTAAGTAAAATCTTTATGACAAATATCATTGAGTTTCAACAAGAATTAATTTTGATTAAGTATCATTTAGTACACTTATGGTGTAACGGTTATTTTATACAGTCTAAGATCATTAACATGAAATGCAATAAATTAAAAAAATTTAACGATTTTCACAATGTGTTACATTATATTGTATTGTATTGAAATCTTGTGCATTGACGAAAAGGATTCATTTCATATAAACATTTATTATAAATTTGCTTATATTAAGAGGCATTTAAATGAAGTTAGAATGCACTTTTTCATTTTCAATCATCAAAAAATGGTTAATTATGTTTTAACAATTAGCTCTATTGGAATATCACTCAGTAATTATCTTCTAAATACAGGTATATATTTTTAACATTTGAAAAGAAATCTCTAAAAGCAAATAGATACTGAGAACAATTATAAAATGAATATCTTCTAAAAGTAAGTTTTGTCATTTTTCAGTTACTAAGCATTTAAATAGACTCTGTAGTAGATTTATATGCTTTTTTAAAATGTATATTATATTTTAGTATTTTGTGCCAATTTTACTTGAACACATGAAGCTAAAATGCGAGGAATCCAATTATAGAAAATTCATTCTAAAGTGCATATCGATGAACAGGATGCATGTTATAAAATTATAATAATCATAAGAAGAACTGGCAGTTTCGGTGCATTAATAGTTTTACAAAATACTCTTTCTATAACACAGAAGTTTTAACAGAGTTAAGACTAACAACATAGTAAGAGTAAGTATAATAGCAGTACAATATAATAACAACAGCACAGGTCTTGTGAGGCCACATCTGTCACACACCCCTAAAGGCAACTTTGTTGGTATCAAATTTCTTTTACACACAATTAAAAGGCAATTTTTCAATTTTCACATGAGAATTCCGATTGTTTGGTTAGATGTTTTATTGTTTTTCAATATCATCTATAGTAAAGAACCAATACTGATTCAACTTTTCAGGCGGATTTGTTTTTCTATCTTTTGCCAGCACTCTTTGATTTCATTCCATCTTGCGATGTTTGAGGTTGATGCAAAATCATAGACTAAAATCTCATCGTTTAACACTGTAGCAGCAATCCATGCAAAAGTAAAATGCAAAGGTGATATTTCTTACAATACCTTTTTAAAACCTCCTATCAAATATCTTATCTGTTCAAGTTTTATTTTAATCTCATCAAATGAAACACCATGTTTTAAAGATAAAATATGTAACTATTAAAAATATATTGATTGTGCAGTGATGAAACTAATGACATTTTATTAACATTCGTACATTATATCAATTAATTAATGATATGTTGAAAAAAATTAATAGATGACTATTCACAATAAAACTTAATACTTAACTCAATGAAAAATGCAGCTAGGGTCAAATTCTCGTCAAGCTTGCTGACATTTGGCAAAATATCACCAAATTTGGGGACAAAAAATAATTTTAGGAGTTAAATTTTTGTGTTATGCCACAGCATAACAGTTACATACCTTGAAATTTAAATAATGATACATGAGAAGTTGATGAGGCTCGGAAAACACATTCACATATTCTTGCTCAAATAAATTACTTTTCCTATAAAAAAAATTAAGAGTTTTAGAAAATGATTATATACAGCAAAACTTACCACAAATTTTCATTATATAATTTTTAAAAAATAAATCATTAATTACCCAAACAAGAAGATTGATTTAATGCATATAGTCAAATTAATAAAATCTTTCATATAAAATGCAGAAAAAATTATGTGGATAATATAAATCAAAATTTATTTGGCTGTTTACGACTTACTGCAACATTAAAAGGCATATAAATAAATACTGACAAATAAAAATAATATATGTACATTATATTGAATTAACTGTTTCAATTGTTAGAGAACTTTTTTAGGAAATGCTGCTATCAATTTACACTCACTTCTCACAACTATAGGACTGCAATATTTTCACAGTAGATGGATAGTTTTGATGCCGGTTCCATAAATACAACAAATAAAATGATTCAGATCTCAAAACTTGCACCATATAATGAGCTACAACCTAAAAAAGTAATGAGCTATAATTCTAAAGAATGAAAAAAAAATTGATTTCATAAATTATTCATAATCATAGGAAAAAAAAAAAAAAACTTGTTGAATTTACATTTATTTTTAGGTAATGTATAAGGGTCATTGTACATTATGTCATAAATAAATTATTCATTGAATAATTTTTTTTTTCTTTGAAAACTGTCAGTATTTGTTATTATAATATTTAGAAACTAGAAATTATCTTTTTAATAAAGTTTGTTTTCACTCAAATACAGTATGAATGTTGAAAAATCTACCAAGTGAGCCTTGGTCTACCAGGTACGTTTTCTTAATTTAGTTTTATAATAATTCTGCTTAAAACTGAATTTTAAATGAAACTTTTTTATTATATTTTAGTTAAATATTAACATAAGAAGATGCTTAAAAGATCACTTCCGAGTCAAGAATGCAAGTTAAAAAACAAGAGACACATTATGTTGTACTTCATACAGGATATTGGGCATTCAGAACAAAAGTGAAGTGAGTCTATTTTTTTTTTTTATTCAACAGAGTTTGAGATGAATTCTTGACATTTAGAACATACTTTGTTCACTGTCATAATTAACCAAATCCTAGGTTGAAAATGTGAGCAACAAATGGTGCTAATCTCCCATGATTCTGAATGAAGTGCAATGTAGCCCATTAACACTCCCTCCAAATATCTCTGGATAATGTTTTATGAAATTGATCTGTTTTGACTCAGAATGACTCAGACTTCCTTATTTTGTAAATGAACCAATATTTTTCACTCATGCACTGGTGACTTCAGGGCTTTGTCATTTGTTATTAGACTATAGAATATAAATTTCTATATTGCTATATTTCTAAATCCATTATTAAAAATAAAGATAATAAAATCACATAATGTAGCTTGGGAAATAATAAAACAAGTGGGTAAGTTTGATCGAAGATCGCACAAAGGGTTTCGTTTAATATTCCTTTTAAAACACTTTATCCTTTCTTTAATAAATCCAAATAAATTTCATTTAGCAAAAAAAAAAAAAAAAAAAAAGTCATGTTTTTTTTTATAAAGTAAAAATTTACCGGTCTATTTTTTTCATTTTTTCAAATATCTGAACCAGACCGATAGTGGGTGAAGCCCGCTATTATACTCTGTCATAATAATATCTGCCATGTGGACTAATTGCAATATTAATAAAAAAAATAGTTTATATAAAATAGATATTTAAACCTATTGCGTAATCCTCTGTAATTCAGGTCCTACTGCCAAATTGCATATTTTAGAAAGCAAAACTTTTTGTGACAGTTCTTTAAAAGTATCTACATTGATTTTAAACTATATTGTTGCTAGCAAACGCCCATGTTTGGAGCTAACCTTGCCCACAGATTATGGAAGATTAGTTATTTTATATTTTACTAGCTGTTACCCGTGACGTCATTCACGTAACATTAAAAGAAAAATAAATGTATTAATTAAGGAAAACATTTCACCCCTGATAATTAAAAACATGTGTAACTCTCTTTATAACAAACTCCGTTTTTTCGAATATCTGAACAGGCCCGAAAGAGAGAAAAGCCTGCTATTATACTCTGTCATAATAAAATCTGTCATGTGGACTAAATGCGATATTTAAAAAAAAAAATTAATTTCAAAATTAAACATGTTGTACACCTTTAAAATGCTAAAATATGCGAATATTTCCATATTTGGGTTTTTATCATGATTCAGCACGTTCCTCAAACTCATATATTTACTATTCTCTATTACTCATATTGATAGTCGCTTTGTATTATTCTCAAACATTTGAAAAATGCTTTGAACTTCCAATATGACGTCAGATAATTTTCTTTTAGTTCTCTAATGACGTGATATTAATCTGCTTTCTGTATACACACATACTCATACTTCTTGTATTATTGAGAAATGTTTGAAAATTTCCGTTTTATTACCTATATGACGTCATATTAATCTTTTTTTCAATTGATGAAACTATTTATTTCATTTTCATTTTTCACGTGGAAATCTTTCAATAGAAAATTAGTTATTGTAGATTTTTAATTGTTAGCAACTGCTATAATGAAAAATGTTTAAATTTAATAGGAAAAGGCTGTTAGAATTTTGGTTTTTTATCTCTATTTATTAAAATAATAAGATTTTTTTCATATTTTAATATTTTGAGCTTCTTAGTAGGTATTTAGCTATAAGTACACAAATTTTCATGCCTGCAAGTTATATACCGTAATTTCGGGTAGATAAGCCGCCCTGGTGTATATGCCGCTACGTCCGAAAACGGTAAAAAAAAACTGAAATTCCATCGTATACGCCGCACCGGCGTATAAGCCGCACTTATTGAAAGTGGTGTACGTACTACTATAGACGCCATATTGAATATTTTCGCGCATTTTTTTAAACCATTTTAAAAATTAGAATTTTAAATTTAATACAAATAATGAAAATAAATAAATAACTTACTTACTTTTAGTTTGTGAATTTATCCAATTGCATCGCACATTTCAGCCTTGGATCGGCAAGTAGAAATATATTTGATGAAATTCTTAATATAAAACATTATACTAGAATTACAAACAGCACTATTTTTTATTCGAATCCATCAATTAAATAACAACGTAAAATTATGAAAATAACTAATGATAAATAATCATTTTGACAACATGAACTTTTGGCAAAAGTAGGGAGAGACGTATAAACAGAATTTTTTTGAAAATCTCTTCCCTACTAACTGTAAACATTAATGTCTATTAACGGAAATTAATTGGTACTCTATTTGATATATTCCATAAATATTTAAAGTAAAATGTTCTAAGAAAGTTTTAAAATAAACAAAAAAAAAAAAAATGAAATACATATGTTCATTATTGAAAATAAAAAAACAACATTCGCAAGTGCGCACACGTAAAGAAAACAAGAGAATCTACTTTCTTTTCTGTTAAAATGCAGCGATTATGCAAAACTAAGCATAAAAAGTATTCTTTAAATGTGTCAGCTACTTCACTTTGTGTAAGTGCAGTAAAACGAAATTATTGAGCTGCAAGCAAACAGAAAAAAATAAGTTAAAAGAAAAAAAAACGAAAAGCAAAGCCCGTTTTTTTCTTAGCTATTAAAAAAAAAAATTATCTCTATTAATATTTGTCCGATTTTGTTCAAATTTTCAGCAAGTTGCAATAACAGTAAATTAAGCTGTGTAACAAAATTTTATTAAAATATAATAAGTTATTAGAAATTTACAGGACTCCATAAAACTCCCTAGTTACTATAAAAAGGGAGAGAGCTATCTGCAGTTTGTTTATTCAACTCTGCGGAGTTGGAGGAGCAGGAAGTTGAACATTATCAGAATGAGATCATTATCTTTGAGTAATAGGTTTCGTTATGCAAAAAGAAACCATGTATAGATTTTTTTCTTTTTTAATGAAATAAAAATAACTTAAATGGGATATTCTATAAGATGCTTAGAAAAGCAATCTAAGTAACAGAAATAGTAAAGAGGATGCCGCGATTACTTTTGTTTCATTATAGATAAATAATGTATTCATCATCATAACAGATTTATAAATCAATCAAAATTTAGGGAGGTTTGTGTATTTTTAAAAATGTAGTCATGAAGAGATCAGTTAAAACAAATTTCTATAAAAGATTTCTAATCCATGAAGCATTTTTAATATTATTTTTCAGATTTTCACTCTATAATATATGCAAATGATCAGATTTTTTTTTTTTTCTGGAAAAATCGTTATTACTTCGTATACGCGGCACCGGCAGATAAGCCGCAAAAGGTAAAATTTAACTTTTAAACACGTATAAGCCGCGGCTTATCTACCTGAAATTACGGTAATCTCTGAGAACGGCTCTGTGACGGACAGACAACGGAGCGGGAGTAGTAGGGTTTTGTGAGATGAACGAAACCCTAAAATGATCATAAAAAGTTATAATAAAATAAATAACATATTTTTGAACTTTTATACAATTTTAACATGTTTAATGAGATTAAAAAATAAATTTGAATAATTAAAAATTTTACACAACTATATTATTTAGAAAATACTGTCAAACTTGTTTAATACAAGCACAGCTAAGATGAGGAGAAGGTTAAAACGAGCAATATGCATGTTATGAATGGTTCATCATATTAACTATATTAAGATTTTCATGCTTTTTAAGAGCTAAAAAAGCAGGATCATAGCTAATATGAGCAAAATATTTGTTCATTTTAATGTGATTTTCTCTTATTTTCAGCAAAGTAGGGTAGAATTAGGAAATAAATCCCCTTCTTATCAAACACTGCTTTCTTTTAGAGATATTATTTCTGCACTACAACTGTCTATTAAAATGTTAGTAATTTATCAGTTTACAAGACAGAATTCCAATCTTCAAAGCGACATATAACAACACCGCCCCCCCCCCCCCCCCTCTTACAAGAAAATGCAAAAGAATGTACTAAGTTCTTGAAAGAAGGGAGAGATAAGATGTTTCAAATGCCTCTTCTTTGTAAGATATGCAACTGAGCAATATAAAGGAAGGAGCATTAAAGAAAACCTTTATTTGTTTCTTTCTTTAAATCCAGACTTTGGACCATATTAACTAGCCTATTCGTGTCTATTATTGAATGGTTAAAATGAAAAGGATGTGAAATTAATAGCTCAAAAATTGCAGTGATTATTGCAATGTTGGCTGAACTTTTTTGGAAGAAGGAGAAGTGATCATTTGCATTACTGTATGTCATTCATTTCCTTTGGAATAACTAGTTTTTTAGAAGCTTTGACTTCAGTGCTGCGACTTGGTCTAAAGAAAATGATAGTCACAAAGGTAAGACTGAATGTTTTATGTTAAATTTATGATACTAAGCTAATTTCAGCATTGAGATAATTAGAGCAATAGTAGTAATTAATTTAACTATGTGTGTGTGTGTGTTTCTTTTAAAGATTTTTATTATCTTCACAGATAATACGAGTAAAAGTTAATACGAGGAATTTATAATTCCCTTACCCATATTAACCGAGTTCAACTCTACTTGCAAATTTGCAGAGACAAATTCTTGGAATATTCTGAATGACATTTATAAAAATAAGAGCAATTAATAAATACTCCCTGCCTTAAAATGTAATTAGACACTTTGCACTACAAAATACTAATATAGAAAACACAATAGGTTACTTTATTCTCAAAATTGACAATTTCAATATAAAAATACATAATGCACATATATTATCATAAAAAAATATAAATCTAACAACCAAATGTTACTTACCTGTATCCCCACATTAAACTGAAGTTTATCGGTCTAAAAAAAAAAAAAAAAAAAAAAAAAAAATTTACAAAACATACAAATAATGAAATATTAAAACAATCTTGAACGAAATGAAACAAAATAGAAAAATACTTAACCCTCAAGCTAAGACTACTGAATTTTCTGATTCATTATTGAAACTTCAACAAATTCATATTACAAAATTTTCTGTGAATGTGTTATGTATATAGGCCAAACTAAATGTTTCCTGAGAACTCATTTATTGGAACACAAAAATTCTGCCAAAGAAAGCATTAAATGTTTTGTATATTATTGCTAACCATTCTTTGTCTAATAACCATATATATATATATATATATACACACACTTAATTTCTCTGAAACTTCTATAATTCAACAATGTTCCTCTATTCATGATTTTGATTTTTGGGAAGCATTTCATGCATGAAAGAATTTGAAGGCTTTAACTAACGACTTAACAAGTACAGTGGGTGATCGGTTAACGAACACTTTTGCATGAGATTTTTATGTTCGGATAACGAACACATGTTCGGTTAACGAACACCTTACAAAACAAAGCCAAGAAGAAGCAATGCTGTGTTTTAGATTTGCAGAGCTGTATTTAATTGCATCTATTGTCGACTTCGAGAACATTTTAACAGTTTTATGCTTATGGTCTAATTCATGGGCTACCGGGGGATTGGGCCCTACATTTTAGGACCCCCAAATTAAAAGGAACAGATTAAAAACATTAATTTTTATATTTTGTGTCCCTTTTTCCAGAAATATTTTTAATTAGAAATTATTTAAATTGAAATATAGTTCCTAAATTATTAACATTCTCTAGGCTCTACTTAAGTTTTATCGGGCATTGCAGTAAACACAATCTTTTAGAGAACTAATGGAGTTTCTTATAGGTAAAAGTGATAAATTGATATTATTTAATGCTGTACTCAATGAATGAGATCCTAAAAATTTTTACAAAAGAAATGTATTTTTTTTTTAAGTGAAGGAAGCATGACTGAAAGAAGGACAAGACTGTATATATGTAATTTGTTTTATTATTATATTATTATTACATTTAGGGAAAATTTATATTAAATTTTATATATTAGTTAGCTTTTAAGAATGAATTAATTGAATCCCCATACAAATCTATTCTAAATCTATGATCGGTTAACGAACAATTCGGTTAGCAAACATTGTTTTGGAACGGATTAAGTTCGTTAACCGATCACCCACTGTACATGCAAATTTTCTCAAGTATGGATATCTTTGTTCTAAACATACCTTCTTCCCCATTTTTATACTCCATTTCTGATGCCTCCAATTCAATGGATTAGGTACCGCTTTTCATTGGTCCATGACAACTCTGTCGCTAGTGTCAGTTGATATATAGTTCCGGTCATTCTTAGCTTTTTGAAATTGGCATTTACAATGATCTTTTTTATTTACTTTTGCTGTTTTAACAATTTGATTTTTTCCCCCCAGTTTTTACATGCACTGATTAAAGTGTTTTAAAACCACCAAAACAAATATATATGCATTAAATATGATCACCATACCAAATTTGAAGTCATTAGGCCTAAGAGTTTCACAGAAATTGTTGTAGAAGTGTGATTTTACAGTGTCTTCCTCTAATTTTTCTTTCTTTCTTTTTTTTTCCTTTCTTTCTTTCTGTCTTTTTTTTTTTTTTTTTTTTTTTTTTGATTAACCGATTCTTTAAAATTGTTTTTAGTGAACATCTAGATCCTAAAATGAATTTACAAGTCAAATTATTCAGCTTTTAGCTTTGAAAATAGTTTTAAAAATAATTGAGATTTGGAAAAGGCTTGGTTTGGAAAGGGATCCTCTTTAAAAAAAACTTCTTAGAAACCATTGTGATTGTTAGCTAATTTTCGACAGATGCTAAAATGGTATTTTGCAAAGTCTGTCCCAGATAGGTAAAAAATAGTAATGTTTTACAAAGATAATGCATAGCAAGCAAATGGTTCAAAAAATCTGCAAGGGGTTATTTATGAAAATTTTAAAGTAGGCAGTATTTTGTGCTGAGTCTTAAAATGTATGATGTATGTATGTCAAGTTTCATTCAAATTGATTGAGATTTATAAATTTGTATAAAGAATGTACAAACAACCTTTGAGTTTTACAGGTAAAGAATTCATTCATATTTAATATACTGACACAAAGTCTTACTCCTTTCTATCTATTTTAAAATTACCCTAATTATCTATCAGGGTAAGCAATCATCTGTCTGAATGCTGAAAACTGCTAACTAAGCCTTTGGACAAAAAATTACATATTTAAAAAAGTTTATTTGAATATTTATTTAATAATACTATGTTTTATACTACTGTATACTACATTTGAACAGTCAATAATAATAACAAAAAAATATGTCTGTATATATGTATAATTACTTTATTTACCACAATGTACATGTGTATGCTATAGTTTTTTTTTTAAAAATTTAAGATAAAATACAAAATTATATAAACTAACAAAAAACTTTTGAAGCATCTACAGTCGACGCTTGTTAGAACGACCCCTCGCGTGCGAAAGAAAAGGGTCGTTATAATGGGAGGTCACTATAATGATAGTGAACGAAAAAAAACTAATCAGGTGCAGTAAAATTAAGGTTTCAAAGGAAATTCTATAATACAATCGTATTACAAATTTTTGTTTACTTTTGTATCAAATAAATATTGACAATGAAAAATTATAAAAAATCAATTTAAGAGAATAATTATATATTTCTAAAATAAAATTTTAAATTAAAGTTAAATCACAAAAAAAGTACTTATGTATTAACATTTATTTTCTATAAAAATAATTCAAAATTGTTGTTTGTTTTTTGTGTATTTGATATTTTCTTGAAACAAAATTTTCCATTTCAGTTAGAGATGATAAGTAACTTTCTGTGTTTTCTTGTCTAATATTACTTAAATGTTTTAAAGTGTCAATAGCATTTGAAACACTTTTTAGATTAGATATCGGTGGTGAAGGTATACTTTCTTCATTCGATGACTCTATTTCTTCTTGTATAGATTAGAGAGAAATTATGACACTTTCCGTCAGATTTTCAACACAGTGTACATCACAGTCAATCAAAACATTATCATTAAAAGTCAGTTTTTCCTTCAAATGCATTTTCTCACACATTTCTTACAGTATTCTTTCTTCCTCGTCAAAACTTTGTCATTGATTCGCTGATCCCTGATTATTATCTAACATTCCATTGGTCAATTTCACAGGTACAGATTGCATGAAAGCAATTTCTAATGGTTTCTTCTGTAACTGCATTCTATAATGCTTTGGAAAGGTGTAATACTGAAAGAATATCCATTTTATAAATTTTGCCTTCATCTAGTGCAGAAACAGTTCTTCTCAAAAGTAATTTCTTGTAATTAATTGCGTTTGAAACTTACGATGATGACTTGATCGACTTGATGACTTGACTGAAGAACAGACATGACGTTGGGCGGAAAATATTCCACTGTTATAGACTTCAAACCCATAATCTGAAGATGGGAAGTACAATTGTCCATTCAGTTGCTGTATTGGGACATAAGCCGCTAGCCGGTCAGTATATTGGATGTAAAAATAACATAGCATAAAGGGGATATATTTCGGGACATTTTGCATCGGTCGTTATAATGGAAAGGTCGCTATAATGGGCAGTTGTTATAACGAGCATCAACTGTATTATAATACATTTTGTAACGTGTTAGTTTGGAGGATAGAAAAAGACACATTAAATTAAATTATTTTATTATTTAAATAGCAATGAAATACTTATATTTTGTAAAAGAATAAAAATTAGTAACTTAATAATAAATAAAATTATTGCATGTACCTATATGTAGCTTGAATTTGAAATATGGATGGAAAAAAAAAAGAAGAAAATGTCAAAAAAGGTAGATTGTGAAACATTATAGCTATAGTAAACTAAATTCTGGTAGAAGAAATCAAAGTGAAAGAAACAAGGCTGAAGCAAATTTAGTTTAACATGATGATTTCAAGCTTATTTATGTGGGCATGAAGGAATATCTAATCTAAATGAATAAATACAAATAAATGTGCGAATGAATATTTAAAATAAATACAGATAATTATACATAGTACAGCCGGCTTGCACTAAAAAACATCAAAATTGTCCGTGCAACAAAATGAAGAAATTCATGAGTTGCATTTGCTTATGTGAAACATGGTCATCTGGTAAAAATGAGTTTAAGCAACTGATAGAAAGTATAAAAAAAAAACAAAAAAAACAATTAATACTTTGCCATCCGGCGACACCACAGTGGTGCCGTACGTAAAGTAACCTAATTTTAATCCTTAACCCTTAATTGCATAGTGATGTAAATTTCCATCACTGTTTATTTAACTTTTAATAAATAAATCAACTTCTTCGCCACCACTATATTTATATAGAAATATTAATCCACTAAATTTCCCGTGAACTATGTTGCTGAACAAAGTAAAAAATCTATCTTAAAATTTCTGGTGTCTAATATTTAATATATGTATAAAAAAACACAATTGTAAAAGAAAAACTCATGCAAAGAAGGGTTAAATGCTACATTGGTACCAGAATTTTGGAATGAAAATTTCCCTTTTATCAAGTACATGAAGAAAAGATTTGACTTATTTTCAAAAAATTTATTTCTAAATTCTGGTGTCAATCAATCATTTCAACATGTTACGAATAGAAGTATTTTTACGAGACATGCAGATGGCAAAGTGTTAATATAACTTAAAAAATTAAAATAATGTAGTTAAAATTAAACACAAGCTGACACAACACATGCAAGAAGTATTCTTTGAACAATATGTCAGTATCAGGTGCCATATTAATGCCAGCTGACAACTTTTATGCTTTTTTTGTTACCACTGTTTTCAAATAGAAATCGTTGCCTTATTTAATCACAGAGATTCTGAAATTAAATAAGGTTTTTTTTTTTTTTTTTTTTTTTTTTTAAAGATTACTATTAAAAAAAATGATAAAGTGTAAATTTCACAGCTTTGGCAGTGATTGTCAAAACAGGAGTATCATATGTAAAAAGTGATGCACTTGCTGAAATTTAAGCCCCAAAAAGAACAGGGCACAGATACACACAGAAAAATAAGCCAATCAATGCATAAATGCTCAAGGTAGAATTGATTGATGTTAAAAATGCATTCATTTTAACCTATGTGTAAATAAATATATATATATTTTTTAAATAAAGGTCATCTTGGTCCATAGATACTGACAAGATTTTAATTTCTATTTATAGGCAATACATAACATGAAAATTTGATAAAAAAATGTTGATACAGAAATAAAAATACCTGACAAAACTTTATACATACCATATAATTATTTGGAATCTGTGATGGAAATTTTGAAGCTTCCTGTCTGATATCCTCATCTTCATCTTGTAATAATAGCAAACTTCCTTCACAAATGCTGAAATTTATATTTATTTTAAATTCAACATTAAGTTTCAATGTTATACAGTGTAATCATTATTATTTTCCACAGAGGTATACCAAATTCTTTCTAGTTAGGACTCCAAATATAAATGCATACAGAACAATTGACAAATTTAGAATGAAAAAATTCTTAATTTCTCTTTAAGGAAGGGTGTGTACATGCATATTCAAACTTACAAAGTTTTGCTGCCACACAGTGACGGATCTAAGGGGGGGTTAGCCGGGGCAGCTGCCCCGGGTGCAAGACTTGGAAGGGCGTAAAAATGAGGAATCATAAAAGATTAAGAATAAAGGAAAATTAAAAATTCACATGAAAAGATGTTCAATTTTATTTTGTTCAACGTCGGTTTATTTTTGTTGGATAAGGATCACAAATAAAAAAAAAAATGAATTTGTATTACATTATGTAAAATATCATATTGCCACCAGTATTTTTAAGAAAAGAAATTTTTATTTATTTAAAACACAAAGATTTTCTGTTATCTCTTTAACGACACCGTTCTATATTGTTTTACAGCGTGTGCAGTATTTTATTTCGGCTATGTCTAAAAAATATTCGGGTGATTATTACAAAAAGAAGGCTAAAAAGAGAGAAGAGGAGGTTTCACAGCTATCATCTAGTATGTCTTCATGGCTTAAGCCGAGCGATATTCATGAAGATAAGCAACCAAGTTACTTTTTTTTTTTTTATACGTGCTACACCATGTAATAATTTATATGTATTATTTCTGCTCTAAAAATCTCCTTTTCTATGCAATAACTGAGTTGATATGTAAGAAAATAATTATAAATCGATTTTTCATTAATTTCTTCTAAATTTAGATATTTTTGTAATTAACAGACATTTTTGTCTAAAAAATGAAAACGAAACTTATACTCTGTTGAGAATTCAACGCGTTCTGGCCCTTTAAAGCGATTTTATTTATGTAGTTAAAAAGGTTTTCTATCCATGGGAATCAGTTTTATGTTTTATTTATGTATAGCAGTTGTTAATAAGCCTTTTAAATTTTGATTTCTAAAATATCGCACCTATACTTTTTAAAAATTAATTAAACCTTTCATTAGAAATGTTTATCTATTAAAATATGTTAACTTAAGTTGTGCTTCACAGTCACGTCACTTGTACTAATTTTAAACAAAAAAAATACATTTATTAAGTTTAAACACGCGTACATAGCAATAAATTTAAACGTTACTTTTAATCAAGATCGTCATGATTGTTTACATTTCTTACTATGCTTATATTTTCGCTCCAAATCTCCTGTTCCTTTTTACGTACAATAACGAATAAAGTTTATAACAGTTGTACTATAATTTTTAAAATGTTATAGTTATTTGAAAAAATGTTTCCGCTTAAAAAAAATTGCTTGCTTCTTTATTTCTAATGTAGTTCAATAAGAAATATTTTGAAACTTATTAATAGAGAATTTACTCAGGAACCAAGTATAGCTGACGAAAAACTGAATATTATTACCCTTTTAAGAGGTAATTTCTGGCAGTCAGACTCATGGTTATCACTCTAACTTTCATTTGTTATATAACTGTGAAAGTTATAACAGAATATTTGGTGCGTGTTTTCAGATTTTTGTACATTAAATATTTATTTTTAAACTTTTATAGTATTAGTCAAATTTTAGAATTGTTTCTGCAGTAAAAAATGAGAAAGACCAAAGTATCCGTTTTAGCATTTAAAGATTATTATTAGAACCGCGGGGAATTTTACTAAAGTTTTATGAAAATATTTTATATCAGAATTTTTATTTAAAACCATTTAACTTGCATATTGAATTTATTTTTGTAAAACATATATCGTTGGTCTTATTAAACTTTAACTCTTGGGTAGGACTCCTCACCTAGCTGAACGTGGGAAGCATACATTTAACTTATACTTATTTTACAAAGAGTTTCCTGATACGAGTCGCCGCTCCTTTGAATCCTTTGAAATTTATATGGACTTCGGGATGCTTATCCAAATCTAACTATATACTTGTCTAAAAATTTCCTATCACTACCTGTATCTATCGCTTCTAATGAAAGAAGTTTCACTAAATTAAAATTGATTAAAATATATCTAAGAAATTTAACAAAAGAACAACGATTATCCAATTTATGAATAATAAATTTAGAAAATGAGTTAGCTTGCAAATTACCGTATGATGACATAATAAAAACTTTTGCATCAAAGAAAGCTGTCAAAATACACCTTCAATAGGTATTATAGATGTTAAAACAGGTATATTTTCTGTAATTTTTGTACTATTGTGTAATATTGTACTTTTATATAGAAAAAATACATGGTAAAAATACAGATTATGACTATTGAGTATTAATATTACTTCCTTAAGCAATTGTGTACGCAAATTTTATTCTGATATTCTTGGAAGCAGGGGGGGGGGGGGGGGGGGGCGCAAATCTACAAGCTTGCCCCGGCTAAAATTTAGTCTAGATCCGTCTCTGCTGCCACAAGTAAACCATTTATATGCTGCAAAATGGCGATACTGTGCAAGGAGTTTTGAGGTTATGTCATGAATGCAAACTGTGAAACTTTTAACTTTTAGAATTCTCTGATCATGGCTAAGGTCAGAGTTGGATCATGTAAAAAGTTTTATTATATTTGTTTTATGCTTTTTAGCTAAAAGGAAGAAGTTGGCAATATTTAATCTTCTGATGTTAGAAATAGAGGCCTGCACAGGGCTGGGCTTAATTTTTTTCTGCATATTTGGCCAAGTTGGCATTGGGCATGGTTCTCATTCTTTCTGGTTCATGTAAGGTCATCCAGAAAGAGCAAAATTTAAAAATAAGTACTCATGTGAACCAACACTGCATTAATATTTCTAATGAATCTTCATTTGAATGTATTGTTCTAAGTAGTAATCAACAATGTTGTTATTCCATACACAGACCTGCCAACCTTTGAAAAGGAGAAATAGTAGCACACCAAATCCAAATTTATCTGAAGGTTGGTTGGTTGGTGGCTGTTTTTTACGCTGCAAATTTTAAGCGAGCAAATCAGGGGGTGATTCTGAGTAAAAAAAAAAATACTGAAATTCACAGCAAATTTTCTGAAAAGTTACAACAGAGGGGGGGGGGTCCACTTCCGCCACATTTTTTTGTGTCCCTTTGACAAAATTTGTGTTTTTTCATGATCTTTTAGCGAAATTTGCAGTTTTTTCAAGATTTGTTTATAAAATTTGCATTTTTTTTTCGCAATGTCTTTGACGAAACTTGCCATTTTAGGCGATTTGTTGACAAAATTTGGCGTTTTTTCGCGATCTTTTGACGAAATTTGATGTTTTTCGCAATGTTTTTGACGAAATTTGGCGTTTTTACGCGATTTTCTGACGAAAGTCACGTTTTTGCCGCGATCTGTTGACAAAATTTATCGTTTTTTCGTGATCCTTTGACGAAATTCGTCATTTTTCGCAATGTTTTTGAAGAAATTTGTCGTTTTTTCGCGATCTTTTGATGAAATTTGCCGTTTTTCGCAATGTTTTTGACGAAATTTGCCGTTTTTTCACGATTTTCTGACGAAAGTCACGTTTTTCCCGTGATCTGTTGACAAAATTTGTTGTTTTTTCGAGATTTTTTGACGAAATTTGCCGTTTTTCGCAATGTTTATGATGAAATTTGCCGTTTATTCGCGATCTTTTGACGAAATTTGCAGTTTTTCGCAATGTTTTTGACGAAATTTGCCGTTTTTTAACGATTTTCTAACGAAAGCAGGGATGAGATTGACAAAAAAGCAAAAAAGCTGAAAACTGCTCGAACGACATTTGAGCAATAATTATGAATTTCAAGCGCAACAAATATAATTGCTATTAAAATATATATATTTTTAACTAAAATAAATATATACTAGATGGTACCCGTCAAAACTTGACGGAAAAAATTACAATAACAATATTAGTAAAATAAGCTTCTTTATTACATAAGTAGGGGTGCTTATGAAACAATCTTTCAAATATTTTATTTTAAAAAAAATTCCCCCAGTGAATTAGTTATTATTTCCGATGCAAACTCCAAACAAACAATCCGTAAACAAAATGGAAATCAGTTTGACATTACCGCCCTATTCCTCATGGCAAGAAAGAAAATTTCCTGAACCTATGAAGTATCATACAAATAGCATATCCCTACGTTCACCTCATATTCAGTCAATAAAAGAACATGTTAAATAAGGCACACATTCCCCCCCCCCCCCCTTGTGATAATGCAACCGAATGAGCTCCTATTGCTGGGCTACAGTTGTATATATTTTTATTTAATTACTTCATTTAATCGGATAATTGAAGTTATCTTTATTGGCAAGAGTTAAATATTATTATTATTAATTTATAGTTATTTATGAAGTATAAGGCCGTATAGTTTGCGAAGTTAAAACCCGTGAGTCCATGTATAGCCCGCCTCTTGTAGCAAATTAAATTATAGACAAATAAAACAGAGATATAAATGTCTAAGTTACAAGTATTTATTAAGGAATTAAACATGAGTAAATAGCACAATTACAATATAAAGCAGTACAACTCTGTTATAAATATATAATATTAATTTAAAGGATGCCTATCTGTACGCCTAACATTAGTGATTTGGATATCTTTAAACTAAAATCAAAGAACATCAAAATATGATGTAAATAACGAAATGTTTACCTGTTAATCCTAGGTAAAGCAGCGAAGTTATCATTCCAGGCACTAAGATCTTTTAGACTCCCAGAAAGGTCCAAATCTTTCTCCACTAACCACTATATTTTTACTCAAAACTAATCGATGCTCACTCGCTCATCAAATTCAGTTTTTCTCCGAACTCCCCAAAACTCCATCTCATAATAATCCTTTTTTTCCCTCTTCATCCCTTTTTTACCTTTTTTCCCCTTTTCTCAAACGCCCCATAGAAACCGTTGAGATCCAATCAGTGTCTTTCTACGCCCTCTCTTAGCCCCCCTAATTTTGTGTTAGTGGATAGCTTAGCTTTCTTTTGTTAAAATCCCCGCCTTGGGACAAAATCATTGGACATCATCTAAAATGCTATAACTCCTTTAATATTATAATATATATTCCCCTTTCCGTGCTGGTGTCGCCCCGGTTCTGGACACGTGCGCCTTTGGGGAAGAAAGGGGGACACCCCTATCTATAAATTATTAGTCCCCACTTTCGGTAAGATCGTGTTATGTATTCTTGCATCCCTTATCAATTGTAATTTCTTGGAACGTTGTTATGCCTATCCTTTTACAGGGGCTTGTTATGCGCACCTGAGATTTCATACACCTGGGCTTATTTCAATTGAAGTGGCTTTCCTAAGAATTTTGCATTATATCTTTATATTTGTCCGTGCTGCACGTTGAAAAGCTATTCTTATATCTTTCTAAAACTCCCTTTTCTTTAAATTCAGACACCTATATGTGAGGTACGAATGCAGGTGTTATGCGTGCAAGAATTTTGATACATTTTTGCCCAATAACTATTTGGCAATATACGAAATGCCAATTAACGAAAAAAAAACAAATAAAAAAAAGAAAATTCGAAAACTCCGCATTTTTAGCTATAGGCATCCTTTAAACATAGAAATAAAAGTAGATAATAACAAATGTTAGACAACATAAAGAAATAGGGTAATGATTAAATAAATAAATTGACATTAACGCATTTGATGAAGCATCATCTCCGCTCTACTAATCAAGAGACATATAGCTAGCTTCGGAGAAAATTTAAAATAAAACATAAAAGTCGATTTTTTTTTTTTTTTTTTTTTTTGAAGTAATGTCTCTTGTTGTTTAGCTAACAAACAAAAATAATTAGTGAATATTTATCTTGACCTACAGCAGCACGTAATTACAGTAGCTAATGTGGTTATAGTTAGACAGATTATGAATAGTGCTGCTCCTATGAATTTTAATATGAAAAATGCGTTCCCAAGATTGGGAATTTGAAGCCAGTCCCACAAATTCGAAGAAGTGTCTGAGCTAACAGTTCTTGTATAGTTCATATTAAGATCTAAGAGATCCACTGATGGTTCATCGAGACAGTATTTAAAAGTCCTACAACGGGAAAGTGTCGATGACTTAAGACATATTTTGTCTGTGTCGCATTTTCTTTCTGCCTGAAATTTAATAGTATGTTCTGTGTCCTCTAATTGAAGGTAGATTGCTTTTGTGCGAACAGCAATTTGTTGTAATTGTATTGTTACAAGTCCTGATTGACATGAAGAATGAGCTATAAGCTTAATTCGCGCTAGTAGTTTACACCCATAACATCCTTCCACAATTAAACTAGCTTCATTCAATTGCGGGCATATAGTGTTAGTTTGTACCGTAATTCTAAAGTTTGTGAAATGTAGTTGAATTCTGACAGCCGAGGAAAGTAATTGAGTAGATTGTAATTTTCCTTCATTCATTTTAAACAGGTGAATGTTCCTCTGAAGGGGCAAGGTGTGCTCTTGTGTAGCCCTAAGGCACTCGACATTGTCAGGTGCAGTACTACAGCGGAGCGTGTCCTCAAAATAATCGCATTGTGTTAGATCGGGGGAAAAAATGAAGTCCGTTGTAAAAGAAGTATTAGCCTGAATGGCTCCGATCAATTGTGATTGAGAGATATTTCTATCGCTGGCAGGTGCTAAATACGCCTCGTCGGAATTACCGACTCGTTGAATAAGCTTTTCTGTAATATGAATGTGAGGTTGGTCGTATGCCCCTAGGACTGTTATCTTTATTCCTGAGTCAGTAAATGCTGTATCAATGCACATGTGCATTGCAACTCCCCAAACGCACCGTCGAAATTCGACGTTAAAAAAAGTTTTAAAATGTTTTGATCAACATTTTTAAAGTGTCTTCAAAGAAGTGTCTTCAAATTGTTCGTTTCAAATCCATATCTTCTGAAACGCATCCATTGTTTTAAGCTAATCAATTTTTATGTAAAGATGAAGAATTTTTTTTACAATAATAAATCAATCTGCAGATAAAGGAGATTTTTAATGTTTTCAAGTGTAATTTATTTGTATGGTTTCTTCATTCCTTTACATAATCAGGATGATAATTCCTTTTCCATAATTAAAAGAAATAATGTAAATAAATAAATATCCAAGATTATTTTTGATTCTGTTTTCATTAATATATTGAAAATTTTATTGTTAAAAGTTACTGATAAATGATACTTTAGTAAATGGGGCTTTTCTTAATTATTTTTTTTATTATTATTATTTTTCTTTTTTGAGATTTAATGGCAACATTCTTCCGTTTGTTTATTGGGCGCTACAGTTTGGCGAATTATTTGAGGTACTTTTTGGTTAGCAGGGCGCCAATGAAGTATATATGTATATATATTTGTTATTATATGTATATATATATATATAGTATATACATACATATATACAAATATATATAATGTATATAGTTTTGTTTTTCTAGTATTGAATTTATGTGGTTTATAGATTTTGGTTGGCTTTTGTGATAATGATTCTGAAAGTAATTTTCCATTGGAGTTTATTATTATGTATGTATATATATACATATATATATATATATATATATATATATATATTACTGGCGCCGGCTAACCGAAAAGTACCTAATTTGCATGTAGTTTTTTTTTTCTTAATGGGACGATGGGATAATGCACGGAATTTCGACGGGATAATGAATATTTTTGATGGTACCAGAATATTTTTCTGTATTCTATAGTTATATTAAGAAATACATATTTTTATGATATGCTGAATCACTTATTTGTTTACTTTTTCATGCATTATATTATTGAAGGTTGTTAGTTCTCGTTTAAATATACCCTACTTATATAAAAATAGCTTGTGTTCTCTGTGGTGTTTCGCATAAACGTTGTAAAATTCAGGTTATTAGATTTTATCCAACTTTGCTGTCATAACAGCTGATGAAGCAGCAATTTTCGACGATTTTTTTGTTACCCGTAAAATGTTTGTTTTTGGTATAGCCCGAACTAAGAAAAAATGAGTACTTTTCCATTATACGGACACCATTGTCGCCAAGCATATATTTACATGTATGGCATGGTGTCGGTATAATGGAAAAGAACCAAAATTTGCGATCGATCAAATAATTGAATTTCATTAAACATTAAATTTTCTGGTACTTTTCTATTATCCGGTCGACCACTTTTCATAACAAAAAACTATCGCCAAACTGTAAAATTAAACGCCGAAAATGAAGTGCGATTTACTTGATGTCAGAAGCATTATACGTGTTTGTTACGTCATCAAGTGGTTTTTAATTCAAGATTTGCGTCTATTTTCCTTATGTTTTACTGATTTATTAGTTATTTCATTAATTAAAATAACAATTGTGTCCATAAATTCATGTATTTTATTTCTTTATTTATTTTGATATTTCAATGGCAACGTTCTCCCGTTTATTTGGCGTTACAGTTTGGCGATAGTTTTTTGTTATGAAAAGTGGTCGACGGGATAATAGAGAAGTACCAATTTTCTTATTTTTAATCTGAGAAAGAAGCAATAATCATGGATTTAATTAATTTTGCAATATGCGGTGCAACCAAAATAATTTTGATTAAATCAGTACATATATCATATCGCAGACGCACCTGGGTTATTTTTTGGCGCCTAAATGACGATTTTTGCTTTGTATGGCAACCTGGTCTTTTATAATAAATTTGAATATGTGTGTAAATAAATAAAATAAAATAGGTACTTTTATGTTAGCTGGGCGTCAAGGATAACTCTCCAAATCTTGTTTCAATTGGAATCATTTAAATTGCAGCATTTTACGTGAGATTTGTTATTCATATTGATATGTTTACGTTTAGATATTTTATTATGATTATATTCTAGCTAATTAAGTTTTTTTTTAAAGAATTTATACTACAATGTTAAAATATTACCTAGTTGATATTAGCTAATGTCAAAAGATTGGTGAACCACAGAGTTCAGGGAATAAACTCTATGCCCTCAAAAGTGGGAGTTGCCGACTTATGACGTCATAAGCAGAAGTAAATGTTTAATTGAAAATTACAGCTAATTAATTAAATTTTCGAACAAACGAATGCACGATAACAAATCTGTGTCCAAATATCTTTCATTTAAAAAAAGAATGGTGTAATTTAATGCAGTAGTTTGTTCTGACGGATTGTCGAAAGAAATCGCTTAGCGTTTTAAATATATAGATAATATAAAAAATCGCGTTTTTACGGCGATCTTTCGGCTAAAATCGCGTTTTTACGGCAATCTTTCGATTAAATTCCTGTTTTTATGGCGATCTTTCGGCTAAATTCATGTTTTTACGGCGATCTTTCGGCTAAATTCACGTTTTTACGGTGATCTTTCGGCTAAATTTGCATTTTTACGGCGATCTTTTGGCTAAATTTGCGTTTTTACGGCGATCTTTTGGCTAAATTTGCGTTTTTACGGCGATCTTTTGGCTAAATTTGCGTTTTTACGGCGATCTTTCGGCTAAATTTACGTTTTTACGGCGATCTTTCGGCTAAATTAGCGTTTTTACGGCAATCTTTCGGCTAAATTAGCGTTTTTTACGGCGATCTTTCGGCTAAATTCGCGTTTTTTATGGCGATCTTTCGGCTAAATTCGCATTTTTTACGGCGATCTTTCGGCTAAATTCGCGTTTTTACGGCGATCTTTCGGCTAAATTCGCATTTTTATGACAATCTTTCGGCTAAATTCGCGTTTTTACGACGATCTTTCGACGAAATGCGCGTTTCTTCGTGCGATCCTGTGACGAAATTCACGTTTTTCTCGAGTAATCCTGCGACGAAATTCGCATTTTTTTTTTTCAGAAAATCATAGTTTTAGACAGATTTTCGTAGCATCGTAGTTTGTGGTTCAAAATCGTAGCAACTACGATTTTTTCGTAGCAGTTGGCAGCTCTGCATACACCATGGTTTGCAAACATAACTAAAAAATGTACAGTTTGCATAAAATGTATATGAAATAGTCTTTTAAAAGTATTTTAGAATTTTAATTGTAGTATAACGGTATCTGAGGATCGTGATGAATATAAAAGGAAAAATTAATAAAGGGTGAATCACCAGCGACTCGCACCGGAGTGATTCAGAAAACCTAAAAATTTAGACAAAACATATATTCAACACTTTCCCCAAACACCATTATAGGCATGATCGTAAGTAGCAGCACATAATGCGATGCCAAAAAGTTAAGTTTAAAATTACGTTAAATTCATAAAGTTAATTCTTAAGTTAAAATATACTTATATAAATTAGGAATTAGAACTTTTTCTATTGCCTCAAACAGAGCTGAAACACATAAATATAAATAAAAGAAAAGATAACTCACCAAGATCAAAGAAACGCAGATTTTATTATAATCACATCAATGCACAGATCAAATTATAATAACTGGAGAATGATGACACTTTATCACTATCATATACCAAATATATTTTTATATTTAATTTAATAATATATATCCAATTCTTATTATATCAATAACTATGTAAGATTTCAGTTCATTTTCATTATTAATTTTAATTTCGGTATGATTTATATTATAATCAATAAGAATATTATTATGGTTTTCAATACGATCATTTATGCTGCAGTTCAGTTCTGATGAGATACGTATATATACGTAATTATTAAGGTGACGTCTAGAGAATGAAAGTTTTTCCATCGTTAAGTTCATTTGTAGAGAGTGAAAGTTTTTTTTGAAGATAAATTCATTAGTATAGTGATTTAGATGTTAATGATGGAGGATACAGCATATGATGGAACTTTATTTGCAGGACATTAATTGAAATGTCACTAGGTCGATTCAAACGTTATCATATTATACGGATGACTGGATTAGATGTTGCTCGCCAAGATCGATGTCAACCCGGAATTTCACTTCTGGATCTGTCTGGCGTGACGATGATCATACTGATAGAGAATCCTCTAGTTGCAAACGTCCTTTCATCTAGAGTAAGCTGTTACTATGAGACTATAAAATTGTAGTTGAAATTATAAGAATCAAGATATGATTTATCTAGTCTCAGTCCAGTCTCCATATTGACCGAATATTTCAAAGACGTTGATGCTCAAAAGAATGCCTTCACTGTCTACCGCTACCCGCTACCGGACCTGAGGTCCAGCAGCCTCAGAAAAAGGGTACTCTACATGCTCGTGTGCTGTGGAGAAGTGAGTTCACACGGCGCTTCCGATAATACTGGAAAACTTACTATTTCAAATCTCCATCCAATCAGATAGCAGCATTTCCCCAACGGTTGCAAACTTAACTGTCGCGCTCGTGACACCACCTGATGGATTTTTTGAAGAAGCTCACCCACGCGGTCAAAGTTAAATATTAACTGTCTACGACACGTCATTGCGAATGTTCTATGAGCTTCTATCTGTCACCTTGAATCGGACTGATAGTGACCTTGCCTCTCGTGAGTCACTGACCCAGATACAAATGCGCGGGAACTAAGAAATAATGCCTGCTTGTTTACCCGAAACATCCAAATACACATCAATGGCGTCTGAACGCAAATCTCGACGAAATTCAAAACAGAAAAAACGAAAGTAATTAAAAATCTATAACTGCCAAACTAATGGATGAAAACAAATGAAATTTTAGCAATCTAAATAAAATTAAAATTTCTTTCCACCAGATATGTTTTTGAAAGTAAAATATTTAAATTAAGAAATTTTGAAAAATGATTATTGGACTTAGAAATTATGAAATGAAATATGGAAAAGTTCGCGATTCTGAAAGAATTTGCCTGAATTAAAATAAATGAATTTGAACTTTCTGAAAAGAATAAAATTAACAATTAACCAATTTTTTAATCAATATTATTAAAAGGGAAATACACTATATTTTGGAATAATTTATTTTAGACTGTATATTATTTAAGAGTTAGAAAAAGTAAGTTATAAATATTTTGTTTTTAGATAATTTGAAATGAAGTTTAATTAATATTGCAAAGTGAATAAAATGTAAATTAAATTGAATGAATAAATATCCTAAAACATATGTAATGGAAAGATTCTGAAATTAATTTATGTTCTCACCAAAAGTAAACAATTTAGAAAGAATGTTAGATTTAAAATGCAAAAATGAAATTTAGCTTAATTAATTTAAATGAATTTTAATGAGTTTAATTAAATTGATGAATAAATTAAGGTTAAATATTAAAATACTGAATAAATTAAGAGTCAAATTTTTAAATCATAACATTTTACCTCCAGAAAATGGAAAAAAAAAAGAGTAAAAAAAAAATTTTTTGCCAAAGGGTTGAAAATTTTTTAAAAAAATTTTTGAATAAGACACACTGAACCGAACCAGAGCAAAATGAAATAATAACATTACAAAACAATCACCTGAAAACACTAAAGTATGACATTTACCTTCTGAAAAATATAAGTAATATACAAACTTTCTAGAAAATATCTATTGCACATTTAAAAATTAATCTAACTTTTGCAGAATATACAAACAAATAATAAAATTATACCGTTTACAAAATACAACATATTATATAGGTATATGGATCTGAGAAGAATAATATATCTATAGCAGTTAAGGAAGACTGAAAAGTTACATGTAAGTATATGTATATGTATGAAAAATTTACAGATGTTATCACAATTGAAGTTATGAAAATCAAACAGTTGTTAGTAATAAATGTAAAATAGTTAGAAAATAAAAACAATTTAAGAATAAATTTTATATTGCAACACAAATACAAGGTATGTGTACTAAGAAGTTAGTGAGATATATGTGACTATGGAAGAAAAAAAAAATGAATATGACTCTCCAAGATTGCAATTAAAAGTAATAAAAATAGATTTTACATAAATAATTAATATTGTGAATCATTGTTGTTCAATGATTTTTAAATGAACTATAAAATTTCTTAAATGAATAAATAAACATTTTAGAGCTCCCAAATTTTGCACACACTCCAAATCACTAAAGATACTGTTCGGCCAATCAACAATATCCCTAATAACCCAAAATCCTACGCAAAATATATCAGTAAAGTTATGTAAAAAGGAATTTTATTAAAGAAAATCAGTTGTAGAAATGCAGATTTATAAAATTTTGAAATAGGTAAAATTAATTTAATTTCTAAAAAGTAAAATGATTTGCTGAGGATAATAAAAGCCGAAAAACATTGAGACTACCATATCTTAATGGTTCATACACTTCGCCTATTGCTCGTGTGGTAAAGGAACTTACCGATTCTCAGCATAGTATTTACCAACAATGGCGGAAAACAAGTCATGATTAAAATTTGTATCTCTTGGATACATTAGCCATCCACAATTTATTAAAGTGTGCACACTGTAAAAGGAAGAAACTGTTTGTTATTCCCAAAATTAGAGTAGCCTGCGCACAGCTATTGGTCTCCAAATTTAGCTAAACTCACAAGAATCTTTAAAAAAAATACAATTCGCCTCAATTTGATAGATACTGTCGGATCATAATATTACTATGTATAACAGCCTGAGGGAAAGGAAAAAATTTTGAAAGCTCATGACATTTTATATTATTTTTTATTTATCAATCATTATTTTTGATATATTTCTTTATACATCAATTTTGATTGATTTTACTTTTATTTTTATTTACAATCTATCCTTCATCACATTTCTCCAGTCTCAAAAAAAATTTATTCATCATATTAATTTTCCTTAAGGAATTATGAGCTGTACTCATTTCTATATACATAATGATGAATTTTATCTACAAGTAAGTTTAAACATTATTCCTCAGCGAAATCAAAATCTCTATGACACCTAAAAAAATAAAATATATTGTACAAATAGAGGATTTTAAAGTATGAAAAGATAAAGTTGAACTATAGCAAATGAATTTAGAAAAAAAAATCAAAATTTTCACTGAAGTTCTGTACCATCATCCGAAAACAAGTAGGTCCAATGAGGCGCATTCTCATGTTGTGCGGATCCTATGTTATCCGGAACAAATTATTGTTTCAATTTTACCAGACAGCACAAAACAAAAGCAAAAGTAGGAAATTAAATTTAATCTATATGATCGACAGAAACGCTTCAGGATTTCTCGCCACCTGAGATTTCAAACTAATGACAACTCTCAAGGGTTAACACAATTAGATTTTCACAATATAAATATTGACTTGTGCCTTTATAGTGGCAATAGATGCAAGAGCACTTTCCTAGTAATTTAAAACTATATATATCTTAAATATATGAAAAATAATAGGGAGGAATAATTTTAAATTGCTATAGTTAAAAAAATCAATTCTAAGGAATAATGGTGTCATGAGGTAATTTTACAAATTTGTTTAATAATTAAATTAGTAATTTTATATCCAAAATGTTTCAAAAAATATATCAGAATTTCCAAGATCAATAATGTTCACTCTAAATTATAAGGATGCACCGTGCAGGATTTGTCAGAGGGGAAGAATCTAGGATCCTCCTTATAAATTCCCATGCTAGGCTGAGTTTCCCTACTGTGTGTGCTCTCCTACTACAACTCTTTGTAAACAAATAAAATTTCCGAAAACATCTATATTCCATTTTTCAAATTAAATATAAATAGTATTTTATTTTAAATATTTTTTAAAGAAAATCTTTTATTTCAAAATAACACTTTTATGATTCAAAGAAGTATTTAGAGTTTAATAAATAATATTTATGAATTTTAAAGTCAAAGTAAAATTAAAACCACTTTTCGCTTCTGCAAATATAAATTATTATAAGCCATTCATTCTCCTAGATTTAATGATAAATTTTAAATAATATGACTTTAAAGTATTTGTCAGAAGATTCTACCTAACCTGATTTTCACTGAAATAGAAATTTATATATTTAACTTTATTATATTATTATTGAGATTATTGAAAATTAAAAATATTCAGTTGAAAAAATTGACAGAAAAAAATATTAGACTTTATATAGTTTTTGTTTAAAATTCCTGTAGCAGAATATCTATTAACGAATATAAACATATCAATCTTTTAATGGAGAGTCAACAAATTAAAAATTTTTTAAATATTGCACTTTTAAAATTATTGTAAATGAGTTGAGTCACATATGAAACAAATAAAATTAATTTCAAATTTTAAACCAGATAATCTTAATAATCTATAAAAAGTTTATGTACACATTGAAAATAAAATTGCACAAGTTTATATTCCACACAATACAATTACTTCCAACATTCTAGATGCTATATCAAAAATTTTCTTAAAATTTAAAACTTTATATGAATAAAATAAATTTGATCAGTTTGATTTCTATTAAATCAATTATAAAATGTTTAATAATTTATAATATTTATTATTTTAATATAAATAATTTAATATTGCCAGTATTAGAAATTACCAAATATATATAAAAAAAATGCATACCATATTATTTACCTGCAAACACATTAAAAATAGCAATAATCAGAGCCAATTTATTTTTACCAACATTGCCATCTACATCTTTTATATTATAAATTTAATTTAAAAGTAATACTTTTTAAATTATTGTTAATATTTTTTATCATCATATCTACTCCTAAAGAAAATTTAAGTTGAAATTACCGTTTTCAATTACGTTACTGAATAAATTTATTAATTTTTAACTTATTTCAAAAGTAATAGTATTTTTATCTAAATTTAATTTTATCTGCAATTAATCAATTAATTTATTTTGAATATCTGTTATCATAGACAAAAATATTTTAACAACGGCAACCACTAGACAAATTCAAATAATGTTACTGTTTACTCTTTATAAAATAAAATAAGTTTCAGAAATGGCACAATAATAATCATTAAAGTTTGATAAGTAAAACACAATAAAAATGAGAATCACATATTATTGCATGAAAAAAAATAAACACCAAGTCACTGACTGGTTCACGGCGCCAATAAATATAACGGTATCTGAGGATCGTGATGAATATAAAAGGAAAAATTAATAAAGGGTGAATCACCAGCGACTCGCACCGGAGTGATTCAGAAAACCTAAAAATTTAGACAAAACATATATTCAACACTTTCCCCAAACACCATTATAGGCATGATCGTAAGTAGCAGCACATAATGCGATGCCAAAAAGTTAAGTTTAAAATTACGTTAAATTCATAAAGTTAATTCTTAAGTTAAAATATACTTATATAAATTAGGAATTAGAACTTTTTCTATTGCCTCAAACAGAGCTGAAACACATAAATATAAATAAAAGAAAAGATAACTCACCAAGATCAAAGAAACACAGATTTTATTATAATCACATCAATGCACAGATCAAATTATAATAACTGGAGAATGATGACACTTTATCACTATCATATACCAAATATATTTTTATATTTAATTTAATAATATATATCCAATTCTTATTATATCAATAACTATGTAAGATTTCAGTTCATTTTCATTATTAATTTTAATTTCGGTATGATTTATATTATAATCAATAAGAATATTATTATGGTTTTCAATACGATCATTTATGCTGCAGTTCAGTTCTGATGAGATACGTATATATACGTAATTATTAAGGTGACGTCTAGAGAATGAAAGTTTTTCCATCGTTAAGTTCATTTGTAGAGAGTGAAAGTTTTTTTTGAAGATAAATTCATTAGTATAGTGATTTAGATGTTAATGATGGAGGATACAGCATATGATGGAACTTTATTTGCAGGACATTAATTGAAATGTCACTAGGTCGATTCAAACGTTATCATATTATACGGATGACTGGATTAGATGTTGCTCGCCAAGATCGATGTCAACCCGGAATTTCACTTCTGGATCTGTCTGGCGTGACGATGATCATACTGATAGAGAATCCTCTAGTTGCAAACGTCCTTTCATCTAGAGTAAGCTGTTACTATGAGACTATAAAATTGTAGTTGAAATTATAAGAATCAAGATATGATTTATCTAGTCTCAGTCCAGTCTCCATATTGACCGAATATTTCAAAGACGTTGATGCTCAAAAGAATGCCTTCACTGTCTACCGCTACCCGCTACCGGACCTGAGGTCCAGCAGCCTCAGAAAAAGGGTACTCTACATGCTCGTGTGCTGTGGAGAAGTGAGTTCACACGGCGCTTCCGATAATACTGGAAAACTTACTATTTCAAATCTCCATCCAATCAGATAGCAGCATTTCCCCAACGGTTGCAAACTTAACTGTCGCGCTCGTGACACCACCTGATGGATTTTTTGAAGAAGCTCACCCACGCGGTCAAAGTTAAATATTAACTGTCTACGACACGTCATTGCGAATGTTCTATGAGCTTCTATCTGTCACCTTGAATCGGACTGATAGTGACCTTGCCTCTCGTGAGTCACTGACCCAGATACAAATGCGCGGGAACTAAGAAATAATGCCTGCTTGTTTACCCGAAACATCCAAATACACATCAATGGCGTCTGAACGCAAATCTCGACGAAATTCAAAACAGAAAAAACGAAAGTAATTAAAAATCTATAACTGCCAAACTAATGGATGAAAACAAATGAAATTTTAGCAATCTAAATAAAATTAAAATTTCTTTCCACCAGATATGTTTTTGAAAGTAAAATATTTAAATTAAGAAATTTTGAAAAATGATTATTGGACTTAGAAATTATGAAATGAAATATGGAAAAGTTCGCGATTCTGAAAGAATTTGCCTGAATTAAAATAAATGAATTTGAACTTTCTGAAAAGAATAAAATTAACAATTAACCAATTTTTTAATCAATATTATTAAAAGGGAAATACACTATATTTTGGAATAATTTATTTTAGACTGTATATTATTTAAGAGTTAGAAAAAGTAAGTTATAAATATTTTGTTTTTAGATAATTTGAAATGAAGTTTAATTAATATTGCAAAGTGAATAAAATGTAAATTAAATTGAATGAATAAATATCCTAAAACATATGTAATGGAAAGATTCTGAAATTAATTTATGTTCTCACCAAAAGTAAACAATTTAGAAAGAATGTTAGATTTAAAATGCAAAAATGAAATTTAGCTTAATTAATTTAAATGAATTTTAATGAGTTTAATTAAATTGATGAATAAATTAAGGTTAAATATTAAAATACTGAATAAATTAAGAGTCAAATTTTTAAATCATAACATGTAGGATAAAATTGGTTAAAAAATATTATCTATTCTTTTTTAGAAATTGAGTAGTGTTGGGTCTTATTTCATTGATTTTTTGCCTGACCCGGTCCTGAAAATTTTGGCCTGTGTGAAGAATCTGCTTTATATAACAAGTACAGCATACATGTTGATAGTTTACATTTATAATGAAGAATGTACATTATCAGTTTCATTCATTCTTAAGATTTCATGCTTAATGATAATATTGTATTTAAACATGCAATTTATTTCAATTGTATACAGTAAAAACCATCTATAATGAAGCTGAAGGAAACATGAAAATAATTTGTTAAAATCAGCTTCTTTACCACATTAATAACTTTATGAAGAAATTTAGACAAATCTCTGTTAACACATCTCAAAATGCTAAATGTACATAAAAAGTTTAAAAAAAAATTAATAACACAAACAACTATTTACTTTCCAAAATGATAACAAATTTTAAAATTAGATTTCCTTAATTATATTTCAAATTATATTATTTAGTATTTGTTATAAGCAGGCGTTTTACCTTTAACAGGTAAAAACTGGTTTTTCCAAAGACATGGGAAAAACTGGGATAATCCTAGGATGTGTCAGTACTATTAGACTCTGTATGTATGAATAAATGTTAGTTTATAATGTCTTTATAAATTGAAGTTGTAATAAACGTGTTTAATTACTTTTCTTTACATCATCATGTGACTTAGCTCGTTGTAAGATATTAGGATACTGATGCAGTCATGCTGAATTATAACACAAGTTCATTGAGGCCGAACTTTTATTACTTTTATGTTTTGTAGTCTTCTTTTTAAGTCTGACCAGAGTTGCAGTAAGAGTCCAGCCGATTTAACTCCTACACTGTGCTGAGAAAATGTGCCACCAATTGACATGGTCTATATTAGCAATCCATTTATTGAAAATCCCCTGACTTCACGTCTGTTGCTTTGCTTTACGTAATTCTGATTTTTCTGTGTAGGTATCAAGAGAGTCAAAACTAGGAGTGAAGTTACTTTTAATTGGCTTAAACGGTTTTGATTGATGTGTGGTCAAGACCCGTACAATTCCTGGGCTAAAGCTTCTCCAGGCCTTAACCACAATTATCTGGAAATTGCGCTAACATTTGCCCTTTTAATCTTAGAATTAGTGGCAATTTAATATCCAAAAGTAATTTTTGCCATGCTAGGAAAACAACTTAAAAGGGAAAACTTCAAAATTAGCCATTAAAATTTAGAAAATATTCAATTAAAAATTAGTTTAAATTTGAGATTTCAAATGAGGTTTTAATATTTTATTATATTATATATATATATATATATATATATATATATATATATATATATACATATATATTTGGTATTATTCCATCTTGATATGCATTCTAGAGACTTCATAGATTTTCTTAATTACCTTAACAATGCAATGATTATATTTACATAATTTAAGCCACTATAGTTAATATATCACATGCCTACAACTATTCTTACACCTCTTTTTGGAATTTGAATCTTTAAATATGTATATTACTCAAAAATTTATTTAAATTTTTTTCCTTCTCTTTCATTAAATAATTAATTTCTATACCCTTAATTTCCTCTAACTATTTAGTATAACAATGAAATATTTTTTATAATATCATAGTACTATTAAAAGGCAAAAAAAAACAACGTTAAAAATGCACAAATAACACACAAAACAGCAGCAAACAGCTGTGTCGAATCCACAAGCGAGATTCTTCTATTAATCGATGAGAAGAATCTCACTTGTAAATTTGAAACAGCTGTTTGCTGCTTTTTTGTGTATTATTTGTGCATTTTTTATGTTGGTTTTCTGCCTTTTAATATCCATGCGCAAAGGTTTTATTTGCTATTTTTACATAGTACTATTGTTATAATATAAAAAAGAAAACAAACAGTATTTTTTACATTAATCTCATAAACAGAACAACTAATTGTTAACTTAGGAAAAGTGTTATAAAAAATCCTTACTCGATAAAAGCTGTAATGACATCTGATCCTTCCTGTATGTTGCTTGCTAAATATTTAATTAGTAATGGTCCTGCATTCGCAAGAGATGTAACAGCTTGGAATCTTAAAATATCACTACTTCTTGGTTGGCAATATGCACAGAACAATAAGTTCCATCTCTTAATACATTCAATTATACTGAAAAGAAAATAATGATGTCAATAAACATAAATCCACATATAAAAATATACAATTTTATCATGCAGATAACATATCAGGAGTGGGGAATTATGATGTGAATGAATTTTTAGGTAGCATTAAAGAAAAAAAAAAACTGCTGGCTACACAAAATAAATAAATTTTTTTTATATTATTTTATTTGTTGTCTATATTTTGTCTATATTTATTTGTTGTCCATATTATGTCAAATTGGAATTATTAGATCTGTCAAAATTACAGAATATGCTTTATGATATTTTCAAATATACATTACCTATTTTGTAATAATTATTACTCGCATATTAAGTTTTCAAAATTTGCTAATTTTAATTCTAAAGGCACATATAAACAAAAAAAATACATATTTTTGAAAGAGTGTATGTACATAAATAATAAAAACAAATTTTCAAGTAACATAAATTTTTTTACTGCATTGGTTAAATATATGAAAAAGGAAATATCTGCAAAGACTCCCAGAACAAATTTAAAACATTAAATTCTTGCTATTATCACATTAAACTTAAAATCCAGAATATTTTTCACAATAGAATTTTATCATAATTTCATGTATTTGGAGTAACATTTAGATTGAATAAATTAATTAAAAGTTATTTTAAAATCAAGCACACTGTAATGCTATCTCAACCAAAACTTCTACAACATACACAAAGGTGATCTTCACAATCTTCATTAGGGGAAATAACTCATGAGTGAGGTTCTATAACTGAGATAAAATGCTCTCCAAATAATCGGGCAACATGTCATAGGATCTCGTGGAGAAAGTATAAAAATAAGAAAGTTTGGTCTCACTAATCAGTAAAACTTTCATGCTTTCGAGCTGTAGTGAGAAAATTATGATTCTTATTATGAGATAACTTCTCGTGAGATAGATCAACATGGATCTCTGATGATGGCCTACATTAAGCAAAAACTTTTCAAGCTGATGTGCTCCATTTCACAAAGCACCCAGGCTTTGCCAGAAAGAAGCATTGCTTTGGTAGCAATCAAAGACTTGAGATAAATCCTGAATTTTTAAGTTATTATAGAGTGAAGTTTAACATTTAAGAGAGATAGTTTTGTCACAATAAAATGTGACATTCATATCCCTATTGCATAACCTTGTGTTCAATTACCCATTTGTAACATTAATTTCTATTATTTTAATGGTATATTTTTATTTTAATTTTAATTTCTTTTTCCCTTTATTCAGCATTTTTAATTACCTTTAATTTAATGTATAATTTATCTTTCTATGATGATTAGTTAATTTTTTGAGCTCCTCTCCGAATGACGCCGTATTTAAATTTTTATTATTCAGTCAGCATCCCGTTTCGGGCAGCTGCCATTGCTCCCGAATGCCATGTGGTTGTAAAATAGCTTTCTTCCTCATGCAGTCGCCTGGAGTATAATTCCTCGTTCATCTCTGTGGTGATGCACGCACAGCGATTTTAACTTGTCCTCACTGATTGGTCGAATCGCTGGTTGATCGACCATCCCTCTTTCTTGATGCATCATTTTCAAGCAGGCCAATTCAGTTGCAATGAATTCATCAGAGAGGTTAGTAGATTCATTTTCTCTGGCTCTGCGGAAGCCTTGTGGCTCCGTAGATGTCGTGTTTTACACAAGTCCTAGTAATAATTTTTATAGTGAAAATTGTTACTGTCAACAGTATCTTTCCCAAACAGCTTTTAAACACTTAATGAAATAGAAAAATAATTAGCTAGCTCAAAATGATTCCTGACCTTTTATTGTGTGCCTGCGTGATGCATTCTTCTGAGTTGTCGACGTAATCTTCAATTTTCAGAATTCATCATCTTTGTCTATGAGTAAGACCATCCAAAAACTGTGAGTATCCTTTTTATTAATTATTTCATCACTGTATTAAAACATTAGCAAAGCAAGAACCTGGAAATTGCTATATCGCCACAGTGACCCATGCGGTCACCATGTGTTCTGTTAGGCTTGGCTTGAAGCACATGGCCTGGCCAGATTTTATTGGACTCAAGATTCTCTCTTCTGACAATTTTAATTAAGCTATTGTTTTGGCTATATCACGTGAGGACCCATACAGCCCAATGCCGATAATTAGGAGCTTCGTTGAACTTGTCCGTTCGGGTCAGAGACCAGGAAGTAAGAGAGAGAATGCTTCCAAGTGATGCTGGAATTAAATCTTTTCCCACTAAAAACCTCAAAGCAGATACCACAGTGTGAACAAAGTACACAAAATGCTGGAGTGAATCGACTTGCGAATTGTAAAATTACTGAAATGTCGACCTCAGTTAGATATTTGAAAATTAGCCAAAAGAAAAACGTTAAAAACAATAGGGCATTTACTTTTTGAAATAAATGAAAATAGTTTAAATCACGATTGCTGATAATTAAATAAATTTGGAAAAAAGGGAATTACGGGCATTAAAAAGTGAGAAATTAAATTCTTTAAATTAACCCTCTCACAGACAAGCCCGTTTTAATACGTTCACTAAGCTCTAGGTTTCACTGCAATACAAGCAATTTTAAAATTAATATAATTCGACAGATATAATGCAGTTTTAATTCATTGGGTAATGATTGATATCCTCAAGGTTTACATTCATATATATAATTAATTTTTTTAGTAATTTTGGAATAAACACCTTTTTTTAGCATTTAAAATAAAATACAGAAAAAACATTACAATTTAGCCCTTTTGCTGGACTGTCAGAAGGTTTTTTTTTTAAAAAAAAATATATATTTTAAAATACGAAAATAGAAATTTTTATTTTTTAAATAAATAGATGAAAGAAATGTTTGTCCTGTGACTTAACACTACTAATTGCTATGATGTAACCATGGCATCCAACACTAGACTTACCTCTGTAGATGTACATCTTTAAAAAATATATTTAACTGTCACTACAAAAATACATTGTATAGTATAAAATTAATTTTGCAGTTGTGTAAATTTTATCTTAACAATTTTTGACTGTAGGTTGCATTTTGCTGGCTCGTAAAAGTTTTTTTTAAATCTCTCACTCTTGATTATAATTAGTAACATCCCTTTAAAACATTTCACTTTACATATCATTATCGATTACATGTTGATTTTATTTATTTATTTATTTTTTTTGCTGCCCCCAAAAGATTTGTATATGGAACAATGTTAAAATATTTTCTTACATCATATTTTTAACTATCATTATTTTATACAAAGCTATGGAAATTGCTGATGAGTCTGAGAAAAGTTATTGCTCATTTGATAACCAAAAATTGAGACATTTTGCAGCAAACACTGATGCAGGTGCAAACAAAAGAGGTGGGTAAATAAATATCGATTTTTGGCCCGCTGATAAAGCCAATTTTTTTTTCTTTTCTCTAAGATGTTTTGATTGTTTTAATATAATTTATGATGTACACTGTCTCTTTGATCAATTTTTGTTTGGAGATTGTTTAAATATGTTTTACAAGATCAGAAACGTAGGTTTATTCAGCAAATGTTTATTATGTTATTTATGTAATATTTTTATCATGTATTTCAATTGTGTCAATTTGATAATATATATATATATATTATATACATATATATATATATATGTCATTAGAATCCTATTTTAAATCTAAAATTTAAATTAATTTCCAATCTAACTCTCAATGTATAATTCTGAAACTGTCCCTTTTAAGTTTGTTTCCTAGCCCAACAAATATATTACTTTCAAATATTAAATTGTAATCAACTTTAAGACTCAAAATGCAAACATTAACACAATTTGCAGTTGATTGTGGCTGAGGCCTGGAGAAGCATAGGTCCAGGAATCATCCAGATTTTGACTAACACATCAATCAAAAGCTATTAAATAAATTAAGCTTAAGTTCCTTTCCAATTTGACACCTTCACCCCCTGCTGTAAAATATTAAAAGTGCTAAACAAAAAGGGAAAGAGCATGTGAAAAAGAAAGATTTTGAGATGTTCAATCTGTCCTAGAAAGATGTAATAATTAAATATTAATATGGTTTGTAGAGCCTCCTACAAATTCATGACTACTACAACTGGACAATAAAAGAGGTTCAGTCAATTAGCAAGGTCACGAGTAAAATTATTTTATTACTTCCTTCACAAGTCTTTCAAGTTATCATTTTAATGCTACTATCAGCCAACATTCTACAATAATCTTGTATTTGCAACAGAAAGCACTTATGTCTCCTGATCATTTCACACACATATACAGAGTGGCCAGAATTAACATCTCTATATATTGAACTACTTGGTGTATAAGATTCAAATTTTGTACACATACCATTCAAGACATGGGGAAATGGATTACATGGAAAAAAAAATAGTTCCAGAAATCACCAATAGATGGTGTTATACAACAGGACATATGCTGAAAAGACACAAAACCACATTTTATTTGAATGTACCAAACATTCATGCAACAAGGACCTTATCGACACAGGCAATGACGCTCCATATGGTTACGTTCTTGAAGACGTAAAATCTGCAGTCTCTGGACAACTTATGCAACTGCGGTTGCGGATCATAACTGGTTGACTGAGATGCTTCTCGGTGATATCTTCTTTCAAGTCTACAAAAGTTACCAGATGTCCTCGAAAAAACAAAATTTTTTAAAGTGTTCCAAAAGCCAAAAATCACACAGATTAAGATCCGGAGGACAAGATGGCCAGGTTATTGGAAACATATGACCAATTACTCTGTCATTAGTGAAATGTTGCTGAAGAAACTGCTGTACACAGAGTTCAATGTGTGGAGGCACTCCATCTAGCTCAGTGTTTCCCAACCTTTTTTAGGCCATGCCCCCCTAAATCCTATCTAAAACCTCAATGCCCCCCCCTCCTTCCGCCTGTAACAAATAATACTTATTATATAAAAAAGTGAACTCTTATTCCACTAAAACAGTCCTAAAGTCTTATAATTGGATCTAAATAAAGAACAGTACATTCACAAAAGAAAAAGAATTAACGCAAAGAAAGTACTTTTGAAGAAATCGTTAATAATAATAATAGTAATAATATTCAGCGATGTACAAAAGCAAATTAACTTTTTTATTATTTAATAGAAAATTGAGATACATAAATAAAAACTTTAATTTTAACTGAAGCTTTTTCTATGATGCTTTTATAATTTTAATTATTGGCAGTAGAAAGAATACTAAATAAATTCAAAATAGACTTGACATGAACAGAAAAAAAATTAATGAGATCCTTATGCTTCATGATGGCTGCAGAGAGCTTTTATATCAGGCTCTAATTTAGTCAAATCTAATATCAAGTCCCCTGGTTTAGTTATGTAAAGTCGATTTCTTTTCTTCAGCAGTAAATCATTTACTGCACTAAAACCACATTCAACTAGGTATGATGATGAGAATTATAACAATATTTTTTTCTCAAATTTTCCTGCATTTGGATATTTAGATTCTGTCTCAGCACAAAGCCATGCCATCACTCTTTTTATACTGAATAAGGTTTTAACTGACTCATCGTTTTGAATTTCAGAGAGTCCTTCTGGGCATCGTATTGAATCATCAGATGATAAGTCCACTAACATTGGCTGCATGACCCATTATGCGAAATCCATCACTACATAGTATAAAACAAAGTCGCTTTTTCTGTCCCTATATCACTATGTACGCTTAAATCTTTAAAACTACGCAACGGATTTTGATGAGGTTTTTTTTAATAGATAGAGTGATTCAAGAGGAAGGTTTATATGTATATCCATTAAATAGTGGAGAAAGACTGTTATTTTTGAGGTTTTTAATGTGATGTCGTAAATAATTTCATTTTTTCCGCTTATACATTGCAAACGCAGGCTGAACCCTACAAGATTTATCAAAATAATGTACTAATTATTGTACACAAGGTCTACAGAAAACACAAAGAGATGAAGGTTTTCAAGATTAACCCGAAGCAAAGCGAGGGAGGGCCGCTAGTTTTATATAAATCAGAAAATCTATCGTTCAGATCAGAAGCCAACATTTTCAAATGATCCACAATAACAGTTATAGCGGCATCGGTCATCTCGCATTATTTTTAACCAGCAAAATAGATCAAACTTTCTCTCAGAAATAGTATGTTTCTGCCATATCTCGCTGAATGTAATAAAGTCAAATATTTTTGCTTTTGCATTTACAAGTGTTTTATCTTTTTTTTTTTTTTTTTTTTTTAATTGTTTATTCAAGTTTTTCAGTTTTTCCAAGACATCTGCTAAATAACTAACAAATGATTTTCCATCAATGGCTTGTAGGTGTTTCATGTCAGACTTCTTATTTAAAAACTCACCAAGGACATCAAACAACTCCATGAATCTTTTTAAGTATTTTCCCTTTGACAGCCATTTTATATCAGTGTGAAGTAAAAGACGAACATTATCTGCGTTTTTACCTTCACAAAACTGCTTTAATAGACGCTCACATTTGGCGTTGGATATTATGTAGGTGATACATCTTACAACAGATTTCAATATATCATTAAGAATAGGTGAAATGTTTTTTTATTCTAAACTCTTGGATGGCACAATGCACAAGAAGCATTTATGGATTTTCATCTTTCATTAGTTTTAAACATCCAGTTCTCTTATCCATCATAACTGCAGCACCATCTGCTTTGCAAGATGCTATATTTGTCATTGGTATACTATTTATATCTAAGTAATTTTTCAATGTATTAAAAATATCAGAGGCAGTAGTGGTGCTCTCTAATGAGTTACAGAAAATCAATTATTCAGTAAATTCACCTATATCAACATACCTTACATAAGTAAGCAATACGACTTCATCGTCTCTTAGAGTTGATTCGTCCATTTGTATGGAGAAATTTCTTGGTTTTAGATTTTCAACAAGTTGTGCTTCAATGTCCTCACTCATTTCATCTACTATTCTACTAATAGTATTGTTACAAAGTGGCTTGGATTTCACTCCTTTGTCATCTTTGCCCATGACTGTTTTAAGGAATATTGATATTGATGGTAATCAAATTTTCAACTATAGTGTGATTTTTTCCAGATTTAGCAATGCGTAAAGATATGTCATAACTAGCCTCAAGAGTACAATTTTCTGTAGCAGTTTTTGTGTGAATAGAGACTTAACTGTTGGTCTTTTTTCAATTTTTTTCTTTTGAAGTTCTAAAATAACTTAAATTTGAATTCATATACTCACTATGTTTTGCCTTCATATGTGCTTTAAGACGACCTAGTTTCATAGATTCATTGCTTAATCATTGTTTACATAAAAGGCAGAAAGGGTGTGCAGTGGTTTCATCGGGGTTTGCCGGTATGAAACCAAATTTTAAGTATTCATCTAAATACATTTTTCAGATTTTTCACAGAAATACTAATTACATTTTTCTAAATATTTTTTTAATACTATACACAATCATATGATAAATAATAATTTGATATGCATATAGTGAAGTAAGCTAAAGTTAACTAGAGTATATGAAAACATCAGCGACGTTTAAATAAATATATAAAAATAGGATTAATTCACTTGTTGCATGACGACGATTACAAAACAGAAGAGAACCAAATTACTTGATAGAGCATCAAGTAATTTGGCCCAGAGGATTATCAAAGAAAACTACAGAAACAGTTTTTAAAAACAATAGCCGAATATACAGTACAAAATAGTTTGCACACATATTCAGAACAAATTGTTCACGCACTTATTTGTTCATAAAAAAAAAAAGGAAAAGAATGAAATAATTTATTTAACTACTTGGCCTGTTTAAAGCCTATGCAAACCTATACTACATTTAAAAAAAGAAAAGAAAAAAATCCTTATTTAATTGTAGAATTTGCGATTCAATAGCAGAAACATTTCTTTTCATAAATAGTGGTAGGAGGTGGCAGTTAATCCGTGTGTTACTTGAGCCTCATATATTCCAAATAAGTACTTGTGTTCAAAACAAAAACAAATTATGCGAATACAGTTGCATTAACTGAACCTGATTATTTCAAAACATCACAATTTCCATTCATCACACAGAACAAATTTTATTTTAACCTTTTCAACGCCACAAACTGATATATCTGTTCACTAAGCGGTAGGTTTCTCTGCAATAGAAGCATTGTTTAAATTAATGTATTTCTACAAATATAATGCAGTTTTTAAACGTTGAGTAATGATTAATAATCTAAAGGATTATATTCATTTATTTAATTAAGATTTTTATATTATGTTCCAAAATTCAGCTTTTTTTAGCATTTTAAAAAATTACACAGAAAACAACATTAAAATTTTGCCCTTTTGCTCGGTGGCCAGAGGATTTTAAAAAGTATAAAGAATAAATTATGAATTATAAGAAAAGAAGTGGTAAGTATTAAAGCTTATTTTAAAACTTTAAACTAGAAAATGCATATGGAATAAGAAATTTTGAATATAGTTCAATTAATTGAATGATGAATCAATTAATGAAATTTGAATATAGCCAAGTCAATAAATTTAAGTTTTAAAATTTTATGAAATCAGAAAATGAAAGTTATTAATTGAAATTATCATAAAAAATATGTTTAAGAATTGAAATTCTTATTGAAATATGATAATTTCCAATATAGTCATTGCTAAGTTAAACTGCTACATCCGTAATATAATGGAGGTAGCAGTTAAACACATTAAAATAAAAAAAATTATGACATCATACAAAAAGAAAAAATCTTGAAATAATTAACAGATATAAAATGCTATTATACAGTTTCAAAACTTATTTTAAATAAGTGTTGTATTTATATTACTATTAGGAGATGCCACAATGAGAGGCCATTCCCGCTGAATTGAGATATTTGTAATTCTTTCCGAGAACTATTAAAAAATGTTGTCCCTGACTATATTCCAGAATCAGATATTCGCTCTAGGATCCTAAGATAAAGATCTCTAAAAAATGCATTTTAATGGGTTGATAGAACTTCTGGTCATGTATCTGACGGTAGCGCTTTATCGTGTTTTCCCAAGTGTCAATTTAAAACAGTTAAAATTAAAAAACAATGTTTTAATACAGAAAATTTATTTCTCAAAATGCTTTTTAAATTTTTGTTTAATTTTTATTATTTTTTAAAAAAATCTTTCAAACTGTTTTAGGATTTAAAGAACTGACATCTGAATTTCTCCAAATTCTCAAATTGCCCCCCAAAAAAGTCAGATTGCCCCCCCTGTGGGGCGTACGCCCCCCGTTGGGAACCACTGCTTAAAGGTAATTGAGTCAAGACATTGCTGCTGTTGCAAATAGATTTCAACAAAAGTTTCGAGCATATCTTTGTACACGTTAACAGTGATGGTGCATATCATAAGGCCATTATGAGAGGCCTCTTCGAAAAAGAAAAGTCCAAGAATGAATATGGCTGTGAATCCACACCAGACTGTAACTTTCAGAGAGTGGAGTGGAATCTCTTGGAAGGTATGGGAACTTTTTGTGTCCCAAATGCGACAGTTATGTGTGGTCACTATTCCACTTAGATGTAAATGGTCCTCATCGTTCAACAGAATCTGCCATGGCCATGATAAATCCACCTCAACTCTAGAAAGAAATATCAATGCAAAGGTCAGTCACTTCTCCCTGTTGATTATAGCTGATTTTGTATGGGAAACAACGCACCATTTTTTTCAGTACGTTCCACACTGTGTTATAGGGAATACCCAAGTGTCGTGACACTGCACGTACACTACTACAGTCTACAACATTATCCATTGTCTGTTCAATAAAAGCGGTAGCAACATCTGAATGAACCGGTTTGTATCCTCGACCTGGCTGAACATCAAGATGTCTAGTTTTCTCGAATCGATTGATCATTCTCCTGAGAGCTCGTGGAAGAAACGGTCCTTTGTGAAAATTCTTAAGTCAGCAAAACTCTCAAAATGAAATGCAGCATTTCCCTTGTTTTCATAAAAGCTTCTCTAGCATAGTGTATTCTGGCAGCGTGACAGCCATAACTGATAAGGCTGACCTTCCCCAGTTTTTATCCTTTTTATACCAAAACATAGATGCAAACCATTGGTTTATGAAAATTTTTATGTTAACAATGCGAAATTGCAATTGCAATGGCAGCTGAAGCTTCTTTTTTTTTTTAAATTTTCTTCCCCACCCCCCTCTCTCCCCCTAAGAGTAATATAAATTAAAAAAGAAAAATTTCATTTCGCATTTTTTTTTTTAAATTATTATTTTTGTCTTTTTTTAATTTTTTCTATTGTAAAGTGCCATCTACTTGTGTTTCTAGATTTTTTTTGCGTAATTTGTTTCCCCATGTCTTAAATAGTATGTGCATAAAATTTGAACTCTTTACACTGAGTAGTTCGATATACAGAGAGGTCAGATATATGAAAGGATAAGAAAATAAAACTCTTTTAAAGTTCAAAATTTAAAATTAAAATTCCCAGTTTCTTTTTGCTAACTTTTAATTCTAATACTCAAAACTAATTTGTCCCTATTAACTTTGTTTCTTAGCCTAACATTTATTACTTCCAGAACTCAAATTTGAACTAACTTTAGAATAAAAATCACTGTTTAAAGTGCATCCATCTCTCCTGTGTTTGTGGTTAGGCCTGCATGAGCCATTCCCCGGGAAGGCCCTGCACAATCTGGCACAGACATCAATCAAAAGTAAAGAGCCAATTGAAAGAAAAGTCCATCCCATGTTGATACTTCTGCCCATATTAATACTTCTGCTTATCTGATAATTCTGCCTTCTGGAATAATTTTAATTACTCAAATAAATAGACGAGACAACAAAAAGCTTGTATCTTTTTCCTCTAACTAATTGTTTTCTTAATCCATGACACTCACATACCTTCTAATAAGATGTGAACCTAACTAATTTTTATAACTCAGGACACTGGACCTTATCTTAAAAGGATTGTGGTTGTAACTTAAAAGGAATAAAGATCAGGTCCAACATGAACTGGTTCCTTTTTCCTAATTTACTTTCATGACTACATATCAATCAAGTAATTTGCTAGAATGACGAGGAAAAGAGAATAAAGCTCCAATATATTACTTATATAAATCAAATTGATATAGCTGAATATAGATAAAATAATTATTAATTTATTAAAAAGGTGCATAAAATTTATTTAAAACCATTCCATTAAATATAAGTAGGTTTTAAAAACATATGTAAAAATATATTCCAATATTAACCCGATCTTTCAATCTCAAACATGATCATTTTCAACCTTTTTAGTACATTAATAATTATTTTATCTACATTAATTCTAGGTGAATGTGACATTCCACTTTAAACTCTTTTTGAGTTTTTCTATTAGATATAATTGAAACACATTACAATGCTTCTGACCTTGTATGACACATTTAAGCAATCTTCAAATAAACATTGATCAGAGAGGCAGTAAATATACATTCTAATTTATATTAAAACAATCAAAACATCTTATAGGTCAAAAACCAATAATTATATATTGTGTAATTACAAACGAATATTTGCACTATGGGACATGGGCGTACACGGGAGAATGTAGGGTTCAGAAAAAGGTTTTCCCTTCTAATTATCTAAAAAAAAAATTATTGAAAGAATACAAATATAAAAAACTGTTTGTGATTGTTATTCAACAGATTATTCTATGATTGCAGTTATATTATATTATATAATTGCTTTCAAGATACTCATCATACTTCATTGCGATTGTAAAACTTAATTTTACAAAAATCATTGCTTATCCACCCACCTCCTTAGTTGAAATTTTGCTTAAAAAATGGTTGCGCTTCCTAAACATGATGAAGCAAACTATTTTGAATGAAGTATAAAATTTACTACTATTAAAAGACATATTAAATAAATTTCATATAACATTTTCTTTAATGGTATCTTAAAGTCCTGTTAGGATATAAAGAATTAAATTCTGTTTACCCAGTCTGTTTTTACATTCAATATAACTATGTATTCTAATACATTTAAAGTTACAGTAAGCTCTGTCTAAGGCGGAATACTATCTACAACGGAAATTTACTTGGTCCCGATCGATTCTGCCTTAGACAGAGCTTACAGTAATTTTAATTGAAGAAAATTCATTGACAGTATCAGATGGGAGAAAAAATAAGCAAACATTATACAAAACATGTTCTTTCATCTTTGTTTGCAAGCTCCTAAAGCTGAGCAAATAGGTTCTATGAGCTCTTTGTAGGGTTATCATATTTTGAATGGATAAGTAGGGTTATGGCAGGGACGGCACACCTCTACCATGCACGCCAAAGGTGGCATACATCAGAACATTTTCGCCATGATATTGAGTGAAGTTCTAAATTAAAATACAGTGAAATTACAGAAAATACATGAATTTAGAATATAACTGAGCTTTTTCCTATTGCTTGTCAGTTCAATAGATTGGAAACTGAAAAAAATTGAATGCAATTTATTTAATTCCAATCTAGTTCAATACAATCTCAAAAACTTATTAACCCTTTAATGTTCTTTGAGATAATAGTTTCCCAGGTTATGTTCCCCACCACTGCCCTCTAAAGGGCTAAGGAGTCTTATTGGTTCTTTTGTGCATCCCAGCATTCTGCTGCGAACTGGTATAGTATAGTTCTTCTATCTGCTGTTGGTGCATGAAAAATGCCATTTTTTCTATCTCTGGAGTAGATTATTAACTTCTCTTTAAACAATACTGCAATTGATGTGTACATACTTTAGAACATCCTACCACTGTGAGAACAAAAAGAAGAGTTCTTACTACTCTCATAGTGGCAAGACCTCCTTTTGCACTTCATGAAAATATATTATTTCTTTTGAAATGTGTTGTGTTAGCTTCTTTTTTATGGTTGATTTAAGATATATTTTTCCTTGATATTATGAGACAAAACTTTAGAAATTCTTATTTCTTGATGTTCTAAAGATATTAAAAAAATGTCACCTACAATCAAACTTTAAAACAATGTAACACCATAAAATATTAAATCAATAGAAAATTAGGAGACTATCGAAACAGAAAGATTATTGGACATTAGAAGCAAAAATGGCGATGATAAAAATATGGTAATTTGGAATATAATTCCAGGCACATAAAAGCAGTTTGTTTACACAACTTCATCTTTTGTATCACTGAGTAAAGAAGCTGGTGTTGTCATTTTGTCTTCTACCTATGCCTGCAAGTCATTTTCGAAAGTGAATAATATGGAAAATTCAAGTAGAAAATATATATTACCTATTTTTTTTCTTTAAATCCTTCTAAAATATTTGCAGTAATTTTAATTCATTGTTTTTTTTTTTTTCCCAATGTTGCTGGCACATCATAGTCACATAAAATATTTTTTGGAAACAATTGGCATGCAGATGCAAAAAGATGCTGCGCTGTCCCTGGGATAAGAGTGCATTACTGTATAAGTATGCATATCTTTCCTAGCTCTGTTCCTATTGGTTCAGTTGGATGAATACAAGAAGAATGAGCAATTTTTTTCTCCCGACAGAGGTAAAGGTGCTTAAGTAAAAATACAGTATCTTTCAGCAGGTGCAAATGAATTCTGTTAACCAAAATGTTGTGTGAATGATATGGCCATAAGACTTTTCATAAAAACAGCAAATGTACAGTTTTTAGGATACTATCTTAGCTACATTAATAAGCTGTTATTTAGTCAAAAAATATTATTCAAGTATGAGAATCACAGGCATTTATTTAAAGGAAGTGCTTTTTTTTTTAATTACATACTTTTATTTTCATTTATTTTTTTTTTTTTTGTAATTTTACTCCATCATAAATGAATTTGTTAAAAATGCATTATTTTCTTGAAGTAGTATATGTCAAGGTATTTTTATGTATTTACTTGTAATTATATTGTAATTTAATTATACAGGGTGATCACGAATTCATGGTACAAGCTTTAAAGGTTGGTACAAGACACTGAAACAATCATTTATTGTATAGGAAACCAGGGTCAGAAATCCATTTATTTAGTCAAAATTACAGGGTGTCTCACTCCAATCCGAAGTTGTCTTTTCATTCGTAACTTTAATAGTAGTGAAGATACTTTAACGAAATCCTTACAATATTTTTACAATTCATACAAAGGTGAATGTCTGTTGTGAATTTTGTTAAATTATCTATCTCTACTACGGTTGAAGTTATGAACGAAAAAGATACTTCAGTTAGAGTATGATGCCCTGTATCTGGGCATCTCATCATTTTACCATAGGAAACCAATGACACTGGTTTCGTGTACAAAAATTGTTTGTTTGCTACAGTGTCCTATACCAACCCTTAAAGTTTGTACCATGAATTTTGGATCATCCTGTATATCTAACAATTAATTTAATTATGTTTTCATATATATTTACTTCTAATCATATTTATTGAAATAAGACACAAAATACAACAGTACCTCTCAATAGGGTTCAGCAACAGGTGCTTGATGCATAAGGACCACATAGAAAAAGCATAAGCTGACACAGAAAGGCCGGAATCAAGATGCAGATGGCACTCAAGATCTTCCATAACAAAATTAGCAATGGAATCTAATACAACTTTCCCTGTAGAATCATCCTTAGATAAATTTATCATGAACTTTAAGGCCTCTAATATTACGCTAGGATGTTCTTCAGGAGAGAGGTATTTTAAAACAGATACCTAAAGAGCAATTTAATCATTAAATCAGTAGTAATACTCATTCTAAAGAAATTAACAAATTAAAAGAAAATTATGCATCAATTTACCACATAACTGTCAAAATGAAACTTTTCAAAAGTTTTTCTTTTCATTTTTTTTCATTTTATCAAATGCCATGAAAGTGATTTTTTTTTAATTGCAGTACTTTTACATACATGCTAGCCATGGTGAAAAAATTCTGCAGAATGTTGCTATGTTTCCAATAGATGCATTAGCTCCCAAATAAAACTTCAAATACAACATACAAATACGTTTTTACTCTTTATGCAATAAGTATGAAAACTTATATATATGGCATACTTTCTAGGTCATAGAAAATAAAGAAATAAAATATATGGGCTAAAATCTCATAAGTGTGATTTTTGGCTGCTGCTATTTGATTTCTAATAATTTCATATTATGCTCAATTTGAATTATATTACAGAATAATAATTAGTAGATGGGCACAAACTTTATTGAAAAATAAATATGATATGGCAGTTTTTATCAGACAAAACACAAATTGAACAAAAACAAATATTTACACATTTCACTCATATAAAAATTGTATTACTATGCACCATGAGATTCATATTTATAATAAATGCATTGTTTTTTAATTTTTTTTAATACTTATTATTTGTTGATGGTTTTAAACCTTCGCGACGAACATCCTTTACAGAATTTTTAATCTTTCACCACTGGTTTTTCGAAACAGAAATTTTTGCCTAGTTGAATCGCAGAAATGCTATGATTAAATAAAGCAAAGCTTACAATAAAAAAGTCCTTCCGGACTGTACCGGGAGGAAAAGGTAGCTTTCCTATATCTTCGTTTAAAATTTTAGCTAATCTTACTCGAAAACAGCAAGCTAAAATGCAAAGAAAGCGTTTACAAAATATTCGTTAATACTGATTTTGAATAAGAAATTCGCCAAATTATTGAGCTATAGCCAAATTGGCTTCATTTATGAAGACTTATTTTGGTCGCCAAATTTGGCGAGAATTTGGCGCTAACGGATATAAATATATAGTTTTATGCGTATGATTGGGAAAATGATTACAACAATGAAAGAAAATAATTTGTGAAAAATCACGGTCACTAAAACTCATAAATTAATCGTTGATTTTTTGTAATGTGCTGTCGTGTTTCAAAATGTCAGCCACCCTAGAATTTCAAACTGCTCTATCTCAGCCAATTTTTAAGATAGAGGTAAAACAAAAAATGCTCTGGAATCCTTGTATCAAGGCCTAACACTTAATTAAAAAATAAATTTGAATTTTTAACTTTTTTGAATATTTATTTTAGTTTTAAAATTTTCAGTGGCCGCCATCTTGAAACAAGATGACGACAAAGCTGGCCAACGAACTCGGTCGAGGCATTGGTGAGCTTAATACACACAATTAGTTTCATCCAAATTAATTTATAAATACGAGCGTTATCGTATGACATAGATCAGATATATATATATATATATGTAACGAATTATTGAGAGGGCAGATGGGCGCATCCTTTTACGTTGCGTGTGCGTAATTTCCGGGACCGAGGCGACGTCGTGTCGTGGTCGTTGAAATAATCACAGAGTTCATTCCTGGAGTCTGACTTTTTTATCTATACTATTATATAAAGAGGAAACGGTGACTGACTGACTGACTCATCAACGCCCAGCCGAAACTACTAAAGTCAGGGTCACGCAATTTGGACTGTAGATTGCTGTTATGGCCTAAGCAAGCAATAAGAAGGAATTTTTGAAAATTCCCCCCCCCCCCCCCCCCGAAGGGGGTTAAAGGGGGGGTTCGAATGTTTTAGGTCATTTTGCCATATCTCAGCAGCAGTTATAGGTAGGAGCTTGAAATTCCAGAAAACAAATCTACTAAAAAAATGATTAAACACCTATTTCAGCGATTTTAGAAATTCCCCCCAGAAGGGGGTTAAATGGGGGTGGTCGAATGTTTTAGGTCATTTTGCCATATCTCAGCAGCAGTTATAGGTAGGAGCTTGAAATTCCAGAAAACAAATCTATAAAAAAATGATTAAACACCTATTTCAGCGATTTTAGAAATTCCACCCAGAAGGGGGTTAAAGGGAGGTGGTCAAATGTTTCAGGTCATTTCGCCATATCTCAGCAGCAGTTATAGGTAGGAGCTTGAAATTCCAGAAAACAAATCTACAGAAAAATGATTAAACACCTATTTCAGCGATTTTAGAAATTCCACCCAGAAGGGGGTTAAAGGGAGGTGGTCAAATGTTTCAGGTCATTTCGCCATATCTCAGCAGCAGTTATAGGTAGGAGCTTGAAATTCCAGAAAACAAATCTACAGAAAAATGATTAAACACCTATTTCAGCGATTTTAGAAATTCCCCCCAGAAGGGGGTTAAAGGGGGTGGTCGAATGTTTTAGGTCATTTTGCCATATCTCAGCAGCAGTTATAGGTAGGAGCTTGAAATTCCAGAAAACAAATCTACTAAAAAAATGATTAAACACCTATTTCAGCAATTTTAGAAATTCCACTAAGAAGGGGGTTAAAGGGGGATGGTCGAATGTTTTAGGTCATTTCGCCATATCTCAGCAGCAGTTATAGGTAGAAGCGCGAAAATCAGGAAAACAAATCTACTAAAAAAATGATTAAACATGTATTTCAGCGATTTTAGAAATCCCCCCGAAGGGGTTAAAGGGGGGTGGTTGAATGTTTTAGGTCATTTCGTCATATCTCAGCAGCAGTTATAGGTAGGAGCGCGAAAATCAGGAAAACAGATCTACTAAAAAATGATTAAACATGTATTTCAGCATTTTTAGAAATTCCCCTCCCGGAGGTGGTTAAGGGGGGTCGAATGTTTTAGGTCATTTTGCCGTATCTCAGCAGCAATTTTAGTTAAGAGCACAAAAATCAGGAAAACAAATCTACTAAAAACATGACTAAACATGTATTTCGGGGATTTTAAAATTTCCCCTCCCGAAGGGGGTTAAAGGGTGGTGGTCGAATGTTTTAGATCATATCGTCATATCTCTGCAGCAGTTTTAGATAGGAGTGCGAAAATCAGGAAAACAAATCTACTAAAAAATGAATAAAACACATATTTCAGCAATTTTGGAAATCCCCCCCAGAAGGTGGTTAAATGGGGGGATCGAATTTTTTAGGTTATTTCGCCATATCTCAGCTTTTATGTATGAGGGCGAAATTAATTAAAACAAATCTACTAAAAAATTGGTTAAACACGTATTTCGGCGATTTTGGAAACTCCCCCCAGAAGGTGGCTAAAGGGGTATTCAAAAGTTTCGGGTCATTTCGCCATATCTCAGCAGCGGATTTAGGTAGGAGCGGGAAATTCAGGAAAACACATCTACTTAAAAATGGATAAACATGCATTTCAGTGAGTTTAGAAATCCCCCCCCCCCCCAAAGGGTTTTAAAGGGGGTGGTTTCGAAAATTTTAGGACATTTCGCCATATCTAAGCAACTGTTTTATGTAGGTGCGCGAAATTCAGGAAAACAAATCTACTAAACAAATGATTAAACACGTATTTCAGTGAATTTAGAAATCCCCCCCCTCCCCCTAGAAGGTGGTTAAAGGGGGATTCGAAAGTTTTAGGTCATTTCGCCATATCTCAGCAACAGTTTTAGGTTGGAGCGCGAAATTCCGGAAAACAAATGTAATAAAAAAATTACATTTTCTACCCATGCAAAGCCGGGACGGCCGCTAGTTCCTTTATAAATAGTCTCTTTGGTACCAAGCCAGACCCAGGGATTTGTCGAGCCGATAGTTACATGGACATCATGGACTTAACAGCCGCATTAGAGATGGCAGTTTCGGGGCGGGGTTGATGTGGCTTCTACATTTAAACAGGCCCCGAGAACGATATTTCAGGAAGTGGCCGAGCGTGGGTTCTCATAGCAGTCAGGAGTGGCCGAGAAGCCATGAAAAATGCGTGCTCCTGCTTTTTGATGTAGCCTAACTCCAATATTTTTTGCTAGAGAGCGCTCCAGGGTGTAGGAGGTGAGAGGCTGCTAATTGATTATTCAGCTCTCGCATGATGCCCGGGTTTTTGGCCAGGCCAGTTCCATTGCCAAGCCCAAAACCACAGAACTTGCAAGAAGTGTTATACTCAGCACTTTTAAACTTAAGGAGAGATAAAAAATGATGCCTGAAAGTAATAATTGTGATGCAGGAAAACGAAGATATCAGGGGCAAATTAGATTTATGAAATTAGAAAAAAATGTTTTGGGGTTTTAAATTTTGAATTTTAAATTATCATTTTAAAAAGGGTTTTACTTTTTATCCTTTCATATATATATAAATCAACATTTGAACGGAGGGTGGTTTTGGGGTCATGATCGGTGAAAATATATCGAAATTTTCCGGAATTGCTTTCCTCAGAACAGCTGCAATAGGTAGCTTTATACTTTTTTGTATTGAAAGCTACCTAAAATAACTGTTGGGAATAATAAAGGATTCTGAGCATCTTATGCGGCACATGTACGTGTCGCTTGTACCCAAGGGGTTAATTATCAAGCTATGGGTTGAGGACAGGGGACAGTAGTGACTTTTGAGATACTGAAATTTCATTAAAAAAAAAAAAAAAAAAAACAGATTTTTACAGCAGAAGTAACATAATATTGTAGAACAATCACAGAAAAACATTTTAACATTAAATGAGCATTTTTATAGCAAAGAAATGTCGAGAAATATACTTGGGGCTGAGAAATCCCACTTATGAGATTTTGGCTCATTTATATACAGGTATACTTACTAAGTCACAGAAAAAAAAAGTAAATATTTGGTGTACTACTGAAAACGTTAAAAAAAAATAAATGCAGTGACATACAGGCCAACCTTTATTAGCAGTAGATTTACAATACAAATTTAGAAAAAAATCAGAAGCTCTTTTAAGAGGCACTATTTTATAATAAAAAGAAAGTAAAAGTAATTAAATAGAGTGTTTTTTCCAAATAAAAGAAAGGTAAGCTTTATTTAAATCTAAAAAAGGGGAAATAAAACACTTTCCTTCTCTTTTTAGAAAATTAACGGAAGTTTCATTTTTTTTCTTTTTAATGTGAAATCCCTTTTTTTTCCCACATAAGAAGCAACAAATAAACTGTTTTTCTTCTAATAGATAAGATACCGCTTTGTTCTTCATTATTTAAATTATATCTGGAAATTTTGCCAAAGGGACTATATCAGTTAATTTTGATAATTTAAACAATTCCAAATGCTTATGAATTTTAGTAACTTCAACACCACATAATACATAAAATGTTTAATTTTTTTTTCTTCCTATTGGCATTAAATTTTAAACAGGGTGGAAGTAGCTTTGTATTGTGCTAAATTTAACAGAAGGCTGGACAGCCAATTACAAAAATTTAATTCTACTATTTTTCAAATATTTCTGTATATAATTTTGTTTTTGTTAAAAAAAAAAAAAAAAAAAAAAAGAAGATTGCATTTTCTTATCAGAATTGCTGAAATAGAGAAAATTTCAGAAAGCTTCTACAAAATTTATAAGAACTGTTAGCTATGCAATAAGAAGATATTTTGTAAAATGATAAATTAGTAGGCGTAAGTTCTTCCTACAATCAAATTACATAGTCAACAGTTATGAATGGGATTTTCAAAACTTATGTTAGACAGTTTTTAAAAGCATTTGACCTATAACAAAGAAGAAAAAAAATCAATAACACCCTTTGAATACCATAAAAAATGCAGTTTTATTGACAAATAGTTCAGGAAAGTTTATGATAATTAATCCTCTGACTATTGAATAAAAAACTATATAAGAATTAGCAGTCGGGTTGATGTAAATTGAGCCATATGTAAATGTATAGAATTACCAAAATTCAGATAAACTATTGATTTATAATGAGTAACAAATTGTAAAGCATAATCAATATAAACACACAGAAAATAAAATGCATTGTAATGACTAAACAATAATTATTATTACTATCTTCAATTTTTGTGTACATGACATACAAATGAATGAATATTGCTTTTGGATATATTGGACAAATTTTGGTAGTCAGAAGATTAACAAAGTAAATAATATGTCCCATAATGTAATGCCATCATTTACAAATAAAACATACATGTATTTACAGAAAAGAAGAAAAAAAAATCTAACAAAACTTACAAAAATGTCCTTCCACAGTATCAAGTTACTTTCAGCATAAAAATGCTCAGCAGTTTTTTCAGAGTTTAATTTTGCAGATAGAAATTGAAGACAGACAATCTTGATACTTTTATTTTTTGAAGCTATACTTTTTATATAAAGAGGTACAGATTGCAATGCACAACTTTTAAGACCAGCTGAAACAACTTTATTTTCATAAAATAGAACTCCAATCTAAAATGTTCATAATACATATTTATTAGCAAAAATAGCAAGCAAGCTGACAAATTTTACAACAAAATATTTTACATAATAAAGCAGTTAAAAAAGAAAATATTTTATGGAGGGGTTTATATTCACATAGCTATCAACTTAGAGCCCTACACGAGCCAGGTTCTATCTGACTTGAACCCAAAAATTCTGTTTAAAGTCAACCCACAACCTGACAAAAAAAAAAAAAAAAAAAATCATCAACCAGAAACCTGATTAGGTACTTATGACTGCAGTTAATATAATGTGACTGTAATAACTAAAATACAAAAGAAATTATTAAGGACTTGAATTGCAAATCCCCCCTAAAATTTGGATTAAAGGACAAAATCCCCCCCCCCCCTTAAATTCAATCCGTATCTTTTTCAGATTGTAGAAAACTTTTGTTTCATAATACTTGGAAGTAACATGGCAGGCCACCAAATTAGTCTTGGTGGTCCATGGGTTGAAAACTCCTAGTTTAATAAAAAATATAAGCCTGATGTATGTTGAAAAAGAAAAATAATTTCAAATACCAACAATAATAATAATTTAAAAAAATGTTCAAGTTATTTATTGATGTGGAAAGGGATGAATTAGAATAAAAACAGTGGAAAATCACAACCATTTTTCTTACTTGCTCTTACTATATGTTGTTAATATATAAGCTATCACTACCTCTTTTTACTCAAAAGTTCAGTTAAAATTTCTAAAATACAAGCAGTTACTCTGAAATTTCTTAGCAATTACAATAGCAAAATACAGAATCTGAAACTTGGGTAATACTAACTTAGACCAATATTAGACTTTTTATCAAATATAAATTAAAAAAAGTCCAATTAAGCATAAATTAAAACTTTGGATTAAATACGAATTTCAAATTGCACTTCAATTTTTTGCATTTCAATAAGGTCTCCTCCCCACTCTACACCTGAAAAAGTATTTTTTTATTTCCTTACTTACCTCCGCCCTCCCCCCTGCTCACTACGCTCTCCAACCCCCTGCATAATCGCTTCGCGATACTGATTGGTATCATGCAGCATCCCTATTTTCTAGAAGAAAAGAAAAGAAAAAAAAGCCAGGAAGATCTATGCAGATTTTCATTGGTCATTTCCAAATCGTTCCGCACTTTTCCAAATCGTTACTTTTTTTTAAATATAGAGTGATATCAATCTGGATAATTGGAATTTTACTGTATTTGTAATTCAATCTTAAAAAAATATTTTTTTTGAAGAAATCATTTAAGGGTTACACCAAGTCAGGTGATAGAAAAAATGATGTTTTTTATAATTTTTTTTTTCTTTAAGCAATTAATTTTTTTCTTTGACTTTTTATTTTATGATACAATACTTAAAGATAATTTTGATGTATTATTAAATAAATAAATAAATATATATATATACTATATATACTTAAAGTTATTACTGCACTTTTGATTTTTTTTTTCTGGCACCCTTAATGACCATTGTAGCTTAAACTTCGTTTATTGTAAATAAAAAAAAATAGTTGTTATTAATTAAATGAAGTTTATTTTAGAGACTGGATGAAAGAATTAATGAAAAATGAAATTTTTTCAAAATGACGGCTGTTTAAAGAGAAAGTTAAATAATTAAAAAAATACTGCTTTTTGATGGTAGAAAAAAAAGAAACTTCATTCAGTCTCTACATAATTATATAAGAAAAGAATCAACAAAATTAAAAGTGAATCAATTCATTAGTTTTGAGAATCCTGGTCACTGATTTGAAAAATGCACTTTTGTGAAAAACAAGTTTAAATTTTTGTGTTATAATTACAGTACGATACTCATTATTATTATTTTTTATTTACATAGATTCATCTATTCCAGCAACATAAAGTAGTCCCTTTTTAGTTGATAAAGCCTCTAAAATTGTAACTTACAAAAAATCGATTTTTTAAAATTTATGACTAGGTGTAATACCTTAAATTTTAAGTAATCATATACACAAATACTTGAATAATATGATTAATTCACATTTAAAAAGTATATAAACACATAAATCACTTACGGGAAAAATAGTACAATCAATCACAGTATTATCCATATATTCAAGTTGGGAGCTATAATATTTTGCATCTGAAACTGTCGGCAACATATCAAGGATAGTGCCTAAAAGCAGAGGAAAGTTCAGTTTTGCTTGTATAAGAGTATGTATTTTCTTTAAATTTTCTTCAATCAAGGACACATTTGATGAAATGCTAGAGTGATAGAAAGTAAAAGTAACAAAGTTAGTAAATAGATTTTGGTTTATAAGGGAGAAATATTAATTGATTAACAATGCACAATGCATTGAAAATTGTATTTTATTACTGTGCACAAAATTATGGAATAAATTAGGGCTGCCATATTGTATGTTATCTCCATAAGTTGTATGTATTTCAGGCTTATTATACATAGTACGCTTAAACCTTTCATGTGATGATTTCTTCCTTTAACATATCTGATTTTTATAATTTCAAGATATTTTATCAATTTACTTTTTCAATTTGTTTAAAAAATGTCACTTTTGATGCAATTAAGTGACTGCAAAATTTCTCAAAAAAATATTTTCCCCTCAACAAAAGACTTTCTGACACATTTACAGACTCATTTTTAAATGTAAAAACATGTCACTTGCAGGCATGATTATTGAAGTAACTTATAATAAAAAAAAATTTTTTTTTCATTTTTCGATAAATTAATTACATTTTGAGTCATAAGCGGTTATTGTTGCAGAACAGCAGTTTTTTTTCAGCACTGTTGCATCGAGAAATTCGGCTCAAAATACCAACTTTGACAGCATTTTCTGAAATATCTTCTGTCTTTACTGAAAATTAGAAAAAAACTCTTTGATTACATAGCTTCTGAATAAGTGTATCTACCAATCTCATGCGTTTGTGAACAAAAAGAAATTCAGAACCATGTCAGAAAGTAGCCAGTTTGAATTTAAGAACAGTCTTAAACAATGTTGCAAGAATAATGTAATACAAATACAGTTGAGAAATAACAATTATAACCAGAGGTGGGGAATTACATAAATCTACTCACCACTGGCGACTGGATTATCTGACAAGGCGAGTGATTTTTTTAAACATCACAGTGTATGAAAAATGGCAAAAACTTTTAGATATTCATTTATCAGTAATATTTCACATTTTTACCAATTCTGTGATGGAAACACTGCACTAAGTTCTATCCTATACTAAACTTTTCTCTGTTGCATATGTTTATTAATTTTATGCAAATATTAATATGACCAAGAATAACCGTAATAATAAATTACCTTTACAATCACATACAATTTTTGACTGCATATTGCATCTCTAGCTGGTGAAAATAAATCTTTGGTTGGAAATATTTTATGAAAATTTCCCACCTCTGATTATAACAATTAAATTCATTTTTAAGGAAAATTCTTTAAAGAAGACATTATTGGCACACTCAACATATTAATGTAATTAACACACTGGTGCAATATAATAAAGCAACACTCAACATAGTTCAGTAACATGTGGGAAATGATGGTCGTTTAATATAACAAACACAAGCTAAAAAACTTCCATTTTCCTAAGAGATAAATCTGGCAACCCTAGAATGAATTAATACATAGGAAATTAAGAACAATAAAGATGTTTGAGGAAAACAATAGTGTTCATATTAATTCACTTTGATAGAACAAAAATCAAGCATCTCAACCAGATTTTAAACACTTTTCTAGAATTTTCATAAATGCAAACATTAATGCTACAAAATACAGTAGAAACTGTTTACAACAAAGTTGAAAGGAACACGAAAATTATTTATTATACACAGACTTTGTTTCCTTATAACATGTTACAATCTGCAGAGAATTTTAAAAACTTCGATTTATCTAGGTTCTACTGCATCATATTGTTGCTACAATGCAAAACTATGAAATGTGAAAAAACTTCTTTTTTCATTTTCACCAGATTTCAGGTGAGTACTGTAGAGCAGCAAAGTCTTGAATGTAAAATGTTACAGGATTCAGACACATTTCTTTACATAAAAATAAAGGATTTTTAAGGACGAAAAAAAAAAGAAATAGGTAGCTTTTAAAAGATTTTAAACTTGGTGAGCTGAAAAAGCAAAAAAAAAAAAAAAAATTATTTTCGGGGGGTAAGGAGGAGTTTATTAGATGACTTATTATTTATTTACCTTATTAAAGATTTACAAATAGGACAAAAAAATTAAAATTAAAGAGATTTAAAGACTTTGAATTTTGTGTGCTTGATAAGAAGAGGGGGGTGGAGCTGTCCAATTCGATGCAGGGAAGAAAAAATATATGAAATATATGATCGATTATTTATTGTTACAATAAAGTAACAGATAGAGCAGAAAAAGTTGGAGCAAAGGTGAAATGCCAATTTTGGGTTGGAGGGGGGGGGGGGGGGGGCAGAAGAAATTTTTATGATCGATTATTTATTGTTATAATAAAATAACCAAAAGAGCAGAAGAAAATTGAAAAAATTAAAGAGTTTCAAAATTTTGCATACAGTGGGGCAGCAAAATTTCGGAAGGGGGGAATTCAGATGAAATTTTAACAAAATTTGTATGATCAATTATTTATTGTTACAATAAAGTTACAAACATAGCAGAAAAGTTTTAAAAAAATTAAAGTTTTAAAGATTTTAAGCTTTGGGTACTGTGGGAGGGAGGAGCAAAAGGAAGAAGTAAAATTTTAGGATGGAGGAGGGGGGAATGAATGTTAACGAAATTTATATGATTGATTACTTATTGTTACAATAAAATAGCAAACAAAGCAGAAAAAGTTTTTAAAAAATTTAAGAGTTCTAGAGATTTTAAACTTTGGGTACTGTGAAGGGGAGAAGGAAAATTTCCAGAGAGGGGGAATTTAGATATATTTTTTAAAAAAATAAGAAAATTACTGAAACATACAAGAGATTCACCCCTGATTAAGAAATAATAGGAGAGTAAAATTAAGAATTTTTTGCAGATTTTGCATAAAAGAAAGGATTTTCAAGGACCAAAAATTACGTTTTGAAAAATTTAAGGACTTTATGAACCTTGTGTTAAGAAAAGTCTAAGAAAAATACAAAAAAATCATTTTGCAATCTAGTTTGAAATTATTTTGTTCTGACAAAAAGCAGACAATTGATAATTTTATATTGTTTTGCAAGAACTTGGCCTAAAATTTTCCATAACTTACCTTAATTTGTAAACTTTTGAAAAATAATATTTATAAAAATAGTAAAGGAAGTATATTTTAGCAAAAGAGGTAAGAGAAAGTGTATTTCAGCATAAACAATGTATTCCATTTTAATTGCAATGCACATTTTATTTAGCTTTTCAGCTCTTTAATTCCATCTTCTAAAAATGAAATGTTTTTGTTCTCTAAAAAAATTAGACATTTAAGTACTTTCAAGGACCACATGAACACTGCCGATGCCCATATTTTTACTAGAAATTCTGCTTGAGACAAAGCACCAATTGGTTGTGCAAGATGAAATGTTCTGAGGCATTATCAAAACCTGGTATGATTGTTGGATGTTTTGAAAATCTTGTACCAGCAGCATGAATGACAGCAGCATTAGTATTTTATGGTGTTTGAGGTTTTTTTTTTTTTTTTTTTTTTTTTTTTTAATATCATTGCTATCACTGTGAAGCTTTGCTCCAAGAACATAGTTTGCAGTTTTTTCTATTTCTAAATCTAGCAAACACTTGAAGCCCACATATAAAAATTTTCCAGGATCTAAAAATGATAGGTTTGTCTCTTTTTCTTGCCCCTTTTTGTCTTTCTATGCTCTAATTTGTGAAAAAATTGGCAATCGTCGCAAAATTTGAATATGTTGTTAAGGTACAGAGTGCTAGTTTACGTTTAAGAAATAGCTGTTATCTTTTACAAAGGCATGTAAAAATGTTTAATACATGATCATTTATGCAAATCAAACATAAGCAATGCAGGCAACAATGCAGTTTAATGTGAATGGGGATTACACTAAAGGATTGACACAAAGTACAATCTGAACACATTCCCTAAAATACGCCAACTGGTGTACTTGAAGTCAGTTTAATTCTTTTATTTAAAAATTACTTGTTTTTCTTTCAAGTTTCATGACATGTAGCATCTTTAAGCAACATTTAAAGAGATAGATTGAGCAGCTAAGAGACTTTGGCACTACACTGATGTCCAAGATTGGATTTAGACATGGGCTCAGAATGGCAAGTAAAGTTTTGAAATTATCTATACATTAAAACACAAAGCAAAATTTTAAGATAGATTTCGACTGATCTGAGCATGTTCAAAGATCATTTTATGATGCTTTTGTGTCGATAAATGGGATGGAAAATCAGTTTCGGAGTTCTTTTGCTTCAGAAAAGAGTTGAATGGAATCGAGATGGCCGAATGGTATGAGGCAGTAGAAAGAAGAATTAGAGATCGACCGAAACAGAAACTTAAGCCGGATTTTGGCGATCTTCTCACTTTCAGCCAAAACCGAAAGTGTCAAAAAAATTTAAAAACTGATTAATACATACATAACTGCACATAATTATTAATTAATTAACAACAAGTAATTAATAATTACTTAACAATAACTAATTATGTTACTAATTAATTTAATATTTATACGTGTATTGAACTTCATTTCTAACAAACACACGTATATATGTAAGGAATTATCCGGGGACGACTTGGGAGACTAATACTTTACAGAAACATACAAATAAGTTGGACTCGGGACCTCTAGACACATCGAACTCGTTTATTGAAGCATTTCTTCGTACAGACATCTTCGCGCGTTCAGTCGGAGGTCCCGTGAGCCATTTACGTTAAAGTTTGAGAACTACATGGCCGAGGGTTTGGCTGACCGCTCAAATGTGCCAAAAATCTGTCTTCTTCGACCTTGCATGGGGTTTTAAATCAGAATTTAGGATATTTTCCAGCAGAGGGAGAAAGAGTCAAATTGGGAGGATCATTTATTTTAATTGGTCAATTAGCTTTTGATTGATGTCTGGGGTCTTATGCCGACACCAAGGCTTGGCCGTGCCTGGGAGCCGCACCCCACAGATTGCTGCAAGAAATGCAAACTCATCACTTTTAAAACTTAAAGAGATGTCGAAATTGATAGATGAAAGTAATATTTGTGAGGCTGAGAAACAAAGATCACAGGGGCAGATTAGATTTAAGCATTAGATTTATAAGTTAGAAAAAATGTTTTGAGATTTTAAATTTAAATTTTGCATTTTGAAAAGGGTTTATTTATATCCTTTCACATCCCCCCTCTCCAAGATGAGATCCACCAGATTTGCCTGCAAAACTGGGGGAACTCACCCGGAAGACCGAGAATGCCAAAGTGAGTTAAAAAGAAGTGTTTAATTGAGTAAGGCTTCAAAATAAGTTAATGTTAAAGTTAAATTTACAACTAAGATTGGTAAAAAGTAAGGGCTGAATTTTGCTGCTGGAAAAATATTAAAAGTTCACATGTTGACGCGTAAAAATTAAGGAAAAATGAACGATTTTATGTTTTTATGCTAAAAATTTCTAAGTTTGGTGTATGGCTCTCGGGACAATCTGACCGAACTTTACATTAAAAACTTGAAAAATATAATAATTATACCACAAAACATACAGAATCTATGAAAACAATAATACAGTAATATTACCACAAAACTATATGAAAAAAATACTAATAAGATAAAGAAAATAATAGCCATAAATTTGTTGTTTATCTTTTGGCCATAATTGTGTGGATTAAAAGTTTTTTGGCCATTTTTGTGCTATTTTTGTTCAAGTCCTTACAGCACAAAATTTCAAAATATTTTATAAAAAATATATAGTTCTGTGAAAATTATAAATTTAAGGTGAAAAGTGCAAAAATTAAATATAAAAAATAGTTATGCAAAAATATATAAACATATGGTATCAATAAAATAAAATAATAATAATAAACGTAAGAAATTGGTTTGAAAAATATATGTTCTTTATATGTAATATATTCACATTAGACAACTAGTTAGAAATGTGAAATTATGGAAAAACTTGAAATTGTTTATTCACATTTTTTTCAAAACGTGAAAATACTAAAATCGCAGTAATGTAAAATTGTTAAAATTAAAAGATTATGTAAATATTTAAAAATAATGGAATATACTGTAAAATGGACAAAACAGGTGTGGACATAACAAGTGTAAGATATAGAGTTTATTTACAGGGACTACTGGTTAGGTAAGTAGTTTTATTTGTATCCTAAACCTTTGGAGGTTTTAGCAGATCCTAAACCTCGGGGAGGTTTTAGCAAAAAAAAAAAAAAAAAAAAAAAAATTGGAGCATGATGTTTCTATTTGGGGTGAAGATGTAGATGCAATTTAATTGTAAGCAATGGAATTTACTGTTTTGCAGACTGAGGTGTATTTGTTTTCCCCAGTGGCATCAATAAATCTGAGCAGCAATATAATAAATTACAATTACATCTCACTGTTAGCTCAAAGAAAAAAAAAAATAAATTCCTGCTCTAGACAAGTATAACTCACAGAACACTTTTCCTTTAAGATTAAGGCCAGAATGCTCCGAATTTTCCTTGCTAGTTTTTACGCAAATAGCAAAAACTTTTTTATTTTTAAGGGTTTTACTACTGGCAAAAGAAAAATTAATTAATAAAACAAAAAAATAATAAACCTGGTATGAATAAAAAAGGACAGCGTTTCAGAAGTGCGTGGCAACCTGGTGACAATTCTGTTTACTAATGGATCTATTCTTACAAAAATATCAGCAGTCGCCACATTTACACATGTACATCACTGAATCCTCTTTGATTGCACAGGGGTGTTTTTGGTTGGAGTTTAACCAACTCAAAAACTTAAAAAAAAATTGTGGGCTTAAAGATTTAATGGAATGGAACCATGGTCATCTTTAAAAATTGAATGGGTGGATTCAGACACTATTGGACTTACCACGGTAAAAGTGGGTTCACCAAGGTCATGTCTAAACCGATTGGTTAATAAATTGAATTTATTTTGAATATTTAAAATGGTAAGGACGGGGCCTTCAAATTTTACCTTTAAAAACTGGTTGGGGTTTAACCAACACAGGGAATGATGAGTCACGATATTTGAATTAAAAAGTGATATGGGTAATAAAGGGGTGATATGAGTAATAAAAAAGAAAATGGTAAAAATAATATAATATAAAATATAAAACAGTTCATCTCAACGGGAAAATCCCAAAAACTAAACAGTTACGTAATCTACGCCCGTCCATCCCAGCGAATACCTCCGTGAAAAAAAAACAAAAAAAAATTCTTACAGCATACGGTGAAAGACTTACGGAATTTATCCCAAGAACTCAAAAGTACTTAATCTCCCTTCGTCAAAAGGAAAGTGAATCATTAACTTTTCTTTAATCTTGTGCAGTATTTCATTCTGCCGGCAAGAATCGAAGTGTTTTATCGGATGAAAAGTAGGTCAACTACACAGCTGTTTTCAATTTTCAAGAGCGCGCCGGTAAAGAAATGAACTCGTGACTCAGATGTTTCGGTTTCTGGTTTGTGGACTATCGAGAAAAGGAAAGAAAATAAATCATTTGGTTAATGATCAGAGAAATCTTTCTGCGAAAGTTATTTTTTTTTCTTATTGTTTCGCGTCGTGGTGGTGAAATGAAAGTAAAAGCTATTTTATTTTTTTTTTTTTTTTTTGTTGTGTCCGGTGTGTTGTGTTTTATTTTGGATTTATTTAAAGTAAAGGTTACAGGTATGTAATATAGTTTTGATATTAACCTTAACGAAGAAAAATTTTTTTAAAGATCTTTTTAGTGAGAGGCATTGGTTCTCAAACTTTTATTTTTGAATGCTTTTTGATTTATTAGATAACAAGCACTGAAGAATATTTTTTCTTTTTTACAATTTCGGTTGTTGTAAAAGGACTGCCAAGTAATCTTTTAAAAAAATTTTGTTTTTATTATTAGAAGTATAAACAAGTGGTTCTCAAACTTTTTATTTAATTTTTTATGCATGCCAAAAATCTGTCTTCTTCGACCTTGCATGGGGTTTTAAATCAGAATTTAGGATATTTTCCAGCAGAGGGAGAAAGAGTCAAATTGGGAGGATCATTTATTTTAATTGGTCAATTAGCTTTTGATTGATGTCTGGGGTCTTATGCCGACACCAAGGCTTGGCCGTGCCTGGGAGCCGCACCCCACAGATTGCTGCAAGAAATGCAAACTCATCACTTTTAAAACTTAAAGAGATGTCGAAATTGATAGATGAAAGTAATATTTGTGAGGCTGAGAAACAAAGATCACAGGGGCAGATTAGATTTAAGCATTAGATTTATAAGTTAGAAAAAATGTTTTGAGATTTTAAATTTAAATTTTGCATTTTGAAAAGGGTTTATTTATATCCTTTCATATATATATGTGTGTGTATAAGTTTCAAACAAAAATGAAACATAAATAATACAACTTTTTTATTTTACTATTTTATAACAACCAATAATTATAAGCATTTATCAATAATTAATTAACAATGTAGTTAAATAATGTAAAACAAATTCAATAATGAATATTTAATTTTTAAATATATTCATATTTTTAGCTTGTTAATATTTTGCATTTAAATAGATTGAAATAAAGTACTTAAAAGTTTATGTTTTAAGAAATTAACATTGAATATGTTTTAACCATTTTATAATTATAAATATTATTAATTTAATAGACATTTAAATAAGTAAATAAATAAATAAATAAATATATATATATACAAGGTGGCCATAATTAAACTGACGGTACTCAGAGTGTTCTGTAGCGCAATCTAATTGCGAGAATGGCGCCAAATTTTGTAGGAAGATTAAACAAAACGGGAGACGAAGGATTCCGAGGAAAAAAAAATACAGTGAAACTTCCATTTAACGAAGTCTCATCATTATACTTAAACACTTCGTTATGAAGAAAATTTGTTAAATAGAATTCAACTTAAATTTATTAAACTTGTATGCACGTAATACACATAAAATTAAAAGTACACATAAAATGGAAATATTTGAAAACTATATTTTAATTTGGACAGTCATTTTTTTAAAAATAATGTAGACATATGAGAAAAATTTTATTAGAATAATGTCTAAAAAACACATAATAAAGAGAAGTAAACAAAAGCTGACGCGTACCCTTTCTTTTTGGATTAAAATGTGATTAAATGTGTGTGTTTTGATTAGATGATTAAAATGTGTTAATTTTCATGAAATAAATTCATATATTCATAGCAACAGCAACCTATCCGTTTGAATGCTCTACACGCACGAAAGTGGAATAAACTTCGTTATATAGAATATGTTTTTCTTAATATGGAAATTAATTTACATGTTAACTGTGTACAAAGTCAAGGTTCTGCAGAAAATTTCGTTAAGTAGAAAACTTGGTTAAATAGGGACTTCGTTAAAGGGAAGTTCTACTGTAGTTCCAAAAGTCACCGCCAGGGGAATATGTGGTGCTGTGTATTCGAAAAAGCGAGTTTCAAAAAAGAAGAATCAATACTGAAATAAAATTACCGTTTATTTAGCACATCCACCTCAGGTTTGATGTAGCCGCCATTTTTGTGGACTACATATTGCATTCTGTGCACAGCATTTACAACAGAAGAGAATAACATGTCTGCAGGAATCTCCCGTACAGTTCGCAATATGTTATTCTTCAACTTAGCCAGGTCCTGGACACCTAGCCATGATAGACCTTGGACTTTAGGCAACCCCATAGCAAAAAGTCACAGGATGTAAGATCAGGGGACCGAGGTGGCCATGCAGTTGGAAAACAGCAGCTAATGACTCTTTCTGTTGTGAATTTCTGTCGTAGCAGCTGCTGTACCCGCAAAGTAATATGAGGAGGGGCTCCATCTTGTATGAAAATGATTTTCTCCAGGCACTGTCTTTGCTGAAGTGCCGAAATAACAAAGTTGTTTAGCATTTGGCGATATTTGTCTCCGGTAACAGAACAAGTTACAGGTCCTGTCGGAGTAATGTTCTCATAGAAGAATGGACCTATGATCATATCTGCTGTGAAACCACACCAAACAGTCATCTTTGGTGAATGCAAAGGAATTTCCTGGAATGCTCTTGGTGACTTGTTATCCCAAATTTGACAATTCTGGGTATTTACAGTTCCATTCAGGTAAAAGTGGGCCTCGTCTCCTCATAAGATTTTCCAGGGCCAAGCATCATCCAACTCCATTCTGGCAAGAAAAGTGAGAGCAAAAGTCAATCGCTTATCATGGTCGGTGTGACGTAACTCTTGTACACGGCTGATCTTGTACAGATAGAAGTGGATAATCATTTGTAGGAATTTTCCATACCGTACAATAAGGCATATCCAGATTCCGAGTTATCCCACGAACGCTGGAAGTGGTAGCAATATTGTCTGGTGCTCTGTCGACAATCGCCGTTGCCACTTCTTCGATTGTATCCTGTGATAAGGGTTTTCGTTCTCTGTCTGACTGAACATTTAGAGAACCTGTTTTCTCAAACTTCTCAACCACTGCTTTTAAACCATTAACTAACAAAGGACCGTTACCTTTAAGCATCTTTTTGTGGTTTCTAAAAGCACGAAGAGCGGCTGGCGCATTGCACTGGTTGAGATAAAAGAATTTGATTAGTAGAGCTCGCTCGACTAAAGAAGGAGACATTATGAAAGATAACTTTCAATGAAATTGCTTCTAACAGTAGCACATTACCTTTTAAAGCCGAACAAGCTGGCACTGGGCCAAAAGATGTAACGCGAAATTTGAATAAAGAACTTCTTCTTCTGCTGTTGCTTTCTTTGGGGCTCTGTAAGTGAAATTGCAGATAAAGAAACTTTAGCAGTGTTTATGTAAATTTTTAGCTTTTTATAAACTGTTACCATTTTGAGCTTGGATTAAATTGCTAAATTCGTTAAATAAACGGTAATTTTATTTCAGTATTGATTTTTCATTTTTTGAATACACAGTGCCACATATTCGACTGGTGGTGACTTTTGTAACTAATTTTTTTTTTTTTGCGGAATCCTTCATCCCCCGTGTTGTTTAATCTTCCTAAAAAATTTGGTGGCATTCTTGCAATTAGATCGCGCTACAGAACACTCTGAGTACCGTCAGTTTAATTATGGCCACCTTGTATATATATTTAAATATTGCTGAATATCATTATTAATTATTTAAAATTTTGTACAAACATTTTTATGGTACATATGTTTTAATAACAAGTTCACTTAAAAAAAGCTTTGCCACTCCCTGCCTCTCTAAGAAAATATTGAAATGGCACCCTGTTTGAAACTTTTATATCCGGTGCCAAGTTGATTTTCTGTGCCTCTATCCAAAACTATTTACTTTCATATAAAATAAAACGTAATTAATTTATAAATATGACAGAAATAGTTTCCAACTATATGAATTTCATCTAATAAAAAAATATTTTAAGTATACATACCTCGATATATCTTTTGTAATAAATTTTGTAAATCTTCATATGTTTTAACAACACCTTTCTCATAAAGCATTTGAAACAATGTGGAGTTTCAATGTAAAAATTTTCTATTACTGTTTAAGTTGCAGCTTTTAAAGATCACGTGATAAGCGTCTTTTAAATTTAGCATATATCCATTGCTTGCTTTAGAATTTACACTTGCATCATGAATCAGTCATGACGGATAATGATTAACAGTAGAGTTCACAGCAATAAACAGTGTCTCATTTGAGTCGATACAACTCATATCAATGAGTAAAGTTGAAAATTTCTGAAAAAAGGAACAATATTTTGAAATACAGATAGTTTCGGTCAGGCCGAAATTTTGGCATCAGTTTCGCCAAAAACGAATATTCGGAAAAACTCCAATTTTGTGCCGAAACCGAAATTTCGGTCGATCTCTAAGAAGAATTGAGGTTCTCGAGGGAACATGGGTTTGAATCCCGCTCCTGTTATATGATGTTTCTCTGATTCTTATAACTCAGTTCAAAAAAGTAAATTATATTTTATTTCAGAAGGAAAAGTTATAAATGTTGTTTTTTCTTCATTATTATTAAGTAAAATTTACAACATCCAATATATTTTTAAATTAAAGATTTTGTTTTTAAAATTTTAAATTAAAAGCTTTAGCATGTAATTATCGATTAAATAAATTGAAATGATCTGCAATTTTTATTACAATTGATAAGGCATACATACTAAGAAAAGTAAGTTATTATTTTCCATTAAAAAAACCAAACAAACAGAAAACACAAAGAAGGAAAAATATTTATATAAAAACTGTGGTGCTAGCTATTAGTATTAAAATTGTAGTTATATGTTTATATGTAAGAAAACTAACAGAATTTTAATTTCACAAATTTTGTTGTTTGTAAAATTTTTAAGAAAAAAACTAAGAAAAAAAAAAGTTACCCATTTTTGGATCTGAAAACTGAATTATATGGAAAGCTCTCTGTTGTCTATATCCCTGTAAATGCAGTTATTATTCAGCCCATTCACAGTCCAGTTATGAAAGGAGAGGTTTTTATTTCTTTTAACTTTTGCTAAAAAAAATTCTGACATTTTAATGATGTTATGAACCTTTAAGTTGTTTACTGTCAAATTTTGATAGGTACTATCTATTTGTTTTTAATTCTGAAAATGTATGCAAAAATTTTACCTTACAGAATTGATAAACATTTACTATTGGAAACAAAGGAAGATGTTAAATATTACAGAAGTGTTTATTAGTGAGTACTGGTTAGGGTTATCTTCTCATGCTGATATGAAAATGAAATGTTTGTTTTCCCAAATATTGGAAATTTCATAGTATTGCATAGAACTTATTGCAAATTTTGTCTTTTTCAAAATGTCTCTTAGAAATGCATCCAAACACTACCTAAGGTAAGATGTCTTAGTTATCTTCTATTATGTGGCAGGAGCTAAAATTTTGTAATTTGGTGATATCTGTTCTGTTATAGATTCATTCTTTAGGGTATTCAAGGTAATTTTTCATATCAATATAGAAATCACATGTAATGATTAATAAACTTTCAATAGGTTAAAAAGACCCTGAACTTAAAGCAAGTATACCTCTTTATTAGCATTCTGCATTCCCTTTCTAGGTTTCGAAAGGAAAAATAGAGGAAACGATAGCAGATTGCACTGGACACCTGGGTGCATAAAATAGATATGACCCTGCTACTCTCATTTACTAAGAATAAATACAAATATTTAAGAGGTTTAGAGAATATTATATGAGTATTATATTAAATAACACAATAGACAAAGAGAAAAAATTATATTAACTCACTTATTCTTTCTCCTTTTCATAAAATTTTGTACAATAAGCAGATGACTATGAATTTTATTTGCATTGACATTTTCATTTTTCAAAATGCACAGTGTTTCTTCTACCAAATTATTGATTTCAGAACTATGCATTAAAAGAGCTAAAGCTGAAGCAACTAAATCTCTAACTTTCCAGACTGGTATGTCAATGAGCTCGAATAGCAGTGGTATGAACTCCATCATATATTGCCTATAAAAGTCATAAAAATTGTAACTAAAACGTGAACATTAAATCTGTATCTTTGTTAATAAATGTACAGAAATATACAGGGTGTCTCTTTTATCACTGATCAATAGCTAACTCCCCAGCTCTTAGTTTTAGAAGCATAGTTCTAATGCAAAAATGTTTTAAATGTTGTTCATCATCATATAAAAATTCAGTTATCAAAATAGTTATTTTTTACAAAATTAAAAATTTTATATGACCCCTGGGTCCTTAAAGTTATATTTAGTAGAACTTTCTCTATGCTTTAACAAGCAAAACTGTAAAAAATTAATTTATCTACAATCAAAACTTTGCAAGTTATAATACCTTGAATTTTATGAATTGTTAGCACTAAGAACAAAAAAATGCATTTTCATATGATGAGGAACAACATTTCAAACATTTCTCCAACTGGAACTATACTTCTGGCACTAAAAACAGAAAAACTTATTTCATCCAAGTGCTACAAATCAAAATTAATTATTATTATTTTTTAATAATAGTTTCTTTATTAGAATTCTATACTACTCAAAAGGAACAACAGAGACTGAGGGTGATAGATTATACTGGACACATGGATGCATTTCAAACAGATATCCTGCCCAATTTGTAGTAAAAATTGGTTGGCACTCTGTACTTAAAGAATTATAGCTTATTTTATTATTTTATTTGTATTTCTCACATTGTATATCTTCTTGTTAAAATTCTTTGACAGGATTAATGCACATTTTCCCAAAAGAAAAATCTCCAGAGTTATTTTCTGGGATCAGTAATTTTCCCAAGTCAACAATTAATAAACATCTTTTAAAAAGTATCATATTTTGAATGTCTGATGAGAGTCTGTTGCCCCATGTTGCTCAGTGAAAATGTTTTCTGAAAACGATAGCAAAACCCTATATGGATCATATTCAACACATTCTACCTAATACATGAATTCAGGATTCAACTAGATGGAACCCGTCAAAACTTGACGCAAAAAAAAAAAATACTATAACAGTATCTGTAAAATAAGCTTCTTTATTATTTATGAAGGGTTGCGTATAAAACAGTCTTTCAAATATTTCTTTTTTCCCCAGTCAAATACAGTACTATTTCCGATGCAAACTCCAAACAAAAAATCCGTAAATAACTGTGTAATGCAAATCAGTTTGACATTACCACCATATTCCCCACGGCAAGAAAAAAAATTCATGGACCTATGAAGTATATACAAATAGTATATTCCTACGTTCATATCATAATCAGTAAATAACAGAACATAGTAAATAAAGCACACATCTCCCCCCCCCCCCCCCCTGTGATAATGCAACCGAATGAGCTCCTATGCGCATGTGCATTGCATCTGCCCAAAAGCACCGTCAAAATTCGACGTTAAAAAAGTTTTAAAATGATTAAATTAAAAGTTTTAAAATGTCCTCTTTAATCATTGTTCGTTTCAAATCCATATCTTCTAAAATGCATCCATTGTTTTAAGCTAATCAATTTTTATGCAAAGATTAAGAAGTTTTTTATAGTAATAAATCTATCTGCAGATGGAGATTTTTAATGTTTTCAAGTGTAATTTATTTGTATGGTTTCTTTGGTTCCTTGACATAAGCAGGATGATTATCCCTTTTCCATCACAGTCGGGAATATTTTTCCTCTTATACAGTTGGCAAATGTAAAAAAATAAAAAAATACAATTCCTAGCATATCCTGATATCTGATGGAACATATTCATCAACGAATTCAACATATCAATTTTATGTTCAACATTAACTAAAAATAGTCTTTTTTTCTTTTTTTTTTCCTGACAGATTTTTGTTTAGCGCAAAAATGTTCTATCTTATGGATAATCTGATCTTATGATTTATCACTTTTTTTTAAAAATTATTATTGACTTTTTATGATGGCTAGGGAAATCTATTTTCAATTGTGGCAACTTTCCCAGGGGCTATTTTACATTATTGAAGTAAACTGGTGGTCATTGATAAGATAGAATTGAAAAAAGTTTCATGCTTGAAAAATATTTAAAAAGTCATTAAATTAAGCGGCAGTTTTCAAATAAATTTCAATCGAAAGCTAATTTTTTTTTCTAATTGATGATGTAAGAATTAAAATTGTAAAATGTAGTAAAAAATAGAAATTTGTAGTATTTCGAATTGATGTAAGCACGATGAAAACTAAAGCGATAGCGCCTTTGTTGTCACAACTGTTGTACATTTCTAAAAATTGCCACTGTATTTTGGCTGGCGTCCAAAAGTAGAAAAACATTTTTTGACATCGAAAGAGAAATTCACAGTGAAAGAAATAGGACTTTGTGCTAATAAGGAACTGTCAGGGATGAAAGTGCACTAAAGTCATTTTGTAGCAGCTTTGTAGCAGCAAAACTCTAATTTTGTAGCAGTAAAATCCATTTTTGTAGCAGCAAAAATCTTAATTTTGGAGCAATAAAAACTGTTTTCGGAGCAATAAAAACTGTTTTGGAGCAGATTGAAATTCTAATGTTAATAAAAATTATTGCTATCTTGAAAATACTTTGATATTTGAAAAAAAAATTACTCTGATAAAATTTTGCCACACTTTTTGCTAACCCTGAACATTCTAAACAACATTTGGGTACTGATTGCGATAATGCATGTATGTTAAAGAAATACTAAGTAATGTGCAAGTACAGCTGACTATTAAATTAATGAATCTATAAAATCCCCCCCCCCCCAAAAAAAAAAAAAAACTGACTACATTACTGGGTAATAGTACTTTCATTTAGCATTTTGTTTGAGAAACTATTTCTTTGAAGAAAATATTGTATAAAAATAATAAAATCAAATAAGATGTGAGAAACATTGAGAGATGCATGAAATATAAGTGTTTCTTATTTCACACGTACAAAAAAGACAAAATAAATTCAAAATAAAATGTTCATTTAAAAATAACGTTTTATTAAAAATTAATGTTATAGAATAATTTATTTATAAATTCTGTAGAATTATTTTTAAAACGAGAGTGGATGTAGAACGATGCAGCAATGTGAAATCGGAAACGTCCAAAGTGTAGGGGAGAAGAAAAAAATAAATAAACAAAAGGGGAATGGGTACAGATTAAATCGGAAAATCGTGCATTTGGCCGATTCTTTTCATATTTTTAATCGCCAGTTTTTCAAGTTTAATCGACGAATGGCGACTGCTTATTTTCATCTTTATACTCAAGATATATCACTTTATCAGAAAATGAAAAACGCTATTCGATAATACTACTGGTTTTGGCGATTTTCTAATATTTACATTTATGTAAAATCAGTGCATACGAACCAGCCAATATTCTGCAATGCACTTTAAATTCAAAATAATAATAAACACATCAATAAATAAATGATGATTCACGGAAATTTTTAATCTTTCTTTATGTAATTTATTAATCATAAAAAAAGTAGATAATTTCGCGGAAGGGAAAAAATATAAATACGATACTGCAAAACCAATACCATATGACATCAGAACAATTTGAGATCGGTATAAAATAGCATAGATAAACATTATTAGCGACGATATTTTAGAAATTTCGAACAAAAAAACAGAGATCAATAAAATTTGTTAAAATATAAAACTTTTCATTTCTGAATAATATAATTAACGAACAGAAACTCAGATTTAAATATGTTGTGCCGAAAGAATACGCCAATATGTACAAATTGTGCCGAAAGACTTCTATCTTTTCTTTGTGGAATCCAAAGTTTTTTACAAGCCGTGACGTGACGGCAGTAAGGAAAAAAAAATTCTGGCAACCATTTGTGCCAGTCGGGAACAGTCAACCCCAAATCAGTTGATTTCAAGTTTTTTTTAAAAAAAGGATGAACTTTGTACTGTACGGAGATCGGCCGAGCAGGGTTACACACAGCAGTGACGTCAAGAGGTAATTCAAGTGGAGTTGCAAGAAATGGCGATGTGGTGCAGGTTTGGCACAAAATTGAAAAAAATAGCTGTTTTGTAGCAGCTTGGTGCAGGAAAAAGGTTTTGGTGCAGTCTGGAGCAATTGGTGCAGGTCTTACATCCCTGAACTGTTAAATGAACTTATAACAAACCTACCAGAATAATCATACATATATTATTTCTCCTGTCAACATCTCTTTTTCGCAGAAAATACGAAACGCAGAACGACGAATGAGATAGCATATGAAAGGATTTTGAACAGGCTTCTGACATAGCACACTTAACATTTTGTTAAAACATGTTTTTGATTAAAATTTGCTGAAAATTAAAAATTAAATCGGCATTGTTTTCTTAAAAGAAATGAAAGGTTTTCCTCAAATTATTGTTGCCAAAAAAATAAAATACCACATTATATGATGTTCAGCAACTATTATAAAAAACACTGCACGGGTTTATTTTATATTTAGGATTAAAAAGCGACATTGAAATTGAAATGTTTAGATTTATATTTCTATGTCCCATGTTTTTCCCGAAGCGGATGACGTCATCCTCTAATGCAGTCAAAATATGATTGTTATTTTTTTTTTCTCTAGCGTGCCTTTTGCAATCTTGGATCAGTTTTTACTCTAACTTTGATGGAATAAATTAGATAATATTTTGGATTGACTAAAAACTAAATGTTGTTTGCAGATATTTTTATCCTTACTTTTTCTTTAGAAGTTTAAACCTGCATCTAATAAATATTACATATTGATAAAAAATGGTACTTCTCTATTATCCCGTCGACCACTTTTCATAACAAAAAACTACCGCCAAATAAACAGGAGAACGTTGCCATTGGAATATCAAAATAAATAAATAAATAAAATATAAGAATTTAAGGACACAATTCGTATTTTAATTAATAAAGTAACTAATAATTATTAGTTCAAATCAGTAAAACATAATGAAAAATACACGCAAATGTCGAATTAAAAACCACTTGACGTAACAAACACGTATAATGCTTCTGACATCAAGTAAATGAGACTGCATTTCTGGCGTTTAATCTTACAGTTTGGCGATAGTTTTTTGTTATGAAAAGTGGTCGACGGGATAATAGAGAAGTACCTAAAAAATATTAGATTTCAGTGCGAAATCCTCGCACGGGCCCTCTGGTTCCTATGAAATATTAGTCTTACATTGTTTATTCTAGCTAAAAATACAATCATTATTTCAAGATTTTTTTCTACCATAACACTATTTTTAATAACTTTAAATTTCCTGAAATCCTTTACTTTTGTGATTTTTTTATTAAAAAAGGAAATCTTCTATCCTATAATTAAAAAAAAAGCAATTGGTAACATGTAATGAAGGTATGCAATCAAGATGAAGAAATCAATGACGGCTCCAATTCTAATCTTTATAATTATGAATGCAAAAATCAGTAAAATTATGTCATGTTAACACAATCATATACATTTTTCTCTTAGTTTTATCAATGTTAAAATGCACTTCAAGCTAAGCATAACGTCATTTTCACCAGCGCAAACTTTTCACACGTACTTCATATACCTTACATTAAAGCTTAAACACCATGCACACAAATAAATATATTTTGTATTTAATTTTAATGAAAAAATGGCATCAACAAAGTTATAATGCATAATGATGAAATAAACCCAATGGACAATATTCCCGTGACGTCACAATAAATAAGAATTTTTATTCGCTTATAAAACACGCAGACAAGTATTTTTACCGAAATTTAACTTGCAAATTAACAAATTCGGCTTTAAAACCGCGTGCTTTTAATATTTATTAATTATTTTTTATTCAACCACAGAGTTTAGAGAATAAACTCTGTGCTTCGCAACAGTAGGCGTTATCCGATTATGACGTCATTAGCAGAAGTAAAAGTTTAATTGAAAATTACAGTTAATTAATTAAATTTTCGAACAAACGAATGCATGATAACAAATCTGTGTCCAAATATCTTTCATTTAAAAAAAGAATGATGTAATTTGATACAGTAGTTTGTTCTCACGGATTGTCGAAAGAAATCGCTTAGCGTTTTAAATATATAGATTTTTTATCTGCCCAGTTCAAATTAAAAGTAGTTTTAAACCAGAATTTTAATAAGAAATATAATTTTCTTGAAGACATTTTTCACGTTTTTGAACAAACAAATTCACCAGATATTACTGGCAAGAATTCATAAACAATGTGCATTTTCTACATCTGCTCAACAAGAACACTTCCATTTCAAAACAAATTTGAAGCTGTTGCCAAATGCAGACAGACATCATGAATGAAGAATAGTTACCATGGAAAAAAAAATCCAATAAAATTCAAAGAACCTCTTGAAGGAAGTAGAGACACATTTAGATTAATGATCTCATGATGTTAGAAGGCGTGTCTAGTGTCTGAATAGATGTCGCCTGAAGTTAGAAGGTGGGGGGTGTGGGGGTTGATTATTGACGGCCAATTATCTACACTTGGGATATAGGCCCGGGGAGAGTGCCCTTCGTGGGGGTCTTTCTAAGGGAACCTAATCCGTATTTACACATGGATAAATCCACGGCTCGAAGAAAACTCCGAACGATTAGGCCGACGGGCGCGATTGGGATCGAACCCAGCACCTCCCGTCTACCAGCTTCGAGAGCAGAACCTCTCAGCCACTGGTGGGGACTGAAGTTAGAAGGTGTGGTTAGTTTCTGATTCAATGCCTCATCACATTAGAAGATGTATCTTATTTTGATTTCGTTATGATATCACAAAGCATGCAATTTCCCAGAGCAGCCGATTGTTTCGCCAGGTTTTGGGTATTTTTTGGATTACCCTTTGAGGTTCACCTGAGTTTTTATAACTGAAATTTATCCTCTGAATTAGGTGTATGAACCCTGTTTGACTTTTAAATAAAAGTTAGGTCTTAAATTGAAATAAGAGTATGTAATTTTTAAGCAAACAAGCTCAAAACAAGTTTTGGCAGAACTTTTTACATTCTCAAGGGACACACCAATGTTATTTGCTCCAGAGTGCTGAATGTGTAGCTACTAGAGATGAGACGGTCTTGGGCTCGATTTTTATATCAGTCTTCTTGCTCAGGCTTAAAGTGAAAATTTTGCTTATTCACAAGTTGAAAAAAGGGAAAAAAGACTTGCTATTTGAGAAACAATAATATAGCCTAAGTTTCTTAAAGTGTTTTAGAATTATTTAAAAATGAGAGAGTATTTAGGATTAATACCTATATTTCCATGTAAAAAGGGATTTTTAAATAGGAAAATTAATCTTGAAACAATTTTAAAAGGTTATTAACAATTTTCTACTGTGTGCTTTTGGTATCGGCTCAGGCTCTACTGACACAAAATTTTTTGGGCTCTGATTTCAAATCAGTGGGTCAAATCCAAGAAAAGAACACAAACTCATCTCTAATAGCTATGCCACTTCATCATAAAAAGTAAAACAGAAATGTAACAGCTAAAAAACATTAAGATCAGTTAGGTACTGTACTCATCCAATACTGGACATGACAGGCCTATTAACCGATTCCAGACCATCACAATAGGACCCTACTCAGTAGATGGAGAGGAGCCAAAGCAGGTCCGGTCCTAGAGATAGGAACATCACAAAGCTCCCGGGTTATGAATGGTAGCCCACAGGAGTGAACCATCAGCCCAGGAACTAGCGAGGAGGCAGTACTTGAAAATTACTCTACCGCCAGCTCAGATCATGAAAAGCCTACAGAGGCAATCACTATCTTCTTACTGTCGAAACAAAAACAACACAAAACATAAAAAATTAATAAATAAAATATTATATATAAAAAAAAAAAAAAAAAAAAAAAAAAAGGAAAATTAGTCTCTTGCCTCCTGTGTACCTCAGGGTGACTAGGTCTGGGGCATCAGGGCTACAGAGCAGAGAAATAAAGCAAAAATGTGGCTTTATATGTTGATGTATTTAAAAATTGTCTTTCATGTGGGGTTCTGACAAAAATTGTTAGTATAATTTATTTTATAATTATATTCTGCATTTAAAAAAACAGCAGTTTGCAAGCACATCTGTTCCAAAATCTTATACCTCCCTGGATTTTGTTTTACAGGCATCCATTTATGGTCCTCACAAGGGGGACTAGAGAGAGTCAATGTCTCTTACTGAATTTTGTATGTTATCTTTATCTTGAGAGTGCTCTTGAGCCTTTTATATATTTTTTACATTCATGTGTTAAAATGTTAACTGAAATGGGGGGGGGGGGAGCCCTGAAAAAAATATTTCTGTTGTGGTGTGGGAAAAAGGCAGCAATAATGACAAGCAGAACTTCAACTAGCTGTCATTTTATTAAAAACACAGAAATGTGTATATGATATGAGAATCATATATTAAGTTTTAACCACCCTTGCCCTTTATTTTAAATTATTTTTTCCCTGTTTTTCTAAATTTAATGCATTATATTTAACTTGAAACAATAATCCCTGCTTAATTACATTCTTATCTAACCACGCTCACTTGTGATGGCGTGCCCATATCCCATCATCTTTCAATTAAAAAAAAAAAAAAAAAAAAAAAAGAAAAGAAAAGAATTAAATTGTCACAGATTCTTTTCTGCAAGTTACTTCTCAAATTACGTTCTCACTCAGTAAGTGACTCAGTTATAATATGTCTACCATTTCATCCGGTACATATTCATATCCTTATTAGGTATCGAAAATAAATTGTTCGACACTCCCTTTTCTAAAAATACATTCTGTTCGTTAAAAGCTATGCAATGTGGTCCGCTTAAAAATTCTTATCTCATGAGAAATATGCACTGACCATTTCAATCTTCTTGGCAAAGTTTGTTTTTAAAATAAAATGCATTTTGTGTGCCAAAATGTGGCGACCCAGTCGGATAAATACCATTCAATAAGCTATGCTCCCTCTGGAATTTTTCTCGCCAAGGTAACCATAGTTGGCAAGCAAATGTATCAGTCCGATTCTGAGTTGATATGTGAAACATCTTTACTTCGCTCTTGACTTTTGCAGTAACAACTCCTAGAAGGTGAAATGTTTTGCCCCTCCTCTGCCACCGGCAATAACTCTGCAGCCTTTCATGAATAAATTATTTTTCAATCATGCTGGAATTTTTTATTTTCTACTCACCGAACCTGGAACTTATTCTTTGATTGTTTTTTTTTTTCGTGAAATATTTAATAACTGAATTCAAATTAAAAAAAAAAAATCTTTTGTACAGTGTAAGTTAAGAAATATTAAAAATTCAAACATAAGTTTTTACCAGCTTTTTTTTCAAAATAGAGAACTGAATCATTTTTTACCTTTTTTGGTAAAGCGAGCTCATTTTATAGCTGCCAAACTTTCTGATATTTGAATAACACTAAATAGTAATTTTTGTCTTATTTAATCACAAACATTCATTAAATACAGCAAATATTTCTACTCATAAGTAGTAGTAATTCGAAAATCAAAAGGTTTGGCAGCTATGTCAGCCCCATTTCTGATAATTTTTTAACTCATGAGTGAAAAAAAAAAAAAAAAATAAAATAAAATAAACTATCTTGTTTGGGTCAAATTTGGGTTTTGTTTCAGCTCAGCAGGCTGACATGAAGATAACACATAAAATTTAGCGAAGAGAAATGTCCCTCCCTTACCCCCTTGCAGGGTCTATAAATAGTTTTTTGGTTACAAACATGTACAAATTTAGAGAAAGTACAAATATAACCTTTGATCATCACGTTCAGGCATCAGTTTTACAAGAAGAGACAGAATGGGAACTAGTTCTGAACAAAGTCTTTTTTCATGATGAAACTTAACACATTTTGAAAGTTCCTGAAGAAGATAGGTTTTAAGACTAGGACATCGAGCAAATAATTCAAAAGCTGACACTGTATTATGTTCTGAATCATCATCTCTAACTTTCTTTTGGCCGCAAACTCTTGGCAGAATGACTCCTAATATTAAATAAACATACAGTAAGCAACATAATAATGCAAAAATAAATAAATGTATATTGTACAAGTCTGATATAAGTAGACAATGATAGTACAACACTGATATAATGATAGAATAAGTAAAATTTCATAAAAACAAAAATAAAATTTATATTTCACAATTGAATCCATTTGGACATTACACTGTTAACTAGTTATTTTAAAAACACAAATTGCACTAATTGTGCCTATTAGTTGCTAAAATCAGTGTAAAAATTGTTTTAAACTCATAAAAGAGCTAAAATCCTACATGTTTCGGCTTTAAACTTAAAGCCATCATCTCTGATGGCTTTAAGTTTAAAGCCGAAACATGTAGGATTTTAGCTCTTTTATGAGTTTAAAACAATTTTTACACTGATTTTAGCAACTAATAGGCACAATTTGTGCAATTTGTGTTTTTAAAATAAAATTTATATATTAGAAAAAAAAAAAGAAAAAGAAAGAAAATACATATGTTAGAAGTGATTACAGTAAACATAAAGGCTTAAAATCCTTTTAATAAACAAACCGGCTAGTTTCATACACATATAATGGTGGCATTCTCAAGATCTGTAATTAGTTATACTATAGACTATATTATTTAATTTTAGGTAGCTTTCAATACAAAAAAGTATAAAGCTACCTATTGCAGCCGTTCGGAGGATAGCAGTTCCGGAAAATTTCGATATATTTTCACCGATCATGATCCCTCGACCCCAAAACCACCCTCCGTTCAAATGTTGATTTATATATATATATGTATATATATATATATATATCCATATATACAGTGGTGGCCAGTGTGGACATTTTTTAAAAGTTTCATGTTTTTCAACTTTGTGTGCTTGTAGAATATATTAATTTTCACTTAAATACAAACGTTTATATATCAAATTAAAGGTAATTTAATGTAGAATTTAATAATAAAAACTGTATTACAATATCTATATTACAAAAAAAGTTATTCAACTAATAGTAAGATCTATCTTAGATTTGCATTTTTTTAAAGTGATACTTACACAATCAATACTTAGTAGGATAACCTTTATTTTTTAAGACAGCTTCACAGCGTCTTTTCATCGAGTGAACGAGTGCTTGGAGTTCATCTTTCGTAATCACATGGTGCCAAGAATCAATTATAGCTTCAATAAGTTGTCTTTTATTGGATGGACGTTTTTTTCGTACAAGAATTTTCAAACGTCACCACAAATTTTTAATTGGATTGAGATCAGGGCTGTTTCAATATATCTATGCCTTTATTTTGAAACCATGCTTTGCATACTTTTGCTGTGTGGCATGGAGCTGAATCCTGCTTAAAAATAAATGGTGTGTTGTTGGGGAAGACATACCTGATGGAAGGTATCAATTTTGGTTCCAGGACAGTTTCGATGTATTTTTTGGCATTCAGGATGCCATCAATCACTTGAATTTGGCCCACACCATCTGCAGACATACATGCCCAAATCATGAGGTTTGTTGGGTTTTTTGTAGTTGCTTCAATGCAATCAGGATGAAGTGCTTCTCCTACTCTACGTCTCACGTATTTTCTACCATCACTACCAAAGAGTGATATTTTACTCTCATCGCTCCAGATCACTTGCTTCCATTGGTTTTCTGACCATTTAATGTGTTCTTTTGCCCACTTAACCCGTTTTCCGCGTTGCTTTTGATTTAAATATGGTTTTTTCCTTGGAATTCTAGCTTGTAGTCCAAATTCTGATAACCCTCTTCTTATTGTTCTTGAACTTACTGCAATACCCGCTGCATTCATTTCACATCTAATGGCATCTGATGAAATTTTTCTATCTTGAAGGCATAGCCATTTAATTTTTCTATCGGCAGTAGCACTTGTGCATTTTTTCGGCCTGATTTGGCCTTATTTTCCACTGATTTCGTTTTTTCATAACGTAAACAGAACTTTCGTACACCAGAACAAGTCACTGAACCACCAACTTGTCTTGCAATTTCAGCATAAGAGAGGCCATTTTCTCTCAATATGACAATTCGGCTTCTTTTTGTAGATGTCCAATTAGTTCTTCTTGTTGATGACATTGTTTAAAATTAGTTTAATTAAAAAAAAGGACTTTAAATATTCAAAAACAGCAATACTCTATTTAATTGTACTAGTATGCATCATTCCGCAAAATATTTCCACAACAATAACTCTTTTACCATCCAAATAACCTAAACTATAGTTACAGACATTTGGTTGGTCCTAAGAACAGTGTTTGTGATTGGCTAGTACGCTTTTATTACAAAACACGTCCCTATTCACAACGATTTGTGTTTGTTTGTTCTACTAAAATGAGCATAACTTTTTTTGTAATACAGATATTGTAATACTGTTTTTATTATTAAATTTAATTTTAAATTACCTTCAATTTGATATATAAACGTTTGTATTTAAGTGTAAATGAATATATTCTACAAGCACACAAAGTTGAAAAACATGAAACTTTCAAAAAATGTCCAAACTTTTGGCCACCACTGTATATATATCTGAGCTATGTCATACGATAACGCTCGTATTTATAAATCAATTTTGATGAAACTAATTGTGTGTATTAAGCTCACCAATGTCTCGACCGAGTTCGTTGGCCAGCTTGGTCCGCCATTTTGTTTCAAGATGGCGGCCACTTAAAAATTTAAAACTAAAATAAATATACAAAAAAGTTTAAAATTCAAATTTATTTTTTAATTAAGTGTTAGGCCTTGATACGAGGATTCCAGAGCATTTTTTGGTTTACCTCTATCTTAAAAAATGGCTAGGATAGAGCAGTTTGAAATTCTACGGTGGCTGACATTTTGAAACAAAACAGCATATTAACGCGATTACTCGCAAATTATTTTCTTTCATTGTTGTAATAATTTTCCCAATCATACGCATAAAACTATATATTCATATCCGTTAGCGCCAAATTCTCGCCAAAATTGGCGAAATATCGCCAAATTTGGCGACCAAAATAAGTCTTCATAAATGAAGCCAATTTGGCTATTGCTCAATAATTTGGCGAATTTCTTATTCAAATTCAATATTAACGAATCTTTTGTAACCGTTTCTTTGCATTTTAACTTGCTGTTTTCGTGTAACATTAGCTAAACTTTTAAAACGAAGATATAGGAAAGCTACCTTTTAATCCCGGTATATGCTGGAAGGACTTTTTATAATTAGAGATCTTGAGAATATTACCTGAAACTAACTTGTTCATTAAAAGGCTTTTAAGCCTTTATGTTTACTGTAATCACTTTTAGCATATGTATTTTATTTTAATGATAGTAAGTGATTTTTCTTAGATAATTCTATTCTATCAGCAAATTAAAGAATTAAATTTCTAAGAATAATAAGAAAAAAAATTATTAAAATATCACACAAGAAGCTGAAAGTAGCAGACATTTGAAATTAATCATAACCAAATTAAGCAAAAAACGATAAAGAATAAAACTACTAAATCAGGGACAGGATAAACAAAATAAAATTTTATAACAATACTTAGATAAGAGAAGAAAATAAAAATATAAATTTCTTAGAGAGGAAAATAAACTATCATATAAGATACTGAAAACCGTATAACTCTTATAATCATAATCAAATTATACAAAAAACAATTTAAAATACTAATTTAGTGACATGATAAACAAAATAAAATTTTATCAAAAATAGAATAAAATTTAGATTTCAAAAGAAAATTAAGAATTTAAATTTTGCAGAAGTGAGAAAAACTGTTAAAATGTCATATAAGATACTGAACATAGTATAACATTTGCAATAATGATCATGTTAAAGAAAAAAAATTATAACTAAATTGTTTAAATTATAATTTAAGCAATTTTTGACTGTATCTTGCTGGGTGGTAAGATTTTCTGAAAATTATCCACCCTTGTTTATAATCATAATCCAATTAAGCAAAAAATGATAAACAATAAAAACTACAAGAGTTTGGAATTTGAAGCAACAAAATTTGCATGATTATAAAATCCAAGTCATTAAAAGAATTACACAAAGTAGGGTTTATACAGACTTGAGAAAAAAAAAAAAAAAAAAAAACCAAGGAGTGCAAGAATTTTGAGGACTTGTAATAACATGTTATTTTTTAAACATTAAATAACTCTTTTTGTAAGTCCAGAAATTTTAAATACATTTAGTTCAAGAGAAATTTATACAGATAATGAAACTTAAGACAACATTATAATAAAATGAATTTTTAAAACCTTAGTAAACTCAAATTGATTTAACTTTTATTTTATTTATTTTATTATCATTATTTTAGAATGGCAGTAATCAGCTGAACTTTACGTTTGGAAATATGAGAAAATTTTAATTTGACTTCTTTAAAAGGTAAATTTCTTTCATGTCATACATACATAAGAAAATGATTAAAAAGACAGTATTATATTAAAGATATGATGAAGTTAAAGACAACATTGAAGTAAAGAAAAATTAAAATCTTTGCCGTGCTTCAATCTTTGATTAGTAAGTGTTGTGCTTCAGCTACATGAAGTGGCAAAAAGATTATTATGCGTTTAACAATCACAATGTATAGAAATTTGGACCCTCCCGCACACACACACATCAAGTAATATACACATTTGAAGCTGCAGAAATTATTTTGTTTATGATAAAAGCATTTTTTAAGGAGTTTTTTTTGTTGATTTAAGGAGTTAAAAGCACCTTAAAAACTGTTTTTCAGTTATAAGGAGTTTTTGAAGTGTGTATACACCCTGCAAATGCATGACTACAAAAGCATTAAACACACAAGAACTTTAAGAAAAAGGAATACCAAACAATTGCAGAGCTCCATTTCGAACAGCCCACACAGCAGAAGAAAATCCAGCAATGCACGCAGGTATGATAGAATCAAAATATGGCAGAATAGACTGGGACAGCCTAGCATCTGATACTAAGGCTTTTAAAATGTGATAAGCATGGCCTTGAGGTAAGTCTGTCTTTTCACTCAATGAATCTGGAGATGGCAGAGGGTGGTTGATCAAATTTAATAAATTCTCAATAGTATAAGGCAAAAGTTGTCGCTGCAAAGAGACATGAAATTCAAATAAGTTATTCCATAAGTGTAAAAAGGTAAACTGTTCAGAATTATTATTATTTAAAAAATATATCATCTGTATATTTTTAATAACATGCCACTTTGTTCGTCATCTGCCGTGAGTTTTCTAGTGAACCAATTTTAGCAATTAATTTTTTTTTAAATAGAAAGATGTTCATTTGTAGATTAGCCCGCATGAGCTATATTTTAAAATATTTTATTTTTAATTTAAAAAGGTTTTACAGAACTCAGTTTCTCTAAGATTTTAACACATAGAATTATAAATTAATCATATATTTTAGAAATATTTTGACAACAAAGAGAAAAAAAAAAGAGACATCCTTTAAGAAGAGTACATAGAAAAAAGAAATTAAATATTAATTTCCTGAGGAGATATTTTAAAAATACTAATGCATTCTACCCTCATAGGTTTAATATTAGTGAAAGGAATTTGAGTTCTCACTAACCAAAAATAATTAAGAGTCTTCTAAAAAAAAAATAATAATAATCCTGCTTAACAACACAAATATTTCTAACACATTTTATGTATTAACATTCAGGTGCTGACAAATGAAACAGTGTTTTTTAGTTTTCTATAAATTTAATATTATCTTGAGTTAGAGCCAAACATATATAATGACCACCAAACTGACATTGTTACATTGACAAACATCATTACAAAATGCACATTTTTATAGCATTAAAAAAATAAAAAATAAAAAATAAAATCTTTATATGGAAAAAAGAATTCCTGTTTGAATTCTTGATAACTGGATAAGAATATTTGCAAATTTTACATAAAAATGAGTTTGTGAATGTGTAAGAAAGTAGCCAGTTTGGATTAGTGAACAGCATCACAGCAAAATAAGATTAAATTAATCCAATATATGTATGTATATACAATAATACCTCGGTTTTCGTTGACTTCGGTTATCGTCAATTTCGGGTTGGGGTGGGTTGATTTATGCCGGCCAATTATAAACACGAGGGATATAGGCCCTGGGGGGAGTGCCCTCTGTGGGGGTCTTTATAAGGGATCCTAACACGTATTTACATAAGGTTCGAAGAAAACCACGGAAAACTCCGAACAGTTAGGTCGACAAGCATGACAGGGGTTTGAACCCAGCACCTCCCGTCTACCAGCTTCAAGAGCAGAACCTCTCAGCCACTGGTGGTGCCGTCAATTTCGTTTTTTTGCGAAAATTTTGTCTCGGATTTTGTTGATGTACCCACGTGACTTCGATGCCTTTTCCGGAAACAACAGGGGTGACCCACACGTTTTCTTGCTCAGTGTGGCGTTGTTTCTCGTTGTGTGTGCATCATCCCGTTCGTCTAGGCAAACAATTTCATTTATTTCCTGTATACTTTTGTGCTTTTTTCATTGTTTGCGACTGCTCCGTCATGGAACGAAAGAAAGTTTCCACAGCCAACAGCCCTTTAAAGAAAAAGGACAGGAACACGATCGAGTTGAAGATGGAAATTATTCAAAAATATGAGAGCGGCATTAAGATTACTGAAATCGGCTGCATGTACGGGAAATCCTCATCGACGATAAATTCCATTGTGGCAAAAAGGGGAGCAATAAAGGAGGCTAATGTAGCAAAAGGTGTGAATGTGCTAATGAAATTCTGACTCTGAAATTAGTCCTGCTTCCAATAGACCAAAAAGGGAAGTGTCCCCAGAACGACGAAAATCGAGGTATCACTGTATATATATATATAAGTGGTTTTTATGCATTTATTACAATAATTTATTATTCTATATTATACATAGTGATTCCTCATGCATGGTTATATTTTTGTCCCCTTAAATTATTATTTATTTAATATTATATAAATTACATAATCATCTCTTATTTTATTTATTTTTTTATCTATTCCATTTTCCATAATTACATACATTTTTCCTTCAATATTATTTATTACTATTAATTATATAGTTCGCTACACTATTATCTCCCTTTAATCTTATATCTTAAATAATAAATTAATCTTTAGTATATTGCTCCTCTCTTTGGGGGCAGCTATTTGATTGCTATTTGTTCTTATTTTTTCATGTGATGAATTAGCAAATCTCTTTGCAGAGTGTGGGGTCATGCAATGTAATTTTTTTCTTTTTTTTTTTCTTTTTTTTTTCTTTTTTTTTTTTTTTTTTTTTTTTAATAATCTGTTTAAATCATTCCTACAATTTTTTAATTTTTTTTTTTTTTTTTTGCTGGTGAATTGTGTGTATTATTATTTTTTTTAAACTATTGCTTATAAATAATTACTTATTTTTGGATTTCTTTTGTTATGTTATAAGGGGCATAATATTGTATTTTTAGGCTTAATGGTGACAATATTTGAGGAAATAACATATCTTTATTATGAATTAATTTAGATTTTCTATTTTCAAAATTATTATTTTAAATATTTTAAAGATTATATTTAAAATTTTAAGATCAAATTTTAACAACTAATTTTATAAATGATTATAGCATATCTGGAGTATTAAAAATAAAAATATAAACAACAACAATAATAGCTTCTTCCATATTTAAAAAGAACATATAATTTTTTTAAATTATTTTTTAAACATCATAATGCAAATGAATTTTAAATTAAATAATGGGGTGAATGAATTTTCACCCAGTTTATTCTAAAACAGGGTTCCCAGTAAAACATGACTGGCAAATTCCCTGACCAAATCTCAAAAAATTCCCTGACTTTCCCTGACCGAATCTAAAAAGATTCTCTGACCAAGTGGGCATACAATGAAGTTTGTTACTTATTTTTGCAATCCTTTGTCAAAAATTAGCAATTTTTTTTTCTAAGATTGCTCTTAAAAATTATGTTTTTACCCCGAGACTATATGATGAATTTCACATCATTTTTCTTTTTTCTCCAAAAATTTTCCATGACTTTTTAGAAAATACTTGTAAATTCCCTGACTTTTTCTATATATTTTAAAATTTCCATGACTTTCCCTGACTACTTTGAAATTCCATGACTTTCCAGATTTTCCCTGACTTTCCATGACGCTGGGAACCCTGTAAAAATAGGATGAATCCATTTTTCTTATTTGTTTAGTGAATGTTTTAATAATCAATGCCTGAGGAATTCCATTAAACAGTGAATTTTTAATTTATTAAAGTAAATGGATATTTTTGCTATGAACTGTGGATGGACTATGAAAATTCTATTCTAAATTATAACTATTTCATGGCTTTAGTTTTATATTCAAATGTGAAATTATGTCACTTTTAAAATAAATAATTCATATATTTATTTAATTTTTCATTTAATAATAAAGACAAATTAGAAATAATACAAACATTGATGTTATTTCCTTCACTAGAAACTACAGCTTGAAATAAAAGAGGTATACCAGCAGATCTTCGTGTGACAGATACTTTGGTATAATCACTCAAATTCTCAAATACCTAAAAATCAAATGAAAAAAAAAAAAAGAAAAAATAGTTAGTTACAGATAAAAGAATTTATACTTGCAACAACTGTTTAAAAACAAGAAAATATATTTTCAATTGTAAGATAAAAGCTACATTTTTTATATGTCCAGAGTTTCCCCAAGTTTAACAAGAATGAAAAATCATTTTATGTAACACTTTCCAACACTTCCAAAATAATTTTACAAATCTTTACCGTTTAATAAGGTCTAAGTAAACACGTTAGAAAACACATAACACATTTAAAAACCCAATTTCAGAAATAATTAACAATATACAGAAAAATATCCGAATTCTTTTGCGCAGCCCTGTATATGATCTATAGATTTGTACATACACTACATATAACGCTAAATTTTAGTTCAATTAGGAAATGCGTAGCATAGTTTAAAATTCCCCTTCTACAATTCCCATCAATAAACAAAAATGAATTCGTGAACTTTTGTGCTGCCTTGTATATGACCTATACAATTTATACACACAAAGTAATGGGTAAAAAATGAGTTAAATTTAAAAATGCATTCAGCAACTGAAAACACAGTTCCAGTAATTATTTTTAGCAGACAATATCGAATTCTTTTGTGTGTCCCTGTAAATAAACGATGAATGCTGTACACAAAATATTGTAAAGTAAGCCTCTTGTAATGCACATTATTGTTATATATCAATTTCAATATGTTTGAAATAGTGAAACATCATTAAAATAAACTGCAGAGCCATTAAAATAAACCCCATAGACAGTAATGTAACAGAATTATTTTGATTGTTCTTGTAAAATAACTATAAGTGCTACACACTTCTATTTCAAGACCAAACATAGTAAATCTCAATAACATATATCAATTGCATGACAATCTGAATATATTTACACAAGTTAGAGCACAGACAGACAGACAAACTGAATTCATAAACACATTTCAACTATATTGGAAAGTATTACAGAAGTTGGAAATTGTACGTTAAATGTGACATATGAGGTGTGTTCGTTTTATAACTAGTTTTACAATGAAAAAAAATCATCCTCATTATTTCAGTGAAATGAATTATGTCGTCGGCTAGGAGCGAAATGAGCATGCTGTTTTTTTTTCCTTATTACGCATGCCACGTTTACAAATGTGATTTTTTTTCACCATGGAGAACTAGCTTTGCGAATGATTACCTCCTTGGTTTAATATTTTAATGACTCATAATGAACAAATCTCCTGTGTTCATTCATTCTAATGGATTGAGATATTCAGTTAACCTAATTTCCACTGAAGTTATCTCAGAATCTATACATTGTTGAATGTAGCTTATCGCTCACGCAAACAATTTTTTTGAACGATCTTTCTAAAAACGTAACTTTTGTGCAATTTTAATAAAAAAAAATATTTTTGAATAAAAATGGCCACTTGACATATAAAAAAAAAAGATGTGGTTAGCCCGTATTTGTTTTCCTCAGTCACATGACTTGCGCTTTCATTATATAGATTTATGTATGATAGGATTTAACAGAATAAATAAAACTTTCACTAATAACCTTTTAAGTTTTGATTCAATTTTCATAAAATTTGAAATGACTTGACAAAATTCTGCAACGATTATATGTATTAAATTTCAAATCATTTGGTTGGGTAGTTTTTGGCTGTTATATGCAGACAGATGGACGAACCAGATGATGACTATAGGTGCGTGCTACGTATTTACAGAATTACGAATGCACCTAAAAAGAGTAGGGTACTGCTGTTTGTAAAAGTGTACATTTTAGATCAGTGTTTCCCAACCTTTTTTTGACCGCGCCCCACCAAAGCATCTTTAAAATGATGATGCCCCCCTCCCCTAATACATATAATTCTTATAAAAATTTAAAAGAATGAACTCCTGATAGAGTAAAAAGCATTTAACATTGATCCTGAAATGTACCGAAGCTAATGGATGAATCAAATATTTTTTATAATCATCTGATACTACTCGTAGTTTAAAATTTCGTTGCCACATAAAGGGTTAAGACAGTCATTTTTAATCTCTTCGCAACGGTCGTCACGTATGCGTGATGTATAGAGTGCTCAGAATCCTTGATTATACCAATCAATAATTTTGAATAAAACATTTTTCTCTTATTTAATTACAGAATTTCTGCGATTAAATGACGCAACAATTTCTAATCAGAATAAAACATGATAAAAGATTTTGTAAAGGAAAGTCGTCAAGTAATTGTTAAATATATATTCTTGAATGGTTTCATGTGTAAAATTGATTTTAGATGACATATTGCAGTGCAACTCATTCGATAAATAGTCGAAAAAAATGTTTAAAATTCTAAAATACTTATAAATCAGAAAAATTATAAAGAATTTTTAAATACTTAAAAAGGTGCCTAAATATCTTTAAAAGTTTTTTCTATAATTATTCTGGTAGAGATGTATTTAAAAGTTTTGAATGGACACTTTTAAAAAATTGAATAAAAAACTTATTTTTCTCATTTTTGTATTTTAAATTTGAATGTGTAATTTTTATTTTCAGTCTACAACATTACTATTACATAAACAATTCAGAGGGTATGGATTCACACAAATCTGGAATTGCCCCCCGTTGGGAACCAATGTTTTAGATTCTTAAGATTACTTTTTGATTGTTAAAAACATTTTTAATATATAAAAGTTAGGGAACTGTTTTCAAGACAACAGTGAATCAGTTTTTTACTATACAGACAATTTTTTTTAAATAAAAAAAAGGCAGTAAGGGCACAATTATTTTGGCTAAAGAGCCAGAAGGATGCTTTTTTTTGTTGAAGGGCAAGAAGGGTGTTATTATTTAAACCAAAGGGCATGCCGGGGAAAAACCATCCTGAAACTGCTGTGTATGTTAAATATGCCAATAAATAGAATAGTTACAGCATGGTAAAAATTATATAAAAAAGCTATCAATAATGTGAATGCATGCATGCAAATTAACAATTAATATTTTTATGGTCTTTTTATTATCACCATATTTTACTAAAAAATTTTTAATGACTGCATAAGGAACAAAAAAAAAAAAAAAAAACTAAATAGCTGTGAAAATATGTTTTTGGCATATGTAAAATGATTTATGATATTTTTAAATATAGCAGTTATAAATAAAAAATAAAATTTTGCAATATCGTTCTAAAATTTTAAGCAGTTTAAACTACTTCTGAGCAAGTTCAATAAAAACAAATAAAATAATTTTACAATGTAGCTAATGGATTTTATCTTCCCCATCTGTATCATATGGCACTGAATTTTTACAAAATCCAGAGATAATCATAAAAAAAAAAAATACATTAGAAAAATAAGTAATCTTGAAGCATAAAAGTACAGTATTCCCAGGAAGGATTCTAGCATTTAATAATTTGCATCTACTCCCCCCCCCCCCTCTCATCTTGGAATAAAAAATAGCTTTTCTCACAAGTTTTATGTTGAAAGATTCATGCATTTGTGTCCTATTTTCTGTACACAAAATAAATCTATAAATAAAATAAACAAATAAATTAAATTAAAATAAATAATAATAATAATAAATAAGACAATATAAGGTATGGATAAAATTAATAATCTAAATATTACATATATATTTTTTAATATGTAATATAATTATACAATATCAAATAAAAAATTGTTCTTTGTTAGATGAATAAAGAATATTTTTTATTTTATCTAATGTAAAACACTGAAAAGGAAATAAATAATAAAGGAAGAACACAAGTAAACAAATAATAAGATCAAACAATAAATAAAATGAAATTCAGTTTGCTATGAACAATAAACATATAAAATTTCACACCTCTTTCAAAAGTTCTAAGGTAATATCTTCATACAGGTCCTTATCTTTTAATAGATTAACACAAAAATTGTTTAAGGCACCACAACAAGCTTCAACAACTCCCTATACATTAAAAGATAGAAAAAAAAAATCAGACTTTGCTAGTAAAACAAAAGTTACATTTTAATATAACTTTTAAAATACTGTATATACTCATGTATAAGTCGACCCCCAAACTTCGAAATAGAAAAAAATCAAAAGCTCGCATATAAATTAATTCTTTACTTCAAATAAAAAAAATATTAAATCAACTTTTTTATTTCTTCATAAATGCTGTCAGAAACTAAAATAACAGAAACAAAAACTTATGCATAAATTGATTTTGAAAATAAAAAAGAAATAACAATCTTTGTAAAAAGATTTGGAAACAAAGTATAAATATACATAAAGTAATAAATTCAATCAACATAAAAATGTGTTAATGGTAAATAGCTCAGCAACATTTTTTTTATGTCATCGGTACATCATCATACATATCCTTGGTTTCATCAATGCACATTTTTTATAAACCAATTTTATTGTCAGTTAAAAGCATCAATTCTGCAATCATACATCTTCCTTTATGTTTATGTTCCTTTATCAAGTTTGTAGCAGATGCAACATTTTTTTGATGACCTGATGATATTTTCTGTTGGCACAGTGGTTCTGACCATTTTTCATCCATCTTGTATCAATGTAATATGTACCTTCTTCATGTTTATACCTTTGTTTTCAAATGGAAAGCTTGAGGTAAAGCAGTTGGCTCAATATTTTCAGACAATGCATTTTAACAGTTTGAAGAGACAGACATCTAAATGTTGAGGCAATGATGCCAATATTTTCAGACAATGCATTTTAACAATTTGAAGAGACAGACATTTAAATGTTGAAGCAATGATGCTAAATCCTCAAGGGTGACAACAAAATTTGCCTTAATTTCTTTAGCTTTCTTTTTACTACATTGCTGTCTTGCCCAGTAAATGAATCCCACACAAAAGCTACGGTTTTCCTATAATTGCACACAGCCTTTTGTTCCTAATTTTCTTTAGTCAGCCCTTAGTATCAGTCTTGTTCGTCCATTCTGTTTTGTGGGTATCGAAGATACCACAATATTGGAATTCAACACTTTTAGGAAGAATGCTAGTTTTGCCTAAAAATTTTTACCGAACGTGAAAATAATTTTTGGCAAAGTCAAAAGTTAAAGTACTTAGATCATGACAATAAAATACATAAAATTACATATTATTCTCAATACCTTTATCCCCCAAAGCAGAATATTTTGCAATGTTCTGCAACGAACCTTCACCTGATCAAAAATGTTCTGCGGGAATAAAAAAGTAAAACACAGGGAGATTTTCTTGTATATGTAGGAGTGCAATTTCATCTTGTATAGAAATTCTAAAGACATTTTGTAAAATGCTAACACACACACAAACCAAAGAAATGACGAATTTCACGATTTTACTTGGATGAAATGATGAATTTCGTGGGGGTTTTTCTCGTAATCGATTGACGATTTTTGCAATTTTTTGAGATTTTTCTCTCGGGTAACTTTCTCCCCATGATCGACTGACAAATTGCATGAGCTTTTCCCGCGACCAATTGATGAATTTAACAATCTTTTTGCAATGAACAATTGAAGAAATTTTTCCGGTGATTGATAGATGAATTTAGCACTTTTTCCAATGAATGAATGGTAAATTTTGTTGAAAATGAGAATTTTAAATGTTCTGAAGAGAAATTCATTGTTCTGCGACGTACGTCGTACTTTTAAGCATATTCTGCTTTGGGGCCTTTACCTATATTGTACGTAACGTAATATCTTAACAATAGTGTTCATAAATATTTTTATCTATATTTCATTTGGTTGCATTGGGGAAAAGAAGCATTTCAAATTTGGGATTTTTGTTTGGTTTTGAATATAAATTCGCCTCAACATGGTACACCTTGATTTTTTTTGTCATAAATTTCTTGACTTATACGTGAGTATATATGGTAAGTAAATGGAAAAAGAAAATATGATTTTTTATAAATGATATCTATATATTATGGAATCAATTGTAAATTAATGCATTATGACAAACATAAAGTACATACATACCCGATGTCGACAATCAATCAAAACTGATGAAAGCTTTTTGGATATTTCATGTAAAAATATCTTTTTCTCAACTGAATGAATGTTGAGAGAAAGCACCAATGATGATAACTCACATAACAAAAAACAGCTGTTCTAAAACAATTAAAGAATAATTAAACACTTCAAGTTATAAAAAACACTTTTAGTAAATTTTATTGCAAGCTATATACATCTTCTCTAAAATATTCATAAGCTCTACCAAAATAATCAAATTTCTTTTTGTTTTCTTTTTTTTTTATTACCACTATATTAAAATACCTGTGAGCCTGTGCTAGGCTTTTGCACTGCAATCTTTGTGATTATTTGCTGATACATTTTTTTCATTAATTTTTAATCAAACATGTTTTAACAAGGTGAGAGTATACTATGTCAAAAGCTTGTTCTAAAACCTTTTGTATGATATCTCATTCACTGTTGTGTATTTTGGTTTTGCATAGAAAAAGAGATGATGACATACAGAATGATATATATGATTTGGAATTTACATAGTATTTGGCCTTTGCAAGATTGAGGATGTCCTTGGCAAGAAAAGAAAATTTTTCCCACATACTTTCTGGCAACCTATTTACTGTTTCATACACAAAAGAGATTTGTTTAATATTTACACAATTTATTTTATAAATATTTAAATACAGGAGTTAGCTAATTGTTATTACCAGAGGATTAAACCCGGGCTTCCTGGGGTTACAGAACATAGATAAAAACCAATTTTTTAAAATTGAAAACTCTAATAGATTTTTAACATTTAATATATTTTTAAGATTGCCCACTAATACAATCAAAAAGTGTTTTTATATGAAAAATAACAATTATGTATTCAAATAAAGTTTTGACATTTACTAAAAGAAATATTTTCATATTAGCCACATACCAGAGATTATTGACTGCAGAAATTGCCAAAGATTTTGCTAATTACAGCAGCCTTTTTGATTCTGATTATTTCAGTGTTTAAGCCCATAGTTTCATTATATATGTGTTAAATTTATGTTTTATTTATATTATTTTATTTATTGATGACAGTTAATTTGGTTAAGATTAGCCGGAAAAAATGCTGAAATATTTATATTGTTTTAGGTGCAAATGGGCTAATCACCCATAATCAAACTGCATGCGATATATAGATTAAAAAAAAAAATCCATACTTGAAAATTGATTTAAAAACCATAAAAAATCAGCGGAACAGCTGTCGCAGACGCACTGGTTTGGTACGATTTTTATTTTGTGCCATTCTGGCGAGAAAACCTCGTTTTTGAGTTACATGTTAGGCCTAATTTGCTAAAGCAGCATGCTAGTTTTATTTTATTATAGAACACACACAAATTATTTTAATATAAAACACACTCAATGATTATTATACAGCTCACAATATTTTAATTTAATATGAAACAAACGAAATCTTCTCAACGGTGTTGCCATATGAAGTAAAATATCACCAATATCGCCGGGTTGCCCAGGCATAAAAATTCCTCATTTTGGCACCAAAAAGATACCACAGTGCATCTGTGAGAGCTGTACCAAAACAGCAAGTTGAGATACAGTTTTCAAAAATTGCATATGAAATGTAAATTTTTTTCTCCTATTCGGCAGTGTAAAAATTTAAATTAGAAAAGTTTAAAAGTAATTAAATTTATTTACATCATTGTCACTGTTGTTATGACATCAGCGTTACTTACAGACAAGTTTTTTTGCCTTATAATATAGATATACACACAGAAATAATTTATTTAATACATGTAATCCGAGGTCTCATGTTGCTGAGAACATAAGGGCATTCATCTGGCAGTACCGACATCCGGTGACTCTATTGCACACACAAGGTGTGGAGTTCCTGGCTGTATCTGTGTAGCCTTGGATCTGTAACAAGGCTGTTGATCTTGTTTATGGATTTTGGGAAAAAAATATGACAAGAAAAAACTTTTAAAAAGTCTTGTAAATGTTAAAAAATTATATAATAAAGATCATTCAAAACAACAGCCATAATAGCTAAAAGTCTCAAAGTCTGAATGTTTAAAATGTATGTGTAATCAGTAGAAATATTTTAATGAACCAATGCACAGAGAGGCACAAACTTGGTGCCAATCGACCAATTGCTACCACTAAATTTTTAGTATTCACCTAATAAGAATACTAATAAAATTTAGGTGAAGTATACTAATAAAATGTAGGCAAAAAATACTAATAAAATTCAGTGGTGAGAATCGCATCATTAGCACCTAGTTTTTACACCTCTGGCAATGCAAAAATGTATGAATGCCAATGCAGTATGAAGTGTCTTCGATGGTCGTCATGCCATCGTTTACCTTCCATTGATGGTGATGAGTCGATTTATCTTGGTGCATAAATGTTCTGCAGGGAGAATTTATAATATAAATTAAATGTGATAAAATAATAGACCTTAAAATAAATAATAGAAGAAAAAATTTAGAAATTTTAAGCTAAAATACAGGAATAAAAAGACAACAATAAATGATAAGAAAGTGGATATATACCCGATGCCAAATGCATAGGCAGGACGCCATTATAAAAACTAGTCAGATACGCCAATCCCAAAACTTTCTTCTATCTCATACATGTTAATGCTTCAAAATTCGCTATCACACCGACAAAAAAAAAATCAATATCTTTTGTCATTCTGTTGTACGTCAGCTGCTTGCGAATCGTTGGGTTACCTGGATGCGAGCAGCCAATGTATTATACTAAACTACAAAAAGTCCTTCTGACTTGTACCGTCAGGAAAAGATAGCCCCCTATTGCTTGGTTTTTTAGATTTTAGCTAATTCTACTAAAAATACATGAAGCTAAAATGTGCAGAACCCGATTACAGAAGAGTCATTCCCAGTTCTTGTCAATATCGATTATTGAATTTGAATGAGAATATCGCCAAATTAGACAGATATAGCCAAGTTGGCTTCATATATGGCAAAGTATTTTTGTCGCCAAATTGCGATATTTCGCCACTTGACACCAATCTTGGTGAGAATTTGACTTTGGCGAATATAAATATAAAGTGTTAAGCATGTAAGTCTTGAAACGATGGTTACAACAATGAAAGAAAATTTGGCAAAACCATGTTCACTAAAACTAATAAATTAAACCCGTTTATGGAGGAATCCTGCTGTATTGTTTCAAAATGTCAGCTACTCTATAATATCAAACTGCTATATCTCAGCCATTTTTTAAGATAGAGGCAAAACAGAGAATGCTCTGGAATCCTTGGATCAAGGCCAAACATTTAACACAAAAACGTTTTAGGATTTCTAATTTTCTTGTACACTTTTTTGAAATTGAAATCTTTAAATGGCTATCACTGCACCCCCTCCTCCAGGCGCAATATCCCCAAATTCAACTGGGACCTGTAGGCTATAGTCAAAAACATATACAAAACATTTGATACAATTATCGGCATAACTTCATACACTTTTCGATCATACAATAATGAAAATGAAACAGAAATCCCGATCACAGCACCACCTTTGGTCGAAATATCCCCATATTCTAGCGGAACCTGCTGGCCATAGCCAAAAACATAGAAAAAAAAATCGGTTCAATTTGAAGCATAACTTCATATACTTTTCGATGATACAATGAATATAATTATTAATAATATTAATACCAGGGTTGGAAAAAAACATGTTTTTTTTAAAAAAAAACAAAAAACGTGTTTTTTTGGTTTAAAACATGTTTTAAACGTTTAAAACGTTTTTTTCTCATTCAACAGCACAATTTTGATTAAAGTGAGCAAAAATTAATAAATTAAATACAAAGAATGAAAATATTTTAAAAAAACAGTAAGGAAGAAAAAAATTATATAATAAATACCGAACATTAATTAACAATTAATTTTTTTATTCCAAACTAAAACATTTAATTATTAAGTTCTTTAAAAATAGTAACAAGTTTGGCAGCCTTATCAAACACCTAACCGGTTTCTAGTTTTGTTCTGCACAAAGCCAAAAGTAGAAAACACTCTTTCTAAACCAGCAGTACAGCATACAGCTGCTTGTAATTGTTTTATGATCTGCATGACATTTTTATCGACGTGTTTTTCAAGGCTTGATAGATAGATAAAGGTGTTATCTATCTATCTATCTAATATATATATATATATATATATATATATATTTGTCTTACGTGGTGCTGAAATAGGGCTGAATTTCTAGCTTATTGTTGGCAACAACCGTAGTTTCCAGAGCTCAGACCAATGAAAAGACTAGATTGTGTTAGATAGATCAGCTCCACCTCCAATATGGCGGTCATTATCAGAGCAGTGAAAATCAAGATAGCAAATATTAAAAATAAAATAACATGTACATGATCCAAAGTGCCTGAGATTTCCTCATTTTAATTATGAGTAATATTCCTAATTTCAAATGAATTCTCAACTCTTATTTAGAATTTATGAATTTCCCTCACATGAAAAATCGGAGAGAAGTAAAAATATCAACTGTCTAGGTTGCACCTGCTGCCATCTGTTGCAGAAATCTATAAACAATTAGAATAGTAAAATGTTGAACGAAATTTAAACAATCATTGATGATAAACTATCTGCCTATTACGTAGTGTTTTTAATGAATAAACCGTGCTGTACAATATTAGGTGCAATAAGTTTTAAACAAATTATGTTTCCAAGATCCTTTATTCATAGTATTTAAATGATTTATATGCTCATTAGTAGCTCCAACTAAATGCATTTTTAGTTATGTTTTCAACAGAGTTCAATTATTTTTTTACATTAAAAAAAATTGTCAATTTCATATGTTCAAATGATTTTATGATAGAACTTATTCCGGATTCCGGCTAGAATTTCTGTAAAAATAAAATGGAGCGAGCAAAAGAAGCGAGCTGGGAACGAGTAGCGGTCTCAATGTGAATTGCTTCGCTATTCACGGGGGGTTGGCAAGCGTTAGCGAGTAGGGGGCTGAGCCCCCTAGTTTCTATAAAATTGTGCACTTTATTTGATTCCTGAGTAATGAATTTATGATTGGTAACTGACAGCATAACATTTTTAGGGTTTCATTCATCTCACGAAACCCCATTCATCCTTACTTCTCGGTCTGTCCGTCACAGAGCCGTTTTTCAGAAACTGTATAACTAACAGACTTGAAATTTTGTGTACTTACAGCTGAATATCTACTGTCACGCTGAAAATCATAACATTTTGAAAAAATCATATTATTTTAATATAGAGAGATAAAAAACTAAATATCTAACAGCCTTTTCCTATTAAATTTAAACATTTTTCGTTATAGCAGTTGCCAACAATTTAAAAATCCACAATAAAATTCTTTCTACAATAATTAATTTTCTATTGGAAGATTTCCATGTGAATTTAATTTGTGAATTGTCACATTGTGACATTATAAACAATAAACATGTTTTAAACATTGTTTTAAATGTAATGTTTTAAACATGTTTTAAACAGCTGTTTTAAACAAACTGTTTTAAACGTAACAACCCTGATTAATACTATATCTATTATTAATTATAATCAATAATAGACATGTCAGAAATGGATAAAGAAATAATGAAAAATTTTGAATAACCACAACTATGTGTCTAGGGTGGTTCTCTTCTCCATCTTTTAGAGGGAGGGGCAAAACCATTATCTCTACTAAGGATGACAAGTGGTCTGTTTTTACCAACAGTGTTGCTTAGATTGTACTGTTTTAATAGACCACATAATATAGTTTATCAGTTTTGTTTTTATAGCTGGTTATATTATTTTGCAACAAATTTCAGTTTCTTAAGCCCAAACTGCACCAATTAATGCCCCTATAAAAACAAAGCACCAAATAAATATTTTAGTGCTTAAAAATCTTTGACAATCTACAAAATATTTACATTAATGATGCTTTATACTTAAGAAATAAGGTAACAAAAAAGACCAGATATACAATGTTACTATAGATGGGTATTTTTTAGAATGATGCAGATGTTTTATTCTAAATAAGAAACTGCATCCTCACCTTCATACACTTATGAATGTGACTAAATTATGCTAATTCAGTGAAATTGTTGCATAACTCAATAACATGATTAATATTTTATATTAAAAATATTTTGATTAAAATTTTCATGTAATGTTGAAGAAATTTATGAATAAATAGTTTTTCTTTTTCAATCGTATATGCAAAGTAGAATTTTAACGATAATAAAAAAGTTTTAAAATATAAATTAATTGGATTACTTAAGTATTTTTGGCTTTTATCATACAAAAATATGCATTGCCGCTAACTTTTAGCAATGACCAAATGCAGAACATCATTGTCAAATGTGGCACTGCCATGGTAAAGTTCATTGTAGTATGACATCATGTGAGAGTCCAATCATGTCCAGCCTGTTGATTCGATCCTCTCGAGTTTGAAATAAGGAAAATAAAAAGGTTTGAAGTTTGAAATTACAAGGTTATTTTCTGCAATATTGCAATTTGAGACAGTGCAGGTGCCATCCATTGGCATTATTTGTAATTAAAACAAGTAAAAAAAAAAACCTAACTTCACACATTATTCTCCTGCAAGAATAACACCATTTACTTGTTATAAAATTTGGTACTTACATATTTTCCACACCAGGAAAATACACAGCTTCAACAATTTTGCTAACAGTACTCATTACAGTAACCCATGTTTTCTTTCTACGTTATAAGTGCATAGTTAATATATATAGAAAATATATAGCTGCCATATTACAGGCAACTGCAGATGTATTTATATGTAACTATACAATATAATATGTCTATTAAATTCATAGATATTGTATGTGTATAGGATACATGTATTATGTTCATTCTAGTGGACATAACATCCCAACAGCAATAAAACTACCATTGTAAACAATGTTGCAGTCATAAAAAAACCAGAGAGTTTAACACTAGAGAATATAGGTTATAGTTTTATTTGAAAAACAGAAGATATATGGAGCTAGCTTCTTAAAAAAAAAAAAAAAAAAAACAGATGACATAAGCCGTATACCACCATATACCCTCCAACTACATCCCTGATTGTAAATATCTTTTATTGCTAAAATCCACCAATTTGATGTTATGTATTTAATAAGTTTTATTAAATTATTGTTTCGTATTATTTTGGTTTGTTTTTATATTATTTACCATTTTTAACAATGTTGTGTATTTAATAAATGTATATTAAATTGCTGTTTTGGGCAGGATTGGGAAATGGCAACGATAAACACAATTGGTGATTGAAAATCATTTTTGGTGGTCTATCTTCCTGGCATGGATAATAAGTAGGTAACTTAAATTTTAAAAGTGTTCAGTCCACTTGTATGTTCAATGACTGAGGTATGAATTCATACCTCAGCAGTCAAGAAAGTTTGGAAATCACCTGATCTCTGATAAGTTAGGCTTACTCAAATGCATTTTAAATAACTTAAAATACAACTTACTTTAATTGAGTGCCAGCAGCATGATAGTAATAGATCACACAAAATTGAAGAACCGGAACTTTCATTTTCAGATTCATTTGAAACAAAAGATGATTCAAAATCTGCTTTAGATGAGTTTTTCTGAGACAGCACTAATTTCTCCATAGCTTTACCAATGTCAGAGAAAGAAGGACCTAAACAATATAATACCACTAGGATTATAATATTTAAATCTGTCATTTAAAAAAAGCAGAGCTGCCATTGCCCAATGGCATAAAAATTAGCTGCTTTAGTAGCCAACGGTGAAAGAAATAGTAGCATTTGTACAAAAAGAGTTGCATGCTTATTTAAACATTAACAGAATCATTTTCCACCGAAATTTAGACTACATTTAGATTGAAAAAATTAATTTTTTAAATGCAAATTGAAGTATTTATAAATTTTTAAAATTTAATAAAATACTCAAGAAATTAAAACTGAAATGCCACATTGGGACAATCTGGTTAAGGAAAAATAAATAAATAAAATGGAAAAGTTCGCAGCTCTAGGTTTGCTATTTTTTTTTTTTTTTTGCCAAAATTAGTAGTTGAAATTGGAAAATAGTCTCACTTTTTCTGGTTTATGTCCAAAATAGTTGCTTTTGAGCTAAAATAGTAGCCACAGTCAACTGATGCTGAAAATAGTCGCTTTTAGTAGCAAATGGCAGCCCTGCATAAGTTTTTTAAAAAACAAATTTAAAAAAAAAAGGTTAAATGACTTTTAAAATTTTAATGACCATAAAATAAATAAGTGATAACCAGTTTACAAATTTTAAGATCTAAGAAGCAAGATGAATGTAAAAAAAGTTGTTTACAGTTTTTATAGATTCCTGAAAAAATTAGAATTTGGGACATTTCTTGTCATGTTTACTATTATGAATATAAATTTAAAACTGAAAAAAATACATAAATATATTAATTAGAGATAAGGATAGCTAAAAATGCAAAAGCAGAAAATTTAATATAAATATTTAATAAGCCGATAAACGCTTTCAGCTGTGAAAATTTCAGTACTTCCCCATTAGAGGAACATCACTTCACACCAATTGCAAATGTTAGTGCAAAAGCTAACAAACACCGTTGGCAAATAATTACAAAAAGCGTACATGGAAGCTAATTTAGGTAGAAGAAAGAAATGGTAATCCTAATGATATACATGTAGTTTAATTAAAAGTATAACAACTTTATTTAATACAAAATACAGAAAAAATTGCAAATAATAAAAATAATAATTAACAATTTTGGCATTTCTTTGTTATAGTGGTTACCACAATTACAATTGTGCCAAGTTGCAGTCCATTTCACTAAGGTCATAGCCAAAATGGTGAAGCACGAAAAATAAATACCATTGCATAAAATAATGTAATATTTTATGTTAGTAAGAATATATTTTATAATAAATTCATACTAATGTTTTATAACAATTTCTTACAATGTTTTGCAACAATAACCACTTCTCTCATTTTAACACTCATTTTTCCTTTTTAACACTTCTCTCATTTGCTTATAACTATTCCAATCAACTGTTGCATTTTCACCCATATTTAGTTGTCTTTTACATCATTTTATGGATGTTCATTCCTCTGCCCAGCAGTACATAAACCTTAAAGCAGTTACGAACCCACAGGGAGTGCAGCAAATATTTTTTGAATTTTAGGGATTAGACAATGAAATTTTAGGGATATTTTAGGGCTAATTTACATCCACCATTCCCGGTGATTTTTAAATTCACTTGTATTATAACACAAGTAATTTATTTTAAGAAACACAGCAAATAAATTCTTAGAAAATTCTTGATTAAAATTTTTTGTCATGTTCAAAATTTTAAAGTAAACATTCAAATGTTCTAAAAATGTCTCAAATACAGAGCAAATAATAACAACAAAAATAAATTAAAGAAATGGTGTTACCTTAATTTTTCTACATCTAACAGCTTTATAACAGTTTCTTCAATAAATCTTATATGATTTCTTGCACTCTTGTTCAGTATTTTCACAAAAAACTTTTTTAAATACTTGAATTTTGTATATTTGTAAAAAAACAAACAAAATTATTTAAATTTGGCTGAGGCTAAATGTATTCCTTGCTAAATTTTTAACATCTTAAAGGGATAGTTAAATAAAACACAAAGAATATCCAACTGTTAAAAAAAAAAAAATACAATGGAATATCCATAATATGTTGTATTGTACCATAGAAAATAAATTTAAAAATTTTATTTTGTTTCACATTTAATTCTCTTCATCAAAAGTTGGGCTTTCTCGATTCCAATTACTTAAAGGGTAAATATATTCCTTGCTAAATTTTTAGCATCTCAAAGGCATAGTTAAATGAAACACAAAGAATACTCAATTGTTTAAAAATAAATAAATAAAAATCCTGTATTGTTTCATAGAAAATAAATTTGAATTTTATTTAGTTTCACATTTAATTTTTTCTTTTAAATCTGGTCTTACTCCATTTTAATCTTGGAGATTTTTTTTCTTTGTTTTTCATGTATACTGCTGATAAACTTTATGTGAATTCTTAATATTAATTAACAAGGAAGTTGAAATAAGTACTTTACTCACACCTCCATAATATTTAACAGCATCTTTTACAAATCTCAAACTTTTTAGCATACAATTGTTTATCGAAAATCCCCTTTTAGAATCAGCATTACCATGAGGTAAAACAAGTGCAGTTTTAATCAAACTTAAAAGTTACGATGCTTTATTTCTTTGTTGTTGTTTACCACTTACTTTTGAACAACCAATGAAAATGTCTAACAAGAATCAGCTTTGGTGATCACGATACACAGAAAAATTAACTTTGTTTATCAGTCATTTGTAAATGAAAATAGTTATCGGGAGCAAATTTTAGGGAAACAAGAAAAATTTTAGTAGAATTTTAGGGCGATAAGAAAATTTTAGGAATTGTAGGAATTACAGGGCGAATGCGACCCCTCGGTATTCTCGAATCACTAAACCAAATTTTCAACGCCGAGAATTTTTTTTTTTTTTTTTACAATTTTTTACATTGCATCTCCATCATTGATAACATACAGTTTCATATCATGGCCATTCCCACATAGTTATTTGTTGGGTGGAAGCCCTGGCTTTTGAAAATTGCATCCATCTCAGTACTAGGTAAATCAAAGGTTGTTTCCATATTTATAAAAATAAATATATATGATTAAAGAAAAACAATACAATATCTAATTAAAAAATATATATGAAAAATACTCTGGAACATCAAAGAAAAAGGAATGTGATGCTAGCATAAACACATGCTCTTTCTTTAGGACTGTAAACCATTTGACGAGATTGTACAACCTAACTTGGCGATATATCTCTGTCACTTGGCGATTCATCCTTGCGGGCTGTTATAACAAAGAAGTACCACAAGTTTACTACAGGGCTAGCATAAACTTGATGGTTTCATTTAAAATTATATGAACTATTTGATATTTTCTTTTCATGAGATTGGTGCAACATAAATTCAATTATGCGTCACAGATATCGATGGATGCACACCATAAGTATATAAATTAAAGGAATGTCGGAATCTTAAATCAAGTTTCAGCATGTACACCTTCATTCTTTGGCCACATTGTTATTTTTGATGCTCTGAAATCAAGAATACATTAACTTATCATATACTGTTATGAACAAATCTCACAATAAGAATATTATTTTGGAAGAATTTAATCACATTCATTATTTTTCATTTGCTGAACTGAGTAAGCCATAAAAAATCTTTAAACAAAAATAATAAAATCATTGAAAAAGCAAACCTTGCAAGAGAAAAATATTTTGACACATGTTAATATACTTGTCAATGTGAAATAAGCACTTCACCACACATGACACAAAATTACAACTGGTGTTCATCTAATGGAAAAGTACTTTATATATATATATATATATATGAATTAATATCTGTATACAGAATTAAAGAAAAATCAATAAATGCCCATAATCTAAAACTGCACTAAAAAACATTAGGAATGTTTATAAATAAATGCTTTTGATAATAGGAATAAATTTTTCTTTTAAATTCGTACTTTTAATCGCATTGTATGATATTTTAAAAGTGATTATGGTACTTATCTTTTCAAATTTAACTTATTTTATAATTTCTAAAATCCAGAATCAATGAGTTCAGATTTTTGAAACCATACTGCATTAAGAAAATATCCACATTCTTACAAAAATCTTTAAAAGTGTTTAAATTAAAATGTAAATGCAATTAAGTTAACAACATAACTAAAAATATAACTTAAACAAATTTCACACTAAAATTTTATCTAAAAAATAAGTTTTATAAATACATAGCATAAAATATAGTCTTACAATAGTAACTATCATTTTCTCCTTTCATGACTTTTAACATATAGTCCACTATATCAAAACAAAGGTGAATTAAATCGTTCAAGAAAACAGAAGTTTCATCTTTCTGGTGTTGGTATGCATTTATGAAGAAGCTTTCGGAATCAGCAAGACAGTACTGAAGAGCAAGAAGTAAACCTGGATAAAAAAGTTAGATATTTTTAATAAAAGTAAAATTAGAAGAGTATTAAAGGGAAGAAAATAATATATAAATATTTGTCTAATTTAATTAGAATATTTCTACAAATAAGTAACAAATATTTCTTTCAATGGTCATTTTCTTGGGAAAAAAAAGTTATTTGTCAACAGCTATGATAAACTACAAATTAATTCTACACATCTTTAATTTTTTTTTTTAGAAAGCACCTTGTTGAAACTCAAGAATTGATTTAGCACTTAAACAACAACAATTCAATTTTTTTTTTAATTCATTGAAAGATTGAGGTCTGCAAATGAAGTTGAAGAAGTTAAATTTCATCTAAGATATTATTCTAGAATACATTTTACCCTAACGATCCTGTTATGTCACAGACAAACATTCCCTTAATTATTTTTTTTCAATATTTAAAATATCTATTTTTAGAATTTAAAATTTATTTATTTATTTATTTTTAAACTTAAAATGTTTTATTTCCCATTTTTTTATTTTTTACCTGTTTTCCAAATTTATTTATTTACCGGCAATTGGAATTTATTCTACCTTTATTTTTTTATTTCATAATAGTAATGCCATCTTGTTTTAATGTTTTCTTTCCCATTTTTTTCAAATTTCTAAGTCCAGTTGCCACTTAACTAACTTTTACCATTCGTAAATCAATTCAATGCCAGTATTGCGTTTGCACTATGGTATCTGCCCCGTCTTTTTGGCAGGAAAATCGTGGAGACTTCTGGCATCATTTCAAGTGTTTCAGCTTCTTTTTCTCCTGGAAGTCAAAGTATTAGGAGAAATACTTCGACGCTCCAAAAAATAACCTTTTTTATATAGCCCTACTGTTGGACTAAACAGGTCCTTCATTAGAGTCCTATTTTTAACAATTTATTTATTTAGAAAAACTTTAAATTTGATTTATTTACAACAGAAGTAATTTATATATTTAATAAAATGTTCCTGAGATGAAGACATGAAAGTTGTTAACTACTCGGTGTACGTTACTTCAAGCTTAACTATACACTTTGATCAATCAATTGTAACCTGTACCACTGAATGAGTTCAATTAAGAGTTTATCATCAATTGGTCCACATAAGCTGAGATCAGGATGTCTGAGTACCAAATGTGTTTCCTGAAAGTTTGAAGGACACTTTGATACGGTAATGTTTTGAATTATATCCTTTTGGGGTAACATCTAGGAGACGTTCTCACACCAAAAATTTGAGTCAAATTTGCCTACTGATTCATTGTGATGGTTGAGAACATTTACATCTCTTATAAATATTAAATGAACTGAGATTTCAAGAGACAGTCCACTTTTCTTTGGCAGTAAATTTGATGCTGGATAACTAATCCTGTGGGATTTCATCATTCATTATTCTATCTTAGAACGATCTTTATGATGACTCATTGAGAAACAATTTCTTATGCAACTTGTTATCAACTAATTTTTAATGATATATTACACTGGAAAAAATTAATTTATAATAATGTATTAATTAACATATATGAGAAAAATAATAATGTGAAAAATATTTCTCTAAAAAAAAAGAGTATAATGTTTTTAAATAATAATTATCAGTTTTTGTTAGGTATATGCACATCTTATTTACAAATTTTTATATTTTAAAATTATTTTTACTTAATACAATATGTTTTTCTATACACGTTTCCTTATTAATTTACAAATGTTTATATTTATTTGTATAGATTGGTTTATCAGTTATGTGCCTATTTTCAAATACACTATATTGCGAAAGGTGACCGGTCACTTGCGATTTTAGATGTTTTGTTAACTATCTAGAAAAATACATGAGGAATTAACCTGAAACTGCAGTTGTGTAAACAGTATAGTATAGGTTATATATTTCCGCAAAGATATTTTCACGAAACCCCATAGGGGACTGTCAACAAATTCAAAAATAACGAATATCTTTTGGATAACTCTGTAAAAACTAATGTAGCAAAGGCGTTCAAACTCGAGATTATTAATAAGTGGCTTATTGTAATATACTGTGTTCATTTTTATGATGATAGCATGTATACTCGTAGAGAAATTAAGGTTTTTATAAAAACAGTCCCAAATTTTGACTAGTTTTTTGCTTATAATTTGCAGAGTTCATAAGATAACAAAAAAGTTCTTTTCAGAAAATATGACAAACAACATTGTTGTATCAAATATCTGTTGATTAGTGCGAAGATAGCGTACACAATATTGCACATTCACAATATTTGGATACAACCCCTCATATTTTTGCTTCCTTTTGGGAACAACGGATTTCAAGCATATTCTATCGACGATAATTTTCAGAATTTTCAAGCTATGATTTTGGGACTTTCACAAAAGTTGCTCTATATACTTAGCTAATACATTATGCATATTATATTTTGATTGCATTCACACATGCACAGTGAAACATTTTTTAGTAAACCTGCTCATTTTTCATTCAATTTTTATTATTTTTTAATTCTGATTGCAGTGTATTATGTACAATGTTGTTTGTCATATTTTCTGAAAAGAACTTTTTTTTATATTAAGAACTCTGCAAATTATAGGCAAAAAACTAGGCAAAATTTGGGACTGTTTTTATAAAAACCTTAATTTCTCTACGAGTATACATGCTATCTTCATAAAAATGAACACAGTATATTACAATAAGCCACTTATTAATAATCTTGAGTTTGTTTGAACGCCTTTGCTATATTAGTTTTTACAGGGTTATCCAAATGATATTCGTTTTTTTTCAATTTGTTGACAGTTCCCTATGGGGTTTCGTGAAAAAATCTTCGCGTAAATATATAACCTATACTACATTGTTTACAGACCTGTAGTTTCAGGTTAATTCCTCATGTATGTTTCTAGATAGTTAACAAAATGTCTAAAATTGCAAGTGACCGGTCACCTTTGGCAATATAGTGTATATTAAATTTAAATATCAAGTTTAATTCTTTTATAATTTTCCATATTTAATAATTGATGCTAATATATTTTTATGAAAGATACTAAAGATGGTAACAATTCGAATAGGAATTTATGAGAAATAGAATATATGTATATGTTATCATTTTTAATATTAAAAGAATATAAAAAATATTTAAATAAAAATATAACTTCAATTTAAGAAATGAATTTAATTACATGGCTCAACAGTCTTTGTATATTAGAATGTTTACAGGAAAGAAGATTTTCCATAGTTCAGGTAAGAATGTTTCTTTAATTTTTCCACGAAGATCTATTTTACTGTTATTTCCTGTTGTTTCCATAATTACAATGTACTTCTTTATTTTTATTACCACTTTCGAACACTTCGCCTAAATCAATCTTCTCTTCTTCTTTTAAAAACCACAAAATTTTAATATTTTAATTAATTATTCAAATTTCTCTTTCTACACTATTTTTGATCACCTAACTTCCTTTTCTATTTTTTTTTTCTTTTTTCATTACAGATCCTGTGAATGATGGATCATATTTACAGACACAAAAGACTACTAATTAAATACAACTGATTATGTAAAATTTGTTTATAAAACTTATGTGAAAATATATAAAAAAAGCATACAAATTCATATTCATCATTGTAAATTAGGCTTTAAGCTATGAATAATAATAATAAAAAAAAATAATAACATCAATAACTTAAAATTCAATTGATATTGGTATGCTAAGTCAATTGTCATTAATTATTTTTATGAGTTTATTGACCATTACAACTTTAAGAAATCATACACATTCTAGTAATGTAGAGAGACACTCTGCATTTTTGATTGAATAAGTGGTTTGTTTCCTGTACGGAAAATGTTTGTCTTGATTACATTATACACTGTGAAACTTTGTTCATGGCCGTTTTTGTTTCTAATCTCTGAAAATAATTGCTCACTCCAGGCACGACTCTCTGGAGCATTTAAAAATTTCCTTGCTAAATCAAAAGGAGCAGGGAAGTTATTCTTGCTGAATAGTGACCATCATAATAGAATTTTTTTATACAAGTAGTATATGGCTGTAAAATTTTTCTTCTAATTCCTACAAAATTTATCTTTATTTTAAAAGTATTTGATTTAGAGTATAAGAAAATTTTATTCATTTATTTTAATTAACAGAAGAAGCTATGAAGTTTAAAGTTTTATTAATTTGAAAAAGTTTTAAGACAATCCTCTTCTTAAATAATAACTCAGATTCTTTTTAGAGTGAAGTTTGAGTGCCTAGCTACTGTTTTATGAAGGTAGTCTATGGTCGAGTGGATTTTGATTTCTGTGTGAGGTCGTGTTGCCCCTATTTCTAACATGTGTGTGAAAGAGTTACCAATTCTGTAATTTTCTTACATTTCATAAAGTGTGACTGGATGTCCTTCAGGGGGGGGGGGGGGGGGGGGAGAGGAGGGACGTTGAACGTTTTAAGTCATTTTGCCATATCTCAGCAGCAGTTTTAGGTAGGACACTGAAATTCAGGATAACAAATCTACTAAAAAATGGTTAAACACGTATTTCCGCGATTTTAGAAATTCACCCACTAAGGGGGTCAAAGGGAGGATTGAACATTTGAGGTCATTTCGCGATATCTCAGCAGCAGTTTTAGGTAGGAGAATGAAATTCGGGATAACAAATCTACTCAAAAATGGTTAAACACATATTTCAGCGATTTTGGAAATTCATCTCCAAGTGGGTTAGATGGGGGAGTTGAACGTTTTAGGTCATTTCGCCATATCTCAGCAGCAGTTTTAGGTACGAGCAAGAAATTCAGGATAAGAAATCTACTAAAAAAATGGTTAAACATGTATTTCAGCGATTTTAGAAATTCACCCTGGTCAAATGGGGAGATCAAACGTTTTAAGTCATTTCACCATATCTCAGCAACAGTTTTAGGTAGGAGAATGAAATTCGGGATAACAAATCTACTAAAAAAGTGGTTAAACATGTACTTCAGCGATTTTAGAAATTATCCCTCTAGGGTGGGGGTAGGAGAATGAAATTTGGGATAACAAATCTACAAAAAAAAAAAAAAAAATGGTTAAACAGGTATCTCAGTAATTTTAGAAAGTCTTCTTTTGGGGAGGGGTTCGAATGTTTTAAGTCATTTCGCCATATCTGTTTTAGATAGGAGCATGAAATTCAGGATAAAAAATCTACTAAAGATATAGTTAAACACACATTTCAGGGATTTTAGAAATTCACCTTAACGGGGGTTAAATGGGTGGATCGAACATTTTAGGTCATTTCACCATATCTTAGCAGCAGTTTTAGGTAGGAGAATGAAATTCAGGATAACAAATCTACTCAAAAGTGGTTAACACGTGTTTCAGCGATTTTAGAACTTCACCCACTAAGGGGTTAAATGGAGGGTTGAACATTTTAGGTCATTTCACCATTTCTCAGCAGCAGTTTTAAATCGTTAACTAAAAAATAGTTAAACACGTACTACAGTGATTTTAGAAATTCACTAATTGTAGATGGTTTAAACACCGGATATGAACCCGATTATGAAAGATTAGACAAATAAGACAACTATTGCTGATTTTTTATTAGATATTTTGCGTATGACATTTTTAAAAGGAAAATACACTGTAGTCGACATATTGTCCACTTGCACAAAGCCGGGACGGGCCGCTAGTATGATATATTATTGCTTAGATATTTTATTGAATTTTAAATACTAAATTGTTTTATCATCACTGAAGTATTTATCTTATGTCACATAATTGAATTAAAGTATTCATATAATCAACTAATATATCTTACCATGAATGGGCCTTTGCATCGCAGTAAATAAGAAGTCTTCTTTCGAAGTTTTCAGTTGCAATTTACATTCAGTTGCCAGATATTTTAAAAACTCTAAAGCTTGGAGAGAATCTTTCATATCTGTCTGATAACACAATCTATTTAAAAATATTAACTTTATTCAAGTTTATTTATATATAAAATAACATGATATATTTTCTATGACGTGTTTAAAAAGTAAAACCAGAAAAACTCAACAAAGAATAATTAAAATTAGCTGAGTAGCAACCCAATGTATTGCATCTGTATTTTGTAAGACCTTTTGATTTTTTGGGAAAAATAAAAATCATTTTATAAATTTTACATTCAAAAATTTTTATAATACTAATTTTATAAAATTTCTTATTATAAGTAAAATTTTTTTTTTATAATGCAGGTTAACTGAAAAATATGAAAATTATATTTTGCAAATTATGTTATAAAAAATGTAATTTTTGGCAAAAAAACATTTCTTTTTTTCCTCCCTGGTGAAAACTTTTAATATCTATCTTTATAAAATAATTAATTGAAAACCTGTGTTTCCTCTTTAACCCGTTCGAGACCGCTCCATGCGGAGAAAAAAACACTTCCTCAGGCCGGCATGTTGCGGCAAAATCTTACCTTTCTGGGCCCGGCACATTTTCCAAGTTAAGCCTAATGTCTTAAAAAATCCCACAATTCTTTGTATTTCACTTATAAAACACACAATCATTGTAATATTATTTCACAAAATGTATACTAGTGCTAGTATATGGATAGTGTTATACTTAAGGTATATTTGTATATATTTTAAATTTATCTTAGAAATAATACTAATATTTATGAAAATATATTAAGATTTATATGAAAATGCACCAAAATCAATCTATTAAAATAATTTAAAAAGAAAAAAAATAAGATATGTCTATAAATAGCTACAACTACTTTAATTAAATTTTAAAGAAAAAGTACAAAATGTGAAAGAATTTTTTAGATAAAATGTCTACATCTTATACTTCTGTCAATTCAGAATCACCGTAATCTGAAAACCATAAACTATTCTATTTATACTTTTATCCTAACTTGTATCACTGTCTGTTCATTCATATTTTTAAATTTTTTCTCTAGATATCTGGCTTTTTTTTTTTTTTTTGCCATTATTTATATGCTTTTGTAATTCTACCTGTTACAATGTTCCCAATCTACAAAGATAAAGAATTTCATACCTATTCCTGTAAAACTCATTATATTTAAATTACACATCATTGATAAATTTATATGCAAAACAGAAAGCAATAAAGCTTTCCCATCATTTAAATCACTTACTTTTCACTTTAAAGTACAATCGACATGCCTTTGTTTGCATAAACAGAAGGCTACCTCTCTCCGCCTTTTTCTATCAGTACTAAAAAAAAAAAAAACCCTTGTGGATGAAAGCCAATACTCAGACGACTACTGAATTCAAAATCATAGTCATCTAACACCATCTACTACTGTTTAAAATTACTAATAAAATGTTTCAATTCCAAAATTCATATTTGAACCTGCAATCCCGTATGGACGATTTCAATGCGCATCATATACGAACCTGTGGGCTGAGAGGAGAAACTTTTTCGGGTGTGTATATGATGTGCCGGTTCTGAATGGGTTAAGTACATTTCAAATAAAAAGACGTCAATAAATCTCCAACTTGAATACAAGGAGCTTAACTTTGTTTATGCTTAACCTCCTTGGTTGGATACATAACTCGGAAAATCTACAATGAAATGCTTTCTGTTAATTTGTCAACAGATAATTTTTTGCTTTTTAAAATAAATTGATTCCTGAAGTTTAAATATGTGAAAAATAAGTTTTTATTTCTTCAAATATGTAATTTATTCACAATATTGTTTGCACCATCTATTCAAGTAGTAAATACTTTCAATTTATAAATGACGTAAGTTTTAATTATTTTTTTTTAATCTAATAATTTTTATTGCAGGGACAGTGAACCTATGGCATACAAAAGAATTGCTTTGGTTCGGTGTTCCTTGTGGTTGTAAATCAATATACAGTGAGATTACACAAAATACACAAGCTTAGTTGAGCTAATCTTGTCTAAATTTGATTAATACAGTGAAACCTCCGAATAAAGGACACCTCGGAAGCGCGAAATTTGTCCGCTATTCAGAAGTAAAAATGTATAACTATGTAGGTGTTGGGAATCTGAACAGTGTCTGCTAAATAGAGGTGTCCGCTATTCGGGAGTGTCCGTTAAGGAGGTTTTACTGTAATTGGAAATTGAAGACTTTTAATCACAACTTATTAAATTCTAATCTAATTCAATATGGTCACAAAGATTTATAAAACAAAGACAATATTTGAAAATTATCAGAATGAAAAGATTATTAGACATTACTATAAATACCGAAAGTAAAATTATGGCAACTTGGAGTTTAATTTCAGAACTATTTAAAGAAACTGGTGTTTGCCCTCTTAACATTTTTTCTATCTATCTGACTGCAAGTCATTTTTTTCAAAAATGAATAATATAAAAAAATTAAATAGAAAGCACTTGCCAGATAACCCCAGTTCAGTTTGCATTCTGTTAAAATTAACTGACTATGAACCTGATATTAATTATTTTTCAAACAAGAACCTGATATTAATTATTTTTCAAACAAGGTGCAACATCAGAAATCACATTATTTTTTTTTTATTATTTTCTAAAATATAATTGTTTATATAATTAATACAGTGCAAAACCTACAAGTATGTTACCCATATTTTTTAAATCTTATTAAATAATTTTCAAATAATTTTGATTCATTATTTTTTGATCCCGTAAAATTGTTTTTTATTTGCTCATTTGTCTTGTAAATATATATATAAAAAAAAAAAAAAAAAAAAAAAAAAAGCATGCAATTATAAAAAGGTTTGCCAACCCTGCCTTATTCTTACACTTTTTCTACACAAAAATGGAGTAATTTAGTTGCTATCATTATAGAAATGTCATTTAATATTACATTAAAAAAAATAATAATAATATCACAAAGCTAATTCAAATTTTAAAGTTCCAAGACCTTATATGACATCCACAGATCCATATGAATTCCTGGTGTTAAATTGATCACCCAATATTCTATATTTTACGAGCAGTAGCAGTGAAATACAGACAGGCAAATTTTAATGTAATAGAAATTTATAAAAAATTTTCATGAAATTTATATTTCAACACTGAATAGAGCAACAGCTCCCAGCAAATTAAAAATAATAGAAAATATGATATATAGGATTAAGGTGTTGTGAAAGTTTTTTTACTTCAAAATATGCATTTTTTTTTTTTTTTAAACATTTTCTGAATGTATCAGATTTATAAATGTTCTTTCAAAGTCATGTTTAAATGTTTAAACACATATAGGAATGCACATATAGCAATTCTTGACACACAGTTAATGAGTAAACAGTACTTGCTGCAAAACTTTAAAAACGATTTTCTCAAAAAACAATATCTTTTAAGTTAGTACCTAAAATATTTTGGCAATAAATGAACCAATTTTTTTTTTTTTTTTTTTTTAATGAAAGCATATATATTTTCCTAGTCCTTAACCAATGCTTTAAAAAAAAATAATAATTTGTTTGTTTTTCACAAGATTTTTTGTTGAAAACTAATACATTAAGTTTGGTAGGGGGAAAAAAAACACTAGTGGAGAACTAGATAGTTATATATATATATATATATATATATATATATATATATATATACCTTGTTCCTAGACAACAAAACAACTTCATAAAATATGCTTTTTTTTTTTTTTTTTTTTTTTTTTTTTTTTTCCTCCCAAGCTGGAAAATTCCCATAAACCATTAAAGCTTAAATGAAATTTAAAACATTTTTAAGCATCAGAAACATAAATTAAAAGACCGGCAACATTGAATATAAGATTAAAGAGAAGATAAGGACCTATTGAATATGATATAGCAGATGTGGGCTCCACCATCATTATTCCTATAATCTGGGTGATTACATAAAGTCAAAGCAAACTCGGTAATATTTGCTTCCTTAGCAGCCTCACAGTTTTCCAATGTAGGCCATGATGTATAAGAAGAGAGTAAATTTGCACACAGAGAACGAATCTAGAAAGATTAAGTGTTCATATCATTCACATTTATTTTGAGATGTATTAAAACATTTTAAACAATAATAATAATAATGATGATGATAAAAATAAACCATAATTACTTCATCTGCATAATCTGTAATGCAAGGGAAAATGTAAGTCAGAGTATTATCATTGAAGAACAACCACAAATTATTCCTTTGAGCCCACTTTATAACCTTTTCTACAGATTCTAAATAAAAAATATGGTATATAGTTTAAAAATTATAAAATACTTTTTAAACATTAAAAATTTGAAAAAAATTATAAACATTATACATAATTATCAATGAAATTACACTTGTGCCAATGGAGTGAGGAGGGAGGGATTTGTTAAGCATCAGCCAGTTATGACCATATTGCTATTGGGGGAAAGGGGGGGGGGTTGCAGTACAAACTTTTGAAAAATCTGATGATCATGATTGGAAGCTGTAGCAATAGTTACAAAGTAGCATGGGTGCAAGAAATCCATCCAAACCAAGACTGAAAACTTTTCTGACAAGGGAACCACTTTTGGTGCAGCTTGTACCTGATGCATTTTAAAGCCCTATATTATGAAGTTGGAGATTCGATAAAATTTTTCTGTTAAAATCATATTTTTTGATTTTACAGCAGCATAACTTTCTGAAAATGCAATTTTCAAGACAACTTATCAGACTATTAACACAGAAGTTTTTTTTTTTTTTAAAGCAGTTAAAAATACAAATTATTCAATAATAAGTATAGAATATTGAAAGAAGTTTAAAAATTCCTTCAAAAACGTACGAATTTGATTTAGAAAAATTACAGCATTTATTTACGGGGAAAAAGTTGGTGTTTTTTTTCCCCCATAGAGTTTTCCAGCATCCCTAGCTGAATGTCATAGCTGCTTGTCATGTGTGAGCAATGGTTTGGACTTGAAATGTCCGACCTTAAAATTTGTAAAGCCATATTTATTGACTAACTCACTTTTAACATGAAATTAACAATTAAAAATCCAATAATAAAAAAATAAAAAAATATAAAATATGATTTTAACAGAGAAGTTTTATCGGTTCTCTAACTTTTATGTATAGAGCTACAAAATGCACCAGGTCTCGATGCTAGGTGCATGCTGCACCAAAAGTGAGTATTAGAAATAACCAAATGGAAATGGTTAGAAGATTTCTATGTGTTACATTATGGCTTAAAATTTATCTCTTACAAAGGAAAGTGATTAGAAGTTCTTGAAAGTAAAATTTCTATTATTTAAGCACATAAAGTAGAATTTACTATCAGTCAAAACTATCTTCAAGACTGAAATCAATCCTGAAACTGAAGCTCTTGCACCCAAACAAGGTAGCAATAGTTACAAGTCAATATTTTCCTTATTATTATGATCTACAAATTTAATTATTTCCAACATACTTTGTATAATAATTAAAAGTTTTCATTGTTGTTTATGTTTTCTATAATAATTATTATAAAAAAAAGAATAAAGAAAAATGATTGCTTCTAGAAAATTCATTGCAATCATTGTTTTTTTTTTTTTTTTTTTTGATGATTTTTTAATTTGACTTTATCCCCCAACATTTTTATTTTCTCAAAAAAGATAATGTCACAGATAATGTAAGGGGTCAATTTATACTAGGGTTGTAAAAAACCCAGCCCGGGCAGGTAGCTGGGCAGCTACCCACTATAACCCTTATGGTTGTAAAACCCCCATTTTTTTTTAAACCCAGCCCGTGCGGGTAACCGGGCAGCTACCCACTACAACCCTGATTTATACACCGAACAGATACAAAATATGTCATTTCAGGGTTAAAAGTAAAGGTCGACTAATACAATAGAAATTATAGTAGATTAAAGCTATGATTTCATCCTTTTTACTTATGGGAATTTGATCATCGACGGCTACTGAATGATTTTTCTGAGCAATTCAAATACATTTTCTGTGTTTTATGCCCCAACATAATTATTTTTAAGGAAAAAGTAACAGAAATTTAGCAAAAAAAAAAAAAAAAAAAGACATACATCAATTTATACATTTTTTAAACCCTTGTAGCAAATAACTTATGGATTAACATTAAAGTTTTATTTTGATATTTATTTATTTTCCCTAACAATCCCTATTCACATTTGGTAACGTTTCTTTATTAATTACATCATTGTCTATTAGTGTTTTATTTCTTTTTCTATACAAAAATCAGCATTTTGCTAAAAGAAAAGTTACCGGCCAATTAAAAAAATATTTAGAAGATCTTAATGCCCAGCATATTTTAAGCAAGAATGCATAATTTTTCAATCCAAAAATCCAAAATTTTTAATAATTTTATATAGTTTATAAAAATTTCACTCCAGTTTTAATACTTCCTTTTATAGCTCTCTCCATTCAAGAAATGAAAAGGCAATATGTCTGGCGAGAAAAAATGAATTCTTTTTCCAAGATTAATTTAATCAAATGTTAATATCTCTGAGTGTGATCTGATCTTTATGAAAGTTAAATATTTGGATTCAGCATTAAAAAATACGCATAGATGCATAAATTTGAAATCGATAAATGCAATATTTAATTTTTTTTAACTAGGCCGAAAAATGCCCAGTCCGTTATCTTACAGCTGCGAAAATGAAAATTTTAGGGCCCCGTTGAAAGAAGAGATCTCATTGGTCGATATTAGGGCAACCTCGTGATCAGGTCGTATCAGGGCCTCATATCAGGGTTCAGATGCAGCCAAAAATGAACTTTTTTAATGATGTGCGTCATTTTCAGATAAAAAGATCGCATTTTTGTGATGTTTAAGGAGTTTTTAATTAATATCTAGGCTAATTTTCAAAATATTAAAATTCTGATTATCAGGTGCACCAGGACAGGTTTTGGACTATCCTCACCTAAATTGTCAGACTTCTGTGTGTGGTAGATTTCACTAGCCATTAGGGATGTAACGAATATTCGGCCACTATTCGGTATTCGGCCTTTTTGCCGAATATTGAACAGATATTAGGCCGAACACCTGTAGCCGAATGTAATTAGATATTTTGCCGAATAGTTGCATATTTGGCTGAATATTCTAAGATATTTGGTTAAATAAGTTCCAGAAAATCAAAACAAAATGTGATTTTAAATATTTTCAACAAGCAATATTAAAAAATTATATCTAAATACATTAATTATTATAAGAATAGAATAAAATGGTTTCACACCAGACTCCCATTTTTTAGCAGACTTGTCACTTGTTGACCAATAGGGGATCAGAAACCCTTCAATCTGTTAACCAAAGTTCACTTACTAAGAACTACCACAGATAAGAATAGTCTGTGAGAATAAGATAAGAATAGTCTGTCTCTTGCCTGTGTGAACTACTTCAGGAGGCATCTTATTGTGAAATATGGGGTGGAGAAAGTATTATGAGGGGCTTGTTAATTTTGAGAGAAAGAAAAGAGAAAAGTATATCTTGGTAGCAGAAAAAAATAATTATATTTTAAGAAAATAACCTTTTTCTTGACATACAGAATGTAAATTTACTAAGTTTGAGTTGCATGAGAAAGGATATAAAAAGACAGAGGACACATGCAAGTTCTTTTTTTTTTTTTTTTTTTTTTTTGGGGGGGGGGGGTGAAATGATTTTACTAAAATAAAAAAAAGTTTCATTTTTTACAGAGGTAATGAGTTTCTATTTTAAATAAAATATATATAAATTACTAGAACTATCTATGGATTAAATAAAAAATTATGAATTAAATTATTATTTACATTTTTGAAAGTCATATGTTATCTTATTGACATCAAAGTATTTTAAAATATTACAAAAAATATATTGAGCTGTTATGATTTTTGAACACTCAAACAAAAAATTTATTTCAATTAGTCCTTAATTTAATTTTTGATTTTAAAACTGAAAAAAAAAAAAAAAATAATAATAATTTTTTTTATAAGTCAGTATTCGGCCTAAAACTTGGCCGAATATTCGGTATTCGGCCAAATCACTATTCGTTACATCCCTACTAGCCATCGCACACAGACAGAGCAACAACTTTCTTTTATTAGTATAGATAATAAAAACAGTTTAAAAACACATAAAAGGGGCAGTATTATAAATTTAACATTATTTAAAACCAAATATCGCATATGATATTGCCACATTAGAAAAGATGATATTTATTGAGGATCAATTATCAAATAATAAAACTGGTATATTTAAACTACAAATAATTTAAAATGATTAAAAAGTAATAAACACATTTCACAACAATGAACTTTAAAAATGTAATAATTTATGACTGCAGAATTATTTAATAAAGATTAGGTACAGATGTTGCAGACACACTGGGATTTCTTTTAGGTGCCAAATTGGCACTTTTTTGCCTGCCATGGTAATTTGGTGATTTTTGCTTCATATGGCAACCTGGTGTTTTAGAATAAAAGTAAATTGTGTGTAAATAAAATAAAATAATATAAAAATAATTAATATATAAAATTAAGTGTGGGTGTTAAATAAAAATAATGTGTGTTATAAATAAAATTAAATGTGTGTATTTTATAATAAAATTCTATGTTTTATACAGGGTGACTTTTAATTAACCTACAACTTTAAACTGAAATAACTTCTCAGAGCCTCACTAGATGGTGGCACAAATGCGTGCAGTGAGAGAAGGCATAAAAGGTATTTGTTTAGTGTCAGTTCCATGCAGTTTTGAAAATATCTCACAAAGCGTCATATTCAACTGAACACAGTATTTTTATTGTTAAAAATTGGTATTTATGTGCTGAAAATGCAACATTATTTCTACGGAAGTGGTCTTCAACATTCAAAAACTGACCTAAGACTTCTAGAACAATCCTAAGAGATCTGATAAGAAAATTGGCCACCTTATTCACCAGATATGAATCCATGTTATTTCTATCTTTAGGGTCGTATGAAAGATTTGGTTTACAAGAAGAAGCCGACAGACCTCATTAGCCTCAAAAGTTCAATAACTGACTCTTTTTCGAGCATAAAAAAAGAAACACTCGATTCTGTTACTGACAACTTTGTGACTAAGTTGCGCTATTGTATCACCTCTGAAGGGTCTCACTTTGAAAACCTTATAAATTCCTTTTCCATTTTATTTTTAAAATTTTTTTTTTTTAAATGTTTGTAGTGCCATCTGCAACGACTCGAGAGTTATTTCAGTTTAAAGTTGTAGGTTAATTAAAAGTCACCCTGTATTTTAATATAATTACAATATAAAAAATAAAATAAAAAAATAAACAAAAAGGCCTAACAGGTATTCGAAAATGGGGTTTCTTACCACAATAGTGCAAAATAATAATAATTTTTTATTTCTCTTTTTTTTTTAATCGCACCAACTGCGGTGTGTTTGTGACAACTGTTCCACAGATTAAAATTCAATACTTACTTGAAGGATTTTCTTTTCTTCTATGACCCATAGCAGATTCTATGAAAACATCAAAAATTAAATTCAATATCTGAAGGCAAACTCTACGTCTTTGAAAGCAAGCTCCGGGGAAAGTATTTTGGATGGCAGTATAAAAAAGCCAATCCACAAATTCTATAATAAAATAAATGCTCACTATTATAAATCCATAAAATATACACAGGCACATATATTAAATTTGCAATATAATTTTCCTAAGCAGAAAAAAAAAAATTTTACTTTTTTATATTAATCATCAAATTTTGAATATAAAATGAATACTTAACATTAAAAATAACAAAAGAAATATACACTTTTGAATTAAAGGAAAGTTTACAATCTTTTGCAGAAAAAAAAAAAAAGTATGTTCTTTTGGGATTTTTCTTTTTCTTGAACTAGGATAAAAATATCAATTCAGAAGTTTTTGCACTATACTTATTTAGGTTTAGACAAGCACCATGATTTTTTTCAATTGAAAATATTATCAGAATGCACACTGTAACTTGGTCAGTGACACCATACATACTGTCAGCTAAATTATGAATTATGAAGCATCTTGCTCAGTTTTGTTTGGACACAATGTTGGTGTGATGTTTGGTGTGATGTTGGTGTGAACAGTTTGGTGGTATGATATTCACATGCAATAATTTTGATTGATTCAATCAATTGAAATTGATTGATTCAATCATAGAATCAATTGAAATTATTACACATGAACATTATACCTGCAATGATAACTTATCTTTTAATATCCGTAAAATTTGGCACAATATGTTAAAAACTCTTAATTTTCATATTTTTGAAGTCTTTCATTTTTCTTCTTTCACCATGAACTTGTTTGAATGTTTGCTTAGCACGTTCTCCCCTTCATAGATGGCAGCACATAATATTCTTCAATCGAACTTTCAATTATTTCAAACTTTTGTTTCATTTTAACCTTTCTGTTGTATTCACTAGATGGCGCCACAGCATCCTTCCAATCATGTTATTAGCCGAAATTCAATTCTTTGTTTCTCATACTTTATGTTTTCATCTCTAGACTTTTAGTCTGCTTTAACTTTACATCCTGAAGACGACCGCAGATGCAGTTCGAAATGTTGATTTTATGTATATATAATCATAATTAAATTTTACAAGTTCATATAATTGTTATTGTTTTTATGTACCATTAAGTAGATTTTCTGTCTTTATATAGAATTAAATACATTTTCCATTTTCAGTTTTGATTTACTTGTATTTATGCTTTGGTTTGGCTGTTTTATATGCATCAACGAATTTCTAATCCTCCTTTTCTGTAACCCATTATTTTTGTAAAAAATTATACTACCCTGATAAAAGGATCCAAAATTGTACAATATGGTTTAGTATTTCAAATTTTTGCAAGATTAAACAAGTTATCAATATTGATGCCTCGTGAAAATAAACATGTAAGAAAATCATTTGCAGATTGAGATTTATTGAAATTAAACATAAAAAATTAAATGATTGATTTAAGAAATAAATCATTAAAGCAGGATTCATACGTTTTCCCCAGAAAAAGGAGAAAAAAAAAAAAAAAGAACTCCTTACTCAAATTTCAAGCACCTGCACAGAAATTTCAGAAATCAAAATTTTAATAGTGCAAAATGCAATATTATTTTTAGTACATTGTAAAATTCTGAAGTATGAAAAAACTTTCAGTACAGTAAAAAATCTTGAATGTGAAATATTATCAAAAAGGTTGAAAAATGTAGAAAATCATTTTGTACTTTACTTTAAAAATTGTTTATGTCTAACACTTGACTTCAGCATTGTTATGATATTATCTTACTTATAATAAAATCCAAAGGCGAGAAAGTGTCTGTAACGGTACCGGGCTGTATCACTCTGGTCTGCGAGTCGACCGTAGTTAAATGCCATGTTAGGCTTACTGAAAAACATATGCTAACACATGACCACTAAATGATAATATCTTCTACTTGAAATAATGTCTGTTCAGCATATTTTCGTATAAAACATGTATATCATATCCAGTTATAATGTTTTAAGTTTTAAATTAAAAATAACAGATTAAATATCCGATTACCTGATGTAAACAAACAAATAATGTTGCCATTCAAAAACACAAATTCCAAATGAATGACTCTTTGAACGTTTCATTAAAATATCCGATTATGCTCTTAAAATATTTGTAAAAGCATATTAAAGTCTTTAAATAATTTAAAGGATTTCTTTAATTTATTTCTGAAAGCATTTTTTTTTCTGTAAGTACTTTTTTTGCAGATAATGTTTGTGATGATACGGCAATGACTTTGACATAATTTAATTAACTTTTTGTGGAGTCTGACTTTCCAGTACTTACCAGGACTTTCCAGTCATACTAATGCATTCAATAATGCATTTCATAATGAATTTATTTTGGTTTTTTCAGGCATATTTTTAAAATAAGACAAAATCAGGTTTTAATTTGATGAATACTTTTAAAAGTTAAAGTTATATTATCTACTTTCGTCGTTTAAATATTTGTAAAAGTATATTAAAGCTTTTAAATCTTTTAATTTTGTTTAAAACCTTAAAAAACTATTTCATAAAAAAAAATGTATATTAACATTTCTGTAAGCACTTTTTTTTTCAGAAGCAGCAGTGATTTTTTTCGTAGGGAGAGATTTGAGATTGATTCAGTATAGTGTCGCCATCTACTGGCAGATTTTGAAATTTGCTTCCATCGTAAATACAGACTCCTCCGGACCAAAGGCTTTCCGAGTTTTGGAATTTTCCGGATTTCGGGTCCTCCCAAAGTTCACGATTATTTGACAAAATTCATGTTTTTTTCGTGATTCTTTGACAAAATTTGCATTTTTTCTGCTGTTCTTTGACAAAATTTGCGTTTTTCTTCTACGATCCTTTGACGAAATTTCATTTTTTCGTAGTCCTTTGAAGAAATTTGCGTTTTCTTTTTACGATCCTTTGAGGAAATTTGCATTTTTTGCTATTCTTTGACAAAATTTGCCTTTTATTCACGATCCTTTGACAAAATTTGAGTTTTTCCTGAGATTGACGAAATTAGCGGTTGTTTTTTCGATCCTTTGACGAAATTTCACTTTTTTCGAGATCCCTTAACGAAATTAGACATTTTTTCACAGTGCTTTGAAGAAATTTGTGTTTTTTTTTTTTCTAGACCCTTTGAAGAAATTCATGTTTTTCCGTGATTATTTGACGAAATTCGCAGTTTTTTTTTTTTGCGATCCTTTAACCATTTTTTTTTTTTTTTTTTTTTTTTTTTTTGTGATCCCTTGATGAAATTTTACATTTTTTCGGAGTCCTTGGAAGAAATTTGCGTCTTCTTTGTAAGCCTTTGGTGGAAATCGCATTTTTCTGCAATTTGTTAACAAAATTAGCGGTTTTTTTTTTTGCAATCCTGCAACGAAATTTGCGTTTTTATTTTCGGTCCTTTGATGAAATTCATGTTGTTTCCACAATCCTTTGAAGAAATTTTCTATTTTTTCTGCGAACGATAGACATAATTGATTTTTTTCGGCGACTATCGTTCAAAATTAGAGATATTTGTGTTCGAAATTTTGGACTGAAGACTTAAATTTTCGAAATCTAATGCCTTAAATTTTTAGGAAAACTTGAACAGAATCACCCCTGATGAAATAAATACATAACTATTTTTTGTTTCTAACGAATCGTAATATAAATTAATTTTAAACTAAAATTTGAGAGAAAAATGATTTGTTTTTAATTTCGGGAAGGGGGGGGGGGGGACCATGTTCACCCGCCACTGAAGTAACAATATTTTAGTGATTAAACATTGAAACACAATGGACTGAAAAAAAATTAGGAATCGGTAAAATTTTCGAAAAATTTCAGAAAATCTAAAATTTTAGTAAAAATTTACAAATTTAGAAAATTTTCGAATTTTTCTTTCTGTACTTCGGGTTTTTCCGGATTTTGGATTTTCGGATAATGGGTCATATACTGTAAAATGATTCTTTCTTATCAAATGTAATTAAAATATAAGAAATGCATAGTACAGCATAATTTCTATTTAATTTTGCTTATGTAATCAAACAATGAGTTATATGGTAAGTCAAGCTGTTTAAAAACTCATTGATAACACTTTTTTACAAAAACTTTCGCACATGGATTATTTGTTAATATTAAATTTTGTCCAATCATTGAACTATTTCAGAAATTTAATACTAAGTAAAAAAAAAATAAATAAAATATATATCCTTATTATTTTTATTTGTAGAAATCATTTGTCCTTTTTAAAATGTATTTTTCTACAATACAAACCTTTCAATAATAAATCTCCATGCTGTTTGTTTGTATGAAGTCTTATTAAAATGAAAAGCAGATCAACAATCCGTCATTTTTGACGGGGTCATATACAAGTACAATGCATAATTTTCAGGTTACTGGCAGGTACAACAAATCACCTATGTCCTTCCATTTTCTTTTTACATCAACTTAATCCTAGAGAAGGGAGGGAGGGAGAAAAGCAAAGTTTACAGTGTTCTGACCTCCTGCAGGAAGTTTTAAGGCTATGTCACATAAAAACAAATATTTTTGTGGATTATTTAACTTAAAAGGCTTTTTTCCCTTTCAGTTTCTCTGTTTTATTTTTAACATCTGACAAGTCCCTCACTCAAAATTTAAACAGATTCAAGCACTTTTAAGGACTTCTTTGCTTTCTTAAAAATTCAAGGCTATTCATTTATACTTGTTTTCGTCTATCATCATCTAAATTTCCAGACCTTTATGTACAGTAGATAGCCATTGCCGACAGACAAACACCTTTCTTTTAATATAAATACACGGAAGATATAAAAATTGATAGCATCAATATAATTCTTCAGTAAATTAATAAGAGAAATCATTGTCATATATGATTTGTTCTGATTTATTAGCTCATAAGCTAACTGTTAGCTGTGACATTTATCATTTACATCCCAAAGTGAGAGGCAGATTTTAGAGATTTGTGGATTCAAAAAATTCAAATTTTCTTTTAATAAATGCATTGATACTACTGCATTTCAGAGTATCTTAAAAAAAGATAAAAAAAGGATCATGTTAACAAACAAATAAAGCATATTAACACATAACAGGGGAGGTGCAGTCTCCAAGCCTACAGTGTGTCGACTAGGTCTAATGAGATTTTTTGATGGAGTAGGTACCGTGTTTTAAAAAGTCTCCAGTGCTAAAATTTTTTTGAAAAGTGAATTTTTTTTTGTTTTTTCTTGAAAGTTGAATGTTCAAAGTACACATCTCTACAATTTCATACAAATATTTACATAAGAAAGCTTTATTGGAGCCATACATGGAGGTCTCTAAGTCTGCACATCCTCTATTATGGTTTACTGTTTTTACCACCCTGTTATGGGTTAAATATATATAATACTTACATATACACACATAAAAGTTATGAACTTACTTGTTTGAGGCATGTCTATTGAAGATTCAGCAATCTGTTTTTTAGAACGAAATTCCTGAACTAAACTATCTCTAATTCTTACTAATAGAGTGCGCAGTTGAGACAGTAAGTAATGGTGAAAAGAGGCTGAATCTATATTCAGGTTTTCCAGAATAAAAATTCTTATGTACTCCAATTCAACAAAATTTACAGATTCTAAAATAGAAAGGTGTTTTATTAAAAAATAATCTTATCATTTTATTTAGAATGACCCAAGAACTAAATTCTTTTTCAAAATTAAATGAATACATTGCTTAAGCAGATATACAAACAGAAATAAAGAAAGAAATACAGGTTCAAATTGCAGTGGGATACCCAACATTTTTGACTGGTTAAGTGGATTGAAACTGTGTTTTCTTACACAAAACTTTTTGCCTTGACACATATTATCACTTAAACTGAAAATGAGAAATTTTGGCAGGCTGGTAGATGAGATTTTTTTTAATACTAGTCAGTTTCTGGCCAGTAGCTACTTTTTAATCAGTAGCCAACTATTGGTTAGCGTCAACATTGCCATAAAAAGGCATTCAAGATGACTGAAGAGATAAGTTCTTAAACAAATTTAAATGAATAGATTGCTTAAGACAGAAATAAAGAAATACATATTTTACCTGTATTATATATATCTATATTTTTGACTGATTAAGTGGATTGCGACTCTGTTTTCTTATACAAAAATGGTTTGCTTTGACACATATTAACACTAAATCTGAAAATGAGAAAATTTGGCTGGCTAATAGAAGAGATTTTTTTTTAATAGTCAGTTTCTGGTCAGTAGCTACTTTCCAATCAGTAGCCAACTATTGGCTAGTGTCAATATTTCCATAAAATGACAGTTCTACATTAAGACATCTCGAACAAAAAAATTGTTGAATGAATAATTAAAATAAAAAATATTATAAGTAATTATGGAAAAAATTTCAATATCATTGGATGCTCAAAGGGTTGTGCCAAGGTCAATATGTATTATTCAAATGATTGCATCAGAACCGGTTGAATGACAATATGGATAAAGTACTTAACCCCACCCCTTTGACAGCAAAATAGAAACTCTTCTCAAGATTGATATGTACAGATAGATAAGGACTTTCCGATTATGAGGATAAAATAAAGAAAATATTATCTGAGGGAAATTCCAAATAACTTTTTGCTAAAATTTTTAAAAATGAAATTTGACTTTTTTTATATTTAAAAAAGTTTAAAGTTTTCCTGAATTTAGCAAAGGAATATGGAAAGAAATATTTATATCCTGCAAAACTCTACTTTAAAATTTCCCATAAAATATGAATTTTATAAATTACATGATGAGTTTTCAATTTTTACATATGAAATTTTCCAAGAAGTGAAATTGCTGTAGTTGTTAAAAATACACTGAATACTCCAGGAAGTTATATATATATAATCTAATAAATTTGTTGCCAAAAAGTAATTGCTCCATCAGAGCTACTATGACAGGTAAAATCTAACTTTCTGACATATCCACAAACTCTTTTTAAGTCATATTTTCCAGAAAATTTCCTATTTTCTGGAAATATTAGAAGAAAATATATTTCCTCTTTAAAATATATTAACTTTCAGGTGTATAAAAGTCGAATGGGGTTTTCTATTTAAAAAATATATATAATAAAAGTAAAAATAGCTTTTTTAAAAACCATTCTTTTATATGCATTCAATGTTTATTTTGAAAATTATGCCAATTTCATGACTGTAATTTATGTAGTGTAGTTTAAAAAAATTTCCAGTAAAATATGTGAATATGACGTGGCCACCAAACCAGAAAATCCCCCCCTTTGATTTACGTTTGATAGAAAGCACGATCTTGTGAACCATGCTTTTTGCTCTGTTTCTTTTTTAAGTTATGGATGAATGGAATGAAAAGCAAAAATTATTTAACTATCTTTTTAGGATTTCTAAATTGATTTCTCAATGTATAATCATAATTTAATTAATATGAAATATTAATTGATAAAAACATATTTTTTTAATTATTACATGCTAATTTTTTATTTATTCGAGTATTTGGCGATTTATCATCTGTGGCAGGTAAAAGGAAAAATGCCTTAAAATTAATAAATATTGTATTAATGAATTAATTTATAATTAATGTATTAGTTTATTAAAATGTTGCATTGTCACTGGAAACACACCTGTGAACATAATTTTTTTAATCCTAGCCTATCAGGAAGCAAGTTAAAAATCGATTACAAAATTTCAACTTTAAAAATCTTCCATCATACAAAAACTAAGTTGAGTTAAATAAAAGAGTGTAAAATACGAAGCATGACTCATCTCGAAAATGAAAATAACTAAAATTTTCCAAGGTTTTCTCAAGTTTTCAAGGTAAATGCTCAAAATTACTGAAACAATCTGGGGATGAATTGTAAACTTTGCAATTAGCCTTGTTAATCAGAATACTTGTAAATCAATGTAATTTTTAAGAATATAAAAATATGTAATCTCATTACTTACATTAAAAAATAATTTGTCAGATTAGTCTGAGCCAGGAAACATTTCAACACATAGAAACTTTTTTAAACTAATGAATATGTATAAATTAAAATTTCACATTAACTTAAATGTTTCAAACAAATGTGGAATTACATTAGGAATGATTTTTTTGCATTATACAGTAAAACCTGCTAAAACAGAATTACGTTTTTCTTTTTTTTACATATAATTATGAGTTTTTTTTACACATAATTTTTCATATGGCAAAGGTTTTTGTTAAAGGATGTTTTGATGAGATAAACTTGATAGTCAAAGAGCACATAAGTAGCATTTGAAAACTAAACTAGTCGGATGTGCGAATCCCAAAACTTTCTTCTATCTCACACAGGTTTCGCATACACTAAAAAGAATCAGCACCAATTTATATCAAGGTTTAACTAAATCTAAAGTTTTATGAAATTACATGCATTAATTCTTGAGATATAACTATTGATAAAACCGTCTAAATCCTGCAAAATGTAGAATAGCAGTGCCACCTGTTGGGAAATTTAAACCAAAACCTAATCAACAACAACTTATGTCAACATCTAACAATTTGAAGTTTGATGAAAATCTGTGCATTAGTTCTTAAAATATAGCTATCGCAAAAATCATGAAAAAAGTGGTATGGCAGCGTCACTTGTTGGGATATCTACACTAAAACGTAATCAGCGTCTATTTATGTCAAGGTCTAAAAGAATCTGAAGTTTGATGAAAATAAATGCATTAGTTCTTGAGATAGAGCTATTGTGGAAATCACAAAATATGCAGCATACCAGTGCCACCTAATAGGCGATTTTCACCAAAAACTAATCAGCACCAATTTATATCAGGGACTAACTGAATATAAAGTTTAATTAAATTTCATGCATTAGTTCTTGAGATAGAGCACCCACAAATTTTTTGTCACATACATACATACAGACAGACAGACAGAGTCACAGACAGACATTTTCTAAAAACAGTCAAATCGTGTTCAGGACCTTCTAAAATGTATAAATCCATTGAAAACTGGAAGTCGAAAATTTTCATGAATCCAATACTTTCTTCTTGTAAAGATAGAAGAAAGTAAAAAGCATTATATAGGATTTCTTAAAATTGATTTTATTTAAATCTATACTAATTTTATAAATAAGTAATGCTTGTATGTTTATTTGCAAGGGGTAATCTCTGGAACTACTGAGCCAACTTAAAAAATAATGGTAGCAAAATGTTGGCTGGTGACCATCTTTGTTCCAATATAGGCTATATTTTACATCGGTACAACAACCACAAAGGGGGGGGGGGAGGGGGAGGGAAGGAGCAAAAGTCCTCTAAAATTGTGATTTTTGTGATATTGTTGGGGCTAGAAGCTGGAAATTTTGCATGCTGGTTACTTTTAAGATGTAAAGGCTTTCCAAGAATGGTTTCTGAAAAATTCAAAATTTAATAGGTGAATTAAGCAGAAAATGTTCAAAATTCTAATTTATTTTGAACTGTTAGGACTAGATACTTAAAATTTGACATGGCTGTTACAATGTTCTAAAATTGTGATTTCTGTGATATTGTTGGAGCTAAAAACTTGAAATTTCACATGGTGGTTACCTTTAAGAAGTAAATGCTCTCTAAGAATGGTTTCTAAAAAAAATTCAAAATTTAAAAAGAGGAAATTGGTGAAAAACGTGATAAATTACAATTTATTTGGAATTTTTAAGAATAGAAACTTTAAAATTTTAATAAAACTAAATTTCTTCTCCGCTAAACAGTTAAAAGACTTCATGCAATTTAAATGTAACACAATGGAGTGCTACACACAAAGCTAGTCTAATAATAAAAGGAAATTATCAATGAATTTTCAAAATAACTATTAAAGCTGATTTTTTATGAGCCAACTTTGCCCTTAAGTAAATATATTGACAGTTAATGATTTAACTGTACAAACTTGAGCTTTATTTTGATGAATTCAATTTCTTTCTTTCAGGTTTTTTTTTTTTTTTTTTTTTTTTTTTTTGAGATATAACTTTATATTTATATAAACAAACATTTATAAGGTCTTCTGTTTATTTAACTTATTTAATTATACAAGAGATAAATAAGAATTTTTATATGAAATTATGATTTTTTTTTAAAAATGAAAATAGAAACTATTTAATCAGGAAAAGTAAGCTAATTTGAAATTAAATTGATTAGAGGGGGCAAATTATTTAGCCGGTCCAATAAAATTTTTACCTATGTATTTCAAAATTTAATCGCATACTGGCAAATGACGAATACCTATTTTTAAGCGGAGTATAGGATTTATGTGCTGTTATTATTAAATGAAATTTTTATTTTCTGTACGTACATTCAAAATATTTTATATTATAAATCAGAAATAGGTTTTTCACTTTTTTGTTGTCTGATAACTTCAGTGCCAGTACGGATAGATAATGTCATGCATGCAAGCATTACAACTAGGGAAAGACACATTCGTTATTATAACTCAATTATTATTTTTTTTTTTTTTCACGAAACCTATCATTTATTCTTTGTTTTAAAGCATTACTTATTTGAAAAATTCTAATTGCTTACTTCTAGATTATGCAAGGCATAAAAAATATGTAAAATTAAATAAATACAGTGAAAACTTGCTTCTTGAACATAATTTGCCAAAAAAAACTGTTCAAATGAATTTTTTGAGAACTAAATCAAATTTTCTTATAAGAAATAATAAAAATATGATAACTAGTTTCCACCTTCCATGCTACTCCTTATACAATAGCGACCAAATTAATTGTTAGAAAGCAATTTCTTTTGTAACAGCAATTGTTAAGAAGAAAACTAAAACATATGGAGAAAAGTAGCTAATACAAAATGTCTCACCAAGACAAATTCTTATTTGAATAAATTTTAGCATTAATACCAGCCTTAAAACAATTTGACCAAGAAGTGAGCCAAGTTTTCTAGTTTTTGACTGTTTTAATATGAAACCAAGATTCAGTTATTGTTTCTTAATTAGGTTTAGTTACAAAGTTCTTTCCAATAAATAAGTTTCTTTAGTTGCATCACTAGGATTTCAATTGGGTTAAGATCCGGACTATTATTCTTAGACCATTCCAGTTATGGGATCTGATGATCTTGAAACCACTTTTTGAATAAGCAACATGACATGGAGTTGAATTTTGTTAAGATGAAAATACTTCATTATAAAGTAAAAGATCACATATGATAAGGCTTCAGTTTGGCTTCAAATGTCTCATCCATGCATTTTTTGGCATAAAACAAATTATATCCTCACTTTTTGATCTCATTCAACATGAGATCATAATACTAACTGGGTGTTTCAGGCAATGTGTAATGCAAATCTTTTTCGATTTCTCTATTTTCATATATTATGCCATCGTTATCAATCATAGAAATTTTTGTTTCATCACTTCAAATAACATGATTGCATTTTAACCCAGTTTAATCTTTTCAATACGTTTGATTCATAAAAATGTTTTTTTTTAAAAATGGAATTTTAGCATTTAGACCAAAATACTGCAGTTTGCATAGACGTATACTTTGCTCCAACTCCACATTGCGGTGTGCTATTTAATTTTTTTATACACTGAGATGAATTTTTTTGTCACCTAAACACAGGCTCTCTATTTCTCTACCATGAGTTGCTTTCACACACCTTTTCTTGTTTTTACTATTTTTGTTTTATACGATTTAGACATCACTTGGTTGATTATAATTTCCTTCCAATTTTTCTTTGACTTTCTTCATAACTGTAACCTTCTTCACTTAACAATACTATTATACATCACTTTCTGTGTAACTAATCAACTGTTACAATGTTTTCTTAATTTTATTATGCTTTACTAGCTCAATAATTATAAGGCCACATAGAACTTTGCCAACTTGATACCAATCATAAAACACAGTGAAAAAATCCTATTATTAACATGACATCAAAAATTGAAATCCTACCTTAAGCTTGATTGACTCATTGCTACATAAAATAAAATCAGTCTGTCACTCCAAAGATTCATACACATTGGCTACATTCAAGTGAGAGGAAAATACTTCAAATCAAACTAACCATGTTTTACTGCTTTTTTCTGATTATTTTACTATAACTTTTGATAAAATAATTATTATTGAACAAACTGTATTGTATGATATTCTTGATTAAATTATATTTTTTAATGATATACAGCTTTTTTAGTATTACTAAGAAAAATGTAATGTTATGAACCATCAAACTTCAAAAAAGTACTTTTTCCAAAAGGTCTCCATAATTTTGGTTACTAGTGTATTTACATGTTTCAAACAAGATATTGCACTGTACAGGGTTTGTCCGAGAAGTAATGTCAGTGATTTTACTGTGAAGTGAATACACGTCGCAGCATGCTTGAAGCGGTGTGGGGAGGAGTTAGTAGTTTACGCACGTGCATTTGCTCAGTCATTCCTGACGATCCGGAGAGTAAGGACATGCATTTTCGTGAACCTTGTTTTCATCTCCTGAGCAAGGTGTGATGCAGCTCTCAATTGAGACAAAGGGTTGTCCATCAATTTTTGTGCAAAACTCTGCAGTGGATTGTGTCTGGCCCGACAACATGGATGATTGGAAACTTCACCATGACAATGCACGAGCCCACACTGCCTTCCTTGTAACCTGCTTCCTGGCATGCCTTCCTTTCCCATTCAAAGGTGCCAACAGTTTCTCAGCTGCCCTACAGTTCTGACGTGGCGCTCCCCCAACTTCTTCTTATTCCTGCACTTGAAACTCCTAAGAAAGGGCATCATTTTGGGATAATTGGCAAAGTCAAAGAAGCTTGCACCAAGGTTCTAAAGGACATTCTGGAAAAGGCTTACTGTGACACTTTCGATGCCTGAAATCTCACTGGAAGCGATGTATCGACACAGGAAGAGCCTATTTTGAAACCTTTCAATGTATTGCACTGATTGGATCAATAAATGTCTTCTAATCGACTCACTGACATTACTTCTCAGACAAATCCTGTATACTACGGTACAGCTAGAAAAGAAAATGACAGTACCATACATTAGACAAATCCTTTTTTTAAGACAAAATAAAAGTATTGAAGTCAAGGACTCAAAAGTACTAGTATTTTCGAAGGACATAATTATGTACAGTAATGCAAGTGATCACTTCCCTTTTTCCTGGAAAAATTTGGTTAAAATTGCAACAGTCACTGTAATTTTCGAGCTATTGATTTCATATATTTTTTCCCATTTTAACAGCACAATCAGTGAAAATTACAGAGGAAATAATTAGTCTTGCTGAAAGAAACTTATACATGTCAATCTAGCCAAATTTAGTGTACTTACAAAACAATAAAAGAGAAAGAAATTGCAAAATGCATGTAACAAAATTTTTTTTTTCAAATTATTTAAGGTACATTAAAAATGGAAAAAGTAGAGGCACACAAAACTATCATATTAAATATTTTTTAACTCATTATATGCATATGTATATTATAAAATAACTAAACATCCAAGTATTATACCTGACTTTTTGGGTGAAGAACATAATATTGAGAGAACTTCAGATCGAACATGAGTATCACAATGATGTAAATTCTTTTCAATAAGATTTAATTCCTGGTTAAAAATATATAAAATAAGTATCAACAATATTTTACTTATAAAATAAAATAACAATGGAACAAAATTTGTATTAAAAATAAAATTGTAACCTTGTCACTCAAAGCAAAGGGAAAACATTCTTTTGCAACACGTAGAAGTAACAATTTAACAGAATCATTATTATTTTGATTTTCAGCTTCCATCATCAGCTTATAAGATTTGGGAAATTCCTTCATGGTCCAAGATAATAAGTTATTTGTAACGTTCTGAATTAGCAGCCTGCAAGAACAAATGCATCCATACACAGTTTTAGTAAATGCAACAGATTAAAAAAAAAAAAAAAAAAAAAAAAAAAAACAGATAGAGAGAAAAAAAAAACAAGTATGAAAGATTTTGATAATAATGGAGACTGATTAATTAATATCATAAATAAGAATTAAATAATAATAAAAGATCTTTCCAAATAAAACACTAACATTATGCTATACAGTCAATTCCCAAAAATCAGCATATGACACTGTTAATTAAGATTTGAGGGAAAAAAAACAAAGATGGCCACGTTTATTGAAATCTTAATATATTTTATATGATGAATCATTCTTAATGTGCCGATTGTATATTAATTATAGTATCATACAGTTTTACAATTAAGACATATGCTTTGATCCCAATCTCTTTGTAAATTAAGAATACCTGAGTATATATGAACAGGGTTCTCACCTATTATCTAAAATAAAAAATAAGGATTTTCTAAACCCCTTACTAGTGTTACCTGAACTCAGTTTGGACAATTCAAATCTGCACTATTGACAACATGATACATTGTCATGTGGCACGTGATTATTCAAATGCAATTAAATTTGTGCAATATATGTTTCATTTACATACAGAAAGAATTCAATTCATTTTCCTTTTCGAACACATATATAATTCTCTATTTTCTTATTATTTTAATTATATTTGGAGAGGAGAAACCTAGCAATACAGTTAAGGATAAAATTATTTCTTTAAGGCCTTGTATAAAGCAAATACAGGGCTTCTACTTTTAGTTTGGAATAAAAAAAAGCCCTTTTCAGACTTTCTTAAAGCTATTGAGACAAAAAATTTGGAAATATGATTAATCATATTATTATGCAGATACTACATTAGGTGCTTAGCAAGAAGTAAAGTATCAGAAAGAAATTCTGTCATTTTGTTTTGAAAGAAAAATAAGAAGTTTTTAAGGACTATTGGCAAAAATTAAACTTTTAAAAGGGTTCTTAGAAATGAAAAATAAAAATAAGTATTTTTAAGCACTTTATGTGGGAAGCTTTATGAAATGCCAAAAGAACAAGCATACATTAAACAAATAGAAAGAATGTAGGAAAGCATTAATCAAAAGATGATAGAAAGACAATAATAAAATAAACAAACAAAACAAATTTTTTTTAAGAACATGAGAGGATGAAAATGGCAACCCTGTCAAGAAATTACATGGACATATATAAAGAGAAAAGTATAAAGGAGGGGGGGGGGCAAAACTTTAAATGTCTTAATAATTATCATTTAACAAATTTTTTTGAATAAATAGCAATATAAACTAGATACCAATAGACAGGTCTCAACTGTCTACTTAACAACATGGAATAACAAAGATCCTAAAAAAAGTTAAAAATCAGGAGTACATGGAAGATTTTTACCCATATACTCAGATAAGAATTCTAAAGATTGCAAAAAGCATCAAGTAAATCTATTAGCAACAGAAGAAATAAACTTTTAGGTTTCACAAGCATTGAAAACACTACCTCAAACACAGTATTAACAGACTGTTGAATACTTTAAAAATTTATCATTAGAGATATGATGCTTAAGGCCTTTGCGTTAAACCTGATATTTAAAACATAATTATTCAAATCTCACCTGTCATTAGTTTTTAAACTGTTTAAAATAGGATCACACCACCATTTGCACCATTCTACAGAAAACTGTTCATCAGAATTACATTTCCTAAAAATAAAAATGTTAAAAAACATTATTAAAGATTAATTTTATTTTATACAGCTGAAAGAGATAACAAATATTTCTGCCACTGATACATAAGGAGTACATGTAAACAGAAGAAAGAGAAAAATTATAATATTGGATTCTTTTTAACACTTTCCAACATAGTTGAAAAGTATTTATGATTTCAGTTTATTTGTCTGTCAGTGCTCTAACTTTTGTAAAAAGGACTTAGATTGCCATGTATCATAGAGGTTTACTATAGGGTGTTCCTCATTGAAAATGGAGTGCATAGCATTTTCGTTCATTCACAGGGACACACAAAAAATTCCATTCCATTACAATATGGTTTATGTGGAAATTTTTTTTACAGTGTATTTTAATGATGTTATACTGCTTCAAATATAATCAAATTGATATGCATTATTGAGGTGCACTACAACCTGTTTTGTATGGAATATAGAGTGCATAGGATTTATCATTCATTTACAGATACACACAAAACAATTCAATTACAGTCTATGAGCAATAATTATTGGAAGCAGGTTTTCAGCTCGTATGCTTTTACAAGCTTAACAAAATTTCAGTATATTAAGTGGTATGTATAAATTCTATAGACCAAATAGAGGTTTGTACAAATTAATTTGTTAACTTACTGTCTATAAGTGTAAATTCCTATAAGTATGTTTTTAACCATGTTATGCATTTTTCAGCTGAACTATATTTTAGTGCAATAAAAGATAGTTGTAGAATATAAATAAATTTATATATGAAAAGAAATTTGATACTGCCATTTATGGATGGTAATTGTTGGAAGTGTGTTTTCAGGTGTGTTATGCATTTTCTAACTGAATTAAATTTTAGCATAAAATGGTGTGAATAAAAATCTGTAGATCATATACAGGGCTGCACAAAAGAATTAAATTACATTCCCATCTAAGTGCAGATGGTAATTTATGACATTAAATTGTACTCTGTAAAGTTTGCTTCCTTGCAGTAAAGCATATCATGCAATTTTTTTTTGTATGATTCTACTAATATCCCAAGTTGAAATTGTGAAAATAGAGAAGAATTTGCATTTTTTTTTTTTAATTTTTACTCATACTGATTTTTTAAAATTAAATTTTAAAGTTTTAATTAAAACAATTAATTTTATAATTTGAAATAAACTCATCATGTGATATATCATACAAAAACTTACTTATAATATTCTGAGGAGAATGATGTTCTTATTTTTTATATAGCTTAATTCTGAACTGAATTATTTAGATTTATGTGCAGTATAGCACAACACAAATTGTCAAATTTTGGGATTTTAAACTTTTATTGTATAAAAATAAAATGAGATTAAAAAAATATATATATATATTTCTGAGATCTCTTTTGGTAGGTTATGTATACTTAAAATGAAAGCAATTGGAAATAGTAAGGTAAATGTCATTGGATCATTTGATACGGAATGACCCAATAAGACATCATTCTAACAAATAACTGAGGCATAATTGACTATAATTTTTTTTATTAATATACTAGTTGACTCGTCCAGCATTGTCCAAGCCCAAGATAATAATCCTAACTATACCTAAAATCAGTCCAAATGAACCTAATGTTGGGTCCCCACTGCCTTTGGCAGCATACATCCTCGAATTTGTATGATTTTATATTTTTAAATGAAAATCTTTTAAAATCAACATAATGATGGGGGGGGCCTCACTGCTTTTGGCAGTATATAACCCCGAATTTATATGATTTTATATTTTTAAATGAAAATCTATCGAAACGAACCTAAAGTTGGGGTTTTCACTGCCTTCGGCAGCATACACCAGGAATGCTATGTATGCTCCAGTCTTTGGAAAATATTTCCTTCAAGAATAATGAATGATTTATTGATGCTGGTGAGAAAACAATTTTATGATAACATAATCCACAATTTTACATTTTTAAAAGGTAGAAGAGTTGATTTTTTTGCACTTAAATATAATTTTAATTATAATTAAAATTAAGGGATTTTTGTTATGCAGATATTTTTATTAATCTAATTTTCAAACAGCCTTAACATCAGTAAGTGGTATAATAATGGGCAGACTACTATGTTTAAAGTTTAAATTAAGCAAAATCATTTAATAAAAAGTATATTAAGAAGTAAAAGTATAGTAAACTTTTATTTATTGCTTTTTGTTTATATATTTTTAATGCAATTTCTGCAATATTGGTCTAAAAATGAGAGTTAAGCATGGAAATATTTTGCATGCAAATTGATCTATTTATTAAAGATATCTTTTATTTCCTAAAAATTTTTCATACTAATGTCGCTGCTCTTGCGTAAATGAAACTCACATACCACCAACATATCAACTCATATACTTGCGTAATGTAAGTGGTATAATAATGGGCAGACTACTATATTTAAAGTTTAAATTAAGCAAAATCATTTAATAAAAAGTATATTAAGTAAAAGTATAGTAAACTTTTATTTATTATTTTTTGTTTATATATTTTTAATGCAATTTCTGCAATATTCGTCTAAGAATGAGAGTTAAACATGGAAATATTTTGCACGCAAATTGGTCTATTTATTAAAGATACCTTTTAATTCCTAAAAATTTTTCATACTGATGTCATTGCTCTTCACTTACTTATCCAACTACGGGGCCACCACTGTAGCAGAGAGCAAACCTACCTTCTTTTGTATAAAATGTAACAATGTCAGAAGGTGGTAAAATCCATCATTATATATCCAAGCAGAACTGAACTACATGCATCATGTTTCAGAATGTGTAGTTCACATTATGTCCCATTAATCAGTTATGATGCATTAAAATAAGATTGAAAATTATATCACAGGGTGAGCACATGATTTTCAATAAATGGTGATTAGATTTACTACTAGACTGATTGTGTTGTGAGGTAAATACCAGGAACCTAACATTGCTATTGAATATTGCATGGAAAAGAAATGGTACTTTAAACTGTAATTTTAGATTTTTACCCTGATCCTGTGCAGAACTGAGTAGACATAAAATACTTACCAACAACTGCCGTAGAATTGGTGCAGAACATAGATGAATTCATTTAATACTTTCAGGCTGAATAAATCGCACAAACAATTTATAATAATGGGCAGACTACTATGTTTAAAGTTTAAATTAAGCAAAATCATTTAATAAAAATCATATTAAGAAATTTGGGGAAAATGATCATGGATACAGTTCATTTTTCTGAATCTCAAAAAAGTGTCATGCAAGGGTAAAAACTGATGATTTCCACTCAAAAATTGTGAGTATTGGTGGTGAATGTTGCCAAAACATCCAGCAATCAATCAGTGCATGTGAAAACGGTGACCATGCTAAGTGAATGCGATAAATGCATGCCACTAGTAGCTGTGCATAGTATCCACTTGTAATTGACAAAGAAAGATGAAGAACCAATGGTCGAAAAATGGCATCATTCCAAAAAAAAAACATATGATAAAAATAATAAAAGCTGAATTCAGCATGACACAAGGTCGATTTGCCAAGAAATTGTTAGAAAATAATGAATGAGGAATAAAATGAAAAGCAATTAAATATATCAAAATATGGGAATGGCGAACTAAATAATAAAGGAAAATTATTGAAACTAATAAAACCATGGAATTTTGGGCTAACTTAAAACACATGATCGAGAGAATGTCGTATTTCCATGTGACACATTACATACAATGCCACTGATTGATTTATTGTGTTTTTTCATCACCTTTCATATAAATCAGGTGCACTGATGTATAATAAGTTTGTAAGTCTCCTATAAGTGTTGTTAAAATATCTTCACTGTTAAAATTACGAAAAAAAATCTGGGTTTGGATTGGAGTGAGACAATTTGTATTTTTGACTGAGTAAATGGATTTGTGACTCTCGTTAGTGGTGTATTGAGTAGTACTTTGGATGAGTATTGAGTACTTGGTGAAGTACTCAGTACTGATACTGAGTAGTTGAGTATAAGAAAGAACCACTGATGTACATATGAAGTGAGCTTAGGGTAACAGCCCTATGCGTGTGTGTGTATATAATTACTGTATGTATATATATATATATATATATATATATATATATATATATTATATATATATATATATGTGCATCTTCAGTATTTAATAATATTTTTTTTAATTAACTTCAATTTGAAATTTAATTTATTGTGCATCTTTTAAAGACAATTTTTGTAAATGCAAAAATTTTAAAACAGGAGCATTATAAAAGAAAAAAAAAGAATTGGTACATAAAAAGAACAATTAACCAATATGAAATTAAAACTGATTCTTTAACCATCATACCTCATTCTGATACCTGAAATCTGTCTATCAAAAAGGGTTATTGGTTTTTGTAACAATATGTTTCTGAAAAATTATATTGGCTTTAAAGTTTATTTTCATTTTTTTTCATATATAGAACATACAGGTGTATTTGGATGGTTTTTTTCTTCGGTTGGTCGTGTAGTGTGAAGGTTGTATTAGCGCTCCGCAGGTATTGGGGGACGTTGACCGTTTTGTAGCGACCGGCTGTTGTACTCTGCTGTCTCGTGTGTTTTCTTTTGGCTTGCGGTTATTGTAATATAGTAAGTGTATCGTTTCTGCTTTATCTCGGTTTGGGTTGCATTTTTACTGGGTGTTTGTCTATATTTCTGTGCTGTAGCTGTAAGTAGTGTTTTATTTTTCTTGTGTTTACTATGTAACTTGTGGTTTGCATGTCGGGTATGGCCAACTCGGCTTTTAAGTTTGTTAATGATGATATTGCTGAACAAGTACCGGCAATTAGCATAGAAATGGGGGATGTGGATAACTATGTATTAATTAGCGACTCTAACTACCCTAATGTTGCTCGGTCATCTGCACCGGTGTCCTCGTTATTAGATATGGCTGCGGCAAATGACGGAAAGTTTTTTAATATTTTTTTACAAAGTATGGACTCTAGCGCTATACCTACTCGTGACCCTCGTGTCGTGCAGGAGGAACTTAAGGCCAAAGTAACTCATGCGGCGGACATAGATACTGTACGGTATACTAGGGCGGGTTGTATAATTATAAGTACTCGACAAGTGGTTTGTGCCAAGGAGGTTTGTAGCCTGTCTGAGTTTTTGGGTGTGGCAGTTAAAATTCGTGTTGTTTGGGAAAACATAACCAACAGGTTCCTGCTTTTCAACATCCCGGTGGATATTCCGTTGAATGAGATTGGCCATGAAATCGCTGAAAGTAATAACGTTCAAATTTTGGAACTCCGCCGGTTTCTCCGTAAGGACTCGAAAAATTCAGTGTCTCCGGTTCTTGTGACGGTTATTGGCACATCCTTTCCGTCAGAGATAAAAATGTGGTTCACGATACAGAAAGTACGCCAATTCTTCGACAGGCCTCGACAATGCTCGCTCTGTTACAAATTCAACCACCCTTCGGGGAGATGTAAATCACCACAGCTCTGCGCCACCTGTGGTCTTCAACATACTGGCCAGTGCTCTACACCTGTAGAATGTGTAAACTGTGAGGGAGAACACCGGTCGGACTTTAATCAGTGCCCTTCCCGGATCTCAGAAGTTGATTTTTTAAAATTCAAATGTAGCAATTTCCTATCTTTCGTTGACGCGCGCAGAAAATATTCCATAAAGGCTACTCCGGGCAGGTATGCTGAGGTGGCCAGTGTTAAGACATCGGATTTTGAAGACATGCGAAAATTCATTGAGGCCAGGACCAACAATATGCTCAAAGTATTGGTTGATTTCTCTTCAAAACACTCGGAAAAAATCATCGAAGCGATTAATGCCCTCAGCGTCATGTTGATGAACTGCTTAGCTAAGCTGAGAGAGGCTTCTCCAGAGCGTAAGCGAGCGAATAAAGGTGGCGGTAGTCACTAAAAAAAAAAAAAAAAAAAAAAAAATTTGTTTTTGGGTGTCTGCAAGTGTCAGTTTCACAGTTTTTTTCTAACCCAGCTTTGCTCTGCTATTTGGTTTGGGACCTTTTTCTTCACCTTTAATGGGGTTCAGGGTGCTGCAATGGAACTGTAGAAGCATATTAAACAAACAATCCTGGCTTAGGTGCCCTCTGTTTACTATAGCGGATGTTCTTGTGTTGCAGGAAACGTTTCTCATGCCAGAAAAATCTTTGGTCATCCCAGGTAAAATTGTCTATCGTCTGGATAGGATTGACCGTCCAGGTGGTGGTCTGGCTATTGCCGTTAATTCTTCTTGGTCGTCCCGCCAACTTAATTTTAACAACCTTGGATTTGCTAATGAGATCAAGGGTATTCATCTTGACTACGGATCGGTGCACCTAAATATTATCAATGTATACTCTTCCTCCGGCCTGATTGTGGCCGACCTCACTAAGCTCTGTGATAGGCTTGCTGACTCATCTCTCATTCTTGGGGATTTCAACCTTCACCACCGTCTTTGGGGTTCCCCGGTGTCTTCGCGGGCTAGTGATAGCTTTGTTGAGTGGATGTCGGCAAGTACGTTTTGCCTAATGAACTCTACTTCCCCTACCCATGTGGCTCCAAATGGAACATGCTCACTGATAGATCTCTCGCTGTGCACCCCGGATCTTCTCGCCCGTTCTACGATCCACGTCGAAGAAGAATTATATGATAGTGACCACTTCCCAATTACTATTGCTATGGATCTCTGCACTCCAGTTCAGCCGGGCTTCACCCTTTTCAACTGGTCGCGTATAGGTAAAGAGGTCAATGAAAATCTACAGACTATTACTGACATCGACTATCAGTCCTTTCATACGTTAGTTCTCCTGGCCATAAATAAACACAGTTTCTCTAGGGTCATGCCAGCGAAGTGCCTTCCAGCTTGGTGGACGGCAAGGTGCAGCAACCTGAGCAAGCAGAAGCAATTCCTCCTTAAAAGAGCCCGTCACCTGGTGTCTATGGAATACTGGGTTAAGTACAAACGGACTGCGGCAAAGCTCCGTCAGGTGGTGAGAATGGCGAAGCGTAGTTTCTGGGATGTGGAGTGCCGCAAAGCGAATGACCCGCATATTTTATTCAAGATTTTCCGCAAAATCAGAAATCGCTCAAGCCCGTCTCCAGAGTCACATTTTTGTATCCATATTGCCAATTCCTTCAACTCTGATGCAGCGGCGCAAGCCGAAGCCTTTGCCAACCAGTTTAGTCAGGAATGTGACCATCAACCCCTCCCTTTCACCTATGGTAATGAAGTAAACAGCTAACTTAACTCTCCTTTTACTATGCAAGAATTGAAAGATGCCATCAATCGGACAAGAATTACCACTCCGGGTGAGGATAAAGTGAGTGCTGCCTTTTTTAAGACCTTAAATGACCACTCTCTCCAATGTCTGCTGCAGATTTTTAACAACAGCTGGATCTCAGGTGATATCCCGGATGCTTGGTCCTCTGTGATTATCCTTCCTATCTTAAAGCCTGGTAAACCTAAATCCCATGTTTCCTCCTACCGTCCAATTGCTTTGACCTCTGTTATGTGCAAAATCTGTGAGAGAATTATCTCCTCTCGTATTAATCGTTACCTGCTTGAAAATAAATTAATTGACAGAAGACAGTTGGGTTTCCAGCCGTTCCGTGACTGCCATGCTGCCCTTGCCGTTCTCCATCAGGATCTCTTACTGGCAAAGAAGGAGAGGAAATTCATTTTGGGTGTATCCCTAGATATTCAGGCTGCGTATGACTCTGTTTATATAGATGGTCTTATGTCTAAATGTGCTCAATTGGGCATTACGGGCTCGATTCTTCGATGGCTGCATCGCTTTCTTTCCGTTAGAAGGATCAAGGTCTCCTGGAGAGGTGTTCTTTCGACAGCCCGTGGTATCGGTAAAGGTGTGCTCCAGGGCTCTGTGTTGAGTCCGATTTTGTTCACAATTTATTTGGCGGATTTTTATGAAGTGTTGGAGGGTCTCGACATTAAGTTTCTTATACAGTAAAACCTGTGTAAGTTGACCACTTGCGGTGCCACACTTCAGTGGGTACTTTTTTTAACGTAATATTCACACCATATCATTCTTTAACACAAAAATTTCATTTATTGACAGGGCTATAAAATAATATTGTATTACCATGCATATTTCTTACACCTTATAAAAGAAAAGATTAACTACAAGAATGAATTAATAGTTTTGTATCAATTTTAAAATCAATTAATATACTACTATTTATTTAAAAAACAATCAATCAATATACAGTCAATTAGTGATTCTGCAAACTATACTAGTTATTACACATAATTTATAAAAAAACATTTAAAAAAAAAACACTTGTTTTTTTTAACATGTTAAGACACATACACATTCTCAAATTTAAAATTTAAGTACATTACCTATTTGTCCAAGAAAAACTCTGTTATTGTAGTTTGACGCTGGTTTTTGGACTTTACATCAGCCCAATGTTTTTCAATGCAAACATGCAGATCCATTATCTTTTCAGAAATATCAGGCTGCTTATCAGAAGCATAGCCCATTAAATTTTGTACACAGTCTAAAGCTTCTGAAAAAGTTAAAGGAGTCTTCCTTGTGTTTTCATTAACGATCTCCTCTTCACTGTCTTCTTCTTGATCATCTTCTAGTTCTAGAGGTTTTTTCATCTTTGATAAGATATTAGCAGCTATGTCCTCTGCATTCTCTGCAACTTCTTCATGCATAATGATGTCATTGTCAAATGAGAGAAATGATTTTTCATCGACCAGCTCTTGCTGAATACTTACTGACAAAGCTTGAATATCACTCTTCAAACAAAATTCAGTCTCTTCTTCGTTCAATATTTCATCCACACTTTCAAATCCTGCTTTATAAAATGATTTGGAAATAGTTGAAGAAGATAAGTTTTTCCAAGAATCATTAAGCCAACGAATTGCGTCCCAAACATTTACTGATTTAGTAAAGTCTGAAACATCATTGCATTGGTCAATTTTTGTAATGAGGCACTTCAACATTAGTTTACGATAATGCAACTTAACTGCACAAATAATGCCTTGATCTAGAGGTTGCACGAGTGCGGTTAAATTTCTTAGGCAAAAATACTATTTCAATATTGGTGAAAGATTTGGAAATTTTATGACTGGATACATTGTCAATAAATAAAATTATCCTCCTACCCTGTTTTTTCATTTGGGAATTAATATCGCGAAGCCATTCTTCAAAAATGGATGAATTCATCCAGGCTTTTTTATTATATTTCCATGTCACAGGTAGAATCTCAACTTTAACACCATTTCTTTTAAAAGTACGAGGGTTAGCAGCGTTTCCAATTACAACGAGTTTCAATTTTTCCCCTGTGACACTACAGCAAAGTAAAACAGTTAGTCTTTCTTTCGGCATTTTACCTCCAAAACATTTTTCATTTTTTGATACAAGGGATTTTGTAGGCAATTGACGGAAAAACAGCCCTGTTTCATCTGCATTGAATTGGTTTTCAGGAGGATAATCTTTCACAATTTCAGTTAATTTTGCTTTCCAGTCTTCTGCAACATTACAATCTGCTGAAGCAGATTCACCACAGAGTACGGAAATTTATATTGTTTCTTGATCTGAAGGATTCTAGCCATCCATTACTTGCATTAAATTCAGAAATTCCCAATTCATTTGCAATATCTTTAGCTTTAGCCTGTAGCATAGGTCCTGAAACTGGAATATTTTTGAAACGACATAGCTTAAAAAACTCCCAAACTGCCAGATTAATTTCTTCATTTGATGTTTTTCTCAATTTTCTTTTTCTATCACCACTACAGTTCTCTAACCACAATTTAGTTATTTCTTTCCCATTCTTTGATATGTTAGACACTGTAGTTTTTGAAATTCCATATCTATCAGCTAATTTTCTCTGGCTTTCTCCTTTTCTAATTAAATTTAATATTTCATATTTTTTATCATTTGAAATTTCAACTAATTTTCTTTTTGCAGCCATTTTAGGTTAACAAAATCTTCCTTGTTAAAAAGCAATTACAAAATATAAATGCCCTGTACTACCTCAACACCCAGTTCACTGGATGAAAATAATAATCCTTCTGTACTACAACACAGTTCTAGTGTAACTCATCACAAATAATTTTCTTAACTGGGTTGTTACAATTGCCACAGACTTTTGCAACTTGTGGAAATATTTCTGCTTACCAACTAACACCTGGGGTTATTGAAAGAAGGGAAGGAATGATAAAAGAATGGGGAATAGAAGAATGAAATCTAGAATCAAAGAATGGAGGGGGAGGGTTGAAAAGCCAAATCCACAAGAGCAACAATGTAAGAATAGATAAGCCTTGAATTATATTTCCCTACACCTATCATTACTAAAAGCATTTCCCAGGTTAATACTATTTCACCCTTCCAGAAATTCTAGTTAAAAAGAAAAAAAAAATAGAAAAATACTTGGAGAGTTACTTTTTTTTTTATTCATGATTTGTTAGCTTTTTGGGTGGTCAAGTTATAAAGGGTTTTGATGGGCACTTTATAATAGTTCTAGTCTAATCTGAATAATTTCAGTGGTCAAGATACAAGATAGACAGGTGGTCAGGTTACAAAGGGTTTTGATGGGCACTTTATAATAGTTCTAGTCTAATCTGAATAATTTCAGTGGTCAAGATACAAGATAGACAGGTGGTCAGGTTACAAAAAGTTTGTGTTATAGTTTTGTATAGGATAAATTTGGTTCCGGACAACAGAGGTCAACATAGACAGGTGGTCAACTTACAAGGGTGGTCAACTTTACAGGTTTCACTGTATATGCTGATGATATTTTTATATATTGCGCGGCTGCCTCTTTGGAGTCCTGCAGAGAAAAAATCCAAGATGCGCTCAGGCTCATAGTGCAATGGTGCTCTTACTGGAAGCTATCTATCAGATCAGACAAATGTCATGCCATAAACCTATCAAGGAGGTTGGAGGAATGCGAGTTTCAATTTACTATTAACGGCGGTCTGATTGACTAGTGCTCGGAAATTAAGTTTCTTGGTTTCGTCTTTGCTCGCCGGGGTGGATTTCGTAGACATGCAGAGTACCTTCGGGTAAAAGTTTTTAAAAGAATCAACATTCTGAAGGCCCTGGCCCAGAGGAGTTATGGAGCAAGATCTTCCCACCTCCTGACGCTAGCCTCCTCCGCAATTCGAAGCGTCCTTGAATATGGGGCAGCCATCTTAGTCTCAGCATGCAAGACCATTTTTCTAAAGTTGGAAGTGCTGCAGAATTGTGCTATAAGGGTGGCACTGGGACTTCCGGGATGGACCCCGATTTTGCTTTTGCGTAAACATGCTGACGCTTTTCCTATTGTAGACAGGATCCGGGATCTAGCTTTCCGGTTCTGGATTAAACAGGTTTCTCTGGGCAGCTGGTCATCTTTCTTTGAATTTCGCACGGATGGTTTGGTCTCTTTTGTAGATAGTTTACCATGTGTTTCTGAGAATTTGAATGAGTTCGGCTGCAGGCTGGATCATCTGCTGCGTTTCCAAGTTCCTCTGCCTATGAATACAGATAAAGTACAATTCTTTTCCTCGGGCCTACCTTTTCAGAGTACAGAGCTGGAATCGAGTATTATAGCTTCCCTTTTTGCAGATTTTATCCAAGAGTTTGCGGGATCCTGGAACATCATTGCCACTGATGCATCGAAGTCTCCCTCTATTACGTCGATCGCTGGCTGCTCACGAACAGGTCAGTTTGGCTATAGAATCCAACAGGTCAACTCTATTTTTTCAGCGGAGGCTCTGGTGATGGGCACGGCTTTGGATGAGCTGGTATCAGTGTCGCTTCCAGTTGTAATTCTCACGGATAGCTTGTCTGTTTTATCAGCGCTCCAATCTACGCACTTGAAGTCACCTAAGGTTGTTATATGGCTCTATAATAAAATTCTTCGGGTCTCAGCCCATATTCCGAAACTCTTCTTGTACTGGGTTCTGGGGCACCGGGGGATCCCCTTAAATGAAAAAGCAGACAACCTGGCCAAGAGTGTATCTGATTTTGACACCATGATCGAATGGATCTCTCCAGAGGATCTAATCTGCGCTCAAAAGAAAAAGATTAAGAGTCAGTTTGGGCTCACCTATAGCTCCTGCAAGTATCAGTACTCGCAAGGGAATATTCCCAGTGCTAAGCAGACGTTCCGTTGGTCTCGCAATAGACAGGAGGATGTTTTTATTTCAAGGTTTCTGTGTGGTATGCTGATAACCCACGCGATGTTGGCTCATTTTAATCTGGTAGCGGACGGCAGTTGCCGCACTTGTGGAGTAGCTGACTTCTTGGAGCATATTTTGTTTCGGTGTACTAAATATCAGTCCCAGCGTAGTTGTTGTTGGAATAGTGATACCTTGAATAGTGGGTCTTTTCGTTCGATGGTGTGCTTTATTAACGATTTCTGTTCTTCGAAAGAGTTTCGCGCTGCTACTCTGAACTTTTTCCATAGTATTGATCGCTTTTAAGTGGGTGTTTTGTTCGTTGTGTTGGTTGTTTCTTGTGTACTAAATATCAGTCCCAGCGTAGTTGTTGTTAGAATAGTGATTCTTTGAATAGTGGGTCTTTTCGCTCGATGGTGTGCTTTATTAACGATTTCTGGTCTTCGAAAGAGTTTCACGCAGCTACTCTGAACTTTTTCCATAGTATTGATCGCTTTTAAGTGGGTGTTTTGTTCGCTGTGTTGGTTGTTTCTTGTTTTTGGATAATTAGAGACAACAGCCAAGTAGCTATAGGTCTCATGCCCCCCCCCCCCCCCTTCATGTCAAGTAGAACATACAATGGTGTTATTTTAACAATGCTTACAGCCAACACATTTTGTCTGAGGCAAGGAAAATTTAGAATGAATAATTAGTGTTTTTGCACTATAATTTACGATATAACAAATTTAATTATTAAAATATTTTTTAACAGCATTTGTATTTTCTGTTTCTACAAACTATTTCTTTATCTAAAATCATAGTATTTTCCTACAGTTTTAAAAATGACTTTTTTTTTTGTATAAAAGTAAAATTAAATTTTGATCTGCGTTAGTTTTACATTAGAAGTTTTTCTTAACTTTCGTATATTTTGTAGACATATTTTTATATACCAGGTAAATAGTTTTGTGAATTATTGCATATATTATGCATTTATATTTGAATAACTTCTTATAAATTTCTTTGTGTTTAGTAATGCTTAAAAAAATTAAATTCTTACAACTATTCAGTATTGGACGAGTATATAGTCAAAATTTAGCTGAGTACCGAGTACTCCGCAAATGGGCTGAGTAAAATATATTTTGAGTACTTGGTATGGCTTTTGTTTCTGCTACAAAATTTTTTGTTATAGTGTTTGCTACTTCCCTTCAACGTTTGTATATGTGGTTCTGGAAAATACTATACTTAGAAATGTATTTTAAGAAAGAAAAAAAAAACCCAGAAATAATATGAAGATACACTTATATATACATATATAAAGCAAGGTTTCCAAACAAAATCAACATAAAGATTTAAAATGTTTTAAAAAAGAAGAAAAAAATGATAAAAACACTTTTTTTCAGACATATTGAAGAGTAAGATTGATTACTTATTTCTGTATTTCACATTTAATAATTAAAGACTGGTGAAAAATTGCATTCATAGTTTAACCCTAGAATACTAACCTTTATATTTAGTATTTAAATACTAACCATGCGTAAAATTTACTCATTCCATATTTAAAGTACATTTAAGCCATATTTTAAAAAATCATTCTTATATATACACTCATACATTTAAATTTTATTCAGAAAAATATTCATTAAACATATCCTTGTAATACAATTTGTGCGCGCATTTCCTGGGTGTGTGAGTAAAATTTATGCAGGTTAGTATTCTAGGGTTAAATAAATTTTCCAAAAAAAAGATAAAATGCTTTCAATTTAACTTTCAAAAACTATTTATAAATTTTATATAAAATGTTACTGAATATACTCACTTCATATTACTTACAATTACTTTATAAACTTCAGCAACAGATGAAGCTATATAGTTAGCTTTTAAACTAAAAATTATTTTTGAGGGTGCATCAGGAACTTTATTTAAAAACTGAAAAAGAAAGAAAGAAAGAAAGAAAAAAGGAGGCTATCATTAAAATATAATTTAAATAAGAAATAAATTTTTATGATAAATACAAGTAGAAAAAAAAATTATGAAGTACTACATAGTAGAAGAAATTGGCAATATTCTGGCATATATAATACACTTTTAGTACAAGAAAATCGATCGAAATTTATAGGTGCATGTAATATGCTGGTTATAAAATTGAAAGATTAAAAATTAAGAAAAACAGATGACTGTAAGAACTGAAATTTCTACATTAAAAAACGTTTTTTAAAGTAACTAAACATATTGCATCTGAATCAGAATTTTAAAATTAAAAGGGACATTTAAAATCAAGCATTTAAATAAAACATACAGAAAATTACAGAAAACCGGTATAGTTTACAGTATCCCATGTAAAGGTTGTGATTCTGTTTATATTGGTGTGAAACTGGACAATCATGCAACATCCGCTTAGAAGAGCATAAACATGCTCACATAACTGGCAATTTACAATCGAAACTTGTTAATCATTGAAGATATACCGACCACATCCCAGATTTTGAAAATATTAAAATTAAATCTAACTGGAATAATTTTAAAACCAGAATTTTTCTACAATGTGTTCCAAAATTTTATAAACAATGGGGTTTTCTTATTTTACAATTTAAAAAAAGGAATAACAATTTATAATTATAAATAATATCAAGACAATAATAATATTACACAATCACAGTCTTTGTGAGAAAAATTTAAAAAAATTTACTGTCCCAAAAGTTTATAGACAACTCATTTTTTCCCTTTAAATGTTCAAATTTTTAAGGCGTTTTTCTGATCACTTCAAAAACTCGATCAGGCATACTCAAAACAAGAGTTTGAAGAAATTCAGGCTTTAAAGAAAATCAACTTTGTTCAATTTGTAGCTTTAGATCTTGAACTGTTGCAAATTGACGCCCATTAGCATATACGTTGCTAGCTAATATTCCCCAGAAGGCGTGCACAATGTATGGCCAAAACTGTTAAGGGATCAATAATGTTTGCTATAGGATTATATGAAAATACTAACTATTATGGTTTTTAAATTATTTTATTGTTATTATTATTATTATTATTATTATTTTTACTACAAATCTCATGAAGACTTCTTTGCAAAGAAAAAGGTACACATTATCAGTGAAACACACACAGTATTACGCAGTGAAATTATCCAAGAATTGGAAAATGTACTCTAATAGTTTAGGTTTATTCATCAGAATATATACAGTATTTTAAATCTTATGCAATTTGTCAGTAAAATATCATTCTTTAATTTCTATAAATTCTAATTGAATATCTAAAATTTCAAAATTGTTTAGAAGAGTACATAGAGAGGTTCTAGGACAGAGGTGCTGAACCTACGCAACATGTGCCACAGGTGGCATGTGGCAGAATACTTTTGGCACAGAATTGATTTTTAGGTTCTAAATCTAACTAGTACAGTGAAACTGCACATATTACATGAATTGAAGTTAGCTGAATTTGTCTAAATTCAATTTATTAGGAACTGAAGAAACTGAAATGCAACTTTAATATTAGCTCAAGGAGTTTTTTCATATTAAGAAAGGATTTGACCAGCAAAAAAAAAGAAGGTTATCAGACATGTTGAGCAAAAGTACTGGTAATAAAATTATGACAACTTGGACTTCAATTCCAGATATGAAGAGCTATTTAAAATAGCTGGTGTTTGGTATTTTAAACATATTTCTTTGAGTGAATATATTTTTGGAAATGGATAATAACAATATGAAAAAACTCAAGTAGAAACCTCGTGTCAAATAATTCTAGTTCAGCTGGTATTCTCTTAAAGATAACTAAATATGAACCTGATATGAATTGTTTGGTATTTATGATGCAGCAACATAAATCACATTTTTAAAAAAATACTATCTAAAATATAACAGTGAAAGTTACGCATATTTTTTTTTTCATTCTAATAATGCAAATTCAAGTAATTTTGATTCTTTACTTATTTGATCCACTAAACGTCCTGATTGTTGGCACATCATGATCACATAAAATATTACTTGAAAAAACAAGTTGGAAATTGTACGTCAAACGTGACAAACGAGGTGCGTTCGTACTATAGCTAGTTATATAAATACTCAGATCTTGATGATTTTTAATTCTGTGAAATGAATTATATCGTCTGCGGATTAATTTCTGTCATAAAATAAGTATCTTGGTTGCTTGACGATTAAACTTCGAAAGCTCCTATAAAAGAAAAGCACCGATTTTTAAAAAAAATCAAATTTCTTAATAAATATTTGGTACTTTTCGGTTAGCCGGGCGCCAGTGAAATGTATATATCTATATATACATATATATGTATACATACACACATATATGTATGTGTATATATATGTATATATATATACATGCATATATAAATGTGTGTATGTATATATATATGTATATATATGTATACATAGATATATAAATTTCACTGGCGCCCGGCTAACCGAAAAGTACCAAATATTTTTATTAATATTTTCTAAAGTTTTGATTCAATTTAAAAAAAAATTGAAATGTCTCGACAAAATTCTGAAAAGATAATATATCTTAAATTCCAAACCATTCGGTTGGGTAGTTTTTGCGTTGTTATATGCGGACGGACGGACAGACAGACAGAGACGGACGGACCAGACGACGACAATAGGTGCTACGTATTTATATAATTATGAATGCACCTAAAAATTGGCATGCAGACGTGAAAAGGTTCGCCAACCCTGTTTTAGGATGTACAAGATGATTCCATGTTGACAATCAACATATTGCATAGAGCAGATAAATAAATCAGTGAAAAAGGATTTTTATCTGTTTGTCTGTTTTAAACCCCCCCCCCCCAAAAAAAAAAAAAAAAAAAAAAAAGCATGCTATCTTAAAGTTTACATTAAATGAAAAATAATAAGTATGTTTATTTGTATGTTTTTTTTAATTATTAATTCTTTTTCTATTTTTTAATTCATGATTCTCCTACAGAAAAAAGGGTGGCAGATGTGGTGGGAGAAGAGATAGATACATGCAATTCTTCAATGGATGCACAAGGCACAAAAGTTTGAGAATGACTGGTTTAGAATATCTAGAAAGCAAGCTCTATTTGACAAATTACAAAATAAAACTAAACAAAAATCTTTTAGGCTATGTAATGGATTAGTTCTCAATACAATTTCTATCATTATCAAAACAGTTGCCATAATAAGGTACAAGTTTTAGTATACTTACAACTAATACAGAATAAATCCAGTGAATAGGAAAATGGTAAAAGCATGGTCAACAACTGTCACGTTGCAAACGTGCCACTTTCAACTATTTTACGATGTTATCGTACCCACGTGCACATTTCCCATTTTTAGAACATTTAATCCTAATAATTTCAATAGTTTCTCTTTAATATTAATTTAAATCATCGTTCTCATTTGTCGGCATTTTAAATCCCCTTTAATTTGACATCTCATTTATTTCTCTACGTTAATTCTGTCATATTTTGTAATTCCTCTTTTAAGTTCTTAATTATTCCTTTTTCATTGCGTTTTGCCGCAGTGCCGATTCGCGATCTTGAAGCGACCGGCATTTTCGAATGCTTCCTCTCCTTGCGTTTCGCTTGGTGCGCGTTGTGGTTCGTTATCGCCCTTTGGCGTCAACACGGACTTGCGCTTTGGCGTTCGCTCATCTGTTGGACAGGTTTTTCACCGCCAATCTCTGGCTAGCGCGCGTTTTTCATACCGGCAAGCAGTTCAGCAGTAGAGAGAGTTGAGTCTTGCCTGGGTACGAGACAGGTGTGTTTAGATTAGGCCTCCCGGTTGCTGTAACGGCTTCCGTGGGAGCCGAGTGAGTAATCGTATCTTAGTGATGTCTCCTTTTGGAACATATCGTGTGCGAGCGATCGCCACCAATATCCCTTTTGAGAGTATACAATTTGTAAATAAATAAAACAAGTTTTAGCTGCATCTCTGTTTCCTGATTTCCCTGCGTAAGATGTCTGCTTCTTTCTTCCTTTGACACTTCCAGTAGTGATGAGCCTGTCCTTTGGTAAGATAAGAATTTATTCCTTATTTCATTTCCTCGTCTTGAAGCGATCCTGACAACAGCGAGTTATTTACAGAACCTGAGTTTTGCAGATGGACACCTCGCCGTTTTCTCTGATCGATCACGCCACGTGCTGCCTAGGCCTAATGACCTAGCACGTGTTTTCTACAAAGTTTTTCTCAAAGTAACTTTTGTACCAAAACAAGTTAACCACTTCCATGAGAAACCTTTACGTTATACTAGAGAAACCTTAACGTTATAACAACAATCAACATTAGAACAATGGCCAGCCTTAAAAACATTTAGATGGGAAAAAAAACAAGCGGAAAAAATTCTACCTTACGGCAGAATATAGATTGGCCACCCCCGGCTTTTATCGTTGAGATTTTTTCAGCCAAGTCTAAATCGTCAAAAAAAAAAAAAAGTGTTTGTTAGCATAAGACAGCTTCTCCACTTTAGAATTTAGTTAGCGCTCTAAGATTTTTTGTGAGGCTGGCAGAATATATTAGGCCTGAACACACAAAGTTTTAAAAAGATTTGGTGACTAGAAGTATTTTTAATAAATATAATATTAAAAAGATGTGGCTCCAATGGGCTGAGACATGGCAAGGTTAATGTTGTTTACAAATGTGCTGGCTTAATGACACCCTTTAAACTATCTTTAATGGTTCAAGACACTTTAGCACTTAATAGATAAAAAAGGTAATGAAAAGTTCTATAATAGCAGCTTTTATGATGGATACAGCTAAGAGAAGTTTTTTAACAAATGATGAGTTAGCATTAATTGACGGGCTCTTGGAGAGCAGTGGGGGGAAGGGAGGGGGGGAGCTATACAAAACACAAGTGCTCTACGAGACCTTTAAAATGAATCCTCACTTGCAATTGAGAGATGGGACTTTAAAAGGGATCCCCCTTTTGCACCCCTCTGAGGGTGTCAAAAGAAACGGGGTGGGGGTGGGGGGGAAAATATCTTTAGGCGGTTTACAGCTAATTTTGGTGAAATTTTGGAGCTGTCCGGCCCATAGGAACAGAGAAAAATGGGATAAACTAAAATAATTATGATAAATTGAAAAAAATAAATAAGCAAAGTGCTCCTGACAGGAGACGGGAGAGAAGGAGGGGAAGAGTAGAACCAGACAAAAAGTGCTTGATGAGATCAAACTTTTGATATGTTACATGATGGGGTTTGAACACCTTTAATGTCTCCCTTGTGGGGGGGTGTAACTCTGGTCCTATGGGAGATAGAGCCTTAGGACCCTCTTAGAAATGTCGGCCTCGGCGATTTTAGCTTCGTTGGATTCTTTAGAAGAGGCCTATGCCCTCTGTGGGGCTTAAAGGGGCTGAGAAAGATGGGAAAAACTAAAATTTAAAAAGAATTGAAACAGAGAAATATGTTTCTTAAGGGAGGGGGGGGAGAGTAGGACCAGACCATAGTGCTTAACGAGATCTATCTATTGATATGTTACATGAAGGGGTTTACATGAGGGGGGGAAGCACCAAAAAGGTCTTACTGAACCCTTCCCCCCGGAACTTACAAGAACTTACCCCCCGGGGAGTTACTTCATTCCAATGGGAGATAGGGCCACGGGACCCCCTTAGAAATGTCCGCCACAACGAATTTAACATCGTTGGAATCTTTTAATGGGGTCTGCGCCTGCTGTAGGGCAATTAGGTACTGAGAAAGGAAATACAAGCAGAAGTATCGGCATAATAAAGAGAGACAATTTGATTTTTAATATCGTCAGTAACAACCATTTGTATAGCTATGTATAAAGGGTGGCCTCCTTTATATATGGAGTGGCTGTGACTTTTCATAAACATAACTTAGCCCTGTAGCATAAGCATAGTATTCTGTAGCATAAACATAGAATTAGCCCTGTGTGTGGCTAAAAAAATAAATAAAAATAAAATACCGTACTTTCATGTTACAGCGGCTCCCACAGTTATAATTATGCCAAGGTTGCAGTTATGATTTTGCCAAGATCATCGCAAAGCTTATATATGCATCCTATGTACACATATATATATTCCAAACACTCCTATATGTGCCATATATGTCATTATACACATATTATTTATGTCTTATATGTCGTATATACATCATATACACATGTCATATATATATATATAACATATATGCATCATATATGACTATAACTTGGTCACATACGTCAAGAAATGTTATATATATATCATATATTATTATAATGTCATACATGTTTTATAACTTGGCGATAAATATTGGCCACTTGGCAGTTGATCCTTGAAAGCCGCTGTAACACGAAAGTACCAAAATTACAATATATTAATGAAAACAGAAACAAAAATATTTCATGCTTGGTAGCTGCTATAACACGAAAGTACTAAATTTCTTCTTTATTTTTTCATATCTGATAATTTACATCTATCCTTTTTGTAATTTTAACATTTTTATAACGATTTTATGCATTTCTATTGCCTATTCAAAGAAAAATTCTTCTAAAGTTTCAGAATTTCGTTAAAAACGCTTAAAAAATTCTTCTAAAGTTACAGAATTTCGTTAAAAACAGTTAAAATAGTAAAATGGGAACATCGTTTGGTTCATTCTCGACCAAAAGCAACAACCGTTATCATTATCTTTTACGCGTGAAAGTTTCGCTATGGCTTCATTGTGAAGTTTGGTAATTTTTGAAATTCATTATTTGAAAAACAGCATAATCATTCGATTTGAAATTTATATCAAGAAAAATACAATTTTTTACCTTTCTAACACAGTTTGTCCAACAATTTTGTGACAAATACTTTTTGAGCTATTAATTTTTTCAGTAACTTCAAATGTTTCATTTTCCGAGATTAACCTGTGGCAACGATGGATAGCTGTGACTTTTCATAAACATGAATTTTAGTGTTGCGTGAAAGAATAAGCCACCCTGTGGGCGGCTAACAAGATTAGATAAAGATGCAATTTTTTTTGTCACAATAAGACTATTCTGTACTGTATTTATTATTTGAAGCATCTTGTTTTTAATTAAGAGGACAAAAACAGCTGCACAATCCCATGGGAACTGAACTATGAAAATACATTGTATTACATAGATTTTGAATAATTTAAAAGAAAAAGCTTCGCTATTTTGTTACAACTATACAGATATTTATAAATATTTTAATAGCATTCACTTATAAATTAAAATTTATTTTTTAATTTATATTTTTGCAATATTCATTATTCTTAAATATTGCAAACAGATGTTTTAATACTTTTAGGTAACTCATAACATTGTAAGCAATAGAAACCATTCCTAATTTTATGTATACAGTTAAATTTTTATACAGAAGGTAAAACTTACTTCATTATAATCCATATTCTGTAATATCACAGATAACAAAAAATATTTTCCTTTAACTTGCCAACTTAACCCCATAGTCTTTTCTAATAAATAATAAATAAATTGTGTATCACTCAAATCTAATATTTTACTTTCTAATTTATTCACTCTAATGATGCTATTGTATAGTTCTTTCAAACGTCCGTTAATGCCTTTAATTGGACTCTGCCAATTAGATTCTAACAAATTAAGCAATTTTTGCACTATATCACTGTCAGTTGCAAAAAATGTATTGCCATTGCTGTGAAACTTATACATGCACATTTCACACATCTTCAACCAATTCAATAATACAAGAAATGCATGATACTGATGAATAGATGGAGTTAAACAACATTGGTATGCTGCTTCAAATATCAAAATAAGAAATGGCTTCTTGTGAAAGAAATCCAAAGAATGTAAATATAGTTCAGTTGCTTGACATGATACAATTCCATTTAAAATAACAATCTGTTGAAATGAAGATGTCTTCAAATTTGGTGAGTTTTTGATAGATTGAGAATAATCTTCAAACATTCTAAAACCAACTGTTATATAAAACTCATAATTCACAAAGAATGTACATATATCTTCAGTTATTTGTGCATTATCATGAGAAATGGCTTGACTGCCTAAAAAAGAAATAAAAAAGAATTTTAAATATAAACACTATGAAAGTGAAGACAACATAATAATATAGTAATACGTTGGTTAACGAAGATAATTCATTTCAGAATCTTTTTCGTTAAGTTGAAATTTTTGTTAACTGAAATGGGTTTTCCTGTTTAATTAAAATACAATGCAGATGTGACATTCTTTACTTAACCATTTTATACAAGTTGATTTTCAAATATGTAATAGATCTTACTTAATCCCGAAACCAGTCAGTAATGGATGCGGCTTTGAGAGCTAAAAAAAAAATCTCCCAATCAAAGAGAAATGAATGACAACTCGATTACAGAAGATCACCACTGGTCATGGTAATATCATTCAATCTTACATAATTGTGTAATCTTTTTAAAACAAAGCAAATTAATATGTTTTTAGTGCCGGTGGGTGTGTATGGGGGTTGCCAAGCGTAGCTCATAGGGCTGCCTAGTTCAGAGGTGTCCAACTGTGGCCCGCCTGATACCACTAAATTTTGAAAGAAATATTCGACTTCTTGAATCGCAGAAGCATTAAGGAAAAGTTTAATATAAAATTTTAGTGGTATCTGGCGGGCCACAGTTGGACTCCCCTGACCTAGTTTAAAAAAAAATTCTTCTTACGTTTCATATAAGAAAATATGCCTTGTCCAAAATCAATATTTGTTATGACAGGCTAGTTTATAAATATATATATATTTTTTACATTTAATCTGAGGTGAGAGGAGGGTTTTAGTCTGGACAGATTTCAAAATATTACTATTCATTTAAAAGCTTGAGAAACATGGGTTCTCAGAAGGTGAGTCAGAGGCGAGCAAAGGCTCTTCTCTGGATTTTCAAAAAAAAAATTTTTTTTTCACGTGTGATTTTGAATATTATAGTAAAACTTATTCCTCTCAAAAGATTTAAGATAACTCAACACTAAAAGGAGAAGAATTTTCATCACGTGGTCAAAGACTACCTGACCACTCGAGCCTCATTGAGACAATTTTAATCAAGTTTTTAATGTTTATATGTTTAATAATTATTTTAAACAGAGTCTCAGAGGGCAGAGCTTCCCTCCCACGAAGAAAAATAATAAACTGTTTCAATTCACCATTTTAAACACTTTCCAACCTAGTTAAAAAGTGTTTATGACTTCGGTTTATCTGTCCGTCTATCCGTGCTCTAACTTGCGTAAATATACTCAGATTGTCCTGAAATTTTTGTGCATTATTGTCGTTTACTATCGCATGATCCCTACTGAAAATGAAGTGTGTAGCACTTATAGTTTTTTTTTTACAGGGACAGTCAAAAGTATTCTGTTACATTACAATCAATGTGAAAAAATCATTTCAAGTACATTTTGATGATGCTACGTCATTTGAAACATGATGAAATTGATATACAATTATGAAGTGCACTAAAATATGCTTTTTGTAGGATATGGGGTGTAAAGTATTTATTATTCATTTACAGGGTAAAACAAAAGAATTCTGTTACACATTGTTCTATGGGAAAAAATCGTTTGCAGGGTACTTTAGTGATGTTTCACTATTTCAAACATAATGAAATTTATATGTATTACTGAGGCCCACTATAAATTGTGCACTTAAAAGTATGGTGTGCATTGTGTTTATCGTTCATTTACAGGGACGCACAAAATACAGGGTGTCCGAGCTAAAGGTATACAAAAGTAATTGTTTGTACTAAGAGGATCACACATGATTATTTATAAATTTTAGTTGCATTTAAAAGAGCAATTGCTCAAGTTCCATTGAAGATTAATGAAGTTCAATATGAGCAGCATTAGCAGCATTATAAGTTCTGCAGATATCTTTTCCAGGAAGTTGTGACATTGAAAAAAAAAGCTGCCAAACCTGCCAGATCCCCGGACATAACGCTATTGTGCTTATTTGCTAAGAGCTTCAATAAAATGATTGTGAACCAGCAAAAAGTTCACAACTTGGATGATTTGAAATGGCTTATTTCTGCACCAGTTGATCTAATAACATCTGAAATGCTACTAAAAGGCATGAGATTGTATAAAATTTGGACTTCTACAGAGCCACTCATTAAACTTCTCTAACTTGCAAAGAAACTTTGGCTATGATGTCATACACTCCTGCACAGTTTTTTTAAAAAATCGATTATAAAAAGGAAAAAAGTTGCCAAATTTAGGGGATTTTTTCCTGTAATGCCAACCTAGCCACTGTATTAAGTTATTGGTTTGGCGCGGGCTTGAAAATCGCGCCAAATCTGTGTGTGAGTGTAAAGCATCTGTTCCGAAACTTTAGGTGTTGCTTATTTAATGCAAATCAAATGCATTGTTAATTCTGTGTGGTATATACAGTATAAGCCATTACTTTTGGATAAATTTAGCCCGGACACTCTGTATATCGGTTACAATATACATGCATTTTCAACATTGGTTTATTGGTTTGCATTTTTAAGTTTAACTAAATTTCTGAATAGTACATGGTGTGTATAAATTCGGTTGATCATATACAGGGCTGCACAAGGGAATTCGTAAGTATTATAGACTATGGGAGTGAATTACTTAGGGTGGTTTTTAATTGTGTTACGCATTTCCCTGCTGCACTACAGTTAGTAGGCATAGAACTTTGTGAAAAATAAAAATAATAATATACAGAGTTACGCAAAAAACAAGGTATTTTATCATTTATGGTTGGTAATTGCTTGCTGAAAGTTTGTTTTAATTTGCTTTATGCATTTTTTACCTGAATTAAATTTTAGCTTAATATTGGGTGTGTACAAAAGTATTTAGATAATATACAGGATTGTAAAAAAAAAATTGAGTGAATTTCCATCTACTGGCAAAAATTGCTAAATGTAAATTTTTAACGAACCAAATTTTATCATGCTTTGTAGTATATATCCAAATCTATAGATCATATACAGGGCTGCACAAAATAATTCTACTACATTTTTGACTATGGAAGGTAATTGTTAAAACTGGACTTTTAAATGTGTTATACATTTCTTATACTGTATCCTTACATATCGTCTTTCACCTTATTTAATGGTGAAGTTTCGTTACAGTTTTCTGGCTGTGTTGGAAAGTGTTTCATAATCTATGTTTGATGCATGATTTTTCATTCTTGTTAATATGTGTGGTGGAATTTTTAATATGTGTTGTTATATTTCTATATTGCTTTTTATGCTGATATACTAAAAAATTGTTTTTCACATGAGGTTCGGACAAAAAAAAAAGTTTAATTTATTTATGTTTATATTCTCTATTTAAAATAAGAAATAAAAAAAATTGGATTGCAGTTAAATCTTTTCGTATAATTTGCCCCTTCTTGAATTTTGTTCTGTGGGTGCCTTTGTTGACAAACAAATATATCCAGTGTTTTGTATATGTAGAAATAGTTTTATGATGAATATGTAATGCATACAAACCAACATAAAGAAAAGCACATTCATATTAAATTTAGAGAATGTGCAATTGTCCTTGCTACTTTCTATGCTCCTTTTCCTACTAAAGAATTTTCTTATGAAGCCTTGAAATATCGGAAGCTAAATTGTCTTTATTTAACTTTTATTTACATTGGTTTTTCATGTTTTAATCAGGTATGCCATCTATTATAATTGTATTGTATTTTTTTCTCCATGACAATGAAATTTTTCTGTTTAATGAAGGATTCTGTTACAAACAGGTTCCATTTTCCCAAATTTTACTGTATTTCGTATTTCATTTACATAGCTGCCAACGTTCTTTTTTTTTTTCTAGTTAAATAAACATATTTAAGACATGAAATTTTATTTAATATATGAAGCCAAATAAGGACCATATAGAAACCCGACAAATTTTATTAGATACATTTTCTTGTTCAAAATATATTTATTTGATATGGCAAAAAAATCCTGGAAGGTTGGCAGCTATGCTTTTATATTCAATGAAAAATTTTATAAAGTTTATTATTATTTTTTTGATGAGGAAGGAGAGGATGGGGGATTTAGGGATATAGGGTGTCAACAGATCTTTCCTCGTCAAGCATATTTAAAAAAAACAAAAAAACAATGGCACTCCGGAAGTGCCGACAGAAGTGAAAACTTGAACAATTACGTGTGTATGTTTTTAATCGTCAGGAAATGTTTTATTGCGCAGGAAATACTTTTAAATGAAGTGGTTTTTTTTATTCATTATTATAAACTACTACTACAAAAATTATATTACAATTTTCATTTAATGCGCTATTGTACATGAAAAATAATGCATATTATTTTACATACAAAAATTGCAATCTATTGCTTAAAACGTAAATTTACAAATAAATGAAATATAAAATTTAATTAATTGGTATTCTTTGAAATGAATACAATGAAACTTAGGAATTTTCATCCACAATTTAAACAACTCGCAATACATTCATCATTTCTTCCATGAGATTTAGTTTCATATCTTTTGTAATAACATTTATCTGCAAAATAGGGTTCCCGCTTCCTATCACTCCAAAAATGACTTCTTCGCTGCCTGTCTTGTTTATGGTATTCGTGAACATTATGCTTTTTTCTATCTTCATACTGCACGTATTGTTTACGGTATCTATAATTTCTATCAACATCAACAAACTTTTTTTTTCTATAAAATGATTTCACTTCATTTCCGTATCGGTAACTACGTTTCTTAAAACTTTCGTGAAATATTTCATTATTATCATTTTTTTTTTTTATATTACTTCCGTCGATTTTTCTCGTGCTCGTTAAATTATAATATTTTCCGTGTTTTGTTATTTCATTCATCTTTTGATTTGGTGCTAAATTTATCTTGAAATTATTTTCTGAATTATTTTTATTCATAATACCAATCATTTCGCTTTCTGCACGTGAACTATTTCCTTTTGATACTTTCGCTTCATTGTATGAATTGGCAACATATACAGTGGTGTCGGTAACAGTGTCGCGAATTCAGTGGTTTTTTCTCGTCTCAAAAATGCCCAACGCGCCTAAAGAAGTTTTCACTTCAATAAGCAAAATAGTGTGTTTTCGGAGCCTGCGGAGTCTGGACTGGTGTTGGTGAGTGTAGCTTGTAGGGGGCATAGCCCCATAATAATATAAAAAATAACATTAATTTTGAATGATTTTATGAATTATGAATAAAAATAATTACAATAAATTCTGTCTCATGCAGAATCAATCGGCACAGAGAAAAGTTTCTGCCATAGACACTAGAAGTATTCTACATTAGACAAAGTTTACAATATTGAAATTTGTTCTGTGGGACTTTAAAATCTTTCCATGTTAGACTGATATCTGACACAAAGTCAGATTCAGAGTTTACTTTACAATTAAGTTATAACATGATTGAATAATCTCCTGTGCTTTTCCTAAAAAAGAGGATGTTCTGTAATTTTGAAAAACTCTTGAACACACAGATTTAGATTTACAAGAGATATCTGGGTACAACTAAGGGTGCATTTCAATATTTTTTTAAATGTCAGGGTACATTTTGCTGATTTTAAAAAGGGCAGGGTGCTGTGTCTCTAAATAATAGATTTGAAAGAACATTAACATATATGATGAATACATGAGCAGAGCATTTGGCATATATATAACTTATGTCATATATATGGTGTACTGTACATATAAGCTTCACAAAATTGCAACTCAAATCTTGGCATAATAGTTATTGCGTGGGTCATTATCACCAGGGGCGCCATTTCAGAACTTTCTTGGGGGGGGGGGGGGGGGGGGGCAAAGTTTTTTTAAGGTAGTGGCATCCCCCCCCTCCCCCGCAACCTCTCCGAACGAGAAGCGTTTACTGAATTATATATACAGAGACAGCAATACTTTTAATACGGAATCTCAAGTGACCTCTGAAAAATTCCGTTTAAGACAGGTTTTCGTCTTAGCAAGTAGAATTTTAAAATATTATGAAAGTTTTCAGTTATAGACAAGTACCATTTTTTTCAGGTATTCTTTAAGACTGTTAAAACCTTCTTTCTATAAAGCACTTCTGAAGAGCATAGGTGTATTACAGTGAAACGCGTCTATAACACAATTCTTTCTCAAACGGACAAAAAAAATCAAGTTTCGACGAAAAAAACGCAATACAATTATACTTGCTAAGATGGAGATCTGTCTAAAATGGAGATTTTTTACAGTCCTTTTCAACTCTACTTTTGCAGGTTTTACTACAGGGGCACCTTTTCATGAGTTTCTTGGGGAGGGAGGGGGAGGGGGGACAAAGTTTTTTCTAGAGACAGGGTTTGAAATATCGTACAGGATTGCCCAAATCGTGCACAAAATAGAAATAGGCCCCACAATAAAAAATGCAGTGTGAGATTTTGCCTGCTTATCTTAACTTCTTTCACAAACATTTGATACTTCTGCGAATATATTTTTAGTTTCAGTGGTAGTCCGCGAATTTTTCTTCTTTTTTTTTACGCAAATGCAATTTGTCAACCGATCGCGGTAAGCATCGCGAATTTTACGCATTGGAATTAGAAAAAATAGTTAATTTGGCAAAATTGGTCGCTGAAAAAATCGTTAATTTTTTAAAACGACCGTGGAAAAATATTGAGAATTTCGCCAAAGATCACTGAAACAAATAGAGATGTTTGTCAATCGAACGCGGAAAAAATCGCGAATTTAGTATAACTAATGCGGAAAAATATCGCGAAATTCGTCAAAAGATTGAACAACAACAGATAAAATCGCTAATTTAGTCAAACAGTCGCGCAAAAAAGGGGAATTTCGTCAAAGATCGTGCAAAAAAATCTACTTTTGTCACTCGGCTGCGGAAAATGACTTCCGAATCACAACAAACGATCGTAGAAAAGAGTCGCGAATTGCGTCAAAAGATCGCAAAAACAAATAGCGAATTTCGTCGATCAATTGCCAAAAAAAAAAAAAAAAATCGTGTATTTCGACAAATGATGGAAAAAAATTAGTCAACGATCGGAATTTCATCAAAGATTGTGCAAAAAAATAGCAATTTTTGTCAGTTAGTTGCGGAAAAAGACTCCCGAATGTTAACAAACGATCGTAGAAAAGAGTAGCGAATTACGTCAAAAGATCGCAAAAACAAATAGCAAATTTCGTCGATCAGTTGTCAAAACAAAAAAAAAAATTGTAAATTTCGACAAATGGTGGAAAAAATTTATCAATGATCGGAATTTCGTCAAAGATTGTGCAAAATAATAGCAATTTTTGTCAGTTGGTTGCGGAAAAAGACTCCCGAATGTCAACAAACGATCGTAGAAAAGAGTCTCGAATTTCGCCAAAAGATGGCGAAAACAAGCAGCGAATTTCGTCGATCGGTTGAAAAAAAATGTCGCGAATTTAGACAAAGGATTGAAAAATCAATTCCGTCAGTGATTCACAGAAAATAGCGAAATTTAGAAAAATATCACCAAAAAAACAATCACGAAAAAAGTCGTGAAATTCAATCGGTCACGAGATAATCACCACACGAACACCATCAAGAAGTTACGAAATTTGCAAATGTTGTAATCCATAGGTATAAGAAAATTTCCATTAATGGTTTTCTGTCAGTAAAAATTGAAATAATGGCAGAAAATGATGTGCGCAAATGATGTCCGCAGTCATTTTCTGCCTTCCTCTTCAGACTATGATCTATATTCCATACAATTCAGAAATCTGTAAAACCCTTGGTCTCAGGTCCCTTGCTCCTGCATTGGGTGGGGCTAGGGCTCCTTTAATACGTATATATAGGAGCCTTAGGTGGGGTAACACGATCCAATCAGCAGTACGGATCGAGCCGGGTTGACGCGGCGTATTTTCGCTGCGGGTCAGGCTGATTTGGAACATCTGACTACGGTTGGGCATAGTGGCCCAGTGGACTATTTTTTATTCTATTAGTACAACTTTTTCAAATCTGTCATACACTTATATTAGGATATTTTCAAGAGAAATCTGTCACAAGGATTTTTTCTGGAAATTGTAGAACGATTAATGCAAAATTAGTAGTCAATCCTCACCCGTTATCAAAGGGTTAATTGTTTCGGATTCAAGTTGGGTTTTCACTATTTTGAGTTGGGTTCGTGCTGCCCGAGTTTTCAAAGAAATACTAAATATTTTCAGATGAAAAAAAATAATTTTTCTACATAAAAGATAAAATTGTTATTAAAGATATAATTATAGTCTACACTTTTCCAAATCATATTGAAATATGGATTAATTTTCTTTCATTTCGGGCGGGGTTGCGGTCAATTAAATTTTTTTGGACGTTTCCGGGTTTACTGGAAATTAGTTCTGCATCGGCTACCCGAAATGCATTTCGTTTTGGGTTGATTCATTTTTTTTTTTTTTTTTTTTTTTTTTTTTTTTTTTCCGGGTCGAGTAAACTTTATACGCTTCGGGTTATGCTTTGACTCTTTCCAATCGGGTTCGAGATGAACCGATTAAACAAAAGGAGGTTCTGAATAATTTTCAAATGAAAAAACTATAGTATATTTGAATATTAATGCGTGTATATATGTGTTATTTTTTGCACATAAGCGGTAAACTTGTAGATTATTTTTCCACAAATGTATTAAAATATACATTCATTTTCTTTCACTTCGGGGGTTCAAGTATGAATATTTCGGATTCGGCTTGAAGTCTATCGGATTAAAGTCAGGATTCGGGTCGGTTACAACCAAATCTGGACAGGACTCTAGTGTCAGGCTGTGCAGATTTTTAAGAGCATACTGTATATATAACATCATTTAATAAAGCAAATGATTTAATAGCATTATAACGATTGGAGTAAATATTATGTGACACTAATAAAACAAAATTAACAAATCATATAATTAGGAAATTGAATATACACCCCCCCCTGCCCCCGAAAAAAAAAAAAAATTCCCCTTAAATTTTTGGCTAAAGAGAAAATTTATCACTAAAATTCTAGCCTTGGGGATAACGAGTTTTCTTTTAATACTGCTGTACACAGCTCAGAAGCAATTCATATATTTTTTTTCTCGCATATATTTCTAAAACTAGCCAAAATACTCATTAATAATAAATGTCCTACTTATAGAATGTCGCAATAGCAAGGCTTTAGAAAACATTTCAATGTTTAAGGCAGAGGGGGGGGGGGGGGGATCTAAATCTACAATTAGATTTAAAAAAAAACATCAATTTCGGAAAGGTAGTTTTAGCCCTCTGGGTTCCTTCCTTCACAGTCAACATATTCAGTTTTGTGGGGAAGGATATATCAACAGTTTACATTTGTATTTATAAAAGAGATATAGTTAAGATTATTTTCAAAGAGTGAAAATACTCTTTGACCTTATTTGAAGGAGTAAATTTAGCTTTAAAGATTGCCAGTGCCGAAAAAAAAATTGTGTTTTCAAGAAAGAAGGTGGGAAGGAGGAGAAACATATTATTCTAAATTGTACTTCTTAACATATTCAGTCACAAAATGTGGATATCAAGTAGGGGTGCTCAACATTTATAAGAGGTAGACCAGTCACAAAAATGACTGGATTGTCAAGAGCCAAAATCCGTAGTGTGGACAAAATTTTGTTTTGGGGAAGGAGGAGGAGGATCGGCCTAAAAGTTCATAAAAATGCTAATTTTAAAAAAAAAGGTTAGCCCCCTATACTCAACCACCTCCTTAGTCAACATAACCCAATTCAGTTGGCAAGGATGGAAAAAATTTACAATATTCGCAGTTTTTCCCTAGTCATTGACGAAATTCATGATTTTTATGCGCCCGTTCGGCAAAATTTACGATTTTTTCGCGCCCGATCAGCGAAATTTGTGATTTTTTTGCACACGATCGGTGAAATTTATGATTTTTTTCGCACCCGATCGGCGAAATTTACGATTTATATGCACCCTACCGGCAAAATTCACGATTTATACGCACCCGATCGGCAAAATTCGCGATTTTTACGTGCTCAATCGGCAAAATTTACGATTTTTACACGTCCGATCGGCAAAATTTATAATTTATACGCACCTGATCAGTAAAATTCATGTTTTTTACTCGCCCGATTGGCGATATTAGAGATTCTTACGCACATGATCGGCAAAATTTATGATTTATACGCACCCGATCGGCAAAATTCACGATTTATATGCATCCGATCAGCAAAATTCGCGATTTATACGCACCCAATCGGCAAAATTCGCGATTTATACGCACCCAATCGGCAAAATTCGCGATTTTTACGGACCCGATTGGCAAAATTTGCGACTTTTACGGGCCCGATCGGCAAAATTCACGATTTTTACGCGTCCAATCGGCAAAATTCGCGACTTTTTCGTGTCCGATCGGCTAAATTGATTCCCGAGCCACCAGTAAACTCATCGCGGGCCACAGGTTTTGCATCCCTAGTCTAGCCTGTGAAAACTGATAAATTTTCTGAAATTTCAGATTTCTTGGGGGTGCCCCCCCCCCCCCCGAAATGGCGCTCCTGATTATCACATGGTAGTACTCAATATTCTAACAAAATGTAGCTTAAGAATGAGTATTATTATTATTATTTTAAATATGATACTTTATAATTAAGAAATCCTTAGAATGGAAATTGTTAGATTCAGGTTTATCACAAAACTGTATTTGTGTATAAATGTATTATTTACAAATACTTCAAGTTTCTATTTAACTAAATTTTTCACTTTAAACAAACAAAGATGGCAAACAAACAAACCTGAGATTAAAAAAAAAAAATCAAAATAATAATATGCAAGAATCTAACAAGAAGCAAGTTCAATTTAAATATTAAAATAAAGAAAATTACCTGAGAAATTTTTATCGACATGGCAATATGTATACATTAAAAATGATGAAGCAATTTCAGGACTGAACATAGTTGAAATAAGAAGAGTGAAGCAGGTACCACACAATAGCATTATGTCTGTAGAAACAGCCTAAAAGTATAAATATTAGCTTATAGAACACACGGTATTCATATAAATGAAGTCTTTATATTTTAGGAACATAGGACAGTGTCAGGGTTTGTTGATAGAATTGTCAGAAAATGTTTCAGTCAATCAGATGTGACCTAAATAAATTTTCGCCTAGATATCTTAATAGTGTTAGGGATGATAAATCAGGGAGTCTACTCTGATGTGATAGCTAGAAATCGGAATCTCCATTTCATAACGAGTGCCAGATCTTCTAAGAACAAAGAGCTATTCTAGACTTATCTCATTATCCCACAGTGGAGGATGAAACGCAGAATATGCTCGACGTGCAAAAAGAGACATTTGTAGCTAATCAGATGAAAGTACATATGTGTTTTGGTTTAGTTGGGAAGGAAATAATTAATTGATAAGTTAAAAAATATCAATGGCTGACATAATACTTCATTTAAGAAAAAAATTAGACATCCAATTTTTAATTTGCTTCTTAAGTTCCTAAGTATTAGACTGAATCCCACCTATTTTATACACTTTTAAAATATGTAAACTATTTTAATTATATTTATTAATTAGCAAATTAAATTAAAAATATTAAATTATATATGTTATTAAATCTAATTTTTTATACCATTATGATCCTTATTAATTTATAATATTACTACACATTAAAGGCCAATAAGAATTTGCTATTTTTGCCGGGTTTTTCCATTTCTGTCCTGTTTTTTTCCAATTTTTGTCACTATCAGGACAAAAATACCAACCCAGCAAATACCATACTACTAAGATTTCAAGGCTAGATGAAGAACTACAAGGAAACACAACAACAGTGACCATGAAGGGGGTCAAAGCTCCAACAGTCATCAAACAATGTGATTTGACAGCAATAATGTATAAACGTGCTAGCACGATTTTTTTTTGTCAATTACAGAGCTGAATGTCATGCACATTATACATATTCCATATTTATTTATTTTGTGGATAAGCCAGTTTAATTTTTAATAAATTAATTGCTATTTCTTTGTATTTATCTCAAATTTTCAAATAAATTTCTAATAAATTATAAATATACACATATTACTATTATTTGAATAAAAATCATAAACAAATATGTAATATATATACAGGGTGATTCTGAATTCATCATCAATATTTGGTGGGGAGGTAGGGAATAGGAAAAGAACACTATTTCACATAGGAAAGCATGGGCGCAGACGTCATGTAGTAGGGCAATATGAATCCGGTTAAATGATGGAAAGAAAACATAACAAGAAAGTGGTAAGAGAAAAAACATTTATTTGTGCATCTTTTGTACAGACTTACAAGAGGTGCTCGAAATTCTGACCATTTGCTAGAGTACATGCCTCACAACGACGTTGCATGGACAACCGAACTTTCTGGAATATGCCTGGCGTTTCCCGGATGTTTGCGGCGGCAACCGATATGCGTGCTACAAGGTCCATAGCACTGGCAACAGGGGTCTCGTACACCATGTTTTTCATGGCACCCCATACAAAGAAGTCTATTGGAGATAAATCCGGTGACCGTGGTGGCCAACAAACCGGTCCACCGCGACCAATCCATTGAGCTCCAAATTTTCTGGTCAGGTAACAACGCACATCATTTGCGAAATGTGCTGGAGCGCCGTCATGCTGGAACCACATTCGCCGGAGAATAACAGCAGGAACCTCGTTCATAAGACCCGGTAACACAGTTTGAAGAAATATGAGGTAGTTTGCGCAATCTAAACGGGATGGTAGTAAATACGGTCCGAGCAAACAGTCGCCGACGATCCCAGTCCACATATTGACGGCAAAGCGTTGTTGCGCAGCTCTAACTCTCGTACCGTGTGGATTCTGATTAGCCCACATATGCGAATTGTGTGTGTTGAAGACACCTTCACGAGTGAAGGACGCTTCATCTGTGAAAAGAACATACGTTGGGAAATTGGGATCAACGGCTGTTCTCTGCATGAACCACTGACAAAAAGTAACACGCTTGGGATAGTCCTCTGCTTCCAGTAACTGCACTCTTTGCAAATGAAAAGGATGTAAACGTTCCTCGTTTAGTATCCGCCACACTGTTGATTGTGAAACTCCAAACTGGCGAGCCATACCTCGTGTGCTAGAACTTGGCTGTTCTTCGATAGACTGTAGGACAGCTTCCTCGACTGAAACTGTCCGTGTTGATCGGCGGCTGCCTCGATCAACATTAATACCAGCAAATGATCCAGTTTCGCACAGTTGTCGATGAACACGTGAAAACATTTGATGCTGTGGCATGCGCCGGTTGGGGTAGCGCTCTGCATACATTTGCCTAGCTCTAAGACAGCTTTCTCCTGCGGCACCGTAAGTTAGATGCATATCTGCAAGTTCTTGAAACGTATACCGGTTCATGTTACTTCTGCGAAGTCACCTTGTCGAATGACGACTGGCTGCACACGGCAGACAGCTATGCGCGTTCATGGGAGATGCGGACACAAAGCGCCCTCTATACACCGTCATGCGTTCGTTTGTGCCTATGCTTTCCTATGTGAAATAGTGTTCTTTTCCTATTCCCTACCTGCCCACCAAATATTGATGATGAATTCAGAATCACCCTGTATATTTGGGACCTTTCATGTATGGAAAAGGATGAAGTGAAGCTTTTCCAAGATTTTGGGATTCTGCCATCAAAAGCACATTAATGGTCCGGCATGAAACTTTATCTATAACCGGATAAACAATAATGATGCAATTTGAAGATCTATTAACAAACTAATCTATTAAATAAGTATAAAAGTTTTTTTTTTTTTTTTTTTTTTTTTTAATTACACTCTTTTATAAGCATTTAATATTTATCTTGAAAATCATGCCTAATTTCATGACTGCATTGATTTTTCCCCAAAATTTCCATTCCATTATATTTATTTGGCATGGGCCTGGTTATGGAAAATTTACACTTGGTAGAAAGTGCAAGCTGGTGAATTTATTTAAAAAAAATTTCATTTTTGCTCTGTTTCTTTTTTAAGATATGGCAACAGGAAAGAAAAAAAAAATAAACAATCTTTTTAGGAATTTTTCTTTAGGATTTCAAACATATAATCATAATTTAATTAATATCAAACTACTAAATTGATTAAAGTGTATTTAAAAAAATATATTACACTTATTTTGTATTTATATTTTCTACTTTATGCTGTTAGAAATATTTCTTTGTTGCAGCTGCACAGCCAGTTGGGCTTTTCTGGAAAGCGTGGTTTGGTGCAGAATTAAATTCATTGTCGTTGTAACTCGTATGCAAATGTAACCATAAAGAATATTTGGTGACTGATCACTTGTGCCTTGCTAACATAAAAATATCTTAAAATTCAGTTATTATTTTCTTTTATTGCTTATAAGTTCTAAAAATATTAAAATGTTGCATTGTAATCACAAACACAACTTTGTACATAATTTTTCATAATTTTAGCATATCAGGAAGTGAGTGAAAATTCAATTACCAAATTCCATCTTTGCATACAGAAACCAAGTTGAGTTAAATAACAGAATGTAAAGATGAGCATGGTTCAACAGCTCCAAAATTGCATTTGCAACTTCTCTAAAGTTTATTTACAGCTGGTCAAAATAATTAAAACTAATTAAAAAAAAAAAAAAAAAAAAAAAAAAAAAAAAAAGTGTTTTATTTGTTATTGATATTTGTTCATTTTCTGACTAAATAAAGAGCAATCTGTTTCTTCACATTGCTACCATTATTTGAGTTGAATCAAACTGCTCGGTGACAGTTTTTGTTTAATTGTATAATATCAACACATCTATCTTAAGCTTTAGTAAATAGAAAACTGCCCAGTTAAACTGAGGGCATTGAGCTCACAGGCTATTCACACTAATTGTATATTATACTCTTATTTCAAAGAATAATGCCCCTCGAAAAATAAAGAAATCGACAATATATTATGGGGGGATCATCCACCCCCCCCCCTTATAATTAACCAATGAACACCCAAAACTAATCAGGAAAGCTCTTTACCACAATGAAGCTATATGCAAAATTTGAAGAAAATCGGATAATTCTGCATGAAAAACCCATTTGTTTAAATTAATGAGGTAGCCACCCGTTTCCCCCCTTTATACTTATCCAATTGGCTCCCAAATTTAATCAGGAAAGCGTCTTATCACAATGAGCCTATATACAAGATTTGAAGAAAATCGGATAATTCTGCATGAAAAACCCATTTATATTAATTAAGAGGAGGGTAGGCTCCCGTTTCCCCCCTTTATACTTAACTAATGAACTCCCATACATAATCAGGGAAGCACCTTATCACAATGAACCTATATACAAAATTTAAAGAAGAACGGATAATTCTGCATGAAAAACCCATTATCTAAATTAAGGGGGGTTCGCCCCCTTTCCTCCCTTTATACTTAACTAATGAACTCCCATAAATAATCAGGGAAGCACCTTATCACAATGAACCTATATACAAAATTTGAAGAAAAACGGATAATTCTGCATGAAAAACCCATGATCTAAATTAAGGGGGAGTTACCCCCCTTTTCCCCCTTTATACTTAACCAATGAACTCCCAAAACCATTCAGGTAAGCGCCTTATTAGAATGAACCTATAAACAAAATTTGAAGCAAAACGGTTAGTTCTATCAAGAGTTATCGCGTTACGTACATACATACGTACATACATACATATGTACATACATATGTACATACATACAGAACGGGCGGGCACATTAGCTCTCAGGCTTTGATAGCCTGTGAGCTAAAAACTGGTTACTCGAAATGTAATCCAGGTTACATAAAAATAAGGAAACATCTTATGAGTATGTTTAGATGTCATGTTGATCCATTATTGCCAAGAAGTCACACTGTTTGGCACCAGATTATTTTTTTATGGAAAGTCAAAGTGGTCAGCCGAAAAGTGAACAAGGTTTTGATATTAAAATATCTTAATTCAATATTGCACATGCACATACAAAATAAATAAATAAAGAAAAAGAAAATAAATAAAAAAAGAAAAGAAAATGCTATGAGTATATTTTGAAGAGAGAATTTTGTCGAGGAGTTATTAAGCATCAGTTATCTATTATTTTTATTTCTATATACAACATAAATTTTTTTTTTTTGAAATCACAAAAAGTTTCGAATTCCATTTAAAAAAAAAATAGATTTACAAGTTTGGGGTTGCTTTGAACACGATTTGACAATTTTTGGAAAGTGTCTGTCTGTTAGTCTGTGTGTGATGCAGTTTTTGTGGCAGCTCTATTTCAGGAAATAATGTGTGGAATTTCATAAAACTTTAAATTCTGTTAGATATTGATATGGGCTAATGCATTTTTTAAAATTCTATTAATATGGTTATTTTATTTATCACAATGTGCATGTTCAACACAATTATTATTATTATTTTTTTTAAAGATAAAATAAGAAATTATATAAATGGAAAAAAAAAAAAAAAGTTTTAAAAATGGGTGTAAAACACTATACAAAGGAAACGCTTCTTAAATCAGGAATCAATGCAAGTTTTCTTTCTGGGGCTTCCATTTTGTAAAAAAAAATAATGTTATGATTGTGAAAAAAAAAAAAAAATTCAGTCATTGAATATAAACTAAGATATATATATATATATATATATATAACTGGAATGCCACATTCACCACAAATTAAACAAATTTAAAATCAATAATCTGACTAAAAAGGTGCATTTATTTTCTTAAAAAGATGTCATAATATGTAAAAAGTTGTTACTACATATAAAATCAGTTTAAAAAAAAATAACTTTAATATCTAACATTAAAGTTTCACATATTGTGACATCTTTTTAAGGAAATAAATGCACCTTTTTAGTAACAAACTAAGCATTTATTATAATAAAGTTTGTAAAGTTTCATAGTTTAAATTTTCTTTTCTGGTATGCTAGCTTTTTTTTTTTTTTTAATACCGCTAACCAGTCCCCTACCTGCCCAGCATGAATGCCTAGCTTAACGGGTTAGTACCTGGGTGCGGGGCGGAAATCGCCTGATCACAGCATGGCTGTGATCCACCTGACTATAGATTTGTTCACATCGCTGCTGTGCTTGATCTCTTGTGATTTGCTACCGTTATCTTTGTTTGCCGGTTCAAGGTTTCTGTTTAACTTTGTTGAATTGACAAATTTAATAGGTCTCGTAATTTAGAACCTTGATCAGGTGACGAGACCCTCACCTGACTAGGCACCCCCAGAGGTATGCTAGCTTTATTTGCAAACTAGCTGACACACCCAGGGTTGCCCGAGCCCATGTAGTAACCTTAAAATACTTAAATCAATATTTTTATATGACAATCTTTCCAAATGAATCTAATATTGGGGGCCAGGCTGCTTTCGGCTCTTGAATTTCTATTTCATATTTTCAAATAAATATCTATTCAAACGAACCTAGAATTGGGGCCCTAATGCCTTCGGCAACATATACTGGGTATGCTATGCACACTCTGATCTGTTTTTGCAAACAAACCCCAAATTTGTATGATTTTTTATTTATTAAACAAAAATCTTTCCAAATAAACTAAAGTGGCCCCTGTTATAGAGATTGACGGTTTAATTTCTGACATTTAGACATATTAAACATTTAATGCTGACTAAAATTTCCACAGAAAATCTGAATAATATAAAACAAGCACCAGTCCCTCACTCTTTTAAAATGTGAAATGTTTTCCAGTGTGACAACCTGTGTTGAAAATGTAGAAGTGTCCTTGGACATACACAGAAACAAAAACACCTCTGAAAATGTTAAAAGCACAATTTTCTTAAAACAGAGAAAGATATGCCTAAAGGCACTTTTCTTAAAACAGAGAAAGTTATACTAAGAGAGGAAGAAAAGAAAGAAAAAAAAAACTCTGACAAATTTGTGAAATGGCTTCCAGAAAACAATTTTTTTGAAATAGCAAATATTAATATTTTTTTAAATGAAAGATATTGTTACAGCTGGAAAAGTATTGGGAATAAGTAGGTATTATTAGTTTTTTCATATTTTTGTCCAGGAAAAGGAGATGGCATTTTAAAATTGGAGAATAAATGGAAAAGATGAAAATGAATGCGGATCGACCTCTGAGAAATATCAATTTTTTGAAATAGTAAATACAGTGAAACCCCTATTATTGTAACTCGTATTTAATGATTTTATGCATATAACATAATTTTTCATTAGTCCCAATTAATTTCCTATACTTGTAATATTAAAAGATCCCAGATTTAACATTGTCGTTTTGAAATATTTCCCGCTTTTAACGTTTTTTCAGCAGGAAAAACTCTATGAAATTTTCTAAACTAATCAGAAATTCTGATTAAAAAAAAATGCATGCAAAATGAATGTATGTAAAAGTCTGAATCTTCCTTCTCTTTATTTTTTCTTAACAATTGCAGGTACAAGATTCAACCCCCCCCCCCTCCTCTTTTATCTGATTAGATTTTGATTACTAGAGCTTAGCAGCTGGTAAGATTGGCTCACGAGCAACCAATCAGTTTGCTAATGTTAAAGTTTCGCCGACCTTTGACATAAAGGAGAAAAAATGCTTTGGTAGTAAAATAATTTGGAAAATTTCATAATTCTTTAGCAATTTAATTTTGTTAAAAAATTAAGTTAACTTATTAACTAAATTTAATTAACTCTTCTTTTACTGTGATGAGTTTGAAATAAAAAAAAGTACAATTTATTCTTATTTGACTTAAAATAATAAACACACTAAGAGAAATAGGAACTAAGAATTTTGGTCAGGGTGGCAGAGTCCCTGAACTCCCAATGAATATCAATTGATTTTGCTACTATTATTGGAATTCTATACTTTGTAAACAATTTTAAAACAAGCAGATTTAATGGAGCAAAATTTGAAAAATTGGGAAAAATTCTAAAAAAAGAAAAAAATGTGAAATCATCTGTTTGAGGAGTTGGAAAATTTCCTTTTTCAATAGTTCAACGAAGTTTGTGCAACAAACATTCTTATAAACGGTCAGTTTTAAAAGAGAAAGCAATAGAAATTGCTTCTAAATTGGGAATTCAAGGATTTACAGCTTCAAATGGGTGGATAGAGTGCTTTAAAAAGAGGTGCAATTTATCCTATAAATCTATTTGTGGCGAGTCTGCTGGTGTCGATCCTAGGATTGTCCAAGAGTGGGTCGAGAACACACTGCCACTGCCATCTCTGATACAAGAATATTCTAGTAAAGACATTTTCAATGCTGATGCGACAGGATTGTTTTGCAATCTTCTTATTAATAACACTTTTGCAGTAAAAGATGAAAGTGTCATGGTGGGAAATTATCCAAACTGCGATTGGCTGCTTTGATATGCACAAATGCAGACGGGAGTGAAAAGATAACACCATTAGGTGTTGGAAAATCCAAAAAACTGAGTTGTTTCAAGAATGTAAAGAGCTTTCCTATTGAGTATGACTCAAACCAAAAATCATGCATGACAACAACAATTTTTGAAAACTTTCTTCGCAAATTGGACAGACAAATGCGCTTACAGAAATGTAAGATTATTTTGTTTGTTGATCAATGTTCAAAATATGTGAAATGAATTTTCCTCTGCTAATTGTACAAGTAAAATTCAAGCTTGTGACTTGGGGATTATATGATCGTCCAAAATAAACTACAGAAACCAACTTTTGAAAAAAATCTCTTCTTAATAATAGAAGCTGATGTTGATAGAAGGATATGATTTCTTCTGCATGGGAGAGTATCGGGAGAAAATGTATATCAAATATTTTTGAAAAAGGGGATTTTCTGGAGAACAGAAGTGGAGAATTTGAAAATGTAAAGAGAGAAAATGAAAATTATAATGAAATGGTTGTTTTTTTTTTTTTTTTTTTGCACAGATATAGATTGCGAGGATTATCTTGATGCATTTCCAACATTGTGACATCACAGATTTCGTCTCTAAATGATTTGATAGACTCAAAATTGAATAGTTTGGATAAGGATGAAGAAGATGAGGAACATGGAATTCCTTCTGCTACAGAATTCATTCAACCTTTGAAAAGTGAAAGCATTTCTTTCAAATAGTGAAGGCCAAGAGGAAAGTGTGCAAAAACTCATAGACGGTGAGACTGAGATTTGTGATTTAGCTGCTAAAAAGAGGATGCAAAGTAAAAGAACCGATTTCTTTAAAGCATAATTTAGAAAAATTATGTCTAAACAACTATGTAAATGATGAAATAAAAAGGTATGTTATCTAAATTAGTCTTTATTTTATGCTCAGTGTTTTGTTTTGTCTTATCCCGATTTAACATTTTCTCACATATACTGTCATTTCTTTATGGTCTCTAGAATAATGTTAAATTTCACTGTATTAATATTTTTCAAAACCAAAAATACTGCCAGAACCAAAAAGTATGCTGAATAAACAGGTATTTTTAATTTTTTATATTGCCGTCTGGGTGGCAAATGTGGCAGTTAAAAAAAAAAAAAAAAAAAAAAAAAAAAAAAAAAAAAAAAAAAACAGAAAACTTTAAAAGGAGTCTGAAAATCCGGAAAAAAAAAAAAAAAAAAAAACAAGAAATCGAACTTTGGAAAATATTTTTTTAAAAATAATATTAATATATATATTTTTTAAGACACTGCTAGAAAAGGAAAGGTATCCCGGATAAGTGGTTATTTTCTGTATTTTCAACTGGGAAGCAGATGCTAGAGTTTGAAATGCAGAAAACTTGAAAACTGACACATAGTCGAGATCCAGTAAATTTTTTTTTTGAAATAGTAAATGTTAACAATTTTTTAAACAAAAGACACCACTGGAACTGGGAAGGCAAGGTTCTTTTTATGTTTTCCTTTTTTTTTTTCTATCTCTATGGGGGAACTGCCGATCGAGATTTCAAAATGCAGAAAAAAAAAACACTTGCTTTTATCAGCATGAGGATACGAGGAAACCCATAAAGGTGCAGGCACAATCAGCAAAATGATGGAAACATGCCATTTTGCAAAGAGTTTTTAAGTAATATCTCAGCTAATTATCAAAAAAAGAAAATTCTGAGCTCAGGTTTATTCAGGCCTGTCTTTGTCTACCCTCATCCAACTTTTCAGACCTCTACATGCACTAGATTTCCCTAGCCATTGCCAAGAGATGGAAAACACATCTTTCTTTTATTAATATAAATTATATATTTCAAATCCTAACAACAACAAAAATTATGAAAATTTTGCTCTTATAGAGTGTAATTTTGTGAAAGGACCCAAAAGGAACAAACTTTGAAATAAAATAGTCTTTCTTCACCAAATGCAAAAATATATGCCAATCTTTTTTTTTTTTTTTTTTTTCCCCGCTTTGAAAAGCAGAGGGAAAGGAGTCAGTCTTGAGTGACAGCACATTGTTATTTTTATGGTGTAATTAAGAAATTATTCCTTTGTACTAACAAAAAAATTTTACACCATCTATTACAATACAATATATTTTGTAATTTTAATGCACATATTAATTAAATTATTTCAGTATCAAATCAGTAACAAAATACTTACATTATCTAACAGGATCAAAATTAATGACTTGATTAAAGATAAAATTATTTCCCATTCTTTGGCTGATAAGGAGCTTGGACTTGACACGTGAAAATAATATTTTTTAATAATTCTGTAGAGATTCTAGTAGAGAAAAAAAGAATAAGAATAATTACTGTTACTATTATGTTACACAAAGGAAATATTAAATACATTATCTAACAAGAACAATACCATGCAATAAAAATTTCAACTAGACACGATAACAAAACAAAAATAGATGTTAATTGTATTTTAAATAAAGTCTCTTTACAGAGATAAATAGTATGTTAAGATGACATTGTTAAGGTCAATCAACTCTCCAATTCCACTTGCTAATGTTAAACAGATGGGCATAGAACGCATTCGTATATTTAAAATACTTCCTCAAGAAATTAATACAGTAGAACATCTAATTGACGAAGCCGCTAAATCACAAAGAAAACTTTGTTAAATAGAGGACTTCATAAAACAGACGTTAGTTATTAAAAATAGATATTTGATCAAATAATTTATTTCAGCTTGATTTATTGCATTTAAATCAACAGATGCATTTAATGTACTACTATTTGCCAATTAATTTTTCCATCATGTATTAAACAGTATTTAAATTATTAAAATAAACATAAAAAAATACATAATGATGAGGATGAAGAAAACATCAGAAATGGTGTTAGTGTACAATTAGATATGAAAATGTTTTTATGCTGGAAAATAGCCCACATATTTATAAGGAATTGAATATGTCGCCTGATACATTTACTTAAAATTGAAATCCATGTCTAATTGTTTCAAATGCTTTGATCATGTCTCGTTTGGTAGCAGAGACCAGTAGCAAAAACAATTTAAGCGAAAAAAACAAAAACTTGACAACAAGTAGTGTGGAACTTTTTTGTGAAATGTGATGGCAAAATGATAGAGTGAATAACGGGCTGTTGAAGATTTAGGTATGTGGAAGTGGGGCAAAAAAAAAAAAAGAGCTTCGTTAATAGAGGTTTTGCTTCACTATATGGAAGTTATTTTACATGTAGTTTTTTTTCAAAGTTCTGGAAATAAATTTGCTAAATAGAGGAATTTGCTAAATAGAAGTTCTACCATATTTTTAACTTATTTTTTCTTTGTACTCTTCTTAAAGGATCTGTCTCTTTTTTTTTTTTAGTTATCAAAATATTTCTAAAATGTATGCTTAATCTAATTTTATGTATTAAAAGCTGATGAGCTGTGAGTATGATTTTAACACTTCAAATAAAATTAAATATATATTTTAGAAATATTTTGACATCTAAGAAAAAAAAAAGAAAAAAGAGAGACATCCTTTAAGAAGAGTACACAGAAAAAAGAAGTTAACAATGTTAATTTCTTGAGGAGATATTTTAAATATATGAATGCAATCAGTGCCCATAGGTTTAACGTTAGTGAGGGAAATTGGGGAGTTGGCTGACCAACAGATTTAAGCTCTATTTTCTGAAAGAAGGGGAAAACGATGTATTTGGTATATGGTGTATACTTCTGTTACTATTCACATCTGTATGCAGTATATAACAATAGAGATGATCACAACTTTAAGAAAAATACTAAAAGGAAAACTAGAAGAATAAGTGATGGATTGTGTAGATTTTTTAAAGAAAAGATTCTTTCTTGGTTTTCTTCTTTATTGTCACAAACACATAAAAAAAACATGAACTTGACAAAACACAAAAACTTCACAGTTGACATCCACAAACATATACAATGGAACTTCTGGTTTCACATTCTATTCACTAATGCAAAAATATTCTTAGAAATAAACCTATTTCAAATTACTTTCATCTAACATGAAAGCCTTAAATTAAATTATAAATTATTAAGTTCCCAGCCAACATAATACTGGGGAAATACAGTACAATAGAATAAAACAAGGACAATCCATGCCCTGCAAGCACCTTCCACCATCCAACTCAAAAAGACTGACTGATGTGAGAATTCTGAATCAAAATGTTCTTAGAATTACATAGTGGCGCCATCTGTTATCAAACAGAGCAACTATTAACTGTACTGAACAGATTGGTTGACGGGAGTATTTGTTTGCAGACTTTCCCTTTGCTTATCTATGTATGTCAAATTGTTAAAAGAAAAATGCACCCAAACAGTCATCATAAATGGTTTAAACCTGCTTTGTTAAGAGGAAAACGTCAATAACGAATTTCTCATGAAAACAATGGACTACTAAGTTATTATAATAAAATTTTAACCATTAGTTTTCTCATGATGTAGCTTGTTCTTTTGTTTATGGGAGGGGGGGGGGGGACACTGGATATGTGAAGGAGAGGACTGTACTCCATTCCTAAATCTTTGAAAATGTTTTTGGCCACTTCTGGCCAATTTTAACCATTTAACGACCCTCTTAATGAAATCGTGATTACTATCATGGGGGCCCAAGTAAAGGTGAAAATAAGGAATTTTGCTTAGTAGCCACTGGCCTGTAGGTTGATTTTTTTTAGTAGCCAGTTAGTGCCGCATGAGAATAATTTCTTTAGTAGCCAGTATGTACATTTATGTCACTGAATATTTAATAAAAAAAATATATATAATGAGGTTACAGTAAAGCAATTTATGTACTAAATAAAAATATTTTAATTTATATTGCTTTGAATAAACTTGAGATTCTAATTTCCAACGTATTTTAAATTTTAAAATAAGTTAACAGCACAGTTATACACAACATGCTTATGTAGCTAGCTACATAAGTCTCACTAAGCTTAGGTACTTGTGTAGCAAACTACATAAGTACCTTTTTTTAAAAAAATTATTTGTCTAGAATTTAGATCTGACAATTATAAAATAGGTATGTTTATACACTAAATAATAACCCACAACATGATGTACATTACACATGTGAAACCTGTGGCCTACGGACCAAAAGTGGTGAACATCTTAAAAATTAAGAAAATGTGTATTTCGTAAATTAGCCCGAAAAAAATTGCAAATTTCGTCATCTGGGAGTGTAAAAATCATGAATTTTCATCATTCGGAAGCGTAAAAATCATTAATTTCCGTCATTCAGGAGCGTAAAAATCATGAATTTCGTCGATCGCCTGCGGAAGATAACGAATTTCGTCGATCGGGCGCATAAAAATCATAAATTTCGGCGATCGCACGCGGAAAAATTCTGAATTTCGTCGATCGAACACGTAAAAATCATAAATTTTGGTGATCGGGTGCGAAAAAATCGTAAATTTCGGCGATCGAACGTGGAAAAATCATAAATTTCAGCGATCGGGTGTGGAAAAATCCTCAATTTCATCGATCAAACGCAGAAAAATCATAAATTTTGGCGATCGGGTGCAGAAAAATCAAGAATTTCAACAATCGGGTGCGGAAAAATCATAAATTTTGGCGATCAGGTGTGGAAAAATCCTGCTTTTCGTCGATCGGACGCAGAAAAATCATAAATTTTGGCAATCGGGTGCGAAAAAATTATTAGTTTCGGCGATCGGACGTGGAAAAATCTCAAATTTCGCCGATCAGGTGCTGAATAATCCTGAATTTCGTCGATCGGACACAGAAAAATCCTCAATTTCGTCAATCGGACGCAGAAAAATCCTCAATTTCGTCGATCGGACGCTGAAAAATCATAAATTTTGGCGATCGGGTGAGGAAAAATTGTGAATTTCGGCAAATGGGGTGTAGAAAATCATTAATTTCGGCGATCGGATGCGAATAAAATCATAAATTTCGGCGATCGGGTTCGGAAAAATCATAAATTTTGTCGATCGAACACGAAAAAATCATAAATTTTGGTGATCGGGTGCTGAATAATCCTGAATTTCGTCGATCGGACACAGAAAAATCCTCAATTTCATCAATCGGACGCAGAAAAATCCTCAATTTCGTCGATCGGACGCTGAAAAATCATAAATTTTGGCGATCCGGTGCGGAAAAATTGTGAATTTCGGCAAATGGGGTGCGGAAAATCATTAATTTCGGCGATCGGACATGGATAAAATCATAAATTTCGGCGATTGGGTTCGGAAAAATCATAAATTTTGTCGATCGAACACGAAAAAATCATAAATTTTGGTGATCGGGTGCTGAATAATCCTGAATTTCGTCGATTGGACACAGAAAAATCCTCAATTTCATCAATCGGACGCAGAAAAATACTCAATTTCGTCGATCGGACGTCGAAAAATCATAAATTTTGGCGATCGGGTGCAGAAAAATTGTGAATTTCGGCAAATGGGGTGCGGAAAATCATTAATTTCGGCGATCGGACATGGATAAAATCATAAATTTCGGCGATTGGGTTCGGAAAAATCATAAATTTTGTCGATCGAACACGAAAAAATCATAAATTTTGGCGATCGGGTGAGGAAAAATCGTGAATTTCGGCATCGGGTGCGGAAAAATCACTAATTTCGGCGATCGGACGCGGAAAAATAATAAATTTCGGCGATCGTGTGCGGAAAAATCATAAATTTCGGCAATCATAAATTTCGGTGGAAAATCCTTGATTTCGTCGATCGGGCGGGTAAAAATCATTAATTTAGACGATCAGGTGATTGAAGAATCATGAATTTCGGCGATCGGGTGACTAAAAAATCATGAATTTTGGCGATCGGGTGATTGAAAATTCATGAATTTTGACTATCAGGTGATTGAAAAATTATGAATTTTGGCGATCGGACGCGAAAAAATCAAGAATTTTGGCGATCGGGTGCGGGAAGAATGGTGAACTTTAGGGAAAAAAGAAAATCCGAAAATCCTGTATTTGGCCGGTTCTTTCCATATTTTTAAGCGCCAGTTTTTCAAGTTTAATCGACGAGTGGCGACTAGCGAGTGCTTATTTTCACCTTTAGGCCCAAGACAGCTGACCCACATGCCTTGCATTAGTTAGGCCCTCTTAGCAAGTCTATGGAAATGTATATTCCCGGAAGAATAATCCATAGATTTAAAAGAAAAAAATATGTTTTTTTAAATAAAAAAATAATAATAAAAGGAGGGTTTTTTCTATTTATTATTATTTTTTTAATAATCAGGGTATCTTTTGCAGCAAACATGAAAAATTCATGGCCCAGAACTGATATTTTTCGAGTTTTAGTTAATAAGACTGATGTTTAAACAAAAATTTTGCAACTCAATTTTTAAATTTTCCATTTATAATTAATGATTATTAACAAATACAACTTTTGCCTGTAAAAGCTAATTATTGGCTAAGGTTATAATTGTGTAATGAACTTTATTACCCTGCAACACTTTTCCCATCATTAAAAAAAATGCATTGTATTGAAAACAAATGGAAAAGCGTGTAAACACTTGAATTCAGGGGTTAGAACAGACAAACTGCAAAAAGAGGAAAGTTTTTGTTTTCCTCTCACCATATCGAGAAATTGACTCCTTATTGTATAAAGGCAAAGGCAGTGGCATAGCCAAGGGAGGGGAGGGGGTTCCGGACCCCCCCCCCTTTCCCCTGAACAAGGAGTCTATTTACTGAATTATGGATACAAAAACAATAAAACTTCTGAAATGGAATCACGAGGGAAGATCAGTGAAATTTTCCGTTTTAGGCAGGTTTTCATCTTTCCAAGTATGATTTTTAAAGGTATTTCTTTCACCGTAACCATGATTTTTTTTTTTTAAATGCAGGATCACACTTTTAGAGATAATTTTATATCATTCAATTACATGCTTAAATTTATTCTTGTAAATTTATTCTATATTGTTAAGTAAATGAATAAGAAAAGAAAATTAAATGAAAGGAGGAAAACAAATCACTCTAATCCTTTTATAATTTGAAGACCACATATTCATATTTTTGTCTAATCACGAAAAATATTATCACTTGGCCATTTTGCTTCCAAGAAGTTTGGAGCAGTAATCCAAAGTAATTGCATATGTTGGAGGATAGGCTATTGATTTACACTGTCATAGGCATCACAGTCCTTCCTCAGCATCATAATTTTCAGCAATGGTGGAGATTAGTCCTGCATCAGGTCGAGTAACCTGATTTTATCTGAACCTCACCAAACTCACCATTCAGTTTGGGTCGAGTTGATGCAAATTTTTTTTGTTGTGGGTCGGGTTGACTTTAAATATATTGGGTTAGGTTTTGACTTTTTTTAGGGCGAGTTTGGGTTGACAGGATTTTGCAAGAGAAAGTCCTGAATTTTTTCAAATGAAAAAAAAACTATATATTTGAATATTAATGAGTGTATGTGCGTTCAAAAAAGATAAAATTGACATTAGACATATAATTTTAGATTATTTTTTCATAATTGTACTAAAATATAGATTAATTTTCTTTCATTTTGGGTTTGAAAGACTTTAATGTAGATGTACTACAAAATGATACATTTTCTTTAAAGGGAATGAGGATAAAATAATGGGCCTTTTTACTGATTCTTGCTTGTTATAGCCAAAGTCTACTCCTATATACAGTCCCTGGCCAAATTATTAGACACAGTTGTTTTTATTATAATTTGTTAAATATCTGGAAAGATACATGAGGAATTATCTTGAAACTTTAGGAGTGTAAACAACATGATCAACATCATATATTTCCGAGAAGATTTTTTCTTGAAACCCCATAAGGGGCCGTCAACAAATTGAAGAAAAACAAATACGTTTTTGATAACCCTGTAAAAACCAATATCACAAAAGCGTTGAAACGATATCACACGCTTAGGAGGCTTATTGTAATAATTTGGGTTTATTTTGATGAAGATAGCATAAATACACGAAGAGAAATTCAGGTTTTTATAAAAACAGTCCCAAATTTTACTAAGTTTTTTGCTTATAATTTGCAGAGTTTTTAATATAAAAACAAGTTATTTTCGGAAAATATGACAAACAAAATTATACACAATACCCTGCAATCAGAATTAAAAAATAATAAAAATTGCATGAAAAATGAGCAGGTGTACTAAATATTTTTTCACTGCGCATGTGCTAATTCAATCAAAATATACTGTGCATAATATATTAGCTAAATATATAGACCAACTTTTATGAAAGTCTCAAAAACATAGCTTGAAAATTCTGATAGTGATCGTCGATAGAATAAGCTCAAAATTCGCTGTTTCTACAAGGAAGCAAAAAGATGAGGGGTTGTATCAAATATAGAATGAGAGACGCTTCATTCTTATTATGTCAACTTTCAAAAGCTAGTATATTTGGATACAACCACTCATCTTTTTGCTTCCTTTTGGAAACAGCGAATTTCGAGCTTATTCTATCGACGATCACTATCAGAATTTTCAAGCTATGTTTTTGAGACTTTCATAAAAGTTGGTCTATATATTTAGCTAATATATTATGCACAGTATATTTTGATTGTTCGCGCATGCGCAGTGAAAAAATATTTAGTAAACCTGCTCATTTTTCATGCAATTATTATTATTTTTTAATTCTGATTACAGGGTATTGTGTATAATTTTGTTTGTCATATTTTCTGAAAATAACTTGTTTTTATATTAAAAACTCTGCAAATTATAAGCAAAAAACTTCGTAAAATTTGGGACTGTTTTTATAAAAACCTGAATTTCTCTTCGAGTATACATGCTATCTTCATAAAAATGAACCCAAATTATTACAATAAGCCTCCTAAGCGTGTGATACCGTTTCAACACTTTTGTGATATCTATATATTTAAAACGCTAAGCGATTTCTTTCGACAATCCGTTAGAACAAACTACTGCATCAAATTACACCATTCTTTTTTTAAATGAAAGATATTCGGACACAGATTTGTCATGGTGCATTCGTTTGTTCGAAAATTTAATTAATTAGCTGTAATTTTCAATTAAACATTTACTTCTGCTTATGACGTCATAAAGTTGACAACTCCCACTTTTGAGGGCATAGAGTTTTTTCCCTGAACTCTGTGGTTCGCCAATCTTTTGACATTAACTAATATCAACTAGGTAATATTTTAACATTGTAGTATAAAATCTTTAAAAAAAAAAAACTTAATTAGCTAGAATATAATCATAATAAAATATCTAAACGTAAACATATCAATATGAATAACAAATCTCACGTAAAATGTTGCAATTTAAATGATTCCAATTGAAACAAGATTTGGAGAGTTATCCTTGACGCCCAGCTAACATAAAAGTACCTATTTTATTTTATTTATTTACACACATATTCAAATTTATTATAAAACACCAGGTTGCCATACAAAGCAAAAATCATCATTTAGGCGCCAAAAAATAACCCAGGTGCGTCTGCGATATCTGTACTGATTTAATCAAAATTATTTTAGTTGCACCGCATATTGCAAAATTAATTAAATCCATGATTATTGTTTCTTTCTCAGATTAAAAATAAGAAAATTGGTACTTCTCTATTATCCCGTCGACCACTTTTCATAACAAAAAACTATCGCCAAACTGTAACGCTAAATAAACGGGAGAACGTTGCCATTGGAATATCAAAATAAATAAATAAATAAAATACATGAATTTAAGGACACAATTGTTATTTTAATTAATGAAATAACTAATAAATCAGTAAAACATAATGAAAAATAGACGCAAATCTCGAATTAAAAACCACTTGATGACGTAACAAACACGTATAATGCTTCTGACATCAAGTAAATCAGACTGTATTTTTGGCGTTTAATTTTACAGTTTGGCGATAATTTTTTGTTATGAAAAGTGGTTGACCGGATAATAGAAAAGTACTAGAAAATTTAATGTTTAACAAAATTCAATTATTTGATCGATCGCAAATTTTGGTTCTTTTCCGTTATACCGACACCATGCCATACATGTAAATGTACTCATGGCGACAATGGTGTCCGTATAATGGAAAAGTACTCAATTTTTTCTGTTCTCTGTTTCTCTTTTTTTTACACCAAAAACAAACATTTTACAGGTAACAAAAAAATCGCCGAAAATGGCTGCTTCATCAGCTGTTATGACAGCAAAGTTGGATAAAATCTAATAACCTGAATTTTACAACGTTTATGCGAAACACTACAGAGAACACACGCTATTTTTATATAAGTAGGGTGCATTTAAACGAATAAGAGAACTAACAACCTTCAATAATATAATGCATGAAAAAGTAAACAACTAAGTGATTCAACAAATCATAAAAATATCTACTTCTTAATATAACTATAAAATACAGAAAAATATTCTGGTACCATAAAAAATATTCATTATCCCGTCGAAATTCCGTGCATTATCCCGTCGTCCGATTAAGAAAAAAAAAACTATATGCAAATTAGGTACTTTTCGGTTAGCCGGCGCCAATAAAGTATATATATATATATATATATACACATAATAACAAACTCCAATGGAAAATTACTTGCAGAATCATTATCACAAAAGCCAACCAAAATCTATAAACCACATAAATTCAATACTAGAAAAACAAAACTATCTACATTATATATATTTGTATATATGTATGTATATACTATATATATATACTTCATTGGCACCCTGCTAACCGAAAAGTACCTCAAATAATTCGCCAAACTGTAGCACCCAATAAACAAACGGAAGAATGTTGCCATTAAATCTAAAAAAAAAGAATAATAATAATAATAATAATAATAATAATAATAATAATAATTAAGAAAAGCCCCATTTATTAAAGTATCATTTATCAGTAACTTTTAACAATAAAATTTACAATATATTAATGAAAACAGAATCAAAAATAATCTTGGATATTTATTTAGTTACATTATTTCTCTTAATTATGGAAAAGGAATAATCATCCTGATTATGTAAAGGAATGAAAAAACCATACAAATAAATTACACTTGAAAACATTAAAAATCTCTTTTATCTGCAGATTGATTTATTATTGTAAAAAAAAATTCTTCATCTTTACATAAAAATTGATTAGCTTAAAACAATAGATGCGTTTCAGAAGATATGGATTTAAAACGAACAATGATTAAAGAAGACATTTTAAAAATTTTGATCAAAACATTTTAAAACTTTTTTTTAACGTCGAATTTTGATGGTGCGTTTGGGGAGAAGCAATGCACATGCGCATATAGGAGATCATTCGGTTGCATTATCACAGGGGGGGGGGGGGGGGGGGAGGTAATGTGTGCCTTACTTAATATGTTCTTTTATTGACTGAATTTGAGATGAACGTAGGGATATGCTATTTGTATGATACTTCATAGGTTCAGGAAATTTTCTTTCTTGCCGTGGGGAATAGGGCGGTAATGTCAAACTGATTTCCATTTTGTTTACGGATTGTTTGTTTGGAGTTTGCATCGGAAATAATAACGTAATTCACTGGAGGAAATTTTTTTTAAAATAAAATATTTGAAAGATTGTTTCATAAGCACCCTTACTTATATAATAAATAAGCTTATTTTACTAATATTGCTATTGTAATTTTTTCCGTCAAGTTTTGACGGGTACCATCTAGTTGGTTTTTACAGGGTTATCAAAAGCATATTCGTTTTTCTTTAATTTGTTGACGGCCCCTTATGGGGTTTCAAGAAAAAATCTTTTCGGAAATATATGACGTTTATCATGTTGTTTACACTCCTAAGCTTTCAAGATAATTCCTCATGTATCTTTCCAGATATTTAACAAATTATAATAAAAACAACTGCGTCTAATAATTTGGCCAGGGACTGTATGTAAGTTTCTTACAACACATTTTTATATTATCAATACATTTTCTCATTAAATTGTTAAACTGACTGTTAGCTCATTAAACCACTCTCCTCACTCATTAGTACTCCCTAAGTTGTTAAACAACTCCTTGTTAAAACTGAGATCTTATTACATTTGAACTTGTTGTAACCAATCTAACCAAGTTAAACTATAGAGTTTTTTTTTTTTTTTTTTGCCGGGAGGAGGAAAATTTTTATTTAAGGTAAGATTCCTTTTCACAGGTTTTACTGTATTATAGTTTAACTGTATCTATGAATTTCTTTGAAGTTAATGACACTGATTCACTTTAGCTACAATGTGATTATGTCAGAGCATTTTTTGTTTGAGAAAAATAAAAAAGTTTAACATAGAAAATAAATAAATAAAATTATCAATAATTATAAAAAAATATGCAATATCATTTTTCCATAATATTATCTAAAGTTACTACTACTACTGAATTATATTTTCCCGATTAATATAAAAAAAATGCTGATATAGATACTAATTAGTAATTAAAATCTTTTAAGGTACCTTTAAAATAGTATGGAGTTCAGAAGTTGAATTTGACAAGTCTTCTAAAAGATCTTTTATGTCAGAAAAAAAACCTTCAGATGTCATAGTGAACACTGAAAAGATAATGAAATAAATTTAAATAAGCATATATTTGAATTAGTTCAATGACAAAGATGAAAAATAAAATGTTATTTACATTTACAGAAGTTTACAAAGTAAAATAGCAAAAATGATATATTGGGAAACTGGAAAATAGAGAAGTTATTTGTGATTAAAAAAACCTATAGAGGAGGCTAATCAGAGCTGTCTGAACAGGAAAATCATCCTTTTAACTAGTGGTGTACAAAGTTCTGATAATGAGTAATTGTGTGTAAGAAAGAATTACTGATGTGCAGATGAAGTAAGATTAGGGGTAACATTCCTATGTATGTGTGTGTTATGTTTATATATATATACAGAGTTTCTCCCAGGTTTAAAAAAAGGCAGGGTGCTGCTGGTGAGAAAAGGGCACTTTTTGGATTCTTGAGGGTACTTTCAGATTCTTAAGGGCACTTTATTTTATTGTTAAAGGCATTCATTTGGTTTTTAAAGCCACTTTTGATATATATAAAAATCAGGGCCCTCTTTTCAAGACAACATTGAGTCAATTTTTACTATGAAAGCAAATTTTTTAATGTAAAAAGAAGAAAAGACACTTTTTTACTCGGGGGCAAGAAAGGTGCTAATTTTTTTACTGGAGGGCAAGAAGGGTGCTATTTTGTAAACCAAAGGGCAGGCAGGGTGCAGCACCCTTCTGAAACTGTCTGGGGGGAAACTCTGTTATATATATATGTTACATTATTAAATCTCCCTTCGTGATATTTCCCTGTTTTATACTAAATTACCACCAGTTTCACTAATTCCTTATTTCTTAATAATATCTATTGTTATCTATTAAATTCCCCTTGAATTCATTATTATTTTGCCCAATTTACTAAAATATAAAGCTTTTAGTTATTCCTAAATTATACCATGATTTCTGATCATTTCTGTGAAATCGAATGTTTTTTTTTTAATGCCATTTTTTTCCTTCATATTTTTCGCGTCTTGGGTTCTTTTTACTATAAATGTGTCCGCTTAGGAAGTGTCAGAACTCTTTACTCTATCATTCCCATTGGTCGTGACATAGTCTGTATGCGTAGGGGAGACCGGTCCACACTGGACCTATGAGCACAGTGGACCACCCCCTAATATTTTATTTATTTAAATTTTTTTTAAGCTTCTCTTCTATCCTAATAGACAACAGCACTGCAATGATTATTTATAGCCTTCAGAAAATATGTTTAGCTCAGATTGAACTATTTTATCCTGATTTGTAGTTTTGAGCTTCTAAAAGTAAAATTTTTCATCATCATAATTTTATTTTTTTAGTAATTAAAGGTTGTAGATAAATAAAATAAAACAGCTTTTTTGCAAAGCTAAGATACTTGTTTTTATTTTACTGTAAAGTTAATATGTTTAAAAGAAAGCTATAAACAATATTAATATGATTATTTATTGAACTTCAACATGGGGGACAGTGGACCACCCACTCCAGGGGCACAGTGGTCCACAATCCACTCTGCTCCTGTAATGCAGAATGTTCAAAATATTTAATAATTGCTTATTTTCTATAAAGAAAGATTGTTTTAAAGTAGATTTAACTGTTCAGCTTTATAACATATATATACATATGCATTAAACATGTTTCTTGAGCAAATCGTATTTTTTAAAACTGATTCTTTAACTCATCATTACTCATTTCGATAACTGAAATCTGTGTATCAAAAATGGTTATTGCTTGCTGTAACAATTCATTGAATAATGCAAAATGTTTCATATTTTCTAACTCTATCTTATTTTCTTTTGATTAAAAAAATTGTATTGACTTTACAGTTTCTTTTCATTTTTCATATGTACAGTATACATGGATGCAAGAAGTCCATCCAAGCTAAGACTGAAAACCTTTTTAAGTATTAGGTAAATAAAATGGAGATGGACTAGAAGATTTCTATTTTATTACATTACTAGCTGGCTTCGCCCGCCAGCGGGCCCCTAATTTACATCGGTGCCTCGAATTGTAGAAAATCTCTAATCTTGTAAAACCTCAAACCGGACGAACCGCCGACCCGGGTCCCCGCTGCCTTCGGCACCGGGTAATCCCTTAATTAGCACATTGAATTGTACAAACCTCTAACCGAACGAACCTCCGACTCTGGTCCCCGCTGCCTTCGGCACCGTATACCGGTCGTGCTGTGCACGCACCGGATAATCCCTTAAATTGCACATAGAATAGTATAAACCTCTAACTGAACGAACTTCCGGCTCGGTATAATAACATGGACTAAATCTCATGTGGGTGATACTGGCAACGAAAGAGCTGATCTCCTAGCAAAGCAAGCCATCTTACAAGACCAATATCAATCAATAAAAGATCTGTTGCTCCCCATTTCAATAGCAAAATTGTATTTTAAAAAGAAAACCATCTCTGACTGGCAAGCCATTTGGGACTCATGTAATAAGGGCAGAGATACCTATAAAATTATAAATAAAGTCGATCCAAATTATCTCTGCAAACAGCCAACACTGCCGTATTATCTGAGTAACCATGGCAGTTTCCCACAATACTTACATAAAATAAGAAAAAGAGCCTCACCTAGATGTCCATGCGATAAAGCAGAAGGAGATGCAGTTCACTACATATTCGGATGCTGCCCTCTTATGATCCATCACTTCCCGTTTGATAAGAACGAAACTCTCAGATATAACCTTCGTAATATCATTTTCAATCCTTCAAACTCTCAAAAGTTAAAAGAGAATTATAATATTCTCAATAAAAATTTCTCTTTCATTACGAAAGAATTTAAAAAAAAATTGACTGAACTGACCATTGACTTTCTGAACTAAAATACCATAAATTTAGGACATCATGAACTTATAGTACTTCCAAAATATTTTATATTTAACTTTCAATTTGCAAAAAATTGTTATTTTTTACCTTTTATATTTTATTATAGTTATGTAATTATATTCATTGTTTCAAATCTAATAAACAGGCACCTCCTGCGGTGGGGGTTGGAACGGATGGGTGCTATCGGTGTCGGGTAGCGTTTATTTTTCCCCTCGTGGACTTATTGTTCCTATACCTCACGGGTGGCTGTCCACGAGTGGGTGATTTCGGTCCCCGCTGCCTGCGGCACCGTATAGCAGTCGTGCTGCGCACGCGCTGCAGTATACGTTAGTTCCACCTTCCGCCACCAGGTGGCGCAATCTGTTTATATGATCATAACTGAAATCGTTAAGACTTTCGATGTCGAGTCGAATGAGCCATACCCCGTCGTTTTCATGCCCGTAGAACCGAAGATAGGAAAGTGCCCTCTAGTGGTGAAAAAACGAAATAAAATCGGTAAGCTCTATCGATGTCGAGTCGAATTGATTTAGACTACCTGAGTTCTAGTTCAAAGACAGGGACCTGTAGAAAAAAATAAAACTTAAAAAAAAAAAAAAAATCGATAACGGGCGAAGCCCGCTTTTTCCTATCATAATATCTGGATAGGGGGTCCTTATTACTTTAATTATGATGTTTGGAATCAGTTTGGTGGACATCCGTAACATAGTTTCTTAGTTATAGAAACGGTCCACAGTTAAAAGAAAAAAGCGGGGGGGGGGGGGGGGGGGGGGGGGTGGCGATGACACTGCTTTTCCTCAAACAACTTATGTAGACTACCTGTGTTCTAGTTCAAAGACAGTGAACTGTAGCAAAACTTAAAACTAAAAAAAAAAAAAAAAACGATAACGGGCGAAGCCCGCTTTTCCCTATCGTAATATCTGGTTGCCACTCTAAAACAAAAACTTAAAATACTAAAACTTAAAATAATAGTGCAGTTTTTAGACGCGGCCTACTTCTTAAAATCCTAATATCTAGCCGGCACTGTCATAAAAAGCGGGGGGAGGGGGGGGGGGGGTTGGCGATGACACTGCTTTTCCTCAAACAACTTATGTAGACTACCTGAGTTCAAAGACAGTGAGCTGTAGAAAAACTTAAAACTAAAAAAAAAAAAAAAAAAAAATCGATAACGGGCGAAGCCCGCTTTTTCCTATCATAATATCTTATCTTTATCTTATCATAATATCTTATCATAATATCTTATCTTTCCTATCATAATATCTTGACACTGCTTTTCCTCAAACAACTTATGTAGACTACCTGTGTTCTAGTTCAAAGACAGTGAACTGTAGAAAAACTTAAAACTAAAAAAAAAAAAAAAATCGATAACGGGCGAAGCCCGCTTTTCCCTATCGTAATATCTGGTTGCCACTCTAAAACAAAAACTTAAAATACTAAAACTTAAAATAATAGTGCAGTTTTTAGACGCGGCCTACTTCTTAAAATCCTAATATCTAGCCGGCACTGTAATGGAAATCTTTCTTTTGCTTTAATTATACAAATAACGATGATTAATTATACAATAAAATAATATATCGGCTCGTAATGAAGATATGACAATAATTTTTAGATATTCTGAAAGCAGAATCCATTTAGCGTCGCCCTGTCAAAGTTTGGAATTTCTGTGCCTCTTAGAATCAGAGATCCCCCCCCCCCCTCTGTAAAACCTTAGTTGAACGTCATGTGACCTCACCTCCGTCAAAGAAAATGCCGATCCAGACAATCGTCTGGCCATGCGTCTCCGATCTGGGAATCGCAGCTCGGAAAGAAAAGAAAAATAATTTTTTATCGATCGATTTTTAAAGGATTTTTACGGTTCTAATCGTCGCACGGAAACGATTTTTCGAATTTATGAGACCTGACGACGTCCCGGTTGCGTACGTGCGACTTACGAATTTCTGGCCCCCCGACTTCCGGAGATAGGGGTCGGACCTGCGCTGCGGTTCGGGGCTTAAATCGCTCCCTGGGAACCCCCTGCCTTTTCCTTCCCGGACCGGACGTGTACCGGCAACCCTCGGCGGAGGCGAACTTTTCGCTGTTTTGACTTCTCTTCCGACTTCGGTTTCGGTCGGTAATTAAAACACTTTCGCTCATTAATAACTCCCCGGGTCCGGGTCGGAATCCCAACCCGATCGAAACTTGAGCGTCGCGCCTTTTTTGCGAATTTTTCGGTCCGCGTCTGCCGTCGCCTGGTCCCGGAGCCTTTGAGGGTACAAAGGTGGAGTGCACAGACACACACACACAGACGTTTACCGTGCTTAATATTAGTGATAGCTAACATTGATCTTTTGCAAAAAAAAAAAAAAAAAAAGTGATTAAAACATTTTGCTTTGTAAAATTACCACTGTTACTTTCTTCTATCTATAATAGAAGAAAGTATTGTAATCATAATTTTTTTTAGGTAGATTTCATAAGAAATACTACCTATTACATTCTCCCCTAAGTAAGAATTTTTGAAAATTTTTTCCAGATCTACGCGATTATGACTCCCAGAACCCAAAACCACCCCAGGTTCAAAACTTTATCTATCTATCTATCTATCTACGTCACTTTTTTATGGACACGATAACTCCCATAATTCTGCACAAATCTCTTCCAAACTGATACATAAAATCAACGGGCATAAAATCTGTCAAGTTCGTTAATGGGCAAAATCGAACCAAGGGGGGGCTTTTTGTGAAAACAGAAACCCCTCCATGATTTCTTAATTATGATATGTATTGAATCCGTTTAAAGTTATTATTATTTTTACTTTTAGGAAAAGGGCCGAAAATTTATGTATGACAGATTTTTGATATCATTAAAAATGGCCCCAAGGAGGGGAAAAAAGGGGGGTTTTAGAAGAAAAAAATTCATAACTTCGTCAATTCCCAAGATATCAAATCCGCTTAAATTTATTGTAAATCTCCTTAAAATTATCTACAACTTTTATATTGACAAGTTTTTTATAGGACCAACTCTTACAGCAAAAAAAAAATAAAAACAAAAAAATCCCTGCTGGCTCCACTTACAAACAGACGTGAAAACAGAAAAAAACCCATAACTTTTTAATTTTTATACATATCGAATCCGTTTAAAGTTATTATTATTTCTAGGAAAAGGGCCAAAAATTTATGTATGACAGATTTTTGATTTCATTAAAAATGCCTCCAAGCAGGGGGGGGGGGGGGGGATAGGGGTTTCAGAAGAAAAAAATTCATAACTTCATGAATTCCCAAGATATCAAATCCGCTTAAATTTATTATAAATCTTCTTAATAATATATACAAGTTTTATATTGACACGTTTTTTATAGGACCAACTCTTACGGTAAAAAAAAAAAATTAAAAAAAAAATCCCTGCTGGCTCTGCCTACAGGCAGAGGTATATTTCAAAGTGGGTGGTCCCAACTACCACATCATGGCAAATAGGTCTTTCTTCTACAATTCCCAATAAACAGGTGCCCCACGGTCTGCGTCTTCGAAATCTACCTGTGCCAGTAGGCCGAGCCGTCAGGGATTTTTTTTACTTCTGGTTTTTGACGGATTTAAATGTTTTAGGGGTCAGAGATTCTGAAAAACATGTTTTTACAGAATGTCTGTCTCTCTGTCCTCATTCTATCATCGAAAAGTATATGACATTATGCTTCAAATTGAACCAAATATTTTTTCTATGTTTTTGGCTATGACCAGCAGGTTCCACTTGAATTTGGAGATATTCTGACGAAAGGGGGAGCTGCAATAGCACTTTTTGTTCCATTTTCACTATTGTATTATCGAAAAGTGTATGAAGTTATGCAGATAATTGAACCACATTTTTTGTATAGGTTTTTTATTATGGCTTGTAGGTCCTAGTTGAATTTGGGGATATTGCGCCTTGAGGGAGTGCTGTGATAAAGATTTCAAATTCAGAAAAATGTACAAAAAAATTAGAAATCCTAATTTTTTTTTTGTTATAAATGTTTGGCCTTGATCCAAGGATTCCAGAGCATCTTTTGTTTTGCCGCTATCTAAAAAAATGATTGAGATATAGCAGTTTGAAATTTTAGGGTGGCTGACATTTTGAAGCAATTCAGCACGATTCCTCCATAAACGGGTTTAAGTTATGAGTTTTAGTGAACACGGTTTCGGCAAATTTTCTTTCATTGTTGTAACCATGAACCTCTATACCAGGACTTCTAACGCCGTGTGATAACATCGTGCCGAGACTTCGGCACGAAATGGCAGCTGCACAGCTACGCGCACCGTTCTGCGCAGCTGGCCAGAAACCGTGCTGCACTAGCGCCATGTCACTGTCAGTGTCAAACGGTGAAGCAGACGAATTTAGTGACGTAGGCAGAAACCATCCTCACATGCGCCACCTATTTGAGGCTTTTTTCGAGGAACGATTTCCTTCTTGGAAAGGCTATTTCGTTAGAAGTCCAGGTATATAGGTTCATGGTTGTAACCATTGTTTCAACTCTTACATGCTTAATATTATATATTTATATTCGCCAACGTCAAATTCTCGCCAAGCTTGGTGACAATTGGTGAAATATTGCCAAATTTGCCGATAAAATATGTTGCCATATATGAAGCCATCTTGGTTATATCTGTCTAATTTGGCAATATTCTCATTCAAATTCAATATTGATGAGAACTGGGAATGACTCTTCTGCAACCGAGTTCCGTGCATTTTAGTTTTGTGTATTTTCAGTAGAATTAGCTAAAATCTCAAAACCAAGCAATAGGGAGGCTATCTTTTCCTGCCGGTACAGGCTTGAAGGACTTTTCATAGTTTAGTATAATACATCAGCTGTTCGCATCCAGGTAACCCGACGATTCGCAAGCAACTGACGTACAACAGAATGACAAAAAATATTGATTTTTTTTGGCAGTGTGATAGCAAATTTTGAAGCATTAACATGTATGAGATAGTAGAAAGTTTTGGGATTGACATGTCTGACTTGTTTAAATATATAAAGTAGAATTTACTATTAGTCAAAAATCTCTCCAAGACTACAAAATCAGTCCTAAAAGTCAGCCCTGAAATCAGTCCTCTGAAGGTCTTGCACCCATGGGCACTGTTTTAGCAGTGCTTGGAGCAAATGCGTTTTTTATGAGGCAGGACAAATTTATAATAAATAAAAGAATGAAAATCTAATTTCTTTAAATCTTTCGAAAATGCAGAACAATTGATGCATTTGTACCATAATTTACAATATAACAAACAACAAACTATTAAAATTTGTTATAAACCTTAATAAAAAAAAAATACAAAAATAAATTGTATCTTGCATATTTTGTCAAATCTGCCAAAAGTCAAAAATTGTTATGCCCCTTCATTTTAAGAAAAGACCAGGGCCGTAACCAGATGAGGGCAGGGTGGGCTGAGCCCCTCCTAGCAACTTCTTGAGCCCCCTCTAGACTTCATAATCTTTCAATACAAATAGCATATTAATTTAAGTTATCATCATTTATTAACTTAATTACATTTAAGAATTTCAAAATTTTATAATAAAAAGTTTTATGACAGTGGGGACTTGCTTTCTACTTCTGTCTATATTTAAATATATCCCTAAAATAGAAGGGGAAAAGACAAGCTGTAAATTAGCCCTATCAAAAAATTTCAAAGCCCCCCCCCCCCCCCCCTTGACTGGTTACGGCCCTGGAATAGACTCAGTGAGCAAAATAGGCATTAAAAGTGCTTTTAATTTAATAAAATATCATTGTTCGTTGTCCTTCCTAAAAAAATAAAAATAAAAATAATGATGGCAAAAATAAAGACAAATTGGCTTAGATGCTTTACACTGACGCTAAAAAAAATAAAAAATTAATCGGTTAAAAAAAAGAAAAAAGTCGCCAAACTTTGGGGATTGTTTTTCTTTTATGGCAACCCGGCTATTAATCTTATATTTAGTTACCATAGTAGCTTGGCGCAGTCTTGGAAATCATGCCAACCAAACAGTCGCCAATCTTTTGTTTACATTTTAGCGTCAGTGTAACACATCTGTTCCGACAAATTATCTGAAAAGGAACTATGAACATAAAGCAACTTTAGTTAGCCAAATTTAGGGGATTTTTCCTTTAATGGCAATTTAGCTATTGCATTAAGTTATTGGTTTGGCGCTGGCTTGAAAATCGCGCCAATCAAAAAGTCACCAAACATTGGTGCTTGAGTGTAATACATCTGTTCCTTTTGGCCCGTGCAGACTTCTAGGAAGAATGAAGTCCTGACCCAGCTTGGCGCAGAAAGAGTGAATACCAGGCCCGGCCCGAGTCTCGTGAATGAAAATTGGTCCAGGCCTGTACAGACCACGATACGGAACTCTTCTTTGCCTTTTCCATACATGACAACCTTCACAGTTTTTTCAAATTAAATAAACATACTTTGAACAAGAAAATTTATTTAATCAAATGTGCTTTGTTTGTATGTAGTGATCGCTTGATTTCAATTTGATTTATTAAATAAATTTCTAGGTGACCCAGCCAGTAATTGACCATTTAGTGGAAGTTTCTTTACCTTATATATTTTACTGTGCTAAATTTCAGGACATATTTCTTGAAACTTTCTCAAAAATAACAATCACTTATAAGGATCAATAATAAATAAACATTTTATGCCTTCTTTTCTGCAATATTATTTTATTTACTATATTAGTTGTAAAGTAAGAGTTTGTCAGTGACTGACCACTAAAAGTTAGAAAATGACCATCATTGTGTCAGTAATTGACCATTAAGTTGAACTGATATACCTACTTAAAATTAAACATTTGGAATAATGGGGAATTTTTCCAAGTTATTCAGTTGAAAAATAGATGCACATTCTACAGAAATGACCTCATCATGTATTTCTGATCCTGTATTTATAGAATAAAGATTGCCCATCCCTTTAGGTGCTAGGACTAAGCCCGATTGTGGGTTCGTTAAGAAACCCGATTCGTCTGCATTGAAAATCCTTTGTGGCTCATTTAAAATGTCCAAGACATTTTCAGATTTTAAATAACTCTGTAAATCATTGTGCAATCAGAGTACTTGAAAAATACTTTCTTTTTCTCTTCCATGTTAGATTGAAATTGGTAGTTGCATTCAATTTCTGTCAATTTAAATCTGGAAGAAAAAGTTCAGTTGAGCTTATTTAATTTTACATAGATAATTTTTTTAATTGGTTTCTTTTACCACCCTGGACCCATATTATTATTTAAAATTAAAACTGCTTGAAGCTTACTAAAAAAGAATCTAAAAATACTAGGCATTATACAAGTGGTTGATAGTTAAATGTGCTTGGTCAGTAATTGACCAAGAGTATTTAGTTATTAACCACACTGGTCAACTACTGAAAGAACTCGTTTTTCTGATGAAAAATAGGTGAATATTGCTTTCTAAGCAAAGATATATGTATTTACTTTAAGTATGGAAAGGAATGGATGCAAATAGGCAAAAAGTCAGTAGTTGACCACTTTGGTCATTTACTGGATACAGTACAATACTGTCACAACTAGTAGTTGACCACCCCCTTAACCCCATTTAATTTATCATTTTAACAATAAATACATAATAATTAACTTAAAATAAACAAAAATGGACTACATACCTCACTTGATGAACCAGTGGAACTAAATTCAACTTGATGCTACAAGATTAACAAAAAAACTCACAAAACACCAATGCTAATAAGCAAGTATCCACTTCTGATTCTGTTAGAAGCTGTACCTTCATTCATTGTACTTCCACATCTAATGAGAGTAATGTTTCGAATTTATTTTTTCCTAGCCATTTCATTGGATGTTAGATTTTTTTTTTCACCACTCAAAAGTGCTATATCTACACAATAATTCTTGTTTCTAACATTTTAGTGTGTTGTTGGTCAATTACTGGCATGTGGTCAATTACTGGTTAGGTCACCTAGTTCAAATATGATTATTTGATTTGAAAAAAAAAATCGAAAGGCTGGCAGTTGTCCTTTTCTATTGAACAATTTTCAATTAATAGGAATGTCATCAAGTTTAAATGTATACATATAAAAATGATTATGGAAAAGGTTTTGACAAAGACTTTTGATAAATCAAAATTTTACATTAAAATATTTACCAATTAATTTCAGAGCTTTCGTAGATCTAAATTCAACAGAGAAGTTTGATATGAATTTTGAGAAAAGCACGCATTTACACAACAAAACGTGATTTTGTTTACATTTAAAAGATTTAAATGTTAACTTAATAGATTGGTTGGTTACTTGATTGCATCTGAAATGAGGTCGTACAACGATTGGTTTAGTGAATTCACTTCAACTTGTTCTTATTAATAAAAGTTTTCCTTTGTAATGTGCTTAAAAACATCGTTTGATTTATATTTTTCTCCTGTTATTTCACCAGTTTGATATCGGAATCATTATTTTAGGTAACCGTTAAAAAAAAAAATGAAACCGAAACTAAATATAAATTAGATAGTTTTTATTTTTGTCCCTTCTGATCCTTAAATTACATTGTAAAGAAGTACTAGATAAATAATTAGGTTTACTTAAAATTATAGTTAACTCTTTCATTTTGTTTTAACGTGATAAACACACGTTAAAACGCTTGAATCACGCAGACGAACGTAGTTGACAGCGAAAACGTCGAGTTAACTGCTGACCTTGAGAAAAAAAATGTACACAACACAACCATGAGAGGTGGGAATGCAATGTGATGCCTCCGGGGGAGTGTCAGACGATCGTAAAATAATTAAAGATTTCGCACGACATTTAAATTATGTTTAAAAAACCCCATTCCGATGTCAAGAAATCTTCTCAAAAAGTATTAGATTCCAAAAAGGATTGTTTGAGTCGGTTAAAACACCTGCGCATCGTATTAGGTGAGAATATGACATACATTGACTTAAAACTTAATTTAATTACACAGATAAACTTGATTGTGCTTGAAAGTAATACCGAGCTTTTTTGCCGATATATTTATCTTCAGTCGTAGCATTGTTGGCATAATATTGATTAGTACTGTTCTTAGAAAGAAATTACTTGTATCATTAAGGTTATTTAGCACTTCCAAAAATTTTTCATTAATACTGACTTTTTAACGTTGTTTTAAGTTATCATTAAACAAATGTCAAAAACAATAAATTCAATGTAAAATAAAATTGAAAATATTGAATTAATTTCTTAGGAAAAAAAAGTTAAATATTCGAATTTTTGCTAATAATCTTAAAGCACCATCCATATTTCTAATTTAGTATTTGTTTGCTTCAACATTTACATGCTTCCAGTTGTAGGACATGCAATAGATTTAAGGATTGGATTTTGTTTAATGACATTTGTTTCCAAGAAAAACAATTTTAAACTGTAATTATATGCAGAAAAACAATTATATCTCCTTGGTATGAATGAATCCATGCAAAATTTTTCTTTTCTACTAAACCTAATAGATTTTGAGATGTATGCAGGGTTGGCAGCTATTTACCAAGTGATGGTTGGTTCTTGCCAGTATTTAGACCATGCTTTTTACCATCTTCAGAAAAAACATTTTTCTCATGGTTTTTACAATCTTTCAATTTTTTGACTATTTTTGCTATTTCTATAAAGATTAGATTTATCAACTTTTCATTTTTTTTACTGAAAAATTAATAATTTATAAGACAAACCGGTACTTGGATCTATTATCCTGTTGACCACTTAACTTTCTATAAAAAAATAACTGTCATTAAACAATAAGATTTGAGATCAAAAATGCATAATCATTATGTCACATTCACTTGACATTACACGTTCGTGATTTTCAGCCAATAACTGTGGCTGAATGCCTCATCATCCGTGTATCCTGAATATGGAAGATTGTCAGTAGATACTTCACCAAAAGTTAAAAAAATAATTGATTGCTTTTTTTTGTTTTGTATAAAGATGTCCACCAATTACTATAATTTTTTTAGACCCTCTGATTTTTCCAGAATATCTTTCTAGAAGGTTAGATGCACAAACTTTTCAGAGATAACTGTTCCAATCAATCACTGTACTGTACTCTTAAATTCATATTAAAAAATAATTACAGAAGATAAATAAAATATTGTAAAATAAATGTGAAGCTTTATAACGACATTCTTTTCCATGTTCTTGTTGTAAACTAAAATACAGAATGAACTAAAAAATAAATATTTGTAAATAACCTGATCTGATTTTTTAAGTGTTTATAAAATAAATTTTAATGGAATAACAAAATATAAAAAACTAATTAAATTCTTGGATGCCTCAAAGATTATTGTGCAATTCTCATTAACAAGTAAACACTTTTCTGAGCACAGTAATATTTAATCGGAATTTGCTCTATCAGGAAAAAAAAATATTATAGTTTATATTGACTGAAAATTCACAATTTGGAAGCTGATGGAAATAACAAAGGGGAAAAAAATGTCCATGTACATCATTTTGTCTTTGCTTGAACACCAGGTTATAGAAATTAATTGTGGACAATGCATCCTACTTATGCCAGTTATCGGTTTAGGAAAATATTGGGTCCTTTAAGGAACCTGTCACAATTTTGGTCATCTTAAAATCATCCTTCACAAAATTCTTTGTTTTAAAAAAGGATCTTCCACAAAAATTTTCATAATAATTTTAGATGAAATATGATTTGTTACAAAACCAAAGCACTATTATCTAGCTACATATATAAAGTAAATATGCATGCATTTTCATTAAAACAGGACCATGTTAAAAATGAATCATCTAAACAAGAACTTGAATATAATACTACTTTCAGATTTGCAAAATTATGATTCATATTTTCACAGGTATAAAAATCTGTTCACAATTTTCACAAACACAGGACCCTGTGAGAAAGGTTTGCACAGACACCTGTGTACAATATTTCTTTTCTCAAAGTAGCATAAATAAAGAAGAAGAATTGAATTAATCTTCTGATTCTTCATGTAAAAGAGAAAACTTTTCTTTTTGACATTTTAGTCTATTTTTTTTCTCTTTTTCAAGTATAGCTTACCACTTCTAAGCATAGATTTCATGAATAGTGATAAGAAAGTAAACATTTCAAACTCTCACCCCCCACATTCCAATCGTAAAAAATGCTAGCTGGCTAGAGGAAGAAGGAAGGCAATCAGCATTTTCCATGCATGAGAAAGAAAATGTCATTTAAGCTCTGTTCTTCTATTAACAACACACAAGAGAAGAGAAAAATCAATGCTTGCGATTTTTCTTTTCTCTTGTGTATTGGATGCACACACTGGGTCTCGTACTGGGGAGATGTCATTTCCTAGGTCAATTTTTGTATTTAAAAAAAAAAAAAAAAAAAAAAAGTTGAATATTACCAAAAATATATTTGCCTGTTAAAATATTTTGGTCACCAAACATTTTGCACAAAAACCATATTTTTTTAAAGCCTGAATTATGTCATTTCCACTATAAAAAGGGAGTACCATAAAACTGCTATTTGTGAACAGGGTTGACATGGTTTTGGACACAACAGTAAAAAACACGGAAAAATCCATGTTTTAAACTGTACTGTACTGTCACTGTCTAAAACTGTCCAAAACTATATTTTGTAGTAAAATTGTATTTTATCAGAACAATGCTAAAAGTTAAAAAAATTGGCACAAAGATTATAATACAAAAATGACAATTTAGTATTAACAACCTAATTACCCTACAATATAAATTTTGTTCATCCAAAGATTTTCGTGTTTCAGCTTTGAGGTTCCTTCTGAGCATAGATCGATTTTAGCGCTTTAGTGTGGTTTTGGTTTGCTTCGGTGTTTACACCAGTTGTGGGTTTTTTTGGATCATTTGAGATGACAGCCTTTGCCGCTATAGGTCTCATAGCCCCCCCCCTTCAAAGTTCAAAGTACCCTACAATATACTACCTAACAATAAAAATACATATTTAAAAAAATAATTTCTATATTTTAAATTAACTATTTGTGCTTTCTTTTATTGTTCTATAATTTAGAAAAGATAATTTAGACTGAAACAGTATTTAAAAAAAAATTCGGTACTTTTCGGATATATATATATATATTTATATTTCACTGGTGCTCGGCTAACCGAAAAGTACCAAAACTTCTTTGAAACATTTTCTTGCACAGAAATTGAAACAAAAGCACCAGTATTAAGAAAAGCTCCCCCCGCCCCCCTCCCAATACTACATGTGATATTATAAAGAATTTATTATTATAACTCAATTTTAACAGAAACAGAACTTTTTATGTTACACAAATATTGAAAAAGTTTGAACTTTTTTTTATTTAGTAAAGATTTAAATTAAATGTTAGTAAAATATATTGTAAGATATTTATATTTATTCATATGTTTAATAAGAGTGCAGTGGTTACACGTAGAATGTTGCCTTTTTAAAGGTTTTGGACACTTTAGTACAGTTTTGGATGCTTTAATACAATTTTGGATACTTTAGTACAGTTTTGGATGCTTTAATACAATTTTGGATACTTTAGTACAGTTTTGGGTAGTAAAACTCACATGTCCTGATCAAAACCAGACTTCGAGTCGATTACAGAGGACTGTAATCGATTACGATTACTTCCAATTTCTAAAAGGCGATTACGATCATATATATTATTTCTCCTGTCAACATCCCTTTTTCTCAGAAAATACGAAATGCAGAACGACGAATGAGATGGCATATGAAAGGATTTTGAACTGGCTTCTGACATAGCACACTTAACAATTCGTTTACAACATGTTTTTGATTAAAATTTGCTGAAAATTAAAAATTAAATCGGCATTGTTTTCATAAAAGAAATGAAATGTTTTCTTCAAAGTATCGTTGCAACAAAAATAAAATACCACATTATATGATGCTCAGCAATTATTATAAAAAACACTGCACAAGTTTATTTTATATTTATGATTAAAAAGCGAAATTGAAATGTTTAGATTTGTATTTCTATGTCCCATGTTTTCCCGAAGCGGATGACGTCATCCTCTAATGCAGTTAAAATACGATTGTTAATTTTTTTTCTCGCGCGTGCATTTTGCAATCTTAAATCAGTTTTTACTATAACTTTGATGAAATAAATTAGATGATATTCTAGCTTGACTAAAAAACTAAATGTTGTTTGCAGATATTTTTATCCTTACTTTTTCTTTAGATGTTTAAACCTGCATCTAAGAAATATTACATATTGATAAAAAATGGTGCTTCTCTATTATCCCGTCGACCACTTTTCATAACAAAAAACTATCGCCAAATAAATAGGAGAACATTGCCATTGGAATATCAAATTAAATAAATAAATAAAATATAAGAATTTAAGGACACAATTGTTATTTTAATGAATGAAATAAGTAATAAATCAGTAAAACATAATGAAAAATATATGCAAATGTCGCGTTAAAAACCACTTGATGATGTAACAAACACGTATAATGCTTCTGATATCAAGTAAATGGGACTGCATTTTTGGCATTTAATCTTACAGTTTGGCGATAGTTTTTTGGGCAAAATCCTCAAACAAGTGCGACCCCCGATTTGGCGATTTTTTGACTCACGCCAAGCACTGACGCGCGTTAACCTAAAACTTGGCAACCTCCAAATTCTACCAATCAGAACGCATGCTTCCTACGGCAAGCTTTTTCACAAAGTAAACATCGATTTTATTCATTTTCGACTATTTACAAAGTTTTAATAATATTTTTTTCACGATTTTTCGATTTTTACAAACTTTTAGCAATATTTACCTGCGTATTTTTATATTTTTACAAACTTTTAGCAATATTTCTTCCGGATATTTCGATTTTTACAAGCATTTAGCAATATTTTCCTCTGTATTTTTGTATTTTTACATTTTAGCAATATTTTCCTCCGTATTTTTCTATTTTTACAAATTTTTAGCAATATTTTCCTCCGTATTTTTCTTTTTTTACCAACTTTTAGCAATATTTCCTCCGGATATTTTAATTTTTACAAACATGCGGTTATTAACTTACATATGTACGCTACGCGTACATTTTCCGAAAAAAACCCCCCTCTGGATGTATGGAACTCAACGTGCAGCGGTCTCTAGAATATACAAAACTCATACAAGCAGCGATTAGTAACTTATATATGAACGCTGCGCGTACATTTTCCGAAAAAAACCCCCCTCTGGATGCACGCACCTCAAGGTGCAGCGGTTCTAGAATATACGAAACTCATACAAGCAGCGATTAGTAACTTATATATGAACGCTGCACGTACATTTTCCGAAAAAAAAAAACACCTCTGGATGCACGCACCTCAACGTGCAGCGGTTCTAGAATATACAAAACTCATACTTCAATAAAATCAACAAAAATTCACTTACCTTTTGTTTGTATTTAATCCATCTTTTAATTAGCATTAATAAACATATACAAGCAAACATAGCAGCATGTATCGAATACAAAAATAAACTGTCTTGTTGCCAAAACGTCTATAGAAAAATAGTGTTGCCACTACATTAATATATATATATAACACTCATATTTCTCATCTTTCGTTTTTTTCTTAATTATTTCACAGGAATTATCCTTCTATAACATACCACAAAACGTAAAATCATTAAACTTCACAAAATACATTCCACAAACGTAATTCAAGAAATCCGACACACAATAATCCAATCATAACCTTCTTACATCTTTGCATTGAGCTCAAATTCCAATCCAATCTCCAGAACAAACAACAATAAACCAACCAATCAACCACAGTAGGCGTGGAAGAAACATAACAAACGAACTGGTAGCAAGAAAATCTCATTTATCGCTTCACCAACTTCGACGATGCCAAGCATCGCCCTTGTTTGAGGATTCAACCGTGTTTTGTTATGAAAAGTGGTCGACGGGATAATAGAGCAGTACCTAAAAAATATTAGATTTCAGTGTGCAAAATCTTCGCATGGGTCCTGTGGTTATATCTCTATTTATGCAAGTTGGATTACGATTACACTTGTGATTATCCTTTTTTTTTAAATTCTAGATTATGATTACGTTTAGATTATGATTCAATTTTTTTTTCTTCGATTACGATTACCGAACTAGTCGATTACGATTACAATTCGATTACACAGATTTCATAATCTGCATGTTACAAAATAGAGTCCAGGTTCATGTCGGGAAACATGATTTTCCCGGACCCGACCCAAACTGTGTGTCGAATCACATTGGAGGTTGGAGCTAATTTCTTTCGCTGCAGTTCGGGTTGGGTTCACCTTCTGTCTTTTCAGGGTTTTGTTCATCTGACAAAACCCTATTCGTCCCACTACACTGTTTGTCCGTCACAGAGCTGGTTCTCAGAAACTATATAACTTACAGACTTGAAATTTTGTGTACTTACAGCTGAATACCTACTATGATGCTGAAAATCATAAAAAAAAAAAAAAAAAATGTATTTTAATATAGAGATATAACAAAACCAAAATTCTAACAGCCTTTCCCTATTAAATTTAAACATTTTTCGTTATAGCAGTTGCCAACAATTAAAAATCCACAATAAAATTCTTTATAGAATAATTAATTTTCTATTGAAAGATTTCCACGTGAAAAATGAATATGAAATAAAAAGTTTCACCCATTAAAAATAAGATTAATAGGACGTCCTATTAGTAAAAAATGGAAATTTTCAACCATTTTTCAAGAATTCAAGGAGTACGAGTATGTGTAAGTACAGACAGCAGGTTAATAAGATGACATTAGGGAATTAAAAAGAAAATTAATCTGAAGTCCTATTGGAATTTTAACAGACTTTTTCAAATGTTTGAGAATAATACAAAGAGAGTATCAATATATGAGTACTAATAGAGAGAGCAAGTAGACAGGAAGTAAGCAAGTGATTGTAACATCATATGAGTTTGAGGAATGTATTGAATCATGATAAAAACCCGATTATGGAAATATTGGCATATTTTAACATTTTGGAGGTCTCTATGCAACATGTTTAATTTTGAAATTTATATTTTTTAATATCGCATTTAATCGACATGACAGGTATTATTATGACAGAGTATAATAGTATAATAGTAGGCTTCACCCACTATCAGACCGGTTCAGATTTTCGAAAAAACAAGAAAAATAGACCAATAAATTTTTACTTTATAAAAAAAAAACTTTTTTTTTTTGAAAAATGAAATTTATTTGGATTTATCAAAGAATCCTCGCTGCAAGACATTTCAGCGTACAAAGCAAAACAAAAATTAAAAAATATTAAATATTCAAAAATAGGTTTCTACCAAAATTTTATAACTTGGAGAATTGGAACAGTTCATTCTGTTTCTTTCATCTGGACGACTCTGCCTTCTTGAACCCTCCCCCACCCTTTAAAAAAAAAAAAGGTTTCATGAAACACATGAACTCTAAAACGCAAAAAGAATCAAAAGTTGTCTTTTGGGAAGAGAGAATTTAGTTGGAGAGAAGTGCATAGCCCCCCCCCCCCCCGCACACACTCTAACAACAACAATAAAATCTTAGTTCCCGTTTCTTTTAATATTTAATTATTAAGTCACTTAATTAAATATGAAAAATATTTCACTGCAATTTGAAAAGAAAATACAGGTTATAACCATACAATATTTCTAAAATAAATTGATAATTCATACTAATATATATAAAAAAAACTTACCTGCATGTGGGTGTTCACATGCAGGTAATCAGGTTCAATTTTGTCTTCATGGGAACCCAGACATCTGACAAGCACAGTTTACATTTATATTTCAGAAACGTTACACCTCTGTCATTTAAATCTGAACTCGATTCATTAAAAAAATCCTCAATTTTTTTACAGTTTTTTTAGACATTTCTATAATATATGCGAAATATACGGAAAATTTAAAAGTATGAATAATCTCTAAGAAGAGCAAAGTGAGAATGAGTTGTTAGATAAATTGCTGTATTTCGTATGACGTTTAAAACCTTTTTTTTTATTGCCAAAACCCTGACTCCTAGACTTCCACATTTAAGGGTGGAGTCGGAGTGTTGTGTTATTATTATAACTGTTATAGTGTGTTACAGTGAAATAAATAGCCATAATATATGTTTTCTTCTTTCCTTCTTTTATTTTTTATACTTCATCACTCACTGCCATTCAATGAGTTTGACACATGACTCTTGGAGTGACCACATGCCTAGATGCTATCCTCAATTCTCACATCTTTAACCAAGTCAAATCATACTGCTTCTATGTCACAGTATACATCCTGTATGCCATCTGCTGCCTGGACTATAGAATCTCTTATCTATAGTTCTGATCTACTGCTATTGTCCCCTGTGATCTCTGACCTCTCCAGGCTCACCACTTTAGACTGATTTTAATGAGCTGAAAACTTGAACATATCCAGATCTCTTCATTTCCTGCAATGTTTATCTAGAAAAGCCGAGTAATTTTTGGATGGAAAGCGAAAGGAAAAAAAAAAAGGAGTGTAATTGCGTGTTTGTGCGAAATTAGGACTACAGAGCTTTTCGATAAGATTACATTATGTAGCGATTATGATTAGATTATGATAGTAATCTGAGTGAAATATTTTGATTATGATTACTTTGTGATTATTTTGAAACCAAAATTTACGGATTACAGTGCGATTACACAGTTTTTGTAATCGATTATAATCGACTATGATTACATGATTACGATTACTCGAAGTCTGATCAAAACCAGTTTTAGGCGCCCAGAACTCCAACCCTGTTTGTGAACTATAAATACAAAAATGGGCAAGAGATAAGACAAATAAGTGACCTATTTTTGTCACATAAGTTTGTAAAATCATTTGTAGCTGGTATTCTAAAACAACTATGACTTTGGAATTTTGTTAAAATATACTTTAAGATATATAGATGAATTTAATAAAAAAATAAATCAATCTATATTTTTATTAAATTTTAAAACTTGTGCCAAGTGACTATCATGACATTAATTTTTTGACAGTCTTTTTTGACAGTAGATCTTAAAGTGTCTTATGTCTTATTTTTTCAATTCCTACTACATGTTACTACAGTTTTTTCAAATATTAATTCATTAATTAAATTTAATTAATTAATTTTAGTTTTATATGGGAGAAAAAAAATCTCCCATTGTTTTCATAAATGAAATGAAAGGTTTTACTCAAATTAGTGATGCCACAAAAATAAAATACCGCAACAATGATTATAAAAAAATGTTCAATAAAGATAACGTGTGACATTAATGCCGCATGGGTTTATTTTATATATTTATGATTAAAAAATAGGAATTGATTTAATTTTTTTTTTTATATTACTTGTTTTAATTTTACAACTGAATTTTAATTCTATTTGTGTCCTTTATTATCTAATCTATTTATGCAATTTTCAAAATATGTTTCATTTATTGAACTTAACAGTAATTTAGCTTTTCTTCTGTACTTGCAGAAAATTCTGACATTACTGAAGCCAAGTCTTTCTTTGAGAGCAACTATAGTCATATATACTATATTTTCTATGATGTCTTCATTTACACAGAAAACAATTTAAAACAACGGTGTAAGAATTTTTGTTTGTGAAATACTTAATGTGGATATCATTAGTTTATATTAAATTGTGCTTTTCTCACTAGGATAATGTTAAAACACTTCTAATTTATACTATTTAATATTCTTTAGCTCATCATCGAAATACTAGAGAAGATTTTGAAACTGTAAAATTCATATTTGAGGTAAGATATTCTTGAATTTTTGTAATGAGTGTTCATGTACATAATTGATCATTAATATTATTATTATTCCATATTCCATGAGTTGCAGACATATAATTTGTAAATAAAATCTATGCATAAGTAAGTTTGCTTTTTTGAATAATTTTAATTGTGGGCCTCCTTCTGGCAGAATATCCCTAAATTCAACTAAGACCTGCTGGCCATAGCCAAAAACAGGGGTGTAGTGAAGGATATACGCAGTATATCTCCTGGATTTTTTAAAGAATCTCTATATACCCTCTATTTCTCAGATAAAGCTATAACGCATACCCTCTGCCTACACTGTACCGTCTGGCTTTTTTACAACTACAACACTGGCCAAAAAAATATGTATAGGAAATTTGGTTCAATTCTATTCATAACTTCACACACTTTTCAATGATACAATAATGAAAATGGCACAAAAATCACTATCACAGTGCCCTCTTCTGGCAGAATATCCCCAAATTCAACTGGAACCTACTGGCCATACCCAAAAAAATATATATGAAATTTGGTCCAATTCTATGCATAAATGCATGCACTTTTCGGTGATACAAAGAGCATGGTTGGACAGACAGACAGACATTTTGTAAAAACGTGTTTTTCTGAATCTCTGACCCTTAAAAAGTGTAAGTCTGTCAAAAAAACATTTATTGTTACAATACTATCTTCTATTATTAATATAAAAAAATTAAAAATGTACACAAAAATTAGAAATAATTCTAAAAGTTTTTTTCGATAAATGTTCAGCTTTGATACAAGTATTCTGTAGCATTTTTTTGTCTTGCCACTATCTTAAAAAATAGCTGAGAATGTAGCTGGCTGAAATATAGCAATTTGAAATTGTAGGATGTCTGACAATTTCAAACAAGACAACAGATTAAAATTGAGGGATTCCTCCATAAGGTTTAATTTTTAGTGAATGTGGTTTCTTGCAAATTTTCTTTCATTGTTGTTTGTAACTGTTGTTACAACTCTCATACGCTTAAAATTATATATTCATATCCACAGCGACAAATTCCTGCCAAGTTTTGTGACACTTGGTGAAATATCACAAAATTTTGCTATAAAAAATAAATCACCTTAAATAAAGCCAGCTTGACTGTAGCTGACTAATTTGGCGAAATTCTCATTCAAATTCAATATCGGCAAAAATTGGGAATGAATCTTCTATAATTGAATTCTATGCATTCAATTGGCTTCGTGCGTTTGAGTAAAATTAACTGAATTCTTAAAAACAACTAATAGAGAAGTTACCTTTTCTTCCTGGTACAAGCCAGGAGAACTTTTTTAAACATAACTCAAAAATTACTTTGCTGAATGAACTGTAATTTTGGATTCACATATTTAAAGTTCCAAAAAGTGATTTCTCTAAAATGTTTTATAACAATGCAAACTTTTTTTGAAATATTAATTGAATAATTTATATATTTTGAAATTGATATTTCAAAAAAAAAATGTAACTTATAAAAAAAATAACAGAAATCGATATTTATATGCTTTAATATCCAAAATTACAGCTCATTTTGCCTAGTAGTTTTGGAGTTATTCTTAAAAAACTACCTGCATTACAGTTTGTTTTGCAACTATTAAAATTTTAAACTTCCACTAAGCTTATTTTTTTTCAACAAATTGAAAGAAGACATAATTCTCAGTCAGATAGCTATTTTTGTTTTTCTTTGCGACAATTTGGTGATTAAAACGTATGAAGAGTATTCTTTTTTACACTGACTTTAACTAAATCTACTGATTGTTTAAATGGTAGAGTTTTAGCTTTTCTTCTGATTAATGCTATATTTCAGATTTCAAACCACAAAATGTTATTTTATTTTTTTTACTTTACTTGGTGTATATTTTTGCTTCTGAAAATATTGAATGCTTCATTTATTATAAATTCTTTTTTTTTAAATATATAAATCTTAAAATTGCATGAAGTGCCAGTTTATATAAAGGATTATGAAAAATTATTTGGTTACTAGATACTTTTGATTTTAGACTTTTTTTTCCCAATTTCTAAAGAAATAATTGATAAATTGTCTTTCAACTTTTCCATATAAAGAGGCAAGTTGTCTTTGCAAAACACTAAAATAAGGACTAATAGAATCAACTAAATGTTTAGAATTCTGTCAGTGCAATTAGTTATGCTTAGCAATTAATTTTTATAGTAATCAGTAATACTGATTCATTTAAGACATTTAACACTATTTCTACACATGTCAAATGACACCTTTTAAAAGATTTCAATTTATGATTGTTTTATTTATAATATTTACGTTAAAACAATTAATGACAAATAGTGATTTAACTGAATACTGAATATTCGGCCAAATAAAGTATTTTGAAAAGCTGAATACTAATTTTTTTTCCAAAAAAGAAAATAACTTTTGATTATATATACAATGTTATTATACATACAATCATATTATTATGTTATTATAATTATATTATTATATATACAATTTTAAAATGAAAACTGAATTAAACAGAAATTGATGTTTTATTATTTATGTGATTAAAATGTTTAATAGCTTGATGTATTTCTTATAATATTTCAAACAGCTTAATGCTAATAATAAAACAATTAAATTATAATAGCATAATTTTACCTAAAATAAGAATTCATTAGTCATTACCACTGTTAATGTACTTTTTAATTAAAAAAAAATACTTTAGCACAAAAAATTAAGAAATTGCATTTTATCTTTTTATTCTTAGATACATCAAATTGATTTTCTGTAAGTCAGGATATGTTATTTACCATTAAAATATAAAGAATGTATTTCATTTTTACTGCCCAATGATACTTTTATCCTTTCTATTCAAAATCAATGATAATACTTACTCCCTCTATAGCTAGATATTTCCCGAAATAACCTTTAGTCAAGTCAATTTTTTTTGTGATGCGTTTGTGTCCCCTGTAGTCAACAAGTTTGTAAGAATGAGCCTATGTTCTGAAACCAGTCTGCAGGCTTAAATTACAAATTAAATTAAAGCAAGAAGTATATGGTTAAAGAAGTAATATATATTTAACAAAATCTTTGACGATTAAACCACCATATACAATGTACAACATAAAAGTTCTACAACTTACTCATCATCCATTAAAAGCATGCACAGAAACTGGTAACAACAATATGAATGAAGGAAGATGTAAATTAGAAAAATATATATAATAATAGTAGTACCCGAATAACTGTGCATTTTGTGCAGATAAGAATGAAGATAACTTCATGAATGTGTCATGAAGTAGACAGTTTAGATTAGAAAAAAAAAAATTGCAAAACACCAAAAAAAATTATCTTGAATTTATTTGGCGCAATATTAGCAATATTCGGTCGAAGCATTCAGCCAACTAGCCTTCAGTATCTGCTAATCAAATATTCTATAAAAAGGCTGAATATCAAATTGTGGCTAAATATTTGTCGCATATTTAAAAACAATCACATCACCTTTAATATATTCGAACTTTTTTTTATACTTATTAGCTTAAAAATTACAAGTACAGTAAACATAAATAAAAACTTTAAAAGGCGTCATTTGACACTCGTAGAAATAGTTAACCATCCCTAATTTTAAATTTTACCTGCATATTTAGCATGCTATATATAGTAATATTCTGTATTTGTTTAGAAAATCCTTATATTGTTACCAGAGCTTGTTAATCGAAGATGGCAGTGTCACAGTATAGAAAGAATCATGAAGAAATTTCTTCATTATGGAAATTCCACAAAAGTAATTTATTTATTATTTTTTAATAAAATTGTTTGATAATATGTAGAAATTTGTTTTGCACATCTAATGATTAGACCATTAATACAGTGAAACCTTACTGTAAACTTTACATGCATTTCTCTAAATTGGACCCTTATTTTACTGACAATTTTTTGATTCCCTGTGCACCATTCGTAAACCATTGTATGTCCTCTCACCAGGGTTGAGAAATTTTCAGAAAATCTTACCAGCCAAGGTTTGTTTTACCAGCTCAAAAAATCTAACATATAATCAAAATTATGACAAAATTTATGTGAGAGCAAAAGTAACTCATTACTACAATGCAAATGCATTTATAAACTGACATTTAAAAAAAGTATAAAATTGAGAATGATATACAACATAGGAAAGTTTACTGGATTATAGAATTTGGTGCCGTGTTTACATCAGTGCAGTTGATAGAAACATAAAATATGGCCAAAGATTAAATATATATATATATATATAAAAGAAAAAAAAATGTAATTTAACAAATTACAACAACCATTGGGAAAATGTTCCAAAAGCTTTTTTTTTTAAAAAAAAAAAAAAAATTAAAAATATTAATTATTCAAAAATATTCATCGGAACCATCTACAAATAAACGCATTTTCAATTACTACAGTTGAAGAGATCCTAACATTCTCTGTCTTCACAAAAATATTCAAAACCCTTTTAGTCCAAGTGCTACACGACAAAAATAAGGTGAAAACTGCACATCGTGATACAGTTATACCGTTTGGTCAGTATCTACTCTATATTAATACAAAGCATATAAGAAGGGGAGGCATCGCGGAAAGTGCGGGGAATTCAAGATGGCGTCCGTTATTCAAAATGGCGTCATTTTCGGGAATTAGTGTAATTTCGTTTCTATTCATCGTATAAAAGCATGTTTGATGGAAATTTAGATGTTTTTAGATAAAAAATATTATTTGTAACACTTTACAACACAGTCGAAAAGTATTTATGAATTCAGTTTGCCTGTTTGTCTGTCTGGTCGTCTGTCTAGTTGTGCACTAACCCCCCCCCCCCCCCCTCCCAAAAAAACAAAAACAAAAAAACAACAGATATCCAGAAATTAAAATATGGTATTGTAGTATACAGTAACAAGTTCGGTATTCATTTTCAAGTGTGCATCATTCATTGTTCATTTACAGGGGCAATCAAAAGTATTCGGTTACATTATGGTCTGTAGACAAAAATCGCTTGCAATGTGTTTTAATGATGTTATACTTTTTGTAACATATTCAAATTAATATACATCAGTGCGGTGCAGTACAAGTTACTTATTGTAGAATATGCAGTGCATAGCACTTTTCGTTCATTTACAGGGGCTCACAAAATAATACTTTTAACGTTACATTAATGTCTCCGAGCACAGTGCCTTTATAATTTGTGTATAAATTTTATAGATCAGCTAAATCGATTGTTATTAAGGGAGGTGCTAGGTATGAAATAACCGCAATTTTTAATAATAATATCCCTATTGGTCAGTATCTTCTTTATATTAAAACAATGCATTTAAGAGAGGCATAATGAAATGTCTCAGGAATTTAAGAGTTAGGCTGTTATTCAATTTTTTCCGTTTTCGTCATATAAAAGTGTCTTTGATGTCATTTTCGATTTTTTTAAATCAAAAATTTTCTTTTTAATATCAGAAATATGCTTAAAATGAAACTAGTCCACTTATTAAAGTAATTTTTATTGTATAGTGAGTAAAATGAATGGAATAAATAAATAATAAAAATGCATTTTACTAATGTCTTACTTATACAACATATTAAAAAATGAATGCTACATAACAAATGAATGACATAAAATTGCAGAATATAGAAACTTTAGTTTGTAACATATTATTTCTCATTCACATTCGTTTTTACAGTTGCACAATAATGTGCAAGAAAGACCAACTTTCCTACAACTACACTTATTTTTGCAGATTTTGCATATACATTTTATTAGTTCTTTGCAAGAATCTGCAATCTCGGGCAGCTCCGCCCATTTTAATTTTCATGAAAAATTATCCAACCACGATCCCCATTTGTTTGGAGAGGGGGGGGCATATTTCCCGCTTATGTGCTTGTCCCCAAATGGGTCCAGCTTGGAAAGCACTCCGTAAAATATGTTGCTCTAGTGCACCCTTGGTTGGTGGAAGATGTTCAATAGGACGATTTTTTGTCATAAACAATTCCTGTCTAGTACCATTTACACTATGCTGTTACATGTTGAACAATACAACAATACTACGATTTTTTCTAAAATATTTAGAATATCGTCAGGTATGGAAGTTTGTGGTTCTGATGAAAATGAAAATGCGATAGTAGCATCCTAGAGAATCCATGTCTTCCAAGCTGACTTTTTTGTTTTTCCTGTGAAACCAGGATTGCTGTCGCAGCCTGTGAAAGCATGGAATCCTAGTAACGACATTGCTTTTTCTTTTCCATTTGCTGCAGCTACAGTATGGAAGGGAATAAGTCTGTAATTCTTCCCTGTTCCAAATGCAATCCAAACAGTTTGCAGGTGTCTATCTGACAGAGTAAAGAAATGTGCAATTGCTAAAACTAATACATCAGTATCTACAGAGCGTATAACAATATTTTTCAATCCGTTTTCTGCCATGTCTTTGAGGTGCAAGATTATCCTTGTATCAGCTTCTTCATGACCAGGGCAAGTCATTCCAATTAAGGAACTTAGTGCAATATTATTTCCTTTAACTTCTTCACCTGCAGTAGTTATAACTTGTGTATTTTTAATGGTATTTATAGATAGTGTTCCAATCAGATTAAATAACTCTTCTATATTACTTGAATTTCTTAAGAAATCTTGCCAATTTTTAGGTAGTTTGACATGCGATATCACTTGCCGCCTAGTTCCTGCACCCCTTTTTTTGTCTGGTTACACCTTTAATGCTTGGTGTAATGTATCTATCCCATATCAAATCTATTCTTTGGCAACTAAAACTCTCAATGTCGTTACATAAATGGGGTTGAAATGTGTTAATGAAGTAATCATTAAAGGTTTTTGAAGAGTGGTGAGGCTTTAAAATGTTAATAAGAACTGGCCCATCATAAATTAAAGCATCGCATGTTCCTGGAAAGGTGTTTCTATTCTTCTCAATAGTTTCCTCTAAAATACGTGCTAAATCACTTTTATGGCTGGGTCGAAATTCACCGTTACTGGAAAAAGCAGGAGGAAATGTTGATTTTCATATTTGAAAAAAAATTTGCAGATCTAACTAACGATTCTGTGCAACTATTAAAAGCCTGGAAACTAGCTGGACTATATTGTTTTAATATAAAGAAGATACTGACCAATAGGGATATTATTATTACAAATTGCATTTATTTCATACCTAGCACCTCCCTTAATAACAATCAATTTAGCTGATGATCTATAGAATTTATACACAAGTTATAAAGGCACTGTGCTCCGAGACATTAATGTAACGGTAAGCGTATTATTTTGTGAGCCCCTGTAAATGAACGAAAACTGCTATGCACTGCATATTCTACAGTAAGTATCTTGTACTGCACCGCACTGATGTATATTAATTTGAATATGTTACAAAGAGTATAACATCATTAAAACACATTGCAAGCGATTTTTGTGTACAGACCATAATGTAATGGAATACTTTTGATTGCCCCTGTAAATGAACTATGAATGATGCACACTTGAAAATGAATACCGAACTTGTTACGGTATACTACAATACCATACTTTAAGTATCTGGACCTCCGGTTACTTTTTTTTTCAAGTTAGTGCGCGACTACAGACGACCAGACAGACAGACAAACAGGCAAACTGAATTCATAAATACTTTTCGACTGTGCTGTAGAGTGTTACAAAATATTTTTTATCTAAAAATATCTACAATTTCCATCAAACATGCTTTTATACGATGATTAGACACGAAATTGCATTAATTCCCGAAAATGACGTCCTTTTGAATAATGGCCACCATCTTGAATTCCCCGCACTTTCCGCGATGCCTCCCATTCTTATATGCTTTGTATTAATATAGAGTAGATACTGACCAAACGGTATAACTGTATCACGATTTGCAGTTTTTCACTCCTAGCACCTGGACTATTTCCATCATCACATGTCGATGTCGCAGATGTTTCAACCAGCAAATGATAAAAGTTGCGCGATACATAATAATATTTAACAACATACTGTCTGGAAGAATTGTTTAAACGAGTAATTTGATAAGAGAAGCAACTGAACGAACGCTATTGAGTAACATTTAGTCGTGCAAATAAAGGGAAAGTGCTAACCAATATATATGTTAGCCAATATATCTTAATATTTTGTCGGGTCCTTCCTACAATAACTTTAACTCTTGTTTAGATTGATGTCTGAGCTAAAGGTATTTTGAGGAAATTAAAGTTGAAGACCACGTTTTTTGCTTTATAAAACGATTTCTCATCCGACATCAATTTTTGAATTCAGCTTTTTTTTCATATCTGATAGTTTGCATCTATCCTTTTTGTAACGATTTTATGCATTTCTATTGTCTATTCAAAGAAAAATTCTTCTGAAGTTGCAGAATTTCGTTAAAAACACTTAAAAAAGTAAAGTGACAATGACAAGATGTCCATTCTCGACTGAAAACAACAACCATTTTCCCAATGGTTAAAAAGTTTTTGTATTTTCTATAACCTGCAGTTTTAATTCTGATAATATTTTTTAATATTTTTTAAAAAAGACTGCCTAAAAATCCAGCAGGGGGGGGGGGAGAGATTCTTGAGTTTTGTAATAAGCTGATTGCTGATATTTCATTATAATAAATAAAAGCACCTTCACTCTAAATCATACTTTTCCTCTTAGTATTTAATTACTGTAAGTTACTTGAGAAAAGTATTTTTTTCCCTTCAAAATAATCAAAAAGGAAAATAATATAATTAAAATTTCGAAATCAAAAGGGGAAGAGAGAGATCTCTGGCTCCCTCTTGCTTGTACCTACAGAGACATATAAAGGGGCAAATTGTATGAATCCTGAGCTCAAGGAGGGTCTCACAGACAGATTTCATATACAGTCTTAACTTTTGGACTATATAGAAAGGGGTACATTACAATAAAAATATTGTGTACAATACCTTACAATCTATGTTAATGATTCTATTTGGTTAATTGTTATTTGGTTTTGCAGTTGATTTTTCTTAATTTTTGCAAAAATGATTGTTATTTTATGTTTTGTTCTGTCACATTTTGTTTGGACTCTAGTATTACATCCTGTGTATTTTTTTGTCTATTATGTATATTTCTATAATATAATGTAGTTTTAATTTTGTGAAGTTAATGAAATAAATTTTTATTTTTTACTGACATTTTGAAGAATTCGTGTTACAGTTAGTTTCTCTATTGGTATTGAATATAAATGATAGGAATTTAAATTTTTATCTTCTATGCATTTTAATGTTTATATATGCAAAATATATATATATATATATATATATATACTTTTAATCATTAAGAGATTGATTTTAAATGTTTGATAAAAATACATAAAATATATTTTAATGCTTTATGTGAGGGTCATACTCCTGTGCCAAAATACAATTCTTGTGCCATTTTGCACCAAAAGGACCATTTCTGCCGATTTTGCATCAAATTGCTGTTTCTTTGTTAGAAAAAATGGCGGCATGGGTATCTAATGCGAGAGATTAATAACTTTTAATGTCACGATTGCACAATGATTGCTGCACATAAATTCTACAAAACTCACACGAGTGCTTTTGAATATCTATTTTAATATCTTAAATCTGGATTTTCTAATTTTTTAATAATAATTATTATATTTTAATTATTTTACTGAATAACCAAATATCAGATCTTGGAATTTATACAAGCTAAAAAGAAGGAATTTTTTTAGGTGATAGTAATTGGATTTGAGGGTTGCTTAAAGAGTAATGAGACACATTTTTCAAAATTTTCTGTCTGCCCCTCCCCCCTTTCTCCAAATGTGTGTGTGTGTGTGCTGTGTCTTTATCACAACAAAATTAATTCACATTTCTCCAAAAACAGTATTTAAATTAATTATCATTTTAAATTCAACCTTTTAATAATTATCAATTACTTTTATTAAATTAACTCATCAAACATCACCCTATTAAAATTCTTAGTTATATAATTTTCATAATTAAATTAAATAATTCAATTCTTGACTTCACTTTAAACTCTTGTACAATCCAATAATAATTAATATCCCCCACAACTAATTTATTAAACTACTAAATAGGAACGCATAATTAATTAATTTACTAATATTGAGGCTGAAAATTTGGCAATTTAGAAACATAATATGTGTATTGGAAAGGGGGGGGGGGGATTATATCTGGGATTCTATTATGATTGAAAACAATAAATTTTACAGGATGGCAAATATCACAAAAGTGAGAATCACATACTTTTTGGTAGATTTCCATTTTTTTAATTTTTTTAATCTAAATTTCATTCCCTAATTTCTATTTTCCCCTCTCTATCTCCTCCCCAATCCCTCAGCACACAAATTTTAAATCTTTAAAATTCTTTAATATTTTTACAAGTTTCTGCTGTATTAGCTACCTTGCTCTTGCTGTAACAATAAATAACTAATCACGTAAATTCAGTTTCCTCCCCCAACACACAAAATTTTAAATCTTAAAAAAACTATGTTTTCTGTCCTGTTTATTACTTTGAACTAAAAGTCAACATATAATCTGTTACCTAAACTACTCCCTCCCACGGGAATTTCCTCTCTCCCATCTTTGTCTGTCCCCTCCTGCACCACACAAAGTTTAAAATCTTGTGAAATTCTATTATAATTTAAACAAATATGTTTTATTTGTCTCTTCATAGTAACACTAAATAAGTAATCAATCATCTAATTTCTATTTCTTAAAGTTCCTACACCCTGTTTACGCCCTTTCCCCCAGCAAGTGGGGAAATTTTGTATAAGGAGAAGGGGCAAAGCAAAAATGATTTTTCCTGTGCAGTTTGGTTATCCTTATTGCTGATTTTCAACATGTATGAAATAGAAGACATTTAAAAAAAAATGTTGGGTCCCTATTTATTTTTCTTTCTAAATCCCCCTTTGCAAGGTAGGAGGGGAGAAATTTGCACTTTTGACTATATACATGTAAGCATAAAATTCCAAATCTTCTGGGGCTCCAGGGGGGCTGGCTGTCTCCCCCCTGAGCCATCCCCCATATTCATCACTGGGAAAAGATGCCAAACACCCCAATATGTTTTGTTGCATTCATCAAAACTTCTGGCTCAATTTATGGCTTATTGTAGAAAATGGATAAGTGCTGCAGTACTCCAGAAGTTTTTACATATAATCTTTTTAAAAATTTCAAAGCCGCAGATTGATTTAAATTTTTTTAACTGTGTTATTAACAGGTTTGTTAGCAGATCATGGAAACTATCACTGCTGAAGACAGGACATTTCAAAATATATAAATCTGGATCTATAGGAAGAAGTTTTTAAACATTTGACAAGAGCCATCCTTTCCTATTTGTAATAAAAGATGAAGTTTTGATAAATGTTGATGTATTATAGCATGGATGCGGGAAAACAAAAAGTCACTTAATTATGCTTGTTTCACTGCTTTGAAATTAATATTTAAATTTCATTTTGCTCAGAGAGACTCTTTTGCTACAATAAAATTGAATAATTTTTTCACCAAAACTGGATTTTTAATACTTTAGAAACTACTCCAAAGTGAATTTTGTGTATTTGCATACTTGTTTCTATTACAAATATTCATATTTACCTTCTACGAAAGGCTATAAAAATTGTTTTTACCTTCTACAAGAATGATTTTTACCTGCTACAAAAATAATTTTTGTTGCTTTAAAATTTATTTTTTTCTGCGCCAAAACTGTTACAAATATTTCTGAGTGAGTGTGACCCCCTGTTTATGTTAAAATCTTCATCATGAAATCTCAACCACCTTAATTACTTTAATAAATACCAATGAGAGAAAGTTGGGTCAGAATTGTTCAGGGTAACTCAGTTGGCAGAGCGTTGACACACAAAGTTAAAGATCCTGGATTCGATTTCTGATTTGAATATTTTTCACTCTGTCAGATTTGAAAATTCTTTAGCTTTTAGCTTCTAACCTAAATTATCTGTAATTAATGTGGTTTAGATTTCATAATTACATATATATATAAATTTACTCTATTTTAATTTTTAGTTACGGCGAGAAGGAGTTCGTCTTTTTTTGTTGTGGTATCAAATATTAGGGGAAAATGCTCCAGAAGAATTGGATAAAATTTTTGCTTCACTAGTTCCTGGCCTTGTTCCTGGTGTACCTAATCCTTTTTTAATAACTCAGAGCTCAAATCAAAGTAGCCATGGCTTATTCAGTAAGACTACATCAGCAGTTGAAGTATTTCAAGAAACCTCTACATTTTATGCCAGTTCTACAGAAGCTTCTGAAAGTGGTATTAATATATAATATTTTAATTAAATTATTTATTGCATTCTTTAGTTTGAAAGTTTAAAATTGTTTGCAATGTAATGTAATCATTAAAAAGTGTGTTTATGAATTTGCACAGGTATGTATTATAAATGTTATAGGCTTTCATATTGATACTGTTTTTACAACAATCATCTTTTAATGATTACTTGAAAAACTGAGTCAGTCATTGTATTAGCCCAATCAATTGTAAGTATCTATTTCAATTAAAAAAATCTGCCCTATATATATAAAATCTTAATATAACGATTATATAAAACATTTTTTAAAATGCTTATATGCAGTAATTGTAGAATGCTGATGATAATGTAATTTTAGTATGTTGTTATAGTCACCTAAAGCATGATTTTTTTTTAAATGATAGAAATAGCTGCGATTTTTAGTTTACAGGGCTGTACAAAAGAATTCGATTACATTACCTTCTATGGGCAGTATTTATGTAAAATACTTTGTTACCATGTCATGTTACTGTGGCTCATTGTCATATTCTCCATTGAAAATAAGGATTTATAGCTCTTTTACAGGATGATACAAAATAATTCAGATGCATTACACTTTTTATGACTTTTATTTAACTTATAATTCTTTATGTATCTCTACCTATAACTATGTCTTCATCTAACTTTTTGAACACAATTTAAACTCACTTTCTATGAATGAATTTTGCTCAAATCTTCAGAATAAGCTTTTACCATTGTCAAATTTATGTTTTGGATAAAAAATTTCACATGATAGGATATTTTTACACTGGTAGCATTCCCCACATTGTTTAGTGGGAAATTGCATAGTTAAAATTTTACAATGGATTTTTTTTTTTAATGTTTCCTTATATGGCAACCATATTTCAAGTTAAAATTAGATAAGACAGATTCAACTCTTTTAAGCTGATAACAATCTCTAGTAAGATATAGAGTTACCAAATTTAAATAAAATTGAATTTTTATGTTTTACTCTATAAAATCATACTATAATATACCATATAATTTTTTTTTTTTTCAAAATTTATAGCATTTTAGCATTTTTTTTAAAGACTGCATGTCCCAGGACTACTTTTTCCCACACAAGAGGTGGTGATTATTTTGAATTTTAACTCATTTATAATGCAAACAAAATTTTAAATTATGAATATGGTAATAACTGCAAATTAACAATTCATTAGTTATACTAAAAAAATAACTAAGTGGTTACATAAAAAAGCTGACCACAAGATATATGAAATTAATAAGATATATGAAATTAATTTGTCTGTCAACCTGTCCAGTCCATCCATATACAATTTAAATTTCTAAAGATGCTCTTAAATCGAACAATTTTAAATTTATTATTGGAGTAAATTAGTGTGTTTCCACTGATAGGAACAAGTTTGCAACGCACAGATCTGTTGAAAGTCTGCCTTTGTTGGCACATGAAGGGCATAATTGACCGAGCCCCTTACTATATATATGAAAGGATAAGAAAAGAAAACTGTTTTAAAATTAAAATTGAAAATTTAAAGTTAAAATTCCCAGTTTCTTTTTCCCAACTTTTAAATTGATTACCACATTGAAACCACTCTCAAAACTTTTTGCCCCCATTAAGTTTGTTTCTCAGTCCAATATTTATTATTTAAAGACTTTAAATTCGAATTAACTTTAAGATAAAAACTTCTGAGCTTAGCGTGTGGATAGATTGATGAGAGCCATTTCCCGGGAGGCTTTGCATGGTCTAGCCCAGATATCAATTAAAAGATCCTAATCTAATTAAATTTAAGTTCCCATCCAAATTCACCTTTTCGCCCCTTACTGGGAAAATTACATGAATAAAAGTGTGTTACACAAGAACACAAAGGCCTTTTTTGGTTAAATGCTTGCTAACATTCTTCACTGCACTCGCAGGTGCATTTCTCAAAACAATGTAGGATTTAAATTAGCCAGACTCTTGCTGCCACTCAGGCCTGACTTTTAAAAGGATGATATATCTTAAAAGGAATAAAAATGTCAGGTCCTAATCAAACTTAGTTTAATTCTTGGATATTGACAACGTTTAACATCCCAACAGACAATGTAAAGTAACTGCTAGCAATATCTTACATATATATGCAATTTTATCTGATGCCTCTCACATCTGAATCAATTAGCTCTGAAAATAAAGAGAAATATATTTTGGAATTTTCTCTTTTCCAGGAATTAAAATTAATTTTTTTCTAGGAGAATTCTTTCTCACTACCAATATTTATAAATGGTGGGGAATAGAACTGTTTTGGAGAGAAAGAAATATATATATTTCATTCTGGATTTTTTTTTCTTTTAAATGGGCTATTTAAATTGACCACATGACAAAATACCATAGACAATAGTGAGAATCTTCATAGTCTTCCACTGACTATTTAAAAAAAAAAAAAAAAAAAAAAAAAAAAAAAAAAGTGAAATTTCTTGAATAAAAGACTTCTGCTGTGAAATTATCTTGAATGAGATTTCAAAATTTTGGGCTTTATTTCATCACACAATTCTAAATTTTATGCCCTGCTTTTCATATAATTCTCTGTTAACATCATCTGGGAATTCTCAAGGAAGTTTGTTCTAAAAAAAAAAAAAAAAATTCTCTGCTCAAAAATATGAAATTTTCCTATATTTTTAGAGTCATTTTTACATGTAAAAGTAGGAAATTTGCAGGCATGGTTATAAAATTGAATACAGTTTTTCATTTTTCAATAAATGTTGCCAAGTGTTTGCGATCTTGAGTTGTAATCGATTGCTGCCAGATCAGTGCCTTATTTGAACTGTTGTGTTTTGAAAATAGACTTAAAACACCTTGTTTAGAATACCAATTTGATAAAGGATCTTTTGACTTTGTTGGCAAAAGAGGAACATTGTTTGATTTCTTAACATCTGAATACAATTACCTGCATAATTTGTGCATTTAAGAATAAAAATTATTTGAGAACAAACAGCCTGAAAGAAATGATATAATAATTAGATAACAAAATGTAACTGCATACTAACTGCTCAACTCTTAACATTCTTATACATTGCGAAATATATCAAACTAATTTAATGTTGTAGCTTTTACCCCCCAGGATGCATGAATATTTCACAATAGAAATGAGCTTTTAAATTACTTTTTGCGGAATTCGTCACTTTATAACTTTAGCTTAAATGTATTTCAAAAAGCAGTTATTTTTTTTCATTTTATTTTCTAGCTGTTCTAGTTTTTCTAGCAAGTGAAACTTTGGTCTTGGTACATATTTTTGGTACTATTAATGTTAAAGTCAGTATTTATCTGGAAAAAAATATATATATGCTTTCTTAGATTTGACTTAAAATTATGAATAAAAATATTTAGGGAATACTTTAAAATTTTTGCTTAACAAAAGATAAGATAAATGTGATATAAGTATTATCAATTATTTAAGCGTATTATCAAAAAATGCCTTTTCCCCCTCTTTTCTAAACCTCTAGTCATGGGCAATTTACTTATCATTTTTAACCTTCTCAATATAATTCTACAGGATGCATTACTATCACATTTTAATAAATTCTTAGGCTTTTTAAACATTAGTATAATTGTTGTTACAGTCTGAAAATAACAACAAGAACCTAGTGTGAAAATTATTATTGGCTTGGAAACTATATATGGAAAATATATGGAAATTTGCTTCAGGATATTCCAGAAAAATTTAAATTATTAGATTTTGTTGTTCTCTTTTTTTTCTGCATTGAACACAAAAATTACATTTTCTACATGATGCACATTAAATGTTAATAAAATTACAAGTCTATACTTAAATTTTTCTTTTAATTAATGAATAAAAATCAACTAATTTTTTACAAAAGATAAATTAAAAATTATTTGTTGCTGGAGGATTAAGTTGTGATGCTCTATTAAAGAAAAGATGTTTCTTTTTATCTATTTTCATTAATTGTGCTTTTTACATGTTTTTGTATTTAAATATTTGTGTTTTGATAAGGCAAAACATTCTCTTAAAAGGTCCCGTGTCTCCAATTGAAATTACTCCAATTATGCCTCCAATGAGCGGGGAACAATTGCCTGAAGATTCTACTCGTTATTATTTAGATTGTTTATTAGAATTTCTAGTTTCTCAAGTAAGTTTTGTTTAATTATATTCAAATTTATACACGAATGATTGAAACTACTAAAAGTTATAACTTCTTTCAATACATAATATTCTGCTAATGTTTGAAATGCTTGATTTTTAAAAATTCATGTTTATCAACACTCTTACTTATGCTAAATTTAAACTGCAAAACATTTATGGCTTTTGGAGGAAATAGTGGTTATCTACAGGATGTTCATAAACTTAATTTTCAAAATAAGTGAGGCTATAATACCCATCAAGATGAATAGTTTTTGTATAGGAAACTTGGGTCAGAATCTGCTTATTCTGTCAAAAATACAGCATGTCTCACTACAAGTTGTACCCAAATTTTTCATACATAATTTAAGCAAAAATGCAGATTTTCTAGCAAAATTTTCAAAAAAACTTATTTTGCTTTATATGAAATGTAATATCTCAAGAAGTGATAAAAATGCGTTAATTGGTCAGTTACAATTTATATACATTGTAAATTATGATGTTAGTTCTGTCGCGCTTAGGTCTGAATGGTGGTCGTTTACAGTATTTCACATGATGGCATCAAATTTACATGTTTAGTTAGTTTTTTGAAAAGTTCTCTAAAATATCTTCATTTTTGTTTAAGTTATATGTAAAAAAAAAAAAAAAAAAAATCCAAGTTCAGCTTGAATTAAGACTTGGAGTATTTTCAGTTGAATAAGCAGATTGCAACCCTGTTTTTTTTCTTCAAAAATTGTTTTTCTTGATGAGTACTATCACCTCTTTTATTTTGTAAAAACAGTTCATGAACACCCTTTATAATCACATACTTATTTTGTAAAAAAAAAAAAATAAGTCAGTTCGTTTAATTTTTGCCTTAGTGTCATTAATAATCTTAGAAAGAATAAGCATTGAGGATATTGTTGAATTAACAAAAACAGATACAAATTATTAACCCCTCGAGTTCTGGTAGAGCAAGTACGAGTTGGAACATCCCGACTTAAGGCCTAGGGCCTGGTTCCCTTTTGGGTTTCAAGCTCCGAAGTAGTTGGGGGACGCCGGCCCGTCTTCAAGTGTCTTACAGTGACTCCTCATGGTTTCACCTCGTATCGCAACGGCTTACGTCGTTGACACATGGGTTCAAGGTTAGAGGGTCTGCAGTGGGGAGCGGCTCTCTGACCGGCCGTAGCGAGCCAAAGCTACTGCCGCGATAAAAGTCTCTCAGGACTTGGGTTCGGTGGTCGTCTACATGCGGTGTGCTCCCTCATGGGCACCTGCGGCGCAGCTTACTTTTATCATTAGCAAATTTAGAGTTAAATATTCGTGTGTTTCCTTTGAGTGGGCTTGTGATCTCAGTTAGAGGTTTGCATGGGTTAGGCCCAAGACCAATCTGGCATTTTTTTTCTTCAATTTGATGGTGGACTGAGCTGGACTTCATTCTTTCCAAGTCATGTTAAGCCAGAAATGTCTTTAGTAAAAAATAATAGTAATATGGTATTGGTGTTAACAGAATTTTTAGAAATTTATATTAGTTTAATAAATTAAACAGAAACTTCCACGCTTTGTCTGCTATGCTGGTCGGTTTTACCAAACAATCCATAAATCAAAAGAAATGTATAAGTGAATTTGACCTTGTATTTTAAACAATAAGGATCTTTACCTGGAACGCCCTTCCACATTGCAGAAAACGATGCGAACACCATTGCAGTATTACGTTTTCAGGTGTTGTACTTGTCCTAAAATTCTAGAGAAGTATAAAGTCCTGAAATGCCCTTAAAATGGTAATCTGTCCTGAAATTCCTTAAATTTCGTGAATTTTGTCCTAGAATACTAATGATATGATTTTACATGATTTTAATTTTGTTACATCATTGTCATAGGATCATCAAGATCTTATGAATTTCGTCAATTGGTCATGAAAAAAATATGCAAATTTTGTCAATTGGACAGCAGAAAAATTATGAATTTTTCCAATTGGACAAGGGAAAAAATAACAAATTTTGTTAATTGGTTGTTAAAAAAAAATCACAAATTTTTTCAATCAATCACGTAAAAGAATTGGGAATTCCGTCATCCATTCACTGAAAAGGATCACAAATTTTGTCAATTGGATAGGAAAAAAATCATAATCTTCATTGATTGGACTGGGAAAAAAATGCAAATTTCATTAATTCATAGTTAAAAATCTGGAATTTTATAAATATAACAGGAGAAAAAAATCACAAATTTTGTTAATTGGTCATTGAAAAAAAAAAAAAAAAAAAAGATTTTTAATTTTATCAACTGGTTACCAAAAAAAGATCATGAATTTTGTCAATCGATTGCTGAATAAGATCACAAATTTCTTCAATCGATCACTGAACAAGATCACAAATTTTGTCAATTGGTCGCTAAAGAAGATCACAAATTTTGTCAATCAGATGAGGAAAAAATCTCATTTTGTTAAATCAGTCGTTGAAAAAAATCACGAATTTTGTAAATAAGACAGGGAAAAATAAAAAAATTCATTAATTAGTCATAGAAAAAATAGCAAATTTCACCAATTGGTCACTGAAAAAGATCAAGAATTTCGTCAATCGGTTGCTGAACAAGATCATGAATTTCGTCAATCGGTTGCCGAACAAGATTATGAATTTCTTCAATTGATCACTGAGCAAGATCATACATTTCGTCAATCAGTTGTTGAAAAAGCATCTACCATGGTTTTCCATCTTTGGATTCCAGCAAAGAATAAATAATGCAATAGAAATAATGCAATAAAAAATGTAATAGAAGTAAATTACATTGTAATCTCAGAAAACATAAAGTAGCAGCAATTATTTGTACATGTGAAAATTAGAAGCAGCAATGGATAGTTTTATGATTTCTAAACAATTTTAATTGCTGCTGCCATCATTAGTTAAAGTAAAACACCTTTTTAATACACCACAAAAAGCTCGTTCAAGAAGGAAAAAAAAAAAACATTTATTCATAACATTTTATGACAATTGTTATAGAAATTATTATACTTTTTCATGTGAATAATGGAAGAAACATTTATCATTTTCATAATAGGAATTTTTGTTTGCACTGTGTTGATGCATGATTCGGTTGTTGGATTTTAATTATTCCCACAAAAAATTGGAGGGGCAGAGGTGAAAATTTATATATTTTTTTCGACCTTGATAAGGGAGGAGATCAAGCCATTTTGTAAGGCTATAAAACATGTTCAGTAGTTTTCTCGCAATTTTGAAATGCTACAAAATTTTGTCATATTTTTCTTTTCTTCTGATTTTTAATACATTTTTTACTAAATCTTCACTTGAATGTAATTGTCTAAGGGATCTTAACTGTTGTTATTCCATATTCCAGGGCATACAAACTGAATTAAGCTGTATTTTAAAACTTTTGTATAAATATGTATGCAATATTCTGTTAAAAGAATTTTAATTGTAGGATAATGTTTGTTAATAAATATAGGATTATTTATAGAAACTGAATCTGGCCTCATTTTATTTATTCATGCACAGGCAAGAAAAAGAAAATAAAGCACAAGCAAGGAAAAAGCTATCTTCCAAGATGGCTTTTTTCCAGGGCTGGGCTTTTTGGCCCTTTCAGATTTCTAATCCCAAATCCAATTAATATAAAGAAATTTCCTTTAACAGTGTACATATAGATCAAAATTAACTTTTTTACTCACTGGCCACTGGCCAGTACATGGATTTTTTTTCACTGACCAGTAACAAATTTACAAATACTTGATAAAAAAGTGTGTTTTTTCTAACTATTAACGTCATAATTTACTAATATTCTTTATTTACCCTTTGATAAGATTACACCTGGTGGAAAAAAAACTGGCATTCCATTGAATAAAGAAATATAAACAAGTAATTACTGATGCCAAATTATATGTGATAAACTATATTTAAAGATATGTTGATGCATTGTATAAAACAGACAACAAAAATGGATTTTTGAAATTAAAATATATTTTAATTAAATAATTTCACATCTTGGATATTTTATTTTTACTTAAAACATACTAGGATATATTAACAATTGCAATAATGTAGTGCCAAATCTCAATGTATATATAAAGTAAAAGATAATTAAAAAAATCATTAATTTTTGGCACTAAAGTTAATCATTTACATTAGGTCTCCGTGCCCTAATTGAGTCCTCCCACCACAACTTTATTGCAGCAGTAGGGTTAAATTCGTTTAATTTAACTTTAGACTGTTTGACAATTAGGCGATTATGTAATGTGTTTTTCTTCATTGACAAACTTTTATCCTTTAAAGTGTTTTTTGCACTACTCCAAACTCTCTCCACTTCAGCATTACTTGGAGAAATCATTAGCAGGATCTCAACTATATTTGTTAATATTTTGTTTTCCTTGAATTTCTCAGATTTTAATTTTTCTAACAATTGAATCAGGGATATGGATGGGCGAAAGTACAGGCTCATTATTAGTTTGAAATCTTTCCATTCAGCAATAGCACGTTCAATATCAAGGCTAAATTTCTGACAAAATTCTCTTATGTTTTCATCTCCATACAGGTTTAAGTCCATAGTGGGAGGAGGAAAAAATGCTGTGTCCAAAGTTTGTGTGGTGTGCACAAGGATAGAGTTTGTTGGACCATCATTACTAAAAAACCTTGTGGAAATATTGGAAGATGTCTAATGACACAGTATTTTAAATTCTTCACTGATGTCAATAGTATTATTTCTTCTGAAACTTTTTCTTTTTCAAGTTCAAATCCATTAAAATAGACCTTTTCTTCCTTATTTTCTATAGCAGTCAGAAAGCTACATAGATGCTTATCACCTGAAGATTTTAATTCATTTAATGATCCAAATTCCAGCAGATCAAATCTAAGTTTTTTTACTTCTACAGATTTAGTTAAAGTAACATTATTAGTCTCTAAAATTCGTGATGCTCTTGCAATAATTGAAATGTAATCGGAAAATGCATAAAAGAAATATGAATTGTTAAATTCTAATAACTGCTTCAACAAACTTTTTGCAGTACTTTTTACATTTGATTTGTACTTGCTAGTAGCATGCAGCGATGTGATGTCATTGAGATGCTAGATAATTGCATGAAAGTTTCTCTCTATGCATAACACAACAGTTTCAAAGGAATCTGCCCATCAATTTATCACATATTTTTTTTAAACTCAAGATGCTAATATTTAAAGCCTCTCCACAGCGAAAAATTTCTCTGGTCAGTTTTGGACTTGATCTATAAAACGTGGTTATTGAGCGCAAAAGACTTTCTATGTTTATTGCAAATGCATTGTTTTTTATGGAATCTTTTAGACACAAGTCTAGGATATGATTAAAACAATGGATATGCATAGGTGATTCTAAAATATGAACCAGTCCATTGTGCACACCAACATTGACACTGGCACCATCTACTGTCGTGCAGACTAGCTTTTCCATATAATTTACAATATCCACCTCGGTTAAGAGTTGCATAATAGCATCAGCCAAATCTGGAGCATTTTCAACTTCACAAATACCAATATAAGCTGTTTTGACAGAATATATGGAGTTAGTGTAGTCTATATACCTTATAACGGCAGCTTTGTACTCAGCAGTTTTTTTTTTAGTTGAACCATCTGTACATAATGTTATAAAGCTTGATTTATTAATATTTTCAATAATTTCTTTCGGTAGAGATGTAGAAACACATTTTATCAAAATGTTGAAAGAAATTTCATTTTGGTATGTTTTTCCCAATTGTGATCCATTTAGTTTCTGAAGCTCACATTCTGAAGCAAAATCTCATGCAGGCCTGTCTTTTAGGGCAAAATAAAACAGTCCTCATGATTCGTTCCAAGAGGATCAATTGAAGTTAACTTCTTACAAATTAGAGATTCGCTAGTCGGTGTAGACATGAATCTTTCTTTTTCACATCATTTTAAATGAGCAATGCTATTGAAATGAAAATTGACAGATTCTTTTTTTCTTTGTGGAGGTCGGAAATTTTTATGGTCTTTCACAAAATTTGTAACAAATTTAGTACCTATACAATTTTGTACAAACTTGGCACCACATGCCCCACGGATCTTCTGCTGAAAATTGCAAGTTGACTATTCGATCTTGGGTGGCTGCATCATCATTTTTCACTGTTTTCCATGCTTCATGAAGATTTCTTTTCCAGTTTTTATTCACAGTTACGGAACTAGTTGGTACTAGAATAACATGATTTTTTTCTATTAGGCAAGTTTCTGTTGGAGCACAGCCATTGGCCTGCAAAAATTGTTCTTTGGCAGTTTGTTGTACATCAGATGGATTTTGTAATTCTAACAGAATAGGTTGTGAAGTTGCTGCTTTATGTTCTGGTGGTGGTGGATCATCTATATTTCTTGAAGATGAGGATGTAGTGTTAATTTTATGGTCAGCAGACTGTACTTCATTTCCAGAAACAGAAAGATGAGTCCTACAAATATAATAGAATAAAATCATATAGCCGCCATAGCATTTTCTTATATATACAGTAGAGTACCACTAATCCACAAACCTGTAATTCACAAATGCCTGTAATCCGCACAGTATAAATGAATGTAAACAAAGATTTTTAATTCTTAAAAAATAATATTTCAATGGCAAAATTTTTTTAGTTTCCCTCAAACTTTAATCTTATATACGATACACACGTATCCTATATCAATTAAACTTATTTTTTACAATTTAAAATGCACATAAAAATATTTATTTATTTAATCATTTTATGGTAAATTAAAAATATATATATTTCCTTTAAAAAAAGTATTTGTATTAATAAAAGATGTTTACTTGGACAATATATTTAATCTCTCATATAGAAATACTTACAATTTGTAGAATTGATGATAAAACAGTTTATATAAAAGTTAAGCAATTAATTTATAAAAGCAATGTTAATAAATATCAATAAATTCATATTTAATACTAATACAGTCGAGCACGTTTATAGCAAGCCCGCATTTAATGAGATTCCGCATTTAGCGAGGAAAATGGAGTCTTTTGATTTGTATAATGTTAATAATGTATTGAAATATACTCTTTTAGCGAGCAAATTTTTGTACTTTGCTCGGATTTAACGAGGGAAATAATTATGGAAGCATGAAATAAGTACAGAAATAATAATTTAAAAAAAGAAAAACATACTGTTTTTCTAGAATTTCCCGTCTTGTTGTAAAGAAAAAATAAGCATTCTTTAAAGTTATCCAACAACAGGTGCAATCATCAGAGACAGGCATAGATTCTTGGAAGGGAGGTGTTAACTGAATACCAGTCCTATTGTCCTTTTCCTGGAAGGGTACGGGAGAGAATGAAAGAATCCTAACTCACAAAGAATGGAATTCGAAATCCCTTGGTGCTTTACAGTGGTTAAAGATAGCGGATGCAGGGGAGGTGGGGGGGGGGGGGGGGAGTTACTGAAAATACTGATGATGCAACATTTAATGCATTAAGTGTTTTAAGACGAAAATTGAAAGAAACAAAATTTTGTAAACTCAAACAATCAACTTTGGAGGAATATTTTTCCAATTCTCAATAAAGATTACCGAGCAGTAACTCACGTAAGTTGTTTTTTATGTATATACTATTAGTTATTAACTAGGATTCGGATTTAGCGAGCGACCGGATTTAACGAGCATTTTTCTGTGTCCCGAGTTCCTCGTTAAATACGGGTCCTACTGTATATATATATATATATATATATATATATATATATAATTATAATATCTATGAATTTCAAAAAACATATCAAGTTCTTGTATCATTCTACTTAAATCTCCAAAGAGATAATTAATGATAATGTGTAGACAGAATACCACATAGCTAATAGATTAACACGTGCAATCATAATATTATCATAGCTTGTGCTTCAATGGTAATTGGCCAAAAATACTGAAAACATGAAGAAAATTTAAAAAAAGAGAGAGAAAAAAAAAATAATTTGGAGTTGCTATCAAGTGAATACAAATGGATTAAGTAATGAAATATGAACCATATACAATGGAAAATTGGACAACAAGAGAATTAAATCAGAATTGGATATGAAAAAACATATGTAGATATAATCATCAGCCTGGATGTACCCACATGTGTTTTAAAAAATAATTCAGTATTTCATAATTCTACTGGCATATATGCTAAGATCAGTAGAATCACCCAGGTATACTGAATTATTACCAGAAAACAATTGGAAATATTAAAATTTGAAATAATAAAATTGGAAATAAAAAACCCGTAAAGAATAGATAAAATATTTTACTCTCAATAATTATCCAGAATCCTTAAACATCACAAGTTCTCCATGATACCACACATCCACATGGCACACATCATGAAATATCTCATACTTGTTGACATAGTCGAGTTGAGAGAAATTATTTGAAAGACAAGTTGAGAGCACATCTTTTAAAATATTACCCTAACTATGACACCCCAACACAAATTGATTCAAAAACACACAAATTTATTCTTGTGATAATACACTAATAACAAAATATTTTATAAGTTTTTTATTATATATAACTAATATATTTTATTATATATAACTAAATATTTGTATATTCGTGAATATACAAATACTCCATTCAATTTTAATTCCTAAAAGTAAAATAAATATACAAGCGATAGCGCCCTCTATAGGTAAATTAAATATAATATTAACAATATTATCAACATCTACCTGACAAGTAAGGTGCCTCCATCTATTGTTATGATAATTATTCGAAATTAAGATTGAGTTACATATCCACTATATTAGATTTAATTATATATATAAACATTAAAAAACAATACTCCTTGTAGTTTTACATTAAAATCGTACAAAATCCCACTATATGAATTAATTTACCCATAATTAAATCTGGCTCATAAATCACTTTGATTAACTTCTATATATATATATATATATATATATATATATATACAAAATATTTGGTAAGAGACACTTAAACCACATGTTTTAATATGAAAAACTATTGATAATCTATTTCAAAAATATAAAAATCAATAAAAATTATTTTTAAAATAATTTTTACTTAATTCATATGTTTGAGTGTGTAATTCGGTTACTTTTGCACATTAATAATCAGAATTTATCCAAAATATGAATTTAAAGAAAGCGTAAATAAAGATTAAATACACATGATCTCTAATCTACAAAAAGTCTCAAATCCGCAAAACACGTGGAACACTGTGCGGATTAGTGGTCGTCTTCTGTATATTTATTATAATTTTACAGCAACTTTATATTTCTTTCTCTAAACTTTATAAAATGTCATAAATCATTAGCATATTGGAACAATATGTACATACTTTCGTTAATACTATAAAGTTTTGTAGTTTTAAGATTTACAGATAAATCAAATTGTTTTTTTATGTTCCTCAATTCACCATTGCAATGTTTCAAAAATATTAGGGGAAAAGTAGAATTTCACAAATTATTTTCTTTAAAAAATAAAAATCAAATTCTGGTTTTCATAGTTTTGTGAAATGAAGAAAAAAGAAAATTTATGCAAATACTATGACTACATTTCCTCCTGGTACTAAAATGGATTTGGCTATAAAATAATTGCCAATCAAAATTCTTACAGAAAAAATTACATATGTATACTTCCTGTACTTGCATTGTGACATATTTTATAATTATGTTTTATTAGAAAAAATATATATATATAAATTATTAAATTATTTTAATTTAAATAAAAAATGATTTATTAAATTTATAAAGTGGGCTGTTGGTGCTTTAAATGGATTTAATGATGAAATTAAGCACAGTATAGGATCTGTTATTGGAATGCTTGGAACCTGAGGTATTCTGGACCCTGTTCAAAAAACTTTTCTTCTTCTTCCTGAATCCCCTTTTATTAGTAGAATTTCGCGATATTTTTTCGCAATCAATTGACTAATTTCGCGATTTTTTTTCTTGCAATCGATTGACAAATTTAGTAATATTTTGTTTGGTAAATCGATTTAAGCTTGTATAAACTATGTTATATTTTGATGTATTGTCATGGAATCATGATAAAGGATTATTGAATTGTGTAGCTTATTTTTGTTTTAAAAAATTTATTTTCTAAACTTTCTGCCTTAAAAAAAAATCTTATTGTGTTAATTTTTATTTGTTGTTTTTATATTATTGTAGGTTTGTAAAATTGAATGGCGGGACAAATCTGAAGCAAGATATTTTAGGAGCTTCCATTTTTTATTTGAAAAGCTTAAAAAACATTATTTACATTATTTGTTTCCAAATTTTTCTTCAATAACAAATTTATTTTTTCCTTCATTAGGTAAGTAGATTTAAGCTTGAAACTTATTTGTGGTACAACCCCCCCCCCTCCCCATAAATATCTAGTTTTAAAATTTATTTTCTTCCTATTTCTTTTGTTTCGACATTTAATTACTTGCTTTTTAAATTTATCACACATTCCTTTTTGTATAATTTATAAGTACTCATTGTTTTTAATTTTGTTTAATTATTCATTTTTTAAATGTTTTACTTTGAAAAAAAATATTTGAAGTACTGAGGATGGAAAAAGATGAAAATTCACTTATATATTCTTAAATTTTAGCGATTAGATTATATTTTCATTTTAGTCATAGAAAAAATTATCTGGAAAAAAAAAAAAAAAAAGGTTGATTGTATTTTTTTAAAAAATAATTATCCAAGAAAATACATATTTTTGTAAAGTTTGTTGACCTAATCTTTGAAATGCAGAGAATTTTTATATAAGTTTATGCCAAAAAAAGCATATGGTAGTAATTATTTCCTCAAGCTTATCAGTGTTTAAAATTGTTTAAAGTCCACAGGGTGGGGTGGCTACTAAATACTGTTACAAATATTCAGTCATTTTATTTTACAGATATAAAATATAAAATGATAAATACACTAATATGATGAACATCAGAGATGAAAGTTTAACCTGGTAATAATTTTACTCGAATCGACTGCCATCTTTATCGATTACCAAAGATAATCTCTTATGGCATTGTCTGACTGCAGCACGAATCATTTTAAGAGGTATTCTGTCCCATTCGCACTATATGGAAGCTTTGTTAGAGTCCAAACTTCTGTGTTGTTGCTGTTTACTTTAGCTTCTAAAATCCCCCAGATGCAATAATCTAAAGGATTTAAATCCAGTGGAGAAGGTGGCCAATCTTCTTGCATGATAAATTTTGGACAATTGACATGGAGCCAAGCCTGTGTTGATTTAGCTCGGTGCGAAGGTGCCGAATCTTGCTGAAATATCCAATTCTTTTTAGGATACAACCTGTCAACATGTGGCAATAAATGTGAGCCAATATGTCCTGTTTGTAATATTCCACATTGATTTTTATCGCTTTATCGATGAATTTCAAAGGGAATTTAACAGAATTCTTGTTCTGGAAGCGTTTAACAGTTCGAAGGTTTTCTGGTATATCCTGAAAGGTTGCTGAATATATGACATCATTTTTAGCATTATAACACTGTTCAATGCAAAATAGCTTCTCATCAGAAAATATTATTCTGTCAACACTTTTCCTACCATGCTGCTTCAGCAATTTCTTGCATCTTTGTAATCTCTTTATTCTTTGTGCAGCAGTCAAGCCTTGAACTTTTCTTTTGCGATAAGGGCGAAAAACCAGGTCTTCATTTATAATAACTTGCATAGTTCTGCGACTCTCGTTCTCTTCTGCAGCCATTTTATTTCAAGAACATTATGGATTTCTTCGTATATTTTCGCGAATTCTTTTGATGCACTCTCTAAACTGAGCATGGACAACCAGACCTAGGCCGATCATTACAGCTATTACTATCTAATAATCGATTTATAGTTCTATATATAAATGTTAAAACCAATTTTAATTGCTTAAAGATTTTACTTGCGTAAAATCCGCGATCAAAGAGCTGTTTAATCATCATTCTTTTGGCTTCCATTTTAAAAATAATTTTAAATATCTGCTTTACACAAAAATCATCTGCACTAATAGAAAATTGCCGAACATTGAAATAGAGAAATAAATTGTTTTACCAAATGATTAAAATTAATTCTTATTTTTTGAAGTGTAACAGTATTTAGTAGCCACCCTGTAATTCTTCTTATCTTCTTTTTACCCCAAAATCTTTAGATTTAAGTATGAATTGATAAAGAAATAGTTAACCTTATTCCAAACTTACATTCTATTGCATATATAGGGTACGGTCATAATTAACTAAGGAAGGTTTTTTTTCTTTCATTAATAACCTTTGAACTGATATGTTTACATTTATAAACTATACATAAAATTAAAATATAAAATGTGGTAATTATTTACAAATATGTTTTAATGTTTTTTACAAATATATTATTAAATTTTTCAGTATGATTACCATTCATATGTATGACCATTTCAAATCTTGATTTTACATGAACAAATCACACTAAATTGTTTCTTTAACACTTGTTTTGTAAATTTGAAGTTCCTATGATAGATGCAATTGAAACATTGATGGTTCTGACATCTTTTACTTTCTAAATTCTTTGTTTAACACAAACTCTTGTTGGCTTTCCCGCATTTCCAATTTAAGCATCAAGGAAAACCTACCCGTAAAAGTAAATTTCTATTTTCTTGAAATGTTGCACACATGTTCTTTGTCAGTGTGAATGCAATATTCAAGTATTTTCTAACAGGGCAAGACGGTCCAGGAGCAAAAATATTCTTTTATGTTTTTGATTGAAATTGCATATCTAATGAACAACTGATTTTGTTCAATAGATCAATGTCAGTGCAATATTCATGTATTGGCAGTGCCATGTCTCATGATGGTCAGGCTTCATGGGCAAAAATTCTGTTACATTTATTGGTTGAAATGAAATATGAACTGATTTTGCTCAAATTTTGTACAGAAGGTCATTCTTGATGACAATGCATAATTAAATGTTTTAAGCATCATACTTTATTAGAGGCAGGTTCGAGTTTCAAGGGCAAAACTTTCTTTTATTTTTTTTGATTGAAATCACATAACTAATGTGATTTTGTTTAAATTTTGCATACAATCCCATTGTCAATAAAAATGCATTAAATTTTGGCTTGAAAGTGTGTTACTTAAATTTTCAATTTACATATTTTGTTCTTAATATATTTTATTTTTTAATCTAAGAAATTTGTCAATCAAACAAGTAGAAAGTAAAAGAATATATTAAGAATACAACATAAAATGTGATAAATTATCATAGCGAATGTTTTTTAATCTATGCAAAAATTTGCTCTGAATTGTTCTTAAAATTTATAATTTTGTTTCTTAAAGTCGTTTAAAAATGGGTGCTTATGATTGGCACCTTTTTTTCTATGATTTCCAATTAATATATTTTGAGATAATTTGATTCCAATGACTACTAATTTTTTTTATATATATATAGATTTGCCTGTATTAAGAAGTGAAAGTGAAATTAAAGTTGAGCACGACACTACGAGATTTCCTCAGAAAGATACTCTGCCTCTTTGTCAGTCTACTGTAATTAGATGGGTCACTCATTTTACTCTGCAAAGTTTTAAAAAAGGAAATGTAACATTCCAGCAGCCAGCAAGTGAAATGTAAGTATTCTATATAATTACTGTTGTAGTAGTGTACTGTGGATTAATATTAATAATTGGGACAGCTGTTAAATAGAATAATAATAATTTTATGATCTTATAAATTAAATAAATTGAAAGAAATAGCTTCTTAATATACAGGGTAAATAAGAAATATCGGTACAACCTTGACAGTCAATAAAATCTGAAAGAAATAAGATAGCCATGTTATGTTGCTTGTACATACAACAATAACTATATATTTATTTGTAAGAAAAGCATTTTTGGGAGGGAAAGGGGGGGACATTAGTATCCAAGCGATAATACACTTTCTCTCAAGTACACACTCTCATATCTATGTGGTTTGCAATTTCAAATTTCAACTGTGATTCTTATTTCCAGATCATTGATATTAGCCACCGAAGTATGGTACTTACCATCTTTAATCTATTGCCATATGTCACACTAAAGCACATTAGTATCCAAGCGATAATACACTTTCTCTCAAGTACACACTCTCATATCTATGTGGTTTGCAATTTCAAATTTCAACTGTGATTCTTATTTCCAGATCATTGATATTAGCCACCGAAGTATGGTACTTACCATCTTTAATCTATTGCCATATGTCACACTAAAGCACATTAGTATCCAAGCGATAATACACTTTCTCTCAAGTACACACTCTCATATCTATGTGGTTTGCAATTTCAAATTTCAACTGTGATTCTTATTTCCAGATCATTGATATTAGCCACCGAAGTATGGTACTTACCATCTTTAATCTATTGCCATATGTCACACTAAAAAAGAGTGCCATGTGATTAAAAATTATAAATTTAGGTAACATGTGGTAGGCATGTTACTAGGGAGTGCAGTGGATCATTTAATTTACTCAGGATCACAAATTCACTGTTAAATGCAATTTTAATGAAAGAGAAGACTTGATTAGAATTTGGACTAATAAGGCCATTACCTTGATCCTGTGTAAAGCTGAGATGAAAATACTCATCACCGATTGCCAGTGACCCAAACTGACAACAACATTTAAAAGTATTTATTTGATAATGAAGCACACATCACAAAAAATATATCATGGAAATTGAGCAGAGTATTAAACGCAGTGTCTTAGACCATTGGTGTTGCTTAAAAGGAATGCACATGACAAAAGTTAACTTGATCCATAAATGTTTATTTATTCAGCTTGAATGTTAATCTCAACTAAAAAAAACACCATTTACATGTATATCCAGCCTTTTGCTCGGAACTTCAGTAACTTCACATACTTTAATCTATTAAAACTTACAACTTAAACAAAAGTTCACTGTTTCTCTGACATGTTTTCCAAGTGTTCCATTCCTATATACACTTTCTCAGTACAGAAAAATTACCAAAAATATGCATACAGTATAAAGTGAAAAGAGGGATGCATTCATGACTGAATCGGAACAGACAAAAAACGACTCAGAACAATGCCGATTTTGAATGCACCACATTACAAGTTTGGGAGACATTTAAAATTTTAACCAAATTTCCAACATGTGTCCCCACTGGTTGTAAAAGAATCCTCCCACTTTTTTGCTATCAAACTATAACTCATAAATTTTACAAATAGCATTTTTGAAATTTTATATACAAACTAGCAGGCTAAGGACTCACTGGTCCGTTTTCCCAAATGAACCTTGAATCAAATAAAATGGTGAATTCAACCTTGTATTTTAAAGAAATATGTACCTTCACCTAGAAAGTCCTTCTGCATTGCTGAATACAATGTGAACGCCGATGCACTATTATATTATCTTATGCGTATTATGTATCTTAATTCAGAAACATTTTCATTATGTCAATATGCTTAGTTTTAAAATTCTCTTTGCTATACTGAACTAGTTTTATACTATCACATAATTTAAGTTAATTAAAAACTCGTGAATACCACCAGGTCAGTTCCTTCGCACTCTCAGTTAGAGATAAACTCAGACTCCATAGAATTGAGTGCAATGCATTTCTGCTTTGCTAATTTCCAAGCACAAAAGTAAACTAGTAAATCTACAGATCAGAGTCCTCAATGTCAGCCCTACAAATCATTGTTCATTAATCTCACTCATTTTTAACATTATCTGCATAATATTTGATACCCTAAAATTCAATCTTTTTAAGTTATTTATACATTTATAAGAATATAAAATTTGTTCAAAGTTCTAGAAATTTTAGAAGTATTGCATTAAACACAATGTTATGCAATGATAGGATAAACTACTTATTACTGTATTTTTTCAAAATAACAATACATAAATACAGCTTACTTATAAATTAATTTTAAGGTATTTTTTTTTTTTTTTTTTTTTTTTTTTTTTTTTTTAGTCAGGTGCAGGTTATAAATCTCCAAATATTCTTTCAAATAAACAATATGCTCACAACTGTATCCAAGTTACAGTAATGGAGTTAATTATGCCCCAAACTGGTAATAACCAATTGATCTTAAACAAAAACACCTGATTATAACTAATCAACTGCAAATTGTAAGAAATAAAATATGATTAAAAAATAAAGAGTGTAATAAAGAACAAAAAAACTTTGTTCATAGACATTCTTGTTTTTAATTTTCATTTGATAAATTTGTAATCACCTAATTATATTTAAAATTTCTTCATTTTGGGAGAAACTGTTATTTAGTTATGAAAAACAGTGTGTTATTGAGCATAAGTTTCATTTTAAGTCCTTGTAAATTTCTCAGACTCCTTAAATTTTCCTTCTTTAGTTTGTATGAACCTTCCTTTTTCAATAAAATAACTAATTATATTAAAATCTTAATATCACGCTTCTTCCTTTACTAGGCAAGAGCAAAGTGATTCTAACCGCCTAAATCAGTCAGCTGAATCTGATAATAACCAATCAACTGCAAATCTTTTGGCCACAAATGCATTAGGACTGGAAAGAGATCCTAGTAGTACATCTCTTGGGAATGATGATCTGACATTCAGGGATTACACTCTTGTGAAAGACATATTTTATTCTAGTCGGGAGAACATCAATATGGTGAATGAAATATTCCGTCAGGTAACTATTTTGATTTATTTAGTTTAACATGTATAGTCTCTCTATTATAACTATTGTTTTATTTTTTATAATTACTATGTTTGCCTGAAAATAAGATATTTATAATAAGTTCTTATATTAATTTTTGTTCCAAAAGATGCACTAGATCTTATTTTCAGGAATTTTTTTTGCATGCACAACAAATTGTATTTATTCATTTACAACAATCTACAATTGTTCGTATACTCATTGAAAACAATATATATTTATATGTAGATTTTAGTTCATAAAATTTATATATTTTTTTATAATTTCATCACAATGACATAATTTTCAGAGATTTTTAATTCTACTAGCTAAAAATTACAGACCATGCACCCTAGTCTCAGTACTGGTGGAGCAAAAAACCAGTGAAAAATTACATCATTTTGATGTGAAAGTGAGACTGGCTTATATGTGGGGATGGTCTTACTTTCAAGATACGTCTTATATTATGAGTATGCTGAAAGTTTATGCTAAGTGCTATTTTTGGGAAAACATAGTATTTTTATGTGTAGTTTATGAAATTTATTTTGATTGATTTAAAAAAAAAAAATAATAAGTTAAACTTTTTTTCTTCGTGCAATTAACAGGGATCACAGTAATCCTATGTTTTGAATACCACTTTTTCAAACATTAATTTTTATGGTAGATTTCAATTGCAAAACAATTACCATAAAGATTATTGTATAGAAATATAGTAAACTCTGTCTAAGGCAGACTCTGTGTAAGATTAAAATCTGTCTAATACAGAAAGATTTTAAAGTCCTGCAGAATGATTTTCAGTACAGTAAACTCTAAGATTGAGTGCTGTCTGTGGCAGGAATTTTTTTTCGGCCCTGATCTAGACAGAGTTTACTATAGTTGTCAAAATACAGGATGCTGCAATCCCTGAATAAATCTGTGGTCAAGTTATTTTTTAATACTAATAAACTTGTTATTAGGCTCTTTTTTTGTCTTTTTCATGAGAGTAGTTCTATAATTATATGTTTAGGTTTAAATAAAAAATTTAACTCAAAAAATTTTTCTACTTAAATTACTTATGTTTGCTGAATGGTATAGACTACTAGTTGAAATTTTGCTTTTATATTTAGAAAGTTAGATTTTAGACAAACAAACTGGTACTTAAAACCTTTTAAAATATAATAAAAAGTAATACTACAATAGAACTTCATTATTAAATTTTTGTCAGCTAGATAACATAAATTGTAGGAAAATATAAATGCAATAAAACTTTTGTAAGCCTATTTTGCTGAAAATTATGAAAAAAAAAAAAATCTTTTGCAGGTGAGGTTAAAATGAGGTTCTGTTATCTATATTAATAAAAACTTGTCGGATATACCAATCCCAAAACTTTCTTCTATATCCAAAACTTTCTTACATGTTAATGTTTCAAAATTCACTATCACACTGCCAAAAAAAAATCAATATTCTTCGTCATTCTGTTGTACGTCAGCTGCATGCGAATTGTCAGGTTACCTGGATGCGAGCAGCCGATGTATTATAGTAAACTATGAAAAGTTCTTCAGGCCTGTACTGTCAGGAAAAGATAGCCTCCCTCTTACTTAGTTTTGAGATTTTAGCTAATTCTACTGACAATACACAAAGCTAAAATGCGCGGAACCCGATTACAGAAGATTCATTCCCAGTTCTTCTCAATATTGAATTTGAATTCGACAAATTAGACAGACATAGTCAAGTTGGCTTCATATATGGCAACGTATTTTTATCGCCAAATTTGGTGATATTTCACCAATTGTTGCCAAGCTTGGCGAAAATTTTATGTTGGTAAATATAAATATATAGTATTAAGGATGTAAGTGCTGAAACGATGGTTACAAAAATGAAAGAAAATTTGGCGAAACCATTTTCACTAAAACTCATAAATTAAACCCGTTTATGGAGGAATCCTGCTTTATTGTTTCAGATTGTCAGCTACCCTATAATTTAAAACTGCTATATCTCAGCCATTTTTTAAGATTTTGTCATTTTGCACTTTAAAAGAGTGAGAGGTTTCTGCCCATTTTCAGAGCTGCCAACTGCTACGAAAAAATCGTAGTTGCTACGATTTTGAGCCACAAACTACGATGCTACGAAAATATGTCTAAAACTACGATTTTCTGCAAAAAAAAAACGCGAATTTTGTCACAGGATCACTCGAAAAATCACGAATTTCATCACAGGATCGTGCGAAAAATAATGAATTTCGTCACAGGATCGAGCTAAGAAATGCGAATTTCGTTACAGGATCGCTGAAAAAACGCGAATTTCGTCAAAAAATTGGTGGGAAAAGCAAATTTCGCCAAAGTATCGCCAAAAAAAACGTGAATTTCATTCAACTGATTGCTGAAAAAATGCGAATTTCGTCAAAAGATCGTTCAGGGGTGATTCTGGTCCGAATTTTCCGAAAAATTAAGGCAATGATTTCCGAAGAAAAAAAATTATGTCATAAATCCGAAAATTCGGACATTAAATGTATCGGTATTTCGGCAAATGATCGCCCAAAAAAATCAATCTTGTCTTTTGTTCGAAGAAAAGTCGCCAATTTTGTCAAAGGATCGCGGGAAAAATGTGACTTTCGTCAGAGAAGCGTGAAAAATGGCAAATTTCGTTAAAAGATTGCGAAAAAGCAGCAAATTTTGTCAACAGATCGCGGGAAAAACGTGACTTTTGTCAGAAAATCACGAAAAAAACGGCAAATTTCGTCAAAAATATTGCGAAAAACAACAAATTTCGTCAAAAGATCACGAAAAAATGGTAAATTTCGTCATAAACATTGCAAAAAACGGCAAATTTCGTCAAAAACATTGCGAAAAATAACAAATTTCGTCAAAAGATCGCGAAAAAACGACAAATTTTTGTCAACAGATCGCGGGAAAAACGTGACTTTCGTCAGAAAATCGCGAAAAAATGGCAAATTTCATCAAAAACATCGCGAAAAACGGCAAAATTCGTCAAAAGATCACGAAAAAACAACAAATTTCGTGAATAACATTGCGAAAAACAGTAAATTTCGTAAAAAGATCGTGAAAAAAAGGCAAATTTCGTCAAAAGATCACGAAAAAACGACAAATTTGAGAAAATCGCAAAAAAAACCGGCAAATTTCGTCAAAAACATCGCGAAAAACGGCAAATTTCATGAATAACATTGCGAAAAATGGTAAATTTTGTCAAAAGATCGCGAAAAAACGGCAAATTGCGTCAAAAGATTGCGAAAAAACGACAAATTTTTGTCAATAGATCGCGGGAAAAACGTGACTTTCGTGAGAAAATCGCGAAAAAACAGCAAATTTCGTCAAAAACATTGTGAAAAACGGCAAATTTCGTCAAAAGATCGCGAAAAAACGACAAATTTCGTGAATAACATTGCGAAAAATGGCAAATTTCGTCAAAAGATCGCGAAAAAACGGCAAATTTCGTCAAAAGATCGCGAAAAAAGGACAAATTTTTGTCAACAGATCGCGGGAAAAACGTGACTTTCGTGAGAAAATCGCGAAAAAACGGCAAATTTCGTCGAAAACATCGCGAAAAAACGACAAATTTCGTCATAAACATTGTGAAAAACGGCAAATTTTGTCAAAAGATCGCGAAACGACAAATTTTTGTCAGCAGATCGCGGGAAAAACATTACTTTCATGAGAAAATCGCGAAAAAATGGCAAATTTCGTCAAAAACATCGCAAAAAATGGCAAATTTTGTCAAAACATCGCAAAAAGACGACAAATTTCGTGAATAACATTGCGAAAAAATGGCAAATTTCGTCAAAAGATCGCGAAAAAATGGCAAATTTCGTCAAAAGATCGCGAAAAAACGACAAATTTCGTCATAAACATTGCGAAAAACGGCAAATTTCGTCAAAAACATCGCGAAAAACGACAAATTTCGTGAATAACATTGCGAAAAATGGCAAATTTCGTCAAAAGATCGCGAAAAAACAGCAAATTTCGTCAAAAGATTGCGAAAAAATGAAAAATTTTTGTCAACAGATCACGGGAAAAACGTGACTTTCGCGAAAAAACGGCAAATTTCGTCAAAAACATCGCGAAAAACAGCAAATTTCGTCAAAAGATCGCAAAAAAATGACAAATTTCGTGAATAACATTGCGAAAAATGGCAAATTTCGTCAAAAGATCGCGAAAAAACGGCAAATTTCGTCAAAAGATCGCGAAAAACGGCAAATTTCGTCAAAAGATCGCGAAACGACAAATTTTTGTCAACAGATCGCGGGAAAACGTGACTTTCGTCGGAGAATCGCGTAAAAACGGCAAATTCCGTCAAAAACATTGCAAAAAACGGGAAATTTCGTAAAAAATATCAGAAAAAAACGCACATTTTATCAACAGATCTCGAAAAAAACTGCAAATTTCGTCAAAAGATCGCGAAAAATGCAAATTTCGTCAAAGGGACGCAAAAAAAGTGGTGGGAGTGGAGTGGACACCCTGGTTGTATCAGCTTACTCGACCTGATGAAGGACTCTAACTCAGACATTTTTCTTTGGAAGATACACCCGTAGTTCCATCACCCCCTGCCCCAACCGCCTTGGAATCTTTCAGAAAATTCACTGTGAAGTTCAGAAATTTAGCATAGGAGTGGACAGAGCATTAATTGAATAGGAATAATTATGTTTAATCAATCCCACCCGCAACAAAAAAATTAGCAAAAACAAAAGAGTCTCCTACTTTGTGTGCTTATGGTTATACACATGCGTTTAATTGATTAGTATTTGCTCGCTTAAAATTTACAGTGTAAAAAACACCCACCAACCAACCAACCTTCAGATAAATTTGAATTTGGTGTGCTACTATTTCTCATTTTCAAAGGTTGGGCAGGTTTGCATTTTATATTATTCAGGTTTCCTCAGAAATTTTTTTGTCAGAATTAAAAGTTTAATATTTATAAATGTCAGAAATTAAATTGACAATCGCTATAATGGGAGGCCCTTTGTTCATTTAGAAAGATTTTCATTTAATAAATATAAAATCAAACAAATTCTATGTTCGTTTGTAAAACAGACTAGAGCATGTGTAGGACATCCAGTGTACACAAGACCGGCTAAATGCAGTGGGGTCCTCAACTCTTAAGTTAGTTTGGATAGATTTGCATTTAAAAATATAAAATTATACAATTTAATGCTGTTTTTTATTACACCATTTTGCAATGTCCCATAATCTATTGACAGATTGGGTATGACTTCTAGTGTTAGTGTCAACAAAATTATATATTTGTGATTTACTGTGTAGACAGCATCTCAGAATTCATTATCTCCCATAGCCTGTGAAGATAATACTCCCATCAGCTACATTTTTCGCAATTGTGGCCTTAGTTTTAGCTGTACAATTGGGAATAGCATTAAGGAAACATCCTTTTGTTTCACGACATAAACCACCTAATACCCATTGAGTGGGAAGATGATGTTCTACATTGTTTTTCTTCTGGTGAATAGACCTTTCATCTACTTCTTCAATTTTATTCAGTCCACCAATTTTTCTATTTGGTTGGAAACACAAAGTATTGGCACATACTTCTCTCATATAGCTGTTCCAGTCCACTGCCATAATGTCGTTCATTTGGAGTTAGAGCTCACAAAACTGAATCGAAGTCAGTTCTTCTCACCACAAATATATAAATATAAATCTTAAAACATTAAGAAAAGGCAACCACTATGCTTCACACCATGTTTTCTTTCATATTCTTATGCTTTCTTGTGCATGATTTTAAGCTACATCTCCACTACAGATGAAATAATTAACTCATTCATAATTTTATTTAATGTTTTTTTAAACAAAAAGTTTCTTTATGTACAATTCCGTAGTCCTGAAACAATTTTATCCTCGTCATCAGGTAACTGCCAAATGGTAAGGTAAAATCAGTTTCAGCATTAGCAAAAAATGTAGGTTATAACTTAATAAAAAATATTTTTGATTCTAAAAATAGCAAATTTATATTTTGTATGGTTATGATTAAATTTTAAAAAAATGATTCTCTTTCAATAAATAGTAAGTTTCTTTATGTACAATTCCATAGTCCTGAAACAATTTTATCCTCGTCATCAGGTAACTGCCAAATGGTAAGGTAAAATCAATTTCAGCATTAGCAAAAAATGTAAGTTATAACTTAATAAAAAATATTTTTGATTCTAAAAATAGCAAATTTATATTTTGTACGGTTATGATTAAATTTTAAAAAAATGATTCTCGTTCAATAAATAGTGAGTCACAATGTTTGGCACGGTTTGCAATAAAAATCTGTTGCATGGTCTAGATTGAAATAAATAGCGCATTAGCATACATTTTGGCATGGTGTTTAACAGAAAAATACTGCAAAAAGTTGGTCATTAGTTAATAATTGGTTATAATTAAGAATGTATTCTACTTATGGAGAGAGGGATGTTTGATTCTTTGACATATGAGTAATTTTTCTACTTTAGTGGTGATTATGTTCCAGTACCTTAGCATAATTAAAAAATTAAGGATAGACTTATTTATTTATTTATTTTTTTGACTTATATAATCAAGTGCAGTTGATTTTTCATTTCTGAGTACTTTTTTTAAGTGAATTTGAATAAAGCTGTTAAATCATACTTTCTTGTATAAAATGATTTTAATGAAATTACTTTCATTTCATTTAGGCATTTTTGATGTCATTCAGATATGCATCAACTATGCGGAAAGTGGTGTCTGTATATAGAGAGTGGATTCAGAAGAATGTAAGTGTACAAATTGATTATAAATACTTTATTTTGTTATGAGGGACATTTGCATGAATTGAATTTTCAATAAAAATTTAATTGGTTTTGTTTGATTTCAGAGTTCTGAAAAGCCATTGTTTTTAGAAGATCCAGTTTTATCATCCAGGGAAACAAAAGAAGATGCAGTAGACGGCTGTGTTAGCTCCAAGACCTCTGTTTGTGTAAGTAGTTAAAATCTGTTATTATTGTTTACTAGCAGGGAAGACCAAGCTATGGTTGGTCAAAATTAGCTTTGAGTTCAAATATCATGACCCATGACTAAACTGACCTACTAATCAAATTTTCTCGAACATGTGACCAAGCCCAATTGTCTTCTCGTGCCCGAAACCCGTAGGATAAAAACTTAGTCAAAATAGTCTGAGCCGTTTTTTAGATAAATTTAGTTTGACCCACTAATCAGATTTTCTCAAGCATGTGACCTAGCCCAACGATTTTCTCATGCCCAAAAACCATAGGATACAAAATTTAGTTTAAATCGTCTGAGCCATTTTTAAGATAAAGATAGCTTGACCCATAATGACCTATGACCAAAATGACCCACTAATTGAAATGTTTTGAACATGTGACCTAGCCCAATAGTCTTCTCGTTCCCTAAAACTGTAGGATACTAAATTTAGTTCAAATCCTCTGAGCCATTTTTAATTTAAAAATAGCTTGACCCATGATGACTCATGACCAAAATGACCCACTAATCTAATTTTCTCGAACATGTGACCTAGCCCAACAGTCTTCTCGTGCCCGAAAACTATAGGATGCAAAATTGAGTTTAAATAGTCTGAGCTGTTTTCTACGATAAAATTAGCTTGACCCACAGTGACCCAAAAATGACCGACTAATCGAATTTTCTCAGACATGTGACCTACCCCAATGATTTTCTCGTGCCCGAAACTTGCAGGATACAAAATTTTATCAAAATCGTTAAAGCCATTTTTTAGATAAAATTAACTTGACCCGCATTGACCCAAAAATGGCCCACTAATTAAAAGTTCTTGAACATGTGACCCAGCCCAATAGTCTTCTCGTGCCTGAAAATGGTAGGATACAAAAATTAGTCAAAATCATTTGAACCGTTTTTTTTTTTTAGATACAATTAGCTTGACTCTGACCCATGGTGACCCAAAATGATCCACTAATCGAATTTTCTCGAACATGTCACCTAGCCCAATGGTTTTTTGGTGCTCTAAAACGGTAGGATACAAAATTTCGTCAAAATTGTTAGAGTCGTTTTTAAGATAAAATTTGCATATATATCAGGCATGAGATTCTTCCGCGGTTTTCCGCTTTTTTGTCATTTCCCATTTTCCGCTTTTTCAACATGAAATCACTTAAAAATCGTGAAAAAAAACACTATTTTCGTCAAAGGATCGCTGAAAAAACGTGAATTTCGTCAAACAAAATCTTGTGAAAAACGTGAAAATTCCCAAAAGTTCGCAAGCAAAACGCGAAATTCACTAAAGATCGTGAAAAAACGTGAATTTCATCAAAAGATCGCTGAAAAAACTCTAATTTCGGCAAAAGATTACTGAAAAAACGCGAATTTCACCAAAGGATCGCTGAAAAAACGCAAATTTCGTCAAAGGATCGTGTGAAAACATGAAAATCGCCGAAAGATTGTGGGAAAAATGTGAAGATCGCCGAAAAAATGCGGAATTCGCTTAAAGATCACCGAAAAAAACATGGAATTCGCTTAAAGACACCGAAAAAAACACAAATTTTGTCAAAGAATCCCTAGAAGAGCGCGATTTTTTCCAAAGAATCGCTGAAAAAACACAAATTTCATCAAAAGATCGCTGAACAAATGTGAATTTCGTCAAAAGATCGCTGAAAAATGCAAAATTTACCAAACGATTGCTGAAAAAATGTGAATTTCGCCAAAGGATCGCTGAAAAAACACGAGTTTTGTCAAAGAATCGTGTGTAAAATGCGAAAATCGCCAAAAGATCAATGAAAAAATGCAGAAATCGCCAAAAGATCACTGAGAAAAAACAAAATTCGCTTAAAGATTGTGAAAAAAACATGAATTTCGTCAAAAAATCGCTAAAAGAGTGCCATTTTCGCCAAAGGATCGCTGAAAAAATGCAAATTTCGCTAAATAATTGCGAAAAAATGCAAAAATTTCCAAAAGATCGCTGTAAAAACATGAATTTCGCCAAAAAATTGCTGAAAAAAAAAAACGTGAATTTTGCCAAAGGATTGCTGAAAAAACACGAATTTCATCAGAATTTACTGCATTAGGTTAAAAGATTGAAACCAAATTTCTTTTAGTAATGTAGAAAATTCACCATGAAAAGTGAAAACAAATTAAATTAAAAAAAATCTATTCCAAAAATCGAAAAACTGGCTTCAAGCTGGCTTGTAAAAATAATCTGAAATCTGGACTAACCATGGCACTGACTAGTTAGTTGGAGTCAATGATAATGTCCTTAGAAAATCGTTTTAATTCCTTAAAATCTTATTTTTTATTTTAAAAAAGAGCTAAATTGGTGTAATATATATATTAAAAAAAAATATTTTTTTAAATAGCAATTATAATACTTGTTGCACGTGAAATTCATAACTATTATTGCTCAAACGTCATTCGCACAGTTTTCAGCTTTTTTGCTTATCTCATCCCTGTATATATATTTTAATATATTTTAATGCCTGAGGAAGACCACTCGGCTGAGGGCGAACCCAGCCGTTGAGCGTTTAATGTCTTCCCCGGCTAGCTCCCCGGCACGCAGGGATTAAACGTGGCAGTACCCACGCAAAGCCCCACGCGACAGGTGGCAGGAACTAAAGACATACAAAAAAAAAAAAAAAAAAAAAAAATTATAATTTAATACAGGGTCTGTCGCTGGAACCAGCGTTCCTACGCGACAAGGAGCGACAGACAGGGTAGACGAAGTCCACAGGTGCGCCTGCACCAGTTGTACAGTCCGCTAATTTAGTAGAAAGGTGCAGTTCTTAGGTAAGACTGTACCAATTGTACAGTTCGTAAATGACGGCACTTGAGATGCCGTCAGTATGAGATTCCCACGCGACAAGGAGCGCCACACAATTGCGCTGGAACCCTCACACTGGATGGAGGCTGGATGCACTTCGTGTTAGATGTAACGATACGTTGCTTGCTGACCAAACTTGCGGTTCCCGATAAAAATAAATTAATTAATGGGGACTCAGCCCCTGCTAGGAAGAGAACATTACTTGCGGATGAGAGAAACAATTAAGCTGCAAAACAGCTAAATGGAGAAAGCTAAGCAGATAAAAAATGATAGAATGATTACGTTAAGGACTAAAATAAGCGAGTTATTATTATTAATTTATGGAGAAAGAAAACTGCTTTGAATGATTAAGTTATGTTAGATAGGTGTGTTAGTAATTTGTAAATTTCTGAAAGTTTATGAGTTAAGATGGGACGCGTAATTATGTTCAGCAGCCAAGAAGGAGGTGGGTTAGAAGGAGCAGGCCTAAGATGCCAAGCAACAGTCAGTGGGCAGGAGAAGTAATAATGCATGGGGGTACCACTATCGCCGCACTCGCACACATTGGTTCGTGAAATTTTAAATTTGAAGAGGTAATTTTTAAACGGACCATGCCCGGATAAGAAAGCACTTGTATAAGGAGTGAGGTTAAGTAGTTCTCTGGAAACTTTTGGAATTAGGTTGTAAGTGTGTCTACCTTTTGTGGAGGTGTCCCAGTAGATTTGCCAGTTGGGGAGTATTTTAGATTTGAGTTTTCTGCGAATAAAAGATGGGGGTACCGGAAGAGAGAAGTCTATTGATTGGCGTTTGGTGGCTTCTTTTGCAAGGTTGTCCGCCAGCTCATTGCCTGCGATACCAATGTGTGCAGTGACGTGGCCAAGGGTAACTTTTTTGTACAGTTGGTGAAGTTTAATTTTAATTTCCAGTATGAGAGGGTGTTTTGTCCGTAGGGCAAAAATTGCTTGAAGTCCAGAAAGACTATCACTGAAAATTTTTAAATTTTCCTGCGTGGGGGAGGCAGCAATCCATTCCAAAGCCTTCAGAATGGCAAACAGTTCAGCTTGATATACTGAGTTATCGTCTCCAATTCTGGAGGCCCACTCATAGGTCGGCACCCCATTTACCATGGCGCAGAAGGCTGCGGCCACGCCGGTTTCAGTGCGCGATCCATCAGTGTAGATGGTTGGATGCTGCGAGGGTCTGTGACTGTTCTTGGCGATGCATACCTGTAATTGTGATGTCTCCTCCACGGGGTGCAGGTGCCAACTTGGAACATTTCTCTGTATTATTGTTTTTGGGAAGTGTAGCATAGTAGTTGGTTCATATTCTAGGTGTTGGATTCTGTTTTTCTGGTGCTCGTATTCTAGTGATATTAGGATTGGAGGGATCCCTGTTAGTACTGTGAGTGCGTCCGTTGAGATTGTCCTATACCCTCTCACCATTTGCAGCAAGAACATCCTTTGGATCGAAACCAACTTTTCTTTGACTGCCTTGGTGAGATTTCCTCCCCAGACGCCCACACAGTAAAAGAGGATCCGTTCTATGATTGCGTGGTACCAGATTTTTAACATTGCAGGTTTAATTCCCCAAGACTTAGAAGTTAATCTGCGTGCATTGTGTTGATACTTAGTTAGTTTTGTCTTGAGGGTGTTGATGTGTTCCGTCCAGCTCCTGTGTTCGTCTATGACGATTCCTAGTAATTTAAGGTGTGTGACATGTGAAACGCTTTTCCCATAAATTCTCATTATGGGTTTGCGCTTAAGCTTCTTAGGTTTTGCGAATGTTAGGGATTGTGTTTTGTCTGTAGAGAGCTGGAGGTGGAGACGTTCCAAAAGTTGACAAAAGACCGGGAGAGCTCGAGCTGCCGAGTTTTCCAGGTCCAAACGCCTGCGGCCCGAGAGTACAAAGCTGAAGTCATCGGCGAAGGCATACAGGATGAATCCCAATTTTTCTAACTCTCCTAAAAATATATTTGCAATAATTAGCCAAAGGATTGGCCCAAGGCAGGAGCCCTGAGGACAACCCTTCTGCAATTGGTGTACTGAGGACCCAGAGCCCCAGTTTATAAATATACTCCTATTGCTTAGATAAGATGCGATGACTCCCGCTATGTTGCCCGGGCAGTGAATCTCTATTAGTTGTAACAAAATGTCCCGCCACTCCGCATTATCAAAAGCACCTTTGATATCGAGGGAGACGAGCGAGGTATAGTTGCCTTCCTCTATGCTTTTTGTGCATGTAGAAAGGATGTCAAATAGGGCCTTGTCATATGACCGACCCTCTCTGAATCCATACTGCCTGTGGTGGAGTAGATTGTTGCTTTCCAGGAAGTGAACTAGTCTGATGACTACTAGTTTCTCCAGGAGTTTTCCTAGAGTTGGAAGCAAACAAATCGGACGGTATGATGTGGGTTCAGAGGCATCCTTTCCTTGTTTGAGGAAGTATACCACTTCGCCCTGTCTCAAAGTGAGCGGGAAGTAATTGTGCTTAAGGCACAGGTTGGCCCAACTGGTGAAAACACCGGGTATAATTTTGTGAGTGAGTTTTAGGATTTTGAAATCCACACAGTCTGGGCCTGGGGCTTTTTTGTCATTTAATGTTTTGAGTGCATTTGCTATTTCAGATTTTGAAAAGTGTTTATCTGGAGGTGAGTCGAAACGTAGGTCTGAGTTATCTATGTTTGGATATTGAGATGGGCCGAAAAGGGTTGTCGTGAGGTGCTCCATATTATGCTGTCTGGATGATCTGCTAGGCGGCAGTTCGAGCTTTATTTCGTCAGGCGTGAAGTACTTGATGTATTTAAACACTTAGGTAATTAAATGAAGCAAGCAGAGCATAAGCACAAGTGGTGCGTTTATGCTGTAATTGACCATGGTTTTATAATGTTCAAAAGCGAAATAAAGATAACTAAAAGTTTCTAAAATATTAATGAAATAATAACAGACAAAAGGAATTAAACTCAACAAGATTTATTCAAATTACTAAGTTCAGAATAAAATACATATTTCCAATATTCCAGAGTAAAAACGATATCACATTACCATTCAATCTATATTTGCATTTATCAAAACAGAATGCTTAAAAACTTACACAGTATATCTTGAGACCATTAAACATACATCTCATATTCTGGATGTGAAAACTGGAGCACAGATGGAAAAGTTCATTTAACAAATTTACTTTGATTAAATTAAGTTTATTACCAGATTAACTTAAATGGGAAAAACAATTACTTTTAATTAAAGGCTTTAACAAAGATTCAAAAGAAACATATAATTTACCTTAATGATCTTTTAAATTAAATAACCTTAATCTTGTAAAAAATATATTAACATTAAATAAATTCCATTAATCTAAAACCAAAACTTTAATTAAACATAAAACAATATCTTTCCTCACTTCCTGATCCAATGACTCTATCCTTCCAAATACAACCTCCATTCATCAACTTGTCAGTAACGACCAACCGTACCTGCTCGACCACGATACAGTCGTACTTTGAACCGCCGGACAAAACATGCCACTCCAGGGTACTATCTATACTTATTAAGTAACAAGCCCAATGGCAAACGGTCTACTGATATGAAGCACTATTCGTAGAAACCCAAACCGAGCCATCGTATTTGGTGTTTCAATAGTTAAAACGGTAACAAGTAATTTCGGCTTCCGAAATTACTGATGCAAGAATAATAGACAGAACGGTGTCAACATACTTTAAATGGAATCTCGTTCTGAACTATTAAAAATATCAATAGCCTTTTGATGACATGAAAGTTAATATTATGAAAGTCTAAAAACCACAACATCAGGACAAAAAGGAAAAGCTTTACTCACTTTAAATAAAAAGCTTTATATCCAATGGAAAAACTAAATCAAAAGATATATGAAACTAGCTGCACAAAATTATAAGAAAAAGCTGCTCTTTTTATTAAATAACTATTGCTCCAAGAAGTTTCCTTTAAAAACATAATGACATCAAATGCTCCATCTCCAAAAATGAAAGACGTGGTGTTCTTTAAAAAGAAAAAGCCTCTTTACTTGCAGACCCCATTTCATCTAAAAACAGTATCTTCCATTTCAAATATAACACATCACCACTCGAATTAAAAAGCACTTCCTTAAAAACAAAACATCACTAGACTAAACACTCGTAGACGACACAAACACTAAAACAACAAACTAGACGGCTTCCAGCCAGCTGGAACATCCCAATACACGACTGCCTCTCTCTTAAATACATTACCGCCTCGTGTCAAGGTCAATGACGTAACCTCCTCATCCAGCAGCAAACAGGTCACTTCCGGCCTCCCGAAGGTACGTGACGATCGATTACGGTCACAGGTAGATACTACAGGTAATGACAGATTATCAGAGCCATCTGTCACCAGCTGCCGTAATCACTTGTATCGTGACGTAATCGATCTACCGAAAACCGCAAGAAATGAGGAGACGTGACTAATGTAAACAAGCGATAACGATGTCCACAGGAAGTGAAAAACATGATGTAGATAAAAAATGAAATAAAAGTAAATAGAAGCAAATGGAAAAACCTGAAGCGTTAGAATATATAATATGACCAAATGGTAAGTAACTAAATAAAGATATTCTTACTTTAAAACCATATGATACTAGGTCAATTAAGGTATGATTTGAATGAGTGATAAGAACTAAAAGAATTAGTAAAGGGAAAACTATCCAGTTTTTCCAACAAAGCCCCCCCTCTTATCACTCGAATGAAAATCAGACCGGCAACATGAGAAGCACGCCGAACAGGCTACCTAAAACAATTTGCACAATCAGCAAAGCCTCCCTGATCACCTATCCAATTATAACCATATTAACTGTAATCCAATTATCCTCCAATTCCAACTAAAAAAAACTAAATCCACTTAAAACTTACACGGCCAATTATCACATTACAATAATCCAACAATACAAAGCCTTCCGCATTGAAACTGCCAAAAAAAAAAAACTTCATTGGGCTCCAGTCCTCATCTATAAATATGCTATACTATTAAAAAATAAATACATATAAAATACACATATAGCACAATATATCATACATTACATTTAAAAATATTCATAACCTGCAGACATGAACTCTAAAATATCAAATATCCAAAACATGAACATCAGCTAAAATCTAGTTTATCATAGATAAACCATTTTCCAAGTATTTCAATACTTTTCCAAAAAGGTCCATTTTTATTAATGAGAAGGATCAATTCACAACTTCACTACATAAATGACATTACAATTTAATAACAGAGATAACCTCATAAATCTAATTAACCAAAAAAAAACTAACATTTTTTTTTCATATTTCACTATGCCAACAAAGAGAATCAAAATTTTCCATTCATAAATTTTTCCTAAACAAAATTTATAACACTTCATAAATCCTAAAAAAAAACCTCCAATACTTTCTCCATATCTCATACCGAATCTCTCCAAACCCTACAAACCTTACAAAACCCTACATAAATCTTTATTAAACCAAATGTATGACACTTTCTCAAACCAATGACAACATCAACTAGAACACCAATCAGATAAATTCCATACAGACACCTAAGACATGACAGCTCTACTCAAACAAATCAACCTATTTGATCTCTGCTCCCCCAAACCATTTTCACTATCTTATGCAACATTTATATATTAAATCCATAATATATTTCCGGTCATCTTTCCATCTCGATTTCCTGAACATAAAGACATCACAAATTTAAATGAGTACGATCCATTTATTCATCCCCTTACATAAAACCTATCAATCGAAATCATTTGCTTGGGCCCAAGTCTTCACACCACTCACTTCAACATAACATAGATGAATATGACCAACGGATAATTATCAAACCATTTTAAAAATTCAACAACAACTATTTTAAACTATTTTCAAATTTAAATAAGGAGCATAACCAAAACCATTTTCTGATCTGTACTCCCAACACTCTTATTTCAAAAGAAAACACTCCAGAAGAAGAATCATGACCAGGCAATTTCAACCTTAAGCACTCAGCATATCTAACATAATCTCAAAAGCTCCTAAAATAGTCATTTCAACACCGTTTTATGCTAAGCCTCATAAAAACAAACTGGGAAAGACCTAAAAAAATACTCCCCCATCTGATTAAACTGAAACTTTATTTCCTAAAACAGAATGATCTAAAAAATATATATATACCCGGCCATTTCCTCCTCAATGTTATATCTTATTAAACCTCAAGAGACTACAAAACAAGATACCTAAAAATAGCTGCCATTCTTCAGTATCAGCCAGGGCTACTAACTTGATGTTACATTATTCAACTATCTTGAAGTCAAAAAAAAAAAAATTTTCTTCCTTATATGTGATACCTCCAGAAACTTGATCAAGGCTTCTAACATTTGCAACCTAAAAACAAATGCCTTTTACCTAATCAATACACTGGATAACAGAAAATTCACCATCCTTGACTTCTTTGAACAATGACACCCTAAAATCACCCAAAATCTGCATATTCAGTTCTAATACAATCTACATTATCCCTTAAACAAAAATCCAGTTCCAATCAATCCTAACACAATTTTCAAATGTTTCTTAAAAATTCCTAACACAATTTTCTAACATGGTTCTAACACAGTTTTCTTACAAAAAAAAACATCTAAAACTATTGAAAATTTTCATAACACTTCCTAACACAAATCAAAAATTTTCCAATGTCACCGAGATATTTTCCTTACACTTTCCAACACAAAAAAAAAAAAAAAAATTCCTTACATTTTAACATAACAATTTCCTTACACAATCTGATATATCCTAACACTAACTAACATTTGATATACTACAGCCACAAAACTTCTATAACAACCAAAAAAATTTTCAACATAACCTAAAACTCAACATGCATGTCCTCACCATATCTACAGGGGATGTATTCCATAAAAGATCCATCACATTTCAGGATACTGACATTACCACCTTAAAAGAAATGTATTATCCCGAAAAAGTAATCCTCACAAAAACACCCCTTCTGCAAGTGAAACACACTAAAAGTTGATAACTCAATAAAATCAATATCTATAAAAATAAATAAATATATATTTTAAATAAAATTTAACAAAAATTTCATAAAACATAAAAATACCATTATTAAATTAAACATAACTCTTTGAAGGTGTATATAAAAATATATATTCATTGAAAAAAAAAAAATGCTTGTATATCTAAGTTTAAACAACATTGCATTTAAAAGCAATACTCCTGATCCAATATACAGGACTCCATTTTCCTAACACATGGAATTATCCAATTGGAATCAAGATTTTTAACAATTTAAACTTTTAGATCAAAATTTACTTTAACATTATGACTTTAAAATTTAATTCAAATTTACTAAAAAAAAAACTGTATATGGACATAAGTTTAACAAAAGTTTACTGATTTATCTCTAAAGAAAAACTTTTACCTAAAAAAAATTATGAATGTTTAATTTTAAACTGTTTAAAACTATTTATTACATTTTACAGTTTAAACACCTTCAGAAAAAAAACTAATAAAACTTTAACATTTAAGAAACACCAGCCGTAGCTATCTTAACACTTTAAAATTCCAACTTCTGTTAACCTCACTCATATGTTAACCTTCCAAAAAATATGGAAAAACAGTTCTTCCCTAAAAAAAAATTTTCAAAACACATCATAATACTTTGACCATTCCCAAAAAAAATTTACTCTAACATATTACACATGCAGACAATTTCTATAAGTTTTATTTAAAAACCATCATCAATTTCACCCACTGTCTTAATAAAAGCTTCAGCTGAATTATATTAACAATAACACTTATAATTAAAAATTCATTAACTTCAAAGAATTTTTCATCAAAATACAAAAAAAAATTCAACAATTTTCAAATTATCTTAACAATATTGAAAAACGGATTTCAAAATAATCTCGGATAACAACATTTAGCTTTAATGGCTGAATTAAAAGCATTTAAATTTAAAACTTTCATAATTAAAAAATATCAAATTAGTCAAAAAAAAACTAGATTCACTTTTACAAATGAATTTAACCTTAGTAAAAAAAATTTCAAAAATTTATCAGGCCAATAATATATCCCTTATCTTTACCTTATCTTAAAGACTTTTACTAACACTTAACACAAAAAAAATTTCAATCTTTAAATATTAAAAGGATTTACTATGCATAAAAAAATTTAGAATACCTTAACAGCTCTTAAATATATAAGATTCAGCCTTAAAAAAATTTATATTTATAACTTATTTAAAAAAACTTTAATACAAGTAGGTGACTTCAAAACTTTAAACCCTTTACCACTATGCAAAAAAATTTCAATATCAAAACAACATGGCATAGAATCATTAATATTCATTAAAAAAAATTTACAGACGGTCACTTATACTTGATCACAGACTTGATACATTTAGTCATGTTTAAACCATAGTCCTAAAAAAAAATGCTGATGCTCAGTTCTAAAATCAGAGTCCACACAAAACAAACATCTTCTTTCTACTATAATGATGTTCACATCTCAAGAATCATAAGGAATCACAAGTCCACCAGGTAAAGTGGCCCAGACGCTGCCACTGCTTAAGCACATTCACCACTTTAAAAACAAAGTTGACTGGCACTGTAGATTATAATCCAGCACAAAGATTTCACAATAAAGAATGGTGATGCATTTCCAAAGAAAACAATCTTTTACAACCTTATACACTTTCTTTATCTCTCAAGAGAAATATGCACTTTACTTTAACAACACGTCTTTCAGACAAGGATTCATCCACAAAAAGCACCAAATCTTCCTTTAAATCACTTCACTAATAGCACTTTTATGACTTTCATTTACTTATATAAAGGCACCTCGTGACAGCACATGATCCATACCATTTAAATATTGCAGCTTTATAAGTTTAGAAAAAACAACCTCAGATAGCTCCTTAAATTTGAATTGGAGAAAAAAATTCTGAATAGAAACAGAAAACCTTTAAACAAATTTCAAAAACTTCTTAAAAATTATTATAGCAAACATGCTACCAGCCCCCCCATCTCAAAGCTCAATTATTGAAATGAGACAACTGGAGGACTTTTATAATCCAAGACTGAAAAATTGAAAAAAACATCCTTAAAAGTATAACTAACGAAAATCAGCTTCTAAACAATCCATGGCCTCAGGCCCATAACCTTGATGTATTTAAACACTTAGGTAATTAAATGAAGCAAGCAGAGCATAAGCACAAGTGGTGCGTTTATGCTGTAATTGACCACGGTTTTATAATGTTCAAAAGCGAAATAAAGATAACTAAAAGTTTCTAAAATATTAATGAAATAATAACAGACAAAAGGAATTAAACTCAACAAGATTTATTCAAATTACTAAGTTCAGAATAAAATACATATTTCCAATATTCCAGAGTAAAAACGATATCACATTACCATTCAATCTATATTTGCATTTGTCAAAACAGAATGCTTAAAAACTTACACAATATATCTTGAGACCATTAAACATACATCTCATATTCTGGATGTGAAAACTGGAGCACAGATGGAAAAGTTCATTTAACAAATTTACTTTGATTAAATTAAGTTTATTACCAGATTAACTTAAATGGGAAAAACAATTACTTTTAATTAAAGGCTTTAACAAAGATTCAAAAGAAACATATAATTTACCTTAATGATCTTTTAAATTAAATAACCTTAATCTTGTAAAAAATATATTAACATTAAATAAATTCCATTAATCTAAAACCAAAACTTTAATTAAACATAAAACAATATCTTTCCTCACTTCCCGATCCAATGACTCTATCCTTCCAAATACAACCTCCATTCATCAACTTGTCAGTAACGACCAACCGTACCTGCTCGACCACGATACAGTCGTACTTTGAACCGCCGGACAAAACATGCCACTCCAGGGTACTATCTATACTTATTAAGTAACAAGCCCAATGGCAAACGGTCTACTGATATGAAGCACTATTCGTAGAAACCCAAACCGAGCCATCGTATTTGGTGTTTCAATAGTTAAAACGGTAACAAGTAATTTCGGCTTCCGAAATTACTGATGCAAGAATAATAGACAGAACGGTGTCAACATACTTTAAATGGAATCTCGTTCTGAACTATTAAAAATATCAATAGCCTTTTGATGACATGAAAGTTAATATTATGAAAGTCTAAAAACCACAACATCAGGACAAAAAGGAAAAGCTTTACTCACTTTAAATAAAAAGCTTTATATCCAATGGAAAAACTAAATCAAAAGATATATGAAACTAGCTGCACAAAATTATAAGAAAAAGCTGCTCTTTTTATTAAATAACTATTGCTCCAAGAAGTTTCCTTTAAAAACATAATGACATCAAATGCTCCATCTCCAAAAATGAAAGACGTGGTGTTCTTTAAAAAGAAAAAGCCTCTTTACTTGCAGACCCCATTTCATCTAAAAACAGTATCTTCCATTTCAAATATAACACATCACCACTCGAATTAAAAAGCACTTCCTTAAAAACAAAACATCACTAGACTAAACACTCGTAGACGACACAAACACTAAAACAACAAACTAGACGGCTTCCAGCCAGCTGGAACATCCCAATACACGACTGCCTCTCTCTTAAATACATTACCGCCTCGTGTCAAGGTCAATGACGTAACCTCCTCATCCAGCAGCAAACAGGTCACTTCCGGCCTCCCGAAGGTACGTGACGATCGATTACGGTCACAGGTAGATACTACAGGTAATGACAGATTATCAGAGCCATCTGTCACCAGCTGCCGTAATCACTTGTATCGTGACGTAATCGATCTACCGAAAACCGCAAGAAATGAGGAGACGTGACTAATGTAAACAAGCGATAACGATGTCCACAGGAAGTGAAAAACATGATGTAGATAAAAAATGAAATAAAAGTAAATAGAAGCAAATGGAAAAACCTGAAGCGTTAGAATATATAATATGACCAAATGGTAAGTAACTAAATAAAGATATTCTTACTTTAAAACCATATGATACTAGGTCAATTAAGGTATGATTTGAATGAGTGATAAGAACTAAAAGAATTAGTAAAGGGAAAACTATCCAGTTTTTCCAACAGTACTTGCCTGAGAAAAATTTTTGTGCTGTGCCGAAAGGATCTGTTTGGTTGCTGCAGAAGTTCCTCCAGGCCGTTGTTCGTGCATCCAGAACACTGCGTTTGTATTTTGCCGAAAGGTGTTTGTATTTGGCACTTAGATCGCGGAAGTATTCGGTGTCTTGGTCTGTGTTGCGCAGTGCTTTAAGTTTTTTACGAAGTGCCGTGAGATGGTTTCTTTTCGTTTTGAGGTCGGATGTCCAGAAAGAAAAAATAGGTGTTCTTCGAGTGTTTTTGAGTCTAAAGGACGCTCGCGCTGCTGTTTGCATGGTTTTGATTAGTGTGGATGTAAATTCGTTAAGTTGTGCTGTGTTTGAAACGTCCTTTATCTGACTGGTGAGGAGTGATTTTTGTGTTTTGATAATGTGGGTAAATTTTTTGAAGTTGCCTCGGGTTGTGTTAAATCTACGCTGTGTTGTATAGAGTGGTGTAATTTCGAACCCAAATTCTATGTATTTGTGATCCGAGGCGGTGTGAACATCTGAAACACGCCAATGTCTGATTTTTTGGAGTGCTTTGGAATTCACCAAGGTGTGATCAGGGAAGCCCTGAGCTATTATCTCACCTCTGATGTTTGTTTTGACAAAGGTGTGTGATGTGTTGTCTATGTTAGCTAGGGATAGTTTATGGATTGTCAGATGTTCAATAAGGGTATCCCCACGAAGGCTTTCATGATCGTAACCCCATAAGGTGGAGCTAGCGTTGAAATCACCTCCGCAGATAAAGAATAGCCTTTGCGTGATAAGTGAGCTCCACTCCTCGAGGGAATCTTCAAAGTTTGTTTTGGGTGCTGCATAGGTGGAACCAACAATTAGTTTGCCCTCCTTTGCAGTAATTGTGACAAATGCACAGTGCATGCCTGTGTAGAGATGTGAGTATTGTAGTGATGTGTTCTGGATTACTAGATGTGCACTCTTTGCTTTGGATGAGAAGATAGCCCAAGATGTGGGTATGTCCCCAAGAGTACCATCCGGCCCGCAGTATGCGTCCTGTAGCAGGGCTATATCTATTTTATTATCGATTAGATGCGCCTTAAGGGCCGCATTTGCCACTTTGCAGTGGTTAAGGTTGATTTGTAGAATTTTGATGTGGCCGAAAGGGGGGGGTCCTCTGGATTGGAGGGGGACGGAGAAGACATTGCACAGATAATAAAAATAAATTAACTAACAAGCTAAAGATAATAAGCAATAAGATTTCACTTACTAGATTAAGTTTTAATTTGTTTACCGTGAGTTGCGTGTAACTCACGCGGGAACCGCTCAGCTGATCCATTGGTGGCCTGAAGGGGTTTGGAAGATTGGGCGAGCGGGAGTACGGATGGAAGTAGGGGAACCAAAAGTTACTCCATTCATCCTGGTGTTGAGTCTGCAGTGGGGGGATTCCCTCTGGTGGGGGTCTCGAGGTGCTGCGTTCTTGTGGTCGTGATGATGTGTTTCTGTCTTGGCGTAGTGGTGGCTGTGGCTGTGGCTGTTATGTTGGGTTTCTCAGTGTGGGTGGTGTTGGTGATACTGGGGCAAATTCCTCATCCAGACGTCTTCTGAGGGTTGCATATTTTTCCCTGTATGTGGGGCAAGATGAGTCCGACGCCTGGTGTTTGGTGTTGAAATGTGCCCCTTGTTCTTCATTGTAGAATTTGCAGTTTACGCAACTGGGGGACTTTGCGCAGTTGGGGTTGGCATGTTCTTCTCCACAGTTGACGCAAGAGTGTGCGACGCTCGGGCAATGCTTTTCTACGTGTGTTAGTGCCTGGCATTTACGACATCGGGGTACTGTGGTGTGTGGCCGGAGCTTGTGAGTGTTAAGTCCTATAGTGAGCCCCCCGTCTGTAATGATGGAGTGTCCCAAGGTTTTCGGTAGAAGCAGGATCACGTCTTTGGTAGTCTCATCTCTTCTGTTGGGGAGCTCCTTTAGGACTGTTATTTCCTGTGTTGTGATCTCGTAGTGTGCTGTAATTGCTTCCTTGAGTTTTTCTTCTGTTATTGTGGTGTTGATGTCTAAGAGGATCATTTTCTGTTGTGGGAGTGACTTGCGTACTACACTGAGTGTCTTGTTGAGTTGTCTGTGTTGCTGGATGTCGTTTTGTAGTATTTTTAGGTCGTTATTGGTCTTGCATTCTATTTCGATTTGGTTTCTCTTGCGTGTGATCTTGTTGGGGTGAATTGGGGCTATGTATGATGTTTTCTGAAGTGTTGTGTCTATATCTTTGGCGCTGATGTCATGTACTCCCTTGATTATTAATGTATTTCTTGTGCTGTGGTTGGGGAGTTTTTTCCTGCGTGGCTTCTGTGCTACTTGGCTGTATGAAGGTGATGAATCTTTGTCTTGGTGGGATTCCGATGTTGCATCTATGTCGTCTGCCAGGCACTCTTGTGTTGATGGTCTTTTGTTGACTGCTGTGTTTATGGCGTCGATGATGGCTGTGGTGTCGGGGAATTTGTGGAGTAACTGTTGATAATTGTTTCTGGCTTCATGTAGTTGCTCTTCCAAGTGGTGGATTCTTGCACTGAGCTTCGCGTTTTTACGTGTGATTTCTTCCATTTCTTGTTGTGTGGTTGTGTCAATTTCGTCTATGATTTTGAGATTTGTCTTGAGCGTTGGGATCATTTTGGGGTCTGGAAGGTAGTTCTCGTTTAGTCTTTTTACGATCTTGAAGATGATTTGTCTGGAGTGTTTGGTGACGCCGGCTATTGTGTGTGCATGTTCTGGGTTAGAGGCCAAAGAGCAATTACTAGCTGCTCGACTAAGAGTTTGTTCGGGGTGCAAAAATACCACTTCTTCCGATTTTGCTGTCTCGTCAACTTTACTCATGGCTGAAGTTATGGCAAATACTAACTAAGAATATTATAACGTTTGAGAGAGAAAATAACAAAACTGACAGACCTTTGGGCACTAGCGACATCTGCTTCTTCCAGGCCACCATGTCTCGACCATTGTGCAGCACGTTTCTGTAAATTAGGAGAGAGTAGAGGGGGATGTTTGCCATGCAAAGCAAGGGGGAGGGAAATGGACTAGATGAGTGGCAGCTTTGAGCTTTCGAGGTGAGGCGGGAAAGTAGGGAAGGGGAACTTTAAGTGAGGAAGGGAAGAAAATATAAATGAAGAAAGGAGGCGGAGCCAGAACTGTGGCCGATGCTAGCTAGACTGGGGCCGGGCTGGAGAGGGACACCGGACCAGGCTGGGGAGAGGGAGAACAAAATACTAAAGACGAAATGAAGGTAACTGGTGAAAGGGGTAAGAATAGATTTGTGCACAATAAAAATGGAAAGATGAAAGTTGGGAACGAGTTAGATGCTGATCTCAAATTTCCTGCAGAAAAGAGTAAGTCTAAATAAGGAGATTTTAGAAACATAGATAATTAGTGGCAAGTTAAAAACAATGCCAAACTGAAAGTGTACAAAAATGATTGGGTGGGGAAGCAGGTATAACATGAAAGTTGATTTTTGTGTGAAGTACTTGTCTTAGCCGGATTTGCGAGGGGAAGAAAGAGTGTAGACATTGGATGAAAAACTCGAAATAACTCAATAAATTTACATGTAAAGTTTGAAATTTTTGAAAAGTAGAAGAGAAAATTGTGTTTGATTAGGAATCCAGTTTATTTGATAATCGTATGAGTGGAAAGTTACGATTAAAAAAAAAAAACTTTCTTTAAACTGTTCTCTAAAAAAAAAAAAAAACCCTCTTTTTCCTTCCCTCTTTCTCTTTATTCCCTTCTTTCTCTTGAGTTTCGAGCTATGTGTTAAAAAGTTAAGAATTTAAAATGTGAAAAGAATTATTATTTTGAGTGGAGGAAAGAGTAAAAACTGATTTTTGTGATTATTGTATGTATAGTTCAGGAATTATTGCTAAGTTAAGTGTTTGGAGAGATGTTCCCACTTGTACCGATTCCTCGGGACCTGACGTCAATGACGGCATTAAGTCCCCGAGTACCGTCGAAGTGCAGGTGCCGTACTCGGAAAATATTTTGAATTTTGAGAAAAATATTGCAGGGTATTGATTTTAATTTAAGATAGTTATGAGTTGACATGTTTTTAGGGTCAAGATTGAAAATTTGTTTTTATGAAAAAGTGGGAAAATGGGCAAAAAACCGGCTAAGTAACACTAAAAAAGCTTAAAAAATGATAATAATGCTGAAATGATTAAGTTACTAAAAAGCATAAAAATGAGAAAAATCAGTTAGATACCAACTATGATTTGCGATGTCATTGAAAAATACAGGTTTTGTGAATAAAGATGAAAAGATGAAAGTTGGGTTCGAGTTAGGTGTTCTACTACAGAAGTGCCTGCGAAAAAGTTGGAATTTTTTTTTTTTTTTTTTTTTCCTTTCCTTTTTCTTCCTTTTTCTTTTTTTTCTTTTTTTTTTTTTTTTTTTTTTTTTTTTAGTACAAGAAAAGTGCTGAAAAGTTAAAGTTAGATATGCTTGATTTGATATTTGTTAAGGATATGGTTGAGTACGGTGTTCAATAAAATTACATGTGAAGTATTAAAATTTTTATGAAAAGTAGAAACGAAAAATGTGTTTGTTTAGAAACCCAGTTTATTTCACAATCGTATGCGTGGAAAGTTTAGATATTTAAAAAGTTAAAAATTTTTAGTTGTGCGTGAAAAAAGTTAAAAATTTAAAAAGGTGAAAAGAATTATTATTTGAGTGAAGGTAAGAGTACGGTTTGTAAAGTGTTTAAAAAACTGATATTTGTGATTTTTATATGTGTAGATTAGGAATTATTGCAAAGTTAAGTGTTAGAAGTTATGTTCCCTCCTGCACCAGTTCCTCGGGACCCGACGTTAATGACGGCAAAAAGTCCCCGAGTACCGTCGAAGTGCAGGTGCCGTACTCTGAAAAAATTGAGTTTTAGAAAAATATTGCAGGGAATGGATTATAATTTAGATAATTATGTGTTTGACGAGTTGTAGGGTCGAGATTGAAAATTTTTGCTTTGATGAAAAAGTGGAAAAAAGGGCAAAAATCCGGCTAAGTTCCATTAAAAAGGCTTAAAAATGATAAAAATAAGTTAAAGATCTACAGTAAATGCAAAGACATTGACAATATTCAAGTTTTATTAAAAGCAAAAAGTGACAAAAAAAATGTCTTTGTCCAACTGGTGCTGAAATAACTAAATTAAAAAGCATATAATTATGAGAAAAATAAGGAGACCAACTATGATTTACGATGTCATTGAGAATTCACGAGTTTTGGGAATAAAGATGAGAAGATGAAAATTGGTACGAGTTAGGTGTTCTGCTACAAAATTGCCTGCCAAAAAGTTTAAGTCTGGTTGGGGGATAAAATTTAAAGTGCTGAAAAGTTAAAGTTGGGTATTCTCGAAAAACAGACTGCGTTCGCAGTTAGGTGTTAGAAAAAACTTAAGAAAATCGAAGAGGGGTCCAGACTTCGATGGATTTTCAGCACGGAAAAACTTAGAAAATAAAACGATAAATATGAAAAAATAATATGATGCAAAAGGTATACTGAACAAATACGATTGAATGGGGAAACAAGCGTAACTAGAAAGCATAATTTTTAGTGAGAAGAAACGAGACTTAGCCGGATTTACGAGGAGAAGAAGGAGTGTAAACTAAGGATGAAAAACCTGAAATAACTCATTAAAATTACATGTGAAGTTTGAAATTTTTATGAAAAGTAGGAAAGAAAAATGTGTTTGCTTAGGAACCCAGTTTATTTGATAATCGTATGTGTGGAAAGTTAAGAATTTTAAAAAATTTGAATTTTGAGCTGTGAGTGAAAAAGTTAATAATTATAAAATGTGGAAAGATTTATTATTTTGTGTGGAGGTAAGAGTACGGTTTCTGAAATGTTTAAAAAACTGAGTTTTGTAATTTTTATATGTGAAGTTTTGGAATTATTGCGAAGTAAGATGTTTGAAGTGGTGTTCCCACCTGCACCGTTTCCCAGGGCATGAAGTCCCCGAGTACCGTCGAAGTGCAGGTGCCGTACTCTGAAAAAAAAAAAAATTAATTTTGGAGAAAAATTGCAGAGTGGGGATTTTGATTAAGAAAATTATGTGTTTGACAAGTTTTTGGGGTCGAGAATGAAAATTTTTGTTTTCGTGAAAAAGTGCCAAAAAGGACTAAAATCCGGCTAAGTTTCACTAAAAGCTTAAAAAATGATAAAAAGTTAACTACCAACTATAAGTTACAAAGACATTGAAAAAAACAAAAAAAACAAACAAACAAGTTAAAAATGCAATAAGTGACAAAAAATGATTATGTCCAACAGGTACTGTAATGACTAAGTTTTCTAAAAAAAGCATAAAAATGAGAAAAATAAGTTACAGACCAACTATGATTTGCGATGTGAATGAAAATTTACGAGTTCTGTGAATTAAGATAATAAAATAAAAGTTGGGTTCGAGTTAGGTGTTCTACTACAAATTAGCCTGCGAGAAAGTTCAAGTCTGGATGATGGAATTTTTTTTTTTTATTTTTTTTTTTTTTTAAGTACAAGAGAGGTGTTGAAAAGTTAAAGTTGGTTTGCGATGTCATTGAAAATTACAAGTTTTGTGAATAAAGATAAAGATATGGAAGTTGAGTTCGAGTTAGGTGTTCGACCACAAAATTTCCTGCGAAAAAAGTTAAGTCTGGTCGATGGAAATTTTTTAAAGTACAAGAGATGTATTGAAAAGTTAAAGTTAGGTTTACTTGATTTGATATTTGTTAAAGGTATGGTTGAGTACGATGTTTTGGGAGAGCAGTGGCGTAGCTACGTTTTTTGGCGCCCGGGGCAAGAAGAAATTCTGCGCCCCCCCCCCCCCTCTCCTCTAAATAAAAATTAATGACATTATTTTTTCTTAAGATGAAAAAAATGTACTTCCGGCTTGTACCACGAGGAAAATGTAGCTTCCCTCTTCCTTGTTTTTAAGATTTCGGCTAATTTTATTCAAACACACGATTACTAAAATGCGTGCAACTCGATTATAGAAGATTCATAGTTTTCGTCAATACTGAATTTGCATGGGAATTACAAAAAATTATTTAGCTGTCGCCAAGTTGACTTCAGTTATGGCGACCTACATTTATCGCCAAGATTTTTAGCCAAATACCGTCAAGTTTGGCGAGAATTTTACGTTAGCATATATGACTATGTAGTTTTAAGCGCATGAGAGTTGCAACACAAATGATTACAACAATGAAAGTCAATTTACAAGAAACCACGTTTGCTAAAATTTATGAATTAAACCCGATTAAGGAAAAAAAATATGCGGCCTTGTTTCATTTACAAGGTGCGTACACTCTTTTTGATTTCCAAGGAGTTCCATATGCCCTACGTAAAAAAATAGAAAATGTTTTTCAATTGACTCATTGTTTTATGTTCTTTCTTTCCTTTTTTTTTTAATCTTTTGAACAATACATAAGGTGCATTTCATAAAATTTAAAATAGGATTTTCAGCAATATAAATAGTTTATTTTCTAAAAGCAAAAATGTTAAATAAAAAAGCCTTTTTTATTGTATTTTAAAATTTGACATGACATTTTAACTAATTAACTTTTTGAAAATGTGGTTCTTGCAGTTATAGAGCAGATTTGTAAAGAAAGTATGAAAAAAAATGCTGCGTAAAGTTAAAAATTTTAGGAAAGGTGTGGTTTTAAATTTTTCTTTACAAATTTTTCAATTAAATACTTTTAAAACAAAATTAGTTTTATCTGAAGAATTGTGATTTTTCTTTTCTTTCACATCATAAAATTTTCATAAAACAATTTACTAATATCAATAAAAATTGCTTCTTAAAAATTTACAACGGTGCACCTTGTTTGCAAATTTTAAATACAGTAAACTCTTTACATTAATTTGAACACTCTTTACATTCAGATGAAATGTTGTTATTTTCTGCCTATTTTGCTTTCTTTTAATCATGATGGTTAATCCTGTTTTGAAAAACAATCTAAAAACTATTTACAAACTTTATGGGCTTGTTGTTTAAAAGTTGCGGCATAACTTCCGCTGTGTCTCTGAAAATTATAATATTGTGGCTTAGTCATAAAATGTATGCAGATGATCTCTGCAATAGCATATCATACTTATAATAAATCCCGGATACAACGAGCGAGCGAGGAATTTGATTTCCAGTATAGTAAACCTCCAAAAGTTTGGTATATGGTCTGCCCGTTTTTCTAGGAGCAACCCCCCCCCCCCCCCCATCCTACACCGAAATTATTGAAAGCATTCACACACATTGTCAAAATATGTGAGATAATTTCTGTTTAAAGCGCCTCTCAATTGGACGCCCCCAACCACGAGTTCAGAGAATCTCTCCGTGGCCCTCAACATATAATCATTTTGTGCTTCCTTTCAAGTACGTAATGAAGTAATGTACAAATTCAGTTGAGAAATCCTTAGAAACATTCACAGTCACAAAAGCTTTTTCTTACATTATTTGGACGTCTATAATAAAATATTTTTACGAAAGAAAACATTCACACACACACACACAAATATTTATTGTCGAAATATGTGGGGTAATTTCGGTTAAGCGTCTCTCAATTGGGCGCCCCCAACGTTTAATCATTTTGTGCCTCCTTTCAGGTACGTAATCATGTAAGGTACAAAGTTTGTTGAGCTATTCCTAGAAACCTTATTCACAGAAGCTTTTCCTTTCATTATTTGTACATAATAAAATATTTTACTAAAGAAAATATTCACACGCACACACATAAAAGCAATTTTCATTTATTGTCGAAATATGTGAGATAATTTCTGCTAAATTTTTTTCTCAATCTGGCGCCCCTTGACAGCGGCGCCCGGGGCGGACGCCCCCCTTGCCCCCCTTAGCTACGCTACTGTGGGAGAGAGAGGGGATTACTGAGGAGAAGTGCTCGAAAAACAGACTGAGTTCGCAGTTAGGTGTTAGAAAAAACTTAAGAAAATCGAAGAGGGGTCCAGACTTTGATGGATTTTCAGCACAGAAAAACTTATAAAATAAAACGACAAACATGAAGAAATTAAAATGATGCAAAAAGGAAGCCGAACATATACGATTGAATAGGGAAGCTAGCATAACTAGAAAACATGAATTATAGTGAGAATGAACGAGACTTAGCCGGATTTACGAGGGGAAGAAGAGTGTAAATATTGGATGAAAAACGGGTAATAACTCAATAAATTTATATGTGAAGATTGAATTTTTCTGAAAAGTAGAAAAGAAAAATGTGTTTGATTAGAAACCCAGTTTATTTGAAAATCGTATGTGTGGAAAGTTAAGAATTTTAAAAAGTTTGAATTTTGGGCTGTGCGTGAAAAAGTTAATTTTTTTTTTTTTATGTGAAAAGAATTATTATTTTGAGTGGAGAAGAGAGTGCGGTTAGTGAAATGTTTAAAAAAAAAGATTTCTGTGGTTTTTGTATGTGTAGTTTAGGAACTATCGCAAAGTAAAGTGTTTGAAGTGATGTTCCCACCTGCACCGGTTCCTCGGGACCCGACGTCAGTGACGGCATAAAGTCCCCGAGTACCGTCAAAGTGCAGGTGCCGTACTCGGAAAAAAATTTTGAATTTAAGAAAAATAATACCGAGAATGGGTTTTAGTTAAGATTATTAAGTGAATAACTAGTTTTTAGGGTCGAGACTAAAAATTTTTGTTTTTATGAAAAAGTGCAAAAATCCGACTAAGTTTTACTAAAAAAGCTAAAAAATGATAAAAATAAGTTAAAGACCAACTATAAATTACAAAGACATTTAAAAAATAAAAGTTTTATAAAATGCAAAAAGTGACCAAAAAATGGCTATGTCCAACTGGTGCTGAAATGACAAAGTTTTTTTTTTTAAAAAAAGCATAAAAATGGAAAAAAAGGTTTAAGTTCAATATAAAGTTCTAAGACATTGAAAAATTTCAAGTTTGCAATTAGAAAAATGGCAGTGTCCAAATGATGCTAAAAAGACTAAGTTTTATTAAAAAAGCTTAAATGTGGAAAAATAAGTTAGAGTTCCACTAAAAAGTGCAAAATCGATGAAATATTACAAGTTTTACTAAAAGTACGAAATGCGACAGAAAATGGCAATGTCCAAATGATGTTAAAAATGATGTCCCCGAAAATGTTTAAGTTTTAAAATGCTGGAAAAAGTTAAAGTATTTCATATAGTGAATGAAATTTGCAAAAATGAGTTAAAGTTCCTTTGTTAGCTTAATTAGTTTAAATGGGGGGAGACAATGCCCAAACAGGCGGACCTCAGTCCCAGCCCCGGCCAGCCGCGCCAGCCACTGTTCCAGCAACTGCTGAGGAATCAGCATAAGCAAGTGCCTGGTCACATGGTCTCTCTGACCCTTGACGCCTAAGTGGCAAACCCCAAAGAATGACTTGCAAAAAGCTAGGAATATATATCCTAATACTTATCCCTTAAGGCCCCAATTTATGCTGGTCAAAGTATTACCATGTGGCCGAGTGAATAATTAAAACTTTGATAACTACTGAATTAATGAAGATAGAGTTTAATGGAAAGCATGATTAGAAAGGGAAAATTTTTTTACATACGAATTAATCTGGTAATAAAAGAGATAATGATTAAAACAACTGATTAAGGGGCAAATACAAAAGAGTCAATTAAGATGCATGGCAAACAATACTAAGATATGAGCGAAAATATTAAAATGCTCATAAAACAATTAATAATTGGGTTAGAAACATGCTGCTTACCAAAAACAATAGCCGAGACATTCGTGGTCTAGAATCCATCAGATGCGCCCGGCCCGCAGATCTTGGGAGGGCGCTTAGCCTTGCATTATCGGGAGCCCCTGCATAGCACAACCTCTCTCAACGCATCGTCACCGTGAGCTCCCCTGTATATATATATATATATATATATATATATATATATATATATATATATAACCATACTAGAGGTCTGCACGGACTGGAATTTCCAGGCCCGGCTCATCAGAAAGCTATCTAGGCACGGCCTGGCCCATTTGTAATTTCATGGTTCCCGGCCTGGCACATGCAAAAATTAGTGAAAAAAAGAACGATTTGACTTGTGCGAAAGTCAATGAAATTCAGGTCCAACTCAATTTTCATATAAAATTCTGATTTTTCTTAACATACAATTAAGATTCTTTTCTAGAATACTTAATACATATTTATGGAAAGATTTAACAGTATATTTTAGATTGCTATATGTTTAGAAGCCAAATCATACAGAATAATAAATATAATAATCGCTTAGACTCATTAAACTCTTACATTCGAATAAAAATTCATTGAAAACAATAATAGCATTCAAAATTAAAGAAAAAAGATGTTAAAAACCTAGCTTTTGAAGCTTTATACAAAAAAGAGTAGATTTTTTGAAAATATTTCTCTGTTAAGACATTTCTTAAATCGAAAGTAGTTACTTTCTGACACATTTCTGAATTCGATTTTGTTCAGATACACATAAAATTGGCAAATGTTCTTATTCAGAAACTATGTAATGGAATGGCGTTTTCCATTTTTTTAAAAATGCAAAAGATCTTTCAGAAAATACTGACAAAATTAGCGTTTTGAATCAAATTTCCGGATATGATAGCATGGAAAAGGATAAAAACCTGCCGGCACGTGACAAGAATCACTTATACCTCGATATGTAATTTATTTATCAAAAAATGGAAAACACTACTCGATTCTAAATTGCTCCAAAAGTCAAATCTGTCAATTTTATGCATTTACAGTTAAAAATGAGTCAGAATATGTTTCAGAGAGTTTCGTGTTGCTGAGAACTACTTAAGCTATATTTCCACTGATTCCATTATCAGAAATTTATTATGCCTATTATTTTTATACGACAAATTGTCTGAGAATAATTAAGTCAGTTCCAGCCTGGTTCCACTATATAGCAAAAAAATGTAAACCTGATCTCACATCAATCCCAGTCTGCTAAAGCAATTAAATTCGGAATCAGACACGATGTAAAATATTCGATGCCGATCTCTTATGCTTGACATATTATTGATGTTGCCATCAGCTCGTGAAGCACATTAATACTTATTCTCGCGAAAGTCATATTAGTTGAAAATGTTTCGTATTTTATAGGCTTTGTTTAAATTTTTATATCGGATCGCTTAAATGTAAAATTAATTTTGAAATTGGTATGTGACAGTGATGAATTGATTTTGTTTCAAAGACAAAAAATATGTTAAACTTCCAAATATTCTGAATCTGACAATGTACGGAAAAAGTTTCAACGAGTAAAAATCTGAGGTCTGTACGGGCCGAAGGCCCTGTACCTGGCCCGTTAAAATTTTTCTCATAATTCTGCCGGCCTGGCTCGTTTGAAAGTTTGCTTTCATTTTGCCGGGCCGGGTAGTGGCCTCAGGACAAGCCCGGGCCCGTGGAGATCTCTAAACCACACATAAGATTTGCTCGTATTAGAATATATGATTAACTTTTCATTTTATCTTTATCTCAAAATATGTTGTCTTCTTTAAAATATGTGTATTTTCTATGCTTTTCTTTTTTGCTAATTAAAAATGAGAACACAAGAAATAAGCTATTTTTTATTAACAGGGGTCTGTTTAAGAATTTGAGCCCTTCACAATATTTTTATTTTAAAACACATCCCTTTCCAATTATTTTCATTTAAAATCTGGATCCTTCACAAATTTAATCATCTTAATAAAAAAGTGGTCCTGTCACTAAAAAGTAAAAATTTTCAAAGAACCTATTACCTATCTATATATATAAATTTATGTACCTAAATTTAGTTTATTAAAATGCTAATAAACAGAATGTCTAAACAGGAACCTGAATATAACGTTAATTTCAGATTAACAGAATTCAATTTTTCACAAGAAAAAACTATTGATAATTTCCCAAAAACAGGACCTTGTGTGAAAAATCCAGACCTCTGATTATAAGGCTTATTTTTAGTCTTCTTGAGAATTTCTGACAGAATACACATGGTGCTAAAAATACAACAATTTTGTTTTAAATCTAAAATTTGTTGGTGATTGACAGTCTTCATCACTGTTATTGTTGGTATTTTAAAAAGTTTTATAGAATTAGAATTTTGGAAGTAAGATTGCTATGTAGCACAAGGTCACATGGAAATGCAACATTATCGTGACCATGTGTTTCATTTTACCTAAAAATCTATATTTTAAAAAAAAATTAAATAATTTCTCTTTATTATTTACTTAGTTCATCCTTCCCATATTTCAGCATTTATAATTTCCTTTATTTTGATATCCCATCTATCATTTTCTGACATTACCTGGGCATTGGGCATTTCAAATCCCCACTCAGCTTGACCATATTTTTAATTCATTTCATCTGCAAGTTGAAGTAGTTTTGGAGCAATCACCATTTTATCCAGGGCTTCACTTCTTCCTCGAGTGATTGCCAGTGTGCGTGGAGTGTGGCTGCTAGTGACATGAGTGTATCGTTCATAGTCACTTGGTGTGATTTGCTGTTTAGCATGCACCAATTGGCCATTTGGTGTTTGGGCACCAAGATCCTGTAGGGCATTGTAGACCTGTGCATACCTGTAGAAATCTGAGAGCCATATATGCGAGATGTCATTATATTTTATAATTTGTAATGTAATTATTAAGTATCAATACTTTTATAATCTTATCAATACTTTTATATATTATTAGGAATCAGATATTTCTGATCTTGATCAAGACTCTCAAGAACATCTGGGATTGAGATTAAGAAAAGACTCATACTTAAAAGCCATACAAAGTGACAATAACCATTTGAAAGCTGGTTTACAAAACATGCTGATAGTGTTTTTGACAAATGCTGCTAATGTTTTCCTTCTTGATTTATCTCATGAGAATGTGCACATGCTTGAAGAACAGGTATATTTTTATTTGGAATCATTACTTTTTGTTTAAACATTATTACAGCAAAAAAAAAAGATCAAATTTTTAGGCTAAAGTGAAATTTTATTGCTGTATGTTATGCAATTTGCATTACTTATTTGAAAATATTGTACTGATTTCTTTTAAAATGTATTAAATAATTTTTTTAAAGAAATATTTCATGGTATTGTAATTGATTTACAGTTAAAAAGCTGATTTAAGAATAATTCTTTTTGTCTTTATTTTTTTAATTAATTTATTTTGTATAGCTATCAACAGGAGTGGAGAATTTTCAGAAAATCTTGCTAGCCAAGGATTTATTATACTAGCCAGCAATATGCAACTTATTAAGTCAAAAATTGTTATGACAAAATTATCAAAAATATACAGCAGGGGTAAGTTTAATGTAGGATAGAACTTAGTGCTGTGTTTACTTTGCGGCAGTTGAGAGGAACATTAAATATCTCCAGCAAATAAAGTTAAATTTTTGTATATATATTTTTTGCAGTTTTTAAAAGACTGCTTAAAAGTTCATTCACTTCTCCGAAAATCCACCTGCCAGAAGTGAGTAGATTTATGTAATTTCCCCAGCCCCGAATATAAATATTTCAGTACATTTCTGTAGCATTAAAATCAGCTACGGAATTCTTTAAAGACTAAAGGCACTGGATATCTTTGAAATATCAAAAAGTAAGTTTCCACTTATATAAAACTTTAAAGCTTTAAAAGAATATTTAAAAAACTTATCCTTTTAAATTTTGCTTTTTAAGAAATTAAATATATTTAATTTGTATTGATTTTGTAATAAATAGATGCATAATTAATATTTCTAAGAATTAATATCCTTTGCATAAGATAATTTGCATAATTTAACTATATATATACTTAGAAAAGTAGTGCTTAAGTAAAATGCCATATTATCAAATAAATTTTGCAGTCTTTCAGTAATAAAAAATAAATACTTTATTACAGTCAGAAATTCAAAAACATTTTAAAAATGTAAACAAAAGTTAATCTAATTAACATCTTAACTGAAGGATAAAAATTTTAGGTCACTTCATGTACATTTAAGTACAAAATGTTAAAGTTTCATAGAAATCTGCCTAGCTATTTTTGAGAAATGTTACTAAACAATCAATTTGAATAATATAACCTTAAAAAGTAACATATCTTATGCCATTCATAGTGATTGCTGAAGTTCTTTTTACTGCATCTTTTGTTCTAATTCAAATTTTAATACTAGATGACCTATCTTGTGTTGTCCAGTTCCATGATGATAACCATTATAAGAACAGTAGAGAATTGAATTATGTATCCAATTATATAAAATGCATTAAAATCATCCGGTTAGGAGCTGAGATTATCCAGCATTCTTGTCCTGCTGATGGCAGGCGAAGGAACCCCCATCCTCCTTTGACTATACACTGCCAAAGGCAGTGGGGACATCCAAATTTAATTTCTGACATTTAATATATTACACTTTAAATTCTGACCAGTAGTTCATGATGAAAACCTAAATAATAGAAAAAACAGAATCATAAAATAGGTGGGGAGAGGGCAGCTAAGAAGCCTATACTAAAAGCTTAATTGTAATGTAGTAGACTTTGCATACTCTTTTCATATTATGTTTCTGGTTAAATTCATTAATAAAGGAAAGAAAAATTCACATTATATTCAGGGTTAAAAAATTAGCAGCCATTAGTCGTCAAATGCAACTAAATTATCGCATTTCATGACCACAAAATTATGCCTAGTTGTCAAATTTGACACCTAGCTTTCTTTCACTTTAATTTTTGTTTAACAAACACTGTCATTCGTACTTTAGTGTAAGATTCTCCCACCCCACCTCTTTTTTTTTTTCAAGAAAACCTGTTTTTTTTTTTTCGATAAAAGATTGGACAGCAGCAAGTTTCTTGGACTCTTTTGCACCTGTCAATTACCTCTAAGTTGAATTCACTTTAAACAATGACTGATAAAACTGACCTTATAGATTACACCCCCTAGTCCTAGGATTTTTTTAAAAACTAGGCTTATCCCTGGTTGTATGAAAAAGTTCAAAATTTCTTTCTGTGGATATACAGTAGAGTCCCGCTAATCTGGGTCCTGTTATTCTGAGCTCCGCTTAAATCCGAGGTAGTTTAAAAAATAAATAAAAGCAGCACTATCTGTCACTGGAAAAATAATTAAAAATTTTTTCCCCTGTCGCAAGCGCTTAAAATTTGTCATGGGTCTGTTGAGCCGGCAGTCAGTTTTTCTTTGAATTTTCGCCTTTCTTCTACACTTGGCATTCTGATTTGGGCTAGTCCATTTTGCTTCTGAGGAGTGTCACATCACCAAAGGGGAGTAGAAAGATTATTGTATTCTCTTTGGGGGTGTGACAGTGTTCGACAAGTATATCATTCCAGTTCGAGAACTCATAGAAGTAAGACAATAAGTTTGTAAGGAGAATGAGCTGAAAAAGGAAACACATGTCTGTTTCGTTAGATGTTAAAAAACGAACTTTAAAATGGTTACATGCAAGAGAAAGTTTTAAAAAAATTGCTAAAGAATTAGGTGTTGGAGAAGGAATTGTGCAAAAATTGAAAAGTGGAGTCCCGGAGATCTAAACACCCGATGATCGTTTAAGAAGCAGAAGGACAATGTGCGAAAGTGATTATAAAAAAAACAAAACAAGTGAGGCTCTCTTTATGTGGTTTGCTCAACAAAGGTCGAAAGGCATGCCGAAATCTGGTCCGATGTTGCAGGAAAAAGTCATATATTTTTGCAAAAAAATGAAAGAAGCCGACAATTTTTCTGCCAGCACTGGGTGGTTAAAAAGATTGAAAAAAAGGTATGGAGTTCGCCAGATGACTATTTGCAGAGAGAAACTTTCAGCAGATTTTAAGGCTGCAAATGAATTTTGAACTGAATTAAACATTTTAATGATAAAAGAAAATCTCACTGAAGAGCATTGTAGAACTGTGATGAAACAGGGTTGAACTTTAAACGACTACCTGTTAAATCCTTAGTCTTGAGAAATTAAAAGTCTGTTCCTGGTTTTAAGCAAAGCAAATAAAGATTAACTGTGATGTGTTGCTCCAATGCGTCGGGAACGCACAAACTACTCTTATTGGTGATTGAAAAATCGAAAAAGCCACGTGCTTTAAAAAACATTGCTATTCAAGCCCTACCAGTTTCTTATACGAACCAAAAAAAAACTCTTGAATAACTAGAGATTTTTAAACTATGGTTCTTTGATGAATTTATACCAAAAGTAGAAAAGCATTTAGAAGGAAAGAAGCTTCCTCGTCAAGCACTTCTCTGATAGATAATGTCCCGTTACATCCTGAAGAAGATGATTTGAAATGTGGAAATATTAAAGCCATGTTTTTACCGGCGAACGTTACTAGCCTTATCCAGCCTATGGACCAGGGTGTTATCAATTATCTTAAATTGAAGTACTGAATAATTATGCTCACACATGTTTTGGAAGAAGACAACTGCATCTTTGATTCAACAAATAAAAAAAATGAATGTCAAAAATGCTATGTATTGGCTTGCAGAATCATGAGAAAAAATTATCCCGGAGATAATAAAGAACAGCTGGTGTAATATCCTGACAACTAAAGGTCTCACAGACAATAATAAAAAGAAAAGGATAGAAAATCAAGAACTTTTTTAATTAAAAATACAATTTTGAAACTACCTGGCTGTGAAGATATAGCAGATAATTGCATCAAAGAATGATTTTACGGTGATGAGGAAGAGGAAATTACCGACAATGCAATAATTTGCTTGGTTACTGAAGAAGAAGAAATTGGTAAAACAAGATTTAAATGATGAAACAGAGAAGATCATTTTGCATGCAGGAGGCACAGCAGTGTTAGATGTTGCCATTCACTATATTGAGCATGAAAGCAAGAGACTTTCTGCACTAATATATTAAGAAATTTAAGTTTTGAAGATTATTTTAAAAATACTGAAAAAACTGTAAATAAATTAGATTGGTATTTTAAATGTTTATTTTCCAAAGTATGTTGAGTGGGGAAGGAAGTCTGGAGATGCTGGATGGGAAATAGCAGAAAGATGCTTTTACTGGTTTAAGACTTCAAGTAATATTATGCATGTAATGATGTATATATTAAATAAATTGCTTGGAATGTATACTAATTAGCTAGTCTTCTTCTTTAACTAAACATTTTTTTTTTCAACTATTAATAGGTTGATATGTGCAAGCGAGTTTTGAACATTTATCGTTATATGGTGATGAATGTAAATATGGAAAGAAGAGTGTGGTAAGTAATTATGAATGTGTTTATATTTTGTTATAAATTTTTGAAAAGCTAAATTTTTGTTACAAATTGAGATTTTTTATCTTAGGGAGCATTTGTTAATGGTTCTTCTCCAGATCACATCTCTTGTGTTGAAAGAAGTTCCTCCCATGAGGAAAGAAGATACTCTTGGAGGTCGATTAGCACCAGCTTTATTTCAGGTAAGAGTCAAATTATTCTATTCAACTATAAAGCTTGGGAAATTTTCATAATCACATTTTAAGAAATATGTTCTCTCAAAATGTGATTCACTCTTTAACTTTAAAAAACTCTTTAAGTTTAAAAAAATTGTTTGCTATTAAAAAGTTAGGTTTAGATAGCTCTCACATCTTGAAGCAAGAATATGTTCACTCTTGCCCAAAAATTTATGAATATTCACTTATCTGCGGGTCATTCCATGTCAAATCAACACAGCTAAAAACCTGACCACTTCAGAATTTCATGATATTAAGCTCAGTTGTTAGGATCATAGAGAAATGAATAAATACTCCGTGATAAGTCTCTATCTCTCTTGGTTTTGGAGATAAATAGCTTCAAAGATGGACAAAAATCGTAAATTTTTGCATTTCTTGCATTACAAATTTAGTCATATTTGGTTCCTTAACTGTCACAGGGACTTACTTTTGGTGTCGTTAGAAAGTGTATGAATTGGGCTTTCATATGATATATCACATGCACATATTTAAAAAAAAATTAATTTCAAGGTCAAACATTTTGACCTTTGACCTTTAATATCTTAAAAAATGACATTTTAATTTTTTTCCAAAAAATGTATGTTATTATTATGCTTATTTTATATAATATCTGAAAGTATTATTTTGGGACAAACATGGGATGCTGAGTTATAAATTAAAATGCAAACTGCTATTCCTAATTTCAACACCAAAATTGCTTATTTAGGTGACTTATCTACATAACTATATCTTTACCCCCCCCCCCCCTCTTTCTCTTTCTCTCTCTCTCTCTGTATATATATATATATATATATATATATATATATATATATATATATATATATATATATATATATATATATATATTACTGACAATATATTTTACTGCAAAGTTCACAAACATATTTTTTTTCTTCAGGGAGGGGAGGGGATTCAGATGAGGGTGGGGGTATCATGTTTGCTGTATTTTAAGTAGAAAAAGTAATTTTATGCACAATTAAAGCAAAAAGCAGTACTGACAGTATGAACTATTTCTTAATACAATTTTCCTTTTATGTTAGTACCCATTGTTGAATTCAGACATCCCCACCTCCTCCCAAGGCAATGAAGTTTTTAAACCCCCTAAAGAAGAAAGGCTGTGGATTTCCACAATATGTCAAAGCATTTCTATGATTTTGTGTAGTATTTTATTACTATACTTAAAACACAAGGCTGCTTTTTTAGTCATCTTCCTTGTGAACCAGTTTTAATACTTATTTTTTTAAAAGGAAGCTATTCATTTGTAGGTGTGCTGCAATAAATATTCCTATATTTATATTTGAAATTTCTTTACATTGGTGGCAATTGGGTTTCTTCCAGACTTACAAGGGAAAAGGAAATAATGTGAATTACTATTATATTTGCTGTTGTAGCTGGCAAATGTGACATCAAGTTTGGAAATTATATTCATTAAGGATCTATTGCACGTTAAAATATTTTTAAAATAGTAGATATGGGTATGAAAATTAAAGTGGTACACATGTAAATTTTGTGACGGTGAAAAGGACGTTATGTTAAGATTTAAATGAAACAAAAATTGTGTCAAAGTGGTGCAATTTTTTCTGATTTTTCATTCCGTAACACAAAAGATCAAAGCCCCAATTGATAATTACATGTTACTGATTATTTATAGGAATAAATTTTAATTTTTCAATAATTTTATAAGTTGAAGTTAATGGAAAAAGCAGTTTGGTAGCTTGAGTTAAAATAATATTTGTTTCTTTAGTTAGGCCAGCCAATGTAATAGATTGAATTTCTAAAACAGTTACAAAAATAAACAGTTTTTTATAAACATTTTCATTATGGGTTCCGACCATATATTCTTATAATTTTATATACAAAAATCCAATTTCATTATTTTTCATTGTAAAGCAAATGAGTAAGTTGTCATTAGAAACTCTGGTTACAGACTAAGTCACAAGCTCAGCAGCAAGAGAGTTCTGTTTTATTCTAGGTCCATCTTGCACTCACTAGAATATACATGACTCAACCATATTGTGACTCGAGAATATTGTACATTAAAAGCAGCTATTTATTTTATAATTTATTTAGTAATATATAAACCATGTTGAATGAAATTCAACTGAATCTTCTACTGCTTCTAGAAGGAAATTTGTCTTAAAATTTATAAAAAGAGGTTTTATTTAAGATTTAAAAATAATAGTAATAATGTCTCTTTATACTGTAATATTATTAAATAAATCTTTAATTATTGATAATCACAAATTATGAGACAGATCTTAATATATATTGGGGAGTTTTGTACATTACTTTATGATCAAATTCCTATTTATGTTGATTAATAATTTATCTATTTTGTTATTTGAACTCCAGTAGGTTTTTATTTTTATTTGTTTCTTATATGTTATTAGGAGCTTAATATTGCTTATTTTAGGCATAACGCTGACAATATTTGATGAAATAACATCTATTTACTATGAATATTTTTATGAAGTTCTTCTGACGATTCCGTAAGATATTCATAGTTTTCCATTTTTTATTTTTCGATGTATTAAGTTTAATTCCTGCTGTATCCTTTCCATTATTTTTTATAATATATAATCCTTTGTTTTTCACATGTGTTTTCATTAAAAAACAAATAAGAGGTTAGGTTGTCTGCGTTGATTTGATGCGGAATGATTCAGTAGTTTGTTACTACAGCCCAGTCTCTCCCCCCCCCCCCCTACCGTCACAAAAAAAAGTAAGAGAAAATTTTGTTTTGTGAACTTTACAATGAAAAAAAAATTTGTTTTCATTAATACTTAAGTTACACACATAAGTTATACAATAAGTCATACAACATAAAATTAAGCGGCCTAAATCTGTAACTTAAATTAGTACTGATGTTTGCATTTTAATTTATAACTCAGCATCCCATGATTGTCCCAAACTAATACTTTCAGATATTATAGAAAATAAGTATAACAGTAACATACATTTTTTTGAAAAAAATTAAAATACCATTTTTTAAAATATGAAAGGTGAAAGGTAAAAATGTTTGACCTTGGAGTTAAAATTTTAAAAATTATGTGCATATGATATATCATATGAAAGCCCAATTCATGCACTTTCTAACGACATCAAAGGTAAGTTTCTGTGTCAATTACGGAATGATATATGATTAAATTTGTAATGCAAGAAATGCAAAAATTTACGATTTTTGTCCATTTTTGAAGCTAATTATCTCCAAAACCAAAAGAGATAGAGACTTATCACGGAATATTTAATAATTTCTCTATGATCCTAACAATTGAGCTTAATATCATAAAATTCTGAGGTAGTCAGGTAAAAAATGTCACTTTTTTGTGTTGATTTGACATGGAATGACCCCTGACATTCTCTGTAGAAAAAGCTTTTTACTTCTCTCACCCCTTGGATCCCCTAATTAACCCTATGATTACATAAACATATGAGATTGAATTTTAAATATATTAAGGGAAAAGTCTCTTATTTTATAATGAAATATTCCATTGACTTTTCGTTTTATTGCTTATACTTTATTTTATTTTTTTTGTAATATAATACTGCTATATGTCAGCATATTGATTACAATTAAATCCATAATTTGATTAGGTTTTAAAATTTTTAAATAAATTATTGATAGAATCCAAATAATTGTTTTAATAGATAATCTTTTTATTTGTATATAAATCTAATAAGTGTTACTGACAAGTAAACTGCAATAAATAAATAACTAATGAAAAAAAAAAAAAATCTGCATTATATTTTCAGATGACAAGTAAAGGATTTTAAACTCATATAAAACTGTGGTGATCAGTATTTTTAGTCTACCCATGATTATATACTGATTATATACCCACAGTAATATCTATCCATGTTTTTGTATTTCCATTTGTGTCACAAAAATGGCAATTTTAAACTGCAGACAAAAAATTCCAGAAAGCATGAAAACTTTTTTTTTTTTTTTTTTTTTTTTTTTAAATTATAAATATTTATATATATATTTATATATATATATATTTTTAAATGAAAGGTGCCATTGAGAGCAAAAAAATATATTTTATCTCTGGGTATTTTTTATTTTTTTTGTATTTCCATCTGGGCTACATTGATAAAAATTTAAAATTGCAGAAAATATGAAAATGACCTCTAGAAAATTCATATTTTTAAAAATAAAAGATACTATCAGTACATTAAAATACCAATAATGGGTAGGTATTTTTATTTTATTTTTTTTTTTTATATATAACTCAATCCAAAACCCAATAATTGCAGGTTTAAAATGGACAAAAACCGAAAAATATGAAAATCTCTAAAAAATATTTTTTTTTTTGAAATAGTAAATACTTACCGTATTTTCGGGTGTATAGCCCGCACCCAATGTATAGCCCGCACCCCTAAATCGAGCAGTACAGTAAAAAAGTTCGTGTATAAGCCGCGGAGCTGCATCGGTATATAGCCCGCGGGCTATACACCGTCTACGAACGTAAATTTCGATCAGGGTTCGAATTTAGAGGTCATTAGGCATAATTTGCAACAGAAATTTACCAAATTGTTTCGGGATACATAATGCCAAGAGCAATTCGGCTAAAAATTAGGGACATCACCACAAGAATTATGCAAATACAAAGAAGATGATTTATATATATATATATATATATATATAACAGGTAGCTTTTTGTAATGAAAAAGTATGGTATTGAAGTATCTTGAGTGAGTAATTAAACAGCAGTAACTCAGAATTACTGTTACAATATTATTATTTAATAATTTGTATTGCTTTCGTTGAGAATGTGATGCAATATACAACTGGAACCATTAATGGCATTTTACCACCTAGAAAATATGTTATTATTAGTTTGTTAGTTTAAATAATAATTATTATAAATAATATAAAACTACTGTATAAAAAGGCACACAGTAATTCGCTCAAAAACAATTATTTTAATCACTGGAATCGGAAAATCCTTCAAAATCGGAAGTTTTCAAGTCTGTCATAAACAAACCAATTATGTGGCTATTTATAGACGAGTCATCAGTTTCATCTTCATCTTCACTATCAGAAAGATCAGAAACCTATGAGCTGTGTGGCTGGGGTTTAGCAATTTTTATGAGGTAATCCAGCTTTTCTGAATCCCTTGATCACTGTCTTTGCCGAGATATTCTTCCATGAATCGGCAATCCGTTCACAAACTGTAGTATATGATGCTCGTTTAATTCTTCTGCTTTTTGTGTATTCTTTTAATTCCTCGGTCATTCATTTCTCCCACTTTGCTTGAATTTTGTACTTGAATGATAGATTTACAGTTATATCCAGTGGTCGCAAAAGTTTAGTCATACCTCCGGGTATAATGGCACGAAAACATTTGTTGTTCTTGCACAACTTCTTAATGTCATCAGTGAGATGTGCTTTCATCGAATCGCTAAGAGACATTTCGGCCTAAAATATGAATGAAAAACAACTGTATCAACAAAAGATTATCACAACAAATAAAGTGAAATTGGTTTGCCCTCCGATATCTCGGAATCAATCCATTTAAGAAATTTTTCTTCTAAATCAGACAATAGCGCTCCTTTACCCCTCCTTGATCTTTTGCACTTCAGCATTTTCACTAGGATTGTTTTATCTTTCCGCTATTGCCGAATATGTTTCTCACCAATGCCTAATTCTCGGTCAACAGCTCTATTGCCCGATATTTCGGCTTTCTGCACCACTTACAGTTTATATGCTGCCGTATAACTTGCACTTCTTTTAGGCATCGTACATGTAAAAATACGAAAAAAATAATCTTCTTAGTAGTAGCACGTGTTAACCGAACAGAATCGGAAATGAGACGAACGAGGAGTGTTAATTGTTCAACTTTTGTCCTGACCCGCCTGATTGGTTGCTGAAAACTGTTAGATCAAAAGTTACATTATTTTGAATCGGAGGCCAGGTAGCTATTATAGCTCTGTTAGTGCAATACTTGGCGATAGTTGCAACAATTCTTCCAAACCCAGAAACAAATAATAATACAATTTAAACAGTAACAAAAACATTACAAACACGGGAAAATTCTTTAAATTTCGCGGCATAGCTAAAAAAATTCACAAATTTCGACGATTTTTGAAATTTTTTGGGGTTTAAAAATTGCAGAAAAATCACACGATTTACGTGTTTTTAAAGAAAAAATCTTTGTATAACCCGCACCGTGTATAAGCCGCAGCGGCTATTCCAAATGTTTTTTTCTTGTATAACCCGCGGGCTATACACCCGAAAATACGGTATATTTTTTTAAATGAAAGATACGTACAGCACCATGAAAATACAGTCTAAAAGTGTTTTTTTTTTTTTTTCCCAACTTTATCCAGGCCCAGGCAATTGTGATTTTAAAATGCACAAAAAATAGAAAGTATGAAAATATTTTTTTTTAAATAGTAGAAAATATACATTTTATTAAAAATGAAAAGTACCATGAGTACCAAAAAGGTACCAGCTATTCGCAGGTTTCCATATATATATATATATATATTTTGCACTGTAAATTCCATGCCCTGTTCTAGGGACATTGTATATCTGTCACTTAATTGAATTTTCTCTCATAGAATCCATTGATCAACTTCAGTATAATCTTCAGAAATTGCAAATGCATTCTGTCCATCACATCATCTTTAGGGATTAAATTTTACATTAACTTGAATAAAAGGATAGTTCTTCATTAAAATACCACGTGGAAGATGGTATTTTAATGAAGTACAAATATTCATTTTGTACAATTATGTACAAATATTCATTATACATGTATTCGATAAACCATGTTTTGAATGCATATAATTTTTTTTTCTTTATTTCTTAAAAATAAATGTTAAAATCCCATTATTGGTGATATATAACAATATTGCTTTTGAGCCGAATTATAATTAATCTTATTGAATATGAAATTGATGAATTAAATTAATTTAATATGATTCTTTGTTTAACACATTCACTGCCAAAGCTGAGATGGTGCATCTGTTCACACTAGAGATGTGTCATTTGTCGAGGAACGATTCCAAAGGAATGATTCTGGAAGTGAAATTGAAGGAATGATTCCAGTCTTTAAAAGTCTTGATTCCTCATAATTGGTCCAAAATGTACTGAATCCAAAAAGGATCGATTCCTCAGAATCGGTCAAGAATGTATCGACTCCAAAAAGGACTGAGTCCTCGGAATCAGTCCAAAATGTACAGATTCCAAAAAGGACCGATTCCAAGGAATTAGTCTGACATGTACTAACTCTGAAAAGGACAGACTCCTCAGAACTAATCCAAAATGTACAGATTTCGAAAAGGAATGAAGGAATTGGTGCGAAATAGAATAATTCCGAGAAGGACAGATGTTGAGCAAAACTCCAAAAAGGACAGATTCCTCGGAATCGGCCTTGTTCTTATTGACTAAACAGTTTTAATAAATTAAAATACGCTATTTTATTTTAAAGTAGCAGATTTTGATTCTATTAAAGCTGAGTTTCTGGCCAAAAAATCCTTTTAATGCGTATGTGGAAAAAAAAAAAAAAAAAGAAGTGCAGGGCAGGGAGGACAATCTATACTAATAAAAGAAAGTTTCGCTCTGTGTGTGTGTCTGTGTGTGTGTCTGTTGGCGATGGCTAGGAAAATTTAATGCACCTAGAAGTCTGTAAATTTAGATTTAGGTACTCCAAACCCTCTCCTGATGTACCTGAACCTCAGAATTTTAATATTCCAATTATTTACTGAAATATTAATTAATATTCACAAAGAACTCTCATCAAAAATACACTTTTTTTTCTCTTGGGTTGGTTGGTTCACTGGTTGGTTGCATCGATTCTTCACAGAAGTAATTAAATAAACCAGAGTAGCGATGCATAAATAAGGATTTCTAACTAAATACTGTCACTATGGATTGAAGTTATTAGCGTAGAGCCATACGAATGTCGCGCCACCTGCACATGACAAATTACACATACGTCCCCCTGATTGAAATATTTTCCAGGCACATTTTTCTTCATGACAATTAGTCGTGTTTAAGTTTTTTTTTTTTTTTTTTTTTTTTTTTAAAATGACATTTATTATTATGATGGAGATTGTTAATACAGAAAACTTTATTTAACAGATTCTTTTTTATATTTGCGGGAATGAAGAGGGGCAAGGGTCTAATTACATTTAAGCTTAAAGGTGTATTTCTAGAAAGCAGTTACCAGAATTTCCGAATAATAGTCTAAGCCAAATTTTAAATTAAGTCCTAGCTTAACCAAATGAATCAATCATTAAAGATGTATTGTGATCCTCCTAATTAGTTATTTGCTGAAGGCCACTTGAACAACCCCTGCCCCCCTCCCGGCCCGTCCTTCAAGGTTTTTTCTCGAACTCTGCTCCGTTTCCATATCTCAGCAACTATCTTTCCGATTTCAACGCAAGTGATTTCAAACATTATAATTAATTTAATAGTCACTCTTTATAACATTAAACTAAATTTATGAGTAGCGGTTACCACTATTTACGAATAACAGTTTAAGCCAAATTTGTAATTAAATTCAAAGCTTAAGGAAACGAACTAATTTTGAAAGATGCATAGTGGTCCTCCTAATTAGTCATTTGCTGAAGGGCACTTGAACATCACCCCCCCCCCCCCCCCTCCGGGACCTCCTTCAAGGTTTTTTCTCTAACTATGCTCCGTTTCCATATCTCAGCAACTATTTTTCCGATTTCAATGCAAGTGGTTCCAAACATTATAATTCACTTAATAGTCACTCTTTATAACATTAAAACTAAATTTATGAGTAGTGGTTACCACTATTTCCGAATAATAGTTTAAGCCAAATTTGTACTTAAGTTCCTAGCTTAAGCAAACGAACGAATTTTGAAAGATGCATAGTGGTTCTCCTAATTAGTCATTTGCTGAAGGACACTTGAACAACCCCTCCCCCCCCGTCCTCCCTTCAAGGATTTTCTCTAACTATGCTCCGTTTCCATATCTCAGCAACTATCTTTCCGATTTCAATACAAGTGATTCCAAACATTATAATTAACTTAATTGTCACTCTTTATAACATTATAAACTAAATTTATGAGTAGCGGTTACCACTATTTCCAAATAATTGGGTAAGCCAAATTTGTAATTAAGTTCCTAGCTTAAGCAAACGATTGAATTTCAAAAGATGCATAGTGGTCCTCTTACTTAGTCATTTGCTGAAGGATACTTGAATGACCCTCCCCCCCGGCCCCTCCTTCAAGGTTTTTCTCTAACTATGCCCCGTTTCTATATATTAGCAACTATCTTTCCGATTTCAATGCAAGTGATTCCAAACATTATATTTAACTTAATAGTCACCCTTTATAACATTAAATTAAATTTATGAGTAGCGGTTACCACTATTTACAAATAAGAGTTTAAGCCAAATTTGTAATTAAGTTCCTAGCTTAACAAAACGAACGAATTTTTATGCATGCATATTGGGCCTCCTAATTAGTCATTTTCTGAAGGACACTCGAACATCCCCTCCCCTCGGCAGCTCACTCAAGGTTATTTTCTCTAACTGTGCCTTATTGCAATAACTGGGCTAATAATGTTCCAATCTTCCCGAAACCAGCTCAATTTTGTACTGCGCCTACTATACAGTAACGTAGGCAGCGGGGACCTGTCTCAGAAGTTCGTTCGGAAAGAGGTTTGTTTAGAACAGAATGCTCCCCTGGCGGTGGTAGGGGGAAATAAAAGATTTTCTAGAGCGTACGAGCATGCTGGGTATATGATTCCGAAGCCATCGTAGACCGTGGCCAGAGTTCAGTTTTTTAAGAGATTTAAGTTTATTGCAAGGGCCGGGCGGGTCAGCTAGTTGATTAATAAACTACAACTGTGTATTACTTTCTCTTAAATTTTATCTTTAGAAAAATAGAAGTATTTATTATACTTCAGTTAAAATATTACCTATTATTTAGTTATGTACTTATCATCTGTGACTTAATTACATTACTATTAAAACTTTTGCGCTAAATTGATCAGAAAGAAAGAAATTAAGAAATATATTTAATATAAAGTAAATGCTTGTATAAACTGAAATTTTACGATTTCAGGTGAAGACGTTTTTGTTTTGGCTGTGCATTTCTAATGCAGTCAGGAAGGACATTGTTATATATTAAGACTCTCAAATATACTTCATTTAATCAATTATGTTTTTCCAAATCTATAGGTATCCGAATTTGATTTCATAAAAGATTCTATTTACACATGAACTTAATCAAAAAAAGCTATATTCCTGGGGATTATTTAGAAATGTGCAGACTGCAAAAAGGACCAATTTCCGAGGAACCATAACGAAATGGAGCAACTCTGAAAATCGCCTGTTCTGAGGACCGACGTGTAAACGAATGGTTACCTTGGGGTGAGTTTTGAAGAGGAATCTAATTAAAAGGCTTAAAATTGCACAGGCCCTTGTAACGGATATTGTTTAGTCATGGTCAAATAAGTAATTTATAGATATCCAAAAATCAGTTCTGTAGTAAAATAAAGACTCCCAAAATCTTGAAAGGACTAAGACATCGTATTCACATATGAATGATTTATTATCAATGCAGTTGAGACCAGGTTCTGTTACACACAAGTCGCCGGCCTGCAAATATGCAATATGAGGAGAAGGCATAAGTTTTCATGCAGAGTGACCAATGGCAGGTGGCGAGAGAGTGAGCGGTATTACACAATTTCTTTTTGTGATTACAATGAAGGCATGGCGATAATTACATACGCCAATTAGCCAGATAACGTACTGTTTTTTCGAGAACAATGTGAAGGGAGACAGGTGGTGATTGTCCGTTAATGATAAGCCTATGGGAGGGAGATGAAGGAAAATTATGAATTTAAGTGCCACAGTGGAGATATGGAATTTTGGTAAACCTGCAAAACCGCATGATGCATTTCTCATAGGGTTAGCTTAAAGAATTGAGAACTGGTGTTAAAAATTGAATTGGTACGTTAGAGATATTATATATGAAAAGGCATCTGGACAATTGAGAAAATAATGAAATAAGTTAGAAGAAATGAAACCGTGACGAACGAAAGTGTAGGCGTAAAAATCTAAGTAAAGTTTGAACGCTGATCAAAAGGAGCATATGACAATAGGGATAAATTCTTTTTTTTTTTTTCCCATAGCGGGATGATTTATGCGGTGAGGAAAGGTTTCCGAATGAATTAAAGAAAGCTTAATAAAAGAGAAATACAGAGAATAGCTAGATTTTATAACACGAAAAATAAAATAATTTTAAAGAAAGAAAATTTATAAAAAGTAAGGGGTCAGGGAAATGAATTTTATGAAAGTGGAATAAGTGAAGTTAAATCCTCTTCACAGCCCTGGTGGCAAACATCAGAACTAGAATACACTTTCCTACATAAAATAATTAATAGTATAAATGGAGGGTCATTCAACAGTATATTTTCAAGAGGAAATCAATAATTACACTGAAAATTGAATAGGTTGCTGCCCTGGTGAGAAAAACAAACAGCTACAATAAAATTTCTTTGATAAACTATAGTGGTAAAGGAAAGGTCCCCCAAGGGTAAATTTTCAAGAGGAGGTGAGTTTAATGCCAAAAATCATAAAGTCAGGGAATACTTTTATTATGGTGATTAGAAACAATTTCTAATTAATTGCACACACTCATCAATGAAATGAACTCTTGAAAACAAAATCATCTGTCCAGAAAATTTAAGAATTAAGGCGGATGGATGCGTAAGAAAATGGACGAATATGTAAGAAAATAAATTGGTATTAATATTATGGATTTCATGTTCGTTCCCATGCTTCCGGATTTGTTCCTTTTTCATAAATATCGTCCCATTTATCTCATAAGCATTTCTTTTTCTCAGAAACCTTTTTTTTCCTCAGAATTGTTTATTTTTTTTCGGTATCATTCCTTTTTTTCAGAATTGTTTTTTGGACTCATTTCTTTTTTTTTCAGACCTGTATCTTTTTTCGGAATCGTTCCTTTTTTCAAAATTGTTGCTTTTATAGGAAAGATTCCAAAGAAATTGTTTCTTTCGGTGAACGATTCAGGTTGGAACGATTCTTTAAAAGGAACGATGTTGCCCATCTCTAGTTCACATACGCCAAGATCATATATGTATTTTTATGCTTTTAAATTATTTTCTGTTGTTTTATTATTTAAATATATATATATATATATATAAAAACTTATTGCAAAAATTAACCATTGAAACAGAAGTAACTGACCAAATGCAATGAAATTATTATCCCAAATAGCAAAATGCACATTGCAAAATGCAGTCAAATTACACATTATAAAACATAGTCCTAACAAATGAAGTATTTATTCAAAAAGTGAAACATAAGTAAAAAAAAAAAGAAACACAAATGCAAGCTTATAATGTAATTTACTTTTTCAAGGGCTGGGAAACCACATTATAAGCAAAGAATGATTGTTTTCTGTAACTGTCACAAGCTTAAAGCCAAAATTTTGTGACAATTCCAAGCCCTAACAATCATTGGAAAAAAATTGGAAAAAAAAAAAAAAAGGATACCTTTGAAAATAGAACACTACAAATCAAACGGAAGAAAATAAATCCATTTATAAACAAATAAATACAAAGGAAGACAAAGAAAATCTATACATTACAACATAAATTTGTCCAGAATCCGAAGCCAAAAATGTTTTGTACTAAGCACATGGTAAAGTGAATAAGTGAATTCAAACGTACAAGTTAAAATTACAGTTAATTTTCTAAAAGTAGCAGTTATTAATTTAACCATTGTGATTTTAACTATTTCTAATTTAAAATATAAAAATACAAATAAATAATATAAAAACTATAAATTCATTTACTAAAAATATTTTTTAACTTAAATAATTTTAATATATATATTATATTATTGGAATATTTAAAAATTTCACTTGTATTCCAAGTTTTCAGTTAAAAGAGAAAAAAAAATTGTGAAAATTTATATGGTGCTGCCATCTGGTTTTATAATAAACAATAACTAAAAAATAATACTAAAGAATAATAGTAATAGTTTTTTTAAAATCATTATATGGTGCTGCCATCTAGTTAAAGATTAAAACAATATCTAAATAACTATTAATTATTTTGATTAAGTAAATTTTCAGTATAAAATTATTTTATCTATTTATTTTTACATATGTCAACATTTAAATAATTTCAAAACATAAATAAACCCATAAAATCTAAAATATTATTGTAGAAGTCAAATTAAATTTTCATTTTATAAATAATTATATGCAAGCTTAAAAGATTTACCAATATGACTACATGCACTTATTGGAACTAACATCTTGCAAAATTTTATTAACCCTGAAAAATAAAATTAGATTTTCATTTTATAAATAACAATGCAAGTTTAAATGAAATACCAAAATGGCTACACACACTTAATGGAACTAACATCTTGCTAAATATTATTTATTCTGAAAAATAAAATTAGATTTCACACACTGATAGCTAAAAATAACCAAACATTTCCAATATGTTAACCTCACGTATTGAATCTAATATCTTGCAAAAAATAAAAAATAAAAAAGCATTTAACTAAATTGTTAAATGTTCTCTAACTGGCAAGGGAAAAAAAAAAACATTAAATCTCCAATATGGCAACGCACTTATTGGAACAATATTATATTTAAAGTTCTCTCCCTAGAAAAGAAAAAAAAAAATTAGAATTTACTATTTAAATTTTTTAATTAATAAAAGATATTTAACCAAAATATTCCCACTCAGCTCTCACATAAAGGAATTCATTCTTTAGCCAAATATATCAGTAATCAAAATGTAAGTGTTTTAACAGATAGAATGTGCAAACATATAAACCCCAATGAAAGCAAAATTTATATTCGTAAAATTGACTTAACTAAATAAAAGGGATAGCCATATTCTACTGCATGTTGAAGAATAAGTTTTAAATTTTGAGTTTTAAAATTATTAGAACAAAGATTGTTTATTCTATGTGCAAAATTTAGTAAAATATTTACAAATACTGATTTATGTATACAAGACTTATAATTAGTAAATAAGTTAACTTTAAATGTAAAATCATTTCTTTTGTCATAAATGTCAAACAAGATTTTATTATCTTTAAGAATTATCTTAAGATCAAGAAAATTAATTTCATTATTTACCATAAGGTTGAAACTATAATTTAAATTTTTATGATATTTTATTGGTAGTAAATAATTTGAATTATTATTAAAATAGAAGACAATTATATCATCTATATAACGGTACATTTTACAATTAGCAATATGTGAATTACGTTCATAATAATATAAATATAATTCTGCAAGAATTGAAGAAACAATACCACCCTGTGGTAATCCACAGCATTGAATATATATATTCTCATTAAAAACAATATAATTATGATGTAGAATAAATCTAGTTAAAGTTTTAAAGTAATTTAAAGAAATGTTATTTTTTAATTTTATGGAATCCTTGTATTCTTTGTATAATAAATTGACAATCCTGAACATATCCTTGATATCAATATTATTAAATAAGTCATTAAAGTCAAACGTCTTCATGTAAGTTATGTTATTTAAATTTTTTATATTATTGACAAGTTGAAAACTATTTTTTATGCTAAACAAATTATCTTTTAGTTTTGTAAGTTCAAACAATTTAGTGAGAATAGTTAATAGAAATTTACTTGCATTATTATTATACGTATTACAGCCTATAGTTACAGTTCTAAATTTTATAGGAGTTTTATGAAATTTAGGTATAACAACAATGTATGGATAATTAAAGTTGTAATTTTTAATTTTTAGCAATTTATAATATTGAAATATATGTCGATTATTAATAATTGTATTAAGATTAGTTTTTTTTAAATTTAAACTTGTATTTATTGCATTAGATATTAGCTGTGAATAATATTTTTTGCAGATGAAAGCATAGTTGTTTGGTGATTTATCAACATAAGTAATAATAAATTTGTTTTGTAAATTCTTTATTTCACTATTTAGTTGTTTAACATTAAAATTAAAATTTTCCATATTTCTGAAAAGTTCAACATTTAAATTACTTAATACATTTAATTTCCATTCTTTAAAAAATTCAATGGGTTTATTATAATCTATTGAAATTTTATATATAAAAAGGTCAAGATCCAGATTAAATTGTTTTAATATAGAAAAAATATTATAACATGATGGTGTTCGAAATTTAGTCCCATTAGTCATAAAACTGCGCAGATAATCATTCTCGACAATATTAATATCCCCTGTAATAATGTGACCATGTACCTTATCTACATAATTACTAAAACTAGGATTATTACATAAGCACGGAGGTTTATCATTTGATGTAAGAAATTTTGCAAAATTATTGTAATTGAAAATTCTACGTCCAAGTGTAACATTGTATTTGTATGATTTATGTATTGTAAAATTTTTTATGGGGAATTTGTTATTGTTATTAATTACATTGTGTATATTAATTTTATTAAGTACTATATTGGAAAAAGTGATTATAAGTTGAGTATTGTTAGTTTTTTTATAAGTATTTTTTGAAATTTTTACATTAAGTTGATTAATTCTATATAAAGAAGATCAAAATATACATCACTAAAATGTGGTGACAAATTTAATGTTAAAAATACTTTATAATAATTATTAAGATTTTTCTTTTTGATCGAAAAAATATGTTTCCTTATATCAAACCAATTGAAAGTATTAGTGAATTCATTTTCCATATTAGATAATTGCTGTATAATATCATTACTAGAAATATACTGTGTATTAGTACCATATTTACCCCTTTTTGTACGTGTAGTTTTTGTATTTACTTTATGATTTAAATTAGCATAAGTGCTAGTATAATGTTCATGTTTATTAGTATTTGTATAAACAATGTTTGTGCGATTAAATAACTTAGAATTTAGACCATAAGGATATAAAGAGTTACGGGATTTGATATAAATGGATTCATAAAGTAGTCTATCACTGAAATTTTTGTGCATACTCAGGATTTTAATAGTAATATCTTTAAAGTCATGTTGTCTAAAGTGCATATGCTCAACATTTATAGAATTATTTTTTATAATATCCTGTCTATGTTGATTGATTCTGAAGTGCAGTGGATTACATGATTGACCAATATATTCCATCTTACACATATTGCAATTAATCGAATAAATAATATTGTATGCTTTACAAAAGAATACATTAATTTTCGAGTTAGAACTATTAACAATTTGTAGTGGATCTGCATGTGGGCAAGTTAAGCAGCGTGGTGATGAACATTTTTTAAATTTGAGATTTACTGTGGGACAATAAGACAGGTATATATATATATATATATATATATATATATATATATATAACATATTGCGAAATAGTTTTAAAACTTATACATAATTTTGTTTCAGTTTACCTATTAAAATTTCGACATAATATAAAATAACTTTTATTTCATGTATTCTTCAAAAAATATTGTGAATAGATATATTTTTGCATTCTAAACATTTAGTTGTATCTAGGTTTTGAGAAATAAATTATCCATATCAGTATACCAAGTGCATTATTTAGTCTCTTCCTGTCTACCTAACATCTAAACATGGCATGTATTTTCTACAGCAATACTCATAATAGCCATAATCAGAGATTTAGATAAGGAGATCAGTAACGAGTTATCTGGTAGCTGGCAAGGAAACTCAGTTTGCCATCTTGTGAGTATTCTCGCAGATGGCAGCAAACGTGTTAAATGCATGAACTTTTTTTTATTGTTGTTTTATTATAACATTAAACTCAACTTAAAAAAGTTTCAAAGATTCATTATCAGCACTAAATAAATTAAATTTGGGATGGTGAACTTTTTTTTATAACTAATTAATATGAAAATTTAGTTCTTTTTAAAGGCTTATCAAATGGTCCTTTCATATTTTATAATTAAAAATTTATAACAACATGTAACTGATGTTAGTTTCTAAGTATGATCGTTGTAATGCTTCTCATTTCTTTATAATTAACCCAAAATACTGAAACTTATACATAATTTTGTTTCAGTTTACCTATTAAAATTTCGACATAATATAAAATAACTTTTATTTCATGTATTCTTCAAAAAATATTGTGAATAGATATATTTTTGCATTCTAAACATTTAGTTGTATCTAGGTTTTGAGAAATAAATTATCCATATCAGTATACCAAGTGCATTATTTAGTCTCTTCCTGTCTACCTAACATCTAAACATGGCATGTATTTTCTACAGCAATACTCATAATAGCCATAATCAGAGATTTAGATAAGGAGATCAGTAACGAGTTATCTGGTAGCTGGCAAGGAAACTCAGTTTGCCATCTTGTGAGTATTCTCGCAGATGGCAGCAAACGTGTTAAATGCATGAACTTTTTTTTATTGTTGTTTTATTATAACATTAAACTCAACTTAAAAAAGTTTCAAAGATTCATTATCAGCACTAAATAAATTAAATTTGGGATGGTGAACTTTTTTTTATAACTAATTAATATGAAAATTTAGTTCTTTTTAAAGGCTTATCAAATGGTCCTTTCATATTTTATAATTAAAAATTTATAACAACATGTAACTGATGTTAGTTTCTAAGTATGATCGTTGTAATGCTTCTCATTTCTTTATAATTAACCCAAAATACTGCCAGCAGAGCTTTTGAACATAAGATATTGTAATTAAATATAGAAATGCCACTGCATGATAAATTAAATATAAGAATACTAGAAAACCCCGCCCTAGACTATAAAAAAAGTTATTTATCTGTGAGTATTCCTTTTTTTTCCATCTGGGCTATTGGGATGGCAATTTTCAATTGCAGAAAAAACAAAAAGTATGAACCTGATCTTCAGATTTTTATGAAGTGCCATTGAGAGCAGAAAAGTACCTTTTATCTGTGGGGGTTTTATTTATTTATTTATTTATTGTATTTCCATTTGGGCTATGTTGATAACAATTTAAAACTGTAGAAAAAAACAGTTAAAAGAAAAATGACCTAAAAAGTTTAATTTTTTTATATAAAATATACCATCAGTACCATGAAAGTACCAACAACAGGTAGGTATTGTTTTGTTTTTTTATAACTCCATCCAAGCCCTGATGATTACAATTTTAAAATGTACAAAAATGGGAAAATATAAAAACAATCTGCTAAAAACAATTTTTTTGAAATATTAAATATTCTTTTTTTTTTAAGGTACTTGCAGTACTGTGAAAATACGTCTAGGATAGGTATTTTTTGATTTTTTTACAACTCCATCTGGGCCTTGGCAATTGCAATTTTAAAATGCATAAAAAATTACCGTTTTAAAAAATAGAAATTTAAATCAAAACTTTTTAAATGCTTTAATAATTGTGTTTCAATTGATTGAAGTTCCCGTTGCCCCTGTTAAATTAGTTTTCCTGCATCGCGCATCTTATAACTTTCAAAGATCGTTTTCTGACTCTTCATAAGAATATTTGTGCTGATGCTAACGCAATTTTAAAGTCTTGCTGCATCCCATCGGCCGATGGAGCCAACGCCTTTATTCCGCACAATCAATCACTCAGCTCGCGGCCAATTAAAATTAAAAATACGCCTCTTTTGACTTCGACGACCTCTAGCAGAAATAATGCAAAACCTCATATTTATACCATTGCACGGCTATCAGGAGGGAACTTTTTACGATTTCCCTCATCTAACCAATCCATGCCAATCTGCTCTCTCGGAATTGCCTCGCGATGTACAAACTTTTGATGTCCAGACAGACTTAAAAAGCAGCTCTCACGCCAATATGGGCCTGGTTTAAAAGGACTCATGTAATCAGAAGAAATAAACCAGGTTCCGTAATAAACTGTGTCTTCATTTAAACAGAAATACATTCACTCGGAATTTAACCAAATCCCGCTCACGGCCCAGGACTACAAGAACATGCAAGGGAATCAGAATGAGCGCTTTGACGTAAGTACGGAGCCGCCATCAGTCCGCGCAGCCACCGGCCCGGCGCCCAGCGAAGCCACGATCGAGGACCCACCGAAGGAGCAACACGCTTCGTTTCATATATATATATATATATATATATATATTTAAATGCTATTCAATTTTAAATCATTTCAATAGTCATGTTCCCAGTTTTATGTTTCAATCTATTAAAATGACCCCATAAATGTGTCAGAAAGTTGTGCGTTGTTGAAGGTAGAAAAGTATTTTTTGATAACACCCTTAACAGCCTTTTAGAATTAATATTTCATTATTTATCTGGTATAAAATAATGAATTTTGAGTGCTTATTTACTGTATTATTTTTTATATTTCCAGACGCTGATTGTAACATGGATAAAAGCAAATCTAAATGTAGTAATCTCCACTGAACTTTGGGATCAGTTTTTATCAGTTTTGTCTTCGCTTACTCAGTGGGAAGAATTAATAAAAGAATGGGCTGTAAGTTTTTGAATTTCTTTTTATATATAGACCTTGATGCTTGAATTTGGAAGTGATTTTAATTTTATGTATCGGTAAATAGAATTATACATGTAAATGCTCTCTCTCCATAGCCTTTTTAGTGAGGGGACCATCCAGGGACACATGTTGTGACAGTTTTATGCTTGTGGTTAATTTTAAATAAACTATTTTGGTTAAATTTCTAAAAATATACTACAGTCAGACTCGGTTAAGATGTTCACGGTTAATACGTGGATTTTTCTCGTTCCTTGAACATTTCCCATAAGACTAATGCAAAATATACTGTTTAATACATGAATGGTTATTACATGATCTGCTTAATATGCGATAAATTTTCAGTCTCATGAGGCAAAAAATCTTGCCTAATAATTGAACTCATAGATCAAGATATGAATTTCTTCTCTCTTCTCCAGTGTTGCCAATTCAGTGGAATTTTTTTATTCAAATATCTACCATTATTTCCAAATAGTAATATTTAGTTTATTGAATTACAGATTAAGGCAAATATTATTAATAGGAAATTGTGGTAGCTATTTGAATGAAAAAAATCTCACTAAATTAGAAACACTGGAACTCATCTTTGATCTCGTGTCCTAATATTCGTTGTCTCTCGCTTCGTGTATGTTTTTATTGAAGTAGAAAAAGATAGACAAATATTTGTTATTTATTCTTCTTTCTTTGCGCATTGTATGTTGTCAGTTTTTGCTTTTCCTCTCGTACACTGTAATAAATAAAGCCTCCCTAGTACTGTGTGCTTTTAAACATGTTTGAGAGAAATAGAAATGTTTTTTTGGTTTTCAATTCTGTTTCTTAGCTACTTTCTTCTCTTGTTTTATTCATGTCCAGTGAGTTATTTGCAGCACAAGTTTTATGGAGTCAAATTGTCTCCGATTGAGTGTGTTGAGTTTTAGCAAATTTTCTGTTAATATGGAGAATTGTCATAAAATCAAAAGGAAGGCGTTACTCATTATCACAAATAACAAATATGATTTTAATAACTGGATTGTTATGCAAAGATTTAATGTTTTTAGTTGCGTTTAAAAAAAAAAAAAAAAAAGTTTTAGCACGAAAATTATTTTTGTTTTATTTTTGGTTGTAACGTACATGCTACAGTCATATTTGAATCTATATTTTTTTCAGTTATTATTTTAGCCAGTCCTAGAAAAATGCAATGAATTAAACTTGAATACAATTAAATTTTAATCGTCGAGTACAGTCGAACCTCATTAACACGAAATCACTTAACGCGACACTTAATGTGTCAGTATTATTTCGCTTAACACAAAATAATACTGAGGTCCCATCAGATAAGTCTGAAAATCAATGTTAATTAATTCGTTTAGCACAAAATAGAATTTCAGAAAATCCTGCTTAAGGCAAAAAATATTTTTGCTCCAAAGTCAAAACCTGATTTCTTATGCAAAGTTTTCAATATTTCATACTTAAATGTCACATCCTTTTATTAAAAATAGAATGTTTCTCATAGTTTGAAAAAGACCTAAAGTGGAGCAGGGTTTCTGAAAATGGTGAAATACTGTATTCCTGAATCTGTACTTTCTTAGTCCTCTGATATGCAGAAGTTTTCCCACACTGACCATATGAGCTATAGATCGGTCACAATGAAAGTGATTGTTTCATTACTCCTTTGACTGTATTAACAGTGACATAAACCATGAACTGAGTTTGCGAAATCCGCTATCCTTGAATGAAAGAAGTGATAATCCCTACTTCACTATCTGACTGACATAACTGAAAATTTGTTTGCAGTTGCTCTGTAGAATTCTATGAAAGATCAGTCTAAAGCAGTATCTTTATCTAGCACTATCTGTATCTTTAGAAACCAAGCGAAAAAAAAATAAAAGTCAGTGATAAAGTGCTGAAAAAAATCAGAAAATTGCAGCAAAGTATGGGATACCTAATAGCACACTCTCTACGATTTTAAAGAATTGTGAAAAGATTGAAGCGGCTTATGCTGTGAGTCAATTCAAATCAGTAAGAAAACGAATGTGTACAGGAAATAATGAAGACATTGAAATTGCTCTCTTGCGGTGGATAAAAAAGGCAAGAAGTCAGAATATTCATTTAACTATTGCAGTTTTGCAAGAGAAAGCAAATACTTTTGCTGATGCTCTCAATGAGAGTGATTTCACATGTTCTAACGGATGACTGACAAGATTCAAAGCATGTCATAAAATTGTCTGCATGAAAAATGGATACATTTTTTAGAGTACATTTGCATGAATAAAGATATGCTGACTTCAGATATGACGACAGATAAACTAATAATTGCTGCATTAGCTGAAAAAATAGACGTCAACATCAAAGTATCAGATGAAGATGAAGAAATCGACACAGAACAGTAAAGTTAAGTGTCAATAAATGAATCTGCCGCAGCATTGAAAACTGTACTACGTTTCCTTATGGAACAAGTAGATGCTTCCCGTGCTTTGGACAAATTAGATGAGGTCCATACATTCCTAAAAGACGTACTCTACAAAAATTGAAGCAAAAATCAGTAATGGACTTAAAAAAAAAAATTATTAGCACGTAAATAAATTTATTATTGCCTAAAATGATGATCAATTTGTTTATTTCTTAATTAAATTTTCTTTTTCATATTAATTTATGATTTTATGAACAAGTATATATTTGTAGGTTAATTAATTTAGTTTTTATATCTAACATAGATGACTTCACTATTTTAACAGTTAACATAAAAAAAAAAATTGCAGACCCCAATTTCATGTTAACGAGGTTCGACTGTATGCATAAAAGCCACTATTTTCAACTGTAAACATATAAGCAAATGCTCTTCTAAAGTTCATTTAGACAATTAGTTGTATAAATAACATCAGTTCCTGCAACATTATACAAATCATGTTTAATATGCGATCCTGCTTAGTACGTGACTTTTGTCCATTCCCTTGAAACACGTCTTAACTGAACTGGGTTCGACTGCATTTGTTTATTTTTCTGCTAATATTTTACATCAATGGCTTAAAGTTTTTTAAATTCATTTTTATATTTTGTTTTGGCCCACAATAGACCAGTTTGCCAAGTTATTTTAAATTCTAAAGCTTTATAATTTTTCTTCTTTATTTAACGATGTTTTCATCTAATTTCTGTTTATTGTTTACATAAAGCTCTTTCATCGGCAATCAACCTATTTTATCCTAAAATTAATTTAAATTTACTTAATTCTATTAAATTACCAGTTTAAGCATTCTTTTTTTATTTTTTAAAATTCATTTCTTATTTTCTAACATTAAATTTTTTATTCTAATTAAAATTAGCTCTTTTTCAGTAAAGATTGCCAGTAATTAATTTTTATTATTTCTTAAAAAAAAAAAAAAAATTCACATTGTTTAATGTGTTTTTTTCTCACTGATTTTGAATCAGTTGATTTAAAAAAAAATTTAGTTGGTTTGCTAATTAGTCAAATTTTATTAATTTTTCGTCATTTTGGACCACAACTTCTTGGCTGCCCCTCTTTCAATGTTTCCCATATTACTCCCAGATTTCCTGTTCACGTGATACTCTGAGAACGCATCACCTTTGGATTGGCCAGCCGAGTGCCCATGCTCAGATGACTGGCATCCTCATAGGATGCCATAACAGATAATGGCAAATTTCGATTATCATTATGAAAAGAAATGGCTAGGGAGGTGCAAGTTGGTTCTTAAGACAAATGGGGCCCTTATAGAAAAGACCAACACTGTGACAACTTTGGCAAGGGCTAAATGTGAATCGTGAAACCCCTTTGTAATATTGCGTTCACATTAGGGTATTTAAGTCACTTAACTTGCAGTTTTTTGGAGTGAACGACCTGGAATCAAAATTCTCGACTTGAGCAAGTTTCTGAAACATTCTTAGAGTAATACCATGTTTGCACCGGGTATTTAAGATAACTTAGATCGCCATTTTTGATCTGGTAACTTCCCGGAATTGAATACCTGTTCACACTGCAAATTCATCTAAGATAACTCACTGAACCTTACTGTGTCTGGGATCTGAACAAACATAGAATGTTTGCATGCACATAAGTTAAAGCCAACCTCAACAGCCAATTATTTAAAGCTAGCCTCCAGAGCCAATCAAAGTGAGTGGTTGTGGCTGTATCTAGCAATAGAAAATCCGAACTCACTCAGTGAGTTTGGCATTTCTAAGATATCTTAAATATCCAATCTGAACAGGATATTAGGAATGTTTCAAAAGGAATGAAACTTACAAGAATAAGTTTTCTGTTCTCACAATGCAAAACTTGTTTTTGAGAGTTGAAACAACTGATAGAATGAAAGGACATTGTTAAAAAAATAAGATTGGTGGGAGATAAAAGTATTAAATATTCTGAAGTTGCACTTGTATTCAGTTTTTAGTTTTTCTTATAAAAATAATTTACTATTACTAAACTAATTATAATGCTGGTGTAACAAATCATTTAAAATGAAATAATCATTATCAAATTACAATATTGATAAAAAATTTTATGGTATTGAAACTGAAAATAAACATAAAAGACATTTTATAATGGAAAATTTAAAAAGAAAATAAATAGTAATAGCTAACAAATCTCTGTTGCTCCCCCCCCCCCCCTCCAACAGAAAAAAAATCCATTTACCTTTTAAAAACAATTTTTTAAATGGCCAGATATCTGCCTCCAAATTTTATTGCATATACGATATCCAGCCAAATTGACATCCAGTGTGTGTCTAATTTGAACAACTTTAAAAATATTTGTAATTAAGTTTTAAAACTAGATATTTGTAAATAAGTGTCCAGTTTCAGAATTTATTACTTCTATTTTTTTCTGTATTGTCTTTTTTAATCATGCTGTATTTTATCACTGAAATTTTATGAATTTTCAATTTAATTGCTATTTTTAGAAAACAATGGAAACACTTACCAGAGTTTTGGCTAAGCAAGTTTATTCTCTTGATTTGAATGATCTACCTCTTGATAGGCTGAGTGAACAAAAAATGAAAAAGACAAGAGGCATTAGAAAAACTATAATTGGAAATTTAGATGAAAAGTTCGATAAGAGAAAAACCCAGACAGATAGTTCTTCAGATAAACGGAATTTTTTAACAGGGAGTATGTATGATGATAGCTCATCACATTCAACAAGTAAGTAGTTACTTAGTAAATGAGTAATTAGATACTTTAAAAATTTGCTTTTATTTATTTTTATCAACAATTTGCTACCAGTTTGGGATTCTACAAATGTCTATTTTTTAAATATATATACTGCAGTAAAATCTGTGAAAACAGAACATGTCAAAAACAAAATCCTGCCTTATGGAAAGGTTCTACTGATGTGGCTTGATTTTTTAGGGCATATTGAAGATTTTTTTTTTTTTTTTTTTTTTTTTTTTTTGTAAATAATGCTTATAGAAGAAAATGATTTTTGGCATCAAATTTATTGTACTTTTATTTAAGTGTCTTATTGTCATATAAAAATGTTTATTTTAATTGATCTAAACTACTTCAAAAATCACTATGTACGGCATGCACGGTAAATCGCTTCAAGTGATAACACTCTTAATAATAATCTGAAACAAAAAATTCACAATAATCTGAAACAAAAAATTCACATAGATTCTTAAAATATATTAAACTAGCCGGTCGTTTCCGAGTGGGGCCCAGATACATAGTGCAGACTACCGCCCTGATTTCGCTTGGGGCCCAGAAAGTGCATTTTATATACAACCAGAAAAATATAAATAAAAGTATACGAAAATAACTAATAAGAATATAAAAAAGCACTTAAATAAAGATTTCGCGACATAATTTTTTTTTCATGTCTTCTGACAAAATACTACTGGGCCCTAACCGTGATTATCTAGGGGTGGGGCTCAAGTAGTACTTTGAATCTGGGCCACACTTGGAAGCGACTGGCTAGTATATAATAAAAAATCGGCAATAGTTCTGTTTTTCATCTAATCTTCCGCAATTGGGTTCATAGCCGATGTTGCCCACAAACTCGCTAGCTCTAAAATCGCTGAAATACATGATTAACTACTTTTTTTTTTGTAGACTTGTAAAGCGGAGTTTCACATTCTTAAAATTGCTGCTGAGGTATGGCACAATTACCTAAAATTTTTGACACACAGTGTGACCCCCTTGATTGATTATTATCTAAAATTGCTGAAATACATAGTTACCTATTTTCTAGTACATTTGTTATCCTAAATTTCACTCATCTACCTATTACTGAGATATCGCAAAATAACATAGGAATTCCGACCCCCATTTAACCCTCTTTAGTGGCTGAATTTCTAAAATCGCAGAAATACATGTTTAACTATTTTTTAGTAGATTTGTTATCCTGAATCTGTGATTTCAAGCTCGTAACTAAAAATGCAGCAAACATTCGAAATGACCTAAAATTTTCGACCCCCATTTAGCTCCTCCCCCCCCTTAATGGGTGAATTTCTAAAATCGCTGAAATATGTGTTTAATTATTTTTATAGCAGATTTGTTATCCTGAAGTTCACGCTCTTATCCAAAACTACTGATGAGATATGGTGAAAAGGTGAAATCATCGAAAATTATCGACCCTCCCCCCCCTCCCCCCAATCTAACTCCCATAGTAGTTGAATTTCTAAAATCGCCTAAAATGCATGTTTAACTATTCTTTAGTCGATTTGTTATCTCGAAATTTATGCTCCTAACTATAACTTCTACTGAGATGTGGCAAAATAGCGTAAAACATTCGACCCCCATTTAACCCCCCTTAGTGTCTGAATTTCTAAAATTGCTGAAATACGTGTTTAACTATTTTTTCAGTAGATTTGTTATCCTGAGTTTCATGATTCTACCTATAATATCTACTGAGATATGGCAAAATGACCTAAAATATTTGACCTCCTATTTAAATCCCCTTAGTTTCTGAATTTCTAAAATTGCTGAAATATATGTTTATCTATATTTTTTGTAGATTTGTTGTCTCGAATTTCGAGCTCCTAACTAAAAATGCTGCTGAGATATAGCGAACAGGCAAAATGACTTAAAACGTTCGATCCCCCCCCCCCCCCCCATTTAACTCCCTTAATTTATGAATTTCTAAAATCACTGAAATATGTGTTTAATTATTTTTTTAGTAGATTTGTTATTTTGAATTTCACGCTCCTATCTAAAACTGCAGCTGAGATATGGCAAAAACACGGAATGCCTAAAAATTTTCGACCCCCATTTAATCCCCTTAGTGGTTGAATTTTTAAAATCGCTGAAATATAGTGTTTAACTAACTTTTAGTACATTTGTTATCTTCAATTTCGCACTTTTAACTAAAACTGTTGCTGAGATATGGTGAAAAGGCAAAATGACCTAAAACTTTAGACCCCCCATTTAACCCCCTTAGTGGTTGAATTTCTAAAATCGCTGAAATACGTGTTTAATTATTTTTTTTGTATATTTGTTATCTTGAAGCTTACGCTCTTACCTAAAACTGCTGATGAAATATGGTGAAAATGTGAAATCACCAAAATTTTTGCCCCCCCCCCCCCCCCCCCCCCCCATTTAAGCCACATAGTGGTTGAATTTCTAAAATCGCCTGAAATACATGTTTAACTATTCTTTAGTAGAATTGTTATCCCAAATTTCAGGCTCCTACTTAAAGCTCCTGCTGAGATATGCCGGAAAGATGAAATTACTTTCGACCCCCCATTTGGCCCCCTATGCTGTGAATTTTCAAAAATCCTTTCTTAGTACGCGCCTACATTATGTAAAGAATGTCTTCCAAATTTCATTGTTTAAGGACAAACGGTTGAGTCTCAGCGTTGATTATGAGAAAATCAAGCTACTCCTTTATAAGTAGAGATTAGTTAGATGCCAAACCTCAAAAAGATAAGATAAATCAAAATTTTTATAAAATCATAGCTATTTAAAATTTAAGATAATTTTTTTCTACACTTTTCCTTCGTTTTCAAAACTGTTTAAAAATTATCATTAATAATTTTTTTTTTCAATTAAAAGAGTTTAGTTTAATTTTTTTTTAAAATACGACATTGATAGCTTGAACAATTCAAGCGTGAGAAGATACTCTGATTTAAAAGACTTGTTTCAAGAAAAGTATGTTTGAGGTTATGATCAGCCCTTTTGTCAAGTTTGATACCAGTCTGTTAAATTGGTTGTTATGACTTAAATATTGGATCCATTGAAAAACTGTTTGGAGGGTAAATTCTTGATGTGTTCAAAAAATGACGAAAAAAAAGATTTTTTTAAAGGGAGAATTTTTTCCTAAATGGAAAATTTCATGGTCCAGGTGAAATTCTGTCTAAAACAAATTTTCTCTTTCTGGTGTTTCTATTTTGGCAAGTTTTGCTGTAATAATATAAGAAGTTTGGTGAGAGAAACAACTTTTGAATTGTTAGGAATTTTTAGATTATGTAAATTTTACACATTGCGAACAAACACAACAGTGTTTTCTAACAATAGCGATTTAAATTGTTTGGCATTCAATACTTTTTAATGCTTTTGTTCAGTTTTTATGTTTATATGATTTTAAGAAGCATGTTCAAGACTTTTAATGCAAAAAGTATTTTAAACGAGTAACGAGAAAACTTCAAAATGATAAAGGCAAACCATTGATTAAGTTTCTTGTCATTAATTTTAAGTTTTAAAAAGTTTTTCATTTTAATTTAAAAGAAAGTTAGAATTAGTCTTGAAATTATTTCAAATTACATTAGAGTTGCCAGATTGTAGGTTTTCTCCATTAATTGTATGTTTTCCAGGCTTATTGTATGGTGTACGCTTAAACCTTTCCCGTACAACGATTTCTTCCGTTTTTTAAAAAATCATGTCTGACTTTTATAATTTTAAGAATTTTTATGAGTTTATCTTTTTATTTTGAATGAAAATTTTTACTTTTGATGGATTTTTTTTTACCAAAAAAAAAAAAAAAAAAAAAAAAAAAAAAAATTGATTGCAAAATTAATTAAACAGTGTTATTAAAATAATGTAATACAAATACAGTTGGAAAAGTAACAATTATAACAATTAAGTAATAAAAAAAAAATCTTTAAAGAAGACAATTGTTGGCACATTCAACATAGTTCAGTATGATGTGGAAAATGATGGTAATTTGATAAAACAAAAACAAACTAATTTCAATAAAAATCTTCCCCCCTTTTTTTTAAAGAGAAAAATTTGGCAGTCCTAAACTACAGTTTTGCTTTATTATAGTTCAATTTTTATGACACTAATTTTTAGAGACACATAAACATAAAATGTTTTATAGTCTGAATCTGTCACTATAGACAGATTCAGATATTTGCTTTACTGCTGCCAAATACTGTAAAAGATATCTTTGTCTGGATGTCTTTTTGTCTTTCTATCCTCTAACTTTTATAAAAAATGGCCAATCACTGTAAAATTTTAATTTGGTTGTCAAAGCACACCAATAGCGTTTTATGTTTTAAAAATAGTCATCAGGTATAGTTTTTTTAAACAGACACATTAAAATTTTTAATGTAGGATTATTTACTGTATGCCAAACATGAGTGATCTGGTGACAATGTGATTAACAATATAGGGTTATAAAAAAAAAAAACTTTTACATCAAATCACTCTTGCAAAAGTTCACCAACATAGATTACAAAAAATCTGCATAGATATTCTTGATATTGAAATGCCATCGATTGAATGTTTTTGCTTTGATTAATATTATATTTCATGTGTCAACTCAGTTAATTTTCACTTCTTATGTTTACTTAGGTCATGCTATTGGAGTACCAGTTATGCGGACTCGGTCAGGCAGTGGTGATCACTCTCATAAACATGGATCTGGTGAAGGAAGTATTCGTAGGAGTGTTAGTGATTCTAGTTTATTTAAGAAAAGTACGTGTTTACGCATTCTGAACAAAATTTAAGAAAGTTTTCCTTCTACTGAAGTGAATGGAAAATATATATTATTTTATATCTGTTGTTCTGTTATTAATTTAATTATCATGAAGTAAACTGTGGATGTTTACAGAACAAACATTTTATTGGACGAACACACTGCAACACAAAACAATTAATTTAAACATAAAATACTTCATAATCACACAGATTTCTTTTCTTATCGTACCACACAGAAATAACTTTTTTACATATCTCCGATCTACCGTTTGCCCGCAGAATGAGTGTGTGTGTGTGGGAGGAGAAAGCCGGCAGTGTGCAGGTATGATGCGCAATAAAAAATGTTTGCTTGCCTCCTCACTCCAACAATATCTATGAGAAATTGTTATATTAAATAGGCACAGATGTCATATACGCACCACATTGGCGCGACTTTTTTCCCTCGCCAATTTGGCGAAAACTTTGTTTTTTAATATTAGTTACAAATAGCATTCTATAATAGCACGTGATTTTTTATTTCAATATAAAAATAAAATAACGTAATAAATGAAATAGCTTCTATTATTTAAAAAAAAGGAAATAAAAATAAATAAATGATAATTTGATATAAATAAATATTGACATACATAATAAAAACAATTTATAGAATTAAAATAAAAAATAAAAGTAAATAAACAGCAATATAAACAAAATAACCGGGTCACCATGCGAGGCATAAAATTGCCATTTTGTTGCAATCGCACCAATGTGGTGCGTATATGACATCTGTGCCATTAAATAATATGTATAACAGTATAATAAAACAAAGTTCATAAATTTTTATAATAAATTAAATACTCTTAATTATATTGCATTGTTGGAAAATTCACTCAAAATCTAATAAGTAAATCTTTTGCTAGTTCTAAAACATTTATTTTATAAATAAATTATTTTATTATAATAAATTAGTTTTGTTATTTTATAAATATGAAAAGAAGTTTATTAGTTTTAAAGAAAACATTTTTTAAAATTTGTATCAATATACTATACATATTAAATAAATTTGAAAATAGTAAATATTTATTTAAATTATTTTGCCATAATATACATTAAGTAATTATGTTATAATGAATTGAATAGGAAAAAATTAGCACTCACCACTTACCGATTGGTCAGTAATATCGAAAATTTGGCAAGTAACTTTATTGCCACCACTGGCCAAACTTAATATTCACACTTGCCAATCGCTATGACTGAATGGAAAATGTGATTTTTTTCTAGTGTTGCTTGACGAATTTCCCGATTTTTTCCCAAAACAATTTGGCAATTTTCTCTCCAAAATCATTTGACGAATTTTGCGATTTTTTTTTTTTTTTTTTTTTTTTCAAAACCATTTAATGAAATTAGTGGTTATTTCCCCTGAGACCATTTGATGAATTTCGCGATTTTTCTGCGATCGTTTGACGAATTTTGTGATATTTCGGGTGACAGTTTGATGAAATTAATTTTCTTCCTGCAATAACTTGGCAAAAATTGTAATGTTTTTCGCGACCAATTTACAAAATTTGCTATTTTGTTTTTGTGATTCTTTGGCAAAATTTGCAATTGTTTAACCAATTTCATGATTTTTTTCACGATTGTTCGACAAATTGTGCACTTTTTTACATGACTGTTCAATGAATTTTGATTCATATCCTTAATCGTTTGATGAATTTTTTGATTTTCCCTGAAATCATCTGTTAAATTTCGCGATTCTTTTCCACAATTATTCAATTAATTTTGCAATTCTTGTTGCGATTGTTCAATGAATTTTGCGATTCTTCTCCGTGATCATTTGACGAATTTCATGATTTTTTTGCCAAAACCATTTCACGAATTTTATGATTTTTCCCCGAGATCATTTGTCAGATTTTGCGACCCCCAAAACCATTTGATGAATTTTTCGAATTTTTTCGCGATAGTTCGACTAAATTCACTTTTTTCCCCTCAAAAATTTGACGAAATTTGCTACTTATTTCTGTGATTCTTTGACAAAATTAGCTTATTTTTTCACGCTTTTTTGACGAATTTTGAGATTTTTCCTGTGATTGATTGATGAATTTCTTGATTTATTTCTCATGACAATTTGAAGAATTTCCTGATTTATTTCCCAGAATCATTTGACGAATGTCGCAATTTCTTTCCCGAGACCATTTGACGAATGTCGTGATTTTTTCCCCTGAGATCATTTGACAAATTTCACTGTTTTTGTTTGCAATCGTTTCATGAATTTCGCCATTTTTTTCTGAGACCATTTGACAACTTTCATGTTTTTTCCTCGATCATTTGACAGATTTGGCATTTTTTTTCCCACAGACCATTTGATGAATTTTCCGAGATCCCGCCCCCCTCATTAAGGTAATTTGACAAATGTTGCGATTTTTTTTTATCAAAATCATTTGACAAAATACATTTATTTTTTTCCCCGTCTACCGACTGACAAAATTTGCAATTTTGTTTTTTTCGTAACTGATTGACGTGCATTGAAAATGCATTATGCACATGGTACTAAATCTATAGTATAGTGTCTGTCCCGAGACCATTTGACAAATGTCATGATTTTTTTGTTGTGAGACTGTTGCACACTGTTGTAAGATATCGTCCAACATTTACACAAGATTTTTTAGTAATGATGGTTCAGTAAACTCTATCCTTGTGCAAACTGCACAAACTATGGACGCAGCATTTTCCCTCCTTCTGTGGACTTAAACCAGTATGGAGATAAGAGCATAAGAGAATTTTGTCATAAATTTAGCCTTGATATTGAATGTGCTATTGCTAAATGGAAACAGTTCAAACTAGTAATGAGCCTGTACTTTCAGCCATCCATATCCCTGATTCAATTATTAGAAACACTAAAATCTGAGAAATTCAAGGAAAACCAAATATTATCCAAACATAGTTGCAATCTTATTAATGATTGCTCCAAGTAATGCTGAAGTGGAGAGAGTTTGGAGTAGTGCAAAAAACACTTTAAAATCAACATGTCTTTAAATATGCGCTTGCAATGCAGCTTACTTTTATCACTTATAATTTGGCTGCAGTAATTACTTGTTTGTGCATGTGTGATATGAAATCTCACAATGTTTAAATCATGTTATGTTTTTATTTCTTTCAGCCTTTCACATCGATATTATTTGGATTTAGTTCCATATTTATTTTTACGCGAGTGTTTTCAGTTTCTCATCAGGCATCGTTCGGCAGCCGTATTGCGCTTTTCCGATGTGTTCTCTCTTTCCCTTCTCCTCGTATTGTGATGACGTCATCGAGCTGCTATCTCGCTCCCTCTCGTGACGTACGCATTAGGTAGCTGTAGAAGGAGGTTCATGTTTTGGGAGGCGTGGTTTATTTGACGATTACTGGCGCAAATTAAAATAAGTGTTTTTAAATGAATTGCTCGGATTTGTTAATTAAGATATTAGCTAATTTTTTAAATTCTCTAATAGATTTAAATCTTTTCCTTCTTTTACTTTTGTTGTCCCCATTTCTTACTATAAATTAAAAATTTCGTTAATTTTAAATCAGAATCTGTTTTGTTGATAAACCTGCCATGAAGTAGTTTTCGTTTAAAAAAAATCGCGGGCCAAACCTGCCTGCCTGCCTGCGGCCGACGATGCGTGGTCCGGCGAAATTTTACGACGATGTCTCTCTTGTTCGAATTTATTTTCTGATGGCACGCAAGAGTTTTAATTGAAATTCTCATCTTAAGAAAATTGAATTTGATGCTGCATTTTAATTTTTAAAGACATTTCTTCGAGTGGAAAAGATCATTTTTATCGGCCAACGTTTTTATTAAAATAAAAAGGTGACCAACGGATGAAGGCCTCTTCCTTCTCTTCAACAAAAAAAATGAATAAAGATATTTGATTTATATCGTTAACAAGGCTCCTCTTCATTTGTTTTCAGCTGACACCATACAAGTAAGAACTTCCTTTTCCTTATTTTTTTTACCACTGCTTTGACCTCAAAGAACGCTAAGGGGTCTAGCGAATACAACACAATATTTAAAATAAAGAACTTCATTACTATTTAATATATAACTCCACATCAATAAATAACTACACATCAACAAAGCAATATTATTTACACCACAATTGGTGCCTAACTAGGCAGTGGTTCTGAAAGAAAATTTGAATTGATTTAAAGAAAAACGAAATATTTTAGAACTTTTTGAAAATTTTTATGATGTGTTTAATAGAATTCAAGATTTGTTCTTTTAATGAATTTTAAAGAAGATTCTTTAAAGAAATATGGAATAATTTATTTAAGAATTTTTGTGTAATGACATATGAAAATATTTTTAATATTGGAAGTTCTTGTTCTCAAAAATTTCTTGAATTGATTTTTGCTACTTTGTTTGGAGAATTAAATTTTATAATTCTAGAATGAATTTGTTCTTATCCATCTTGAAGAAAATAATATATTTTGCTAAATTTTCTGGAATAATCATTTAAATTGAAATGAATTTCTTTTGAAGAATAATTATATTTTTGATGATGCATAATTATTATTCCATTTAAATAGTTCTACATATTCTTTTAGGTAGCTTTCAATACAAAAAAGTATAAAGCTACCTATTGCAGCCGTTCGGAGGAAGGCAGTTCCGGAAAATTTCGATATATTTTCACCGATCATGACCCCCAGACCCCAAAACCACCCTCCGTCCAAATGTTGATTTATATATATAGATATATCCATATATATATATATATATATATATATATATATATATATCTGACCTATGTCATACGATAGCGCCTGTAATTATGAATCGATTTTGATGAAACTAATTGTGTGTATTAAGGTCACTAATGTCTCGACCGAGTTCGTTGGCCAGCTTGGTCCGCCATCTTGTTTCAAGATGGCGGCCATTTAAAGATGTAAAATAACTTAAAATCTAAAATAAATATACAAAAAATTTAAAAATTCAAATTTATTTTTTAATTACGTGTTAGGCCTTGATACAAGGGTTCCAGAGCTTTTTTTGGTTTACCTCTATCTTAAAAAATGGCTGAGATAGAGCAGTTTGAAATTCTAGGGTGGCTGACATTTTGAAACAAAACAGCACATTAACGCGATTACTCGCAAATTATTTTCTTTCATTGTTGTAATAATTTTCCCAATCATACGCATAAAACTATATATTCATATCCGTTAACGCCAAAATTGGCGACATTGGCGACAAAATTGGGTGACATTTGGCGATCAAAATAAGTCTTCATAAATGAAGCCAATTTGGCTATTGCTCAATAATTTGGCGAATTTCTTATTCAAATTCAGTATTAACGAATCTTTTGTAAACGTTTCTTTGCATTTTAGCTTGCTGTTTTCGTGTAACATTAGCTAAAATTTTAAAACGAAGATATAGGAAAGCTACCTTTTCCTCCTGGTACAGGCCGGAAGGACTTTTTTTACAATAAATTATTATAGAACATAATATTTTTCAAGAATGTTTAGTTCTATATTTTTGAAATGAATTATGTATTCTTAAGAAAATTTTTATGAGTTTGAAATAATAAATTGTTCTCAAAAACATATTTCATATTTTAAGAGGCTATGACTTTGGGTTAAAAAAAAAAAAAAAAAAAAAAAAAAAAGGCACTATTGCAACAAATTTACAAGTTATATATATATTATATTTTAGAAGATTAAATTTTATAAGAAGCATTATTTTTGAAATTATGATTATTGATGCTGAGAATTTTTTTCTTATTATGTCATACTTATTCAATTTATTATGGTCACATTTTCTTTCTAAAGCTAAAATTCTTCACAGAAGTTAGTAGTTGTAAATATCCTACATAACATTCTTGCAGATTTCTATGCTTCAACTCTACAAATTTCAAATTAAGACTTTTTTTTTTTAACAATAGTTTTAATGCGAATGGTTTGTTCATAGATTTATTCTTATGCCATCTAAACTGTGATGTTAATAATCATACAGTTTGGCTTAGTGCAAAGTCTGATGAAGTCTACAAATTAAGAATATATGCATTTAAGAATATTTTTACAATTGTTCTCATGTTGTTTGTAAAGGAACTCTAGGCTGACAAAATATTATATTTGAAAAATCCATTTTATTTAAAAATATTCCTATGGCAAGTTGTAACTGTGGAATTAAGACCTTTTCACTTTACTGTATGTGCAGGCTGTGACAGTTTTCATCAACCAGTATTCTCATGTGGCTCTCAGAAAAGGAATGAAAGAAACATTATTTTTTTTTCTACTCTTGAGAAGAAGTAGGCAAGGGCTACTTCATTCCTGTTACAGTTACATTCAAGAAATTCTTTGACATCATCTATAAAAACAATAATAATAAATAAATAAAAGACTGTTTCTCTATATGCTGCTCTATCTTCCAGCATCGTAAAAATTACTTAAAATAAAAAAATAAAAATAAAAAATAAATTTCTATGCTTCATTTTCAACAGTTCTTTACCTGATGAAGTTGGCCATTCACTGATGAGTTGTATCCATTTGTGCTAACCACTTCTCTAATATTTTCCTTGTTTTACAGTAAAAGATAATTATACTACACTTACCTGCCTAAATAACTGTTTTAGAACAATAACTTTAAAACTTATGCTTCATTTTCAACTTTGAAGTAACTATTGAAGAAGAGTCATGTCATGTATCATGTATTCTAATACGAGCAAATCTTGTGTGTGGTTATATATATATATGCAAATTTTATCTTAAAAACGGCTCTAACGATTTTGACGAAATTTCGTATCCTACCATTTTGGGGCACCAGAAAACCATTGGGCTAGGTCACATGTTCGAGAAAATTCGATTAGTAGGTCATTTTGGGTCATGGTCTAGCTAATTGTATCTAAAAAACGGTTCAAACAATTTTGACGAAATTTTGTATCCGACCATTTTCGGCCACGAGAAGACTATTGGGCTGGGTCACATGTTCAAGAACTTTCAATTAGTGGGTCATTTTTGGGTCAACGCGGGTCAAATTAATTTTATCTAAAAAACGGCTCTAACGATTTTGATTAAATTTTGTGTCCTACGAGTTTCGAGCACGATAAAATCATTGGGCTAGGTCACATGTCCGAGAAAATTCGATTAGTGGGTCATTTCTGGGTCATTGTGTGTCAAGATCTGAAAAGCGACTCAATTTACACTAAATTTTGCATCCAATGGTTTTCGGGCACAAGAAGACTGTTGGGAAAGGTCACATGTTCGAGAAAATTCAATTAGTGGGTCATTTTGGGTCATTTTGGGTCATGGTCAAGCTAATTGTATCTAAAAAACGGTTCAAACGATTTTGACGAAATTTTGTATCCGACTATTTTCGGGCAAGTGAAAACTATTGGGCTGGGTCACATGTTTGAGAACTTTCGATGAGTGGGTCATTTTTGGGTCAAAGCGGGTCAAATTAATTTTATTTAAAAAACGGCTCTAACTATTTTGATTAGATTTTGTATCATACGAGTTTCGGGCATGCGAAAATCATTGGACTAGGTCACATGTTCAAGAAAATTCGATTAGTGGGTCATTTCTGGGTCATTGTGGGTCAAGATCTAAAAAGCGGCTCAATTTACACGAAATTTTGCATCCTATGGTTTTTGGGCACGAGAAGGCTGTTGGGCTAAATCACATGTTCGAGAAAATTCAATTAATGGGTCATTTTGGTCATGGGTTATATTTGAACTCAAATTTAATTTTGACTGAGCATAGCTCGGTCTTCCCTGCTTGTGTGTATACTATCCTTACAATGTCGGATTCTCTTCAATATCTTCAATGTTTGTGTCTAAAGTTAAAATAAAAATTTACCAATAATCTTAAATATTTTTCTCAAATAATAGTTGTTTTGGGACTTGATTATAGAAGTTTTGTTAGTTGGCCTTTTCTTTTGTGAGTTGTGCATTATCCTTACGAAATGGATTGGTTGACATATCTACTCCTAAAAATCAGTGTTGCTCTTTTTGCTTTATAATTTTCAAAATCAAGAAAATTCTTATTTATTATGAAATATTATAAAAATAACTAGTTGCTTTCAATAGTGATTTTGTATGATGCATTTTCTTATATATATCTGTGATTATAAGAGTTGCTATTCTTGATTCAGGAATTCTCAAGATCAATTTATTTTATTGGGCAAATTCCCCATATTTCAAATATTGTATTGTGCCTTTACGTTTTCATTTGTGAATATACCCAAAGTCTCTAAATTTTATTTTGTCATATGCCTCATATTTTTATACAAGAAATAATTAATTGAATGAATTCTGAAGAATTATTATTATTAATGAAGAAATTTGAAGATTTTAAGTGCCAAGTTAATTTATATACAAGATTATATAAAAAGAAAAGAAAAGCACAGTTCTTATATACTTCTTAACAGCGCCTTTTTATAGAAGTGTTCCATGGTGAATCTTCAAAAATTATTAAGAAATTTAAAGAAAAAGTGCTCTTTGAATGCATCAGTTTTGTCGTCTATTCTATTTCTATGTGACTTTCTTCTGTTCCTGATTATTTCGATAAATTTCCCTATTGTGTCTTAAGCCTTATGTGATGGTGAATGCTCAGTGTTCCCCAAGTCACTCAGCTTATCTACAAAAAAAGAAAAGGAAGTGTGTCATAGTGCTTTGTGTCAGTGCTAAATATTCCCAATTGTGTCCTCATTTTTAAAATTATGGTGTGTCATCAAAAGTGGTTGTGGCCAAATTGCTGTGATTTCAATACCATCATGTCCACCAGTGTGCCATAAAAATGAAAAATCTGAAAAAAAATTATCCTGCAAACATTTTTACTAGCAGATAATATATTTTATAGGAGATGTACTGTGTTGCTTAAAAAAAACTGATTTATTAACTATCACATCTCACTATTTGTAAGTTGCTGAACAATACTCATCCCTCATCTGTAATATATATATTTTTTTTTACAACAATAGTTATAGAGCTTCTATAGTATTATCAGATGTACACAATTGCCAATGGTTTTGGAGATCGCTATTGTCTTTTTTGTAGGTTTGATTGTTTTATTTTGCATTTGTTTGATTTACTGATATTTTGCTGATGGTTGTGTACCAGAGCTATTAGTGTATTTTTGTGAATTATAACAAATTTATATTTTGATTTTGCTTAATTTGCACGACTGCTAATAGTTTCTATGGCTAGCATTATTAGCACTTACGTGAGTTATGTAGATTCAATTTATACATATTAGCATTTTAAATACAATACAATAGCCAATTTTTGTTCTCAATAACAGTATATATGTATAATTCTGGATGATAATTATGGCCATTACAAAAGGTGCACTATGTTTTTATTTTCTTCCCATGAAAGTGTCATTTTTAACTTGTCTTTTTTTTAATGAAGACTAAAGGTTAAATTTTTTTCTGGGGATCCCCACCCAACCAAATACCCACTGATTCGTAAAAACCATGATTTATCTATGAGTTTATCTTTATACGTATTTAAAATTGTATTATGTGATGTCTTGTATTTTAATGAATGGTATATATATTGTAAATATTTTTACTGAGTAAATAATCTAGTATTTTCAGAGAAATATTTATATTGGTGTTTGTTGATATTACTTTTGCAAATATTTTCAGTGTAATGAGAAAAGTGGTAAGAGTATATGTTTCAGCTGTAAAACACCTAATTTCTTTAGACATGTCTCTCTCATATATTGTTGCAACTACCATAACTATCTGTATTTTATTAGTGAGTGGTCATTTAGTGCACGATTTGGCTACTTGTTCATGTAGAGTACAGCTGGTTGTTTCAAGTCAATTACGTATTTAGTACTAAATAAATAAAATAAAATTACAAAAACAAATTGAATATGGTATTATGAAAATTATACTAAAGATATTTTTAAGTATGGCCAGTTTTTATTTAGAGTAAGTGAAAATAAATGCTCTATTTTATAAAATATTAAATAAATTTTAAGTCCTAGGCAGTCGATCAAATACTGAAGGTATGTTGATCTTTTTTGCTTGTAAAGTGCAACTTCTATTTTTAATGGTACCAATTTAAATATTTGATAATGAGCTCATTTTATATATGCTAATTCTGATTTTGTTTAGCATTTGTATTTAAGTATTTTGATGATGAATTTGATGAGATCAGACTAGAAGAAATTGCCATAAATAAGAAGATTTGGCATTTTTATATGTATACTATTGAATATACTATGTATACTTTTGATGTATTTTCTTTTTCTTCTCCCTTCCAGTTTGGTCACCACTATTAATTTTTATTGCAGCAGTTTAACGTTTGGCTTTACTTTAACATTTTAGTTTTTTTTTCTCTGTGTTTGGTGTGCAAAAATTTTGTCATCCCCTTTCTGTAAAAGGTTTTTATTTCATTTTACCTTTTACATCACTTGTTCTGCCAAAATTTTAATTGGTAAATGGGGGTATTGTGATATGAAATCTCACAATGTTTAAATCATGTTATGTTTTTCTTTCTTTCAGCCTTTCACATCGATATTATTTGGATTTAATTCCATATTTATTTTTACGCGAGTGTTTTCAGTTTCTCATCAGGCATCGTTCGGCAGCCGTATTGCGCTCTTCCGATGTGTTCTGTCTTTCCCTTCTCGTATTGTGATGACGTCATCGAGCTGCTATCTCGCTCCCTCTCGTGACGTACGCATTAGGTAGCTGTAGAAGGAGGTTCATGTTTTGGGAGGCGTGGTTTATTTGACGATTACTGGCGCAAATTAAAATAAGTGTTTTTAAATGAATTGTTCGGATTTGTTAATTAAGATATTAGCTAATTTTTTAAATTCTCTAATAGATTTAAATCTTTTCCTTCTTTTACTTTTGTTGTCCCGTTTCTTACTATAAATTAAAAATTTCTTTAATTTTAAATCAGAATCTGTTTTGTTGATAAACCTGCCATGAAGTAGTTTTCGTTTCAAAAAGATCGCGGGCCAAGCCTGCCTGCCTGTCTGCGGCCGACGATGCGTGGTCCGGCGAAATTCTACGACAATGTCTCCCTTGTTCGAATTTATTTTCTGATGGCCCACAAGAGTTTTAATTGAAATTCTCATCTTAAGAAAATTGAATTTGATGCTGCCTTTTAATTTTTAAAGACATTTCTTCGAGTGGAAAAGATCATTTTTATCGGCCAACGTTTTTATTAAAATAAAAAGGTGACCAACGGATGAAGGCCTCTTCTTTCTCTTAAAAAAAAAAATGAATAAAGATATTTGATTTATATCGTTAACAAGGCTCCTCTTCATTTGTTTTCAGCTGACACCGTACAAGTAAGAAGTTTCTTTTCCTTTTATTTTTTACCACTGCTTTGACCTCAAAGAACGCTAAGGGGTCTAGCGAATACAACGCAATATTTAAAATAAAGAACTTCATTACTATTTAATATATAACTCCACATCAATAAATAACTACACATCAACAAAGCAATATTATTTACACCACAGCATGTTTTGTGTTGCAGTAGCTACTCTATTCAATGGAATGTCAGTTTTTTCCATTGGGTGTAATCTTATCAAATGGTAAATAAAGGGTATTAGTAAATTATAATGTTAATAGTTAGAAAAAGCACATTTTTTAAAAAAAATCAAGTATTGGCAAATTTGTTACTGGACAGTGCTTAAAAAAAAAACTGGCCAGTGAAAAAAAATCTATGTACTAGCCAGTGGCCAGTGAGTAAAAAAAGTTACTTTTGATCTATATTATAATGCACCTTTAGAATATCTGGGAGAAAATTTTAAGTATAGTATATCTCAAAGAAATTACTTTGATTTGACAAGATTAAGTATGTAACATCTGGCTGGGAGGATTATGAAAATCACATGCCAATATTTCACTTCAGAATACATAAACTCAATTTATGAGCTAGAAACCAAACTATGTGCATTTATATAGAGTACCTACAACATTGAGAGCTGAGTTCGTTATATGATTTATACAAAACTGCCAACTACTACAAAAAATTCTTAGTTTTTATAAATTCAAGCAAATAACTACAATGCTATGAAAATTGATCCTAATAATACATATTTTGAGTTAAAATACAAAAATTTTTCAGCAGCAGCTTGCCTTTCCATAAACACAAGGTGATTCATGATAAAGTCGTGAATTTGGTCATTATGTTATGAAAGTCACGAAAGTTATGATTTTTTATCAGTTGGTCATAAAAGTCTGTAATTTCAGCAATTGGGTCAAGCACCGTACCATGGCTTACTACACTTTTCAATCCTTTTGCATCCACAGTATAAAACTGCACCATATTTTTGCATTGCTGTTTTATTTTATTTCTATGACTTTTTTTTCATGATTGAATCTGCTGATTTTCTACCCCAACAAATTTTAAATGTTGTTTAACAAAGAAAAATCATGTTTGAACAACAACAAAAAAAAAATCGTTAAACAACAGAGCTACTAATTTTCATATTCAAAAGTTAGCAGTTCTGTGTATATGCCAAAGAATTGCATGACAACTATTGCTTATCATATGACTCCAGTGTGTTAATGAGGATGATTTCTGAAATTAATGCGTATATGCTTTACATTTTTCTTTTAAGTTCTGAAATTTAGCTGACGAAATGTTTGTAGGTAACAGTTTAGTATTATTTTGATAAAAATTTCTCGTTAGAATGTAAATTAGTTATTTGTGTAATTGTATTAATTATTGACATTGTTTGTAGATAATCAGAGACCAAAAGATCATATAAATATTTTTTCATCTGTTCAGAAGCAAGTTTTCATAACTGGTAATTTTTTATATATCTTTATCTCAGTCCTAAAATTTAAATTTATGTGTAGATCTTATATATTTTTAAATTTTAGATGCATCACCTTCTGCAGATGAGGTATTTACTAAAATGATTCCTCCATTTGATGAGTACAAAGATGTTCATCTCCCAAAGAAAATTTTTATCAGACATAAGAGCAAGTCGCTAGATTTCTTGACACACAGAGGTTAGTTTGTTATAAAATATTGAACCTTTTTTTTTCTATAGTTAAAAAGGATTTTTTTTTTTTTTTATGTATTTTGCTGTTTAAATACTGTAGATGCTGCTTAATGTGATCTCCTCAGGACCACAAGTTTTTGATGATATCTGATTGATAACAATAAGCAATTTCGGAAAAAAAAAATCTAGTATAACTAAAAAAATTATTACTTTATTCTTTATGAAATGGTGACTTTTAAAAAAGGGTAGAAAACAATTATTGAGCAAATTCAGATTTTTTTTTTTTTTTTTAAATACAAATCTTCCTTAAAAGATCATTAATGTTTATACTCATATTGTTTCTGAAAACTGTCCAAGTGATGTTATATACCTCATTTTAAAATTTTCAACATGCTCCTCATTTATGTATCTGTGGGTAATGTCTCTATAAATTACTCTCTCCTGCTTGATTTTCATCTTTATTTTGTATTTTTTTGCAAACTTTTTGCAGTGTTCAGTTTCTATAAGCTTTGCAGCTATAAAAGTGTCGTTGTCGGCCATCATCTATACTTCAGGAAAGACCTAGAAAGATTGCCTGTTTATACCCTTGGCTTAATTTGATTGCCATATTGGCCGATATAACACACATTTTGGTGACATAAAATTATTTTAGGACTGAGCTCGCAAAAACCTTATTTCAGATTTTTTTTTTCATCTTTTTTTTTTAAAACCCTAAATATAATTGGTTATTTACAATCTATCATGAATTCACATTAAAAATACAAGAAATAAATTGCAAGAAAAAAACAATCGTACAAAGACAAGCATAAAAACTTAGAGAAATATTTACGTTTGTTTTGCGAGATAGGTAACAGGTAAAATTTTGCACTTTCTGCTATGTAGTTGTTTCTTCATGGCTGGAAAACTTTGTTCTTCAAGAAATATTAAAATTCAACTCTATTATACTATTAACTTAGACAATTTAAAACGAACAAAATTTTAATGTTTTGTGCAATCGTTAAACCATTTCAGAATTTGCATTTAATTTTTTTTTTATGTAACCAAACAATGAGCTGTAAGTCAAATTCTTCAGAAACTCATTAATATATATATATTTTTAAAAACCTTTCGCACATGGATTATTTTTTAAATATTTTTTAATGTTTTGTCCAATTGTTGAACTATTTCAGAAATTGAATATTGGGTAAAAAAAAAAAAAAATCCTCATCATTTGTATTTGTAGAAATCATTTGCCATTCTTAAAATGTACTTTTCTACAATACAAACCTTTCAATAACAAAATCAATCTTCATGCTGTTTGTTTGTATGAAGTCTTATGAAAATGAAACGCAGATCAACATTCCATCATTTTTGACGGGTGTTATATACTAGTTTCAAAATAATTACCAAAATACTTTAGTTTTATCTGTTTAAAATACAAAATACAAATGTATTTTGAAAATGTATTTCGAATACATGTATTTTCGATACTGCCCAACTCTGTATGCAACGTCTTTTGCCTATGAATGTGGTATACAATTGATTTTTTTTTTTTTTTTTGCAAAATGCTAGGCAATAGAACTGACTGGATTCACAAAACAAAAGATTTACAGTTACGAAATTTAACTACAATGCTGCCTAATTATACTTTTATGTAGATTACACTGCTTTTATTATAAATCTGAGGAATGTTAATTTTTTTATTAATGTTGATTTCTGAAATTAAGTTCATATTTTACTTTTTTAGCTTTTTCTCCAATTAGACTTAAAGAAAAATATTGCTTCATTAAAATAAAGCTTAAAAAAATAAAGTGCTTTAATAATGCACTTTACAAGATTTCCTTTCAGAAATCATTTAAGAAAAAATCACTTTTGCAAATTCTGATAGAAAGTTAAAAAGAAAAAAAAAGAAATGTTAAACAAATACAAATTGATACTTTATATTGTTGTGAGTATAATATAGTATAATATGTCCAAAATATTAACTCAGATGTTCTTAAAAGCTAAAAAATCTGTCCATTACTAACTGACCATGAATTTCTTATTTTTATCATGCTTCATATTTCAACTAATCAACTTCAAAATTTTTTTCTGGCGGATGCTTTACTCTTTAACAATAATATTAATAATAATGAGAAAATAAAATAAAAGCTGTTCAGTTATTCTGGAATTTGAAAGGTAATTGAATTGTGCCATCAAATTGATTCTGAATGTTCTCATCTTCACATAAGTTTAATAATATTTTAATTTCATCAGGTGACCAACAAACTCTCTTTATTTTTGTTGTAGCCTTAACAAAAATTATGAAAGAAAATAACAAAAAAAATTAATAACACTTAAAATTAATCACTAAAACTCAAACACACCATTGAAATACATAAGCGATTCCAGCAGGCGTAGTGCTGAGAGTTTGTTTACCGAAAGGAATTGTGGGTAAAAGCCAGATTACTGACCTAGGAGCTTGCATGTCTGATTTCGCGAAAAAAGTGACCTAGACTGGATTCTCCTTCAAACCAACTCGTAGGTTGCAATTGGTGTCAGGAATAAAATGAGCATGCTGAGGTGGGTTGAAAACAAGATTCAAGTGTACTTTTAAACAGCATTTAAAAAAAATATTTTTTTGCATTGCTGTTATTATTTTTTTTAGATGTTCTGACCAATTGATATTTTGTTAGCATTTGAATAGAACTAATATAACAAAATAACTGTTATTTAAAACTTTTCCTCTGTCTCTTACAATTATGAATTATAAAATAAAATCTAATTCCATGAGTAAAATATATATCTTTAAAGTGAAATTGGATTTTTTTTTAAATTTGCATATTAGATTCATTCATGCACTCTTCATATCCTCAAAGTTTCACAATTGTATTTTTATATTAAAAAAAAAAGGAAAATAAGCTTTTCATAATCAAAGTTATACTTTAAAGTTTTCACTTAGAAGAATTTTTATTTCCCTCTAGCTGAGTCACCATGCTTTTCTGAATCATCTGAATGCCGCAGCAGATCACCTTCACCTACTCCTTCTAGTGGTTTAGAAAATACAAGCATTAAAGATTCCCCTATGCAGATTGATACTGTTGTATCCAGTGCTGATAATTCGTGCAATAATTCTGGTAAATTATACTTTAAATAATTATAAAAGTGTCTTAAGAGTTTATTAATTTTAACTTATTTTTGTAACATTGATTTTTTCTTACTCATCATACGTAGTATAGGGTAAATCTTGTAAGCGGTTTGAAAATCTAAAAAAAAAAATTTGACGTATTTACATGTTTCAGACACTGGATTTCAAAAAACATATTTTTAGAAAAAAAAAAAAAAAAATTGTTGTGTGTGTGTGAGTGAGAGTGAGTGAAAACGCTCTATCTTCCAAACAAATTGGGATAGAGACTTGAAATTTGGTATGTACTTAGTATGTAATAATGGGAAGAAGCTTATTGAATTTCAGTAACCTCTATTATCCGGAACTATTTTTTCCGGACTCTCAAAATATTCGTTCTGATAAAAAATTTCCGAAATTGTTTATTTAGGAGGGAATATAAAAGACAATTAAAAAAACATAAATTTTGCATAAAGAATGAAGTCAATCGGATAATGAGTTGCTGAGATATTTGTAATCCTATTTCCCACACTCTTCGATTTTTCATGACCCTGTATTTCATTCAAATTTCAATTCAAAGATATATTTTAATTAGAAATGAAATGCTTAATCTGACACAGTAAACCATTAGTTAATATGATTATCGATTTCGGAGTTATAAGGATGTTTCTTTTATGCAATTCAGTAATAGAGCATTTAAAGTTTATGACATCATCAAGGCACGATTTTATTAGACTTGCAATGCATTTTATAAATAGTTTACACATGTTTTATTTTCATATTTTATATTATGCATATCCATGATGGGTAAGTATTACGGTGGCCCCCAACGACTTTTTTTTCTTTTGTAAAAGGCGGCTGCTTTTTTTCTGATTTCGATATTTTACTTTATTTTGTCAATACGGTTCCTTATGTATATATTTTTTAACTTTTATATATATAACTTATGTATATATTTTTTAATTTTTGTGTATATTTTGTATTTATAGCATTTCTTTCTAATAATGTTTCCCCCTTCCATAGAAAAACCAAAAAACTACCAACCATTGCAAAAAATCCCTTGCTGTAAATTACAAAAAATCCTGATTGTCAGTGGGTATCATTAAACATCAAAGGGTTTAACATTAAACATCTAGTAACATAAATGATATAGCACTAAACATCGATATTTAAAAGTGGAGGGATATGTTATAAGATATTGTTTAGTTTTTTCTGTATTGACACAGGTACTGTATCTTCAGGGAAGATATTTTGAAGGAATGAAGTAAATTTCATCATTGTTGTTTTTATGTTATACTAGCAGACTCACCCAGCTAAAATAACTTTACTGTTTCCGGGATTACTCTAAATATATCTTGCATCATGAAATTGATAATATAACTTTAAAAAAATAACCAATTAAAAATGTCTTTGCAAAAAAAAAAAAAAAAAAGGAAAAAAGAAAATCTGAAAATTTTGATTGCTGTAAGGTCATATATATGTGATTACATATATGTAATCATTTATCTCTCACTTACGAAGGAGCACAATCATCATAACAACAGTTTTTTTCGGCTATTAAAGGTAACCTTAGACACCTTTTTCTCGGAATTTCATTTGTTCTTCAGAAATTTCTCTTTTCTTAAAGTTTTTAAAAATTCATACAAATTCTGATTATTAATACATTTTTTTAAATGATTCCCAAAAGTCTGCTCCATACTGGGATATAAAATATAAGATTGGACGGATAAGATGTCAAAAGATGGTCTGATAAAAACAAACTTCTCATTTTTGGCAAAATGATTAACTTTAAAAAAAAATTGTGAAAAATTCAAAAATCGCTGTACTAATTCCGAATAAACTTTATTGAAAAAAGTACAAAATTTACTATATCGGACAAAAAGATTGAATTTGGATTGTTTTTATGAGTGGGTCAAAATTGCTGACAAATTTGGAAAATCGGAAAATATGTGAATCATTCTGTTCAATATGAAATATCCAAAATTGGAGCCTCAGGTGTATTCGGTACTGTCTTTGGTTATCTGGAACCAAATTTGCAGACCTCTTATGTATGATACATTACCCTAGCCATTGCATACACGCAGACACACAAACATCTTTCTTTTACTAGTATAGATGTTTCCTCATTACTTTTGAGCCACTCTTGTACTTAGTAATAACTAAAGATTATTTTCTTTATGTAAAGAAAAAATTACTTTTCTGATGATATATTTTCTATTGAAACATTTTTTTTTTAATATCACTGTAAAAAAACTGTACTTTTTCTATGTAATCAGAAAATGTCTTCTAGTGCACTTAAAATTTCTATTTTAACCATTCATTCTTCTGTAAAAATGTTTATTTTGAAATTTTTATGAGTCTTAGCTATCTTTAAATTTATTAATATTAAAACATCCTGTATATGTACTGTTACAACTATATGTTTCTATGATTAATAGTGAATAAGAAAAGCAGTCCTTCGGGCGTCACACTCTTTTTATTTTATACATATTCTAGAAAAATCAGAAACTCAGTCAGGTAAGTAAAAACTTTTTCTCAAACAGGCAAGTGCCTCAGTCTTACTGCTAAGCAGCTACAAACAAGCAGGATAATCAGTAGAAATCACAGGAATAATATTTTAAAGCAGACTTGAAATCTTAAAAAAGTATATCGCACTCATGTAAAGCCAGCTGAGTTAATAGTCATCTCTACCTTATTAAGAACTCCAATCTATATACTCTTGACAAATGAACACATTTCATGTAAAAATTTTTAGACCTGGATGCTCACTTCTGCCAATAACAGTTGAAAATGTTTTGCCTCTGTGAAGTTTAAAGCCTGCCTACAAACCCATACTGGGTCTTCCGAAAATAAACTCCTACCAACTGGACCAATAGCATTGTCATTCATTTAAGGCATTCAGAAATCCCTAACAATACTTATGTTTTTCTAATGTACAACACTTTGATGCAAAAGTCTAATTTTTGCCATTAGAATTATGAATTATTTGATTTGTATCATTGTATCGAGAATTTTTTTTGTGTATTATGTTTGCAAAATTAACAAATTTTTTGTACACTTTACACTAATCTTTACACTTCATCTTTATGCATTTAAAGGTCTTTCTGAAAGGAAAAAGAAAGGTACTTTCTAAAATGTTAATTTTAAAGATTTGTTAATTATTGATTTTGAATTATTTAATATCTGTTGTAGTTTCAAAATATTTTCATTAGAAGTGTTGTGATTATTTTAGGTTTAGACAGATTTTAAAATATACATACATTTCTTTTTCTAGGGGGCTCTGCCCCCTACGAGCTACACTTGCCAACCCTTGTTCTGACGCTGCAAACCTTTTAAAACATTCTGATTTGATCAACTCTAAAACAATTACGGAAGATAGTATTATAATTAAACGACCAGTGGTAATCTGCTGTAACCAGGTTTCCATTCATTTTCCTTTGACTGAGGAATTTTAAGGTCAAATCAACTGCTGTCAAAACAGCTAACAACTGTTTTCCTGATTGATTAAATAAGATCAATTAAACACTTAAATATCAACTTGTGTAAAATGGTGTGAAGTGGTTAAGTAAACAATGTGGCTGCATTGAAGAATTTTATAACAATGCTATAGAAAATTGGTTACTTCTCCATTATCCTGTCGGCTACTTTCTATTAAAGAAAAGAGCTGTCACCAAAATATATGATTTATTGCCAAAAGTGCATGATCTTGGCGTCATGTCATATTTAGTTGACATCAGTTGCATTACACGTATTAGTTATTTCATCGAGGGATTTTTAATTCAACGTTTATTTGTCTTTTTGGTACTTCTCCATTATCCTGTCAATCAATTTTCATTTTAAAAAAAAAACTATCGCCAAACTGTAACACCAAATAAACAAATAGAAGAATTTTGCCATTGAAATCTCAAAAGTAAATAAATAAACAAATAAATAAAATACAAGAAATTCAGAAAAACCCCACTCACCAAAGTGTCAACTATCAGTAAGTTTAAACAATAAAATTTACAATTTATTAATGAAAACAGAAAACAAATAATCTTGGATATTTATTTACATTATTTTTCTTAATTACCCCTCTTGGCAGGTGAATAAATGTTTGTGACGTCAGTTGAAACTGATCTATTGTATGTAATTGTTCATCTCAACATTTTTCAATGCCTTTTCTTTTTTAATATCATGACACTACCGTTTAAGGATACAATTGTTATTTTAATTAATGAAATAATTAATAAATCACAAAACATAATGAAAAATATATGTATATGTCGAATTCAAAACCGCTTGATGCCATAACAAACACATGTAATGCCTCTGACATCAAGTGAATGTGATGCCACAATCATGCATTTTTGGAGTTAAATCCTATAGTTTGGTGATAGTTTTTTGTTATGAAAAGTGGTCGACGGGATAATGGAGAAGTACCATATTGTGTTAATGATATTTTAACAATTTATTAATTATTTCGGTATTTTAAAGATAATTATTAAACGTAAAAATGTAGTTTTTAATTGAGAGGAAATATTATTTATGCTGTTTTAAAATTTGCAATAATAGGTAAAAGATTTTTCGAGATAAATTAATCTCTCGACGTTAAGTTTCTCTACTTAATGCTTTGAAAACGCGTAATAATTTAATTATTTCTCGTTTTAATATTCACGCTCAAATATATTTTTTATTATTTAATTTTCTACATTTACTGCTTTTAACACATGATCATTTAATTATTATTTTAAAGTTTTATTTATGTTTTTAATAGTCGCATGTAAATACATTTCTTAATTGAAAGGGAATATTATATGCGCTATTTTACAAATTGGCAACAATTCAAATAATGGATTTTATGAAATATGAAATAAATCTTCATCAAAATAATGAAAATTTTGAAAAGTGAAATATAACCTCAAAAAATTACTCAAAATAAAAAAATAATTAGTCTGCACACCGCAAGCTTGTCAACTATATCCTTATAAATTAAGATTAAATTCCTGTGCATAGTTTTTGTTCCTATAAAACTTTTTTAAGAGAACTATTTTGACCAACTTTAATATTAAATTTCTCTTAAAATAGTTCTTCGATTTAAAAACTGTCTGCTTCAGCGTGGTTCTCGAACATTTCTTTATAAAACTACCAATTTTCATATTTTTATATGCAATAGTTTTCTGGATGTTATTCCAGAAAGACTTCAAGGCACAAAATCTTCATTGACAGTGGCGGCAGCAGCGGTGGTTACTTTTTTTTAATATAGAGAGATACAGTATATTAAATAATCTTTTTTTTTTTCTCTCTCTCTCTCTCTTTCAAATTGTTAAAATTTATTTGTTGATATTGATGACTTTGGATAAAGGTTCAAAGATGAATTTGATGTGCATTGCGAGGTGCACTGAAAGATGCTTACTTGTAGAATATGGAGTGCATAGCATTTTTTTGTTCATTTACAGGGATACAAAAGAGAATTCGGTTACAGAACTGTCTATGAGCAATAATTGCTGGAAGTGTATTTTGAAATGTGGTATGCATTTTTAAGCTTAAACAATATTTTGTACATTATGTGGTGTGTATAAATTCTATAGCTCATGTACAGGGCTGCACAAAAAATTTTCTTAAACATTTCTGTCTATGGGCATCAATTGCTTAGAAATGTTTTTAATTGTGTTATGCATTTTCCATCTTAACTATATTAAGTATACTAAAATATGTTTTAAAATATAAATAAATTCTTATACAAGGCTATGCAATAGAAGTATTGGAAAGTGTTTCATAATCTATGCGTGATGTAAGATTTTTCTTTTTTGTTGAATCTGGAAGAGTGTTGTTTTTAAGCTATCTATGGTTGCCGCTAGATAAATTTGTTTGTAAATAAAATGTAATATGCTACCATCTTTAAGTGTTACAAAATATTTCCCCAGAGAAATCATTTTTTAATTATGTCACTCTTCTTAAAAACTGACAATATAAAAAGTGAAAGGGTGTTCATAATACTTAAAGTGGGTCTCCTCAATAGAAAGGAAGAGAGAATTTATAAAGAGCATAATAAATGCTTCAAACCCTTATGATCTTAACATCTGCTGATAGGAAACCTATTATATGAGTTTTTTTTTCAGCTGAAACTTTAAATTTGTTATTTGTTTTTGAAGTTTTGCTTACATTTTATATGGCTTTTTTTTATTAATTATTTTATTATTTTTCAGGCAGTCACATGTCTTATTTTCTTTCCATAGAAATTGGTAATTCAGCATCTGGAGAAGCCCGCAGTGTTATGACAGGGGGAACTACTAGAGGCTGGTTATCTGATGTTGCTGTTGTTTTATGGAAAAGGATGTTAGGTGCCCTTGGTGATATTAATAAAATAAAAGATGCCTCTATACATGCTCAAGTTCTCAAGTACCTGGTTGATTTATCAGAGCTTTTAATAAAAGTAAAGCATATCTAATTGTCTTTAAAATTTATAAATTTTAGAAAAACTAAGTTAAATATTTGTAATAACTTATTTTGTTTGATTTTAATCTCTGTTTTGTATTCCTCCCTCCCCTGTCTCTTCTCCCTCCTTTTCTAAATTTATTGTACAAAACAAATGTGAAAATTCTGCACAAATCTGGGATTTTTTTTATTTATTTTAATAATTTGAGAGTTCTTAAGTTCCTTTTTCTTTTAGGTAGTTTCCATTACAAAAAGTAAGAAGCTACCTATTGCAGCTGTTTGGAGTGAAGCGATTTCGGGAAAACTTTGGTGTGTTTTCACCAATACTAAAACCACCCTCAGTTCAAATTTTATATACAGTAGAAGATGTTTATAACACAAACCTAAAAATGCAAGGTTGTGTATTATATAGAATTTTGGGTTATATGGATCATATTTCACACATCATTAAACTTATCATGTACGCATGGCCAAATATGTCTAAAACATATCAGAATACAGTAGAGTATCTTTATATTGCATTCCTTGGGCCAGGAGTTGTGCGGATTATAAATTTTTGCATAAAATAGATCATTTCACACATTGCTAAATTTACTTTATAAACATGGTCAAATATGCCGCCTGGACTAAATCATTCATTATATTACTCATTTTCAAAAACTTTTATTGTAATCATAGCAGTTAAAAACCTCTGAATTAAAGATTTAAAAATGAACTAATATATCAAATTTAGTCCTCTACGTGACATGAAAAATGAAGTGCCGTAATTATTTATTTAATTGTATATTGAATGACTGAAGGAATAGATTGTATAGTGAACTTTTAAATATTTCAATTGTGAAGTAAACCCAGCACAATAGTGCATTTCGTTCTTTAGGTCAATCTTCTAGAAGAGAAACACACATCTGAAATAAATGAATAAAATATTCTTACTCGTTCTTCAAAATAAGAGACTCAGACAAATTAAAATAAATGCTCCTTTAGAATTGAATCCAAATTGTTTTATTATTTTCTTCAAATGGGAGGAAGGCAGAATCTTGAGAATGACTGTGACTGCACATCATTTTTAAAAGTTCTGGCTGGAACATTACAATTACAGGATGATGATTATTCAAATTTTCATTCTGGCCGAATCCATGAAGAGTTATACAATTAATTTAGGAATCTATTGAATTACCACTTAATTAAAACCTTTTAAGATATTAAATTTTAAATTGCAACAGCATCCAGCATTTTTTAAAAATAACATTAAAAACTTTGAATAATGAGCGATCCCCGCAGAATTCTACGCAACGGCCAAAATTCTTGGATACGGCGAGCTGGCACTAGGCCAGGTCTCGGATCAGACCATGCTTTCAATAAATTCTTACAGTATCATTTTTAATTAAAATTCTGTTAGAAAAATGTGTGTCATTGGTATTTATACCAGTGAATGCAAGATTAATTTAAAATAATTTGTTGATTAATGATGATGCTAAAATTAAAATAACAGATGGAAAACTTATTAATATTTGACAATTAAGAGAAGCATTCTAATTTGTGTGGGAAAAACACGCCCCTTTTACCTGCAGTGCCAAAGTGGACGAAACATGAATCAGCTCCCGAATTCTCAGCGCTTGAACCCGAAGTAAACAAAAGTGCCGAGCAGCGCATGCGTATAATGCACGAGCGGGGGGAGAGCCGCCGGATGCGATGATGTTCAAAGGAGAGATGATGACATCACAGCCCAAGGCTAGTGCTTATTCAAAACGAAAGTAGTGATATGATGGAGGAAAGTTCTCCAGTGAAAACAACACGCCGCATTGCACGCGACTGCCGATAAAATAGTTTTTAAAAGAATGGCAAATTAAACTGAAAAGGTTACTAAATACAGAAATACATTGATCTGAAATAGAAAGTAATTAAAAAAAAAATAAAGACTGTGCTAACTTTATCACATTCTAGAGAGTAGCAATTTTTTTACAAGGTGGAATGTAGGTGCTTCTTAACACTTTGCCGTTCTGCGACACCACAGTGGTGTCGTATGTAAAGTAACTTAATTTTAATCCTTAAATGATACATTGGCACCAGAATTTTGGAGTGTAAAATTCCCTTTTATCAAGTACATCAAGAAAAGATTTTACTTATTTTCGAATAAATTTGTTTCTAAATTCTGGTGTCCCTCAATCATTTCAACATTTTTAGAATAGAAGTATTTCTACGAGACATGCGGACGGCAAAGTGTTAACTGCAAAATTCATTGTTTGTGTCTGAGAAGCTGTGCATTATACGTATAAAGAATTGCATTATATAGAATTGGGTTATAAATATCTTCTACTGTATATATATATAATCCATTTTTTGTTATGTGATAGCACTTGTATTGATATACTGATTTGGATGTGACTGAGTATATGTACAGGAATTACCAAGGTCTTAACTAAGTTCGTTGGCCAGCTTCATCTGCTATCTTGTTTCAAAATGTTAGCCACTTAAAGATTTCAAATTGAAAAAAATTTACAAAAATTTAGAAATCTAAAAAGAAGTGTTCGGCCTTGATAGAAGGATTCTGTAGAACTTTTTGTTTTGCCTCTATCTTAAAAAATTGCTGATATATAGCAGTTTGAAATTCTAGCATGGCTGATTTTTCCACAATTAGGTTTTATTTATGAGCTTTAGAAAACCTGATTTCTTGCAAATTTACTTTAATTATAACCATTCTTGCTACTCTCACATTCTTAAAACAACATAATCATATCCACCAACATCAAATTCTCGCCAAGTTTGGTAATACTTGGCGAAATGTCACCAAATTTGGCTTCAAAAATAAGTCACCATAAATGAAGCTAACTTGGCAATAGCTCACTAATTTTTCAAAATTCCCATTTAAATTCAATATTGACAAAAATTAGAACTCTTCTTTAATCTGGTCCCATGCATTTTAACATCATGTGTTTGAGTAAAATTAGCTGAATTCTTAAAAGCAAGGAATATGGAAGCTACATTTATCTCCCGAAATAGGCCGGAAGAACTTTTTACATTTTCACTTCAAATCTTTTTAAACAATCCGTTTAAAATATGATATATACACACCCTTTTTTTTTGTATAAAATGAAAATAATTATAATGAAATAAAAAAATCTCTCTTTTTGGTAGGCCTGTTTAACCCATTTTCGGCCAAAGGTGCGTAAACGCACCATTTCAATAAATATTTTTTTATTAACACTGTGATGTATATTTTTCATTAATTTTATTTTTCTGCTATTTTTAAGGGTTCAGGAGACATCTATAAAATATTAGTAATTCAATTGAAGTAATCACTTTCTGTTGAGAATTTTTCAAAATACGCTGGTGTTTTACTTGAAACGGTTATTGACAAATTCAACTTTTTGAAAATGTATTATTATTCCACTTAAGATTAATTATATGTTTTTATAATGGAGTAAAGTTGCAAGTTCTGTAAATAAAATAAAAATAAAACAAATGCCATAAGAAAACTTAAAATTTTTTATTTAAATTTAATGGTAAATTATTAATAATAAATTAATAATGGTAACGTCAAATTACATAAAATATTATTTTTCTTGCACGAAACATTTTTGGTGTCTTAATGAATGTAATTTAAGCAAATTTCAATGCAAAAAATACCACATTTTATAAATTTTCTATGCTTGGCCTAAAATGGGTTAAGCATCTATTAAAATGATTTATTTTTGAAAATACTTTTCTAGTAGATTTAGTCTTTATTATTTCTAATATTATATTGTTGTTTTTATGTATTACAGAATATTGAACACATTTCTTGATAGAGCTGATTTTCACAACATTAAATTAATACATTTTTAAAATAGAAGTTTTGTTAATTTTCCTCTTTCAGATAATAGAAAGAAACAAAATTTGTTAAAGATGATGCATTGAAACAGTAGTATTTTCCAGAGTAAATAAAACTATTTTCATTAACAACGTTATTTAATTTTTTATGCTAATCAAGCAAAATGTGAACTTTAATTATATAATGATCAATTTTTTTCTGAAAATAGTCTTGTTTGTGTATTTAAAAATGTAAAATTTTTCAAAAAAAAAAAGTGGCGCAAGAAAGTGAAGAAAAATGGTCTAGATAAGTCAGGGAAAATGAAAATGTTCAAATCCTGGCTGCCATGTAGTCACAAGATTGACATGGTTGCTGCACTAGCTAGAGAACCTAGAAAAATCAGGCAATTTAGAAATTGATGCCAAGGAAAACTTTACATCTATGAAAATAATTTTATCCAAATTCTAAAAAAAGAGAATTTTATGAAATTTCATTATAATCTTCAATTAAGTGTGATCTTCAGGCCAATAAAGGTGAATAATTTCCATGTTTTGGCAGATTCCATATTAAAAAATAATAATAATGGATAAAAATACAAACTACCTTTTATCTGAAATTTTCACTTTCTTCTCTCTCCCCCCTCTGTCTACAAAAGTTAAAATTTTAAAAACGTATTAACACTAGAACACCTAGCAGGAGTCAATTAGACTCCAATGTCAATTTAAATGTCAACTTGAACCAGAAGTTTTTTCATAAAATAAGTTAAATAAATTAAATAGTTTTTAATTAAAAATTTCTGCAGTAAAATATTTTTATAAAGGTTGAGTACATTTTCTGGGCGTTCTAGTGTTAATACATATTTTTAAAAAAAATCAGCAGTATTTTTTTTATTTTGAAGTAACAATTCATATTAAGCCTCCATTTCTCCACTGAAATGTCTATTTCCTCTCCCCCTTCGTCTCCTGCTAAAATTAAAGTTTATGTAGCCTTTAGTGGTTTTGTGATGCAGTTGTTGTTATTGAATGGTGGTTTAGTACACAAATGTTCTATAGCACGTATTAACAGTTTTGAGAAAACTTTATTCGAAAGTTTGTAATGATCCTATTTTATTAAAGAGAACAATTCCTATTGTAGTCCTAGAGTAAATTTTTGAGAAAATTTAGAAAACAATTTTTAATTGTCATATTTATTTATTATTTTTTGAGTGATATACAATATTTATTTTACTCCCAGCATGTCTAGTATGCACTACACCACTAGCTTGGAATTTTCTTAAAATACACCTGGAAAATTCAGGAAATTTCACTCTCTTGTATGAGTAACAACCCTGGATTGATTGAAATCTGAATACTAATAATACTAATAATAATAAAAAGATTCTGTAAACACTGTACCAGGCAAATCATAACTATTTTTAATAAATGTTCTATCCTGCTTCATTTGAATTTTTTTAAACAATTCCGTCAAATATGGAAATAAATTCTTTTTTTTTTTTATGCCAGTCTTGCTTTTTTCTACATTATATAATTCAAATAAAAATGAATGAGTTATTTAAAAAATATATATACCTTTAGTTACTCAATTCTTAAATATTAAATCTTGTTCACTTTCACCTGTTTTTAGTATGTTAATCACTAATGGGTTACATAGGAATGGTTTTGAAAAAAAAAAAAAATGTAATTTTCTCTTCTTTTTGAATTTCAGATTCGTGACAATTTAGGAGTCACAGTTGATAATCACAGCACTCCTCCACCACCTGAGCTTTTGCCTCCTCTTCTTCTTATCACTCCGTGGTTATTTCAGGTATATTTTTAATCCTTAACTTCATAGACAACTAAGATTTTTTTTTTTTTAAATTAATTTTGGACTTAAAAGTTTACTTCTGCTTTATTTAATTACAGATTTCTGCTAATTTTACAATTCATAAAAAGTGCCAACAAAAAACCATAGCAATTGGCAGCTGTGTTGTTATGATACTTGTTCAAAATTATGTATTTGTGCACAATTGAACCTTTCAATCTTGAATTTCTTGATATCTCATATATATATATGTATATATATATATATATATATATATATATATATATATATATATATATATATATATATATATATATATATATATATACTGATAAAAGAAAGTTGTCTGTATGTGTATGTGTGCATGCATGCATGCATGTGTGTGATGGCTAACAAAATCTACTGCACATAGAAATCTGAAAAATTTGGATGATGATAGTCCAAGCCAGGTCTTTATGCACCTGAGGTTCAGATTTTTAATTTTTTGAGAATTAGCCGATATATTAAATGAAAACTCATCAAAAAAGCATTCTGATTTTATCAGAAATGAGCAAACACATCTGTGTATGCTCAGTTCTGAACTTTCTGAAGCGACTACCCAAAGAAGTAGAGTGCGAGATTAGCATTTTTTCTTTGTTGTTTTGCTTAACATGCTATGGCCGAACCATTAAAAATACAGAAATATAGATGATATATTCTTAAATTTTGTACTTTTATGTTTCAAATGCTGTAACCATTCGAAAAAAACATAACGTTAACCCTTAAAAAAATAAATTACAAAACATCAAATTCATGTTTTTTTTTTTACCTTCCGTTTTACAAACCTCACATCTGCTGAACTAAAAGAAATACAGAAAAAACAATTACACCAAATTAAAGATCGTACTTTGCAAATTCAAACGATTCTTTCGGTTTAAAAAAAATATTAATATTAATCCTTTAAGAAATTTATTTTCCATATGCTGTTTTGCTATTTCCACAACAACAAGGATCCTAATACCAATATTAATAGGAAAATTCAAGAACTGATTAAACATGGTACATGGCCAAGTGACATTAAAGTTAAACTGACTATTAATAAAACTGCAGTCACCCCCCGATTACAGGGGCGTTTAAAAGACCATAAGAAAGATTTCCCCCTCCGCCCTATTGTTTCAAAATGTTCAGCACCAACATACACAATAGAGAAATCATTTGTACCTCTACTTAAATCAATGCTACCCCCCCACTGAGCATGTAGTCAATTCTACTGCAGAGTTAGTTAATATAATTAAAGACTTTAAACTGGCAGATAATAGCATTCTAGCAAGCTTTGATATTAAATCTCTTTATCCCTCTATTGATGTTCAGGAAGTAAAACATATAATTGAAAATAGCATTATAAATAACCCAGCTTATAATGACAGCATTAAACATACTCTGATTTCAAGTATAAACTTAATTACTAATAGCAATGTTTTCTTATTTAATGAATGTTATTATAAACAATCTGAGGGAGCCCCTATGGGTTCACCTATATCTGGATTGTTGGCAGAATTAAAATTACGACCTTTGGAAAAACTTATCATTTCTACATCCCCCTTTAAACCGGCATTATGGGTTAGGTATGTCGATGACATACTAATCATATGGAATCACGGTATCTCTACATTAAACGATTTTCTGGCGCATGCCAACAGTATAGATAGAAATATACAATTTACTTGTGAAATTGAAGAAAATAGTTCATTACCATTTTTAGATATAGAACTTATTAAAAATATGTCAACACGTAGCATTGAGAGAAAAATTTATAGAAAACCTTGCAGATCTAATAACACAATATCCTACAATAGTAATGTTCCGTTTAATTACAAAGCAGCAGCATATCGGTTTTATATCAAAAGGGCGTTTGAAGTTAGTTCAGAAGCTTATTTAAATGAAGAGTTGAATAAAATTAAAGTGATTGCATGTGAAAATGGTTTTTCAAACAAATTTATTAATAAGTTAATTTATGAGTTCAGAAATAAACAAGCAACAATAGTTAAAAAAGATATGCAATCTTCAAAATTCTACAGTATTAATTATATCCCACATCTTTTTGAGCGTATTAAATACGCATTAAAGAAATATAATGTAACTCTTATCGCAAAGCCCCCAACAAAGCTAAAATATCTGGTACATAGAATGATTGACCCCATTGATAATGGAGATAAGTCTGGCATTTATATTATTCCTTTTAAAGTTAATGGCAGTTCTAAAACATATTCATATATAGGCATGACAACTCGCAAATTAAAGGAAAGGATTAAAGAACATACGGCTGACATAAAAAAAGGTAAATTATCCACTGCTTTATCCAGATTAAATCAAGCTAAAGATATTGATATATTTTTAAGTAAAACTAAAATAATTTCACATTGTTCACAGTATAATAGTTGCATAATCAGAGAGTCCCTAGAAATTTTGAAAAGAGGTGATAATACATGTAATGATGTATTATCTTATATCCCTGGTATTTGGTATAATGTATTGGGTGTCACTGGGGTTTTTGGTTTTTGCTGACCCCCCCCCCCCCCAGCTTGTAATGGTATCATCCCAACTTCTTTCTCTCCCTCCAATTCATAGTGGATTGGTTTTGCCCATTTTGGACCTGGCCGGAGCGCGCCATTCGGAGCGTTGTCTTCTCGACAGCTTGTGTTCATCTGAGGAAGGCTAATGTTTAGCCGAAAGCTTATGGATTTTTAACATCTAATAGTTTTAATTTTAAAACTGTGTTTTGTTTTATTGCACCTCTGTAGTAACAACAAATTATCAATGTGTTTACATTGTGTTTTATAATTTTGAGAGGGTGAATTTGTCGTTCGCATTATATGGAATTTTCTATATATTTTATTTCCACAATCTTTAAAAATCTATATCAGTGCTTTTTATCATACTACAAAAAAACTAAAAATACCTGACTATATCTATGTTCATTCCCATTTCGAAATATGCAATCTGTTTAGAAAACACAAATATGAACTTTTCGAAAAAAATTGGTTTGCAAAACTCACTTTTGCAATTTCCTCTTTTCTGCGATTTTTTAAATTGTGCATCAGCTTCATAAATAAAATACAAACCAACCAAAGACACCTAACCACATCTACTTTCAATTGCATTTCTGACAAAACCTTTGGTTTGAAAGAATATTAGCCCTTTCAAAATATTGGTTTCCGTAAGTCACTTTTGCAATTTCTGCAATCTTTAAAAATCTGTATCAGCACTTTTGGTCAAGCTGTGAAAAAAATAAAAATACCAGACCATATCTACGTTCACACTCATACTAAAATCTGCAATCCATTAAAAAAATATATGAATGTTAATCCTTTGAAAAAAATTTGTTTCTGAAACTCACGCGAATTTTATTTATTTGTGCCATGTTTAAAAATTAGCATTAGCTTCTGAAATCAAAATCTGAACAAGCCAAATATACCAAACCACATCAAACTTCATTTTTCTTTACAATGCTGCCTTCAGTTTAAGAAAATATCATTATTAACTCTTTCAAAAATGTTCATTTCCATAAGTCACTTTCGCAAATTCTGTATTTTTTGCAATGTTTAACAGCAATGTGTTTGCAATGTGTTATGCTTTCCCTAGAATTTTGAATCAAAATATTAAAAAACATCATGCATGTGTGACGAGGATAATTATTGATGATGAGGAATAAATCAATTGCCGTAATAATATTATTATTTAATGGATGGAGGAATAAGATCGTATAGTGAACTTTTAAATATATTGCAGTTGTGATTGAAATAGCAATTAACCCTGCACAATTTGTGCATCTGTTCTTTAGGTCGAAATTCTTTGAAGAGAAATACATCAAAAATAATAAATGAATAAAACATTCTTACTTGTGTGAAGTAATAGACTCAGACTATTATAAATGATACTCCATTAGGATTGGATCCATAAAATCTTTATTGTAATTCTTGAGGAAGGAGGAAGGATGAGAATAAAAGCAGCTGCACATCAAGACTTTGGGAAAATTCTGGCTCGAACATCATAAACTTTACGAAGAATCTTTAAAATATTCCTTCTGGCAGAATCCATTAAGAGTTGTAGAATTAATTCAGGAGTCAATTAAATTTCCAGTTGATTTAAACTTTTTAAAATATTAAATTCAAAATTTACAACAGCATTTTTATAGAATAATTAAAAACTGAAAACGCGAAATTGATCTCCATAAGAATTCAGCACAACGGTGAATTTCTCAGATACGAGTGCCGGCGCAGGCCAGCAGGCCTCAGATCACACCACGTTTTTCAATCAATTTGCGGCATCATTTTTTATTAAAATTCTGTTGGAAAAATGCGCCACATTAGTATATATACCCATAACAGGGGTGCACAAATGTGAGAGCAAGATTAATTTAAACTAATTTGTTGATTATGAATTACGTGAAAATTAAAATAACAAATCAAAAACTCATTAACATTTTAACAATTAAAAGAAGCCTTCTAATTTGTGTTTGAAAGACACGCCCAATCACCTGCAGCGCTACACGGCCAAAATATGAAATACATCCAAAGTCCGGAGAACATATCGGCAGAAAACAACAGCGACGCATGCGTAAAACGCAGGAGTGGGAAGCCGCCGAATGCGATGACGTCACAGCTCAATATCAGCGCCAATTGAAATGATGCAGAGCGCAAAGGAGGGAGAAGCAGCCTTGCTGAAAAAGCAACGTACAAGGCGCGCGATCACTGGTAAAAAGGCATTTTAAAAGAACAGCAATTAAACTGGAAGGGCTATAAAATACAGAAATACGTTGAGCTGAAATATAAAGTAATTAAAAAGAATTAAGACTGTGATATATCTTTATCACAGCATGGTTAACGAACGAGCATACAGTTAGCTTTCAAAAGACATTTTCATTTTTAAAAAATGTGAACAATTAACCCTTTCTGTCATATCTCAATGATTAGTATTAATCTGTAATCAGAGATGGCGCTACAAGTCTAGCATTTTGATTATCTCTTGCAAGAGTGTGTTTGATACGAGATGTACTGGCAGTGTAAGCCTGGATGTTCTAAGCATCGGTTCGCTAGACCGACTTGTAAATATGTATAATAAATATCTATATAGTTAAATAGATATCTCCTTGCTGTACCAATAATGAACTCACAAAAGTTAAAGCCATATTAAATGGCGACAAAGCGGAAACGAACCCAAGATTTTAAATAAATGTTGCAGATTTTTTGAAAAGAAGAAAGAAAAAAAAAAAAAAAGAAAAGAAAAGAAAAAGAAAATGGCAGAAATGGAAGTAATTTCTCTGGGACGTCTGGAAGAATATAATTCTATCGTGCCCTGGTCAATTTGTTGAAAAAATTGACTTTTACTTCTCTGCTAATAATATTAAAGATGCGGAAAAGAAGAAAAATATTTTATTAAGCTCTGTTGGAACTGCAACTTTTTCCAAATCAGCCAAAGCTGGAGTTAAATCACTACAGATTAATGGAGGAACAACTGTAAATAAAGTTCAAGATGCCCGGATGGAGAAAACGAAAGTATACCAGTATTCGCCGAAGCCGAAAGAAGGGATGTATGCACCTGGAAACCGGAACAGTTATAAAGAGAAACCTTGTTATCGTTGTGCAAGAAATCACAAACCTGTTGACTGTCCATTTAAATCAGTTGAATGCTATTTTTGCCATAAAGTTGGACATTTAAAAATTTGTTGCCGGAACCGCAACTTCTCTACAATGAATCAAAAACTGAAAAAGAACAGTAAAATTAAAACTGTTCAAGAATATTCATTAAATGTTATGAGGGATGAATGCAATAATGTATTATGGGAAAAATGTGTTACAATTAATGGGATTAAAGTTAATTTTGAAATTTATTCCGGAGCAGCTCATACGATCGTAAGTAAAAATATTGCTGATAAATTATTTTCAGGTAAGCCTCCTTTGGTTAAATCTAATATTAAGCTGCAAACGTATACTAAAGATTCTTTAACTGTATTAGGTGAATTAAATGTAAATGTTTTGATTTATGATAATTGTATACCTAATTTAAAAATGCTAGTTATTAAAGAGGAAGGTCTGAGTTTAATTGGTAAAACTTGGTTGAAAGCATCAAAATTATTTTGGCCGAATGTAAACATGATAAAAAGTATTTCGAAGGATGATTTAATAAAAAAATTTCCTAATGTTTTTGCTGACGGGATTGGTACGATCAAAGGTCCTCCCATTTCAATAAATTTGAAAAATGATGCAAAACCAGTTTTCCTAAAATCTCGACCTGTTCCTTTTTCTTTGAGAACAGCAACTGATTCGGAATTGGAACAATTAACAAATGAGGGTATTTTAAAACCTGTTGATTATTCTGAATGGGCTAGTCCTATAGTAATTGTTCCAAAACCAAATGGTACTGTTCGAATTTGTGGTGATTATAAAGCAACAGTTAATGCAAATACTGAAAATGATAACAATCCTCTTCCAAGAATGGAAGAATTATTTGCTAAATTAGCAGGTGGAAAATTCTTTACTGTGTTTGATTTAAAAGATGCCTATTTACAACAACCTGTTGATGATGAAAGTAGTAAAATTTTAACTATTAATACTCATAAAGGTTTATTTAAAGTTTTAAGACTAGCTTTTGGTGTAAAATGTGCACCAGGTATTTTTCAAAGAAAAATTGAAAATATATTAAAGAAGTTTGATTATGTTGGTGTATTTTTAGATGATGTAATTATAAGTGCTAGATCTGAATCTGAACATTCTGAAAGAGTTTAATGTACTATTATGAAATACTTTTCTGAGCATGGTATAAAATTAAATAAGGAAAAATTAAAATTTATGGTTTCGGAAGTTAGCTATTTAGGACATAAAATTTCACAGGAAGGCATTAAGCCTATTCCAGATAAAGTTGATGCTATTTTGAATGCTCCTTTTCTTACTAATGTTTCTCAATTACGTTCATTTTTAGGATTAATTTCTTATTATAGAAACTTTCTACCTAATATTTCAGATGCGTTAGAACCTTTGCATAGATTATTAGATAATAATGTAAAGTGGACATGGTCAGAGAAGCATGAAAAAGCATTTCAGAAAGTTAAACAAATTTTATATAAATCACCTGTTTTAGAATTGTATGATATAAACAAAGATGTTGTTTTAAACTGTGATGCTTCTGAATATGGTATTGGTTGTGTGTTAAGTCACGTTGTTGAGGGTAAAGAAAAACCAATAGCTTTTGCATCTAGAACAATGAACAAGACTGAAAGAAATTATGCCATGATTGATAAAGAAGCTTTATCTGTAATTTTTGGTGTAACTAAATTTCATCAATATTTAGCAGGTAAACAGTTTAAAATCATAACTGATAACAAACCTTTAATTCGATTGTTCGATCCTGTAAAGTACCTGATACATTATCACCCAGAATGCTGAGATGGTCGTTAATGTTAGCAGGGTATGACTATACAATTGAGTATCGCAAAGGTAAAAATAATAAAAATGCTGATGCATTAAGTAGATTACCTCTTTCAGAAACTGTAAATGTAGTAAATAATCCATCAGAAATAATGTTCATTTCTAATAGTAATGATTGGCCTGTTACTTCAAAAACGATTTCAAAGTGGACACCTGAAAATCCAGTAACAAAACAAATTTTAGAGTGGGCGTTATATGGATGGCCAAAAACGGTTAAATCAGAGGAATATAAACCATACTTTCGTAAACGTGAGGAAATTTCGTGTTTAGAAAATTGTTTATTATGGGGACATAGAGTAATTATACCAGATGAAGGTCGCGAAAAAATGTTACAATTATTACATTCGGTTCATCAGGGTATATCTAGCATGAAAGCTAAAGCTCGAGGTGTGATCTGGTGGCCTAATATGGACAAAGAAATTGAACATGTGGTTAATTCTTGTAGTAGATGCCAAATGTTTGCTAGGGATAATCCTAAAATGAAACCTTTAAAATGGGAATCTGAATTTGCTTGGGAAAGAATTCACATAGATTTTGCCGGTCCTTTTGAGGGTAAATTTTTTTTAATAGTGGTTGATTCTTATACTAAATGGTTAGAGGTACAGGTGGTACCCAGTGCTGATAGTAAATCAACTATTAGAGTACTACGTAGAATTTTTGCTACATTTGGTTTCCCCGTTGAATTAGTCAGTGATAATGGACGTGCGTTTACAAGTGATGAATTTCAAGAATTTCTGAAATCAAATGGAATTATACATACACTTATTCCGCCATATCATCCATCATCGAATAGACAGGCAGAAAGATATGTTCAAACTGTTAAAATTTGTCTTAAAAAGCTAGATAAGGGTGACATAAATTTATCAATTTCACGATTTTTATTGGAAAATCATTCCACCCCACATTCTGTCACTGATAAGACTCCCGCAGAATTAATGTTTGGAAGGTCAGTTCGAACAGCTCTACACTTGGTATTACCATCCAAACCTAAAATACAGCAACCCTTACATAAATACAATCTTCATGAATCAGTTTTTGTTAAAAACTTTGGAAAAGGGGAGAAATGGATTAAGGGAAAAATTATAAAACTATTGGGGAGTAGATGGGTTTTAGTAAATAGAGATGACGGAATAATGTGTAAACGTCATGTTAATCAGTTGAGACACAACAGAGAAATAAGTGATGAAACGTCAGAGGAAAGTAAAACAGGTCAGTTTGATAAACAAAACAATGATTTTGATAGTTATGATAGAGTTAATAGAAACAAGTTTTCTGGATATTATGTAAATAATAATGAGCAAATTAATGCCGATAATGCTGAAAAATCTAACCAATCTGAGTTTTCACATGATATTGTAACAGGTACAGTTGTGAATAATAATTGTGATGATACTATAGATAAAAATGTAAAGGACAATTCCGTGATAAACAATGATGTGGACTTACAGAAGGGTGCACCTATAAAAACTGATAAAAAGGACAATCAACCTGTTCGAAGAAGCAACAGACAGATTAAACCGGTGGTTCGTTTGAACTACGAGGGGAGGGGTGTCATATCTCAATGATTAGTATTAATCTGTAATCAGAGATGACGCTACAAGTCCAGCATTTTGATTATCTCTTGCAAGAGTGTGTTTGATACGAGATGTACTGGCAGTGTAAGCCTGGATGTTCTAAGCATCGGTTTGCTAGACCGACTTGTAAATATGTATAATAAATATCTATATAGTTAAATAGATATCTCCTTGCTGTTCCAATAATGAACTCACAAAATATAAAGTCATATTACTTTGAAAAAATTCATTCCTGAAAATCACTTTTGCCAAATTGTTTTTTTTACATTTGCCCATAGGATTTACATTATGCACAGTTTGTTAAAAAAAAAAAACAAAAAAAAAAAACAATTTTATACAATTGCTCTGAAATTTTAATATGATATGCTAACTTTTTAGATAATGATCCAACATAAATTTGTTTCAGAAATTTTGAGATTTGGAGGGAGGGGGGGGAATAATCTGTTTGAAAATAATAAAAAAATCCTATAAGGTTAACATTGTGTATGTATTGTTACTTATAAGGTAAACTTATTTTTGTGCTATTGCTCTAAAAGTTTAATACCCTAAACTGACCTTTTAGCTGTTGTTAAAGTAAAATTTTGATTTAGTTATAATAGCATTTAGGGGTAAAATAATCAGTTTGAAAATAACTCCCGTATGATTTCCATGTGAAAAAAAAAAAGCTAGAAGGAAAACACTGCTTTTTTACAACTAAATATCATTACTGTAGCAAGAAAACTATTCACAAGTTTTGATAGTATTATATCTACAACTCATAAAAATTTCACAGCGTTTGGACAATAACAACCTTTTAACTTTCTTCTATCTATAATACAAGAAAGTATTGTAATCCAAATTTTTTTTTACTTTCGGTTTTCAGCGGAGTTACAATTTTTGGGGGTCAGAGATTCCAAAAAACATGTTTTTTAGAAAATGTCCATCTGTCCTCATTGTATCATCGAAAAGCGTATGAAGTTATGCAGAGAATTGAACCAAATTTTTTGTATATGTTTTTGACTATGGCCTGCTGGTTCCACTTGAATTTGGAGATATTCCGATGAAGGGGGGCGCTGTGATAGCGACTTTTGTTCCATTTTTATTATTGTATCATTGAAAAGTTCATGAAGTTATGCAAAGAATTGAACCAAATTTTTTGTATATGTTTTTGACTATGGCCTGCAAGTCCTAGTTGAATTCTGCCGGAAGGGGGTGCTGTGGTAGCCATTCAAAGATTTCATATTCAAAAAGATGTACAAAAACATTAGAAATCCTAAAAGCTTCTTCCGTTAAATATTTTGCCTTGACCCAGGGATTCTGGAGCAATTTTTGTTTTGCCTCTATCTTAAAAAATGGCTGAGATATAGCCGTTTGAAACATTAAGGTGGTTGACATTTTCAAACAAGACAGCAGAATTCCTCCATAAACGGGTTTAATTTATGAGTTTTAGTGAACATGGTTTCTACAAATTTTTTTTCATTGTTGTAACCATTGTTTCAACTCTTATATGCTTAACACTATATATTTGACAACGTCAAATTCTTGCCAAATTTGGTGACAAAAATTGCCATAAATGAAGCCAGCTAGGCTATAGCGGACTGATTTGGCGATATTCTCATCCAAATTCAATATTGGCGAGAACTGGGAATGACTCTTCTTTAATCGGTTCCATGCATTTTAGCTTCGTGCTTACCAGTAAAATTAGCACAAAATCTTAAAACCAAGGATTAGGGAGGGTTTCTTTTCTAGCCGGTACAGGCCAGAAGGACTTTTTGTAGTATAGTATACATTGGCTGATCGCATCCAAGTAACCCAACAATTCGATTCGCAAGCAGCTGACATGCAACAGAAGGATGAAAAATATGGACTTTATTGGTGATGTAATAGTGAATTTTGAAGTATTAACATGATTGAGGTAGAAGAAAGTTTTGAGATTGGCATATCCGACTAGTTTAAAAATATTAAATGATCCGATGTGGAAAAAAAAAAGAGAAAAAAACACTTTTTAGCTGCCGAAGACAGTGGGGACCCCGTTATTAGGTTTGTTTGGAAAGATTTTTGTTTAAATATATAAATTCATTCAACACTGACTTTTGGTACATTTAAGGCATGGGCTACGCCAGTCTTTCGTTAAAAATATATATAAACAAAACAGACCAGAGCATACTGTTGTCATTCCTCCCTTTGGATAATGACATTTTTTTTTTTTCAGTATATGATTTTAAAGTTTTCCTGAATTTATTTTTGGGACTCCATTTTATAAAATTTGGTTTCTGATCATAATGATCAGAGTCAAAATAGTTTGCACCATCTGAGGTGATGCTAATGCATAGCTGAAGAGATTGCAGTTATTAAATTTAATTTTAAAAAATGATCTCTTGGAAAGAGTTTTTAAATATTCCTCCAAGATTAAGTTTTCTACAATATTTTTAAATGCCCATGAGGAAAACCAATTTATTATTAATTATAATGATTATTATTTCTTTTTTTATTAAAAGGAATATCATAAATTTCTCCACTTCATTTACATTTTTCATGGTGATGGTAAGAAATTAACACTTTCTCAATTTTTTTGTTTCTGTCCTGAAAGAAGGGAAAGTGGACTTATTGTTACTATCAAAATTCACAATTGCTAAAATTTTATTAGATTACCTACTTTTAACATCACACACATTCGCAAAGTTGCAGGTCTTGCTAGTATATATATATATATATCTTGTACTTTTAGAATTATTCAATAAATGTATTTTCTTACGTAACTATCTTGAAACATTCTTTAAGTGCCTTGCTTTTTCAAATTTTTGATTCTGAGAATTTTTTGTATGAAATATTTCAATCTTTAATTATCATTTGGGAATTTCTTAGAATTGAACATTTCTCTTGCATCATGGAAGGAAAAGTGAAGGGGCAGGGGGTAACAGATGCTTGTATGGTAGTAGATACCAAATATATTTTAGATAATGATGAGGGAGAATTTCAAGGAGAATCTAGAAAGTGAGGGCGAAAAAAGTAGAAAAAAAATTTGTATTGCGTTATGTATTGTTGAGTTGAGAATGTAGTCACCTGAAAAATGTGACATTATCATGACCACATGCATTTTTTCCCCCACAGAAATCCATATTTTTCATAGTTTCAATAGTTTTTCTTTATTATGTATTTCATACTATATGGATTGTCAGACCCAGAATGCATACTTTTGTAGAATGTATAGTACTAAGTTGCTAAAAACATTTACCATGGAAGTATTGTTAAACTTCTAAAGATCATTTTCTGTTCCAATTAAAAGTCTGCTGAGAGGGTGTTATTGCTCAGAAATTTAAGTGTAAAAAAATAATAAAAATCTGATTTTTTTAAAAATTAAGTTTAATTAGCTTTAAATTTATACCCTTCAATTTTTTGCTGTATTGATGAGAAATTCAGAAACAATAAATGAAACTAAAAATTATGATAGAACAACATCGGGCTATTAAGTGCTTTTAACTCTCTGACAACTAAGAGCAAAATTTTCTTGTACCCTCAAAAGACCAGAAACGGCCCAAATACCAGCGATAAGTCCCTTCCCCCATTTCATTCTTTCTAGCCAAAGTCAGTGGGTGGGATTTCTTTACAGAAATGCACTGCCTCTCTTGAGAGAGAAAATGAGAAAGGTATTATTTCCCACGCAGGGAAAAATCATCATGTGTCACTGTTATCAAAATAAATAGTAGTTAATTGAAGATACAAGTTTTAAAAAGAGCCTAAAAATAACAAGAAAAAAATTGTAAATGTTTTAATATGACCCTTCTCAGTAGTACACAAAAAATTAAAAAATTGGAAAAGATAAAAAATATATATGTATCAAAACATGTCTAAAACTTTGATACATATGTATGCAAGATTTGTTTTCTTTCTTTTATCAAAATATATAGTTTTTGTTTATCACAAATAATGGGAACTTGCTAAATGATAATTAGGTGCGTTGAATTTACACTGCATGAGATCTTTCGACTTTGAAAAAAAAAAAATAATAATAATAAAGAAAAAAAAATGAAAGAAAAAAGCAAAGAAATCTTATTTATCTCTATATGCGGAGAAGATATATTAATTTTAAGCATATTAAAAATATTAATTTTCAACATGAATCATCACACTTAATGTAAGTTGAAAAAAGTTTACAAAATTTACATGTTGATCTTTTTCCATTTGATACAGTTTTAATAATTAGTTTCTCGTTTTTGCTATGAAAATTCACATTTTTATTGAGGCCAGTTTCATTGATGAAAACATTTGTATTTTGGAAATTTAATTCAAAATTTTGAAGCTGATCGAATACAGTCTTTACAAAAATTATGTGGTCAAATTTATAAAAAAATGTTTAAATTTTGTCAATTAAAATCTATGCTTTGTTTTAAAATTGATATAAATTTTGTTCGAAAAAGTACTTTTAACGGCATTTAAACATCATTATATTCATATTAAAAATAAGTTTATTTTTATTTTCATTAAGAAAATGACATCAACAAAGATATAATAATCCTTATTACTACTGTGGTATAAATAATATTATTTGATGTAGATGAAGGTGTAGTTATATATTATTAAATAGTAATGAAGTTCTTTATTTAAGATATTGCGTTGTATTTGCTAGACCCCTTAGCGTTCTTTTTGGTCAAAGCAGTGGTTAAAAATAAAAGGAAAAGAAACTTCTTACTTGAATGGTGTCAGCTGAAAACAATTGAAGAGGAGCCGAGCCTTGTTAACGATATAATCAAATATCTTTATTCGCTTTTTTTTTTAAAGAGAAGAAAGAGGCCTTCATCCGTTGGTCACCTTTTTATTTTAATAAAAACGTTGGCCGATAAAAATTATCTTTTCCACTCGAAGAAATGTCTTTAAAATTTAAAATGCAGCATTAATCCAGATTTTAAAGATGAGAATTTCAATTAAAACTTTTACGCGCCATCAGGCAATAAATTCAGACAAAGAGACATCGTCGTAGAATTTCGCCGGACCACGCATTGTCGGCCGCAGGCAGGCAGGGCCCGCGATCTTTTTGAAGCGAAAACTACATCATGACAGTTCATCAACAAAACAGATTCTGATTTAAAATTAACGAAATTTTTAATTTATAGTAAGAAACGGGGACACCAAAAGTATCCGGACGACAAGATTTAAATCTATTAGAGAATTTTAAAAATTAGACAATATCTTAATTAACAAATCCGAACAATTCATTTAAAAACATTTATTTTAATTTGCGCCAGCAATCGTCAAATAAACCACGCCTTCGAAAAATGAGCCTCCTTTCACAGCTACCTGATGCGTACGTCACAAGAGGGGGAAAGACGGCGCTTCGATGACGTCATCACAATACGAGGAGAAGGCAGAGGGCGAACACCTCGGCAAGAGCGCAATACGGCCGCCGAACGATGCCTGATAAGAAACGCTCGCGTAAAAAAAAATACGGAATTGAATCCAAATAATATTGACGTGAAAGGCCGAAAGAAATAAAAATATAACATGATTTAAACATTGTGAGATTTCATATCACAATACCCCCATTTACCGATTAAAATTTTGGCAGAGCATATGATGTAAAAGGTAAAGTGAAATAAAAACCTTTTACAGAAAGGGGATGACAAAATTTTTGCACACCAAACACAGAGAAAAAAGTTAAAATATTAAAGTAAAGCCAAACGTTAAACTGCTGCAATTAAAATTAATAGTGGTGACCAAACTGGAAGGGAGAAGAAAAAGAAATACATCAAAAGTATACATAGTATATTCAATAGTATACATATAAAAATGCCAAATCTTCTTATTTATGGCAATTTCTTCTAGTCTGATCTCATCAAATTCATCATCAAAATACTTAAATACAAATGCTAAACAAACATCAGAATTAGCATATATAAAATGAGATATATAAAATGAGATATATAAAATGAGATACATAAAATGAGCTCATTATCAAATATTTAAATTGGTACCATTAAAAATAGAAGTTGCACTTTACAAGCAACAAAGATCAACATACCTTCAGTATTTGATCAACCGCCTAGGACTTACAATAGAGCATTTATTTTCACTTACTCTAAATAAAAATTGGCCATACTTAAAAATATCTTTAGTACAATTTTCATAATACCATATTCAATTTGTTTTTGTAATTTTATTTTATTTAGTACTAAATACGTAATTGACTTGAAATAACCAGCTGTACTCTACATGAACAAGTAGCCAAATCGTGCACTAAATGACCACTCACACCTAAAACACAGATAGTTATGGTAGTTGCAACTATATATATATATATAAGAGAGACATGTCTAAATAAATTAGGTGTTTTAATGCTGAAACATATACTCTTACCACTTTTCTCATTACAACTGAAAATATGTGTTGCAAAAGTAATATCAACAAACACCAATATAAATATTTCTCTGAAAATACTGGATTATTTACTCAGTAAGAATTTTCAAAATATATACCATTCATTAAAATACGAGACATCACTTAATACCATTTTAAATATGTATAAAGATAAACTCATAGATAAATCATGGTTTTTATGAATCAGTGGGTATTTGGTTTGTGTGGGTGGGTGGGGATCCCCGGAAAAAAATTTAACCTTTAGTCTTCATTAAAAAAGACAAGTTAAAAAATGACACTTTCATGGGAAGAAAATAAAAACACAGTGCACCTTTTGTAATGGCCATAATTATCATCCAGAAATATACATATATATTGTTATTGAGAACAAAAAAAATTGGCTATTGTAAAATGCTAATTTGAATCTACATTAACTCACATAAGTGCTAATAATGCTAGCCATAGAAACTATCAGCAGTCGTGCAAATTAAGCAAAATCAAACTATAAATATACATTTGTTATAATTCACAAAAATACACTAATAGCTCTGTACACAACCATCAGCAAATTATCAGTAAATCAAACAAATGTAAAATAAAACAATCAAATCTACAAAAGAGACAATAGCGATCTCCAAAACCATTGGCAATTGTGTACACTTGATAATACTATAGAAGCTATATAACTATTGCTGTAAAGAAAAAAAATTATTACAGATGAGGGATGCGTATTGTTCAGCCACAATGAGATGTGATAGTTATAGTTAATAAATCAGTTTTTAATAACCACACAGTACATCTCCTTTAAATGCATTATCTGCTAGTAAAAAAATGTTTGCAGAATAACTTTTGTAGATTTATGGCACACTGGTGGACACGATGGCACTCAAATCACAGCAATTTGGCCATAATCACTTATGATGACGCACCATAATTTTTAAGAAATGACGACACAATTGGGAATATTTAGCACTGAAGCACTATGACACACTTCTTTTTTTATTTTTGTAGATAAGCTGAGTGACTTGGGGAACACTAGATTCACCATCACATAAGGCTTAAGACACAATAGGGAACTTTATCGACATAATCAGGAACAGAAGAAAGTCACATAGAAATTTGAGACGACAAAATTGATGAATTCAAAAAGAGCACTTTTTCTTTAAATTTCTTAGTAAATTTTGAAGATTCACCATGGAACACTTCTATATATTAAAAGGCGCTGTTAAATAGTACTAAGAACTGTGCTTTTCTTTTCTTTTTATATAATCTTGTATATAAATTAACTTGGCACTTAAAATCTTCAAATTTCTTCATTAATAATAATATTTCTTCAGAATTCAATTAATTATTTCTTGTATAAAAATATGAGGCATATGACAAAATAAAATTTAGAGACTTTGGGTATATTCACAAATGAAAACATAAAGGCACAATATAATATTTGAAAAATGGGAAATTTGCCCAATAAAATAAATTGATCTTGAGAATTCCTGTATCAAAATAGCAACTCTTGAAATCACAGGTAAACATAAGAAAATGCATCATACAAAATCACTATTAAAAGTAACTTTTTTTTTTTTTATAATATTTCATAATAAATAAGAATTTTCTTGATTTTGAAAATATAAAGCAAAAATAGCAACACTGATTTTTAGGAGTAGATATGTCAACCAATCCATTTCGTAAGGATAATGCACAACTCACCAAAAGAAAAGGCCAACTAACAATACTTCTTAATCAGGTTCCAAAACAGCTATTATTTGAGAAAAATATTTAAGATTATTGTAAATCTTATTTTAGCTTTCAACACAAACATCAAAGATATTGAAGCGAATCCGACATTGTAAGGATAGTATACACATACATGACATGACTCTTCTTCAATAGTTACTTTAAAGTTGAAAATGAAGCATAAGTTTTAAAGTTATTGTTCTAAAACAGATATTTAGGCAGGTAAGTGTAGTATAATTATTTTTCACTGTAAAACAAGGAAAATATTAGAGAAGTGGTTAGCACAAATGGACACACTCATCAGTGAATGGCCAACTTCATCAGGTAAGGAACTGTTGAAAATGAAGCATAGAAATTTATTTCTTTATTTTTTTTTATTTTAAGTAATTTTTACGATGCTGGAAGATAGAGCAGCATATAGAGAAACAGTCTTTTATTTATTTATCATTATTGTTTTTATAGATGATGTCAAAGAATTTCTTGAATATAACTGTAACAGGAATGAAGTAGCCCTATGCCTACTTCTTCTCAAGAGTAGAAAAAAATAATGTTGCTTTCATTCCTTTTCTGAGAGCAACATGAGAATGCTGGTTGATGAAAACTGTCACAGCCTGCACATATAGTGAAGTGAAAAGTCTAATTCCCAATATTTTTAAACAAAATGAAGCAACATGAATTTTTCAAATATAATATTTTATCAGCTGAGAGTTCCTTTACAAACAACATGAGAACAGTTGTGAAAATATTCTTAAATGCATATATTCTTAATTTGTAGACTTCATCAGACTTTGCACTAAGCCAAACTGTATGATTATTAACATCACAGTTTAGATGGCATAAGAATAAATCTATGAACAAACCATTCGCATTAAAACTATTGTTAAAAAAATGTCTTAATTTGAAATTTGTAGAATTGAAGCATAGAAATCTGCAAGAATGTTATGTAGGATATTTACAACTACTAACTTCTGTGAAGAATTTCAGCTTCAGAAAGAAAAAATTACCATAATAAATAAGTATGACATAATAAGAATAAAATTTCTCAGCATCAATAATCATAATTTCAAAAATAATGCTTCTTATAAAATTTAATCTTCTAAAATATAATATATATAATTTGTAAATTTGTTGCAATAGTGCCATAATTTTTTTTTTAAATTTAAAAACCCAAAGTCATAGCCTCTTAAAATATGAAATATGTTTTTGAGACAATTTCATTATTTCAAAATCATAAAAATTTTCTTAAAAAGAATACATAATTCATTTAAAAAATAGAGATATACCAACTAAAAATTCTTGAAAAATATTATATTCTACAATACTTTATTACAAAAAAAAGAATATGTAGAACTATTTAAATGGAATGATAAGTATGCATCATCAAAAATATAATTATTCTTCAAAGGAAATTCATTTCAATTTAAATGATTATTCCAAAAAAATATGGCAAATTTAGCAAAATATATTATTTTTCTTCAAGATGGAAAAGAACAAATTCATTCTAGAATTATGAAATTTAATTCTTCAAGCAAAGTAGCAAAAATCAATTCAAGAAATTTTTGAGAACAAGAACTTCCAATATTAAAATATTTTCATATGTCGTTACACAAAAATTCTTAAATAAATTATTCCATATATCTTTAAAGAATCGTCTTTAAAATTCATTAAAAGAACAATTCTTGAATTCTATTAAACACATCATAAAAATTTTCAAAAAGTTATTCTGAGAACAAAAAGTTCTAAAATATTTCGTTTTTCTTTAAATCAATTCAAACTTTCCTTCAAAACCACTGCCTTTTTAGGCACCAATTGTGGTATAAATAATATTATTTGATGTAGATGAAGGTGTAGTTATATATTATTAAATAGTAATGAAGTTCTTTATTTAAGATATTGCGTTGTATTTGCTAGACCCCTTAGCGTTCTTTTTGGTCAAAGCAGTGGTTAAAAATAAAAGGAAAAGAAACTTCTTACTTGAATGGTGTCAGCTGAAAACAATTGAAGAGGAGCCTTGTTAACAATATAATCAAATATCTTTATTTGCTTTTTTTTTTTTAAGAGAAGAAAGAGGCCTTCATCCGTTGGTCACCTTTTTATTTTAATAAAAACGTTGGCCGATAAAAATTATCTTTTCCACTCGAAGAAATGTCTTTAAAATTTAAAATGCAGCATTAATCCAGATTTTAAAGATGAGAATTTCAATTAAAACTTTTACGCGCCATCAGGCAATAAATTCAGACAAAGAGACATCGTCGTAGAATTTCGCCGGACCACGCATTGTCGGCCGCAGGCAGGCAGGGCCCGCGATCTTTTTGAAGCGAAAACTACATCATGACAGTTCATCAACAAAACAGATTCTGATTTAAAATTAACGAAATTTTTAATTTATAGTAAGAAACGGGGACACCAAAAGTATCCGGACGACAAGATTTAAATCTATTAGAGAATTTTAAAAATTAGACAATATCTTAATTAACAAATCTGAACAATTCATTTAAAAACATTTATTTTAATTTGCGCCAGCAATCGTCAAATAAACCACGCCTTCGAAAAATGAGCCTCCTTTCACAGCTACCTGATGCGTACGTCACAAGAGGGGGAAAGACGGCGCTTCGATGACGTCATCACAATACGAGGAGAAGGCAGAGAGCGAACACCTCGGCAAGAGCGCAATACGGCCGCCGAACGATGCCTGATAAGAAACGCTCGCATAAAAAAAAATACGGAATTGAATCCAAATAATATTGACGTGAAAGGCCGAAAGAAATAAAAATATAACATGATTTAAACATTGTGAGATTTCATATCACAACTACTTCACTCTTAAATTATATTAAGTATTAATGTTATTAAATATATTAATTGTATTAACATCCTTCATTTTGACTATTTGGCTGCTTCATAAAATTTTATTTTAATGGATTTTTTAAAATATTTTAAGCATTTTCAATCTTTGGGATGCATTAATCCTCGGTTCAGACAAATATTTTTTTAAATAGATTACTTAACCACTATAGTATTTTCTGTATTATGAAAAAAGTCAGAATATGATATCATATAGTGGCGGTTAATTCTGCATTGCATTTTAATGGCTTCATAGTATTAAAAACTCAAATAATTTTGTTGTGTCATTTAGTTATATTCTGTTATGATTTAAAATTTTACTCTTAATTTATTCAGTATTTTAATATTTAACTTTAATTTATTCATCCATTTAATTAAATTCATTAAGCTAAATTTCGTTATTTCATTTTAAATCAAACATTCTTTTTAAATTGTTTACTTTTGGTGAGAGTATAATTTAATTTCAGAATCTTTCCATTACATATGTTTTAGGATATTCATTTCAAATTTAATTTACAATTTATTCACTTTGCAATATTAATTAAACTTCATTTCAAATTATCTAAAATAAAAACATTTCTAACTTACTTTTTCTAACTTTTAAATAATATCCGTTTTTCTTAAATAACAGACAGTATAAAATTAATAATTATTCCAAAATATAGCGTATTTCCTTTTTAATAATAATTATTAAAAAATGGTTAGTAGCTAATTTTCGGACTAAACTTTCGGAAAGTTCAAATTCACTGATTTTGATCAATGCAAAATCTTTCAGAATCGCGAAACTTTCATTTTTCATTTCAAAATTTCTAAGTCCAATAGTCATTTTTCAAAATTCTTTAAATTAAATATTTTTACTTTCAAAACATATCTGGTGGAAAGAACTTTTTATTTTATTTAGATTGCTAAAATTTCATTTATTTTCATCCATAAGTTTGGCAGTTATCGATTTTTAATTACTTTCATTTATTTGGTTTTGAAGTTCGTGGAGATTCGCTATGAGACGCCATTGATAAATTTTCAGATGTTTCGAGTAAACAACCAGGCGTTATCTCTATTTCCCACGCATTTGCATCTGGGTCAGTGACTCACGATAGGCAAGGTCATTGTCAGTCCGATTCAAGGTGACTGATGGAAGCTCGTAGAACATCTTTAATGAGGTGTCGTCAGGGGTGCGATACAGTTTGAATTTAACTTTGACCGCTTGGGTGAGTTTCTTCAAAAACTCCGTCAGGTGGTGTCACGCACGCTACAGTTAATTTTGGAACCGTTGGCAAATGCTGTTTTCTGATTGGAGGGAGATTTAAAATCGTAAGTTTTCCAGTATTTCGGAAGTGCCGTGTGGACTCACTTCTCAACGAAATACGAGCATGTAAGGTACCATCTTTTTCATAGGCTGCTAGGCCTCTGGCCTGGCAGCGTGCCGTAGAGTGCCGATTCGGCGAGCGTTGATTTAACAATGACTTTTGGGATTCTCAACATTTAAGAAGATGCCTGTTTCAACTTTATTGTTATGGACGAAAGATTCTACATCAATCATCCTACCAGGATGCGTTTTCATAGTCATTTAGCATTGCTATCGATGATGATGATGGGTTTACAGCTTATAGCCACCAGATGATTAGGAGTTTTTTTTTTTTTCGGGATACTTACTGAATGCCTGATCAACGCCTATATTCACTTTCCAGTGGGTGTCTTGATACTCTGCTTAGAAGTTCCTAATAACAACGTTATGGTTGATTCTACTGTGCTTAATCTACAGTAATCCTCCATCAGTTCAAACGTCATTCAATATTGTCCATTTAACTTTTATAATAACTTTCTCTTCTTATGAACTTAATTTTCTTCAAATGAACATTCGTAATACTTCTAATGATACAGCTACAATTTTTAGGAACTATATATATAACCTCCATGATAAATTGAACAATTTGAACTTTGCAGAAATCAAATTATTATTTAAATTAACTAGAAAATCAATATAAAGAAATATCAACTTATGTGAACTGAATACTACAAATTTTTAATATGGTAATAATTATATTAAATGATTGATTTGAGAAATATTACATAATATCTATCTTCATGGTGAAACTTGTGATTTTGTTCAAATGATATATTAATATTGAAATGCATTGAAGATGTCAATAAAAGCTAGTGTTTCTTCTGTCTGGTGAGTTCTTTTGTTTTTATACTCTCCTTTTACATCAGGATCAAGTTGTTATGCAGATGAACTTCAGAATAATCTTTATGGTGTGCATATATTATAAACTCTATTCTTTGATTTTATATACTTAATATTTAATTTTAACTTTGCTTAATAAGGACTTAAATTTTAACTTAAGATTTAACGTAATATTTGATGGCTTCTCTTTAGTACTGCCACTTTCGTTCACGCCTATAATGATATTTGAGGAAAGTATTGAATATATGTTTAGTCTAAATTTTTAGGTATTCAGAATCACTCCGGTGCTAGTCACTGGTGATTCATCCCTTTTATTAAATTTTTCTTTTATATTCCTCACGATCCCCAAATGTCATTATATATTATAAGATAAATGTAGATCCTAAGTAATTTAAAGACAAGATTTCTCAACATTGGGCAATTTAAGTGCATTACTAAAAAATATATATATATATTCGAAATTTCTCAAAATCACTGTGTTAGAAGTTGTTCTTATTAAAAGAAGTTTTTACATTTTCTTGAAGGAAGCTCTTTATAAAGTCATAAGCCAGAAAACAATATATATTATCTTTATAATCATTAAATGTGCATCACATCCTATACGAATTTGTTCCAATAGAATAAAATAATTATTTTTTTACAAGATTGTTTTTTGTTTTTTTTTTTAATTTTATGTGTAATATTTTAAAATATCACCTTCTTTCTCCTTCCAAGTTATCAAAAATTATATTTTCTTTTGAAAATGAATTTCAGTAATGCATATATGAAAACACTGACAATCTTCATGTAAGCAGCTCGCATAAAAATTTCAACTATCAATTTATAGATTCATATAACATAAAACTTATATTTCTGACATAATTCTTTAAAAAAAAATTATGATAGATTTAGTAATTTTGTATGTTCAGCTATGACATGTTGACACAGTACACACATTAAGACGTTTGAAATATGTATTTGGCTTTAGCAGAAAATTAACAGATTAAATGATTCTTCTTCCGTAAAAATCTTTGTTAACGAACAGTGCAAGGTTATTGTATTCCAGCAATAGGTATTTAGAAATGACTTCCTGCCTTGCACATTGCGTGTGGTCAAATCGGCAGACATAAAACAAGTTCGTTGATAAAAGGAGAAAGTGAAAATAAACAAGACGCCCTGAGCATTTCTTTGTACAAAGTTAGGGAGATCAAGTACGTTTTCTTATCGAAATGTGTGGGAAAGTATTACACCTCTTGGGTTTTATTTGAAGCATGATTCGTGAAAAGAAAAACATGAACATTTGTGCTTGATCTCTTAAATTTTATAAATGAATAATTACAATATTTATAAAAGTATCGTATTTCTCAATTTGCTATGTTAAAGAATATTTTAATAGTAATAATCAAAGAAAGAAGCCCACTCCAACTTCTTACAATAATAAAAAAGACAGTATATAATAAATGTTTATAATTATTAATAATTAATTATTTAATAATAATAATTTATTATTAATCATTTTATTATTATGTATTAAAAGAACTGTAATGATTATAATAACTTTTAAATACAAATTATAATGTAATACACAAAACTCATAAACTAACATTTTATGAACTTTTATGAATGTTAGTATAGTATGCAGATAACTGACTGTTACAAATTAGAGATGAATTTGGGCCCTTTTTTTGGAGCCCGAGCCCGAAAAAATATTGTGTCAATAGAGCTCGATACCTATGAAAGTATGGAGTAGAAAATTGTTGCTAACATTTTAAAATTGTTTCACGTATAATTTTCTCATTTAGAAGTGTCTCCTTACATTAAAATATGTATTTACCCAAAATACTCCCTCATTAAAACGTTTCGTGAATTTCATGACCCGGAAAAAAATTGTTTAAAATAGCAAATTTGCTATTTATACCCAACCACTAGCAGAAATCTGCAATTGTCGCAATTCTTTTCTTTAAAAAATAATTTTTGTTTTACAAGTAATAGCATAAATGCATGGGCTCATTTTCTGGTAATTCTGGTCAGAGTCAGAGCAAGTCCAGTTAGTGCCCCCACACTAGGCACTATGAGTTAGAATAGACGCTGACACTTATCACTATTCGTGCACCGATGATCTGTAGATAAATTAACGAGGGATTTTGGCAAGGAACAAAATAGTGTGGTGTCCTGGGGAAAAAAACATATGTTATTAGTGCTAATGCAACAATTTTAAAGTTATGCATGAACATGCGTAATAAAGATTAATCTAGAGATATTTAGCTGCCCAATTTCTCACGCGTGCCATTCAATTCTAGAGGAACCAGATGTTTCTTTTTCCTAAAATTTAATAAATCATAGTGCATATAATTTCACTCTAATTGAAAACGCACCCTTATATATGTATATGGATCATTCTAAGAAAATATAAATTTTGGCTTTTAAAAAGATTATATTCTATTATTTTAATTTCTGATTTTTAGCTTAAATTATGTTATATATTATAATTATGGAATTTTTTTTTATAAGGAATAGAAATGATTTTTTTTTTTAAATTCTAAAATTAACATTACTATGTCCCTGAAATATTAGTTCAAAATGCCTTCATAACGACCATGATAATGGCATTTTCAAAGTCAAGCCTATTTTAGAGTGTCAATTTTATATTAAAAAAAAAAAATTTAATGGAAAAATCTACTTACACATACAAAGAATGCCCCTTAAATTAAAATTTATATCATTAATTAATTAATTTATATATAGAATTACAGACAAGAAAAAAAAGAACAAGTATTTATAACATTAATACACACACAGTTCTTAATCTAATAAATACATTACATTAATTTTAGAATGGCCAATTAATTAAGAAATTTGTGTATTTTTGAATAATTTGTAACGACATTAAAACATTTAGCTGATAAAAAATTTCAACCGAAAAATTCCCTGTTATCTAGGGAAAATGGGCACGAAAGAATGACATTTTTCCTGCAAGTAGAGAGGCGGATAAAACTGTCAGCGCAAATTGATTGAAAACCTTCCCACCCTTCACATGAAAGGGGGTAGGAATCTATTCCGAATATCGGGCCGCCGGCTTGGTTCTCTGAATGCAAAGCTGTTTGGGCCGTCTTCGTCGCCAGAGAGTTAAGTAAATAAGCTTGAAGATTTCAATAGGGGTCAAAGTTACAGCTTACAGATAAAATATAATTTAAAGTTAGTATTTATAATTTAAATCACAGTGTAAATCTTACTTTAGTTGAATCAGAAAGAAAACTTTTGTACAAAGTTTATGCGAATTGAAAGCTTTAAGGATTGAAGGAAGTGAAATTGAATTAATTTTGTTTATTCGGCTGATGTTAAGAATTATGATCTTTAGGTTTACTTCTTAAATCAGTATGCCAGAATTTTAGAACGCTTTATATTATTATTGAAGTTACCAATGGCATTTGAAGTTTGCTCAGAGTCCTACATTAAGTCAGTGAAAAAAACTTTTTCACTCAGTTGGAAAATGTTCAACCTGTATGATATCTATCAGCATAATTGTTAATATAATAAAAAGTGCATCTAAGTTTCCATCATTAGATGGAATTATTTTATCTGTTGTGCTATCTACATGGCAGCCCAAATGCTATTGCCAAAAGGTTGTCTGAGTGAATTGTGTCAGCTGGTAGTCATTCCAGGTAGCTGAATTTGAAGAGCATTGGCAGTTTAAGCCAAATATTCTGGGTTTGATTCCCAGCCTAGATGCTTTTTCACTCAATTTGAAAATTTTCACCTTGCATGATATCTTTACCAATCAGTATGATTGTTTTAAAATAATAAAAAGTCTACCTAGATTCATCTAAAATCATGCTGAAACAAAAATAGCCTTTTAAGCATCTATCTTTATAAATATTATTATCCTATCCTATTTAAATGAAAAATATATTTTATAAAATAGTATAATGAAAGAATAATTTTATATTTTTTAGACATTAAATTTGCCTGACAAATTCAAACATGGAAAGTTGCTTGGATATAAATTGTTGTGCATTCTCATGTTAAGGCGCCATGATATACCTCTTCAAAAGGATTACCTTGTGCATTTTTACTATGCTTTACATCATGGCTTCATGACAAATGACCAAGTAAGCTGTGTTTATTTTTAGTAATTTCTAGTAGAGTATGTATTATTTTGATTTTATGATTAATGCTATTTTGATTATTTGCTAACATGATGATTCTATGACAATTTAAATAAAATAATAAAATCTCTAATTATGAATGAAATTTTGTAATTTTTTAAAGTAAATTTTGTACTTTTATGTTAGTTGGGCGCCAGCGATATATATACATATACACACACACATATATATGTATGTGTATATACATAATGTTATGAAATGTTGAAATAATTTGTTACAGGCTTTAATATATTTTGAAGTGATCAATAATAATTAATATTTAATATTAATATGCTAAATGAGTAATTATCTTATATTATACAAAATAAATATCCCAAGTTCAACAAATCACAACAGACAATTTATGTATAGTGGTATTAACAATTATTATTTTATATTGCATTGTATCAAAAATGAATTAAAATATGTATTAGAGATTTTATTTTTCCAAATTCACTACTAAAATTTAAAATTTCAAAATGTTTTTAATAATATTATTTTTTTTAATTAAAATTATTAAATGTATTAATATCTTCACAAAACAAGAATTTAATCTTCAGAATTAAGAATTTCTTTTATTCTTTTAACTGATTCAAATATAACTTAAAAATTCATACCAAGAGAAATAAATCAAAAGGTTTTAACTCACCTTTTTACACTGCAACATGCGAAGAGATAATCATAATAAAATATTTGTATTTCATTCCTTTTATTAAAATGATCATAATTTGTAGATGGATCCATCACTGAGTTACATTCTCAAAACATCTAAAAAACATTTCCTATATTTCTGCAAATTCATTTTATAATAATCAACATTTATATAAAACTAGATGGAACCTGTCAAAATTTGACGGCAAACAACTTGATAGTACCATAAAAATAAAATTCATAGCTGCTTTAAAATGTTTGAAACTTTTGCAGAATAATTCAAATAAATAAAAAACCCACCTTGAATTAAAGCTTGGTTGGAGAACAACAATTGGCTAAGTTTCACTGGCACATGCACTCACAGAATTTCTTTAATCTGACACATTTAGCGCTGTTGTGCCAGTAAATGGAAAATCATGGCATAACAGTGATAAATCATACACAATTGTCATTATACGATGTCAGTTAATGCAAAATGCATTTATATACACTACACACTTTTCCATCTACTGATCCAATAACCATTTTGTCATTATAGTGCATCTAAATACAGTTTGTGATATAGTAAAAAATTAGCATTTGCCACTCAGCGAGTAATACTGAAAATTTGGCGATTGACTTTATTGCCAAACTTAATAGTCACACTTACCAATTGCAACGATTGAATGGAAAATGAGAAAATGAGATTTTTTTTTTCTGTCGTTGCTTGGCAAATTTCATAGTGAGGAGCATACGATTAAGCGGTCACAGACCTTTCCATCGATATATCACATGAGGGGTGTGTGCAAAATTTAGAAAAGTAACCCCCTTGGGGGTAAAGTGGCGGGATGGTCCCCGATGATGCATAACATGATTAAGTGGTCAAAGATCCTTCCAACAATATGTAACATGAGGGGTGTGTGCAAAATTTAGAAAAGTACCCCCTTGGGGGGGGGGCAAAGTGGGGAGATGGACATCGGAGATGCATAATATGAGCGGTGACAGACCTTTCCAACAATATATGACATGAGGGGTGTCAATAAAATTTAGAAAAGTGACCTCCTAGGGAGGGGAAGTGGCGGGATAGACCCCGGCGATGCATAACATGAATAAGCAGTCTAAGACCTTTTCCAATGATATGTAACATGAGGGGTGTGCAAAATTTAGAAAAGTACCCCCTTGGGGGAGGGCAAAATGGGTGGATGTAGATGGGAGATGCATAATAAGTTTAAGCAGTCAGAGACCTTTCCAACAATACATCATATGAAGGGAGGCAACAAAATTTAGAAAAGTACCCTCTTGGGGGGGGGGGGAAAGTTAGGGGATGGACACGGGAGATGCATAATATGATTAAGCGGTTACAGACTGTGGATGTGCCGCCGCTTTTCTGACTCTGCATCTTTTGTAGGTGAAGTTAGGTAACATTGAAAAATTTACAGAAAAGAAGAGGGGCCAATTCGGGGTTTTAGGCTTTCATCATTACGCTGGTTTAATAGTTGACATCCCTTGGTGGGTTGTAACATGAGATAAGTATGACTACCAATTTTCATCAAAAATCAAAAAGGATTGGGCATATAACTTGTTTTAGATAGATGATTGAGAAAATAAGTATACAGAAAAACGCTTGCATAAAAAGTTGCCTCCCATCCCATAAGAAACTTGAAGGTGCAAATGTTGGCTAGAAGCATTACTGTATATGAAGGATTCAGTGATAACACATTTATGATAACAACTAAACATTTACAGTAAAGAACCATTTATCCGGAATGCATGTGACTTTAACCATTCCAGATAAATGGTTCTTTACTGGTTGGGCATTAAAGCAACATCTATTTGTAAAATATATGTGGCTGTGGCATTGTTTCTGATTTCACATTAATTATCCGATTACACAGATTAAGAAACGGATCCAATCAAGATCAAAGATTTATTCAGAGTTTGAGAAAAACAAATTATTGGTATCCCTTGTTTCTGCATAACTCTTCTCCAACAACATTTCTGCATAAAAATCAAAACTCCCAATATCTATCTATATAGTTTTCCATTTAAAATCCTAGATATTGGCATTAAATCAGGGATCATTCTAGAACATAAAAAAGGGCAGGGTGGACATTGTATTATAAGGGAAATTTTGTTGAAAAGGGCACATTTCATAAAAAGGGCATTTTTGTAATAAGTGTATATACCAATATACTGGTGGGGAGAGAAATCTGGCAACAGCTTAAAGTACTCCTTGATTTAAAAATCCATTAACATTTCTAATTTTTATAATTTCACTGTTTGAAAAGTATTAAAAATAGCAAAATAAAACTTATGTTCTCGATTTTTATTGTAAAATTGTTTACTATATTCACGGCCATTTTCTTCTCAAAATTTTATAGAACTTATGTAAGTTATCATGTGGTCAAAGGCCAGAATGCCTGATCTAATACTATATTTCACTAGAGAAGGTGAAATCAATCAATGACCCTTCCTTTCAGTTACCTTTTATGTCTTATTTAATGGAAAGATGAATCACTCAAAGTCAAAGATTAGACATACCAGGGCATTTCACAGCGAAATAAAAAGGGGTACTCCTGACGTACCATACTTGTATTCTAAAAATAAAAGATAAGTAAAGAATTTTTGAAAATATAATGCAAACAAGGCAGGATTCTACCCAGGAATAAAAGAAGGGTAGAAATCTACCTGATGAAAAGGGCAAGGAGGGTAGAATTCTATCTGGAAAAGGGGCAAGAAGGGTGGTATTTTATCTAAAAAGGGCATGAGGGTAGGCCGCCCCTCTGAAACTCTCTAGAGTGATCCCTGATTAAATTATACCATGCATGTGAGTAATGTATCAAACTAGCACTGTGGCACTTTTTTCTGGAGAAATTCTGAAATCAATCAATTGGAAATAGCATTCTGGATAACTGGTTTTCCGGTTAACTGGATTCCGGATAAACGGTTCCATGCTGTATTACTTGACGAAACATGATGAAATATTACACAATGTAGACTGACCATTTGTCAGTAATATGGAAAAACAAAAATGAATACATGCATAATTTAATCAAACTTAATCCAATCAGAGACGATAGAGATATGAAATTACGATACCTTTTTATTCTAATATAACGAGTGTCGAAGTAGATTTTTGCTATCAAAAGAGCCATTATTAAGGATGTTTTCATCTCCAGTATTTCTTCTCTCATCGCTTGAAATGAAGGTGCAATTACTTAAAACAATAATAATTCGAAAGCATATCGCGATAAGACAGCTTTAACATGGTTAAGTTTCATCACGACATCTTCCAATATTGAAAGATGGTGTTTTAAAATTCGGTGAAAACCAAAACACAAGCACACCGCATTTGAAAAATATGCGGGTATTTAAACTAACCAGCTGAGCGAACAAACGTTGTAAAAAAAAAAGCAAAACTTTAAGATCGTGGAAGCTGGTCTCTGATTTGTTCAGCGTTGTAGATGGTGAAAGGCTTCACAGTTTGTGAAGTCCTCCCACTTGTTACTTAGCTAACGAAAAACCAACACGACAACCAACGACATGCGACAACCAACCAACCATTCGATTGGCGGAAAGGTGGTAAAAATGTAGCGCGATTTAACTTTAAGAATTTATGAAAAAGGAAACGTAAGTGGAAAGAAATTAAATTACTTATGTTACTTTAATAATTATCTGATAAATTAAATAGACTTAAGTTTTTAAAGGGGGGAAAACTTTAAAAATGAAGAAAATATGCCAACTTTTGGCAGAAGGAGGGGAAATTACATTAAAATTTACCTACACAGACCTTTCCAACGATATATAACTTGAGAGGTGTGTGCAAAACTTAGAAAAATATTCCCCTTTGGGGGAGGGGCGTAAAGTGGGATGACACCGGCTATGCATAATATGATTAAGCAGTCAGAGACCTTACCAACAATATATCACATGAGGGTTATCGGAAAAATTTAGAAAAGTGTCCCCCTTGGTGGGGGGGGGGAAGTGGCTTGATGGACCCCGGAGATGCACAACATGAATAAGCAGTCAAAGACTTTTCCAGCGATATATTACATGAGGGGTGTGTGCAAAATTTAGAAAAGTGCTCCACTTGTGGGGGGGGGGGGGGGGGGGATGGACCCCAGAGATGCATAACATAAAAAAGCGGTCACAGGCCTTTCAACTTGCAACTTTTTTCTCGAAGGCATTTGACAATATTAAATTTTTTTTTACCCGAGACAATTTGTTGATATTCTTAATTGTTATGCGTAATTCGTCAAACGTTCATGGAAAGAATCATGAAATTCGCTAATCAATAGTCGATAAATTATGAAATTCAATAATCAATAACAGTAAAATTGTAAAATTCGTCAATCGATAATGGAAAAATCACGAAATTCATCAAATGGTCTCCGGTAAAAAAAATTGTCCTGCACGCTGATGTGATGATCAAAAGGATTTTGAAGTATAGGACAAAATTAGCACTCGCCAATCGGCGAGTAATACTGAAAATTTGGCGATTGACTTTATTGTCACCACTGGTCAAACATAATAGTCACACTCGCCAATTGCGATGATTGAATGGAAAAAGATTTTTTCCCCACTGTCGCTCGACAAATTTCGAAACCATTTGGCGAATTTCACAATTTTTCTCCCGAAATTATTTGACGGATTGTGATTTTTTTTCTCGAAGCCATTCGATGATATTTGAAAAAAAATTTTCCCCGAAACCAGTTGATGAATTTTGTGATTTTTCCACTATCGATTAATGAATTTTGCAATTTTTCCGCTATCGATTGACAAATTTCACGATTTATCGACTATCGATTAATGAATTTCATGATTTTTTCCATGAATGAACAAATTGTGCACTTTCTTTCTGCTGATGTTTGACAAATTTTGCACTTTATTTCCATTGCCGTTCGATGAATTTTGCAATTCTGTTCCGCGATTGTTAAAGAAATTTCACTATTTTTCTCAATATATTTCTAAAATTGTGTTCAATACAAATGCGTCAGCATTCGGCCAATAAGCTGAGGACTGTTACTGTCCAGAAACAGATTTGGATTCCATTCCTGCACACTGAGCTGATGCTATCGTCAAAATGTTTTTGAAGGTATTTATTTTATTTATTATATTTTGTATAAATATCTAGGTGTCGATTCCGATTTAGGCTCATTTAATGTTCGCCAAATCGACCTAGACTGAAATTGTCATTTTAGAGTTTTTTTTGTATAATACAGAAAATAATTCATGTTATACACAATTTGACCCCTTATAGTGCGTTTATTATCGCTTATTATTAGCATACCAATGTGATTTCTTTTACAAACAATGTATAATATATCATGTAACAATATATGTATACATATATGTTTCTATACAGTTCTGCTAATCATTAATATTTAACTTAATGTTTTACTTTCTTATGAAACTCATAATCTGTGAGAAAACGGTGATATTTTTTTTAACCTCATGCTCACAAATTAAATTGTTTTGATGAAAACATACAATAAAATATTATTTCTGTATTTAAAACTAAATATCAATGTATAATATATAAGTTAAAAGAGTTTCTGAACTTTAGCATTATTTTTAACAGAAATATATTATCTCTATTAGATTTAAAAGTTTTGTAGTTACGTAAGTGTGCTATTTTATTTGTAAAGAGTATGTATGCATTATATTGTTTGTGTATGTATACAAATCTTTAGAATGTTTTAATTTGTAAATTCTTAATATTTAAGAAATGTTTACATTATATTTGTTTATATGTATACAAACAATATATGTATACAAAGAAGTATGTATACAAACAATGTATCATGTAACAATATATGTTTGTATACAGTTCCGCTAATCATTAATATTTAACTTAATGTTTTACTTTCTTATAAAACTCCCAATCTGTGAGAAAACGGTGATATTTTTTTTAACCTCATACTTACAAATTAAATTGTTTTGATGAAAACATACATCTATACAAAAACCAATATGATTTTTGGCCATGTTTTTTTTTTTTAAATTTATAATGAATTTGATATTTTCATAGGGATTTCTTATGAAACTGATATAACCTCATACATTTCGCCTGAAGTCAAAAAAAATATTTTTTTTTTTCGCATTCTTGGGCAAAGATGTATATTGTCATGAAGCCATTTTAATTTGTAAGCACAAAGTCAATAAAATCACCATTTTGTGACAAATTATTAGTTTTATAAGAATCACCCAAGAACGGACATGCAATCTGGTATAAAATATATATTGTCAATGAAAACAATGATAATAAATAGCAACATTCAAGATTTGTATGCATACAAACAATATAATTGGTACTTTTCCATTATACGGACACCATGCCAAAATGTATGCTAATGCATAATGTATATTTACTTTATACCAGATTGCATGTCCGTTCTTGGGCGATTCTTATGAAACTCATAATTTGTCTCAAAATGGTGATTTTATTGATTTTGTGCTTACAAATTAAAATGGTTTCATGACAATATACATCTTTGCCCAAGAATGCGAAAAAAAAAAAAAAAACTTATTGACTTCTTGCAAAATGAATGAGATTATTTCAGTTTTTTTTTTTTTTTTTTTTTTTTTTTTATAATCTTTTCGACACTTTGCCATATATTATCAGATTCATAAGAATCCCTATGAAAATATCAAACTCATTATATATTAAAAAAACCTGGCCAGAAATCACATTAGTTTTTATAGAGATGTATGTTTTCATCAAAATAATTTAATTTGTATGTATGAGGTAAAAAGAAAAAAAAATTTCTCACATATTATGAGTTTTATAAGAAAGTAAAACATTAAGTAAATATTAATGATTGACGGAACTGGTTCTATCTATGAAGTATATTATTTCGCCCATAAATCAAAACAGTCAAGATTTACATGATATGGTCTTTTCCATTATACGGACACCATTGTCGCCAAGCATACATTTACATACATTATGCATTAGCATACATTTTGGCATGGTGTCTGTATAATGGAAAAGTACCTATTATATTGTTTGTTTCATTCATTTCGCCTGAAGTCAAAAATAAAGTCCCATTAGTTGTTAAATTTCTAAAATCACTGAAATATGTGTTTAACTGTTTTATTAGTAGATTTGCTATCCTGAATTTTACGCTACTACCTAAAACTGCTGCTAAGATATAGTAAAAAGGCGAAATGACCTAAAAATTTTTACCCCCATTTAACCCTTTAGAGGTTAAATTTCCAAAATTGCTAAAGTATGGTGAAAAGGCGAAATGACCTAAAATTTTTTTTACCCCCATTTAACCCTTTAGGGATTGAATTTCTAAAATTGCTAAAATACATGTTTAACTATTTTTTTAGTAGATCTGTTATCCTGAATTTTATGCTCCTACCTAAAACTACTGCTGAGGTATGATGAAAAGGCGAAATTACCTAAAACTTTTGACACCCCATTTAACCCCCTTAGTGGTTTAATTTTTTTAATCGCTGAAATACGTGTTTAACTATTTTTTTAGTACATTTGTTATCCTGAATATCACGCTCCTACTTAAGACTGCTACTGAAATATCACGAAAAGTAGAAATGACCTAAAATTTATTACCTCCCTATTTAACCCTCTTGGGTTGTGAATTTTCAAAAATCTTTTCTTAGTGAGTGCCTACATTGTGTAAAGAACATGTCTTTCAAATTTCATTGTCCTAGGAGCAATGGTTGAGGCTCGGCGTTGATTATGAGTCAGTCACGACATGTTCTTTTATAAGTATAGATACTAGTTGATGCACCTTTGTCTGGAATAATAATCTTAAATATATTTAAAATCAGTGTTGAATTCAGGCATTTTTAGCTGGGAGGGATTTAGTATTAGGGGCCTCCACTGCTTTGGTAGTGTACACCTTTATATTTTTAATTGTAAATCTGTCCAAATGAACGTGGAATTGAGGGCTTCACTGCCTTCTGCAGTCACACCCAGGCATGCTATGCACGTTCCGGTCCATGCTACATCTAGGCATGCTGTGCATGCTTCAGTCTGTTTTTTAAACAAACCTCAAATTTGTATGATTTTATATTTTTAAACAAAAATATTTCCAAACGAACTAAGTGCCCCTGTTATAATGATTGCTGATTTATTTTCTGACATTTTGATATGTTATACCACTTTCTATTCTGACCAAAAGTTCCTGAGGAGAACCTAAATGATAATAAAAAAATTTGACCTATCTTATTCTTTTCCCCTCTTTAAATAACAAAAATTAGTTTTTAAAAATAAAACAAACAGCTGTATATGTAATTTTATAAATTTTTTAACATTGTGTGGAAAAAAAGAAATCCCAATTTCTCCCCCTCTTTTTAAAATGTAAAATATCATTTCCAGATGATTCCCTGGACATGTACAGAAGCAATCATTGGTACAATAGGAAGCGTGTTCATTAACATTCGATGAGAGTTTTTTATGAAATTGAGCTTCAGAAAAAAAAAATATTTTTAAATAGTAAATATTAATGTTTTTTTTAAACAAAAGATACTGTTACAATCAGTTACATCATAACTTTTGTTGCTGTATAGTGTAAAAAGTAGATTTTTGAAAATGTTTCTCTATAATTTATTAAAGTATGTTTCCGAGGATTCCATTAACAGAAGTTCATTATCACTATTGCTATTTTTACAAAGCAAATTGCTTGCTCGACACATCCTGTGAACAATTAAGCCCAGTTCCGGGCAGGACTATGTAGAATATAATGTAAGCCTGATCTCAGCCTGCCCGAGTATGCTGAAAATCTGAGCTAGTATCAGCTCGTACAGCATCTTTATACTTATTCTCGTCCCAGTCATGCCCATTGAAGATTGTTCATATCTTATCAGCCTAGTTTGATCATTTTAAATTTGTTATATCGGGCCGGTCAGCTCGCTTAATTTTTTTATCGGCCCACCTCTGCCTATTCAATTTTTTTTATCGGCCTGACTAGTCTTTATTCTGCCGACCTGACCCGTTTTTAAAATTTGCCTTCATTTTACCAGGCCCAGGCACTTGCAGACCTCTAGGTCATACCGTGTGGTTATGATTTTTTCATTCAAACTACATACTTGCCCTGAAATAAAATAGTGTGCACTTACCTCACTTCACTCTCTATATTATAGTTGAACCAATGGCATTCAATGATGGTTATAGTGTGCCATCATTAGATAGAAATTATTTGGTGTTACTGACATTAGTGTCTACATAATGAAAAAGTAACAAATTTTCTAAAATAGTTTTTGCATATTGTTTTATTATGCTACAAAATTTAATTTGATTTCTTTCAGGATATCATTAATGTAATAGTTAAGACATGTGGGCCAGATTTTTTCTCTATTGATCTCCCTGGTTCCACTCTGTTAATAATGGATTTTATATATGCTGCTGATACAGTTATTTCATCAAGTGAAGTGAAAGGGGTAAGTATTATTACTTAAATTTAATAAAAAAAAGAAATGAAAGCTAGTTTTGAAGTTTACTTTCAGTCTTGCATTAAAATGTATTTTGCTATTACTTTAGATATGTTAACTGTCTTGATTTGGGCAGGAGCCTTGCAGATTTCAACCTGATTTCAATCAACAAATTTTATGAATTTTTCATCTGACTTTTTTTTTTACAATTTTTAAAAAATGATAATAATTTTGCTATGTGTTACTTAGATGGATTGATGCAATTTTAAGGTATCCTGCCATATTTGACACCTATTTAAAGATAAAACATGAGTATAATATTTATTTTTTCAAATGCATTAGTATGTAAAAAAACAATTTCAATTAACAAAAAATATATATTTTTTGATACAGTTTCTTTTTAATTTTGAGGAAAAATAATAGAATATTTGATAGTACTTTCCAAAAATGCTTATAGTTTAAAAAATAATTATAGTTCCAAAAATAATTATAGTTTACTATTTTTTTTTAAATAGTAATATTATTTGGGTTACTAAGATTGTAATGAACTATAATGTAAGTAATAAAATTAAAACTTCCATAGGTATATACATTTAAATTATATAACCTTGACTGTCTTTTATTTATTTTTATATGTTCATTTTATAAAAAGATCTGTAAAATTTTAGGAATGCTCAGATATTTAAATATATTAACGTAACCATAATTTTTGGAGATAGAAAGTTTTTTTGCAATTGATTGCTCATAAAAATGACAATTTTCAGAAAATACATTTACAGTTTCTCTTTCTCAAAATCTGTTAAAAATATTCACCCCAAGTTCTTAAAACTTTCCAAATTTATATGTTTACTATCTTTAATTTCAATATTTGAAGATCATTTCCATCATGAGGCTACTTAATACACATTTCTAGTTTCTTAAATACTCATAGGTTTGAGAGCTGAAATAAAAATACCCATAACTACACTTCTATTGATCTTATGCAGAAAACAAAACTGTTTTAGATCGCTAATTGTATAGTCTTCTCAATAAAACAAACTTACAATATTTGTCCAAAATTGGCTGGAATACCTTAATCGCGGCCGGCACTAAACATTTTATTGCTCGAATGATGTAATTGTTTTTTTATCACCACTCAACAATTTTTAAGAATAACTAAATTAATATGCTAACTATAATTTATTTGTTTAAAAACAAATATATATGAAATAAATTTACATTTAAATTTCTTTTAAATAATCAAGCTACTTAAGAAATTTTGCATTTCTTAAAAAGTAACAACAGCTAACTTGAAATTAAATGAATAAAAATTATATCACATTCTAGTAAGTAATATTTACTAGAAAGCACCATATCAATCTTACTTATAATAAAATCCAAAGGCGAGAAAGTGTCTGTAACGGTACCGGGCTGTACCACTCAGGTCTGCAAGTCGACCGTAGTTAAACGTCATGTTAGGCTTACTGAAAAAGATATGCTAACACATAACCACTAAATGATAATTTCTTCTACTTGAAATAATGTCTGTTCAGCATATTTTCGTATAAAACATGTATATCATATCCAGTTATAATGTTTTAAATTAAAAATAACAGATTAAACATCCGATTACCTGATGTAAACAAACGAATAATGTTGCCATTCAAAAATACAAATTCCAAATGAATGACTCTTTGAACGTTTCATTTAAATATCCGATTATGCTCTTAAAATATTTGTAAAAGCATATTAAAGTCTTTAAATAATTTAAAGGATTTCTTTAATTTATTTCTGAAAGCATTTTTTTTTCCTGTAAGTACTTTTTTCGCAGATAATGTTTGCGATGATACGGCAATGACTTTGACATAATTTAATTAACTTTTTGCGGAGTCTGACTTTCCAGTACTTACCAGGACTTTCCAGTCATACTAATGCATTTAATAATGAATTTAATAATGAATTTATTTTGGTCTTTTCAGGAATATTTTTAAAATAAGACAAAATCAGGTTTTAATTTGATGAATACTTTTAAAAGTTAAAGTTATCTACTTTCGTCGTTTAAATATTTGTAAAAGCATATTAAAGCTTTTAAATCTTTTAATTTTGTTTAAAACCTTAAAAAACTATTTCATAAAAAAAATGTATATTAACATTTCTGTAAAAAAAAAATTCTGTAAGCACTTTTTTTTTTTCAGAAACAGCGGTGATTTATTTCGTAGGGAGAGATTTGAGGTTGATTCAGTATAGTGTCGCCATCTACTGGTGGGTTTTGAAATTTCCTTCCATCGTTCCGGATTTCGGGTCCTTCCGAAGTTCACGATTATTTGACAAAATTCATGTTTTTTTTCGTGATTCTTTGACAAAATTTGCATTTTTTCTGCTATTCTTTGACAAATATTGCATTTTTCTTCTACGATCCTTTGACGAAATTTCATTTTTTTGTAGTCCTTTGAAGAAATTTGCGTTTTCTTTTTGCGATCCTTTGAGGAAATTTGCGTTTTTTGCTAATCTTTGACGAAATTAAATTCGAGTTTTTTCTGAGATTGACGAAATTAGCGGTTGTTTTTTTTATCCTTTGACGAAATTTCACTTTTTTCGCGATCCCTTAACGAAATTAGACATTTTTTCGCAGTGCTTTGAAGAAATTTGTGTTTTTTTTTTCTAGACCCTTTGAAGAAATTCATGTTTTTCCGCGATTATTTGACGAAATTAGTCTTTTTTTTTTTTTTTTTTTTTTGATCCTTTAACCTTTTTTTTGTGATCCCTTCATGAAATTTTACTTTTTTTTCGCAGTCCTTTTAAGAAATTTGTGTCTTCTTCGTAAGCCTTTGACGATAATTTTGCGTTTTTATTTTCGGTCCTTTGACGAAATTCACGTTGTTTCCACAATCCTTTGAAGAAATTTTCTATTTTTTCTGCGAACGATAGACATAATTGATTTTTTTCGGCGACTATCGTTCAAAATTCGAGATATTTATGTTCGAAATTTTGGACTGAAGACTTAAATTATCGAAATCGAATACCTTAAATTTTTAGGAAAACTTGAACAGAATCACCCCTGATGAAATAAATACATAACTATTTTTTGTTTCTAACGAATCATAATATAAATTAATTTTAAACTAAAATTTGAGAGAAAAATGATTTGTTTTTAATTTTGGGAAGAGAAGGGGGGGGGGGGGGGGGGAGACCGTAATCAATAGTTCACCCGCCACTGAAGTAACAATATTTTAGTGATTAAACATTGAAACACAATGAACTGAAAAAAAAAAATTAGGAATCTGTAAAATTTTCGAAAAATTTCAGAAAATCTAAAATTTTAGTAAAAATTTACAAATTTAGAAAATTTTCAAATTTGCTTTCCGGACTTCGGGTCTTTCTGGATTTTGGATTTTCGGATAATGGGTCATATACTGTAAAATGATTCTTTCTTATCAAATGTAATTAAAATATAAGAAATGCATAGTACAGCGTAATTTCCATTTAATTTTGCTTATGTAATCAAACAATGAGTTATATGGTAAGTCAAGCTGTTTAAAAACTCATTGATAACACTTTTTTACAAAAACTTTCGCACATGCATTATTTGTTAATATTTAATTTTGTCTAATCGTTGAACTATTTCAGAAATTTAATACCAAGTAAATATATATATATATATATATATATATATATATCCATCCTTATTATTTTTATTTGTAGAAATCATTTGTCCTTTTTAAAAAAAAAATTCTACAATACAAACCTTTCAATAATAAATCTCCATGCCGTTTGTTTGTATGAAGTCTTATGAAAATGACACGCAGATCAACCATCCGTCATTTTGGACGGGGTTATATACTAGTAATAAAAGAAAGTTCAGTTACATAAGTTTTATAATATCAAAAGCTATGCATAGCTATTTAACCACACTTTGCAGGCATATACTTGAATAGTTTGTGATATGCAGTACCTAATATATATATTTTTTTTTTGGTCTATTTTTTTTTTTTAATTTTATTATTGGAATAGAGATTTAATTCATGGTTTGAAATAGCCATTTTTATCTACTGTTCCAAATTTTAAAAAGCTCAAATAATAATATTTTCAAATACTTTTTCAATTGAAAAATATATTTACACATGAATATTACAAAAGAAAGAAAAGTTTAAAATAATTATGTGCAAAAAGTGTTTAATTTTGAAAATTAATTATGCCCAAAATAATCTTACATTGTATGAATTAGTTATTGAATTCATTGAATTAGACTTTGCTTCGCTCAGACAATTAATTTTAAATTCTAATTTATCTAATTTTAATATGTCTCCAGATACTTGAATTAAGTTAAATTGTTGAGAAGAAACAATATCTTCAGGATTTAAGCTTTCTTCAATCTGTTCTATTTCTTGGATCAAGCCCAAAATTGTTTTTTTATTGACTTGGCGAGCATTAACAGAATTATTTGTTATGGGAACAGAGAATTCAACACAAGGATTTTTGTTAGATTCATTTTTAGCTGTAGCATCAGCAATTACTAATGGATTAGTAAGAAAAGGTAGGTGATTCATGTATTTTGGGTTCAAACAACAATTGAGTATCACTTGAAAGAAAGGAGGAAGACATTTTAGATACATACAGTATTTTTTAGTGGAATGGCTTTCTTTTTCAGATGATGTCTATTGTTTGAGGATCGAGAATCACATGAATCTATTTAATATTAACAGTTAAAGGATTTTGTTGAGAAGGTGAATATGGTCTATTAAGTTTATGTGGTGGAGAATATGAATTTGTAATGCAAGATTGATCACTTTTAAATGTCTGACATAATTGGGAAAATTTGTTAGAAGAAAATGCTGAAGTCACATCAGGTTTTATTTTGGGAAGAAAAATGACAGGGATGAGGCAGCCTCACGCCTACCTCTCCCTCACAATATGTCAATCTTTTTTAGGATTTTCAGATGAGTGAGTTTGATTGTTTTCATAGTTAGGAATGAATGGTCATTGAGATGATGTTGTGTGTGAAGTGTGAGAAGAGGCATTACATTGTTATGCAGGCAAGGAAGACCTTGCATTATTTTAAAACAGTAAATTAACATTTTTAGAGCTTGTGGAGTCTGGACTGGAGTTGGCAAGCATAGCTTGTAGAAGGCAGAACCCCCTGGTATTTAAAGAAAAAATAATTTTAACTTTTTGGTCATTTTTGTATGTTTTAGTTATAAAATGTTTCAGTAAAATTAAGAAATATTCAATATCTTATGGATAAATGCCAATAAGATTTGTCTGTCTGAATTTGCTTTTAGTTTTCAAAGCAGTGAAGCTTTTCATGCTCTGTCTTTCAAGAACACCTTGCCTTTGGTTTGTGTCTTGCCCTTTATTAAAGTTCAAAATTAATATGTACCTAGTTTCAACCTTAATGTAAATGCTGGTATTAATAAATAACTTGATTATCTTTTCTCTTGTTATCTGTGTAAATGTCTACATATTACAGTTAAAATTTCTGATTATTGTTCTTGCATTGTAATTAATTTTAATAGAACTTTGTATTTTAGATTCCCAGAACAGAAGCTATGTCTATATTAGGAGCTCTTCTGTGTTTGCCTAATGTATATAAAGAAATCTCTACATTACAGCCATCATCAACAGAATTATTTACTATTGCATGCAATGATGCAAAGGTAAGCTGATTTTTTCGTAACTAGACACAGATAACTTTTAACTTACCAGAAATTATAATTAGTAATAATTTGCTTGTGTTCTAGGATCATATTACAAGCATTTTATTTAAAGCTGGAAAACGTGAGCCAGCTGGTCTGGCCAGGTAATATTTTTTTTTTACTTTTTGAAGTACTGTATTTACAGCTAAAAATGAACTATATATTGAAATTTATTATTTATCTTTACATTTTTCTCATTTAAGAGAAAATTTGGTAACCACCCTGTAATAATGATTCTTAATTTATATCATCTTTCATTTACATATCAGCTACACTCAAAATTTTAAATTAGAAAACTGTGTTGTTTTAAAGCATATAATTTAATCTAAAGGGCAAAATTAGGACTAGCCGCCGGCGACAGGGCCGAGTGACTAAATGAAAAAACTAAATACTAAATGAAAATAAATACTAAATCACTAAATGAAAAAAAGTGGCTATTAAAAAATTGTCTGTCAGCGACCACCTTATGGCCACTTTCCTACAAGGAAAGAGTAAAATTTGTTTGCATTTCATCAAGGATTCTACTTTTACTGGTTGAAACATGTTTATATTAACATATTTATTTGGGCTATTTAATTTTAGATTGATACTAATTGAAATTTTAATAAAAGTTTACTGTTTAGAACTTTTAAATAAAAAAGTGGCCACTTATAAAACTGCTACTACTGACTATTCACCACTAATGAAATTTCCCAGTTTTGCCCTTTAGTTTAATCTTTCAGTTGCATTATCAACAGGAGATTCTGAACTCATACCCAAAATATTAAGAGATGATAGAACAAACTGCAACATACATTTTTTGATTTGGAAACCAGGTTGTAATTAACTTATTCTGTTTTATATATGGGGCACCTGAGCCAGATTTTCATTAATAACTTTAACAATAATGAAGTTGTAACAATATTTTCAATAGAATTGCTTTGATTTCTATAAAATGCGATTACATTCACTAGAAGTGTTGAAAATGTCACATTCACATCCAAAGAACTCAGACCTAAGCACATCATAATTCGCAATATAACTGATAGTACATACAGTGTCACTGTACCAAACCATGTTCAAGTAAAAACCTGGACTCACATGACTTGTTTTGATGGCGAATTGGAAGTTGAAGATTCGACTTTAGTGGTTTCATTAATATTTGAAATAATGTATTTTTTCTTACTTTTATAGGAAAAATTATCCTGACTATCAAAGAAAATAAGTTGAAACTGGTGTGAATCAATGAGAACTAAAAGATCGTCTTAAAAACACCATCAAAAACTTTTAAATGCGCTAGGCCTTTCGAAAGATCTGAGTCTTTCTTCGTCAGGTGCAAAAAAAAAAAGGGCGTGCTTCTTCTATGAAAGTAACAGTAAGACTAAAGTGAGAGATAAGGGAAAGGAAACAGCCAATAGGAAAACAAAAGACAACAGCCAATCGCAGAAGAGTATAATCAAAACAATAGAACACAAAGTAGAAGGGAAATAAGAAAAAAAATTTGAAAAAAAAAATCATGAAAATAAATTAAAAAATAAAGTTTAATAAAATGAAAACACACATATATATTAAAATATGGGAACAGATGAAACTAAGAAATAAATAAGTAAGGCTGTTTCTTCAACTTGTTTCCATTCCCTTATCTCTTACTTCAGTCTTGCTGCTGCTTTCATAGTAGAAGCATGCCTTTTTTGCACCTGTCAAAGAAAGACTTGGATCTTTCGAAAGGCCTAGCGCATTAAAAATTTTGATGGTGTTTTAAGATGATCTTTTAGTTCTTATCCCGATTATATCTATAATCAGTGCTGTAGCCGTAAAAACCCTGAAAGTATACACTATGGCTTTAAATGAGAAACAAGGGGTATATGAAGATTCTTAAAAAATCAGAAAGTATGCAATCTATACTACCATATACCTTCCACTGCAACCTGTGCAAAGTTTAAACAAAATTCTTTTTATAGCAAAAAATACAATGTAAAATTGAATAATGAAAACAATATTTCAATAAGCAAAAAGTAATCATAACATGTTATAATGAACTGAACATTAAAAAAAAGTTTTTAATGTAATTTCGGAAGTTTAATAATATATTATACATATAATAATAGTAACATATTAGAAAGGGAGCGATAGAAAGATTTTTTAAATTAAATATTAAGAGTCAAAATATTTGTTTAAAGTAAACTTTCTTCCATGTTAAAGAACCTCTTATCAACGAGTTAACCTTCTTAAGGATGGGTTGGAAAAATTTCAATGAAATCCAAAGGAATTTTTATGCCGTTTCATAACAGGGAATGAAACTTGGATTCATCATTATCAACCTAAAATGAATAAACAATCAAAATACATTTGGGGATTCTACTCCTAAAAACACAAGAACTGTTGCATCAACTAAAAAGGCGATGGCCACTGTCTTCTGGGATGCTCTTGGTGTAATTTTCAATGACTTTTTGCAGAAGTTAAAACAATTCTGGGACATATTATGCATCATTGCAATTGCTCCATCAGTTGGATGAAAAAAAATCAAAGAAAAATGATCTCATTTGGCAAAAAAAAAAAAGGTCTTCTTTTTTTTACCAAGACAATGCACTAGTTATTTCGTCTTCAATTACCACAGAAAAACTATTTGAATTGTGATATGAAATTCTACCTTATCCACCCTATTCACCAGATTTGGCACCCTCAGATTACTTTTTATTTCCCAATTTGAAGAAATGGCTTGTGGGAAAAAAAAAAAATTATATCACATAGATAAGTTATTGCTGAAACAACTGCTTATTTTGAGAACTTGGTTAAATCATATTTGATGGATGGTATAAAAAATATATATATATCGCTGGACTAAGTGTGTAGACTTAAAAGGAGACTACGTTAACATAAGTTATTTGTCAGAAAAAATAGCATTCTACATTTTTGCGCAGACTTATTGAACAACCTTCATAGGCAAAGGCTAGAATTTTAATTGTTTTTACTATTTATAAAATGTATAATATTATGTTATGTTTGAAATATATAATAATGTAAGTGCTTTTTCTCTCTATAGATGCATAGCAATCAATAGTATTGGTATTTATTTATATGAAGAATTGATGAATAAAACTAATCACTATCGTATAAAAGAAGCTGTTACTGTCTTACTTATTGCTGTTCGGGTAAAGTTTTAATGTTTTCTTCTGAATTTTTGGAGTTCATTTGTTTTTAGTTCTTTAAATATCTTTAGTTGTTTTCCAAGACTAACATTATTGTTTTTTTTATGCTTTATTGGATTGCATTGTACTTTATTTTTTTTATTTGTTATTATTTCCATTTTTATTATTTTTATCTTTTATGGTGATTGGGTTCTGCATGATTTTCACTAACTTCTTTTGTTTTCAAGTCTTCTTTATCATCCACTTCCAAACAACGGATAAAAGAGGTACACATATTTTTTTTTGCTTTACTTTTTTTTGCAGTATTTTAATTTTTTGTGCTGCTGCTATGTTTTTTGCTAATCTATTTTTGTGCATGTTGTTATATTGTTTTACCGCTACTGTCAGTTTTTTTCTCTTTGATTTAGTGATAAAAATCTGTGATAAATGTACACTGTTTTAAAGATTTAAAAAAATATTTTTATTTTATTTGATGTGTATCTGTCCACTTTTCTGACAGAAATTGTTTATAGATTGCCCATTCTTCTATTTCATTTTCCTTCTTTCTCATTTTTTTTTTAAGTTTAAAGCAAAAATCAAGTATTAAGAAAAATTAAAACATATGAAAAATTATTGCTTTAAATTCATGTAAGAAATTGTTCTAAAGTCCTGCATGGTTCAGGTAGAACCCAAAAATTCTGTTCGAAGTCAACCAGAAACCCGACTCAAGCCTGATTAAAAATATATATATAGACCCAAAACCTGATATGACAGAAAATTAATTGATACATCATATGTTCGTTTACATTCAAATAGGGGAAGGTGGCCTAAAATGATCCCCTTAAGGAGAAAACTTGTGTAAAATAACATAACTGTTTAAATAAAACTTTGGCCCTTTGTGAGTATGTTTTACACTATATTTTGCATTATAAACATATTTTACCCAAATTGAATAATGAAAAAAAATATTTTTTTTTTAAAGTGTCCAAAGGATCACTTTACCCTCACCAAAGGGCAAAATGATCCTTCATTTAAAAATAATTGTGAATTGTTTTTTTATCGGGAAAATAAAGGATATAAAAGTATTTATGACAGTACATAAGTGTAATTGACATCTAAAAACATACTCCATTAAGTAAACCAAGTCATATTTCTGTACATGAGAGACTGTATATCTAAATAAATATGAAAGTTAGTGATTATCTTACAACAGATGTTATAAAACCCAATTTTTCAAAGAATTCTATTCAGATGCGTAATACTGCAATTGCTTGAATACCGCCATCACTTCTTCTTCACTTGGCACAACTAGTTTATGTGTTATAGTGCGACCTTTCTGGAAGAAAACATGTATGGATCATTTTAGGTCACCTTCCCCTATATAGTTTTTTGTATGAAACAATATTCTGCTCATTCTTTTCAAAGGTGGGTAGTCTGAACCTGACCCACAACAGTGAAAGTCCAACATAAACTGTACCAAAAACAAATTAGTACTAGCCCGACCCGGACCAAATTGAGTGATGGGTCGGGCTCAGGTAAAATTAGGTTACCTGACTCGATGCAGGACTCTACATTGTCCTCATTCAGAACCAGGGCTTCAAACTAGAACTGAGCTAAAACTAAAAAAATATCATTATCTAATAGAATGAAAACTAGGAGTGAACTAAAATTATTTTTCTGTTCCAGAACAGAAATGTAAAAATATTTTCATTTCCAACCTTAATTATATAAAATATAAATTAAAATACAAATCATTTACATTTCTTTTTTTTTTTTTTTTTTTTTAAGTCATTTACATTTCTTTTTTTTTTTAAAGATATGTAAGGCTTGTCAAAATTTAAATTGGAAGTTATTTATTGAAACTAATTAAGCTGGCAAAAATGAAAATATTTATAAGAACTGAAGTAGCAATGAACAGTGCCATCTTTTAATGCATATGCCCAAGGTATCAGTCTGATAAAAGGAAAACTAGTCAGATGTGCCAATTCTAAAACTTTCTTCTATCTCTTAAAAAAAATATTTTTTTTAATTATGTATTTTAGTAGCAAAAAATGAGTAGTTAACAGATCTGTTATTTATTTTTTTATTACACTTCAAGTTTTTTGTTAATAAATATTTCAAACCATAGAGGGGGAAGGGAGATTTTGTAATGAAGTCTAATCAACAGGTAATATATAAAAAAAAAATTAAAAATGTTGCTTATTACAAATTTACAAATTAAATGTAGATTAGACATTTGGGTGATTCAGTGTGATTTTCTTTTTCTTTTTTTCAGCAGCTACTGCGATCATCCCGAAAATTGAACAAAATTCACTATCATAGCACTACCTTCAGGCTGATTTTCTCCAAATCTCAGCCTATTACATTACATCTAAATATAAAATTTCTTCAAAAAATATTCATAAATTCTTTACTTAGACTGCAAAAAAAAAAAAATGAGAATCGTCCTCTTCCGGGAGAATATCTCCATTTTTAACTGGGACGAGATATCGATAGTCAAAAACATATATATGAAGTTTGGTTCAATGCTATCCATAGCTTCATACACTTACTGATGATACAAAAGAAAAATTGTACCTAAATTTGCTATTACAGTGTCACCTTAAGGCTTATTTTCTCCAAAATTTTATACAAACATTGGTCTATAACATTATGTCTAAATATAAAATTTTGTCAAAAAATATTCATAAATTTTCACTTAAACTGCAAAAAAATTATGAAATTTGCACAAAAATCACTATCATAGTGCCCTGTTCAGGGGAATATACCTATTTTCAACTTGGACTTGACGTCCATAGTCAGAAACATATATAAGAAATTTGAGTCAATTCTATATTCTATCCCTCCCTAACTTCATACACTTTCCAATGATACAAAAGAAAAATCGTTATCACAGCATCTCCTTCTAGTGGAATATCCCCAAATTCAACTGGGACCTCTTGGCCATAGCCAAAAACATATATGAAGTTTGGTTCAATTCTATGCATAACTTTGTACACTTTTTGATGATACAAAAAGTGTACAGACAGACAAACATTTTGTAAAAACGTGTTTTTCGGGATCTCTGACCCCTAAAACATGTAAACCAGACGAAAACTGGAAGTTGAAAAACCTTTTCGATTACAATACTTTCTTCTGTTATAGATAGAAAAAAGTTTTTAAAAAATTTCCGCTCTAAATTGAGGATCGCAGGAGAAACTCCCACTATTGAAGAGATTTTAAGACAAGATACATGATTGCCATAGATTAAGTAGGAAGTTGATTATGACTATTTAATCTCTTATATTAAAACCAGGATTGTGTAATATTGTTGAAAACCTATGGCAAAAAGAAAATTAGAATTTTCTAATTTGGCATGATATCGTGGATTAGCTTAGATCTTTTGAAGATTCATTCATTATTAACCAAAACAATAACTGTGACAAAAAATATTACAGTTCAAAGCCCTTTTATAATTGACTAGCTGCATAGCAACTCGTTGTGTTGCATTTAAATTGCTTGAGGTCTTTCGATTATTTGGGTGGAAAATAAATCTAGTTTTATTATACATTTAAAGTTTCTATCCCTAACAATCTTATACTAATAAAAGAAAGTTGTATGTCTGTCTGTGTACGATGGCTAGCAAAATCTACCACAAGTAAAAGTCTGAAAATTTAGGTGCAGATAGTCCAAGGCAGGTCCTGATGCACCTGAGTCTTATATTTTTAATTTTTTAAAACCCGGGTTCCCTGGGACCCTTTAAGTTTTTGTGTCTTAATTGTTAATAACTTGCCCCCTTTTTATCTGATCTTCTTCATTTTTAAAGCCCTTTCTCCATTTGTTTTTCCCCCATTTCTACATTCCAGTTAAGACCCTGGGGCCCGGTGCAGGTCCCCTTGAAGTTTTTGTGTACCATGCACTTTTTCACCTCTCTAATTGTGTTACCCTCTCAGTGTATAACTTTAAAGCTGAGTCTTGCACACCTCTTCCTGGGCCACTACCCTCATATATTTTTATTGCGACCCTAGGGCCCTTTTTAAGCATTTCTTTAAAATTTTATTGTATTGATTAATTCTTACCCTATGCTTAATTTTGGCTAATTGAAGATCTAAAGTGCTAAACACTAGGACCTTTTAAGATGTTTCCATTAATGCCTTGCTCAAAACTGTCAGTTGGCTCCTTTTGGACCCCCTACTACATCTTCCTTAAAAATCGTCCGATTCACTAGCTTTTTTTTCTAACAGCTTCTTAGGTCCTCCAGCTACTACATGAATGTCAAAAACATTTCTTGGACCTCAGCTACCACCAATTTTGAATATTAATTTCCTTCATGGACCCTTGGTGCAGCTTCTTTTAAAATGATCCGATTCTCCTGTAAGGCAGTCTGTAAGACAATCAAAAACCAAGTTGAATCAGCTAAACCTCATTGTAATTGGCCCATAGACTTTGGAAGGAGAGGGGAATATCAGTCTTAAATTAAATATAGTGTTAATGTTAAAGGTAATTTGTTAATTTACAGGGAGGCAGCACCTTCCACCACCTATGGGTGTTTTCTCTTCTCAGGTTCTATGGGACCAATTTCAACAGGAATTGGTTCATTCAATTTAGGTTACGATTGTTTTGCAGATTTTAGTTCCATCTTCCACTGCCAGCTGGTGCATTCTTATCTCGGGTTCTATGAGCTTGATTACTACAGGGTTTGGCTCTATTATTTTTAATGTGTTGTACAGCAGAGTATAATCATTTTAAGATTTTTAAAGTTGTAATTTGACTTTGATTTCATGGTGTAACATTTTACAACTAAATCTTCTAAGTGAAAAATTAAAATATCTACTTACAAATTTAAATGGCTTGCAGAAAAATAAAAAGATGAAGTTCAAAAGATAAGATGTAGAAATAAAAACCTTCTTCAAGTAAAATCTAACAATAGCTTTTATTGATTACTTCTGCATACATTATTAAGCATATACTACTACATCTAAGAGCAAGCAGGAGATGACATACATGAGAAACCCTCTCATTTTTATAATGGTTTACAACCAATCATTACTCTCCAGAACATGACGTAACTACTTTGCATAAAAATAGAATTTAACAACATTTTGCTACCTGAAACATGTTCACAAAACAATTCTACTTGTTCAACTGCTACCCAGTTGGCAACCAACCAACCAACCAACCACTCAATCAAATTAACTATGAATTTAACTGGAAACCATAAACAAAATGTAAACAATCAAGATGGATGCTTTCATGCTGTTGAAGTTTAGTGTTAAGAAGTTTTGTTAGTAAGTTAGTAATTCTGATAATGAATTTCAATAAAAGATACCTTTTTAAATAAATGAAATATTTTACACAAAATAAAGTTGAAAAAGGATGGGAAAAAAAATTCATAAAAATTGCAGTTTTTCCACAAACTCATTCAATTTTGTTTTGGATTGTCTCCAACATGTGCGGAGCACTCCCGGTATACGCTGTCTTAAGCATTGGGGTCCTGGAAACTAAGTTTATTTGAAACACTCTGTGCTGCTGCAGGCAGCGGTGCCCACGAAACTATATTCATTTGAAAAATTTTCTGAAGATATAAAATCATACAAACTTGAGTTTTGTTTAAGGCTATTATCATGGGCCCAGGTAATGCTGGGCAGGTCAGCTAGTTTTCAAATAAATCGTAATTTAGAATGCTTTTCACTCATTTTACCTTATTAAATTTCGATTTTTTTTTTTTTTTTTTTTATAGAAATTGTTTTTAGAGAGCATTTACATCTTAAAAGTAACCACAGTGAGAAATTTCAAGTTTTTAGCCTCAGTAGTATCACAGAAATTGGAATTTTAGAATGTTTTTTGTTTCTAAACCCTTTTATATTTAGAATTTTTTAGAAATTGTTCTCTTACAATTATTTCAAACCTCCATCTCCCATTGAAATGTCTCTTTCCTCTCCCTCTTTTCTTTCTACAAAAAATAAAATTTATCTGGACTTTAGTAATGTGTTCCGATGTAAATGGCAATACACAAATAAATATTATATAGCAAGTTTTTACAGTTTAGAGAATTTTTCATTTGAAAGTTTGTAGTGATCATAAGTTATTAAAGAGAGCAATTCCTATTGTTGTCCTGAGAGAAAATTTTTGAGAGAATTCCTAAAAGCAGCTTTTAATCAATATTATCTGTTTTTAGAAAAGTAAAATGTCATAAGTGATACAATATTTATATAACCTTTAGTGTATCCTCCAATATGCACTACACTGCTAGATTGGAACTTTCTTAGAATCTTCACCTGGAAAAGTCAGGGAATCTCATTATCTTGTATGAGTTGTAATCCTATAGTATGCAAAATGACTACTACCATATTCATTAGATTTCATTAAATATAAATTGCACTAACAAGTGTAATCTATTTTGTTACTTTGAATGAATTTGAAAGCAACTATAATTTTTTCCTAAGTATTTTCCCTTGCATATAACCATTTGAAAAAATACTTCCTGTGAATCACCTAAGTGATAAATCATGAATGAGGGTAATAGTAAGAAAAAAAAATGCATTTCATTATGTTATAAAATCCATATATCCGATAGATATCACATTTGGTAGGCAGTCTTATTTGTTCTGTGCTTTACTTTTAATCTTTTCAACTAATCAGGAGTTATTACTAGAGAAAGCTTGTTGAATTTTATTGCATAATTTGAGCAAAATCAATGTTTAAACTTTCTATTTATTTATATACAGGGTATCCCATAATGCCTTTCACATTTCAAAAATTCATAAAAAAAATAACATCGTCGAATTGTAGTTTGATTTGTGTCATAAGACTTGAGAAAGTGTTGGATATTTTGTGGCAAAAGAAAAAATTAATTCAAATTTCCACAAAAATTTCAACCATTTGACAAATTTTATGGTCCAAACAATTTGACAATTTGTTAAATTTTTGAAATGTGAATGGACCACTCTTTTAACTTTTTTTTTTCTTTTTCTATAAAAAATACCACTCTTTAGCAAATTTTATGATGCAAATTGCACTCTTGTATGACAATTTATTAAATTTTTAAGTGACCTAAAAAAGAAGCCCCCTCCTTTTGGCTGTTATGTATGTATGCAATTTTCTCAACAACCATTGAATGTAACTTCTGTACATAGTATTGATTTGAATGTAACTTTTTACATTACAATTCTGGTACACCAGGGAAGGCTTTAAGCTAAAAATAGTCATTGTATTATGTATGGGATATTGTGTACAGGGACACATCAAATGTCTTAATGTATAAATTGTCTACTGTGTTAGTCAAACATATGCAATGTTGGCAACTATAGTACCTTCACAAATAAGAGGGTGTTGACGTGTGAGTAAAATGACCAAGCATTCTAGAATTTTGCCGAAATTTATAGGTTTAATCATGGCGCTGGTAGAGTGAAAAGTCAGTGAAACATTACATAATGTTGGCACAATTACAGTAATTCAATTAAATTTTAGTCATGATTCATAATTTGGCCACCTTACATACAAGCAATAAAACTTGATTAGTCAAGAGGATTTTGGGCAAAAACTTGGTGAACCTGCCATTATTGTTAAGCTAATGTTTGTTGAGTTATCTCACCAATCTAATTGAACTTGCCTAAGTGAGATGTGTCAAATTCTGGAGTATGGTTTGCCATGCTGAACAGAAACCTCCAATTTAAGTATGTGCTATTTGTGTATGTTGCCACTATTATTTATAAAGGCACCCCTTGTACAACAGCTTAGATTAAATTGGATAACAATAAAAGGTTGTCTCAAAAAACTCTCCAGTCTCCCTGAAATATGCCAACTTACAAACTAGTATGCAACTAGAAAATAAAAAAAGGGTAATATTAATGACATGAGTACTTTTGCACTATTGCAGCAAATTGTGTATTAAGAAACAGTCAATTGAAGTTGCTTTAATTTGTTTTGTTTTGTTTCAAAATTATCTATTATGACTATTTAGAATATAAACTTTTTTTGTGAGTTTCTTTAAACCTTTTTTTCCCATTTGTCACAAAAATTCCGATTTTTAGACGTCTTATGAAACACTGTATATATATATATATATATATATATATATATATAACCATAAATGAAACATTACCATAACACCCACTTAAACTATGAAATAATGATTAAGTATGTAATAATTAGTTGACAATGAAAGTATTCCCCAACACACTGAATATAGATACCTATATATATATATATATATATATATATATATATTATGGTAATTCAAATTATTATTTTTTCTTAAAATGTCATTTATAGGGATATTAAAAAATAATCTTTCTTTAACTAGACGATTGCAACAACATATATATATATATTTATTTATTTTGTCTTATTTGTATTGTTTTTGTCAATATTAATAATTTGTAAATTTTAGTTCAACTGCAAAGCGGTTGCACGTGTGGCTTCAGATATGTTACTTCTTCTGTGCGATCATGCTGAAGAACTCAGAAAAAACTATGCTGATATCTGTAGAAATGTTATTGAGGTATGTAAATATGTAAAATAATATTTTTTGTGGTTGCTCAGCTTTGCTTAAATCTGAAAAATTAAATTTTGATGCATACAGTAGAGTACTTTTAATACGTCTCTCATTTATATGCTGTTATCTGTTATACATCAATTTCCCTTGGTCCAAAAATTTTTCTTATGTATAATAATGGTGATAGGTGCTAGCTAGGGAAAACAGGAGATGCCATTGCCCCTCCCTGAATTTTACAATTTAACTAAATTTTGCTTTTCTCTGATGATTTTGAAAAAAAAAAAAAAAAAAAAAAAAAAAAAAAATGAGCACTTATAGAAAATGGAACTAAAGATTTTTAATTTGCAAATTTCTGTATTGCTTTTTATGCTGATATGTTTAAAAATTGTCTTGCATTGGGTATTCTGACAAAAAATTCTTAGTTTTGGTTATTTCATGTTCACATTCTCTAAGCTAAAAAAATGCAGTCAAGGCTGCTAACCACAGACACATTTGTTCCAAAATCTTGCTTTTCCCTGGATCTCATTCTGCCAGTGGTGAGGGGTTTTTTTTTCTAATTAGATTGAATTTTTAAATATTAGCTGTGAAATTGCCTGGGATGTTCAAGGAAAGTTATTTTCCGTTTCATCATTAAAACTTGTGATTTTTGTTTTTCTGTAACAAATACCAATGACACAAAATCTATAAAAATCATATGTTTTACAAGTATTGAATTTATTTTCATGTTCATAGTATAGTATTAAACAATAAACGGTATAGCATAGTTTTCTAAAATCTGACCTTTTTCCTAACAGTTTTGTTGTCCAATGAGAAATTGAAACAGTTGATGTTAATGGTATGTGACAAACACATAAAACTTGTCAAACACATGAGTTGTCAGTTTTCCAACTGAGTAAAAAAGTATTTAATCTAGGAGTTGAACCCAGAACCTCTGGCTTATGTTGCCAGTGCTCTTACAATTGAGCTACCTGGAATGACAGCTCGCTGTCCCAGTTCGTTTAGACAACCTTTTGCAAATAACATCAGGTCTGTTATCTGAAACAGTTCAACAGAATAACTGCAGGTAAAAGGAACTCTAATAAATGATGGATATGCAATTACATTTTATTATTTTAACACAATCGTACTGATTGGTAAAGAAATCATGTGGGTTGTAATTTTTTAAAATGATAATAATAATAAAATTTATTCATTTAAAATTATTTAAAATAATTAAACATTAAGATAAAAGGGAACTAAAGATTTTTTGTAAGAGGGCATAACCTTCCTGAATCCCTTGTGGAAGACAATTTTTAGTTCTGTTTTTCTTCTGAAATATACATAGGGCTCTGACAAAAAATTCTTAGTTTAACATATTTCATGTTTATATTCTTCATTAAAAAGAAGGGGAAAAAGGTGGGATTAGCAGTCGACTACCGGCACATCTGCTCCAAAATATTGCTCCTCCCTGGATTTTGTTCTTTGGGTGCCTATTTCTTCAAAAAAAACTTTAGATATTATACAAAATATATTACCAAATGACATCACTACATTTGTTTTGTTCTTTCTTTCACATGTCCTTTCTTTAGTACAATCTTTGCTATCACTGACGTATAAAAGGTGCTTTACTCTATATACATATGGTAAATACATCTTTTTAAAAGAAAGCAAATTAGCATGTTTTTAAAGCCTGCAAGGTAGGTGTAGGGGGCAAAGGCCCTAGTATTTAAAAAGAAAACAAGAATATCACATAAAAAATTGAAACGTCAATTAGTTTTCTAAAAAAGGAGAAAGCTAAAAATTTTTTCTTTTTATTTTCTATTTAAATAAAGTTCACTTTGCTTTCATTTTATGAATAAATAGTCAGTTAGAAAAAAAACAATTTCTTCTTTCAAAATGTTTAATTTTACTTTTGCTTTTATATTATAAAATGCTTATTTATTATAAACCAGAAGGACCCGTGCGAAGCTTTCGCACTGCAATCTTTGAGATTATTTCCTGGTACGTTTTAGCACTAATTTTTAATTAACTGATTTTTTTTTTTAATCAAACAACGCGATTTAACAATATGTGGGTGTACTATCTCAGAAACTTGTTCAAAAACTTTTCGAATGATACCTCATTCATCGTTGTATGCTTTGTATGTGCATAGAAAAAAAGGATGTTGAAAACAGAAATAATATATATGATGATTGTTTGTGTATAAGAAAATGGGAATAGATTGCCAGAAAAGTTTCTGCCAAATTATTTTCTCTCGCCAAGGTCATTTCTCTAGATTGCCAAGACTCCTATACTGAAAAAAAAGGGAATTATGTAAAAAAATTGAAACACTAAATCTGATGTTTAGGGAATTCATATGAAAGCATTTCCTCGAATTTTGCAAAACTGTTCCAGAAATGTCTTAAATACATAAATCAATATTTGGTACACCAATTTTTTGCAACCCTGTGGGAACTTAAACATGGGATGTTCAAACTTTGTGGTTCAGCAGCCATTTAAGTGACGTCAGACTTAGCTGGCGTATTAACAGCTTAATGAAATATTAAAAAATAAAGGTACTTCTCTATTATCCGGTCGATCACTTTTCATAGCAAAAAACTATTGCCAAACTGTAAGATTAAACGCCAAAAATGCAGTCCCATTTACTTGATGTCAGAAGCATTATACATGTTTGTTATGTTATCAAGGTGGTTTTTAATTCGACATTTGCGTGTATTTTTCATTATGTTTTACTGATTTATTAGTTATTTCGGTACTTCTCTATTATCCCGTCGACCACTTTTCATAACAAAAAACTATAGCCAAACTAAGATTAAACGCCGAAAATGCAGTCCCATTTACTTGATGTCAGAAGCATTATACATGTTTGTGATGTCATCAAGTAATTTAATTTAATAAGTTTAATTCGACATTTGCGTGTATTTTTCATTATGTTTTACTGATTTATTAGTTATTTCATTAATTAAATAACAATTGTGTCCTTAAATTCTTATATTTTATTTATTTATTTATTTTGATATTCCATTGGCAACGTACTCCCGTTTATTTGGCATTACAGTTTGGCGATAGTTTTTTGTTATGAAAAGTGGTCGACAGGATAATAGAGAAGTACCGTTCTTTCATTAATTAAAATAACAATTGTGTCCTTAAATTCTTATATTTTATTTATTTATTTATTTTGATATTCCAATGGAAACGTTCTCCCGTTTATTTGGCGTTACAGTTTGACGATAGTTTTTTGTTATGAAAAGTGGTCGACGGGATAATAGAGAAGTACCAAAATAAATACTTACAATTTTTGTGAATCCTAATGAGCTGTTTATCTAAAAGGAAGATAATCCTTGAAATTATGCAATCTACTGGTGCTCCGATACATTACATATATACACAGCCATGATTGAAAAAGGAAAACAAATAAAAATAGCTGACACACGCGTAAAAATTAAATAAAATCCCAATTAAAAGCCCAATATTTTTCAAAAAGTACGCGCAAGAAATAAATTAACAATTGTATTTCAATTGCATTATAGGACGTCATCTGATAATGCAGTATTTTATTTTGGTGGCAACACTGATTTGAGAAAACCTTTCATTTCAGTTATGAAAACAATGCCGATTTAATTTTTAATTAACTACAATTTTTAATCAAAAACTTGTTTTAACGAAATATTAAGTGTTCTATGTCAGAAGCCTGTTCAAAATCCTTTCATATGGTATCTCATTCGTCGTTCTGCGTTTCGTATTTTCTGAGAAAAAAGGATGTTGACAGGAGAAATAATATATATGATTAGTGTCTCATAAAATCTTCTAATTTCATTTTGTGTCTTTTGCTTTTTTACATACATACTTTTAACTTGCATTTCTGTATGTATGTGGCTGAGAAATCTTGCTACTCTTTTTTCACCCACTTCCTGTTGATGTAGAGTTTTGAAATTTGGAATATATATGTATTCCTGGGAGCAATACGTGAATTGGACATTATTTTTTTTAAAATTCAATCCCTAAGGGGAGGTCAATGTCAGCCCAAAACTTGCATGTTCATCATGGAAATAATGTTATGATTGTTTAATTGAAAAAAAAATCTCCATTGTTGCAATCCATTTTCACCACATTGTTGTCCACATCATTATTTTGTCTGCATTGAGTGACACACACATTTGTGCTTTATAATATAAGTTGTCTTTTTTGTGAATTTTAATGAAAGTATGTTTTTATTTATTATTATTTTTTTTTATTTACATTAAATCATTGATAATAGAGGTTGACAGCTGTGGTTTATATTATAGGTTTTTTTTTTTTTTTTTTTTATATACAGTTTTTATTTTATTTTTCACATTTGAACCAATGCAGATATTATAGTAGTGCCTATGATGGTCTTTAATTTAAGAATGTTGCCATTTCCAATATCAATTTACTGTAAAATTTCTGGAAATATCATGTCAGTTATATTGATATTTTTGTTCTTTGTGAAAACTTTTCAGCAAATTATTGTTGGTTTCTATTGGAATTATTGCAGTAATGAAATTCAACTATTATGTAACATATTGTTATTTTTAGGGTTCCGTACTTAAAAAGTAATAACAGAACCATTATAAGATCACTCTTGTGTCTGTCCGTCCGTCTGTCACAGCCCTTTTTCTTGTAAACTATGGGATTTGGGAAAGTTCTAAAGACTTTTTACCCACATATTTTCAGATTATTAGCCATTCACAAATATGTTTAGGAAAAAATTGGGAGGCTAATTAAGTTATTTGAAAAAAAACAGTTTTCTTTTTGTATATCATGTGAAGAATCTCATAATATCAAACTCAAAAATATATTTGTTTTAATTTTATGTATTATATTTTCAGAGATATCGTTGAAAATGCACTGCAGAAATATGTTCCCTCCCCTCTATTTCCAAATCTACTGAAACTAAAATTATGAAAAAATTAGGGGTAGTAGGAGTTTATTTATTTAAACCTTGCAGGAAAACTATAGCGATTTTCCTAGGTAACATAGTTTTTGAGAAAAATGTATTTTTCTGTTACACACAAAGTTTACTTTTCGGGTGGTCAGCAGGGGAGTTGATGGGCACTCGAAGTATCTATCAATGCAGAATCATCCAAGGATGTTTCATAATCATTTTTGAGAACAATTGTTGGTAATTAGCTAATAAATTACTTGAAAATTACTTGAAAAAAAACTTTCTTTTTATATATCTTGTAGGGAATCATTCGAAAGATCTTGTAACATCAAAAATATATTTGTTTTCATTTTAGGTATTATATTTTCAGAGATATCGTCGAAAGTATACTGGAAAAATATGTCCTCCCCCTACCCCTCTTATTTCCGAAAAATTATGAAAAAATTAGGAGTAGTAGGACTTTATTAAATAATAAATAGTAATTAATAAATATAATGTACAGAACCTTTTGTGCACGAGTTATATTCGTACTAGACCAATTTTTTAAAATATTGTTTTATTTCTTGAATTTGTAATTTTTAAAAATTATTGCAGGCTTTAGCATCAACTTTAGAAAATTTATTGCCCAATCCAGATACATCATTAGCAGAAGATGATAAAAAAGTAAGCATTGCTATTGTTTGAAAATTACTATTAGTGCTGCTTTTATCTTTTTATTCATTTTTGTTATTTCCACTTTCAGTTGATTCTTTCCTTAATTCACTGTATTGGTGAATGGTGCTTTATAACAACTATGGGTTCTCCTCTGACAACAGAACAAGATCTCTTACCTCTTTTTTCTGTATTCAAAGTATGTAAAGTTATAAACTATATATTTATACTATATATATATATAATCTGGATATAATGATTTTATGAAATGATTCTATGAAATAAATATATGAAACATATTTTGAAACATTTAAATGCAGAATTTGTTGAATGCTGATGGCAGTATAAGTTTAGTATGTTGTTGCAGTTATGTACAGTATGTTTTTTCTTAAAGAGAGTGTATATAGCAATTGTGGTTATTTTACAGGGCCGCACAAATGAATTACATTACACTATCAACTATGGGCAGTATATACTTAAAATGAATTTTTGTGTCATTGTGTTACTTGAAATTGAAACTCTACAAAATTTGTATATATATAACATTTATAATTTTTTTTTTACAGAAAAACACAAGAAGATATGGATGCATTACACTTTATCACCAATTACTGTTGGAAGAGCTAATTTCTATTATCTTTATTTAACATATGATGTTTCATGTATCTCTTATATATGTCTTCAAGTAACTTTTCAAACACATTTTAAACTCACTTCCTATGAATGAATTTCACTCAAATATTCAGAATAAACTTCTATCATTGTCAAATCTCTTTATTGATAAAATTTTTAACATTATTTTATTTTTTAATGCTAGTAGCACCCATGGTAGGAAATTGCATAACTAAAATTTTAAAATAGATTTTTTTTATGTTTTCTCTTTTGGCAACCATACTCCAAGTTAAAATTAGGTCGGATAATTTAAACTCAACTTTCTTTTATGCCGATAGCGAGAAATAAAAAACCTAATTTAAATAAAAATTGTTTTTTGTATGTTCAATGTATGATGGCTGCATTAAAGATAAAAATAGGTACTGTAATTTCTAGAAAAAACGCTGCATCATGAAAAATTGCACCAAAAAAATTAAGAAATGGCCATAAATAGCACAGCTAAAATTTCAGCAAATAGGCTGCAATTGCGAATGAAGTGCCAACAGAAAAATATTAATGAGCTGAATTTAGAAATGTCAAAAGTATAAATACAAAAATGTTAATTTAGAATAAATAATATAAAATTCAAAATTATTAAGACTATTTAAATAATGTAAATAAGAAATTAAAAAAAAAAACAGTCAGTTAGGGCATTTGGCAGAAGTTCAGCCAGGGATTGTTTGTTGTTTGGGTTAGAATTAAGAAATTACTTGATGGAAAATAATTGTTCAAATGCTTAGAGGGTTCAATGCAATGATTTGTATATTATACTGTTAACTTTAGACTCTTGCATACCTGGATTCTTTGACATTTATAGTTGAGTTTTTATTATTTTTATTTTAGGTTGAATAGGTTGGTCTGGTCACAAAATGCTTGATATATTTTTACTGTTGTAGTGGTAGAAAATCAGTGTTTTTCAACCTGAAATACTTCTGTAGAAAATTAGCACTTTTTTTTTTTCTAGACGATTTTATTATACAATTTTTCTGACATATATACGTTCCTCAATATATTTAGTATACCTTACTTTTTATGTCATGATTGATGAAAATAGAAATGTTTTTTTATTTTGTAGGTATTAAGTGCTGCAGCTAGTGGCAAAAAAAGCAATGTTCCTCAAACTACACAATCTTTAACTGAACTTGCAACACCAGATGTTGATCCTAATGTCCACTTGGAAAATTTTCAAGACGGAACAACCCCAACACCTTCTGTACCGCCTAGAGCTTTGCAAAGCCCAGAAAAAGCACGATCTGCTGATAGTTCTTTTTTCCGCACTCTGCAACATCATGATAATAATGCTATTGTTAGACTAACTGCTAAAAGTGTATGTTCTGTATATTATATTAACTTTTTATGCATCTATTTAGAAAATCTTAAATATAGAAAAAATATTTTTAATGTTTTAAAGCTTTTACAGTTTTGAGGTATAATTTTATATTTGATTTTATGCAATTTATATTTTACACAGTAGATCCTCAGTTCTCAGATGCTCAGTTGTCGAACTATTCTGTTCTCAAACTAAAAATTTCATTAAATTCTGTCGCATGGAAATAATCTTATTATTGTCCAATAGAAAAATGATTAAGTTAGCATTAGGGTAGATTTTATTATTGGTGTGTCCAAACTTGCTACTTATGATACAAGTGAAAACAAATTGCAGGAAAGCTAATTGGCTATAAACAAAGTGCTAATGAACAGCAACATTGATAATAGCAGCTTTTGTTAGGATTTTAACATCTAATTACCCACTGTTGGTCTCATCACTTCATGCATACATCATCACTTTTATACATTCATAATCATTTTTAATATTTTATCAATAGATTATATTTATTCACATATTCCATCTCTGTCATAGTCTTTTACTTCTGTATCGTATTTTCATTCCTGTATATTTACTTTTTACCACACATCATTGGCTGGAAACTTTTTACGATTGACAGAGTGTTTTCACTGAACACTAGATGGCATTAGATCTGAGATCAACACATGATGATTTTTGGTTTTGCATCATCCGGTGCTTCCAGAAGAAAGTTCTGCTATAAATACCAGTGTTTGAATGGTTTTATGACTGCTGTATTTTAATGTTGTGAAAAGACTACTTCTTTTAGAGATCTTCATGAAGTGAGAGCTTCTGCTTCTCAGGATGAACATGATGTAGTATATTTCTAAATTTACTTCGATAATCTCTATAATAAAACCGTAAGTCATGTGACTGTCATCAACAGTTCCGGGATGCCCGTATCGCTTTTTCATATGCCAGGCGGCCATTTTTATTCAAAATTATTTTTCAAATGAAACTGCATAAAAGTTACATTTTTAGAAAGATCGTTCAAAATAAATTAATATTTGAGAGATGACTTACGTTCAATTAGGTATATATTCTGCAATAACTTCAGGTGAAATTAGCTTCGCAGTTCAAATTCTCTATCCATGAAAGTAAACAAAAAAAAAAAAAAAAGATTCATTCTTCGTGAAGTTTTAAAATATTAAACCATTAAACCATGGAGATAATCGTTCGTAAAATAAGTTTTCCATGAATGATTTTTTGGAGCGCTGACTGGTGTCAAAAATGTAATTTGCACCAGGACCTGTAAGACCATCAAAGTTTACCATAATTCTGCTTGATGAAGTGCTTTACAACTTAACTTCCTTCGGAATCTTTTCTTGACAAAGTTGAATGTAAACAAATACAAGTCATGTAATAATATTTAATGAATCAAATTTCGAAACGAATTGTCAGTTAATTTGATATTTATGTATTATACGTGGCAGGAAGAGAGATCACCTAAAATGATTGTTAATTGCCAATCATATTTACCATTGTTAATGACCAATCGCGTTCCAAATAGTAATTTAATATACATATATACATTTATAAAATACATAACATCATTAAGTACTTTTATGTTATTTGGGTGCAAATCTCGCCAATATCATTTTTAAAATCGCCAATACCAGCTTTTATTCTTCACGTGTTCAAATTAGAAACGATACTTTGATTCTGAAATCAAATGTTTTGATTTATGATATTATTTTTTGGTACTTTTCCGGGTACTTACGTATTATCCGTGCCAGTTTTAAGCCAACTGCGCCAAGCATGGAGCCAATATTACTAATTATAGTAACCCTTATATATTTTTTTCTTGCTACATGGTACATGCCTGGGAATAATCTATAATATTATTCTTTCTTATTTACTATGCTATTTACCATTTATTAATTTTACTTAAATAATTTTATTTACTATTTTTAATAATGTTATAAATTTAATAAACATATATTACATTTTATTTATTTTATATTAATTACCATTTTTAACTATGTTATTTGATAATGTTAAATTACTGCGTTTGAAAACATGATTGACAACGATAAACAAGATTGGTACTTGCAACCATTTTTGGCGATCAATCTCCTGGCACGGATAATACATAAGTACCCTTTTCCGTTATACGGACACCATTGTCGCCAAGCATACATTTACATACATTTACATACATTATGCATTAGCATACATTTTGGCATGGTGTCCGTATAACGGAAAAGTACCTATTTTTTATTTATCTATTTTCTATTTTAAATGAAAAATGTGAACGGCATGCATTTTAAATTGGAAAAGCTGTCGCAGACGCTCCGGGGTTGGCGCGATTTTTGTTTTACGCCATCTTGGCGAGAAAATCCCATTTTCGGACACCTGTTAGAGATTACTAAAACAGCATGTTACTTTTATTTTATTATGAAATAAGTCATTTTATATTTAAAAAAACACACAATTTTATTTAAAAACACACACAATCATTAATTTGTTATAAAACACACAATATTTAATTTATTATAAAGTATGCGGAATCTGCTCTACCAGGTTGCCATACGAAGCAAAATCTAGCCGAAAACGTCAGGTTGGCCAGGCATAAAATCGCCATTTTGGCGCCAAAATGATACCCCGGTGCGTCTGCGACAACTGTACCCAAAAGGACCCATCATTAAAAATGGTTAATAATATAGAATTAAAGTAAAATAATACAGAAAATTCTTTTTATATACACTTACTAAACACATAAAATTATATTGATGGTTTTTAGATTAGACATTTACGATGGAAGTTTTATTTGGGGTATGTTATATCCACCGGAATGAATATGAGATATATATATTCTAATCACATATTATATACCCATGAATATACTATACATATCTATATTTACTATATCAATAAAACCGTCTTCAATAGTCTTTTATATTTCTACTACGTAATATTAACTATAGAGTTACATTATAGAGAGAAAAAACGGGTTGCTGTAATTAGAATTATAGGTGCCAATGTTGGCGCGGCGTATTTTACCTGTTACGAATCTTAATAGTCAGTAGACATTAAGCAGACATGCCGAAATAAGAGAATTACGCTATTATAAAAACTCCTGAACTATATCAAGAAAGGGGAGCAGAGAAAAACAAAGTTGTACAAGGCATCTATAAGGAAGTTCGTGAATTTTAATCAGATTGTACGTCATGGGCCAAAAGTCCTGACAGAAAATATGGTTTAAAGGGAATGCGATTATCAAAACTGGCCTTTAAAAGTTCAATTTTCCACCAAACTATACTCGAAAATTACGTGTAATAATATGTAGCCCGATTATGGCACATTACTCAAGACGTTTTAGATGAGAATAATGATAGATTTTATAATCTTTCGCAATCGAGTCTACAGCCAAAGTTAACGAAAAACAAAAACAAATATTAGCAACAATATGGTTCAGTGTAAATGTGGATATCATTAAAGACTTTCACAAAATAGACTTCATTGCATCCAATCGTATTAACTAAAATACGCCAATTGGCAATGGACCCAATTACGAAAAATTACTTAATATGTTTGAGAATCTCCGCCTTAGCGAACATATTGCAACTGATAAGCAAACGGACATGAAGGACAAATGCTTAAGCGGTTTTTATCATGGAAGATGAAATACATAACAACAAAAAATATGCAAAATGCTACCATGATCGCAAAAGTTCTTGATTTGTCTATTAGAATCTTTCGGTTTGGCGAAGGATTAAGGAAAAAAATTAAATTATGAATAAAAGTAACGTGTTATAATGCTTAACATACATTTAAGGGAGACCAAACTGGTCGCCAGTGGCGGCTAGTATTAGAATAATTTTTTAAATTGTGGATTTATCATTAAGTTGATTACCATATAAAATTTACAATAGAAACTGTGCATTATCTGATTGGGATAAGTTTAACTTGTGATAGACTATGTTGAATATTTTTAAACTGTAAAAGGAAGATATGTTTTATTGATTTCATTTAAAGCTGGATTTCATCTCTTAAATTTTTGTCATCTTTTAAAAATGAAACATTGCATATGTCAATTTATTTAAACACCAAAATTTTATGATTTTTTATCTTTTATTTTTTTTAAATTTATTTTTTACCTGTGCTTTTAGTTTTAAAGCATGGATTAACATGATATGCTTTTATTGTGTATTTTCGACTTGTGTTGAAACTCTGTTGAGTGTTAAGAGCTTAACACTCATTTTTTTACATTGTACAAGTTATCGTAAGCGATCTTATACAACAACTGGTTATGCACAGTTCCACGTCATAATTAATTTAGTGCAGATAACTATGTAATTTTAATGTAATTTTTAAAATACTGTATGCTGTTGTAGTTTTAAAATTTAATATCTTAAAAAGTTTTAATGAAGTGATAATTCAATAGATTCCTAAATTAATTCTGTAACTCTTCATGGATTCGGCCAGAATGAATATTTAAAAAATCATCGTCGTTTAATTATGATGTTCGAGCCAGAACCTTTTTTAAAAAAAAAGGATATGCAGTAACATTGTCTTGATTCTACCTTCCTCCTATTACAAGAAAGTAAAATAAAACAATCCTCCTATTACAAGAAAGTAAAATAAAACAATTTGGATCCAATTCTAAAGGAGCATTTATTTTAATTCGTCTGAGTCTCTTATTTTGAACATCAAGTAAGAATATTTTATTCATTTATTTCAGATGTGTGTTTCTCTTCTGGAAGATTGACCTAAAGAACGAAATGCAATATTGTGCTGGGTTTACTACACAACTACAATATTTTAAAGTACATTGTACGATCTATTCTTCCATCAATTCCATTAAATTAAAATAAATAACGGCACTTCCAATTTTCATGTCACAGGGGGAGTGTCTGGTCATAATTTAAATATTGTGTTTTAACGCTGTGATCGATATACCCCCCCCTCCCTCTGCCCCCCAAATCAGGACTTTTTAAACATTGATCCAATTCAAACAAAACCTTTTCTAATATTCTTCCTAGGTCCCCCAGGTACTAAATAAACTTCAGTATTATTTTTTTTTAGCCTTTGATTACCATCATTTCTGAATATTAATCTCTAGGGGGGATTTATTTTCTCCGGTTCTGTGGGCCTGATTACAATGGGAATTGGTACATTCAACTTAACATGAATTAATTAAGATATAGATAACTAATTAAGATGTAGATTTGGTGCCTCCTGTCAGTGAAAAGTGAAACACAAAGATTTTCAGTGTGTGATTTTCAGTGTTTCATGATTGCTATACGGCGCCGTAGGCACCAAAGACATGTGCCGGATTTTTGTTTGGAAAGAGATTTGTTTAGAACAGAGTGTATACCACCTAGCAGTGGAAAGTGAAACTAAAAGATTTTACATTTAATATTAGTTCGATTCAAATGAAACATTTAAAAACATTCTTCCCAAGTCCTCCAAATACTAAATAAATTTTGGTATCATTTTTTCAGCCCTTGGTCACTACCATTTCTGAATATTAATCTGGAGGGGAGATATTATTTTCTCGGGTTCTATGTGCCCAATTTCAACAAGATTTGATTCATTGAACTTAACATGAACTAATTAAGATATAGATAACTAATTAAGATGTAGATTTTGCACCCCATGGCGGTGGAATGTGTAACTAACAGATTTTCAGCACACCTGCTATACTGGATACATGCTAAAGTTTCGTTTGGAGAGAGGTTTGTCAGAACAGAGTGTATCTGTTCCCTGGCGGTGGAACATGGAACTAAAAGATTTTGCATTTAATTGGTCAGATTCAAATGAAATCTTTTCTAACATTCTTCCCAAGTCTCCCAAGTACTAAATGAACTTTGGTATAATTTTTTTTAGTCCTTGGTTACCACCTTTTATGAATATTAATCTCCAGGTGGGAAGATTTATTTTCTCGGGTTTTATGGACCCGATTTCAATGAGAAATGGTTCATTCAACTTACTAATTAAGATGTACATTTGACGACCCTGGCGGTGGAAATTCGACAGACGAAAGGGTTATCAGAGGAACGGTTTCGTGCAGTGATTTTCAGAGTGTAATATTTTTTTACAGAACCGGGCAATGTCAGGTGGATGAGCTAGTAATAAATAAGAAAAGAAATACATCATCAAACTGGATAAAGTAGACCGATTCATGCTTGAAACAATATCTTTATTTGAAATCCTAATCATGCAAATTTTTCTTACTTTTGTGTCTTATGTTGCTTATGTGTCCAAGTTTTATTGGCAGTTAATTCAACTTAAAAAAAAAAAAAATTCTTAATTATTATTTTTTTTTTACCTTATTAAAAAGTGTTTCATTAATTTTTTTTTTTTTTATTTATATAAAATTAAATATTTTGTCACATAAGTATGGTATTTGTACATTTACTTTTTTAGAAATGCTGAAAATTAACTGTTTACATCATAAAAAGTATATGCACATTTCAGAGAGTTGTGTATTTGAGAGAGAGTCTATAGTATATGTGTAGTAATTTGTAATTATTTTTTTTTTATTTAGCTTATTTACCAGTTGGTAAATCATCTTGGCCATTTTCCAATGGGTATTGGTGCATCTCGTCTTACAAGCCTTGTGAATGAACATGATGATGTTCCAACTTTAACCGGAGATGAACTTTCAGCTGAAGTTTTCCATGCACCCAATATCCAGTTCTTCTTATTGAATAACTGCTCCATTGTCTCTTTTGTCGAAATACCAGCATTAGTATGACTTTATTTTTATTATTTATAATTAACTTATATAGTTCTTTTTAATTGAACTACTCAGTATGTTAATAATGATGCCAGATATTATTTGATATATACTACTACAATTCCTTAAGAGGCTAGTTCACTCAGACGAAAACACCCGCTCGCTAATGTTAATCCTATGGAGGAAATATTTTAAGATATCTCGTTCGCATTTCAATATTTTTAAATGATTTTTTTTTGCATTGAATAGCTGAGGTCAATCTCTATGCATGCTCCTTTGTACTTTTTCGATTTTGATTACAAGTTTTTAAAATTAAGATACTTTCACTTTTGGAACTGGTTTTGAAAGTGAAAGTATCCTCAATAAAAAAAACTGCAACAAAAATCGAAAAAGTACAAAGGAGCGTGCACTACTTGATACCCCTTAATAATGGGCATTGCCGATCGCACCACCGATGACATTGCACTGATAGTATATTTTATTCATCCCTTCAGATAACAGCAGTTTCGTTTTCAGCGTATAATTTTACAGTTTACCTGCATTTATTTTTTGGGACCCATTTTTAAAATATTTGAATTTTTGTCATACTGACCAGTGTCAGTTGAGTGTGTACCATCAATTGCTGAGGTGATGCTGATGCTTTGTTGAAAAAAATGTCATTAACCATTTATTTCACAAAAATGATTGCTAGCAGATATCTTATAAGAAGTCCTCAGAGGTTAATTTTTGTACAATATTTTAAATGCACAGGAAAAAAGCATGTTTAATACTTCATGCTGATCAAATAAAGAATATTTTTATTAAAAAGGTGTCTTCATTTCTTAACTTTATTCCAGGACATTGGTAAGGGACAAAAAAAATTCCTACATAATTTCTATTTCTTACTTTTAAAAATGCAAAGTGGGGTTATTGTAAAAATAGTAAAAATTCACAACTGCTAAGGATTCTATAACAGATTTAACATCACAATATTGAAGTTTAGATAAGCTTCAAGAATTTTTAAAATTGGAAATATTTGAAATGTTGTTTTATATGATGGAGAGTATATCCAAATGTTTAAAAACTGGATGATCACCTTTCTATGGAAATACTTGCATTCTCATCCTTTTTAATTTTTTTTTAATGAAAAAGTGTACTTTTTGCTGAAGCTTATATCAACATTCTAAATTACTTTTAATAGCTAGCTATTTTTTATAGTTTACTAAACATAAACATAACCCCTAAAAAAAAACTTTTTTTTTTAAAATGACCACCATTTTCTCAATTATGAACTTTTTAAAACTAAATGTCAGCATGAGTTCCAGATAATATAATCTTTCAGTGTCTAATCAAAAAAGTTATTTCAGATGACTGAGTTGTGAGAAAAATGACCACCCAATCAGAGGACACTTGAACTGCATCATATGAAGCAAAGTTTCAAATATTTTCAGTTGAAAGAACTTTATAGAGTTTTTTTAAACTTCAATAATCATGGTGAAAACTCCCAATCAATCATGGTGAAAACTCCCTTATGTTACTGGGGACTTCTAAATCTCAGGTTCAAGTCATTGTCTGATACTTAGGAGGAAAGTTTTCTTGGGATTGTTCCATACTTTATGGTCCTCCAGATTTTTATTTCTCATCTTCAGATAGTGGTATGTGGCTTTGTTTGTTAATATGAGAATACAGAGACTGATTTTCAAAATGGAATGCACTGTATTCTCAAATTAACTGAATTAACTAAATAATTACTCTATAATGTTTTAAAATTTAATTTTCAATATGGAATTGATCATATTTAATATCACCAATTTCTTTTTTGGACTAATTACTGATGTTATGTAATGTCTTTATAATAGTATTAGAAAGACATTTCCTCCCCAAAATAAATAATAACGTGCTTTGTTTTTTGGTCAAACATAGTAAACTTCTTAACTCTTTTCTCATATCTGCCAAGTCTTACTGATTTGCAGCGAGATTTCTGGATTTCTTTTTTTCCCTTCTTTTTCATAGCAGAAGATAAAATCTTTCCAATTGTCAGTTTTCTATTTACTTCTTTATTTCTTTTTTAAAACTTAGCAATATATATATATATATAGTAGACCATAAAATGTAAGTACCTGGCAGAACCAGAATTCCACACCATACTTAAACATCAAAGAAAAAAACAAATCAAACCAGAACAAGATAACTGTGGCCTTATCGGCAGTAGGTATAATATAAAAATAACAGCCATGTTTCAGAATGAAAATTATGCAGAATAAAACAGTGCAAAAGTGGCAGTGGCTTTTGGCCACTATATATATATATAATATACAGTAGAGCGCCGCTAATCCGCAAACCTGTAATCAGCAAAAACCTCTAATCCGCAATCAATTTGTGAATATAAACAAAGAAATTTAATTCTTGAAAAATGCTTCAATGGTGACAAAATTTTCAATTTTAAAATTTTTTTTCACCAATTTTAATATTTTTCTTATCTTTATATATAGTATTATACATCATATAACATTCTTCTTTATAGTTCAAAATGAAAGCACATTTAATTAGTATATTATTTTAAATATTCATTTCTTCATACAATACTTGTAAAATACAATTTGAACTTTTGTGATTTTTTTTTTTTAATGATAAAAAATCCTTACTTAGACAATATATTTTATAATTTATTTATTTTTTCATTAAATCGTAATTATAAAATTGAAAAACACATAAAAAAATACATATATATTGCTTTTGAACTCTTACTTAAAGATAAAATTCAACACTATAAACCAAATGTCTTAAAACAGACAACAATTGATGCAATATTTAAAAAATAAATTATTTTTTACATAGTTATTACTTTATTATATATTAAAATGTGTAATTTATTTTTTAGTATTAGCAATCTAAATTTGTCCAAAATATGAATTTAAAAAAATGTAAACAAAGATTAAATAGACATGGCCTGTAATCCGCAAAAAGCCTCCAATCCGCACAACACTTGGAACCAAGCTTTGCGGATTAGTGGCTTTCTACTGCATTACATTAAATGAACGTTACAACCACCAACATAAACTGTGAAATTATGAATAAAATTAAAATAACAAACTGACAACAAAACAGGTCTCCCCAACAAACTGAACATAGATACCAAAAACATAGTATAAAAAGAAAAAAGGCAGAAATTTAATAATAGAAATTGAATAATGGAAATTTGTGGAATTTAGACAGAATCTTCAGGCCCCAAATGCCTAAATTTCCACAAATAATATGTGTGGTTTCATCTTCATATTAACCATAAAATAGCTAAAGAATATGAATTTGGGACAACCACACCCAGAATGTAGAGAAATACACAATGAAACAACAATTAAGTTCAAAATAAAACATGATTAAATAGGATTGAGGGAAAAAATAAAATAAAAATATGAAATTACCCCCATTTGAAAGCAAAATCTAAACTTGAGTCAGCATATATTACAAATTATCAGAATTGGAGTTTTAAGCATATGTTGCCAAAAAAAAAGGAAAAAAAATTATTTAAAAATTGATGGACCATGGATCAAGGAGAAACTTGTAATGCATAGCCAAGCACATACCCCAATATATAAAACCAGCAGCCTCTATAGAAAAATTAATATATATATATATATATATATGTAAGATATCGCCTCTGTATAACGGGCGCATCTCGGTATACCGAACGCACATCGATCCCTCTGTAACGACGGACGGTTGATCGCCGCTACCACACATCCCAGTAAGGTATAACGTCGTTGATGTAGTCGTGCGAATGTAAGAAATCAGCAGGCATTTTCCTGGGAACTAGCTTTTATTCCAATTAATTACAAGTCTCTCTTTAAGCTAGGCCCAGGGGACAGTTTGAAGAGTCTTTTACCGGGGAAACATCGTCTTATCGTTCATATTTCGGCGAATTGCCGGACTTACAACGGCAAGGATGCCGTCGCACTTCGAAGAATACTGGCCGTAGTTTTTGTGGAGAGTGATTAGAGTCAAAAGCCACGCAAAAAACACGCGGAGCACGTTATATACGACCAGACAACTGCCAGAGACCGCTCTACAAATCATGAAATAATGTACTTTAATTGGCTAATTAGCCCTTGACTCATATCTAGGTAAGCAGCCCTGATAATTAACATGCAAGATGTAGCCACCGGGAGAAGAGAGATGCGTTACCGTCAGCAGTTTTAATCTTAACGAGGATTCAAAATTGATATCTGTTCGTAATAAATGTATCGTAAGGAAAGTTAAGTTACAGGGGCAACTAGAAATGAAGGCAAAACTTTAAAATTTTGACACACGATTTAGGGATTTTAAACTTTGAATTTTTATATTTTAGTTTCTGATTTGGAATGGGTTTAACTAACTATCCTTTCATATCAATCCACATTCGTTCACATTCAAAATTCTTTCATACTTTTTCACATTCATTTCACATCCCACCCCTTTAAAAATGAGCACCACAGTACTTGTCAGCAAGGGCTGTGGGGCTCAACCCCATAAGTTAAACTCATTTTAAAATAGGCTATCGAATTTTTTTTTTTTTTTTTTTCTACGGAATTCTAATTAGACTCTCAAACTGCTTGGGCTTACTTTTACATAAAATACTGGTACTATTTGATGATATACACTGAAGATTAAACATATGACATATATTGTAAACAAAACACACAGCTGCAGCAAAAAAAACTTTAACATTTCTCGCGAGAACATTATGTGCTATTTTTTGAAAGTCTATTAGCACATTGCAAAAGTTTTTGTTAACCAACGTGTCCTGTGTGAATTGTTCTTGGGTGTTGGTTCATCAGGAAAGGTAAACATTGCACCTTTCTTCAATTATACAATACAATAAAAACTAAATAATATGATACTTGAAAACAGAAATATAATATGGCAATTACTTATATGATTTACAAAACACAAACAATTAAAAAATGCACTTAACTTATAAAAATATTTAAACATGATATAAACACTTATTCAAAACATTAAATTTCAAAATATAGTATAAAATATACTTCAAATATACTGTAAATATAGGACAAAACAATTACTACAAATGCAATAAAAACAACACAAACACGAAAATGTCATATGAGCAGTTATAAGCTCTGTTACTACTCCAAATTATCTATTTATAAGCATATTTGGGCTTATAGAACATTCTAGTGGGAATTAATCTCAGGAGAAAAAAAAAAAAAAACTGAACTTGAAAACTTTGTAAAAATAGGAACTTCTAATCAAAAAAAAAACTTAGGTGAGGATAGGCCCTCTTGTAGGGAAATAATAGTCTAATTTATGCAGTTGGTTAAAAAAGGTAACCAATTGTTCTTGCTTTAGCCAATTATCTAGTTTCGAACAATAGTTATTAGTTGGCAACAAGACAGTTGGAAAAAAAAGGTTAAAGGTACCAACTTGGTAAATTGGAATACGGACTTGATTGATTGGTGAACTGGGTACAACATATGAAAATAGAGGATTTTTTGGAAAAACATCAAGTAAGTCATTATTTGCAGACTGAAGAATTTCTATATTTCACAGTGGCGTTGATAACATACATTGATTTTTTTTCAGCTACCTCAGTATGGTGGTATATTTGGTAAAAAATGGAATACTGTTTGGGATAAAAATGGAATATAAGGTTGACATAAAAAGTTTTCTCATAGAAAAAGGGGTTTGATCACCTGAGACATTAATCAAAGCAGCAACTTTGTCTTCGGTCATTTTCAATAACCTGCTGACATTTATTTGCACGCATTTTGGATGTTTTATTTTCGAGGTACCCGGGTACTTAAAAAAAATGCCGGAGGTTATGTTTACATCACGATGTACAAGAATTGCCACTGGATTGACCAGGAATTTTGAGATCATCCTTATTTTTGGTTGCCTTGTTGGGGTTTTAGCACATACTAGAATCATCGCTAGGGTTGTGTCTACCAACGGGTTCATTTTGTCATTAAATGAGGATAGGGGTGGAACCTATACCTTTCTTTTCACTAATATAACTTTGGGGATAATCATGACACTAATTAAATTCTTGGTGCATTTACTAAAAAGGCAACTGTTTCAAAAATATATTTGGTCAGGGAAATACTAAAAATATAATTCTTCAGAATAAAAAGGTAAATATAATAAAAATAGCAATAATAACAATAACGCAAAATAAAAAAGCATATATTTTTCTTGAAAAATTGTTTAGTCTTACTATGACAAAAACAGATATCTCAAGAGTTAAACTAAAGCAGTAAAATATGTGCATTGGCACTAGCACTTTTGTGCCCAGTGCGCCAGGAATCTTTGAAAATTCGTGACATCAATTTTTGGTGCACCTCATCACTGTACAGAGGTTAATTCTTACCTGGAGCACACACATTTATTATTACCACTTGATTACCGACATATATAAACTTTTTACAACACATATTTACAGAAATATCTAAAAACATTTAATAGGTCATTTTTATATGAGAAACTAGTTTTTTTTTTTTTTTTTTTTTTTTCCAAAAAATTTGCCCTTTTTTTTTTTTTTTTTTCTTAATTTTTCATTAAATCTCGCTTAATTTTCCAAAATAATAAACAAAAATAACCTGCTTCATTAAATCACTTAAGTTGTAAAAGGATGAGATAATAATACAATAATAAATAATAATAATAATAATAATAATAGTAAAATAATAATAGTATTTTTCAGAAAAATAACACTTAAAAAATAATAAAATTTCAAATTGTTTTTCTTTAATTGTTTTTCTCTCTTACTGCTTCAAAAAATAAAAAGTTTCTGTCCGCTTTTAAATTCTTCTTAAAAAATAACAAAATCGAACATACCTATTTCTTCTTTTTCTTTTAAATCCATTTGATTGCACAGACTACTCACTTGAAAAAAAAAGAAAAAAAAAATTATCACCATTTAAACTGAAACCAAAACAGGGAGCATCAACAAAACAACGGACTCTTGACACACACAAAGAAAGGGAGAAAAAAAGAACATTCCTCCTTCTGCCAGGAGATCGTTGACCTTGAATTTTCCACAAACCATCTCTGAACCATCCCTTTCGCTGGATAGTAGGTCATTTGAGATAACTATTGAAAGTGAATGAACAAAACTGTTTTTCTTTTGGAGTGAAGCGCTGAAGAAAAATTGTTTATTTTAAGTAGGCAACGAAATAAAATGTTTATCCGAGATTTGATAGCTTAATGAGGAAGCAGGAGCTCTTTTATTAACTGATTGTAGATATTTATTTCTTTATTTTGGACACAAACTTTTTCTTTTCAGTTAAACACACTAGTCTTCTGTTATTTTCTTTTAAAGGCCCGGTGATTAAAAATAGTCTTTTTATGGTTGGTTCGATTACGATGTTTCTTATTAATGAATAGTTATTTAAAAGAAAGGATTTTCCCATGGCAGGTATTTAATCCAAGCAGACTCACTGTAAGATATCGCCTCTGTATAACGGGCGCATCTCGGTATACCGAACGCACATCGATCCCTCTGTAACGACGGACGGTTGATCGCCGCTACCACACATCCCAGTAAGGTATAACGTCGTTGATGTAGTCGTGCGAATGTAAGAAATCAGCAGGCATTTTCCTGGGAACTAGCTTTTATTCCAATTAATTACAAGTCTCTCTTTAAGCTAGGCCCAGGGGACAGTTTGAAGAGTCTTTTACCGGGGAAACATCGTCTTATCGTTCATATTTCGGCGAATTGCCGGACTTACAACGGCAAGGATGCCGTCGCACTTCGAAGAATACTGGCCGTAGTTTTTGTGGAGAGTGATTAGAGTCAAAAGCCACGCAAAAAACACGCGGAGCACGTTATATACGACCAGACAACTGCCAGAGACCGCTCTACAAATCATGAAATAATGTACTTTAATTGGCTAATTAGCCCTTGACTCATATCTAGGTAAGCAGCCCTGATAATTAACATGCAAGATGTAGCCACCGGGAGAAGAGAGATGCGTTACCGTCAGCACTTTTAATCTTAACGAGGATTCAAAATTGATATCTGTTCGTAATAAATGTATCGTAAGGAAAGTTAAGTTACAGGGGCAACTAGAAATGAAGGCAAAACTTTAAAATTTTGACACACGATTTAGGGATTTTAAACTTTGAATTTTTATATTTTAGTTTCTGATTTGGAATGGGTTTAACTAACTATCCTTTCATATCAATCCACATTCGTTCACATTCAAAATTCTTTCATACTTTTTCACATTCATTTCATATATATATATATATATATATATATATATATTGCTTCTTTAATAGGAGAATATAGTTTTTAAGTTTTAATCCAAAGATTCAGTTTGCTATAAAATAAGGATCATATCCTTTAGTAGTGACTGATAAAAGCTAATCATGATACTACATGTATTACTACCCAGTCTTCTAGAGAACAAAACAATTAGTTATGTGTGAAATTAGGAAAAGGTAAATCTATCATTTAGAGAATTTGGCCCAGATACCATTTCATATTGTTTTATAATGCATACAAAAAATATTTCTTTTTTGAAGAAATCAAAATATTTGTTGAAATTGTAGTATTAGTACAGTAAACTCCTGACTATCCAGCCTAATGTGGCAGAAGGGTAGGCCGGATAATAAAAAAGCCGGATAGTCCGGAGTTCTATAAATATTTACTCACTTCCTACCCTGCCCCATCATGATATTAAAAATACATGTTATACATTTTAAGATAAATTTTACATATACAGTACATAGAGTTTCAAAATAAGCAAAACATTAACGTAAATCGTAAGTCTAACTCGTAAAAAAAAATTGAGTAAATCTTACTTTACAGTTTATTAATAAATGATTGCACAAATCATAAGATAAAAATTTGCATAAGATAAGAGTCAAAACTTCTAATTTTTTAAAAAGTCTTCGACTGATGACTGCTTCTCCCTGTTAGCTCTATTCTGCGATCCAATGTTCCTCCATTTACACAAGCAGAAGATATCAGCTAACGTCACTTCCTCCTGCTGACTAATGTACTGCAGTGCTGCTTCAATCGTCTTGAACCCTTCCGGATGGGATTTTTCTTGCCATCCTCCCTCTCTTTTCTTTTGTTACTTCTCCCTGTGTCACCATTTCTACAATATCTTTGTCAGTTAACTAATTAACTTGGTCGTTTTCCATCCATTCTGTAATGTCCTCTGCACTGACATCGTCAGAACCCGGTATATTTTTCAGCAACGAAAGAAGTTTATCGTTCTCATCTTCCACTTCAATATCCCACACAGGTTTATGCCCACCTTTATGGTCCAAAATAATGTTCCCAAGACCTTGCACTTTCTATCTTTGTAATTTCTTCCCATGCTTCTGCAGCCACCTTATAACATTTAGCATGTCAGTCTTTTTCAGAGTACTTACGTAGTCTTCATTACCTGATATCAACGAACGGAGAAGATGCCGGCGATACTTTTTCTTTATCATTTCAGGAACGCCCTGGTCCATTGGCTGATAAACAGCTGTCACCTTGGGTAGTAAATTCAGCTTTGATGTCTCTATCTGTGATTTCATCAATGGACGGATGCGAAGGTGTGTTGTCAAGAATTAGCAGAGATTTTCTCTGTAAATTTTTGTCTTTCAAAAGTTTTTCTACAGTCGGTATGAATTCCTTTTGGAACCAGCTTTTAAAAATCTCTGAATTCATCCATGCTTTCTTTAGATGGGTTTAATATAGGGGTAATGATTCCTTATTTTTCAGTTTTTTTTAAACCTCTAGGTTTGTTTGACTTTCCTATTAAAGTGAACCAAAGTTTATGGTTGCCGGTTTCATTACTGCAAGCCAATATGATGACTCGTTCCTTGCTTTTCTTGTATCCTGCAGCAGCGGCTTCTTTCTCTGATGCAAGCGTTTTTTTTAGGGAGCATCTTTTAATTTAAAATGCTCTCATTTCAGTGATACAACTGCTCCCAAGAAATTTCTTCCTCTTGAATAATCGTAGCAAGATAGTCTTTAAACAAAGGTACAGTCCCTTTATCAGCAGATAAAGTCTCCCTGCTTATGGTAATCTGACGAATACCAAATCTTTTTTAAACGATCGAGCCATCCTTCACTGACAGTAAATTCTGAATTTTCTCCTACAAATAGTCGGGAAAATCGCAATGCTTTTTCATGCAATATCGGCCTAGTAACAGGTAAGTCATTTCCTTTTAAGTGTTGATGCTGCAAAAATAAAGCTTCCCTGACTTTATTATGCTTAACTTTCAGCATGGTTTTTCTTTTTTTCTTTCCACTTCCACTGGCTTGGGCAACACACCACTTTTCAATTTCTGCAAATAATGTCCGCACTTGTTAACATCCAAAGCATAGCTGATGAAACATGTTATCAAGTCTTAACCCCCCCCCCCCCCCCTTCCTGTCTGTCATTGCTCTACCATTGCTTTCTGCAATCCCTTCTTGCTCCTTCCTGTTGTGAGTCAGCACTTTCCTACAGCCGGGAACCTGTCTGTCTTGGCCACTTGCAACATTCCTCATTTTTTTACTAGGCTGGATAGTCAGGAGTTTACTGTATAAATAAATAAATTACACTGGACATCATGATTTTTTAAAAAATTATTACATAGCTGCCATCATACTGATATCTTCTATAACAAATTTGTTTGAAACAGAAAAGTTATTGAATAAATAATTGCTTTATATATATATATATATATATATATATATATATCAATTGATTTGTATAACCTCTTTTATATACTAAAGAATATTAGTAATTTCAATCATGGAGGGTGGGGTCGGGGGTGTACACAAAGACAGACAAAATTTGAAAAGGGGGTCTGTGATAATGGTAAGAAAGAGAATTGCTAGTTTAGATGATTCAAAAGTGGTAATTTCAATGTGCAGACAAAGAATATCCTTGCAAGCATAAAAAAAAAGGGGGGGGAAATGATGAGTTGAAAACATTACTGTGAGTTAAGAGCTATTTGTAATGCTGGAAAGTCTTGACACAGTCATTAGATGTTAATGAATCATTCATCAGGTAGCTTTTAAAGTCAATAGCCAGGATACTAGGTACCATAAGGTGAAAATTAATTCGAGGATCTAAAAAAATTATGATTAATAAGAGTGCACTTTATTTTTCAGTTAAACTGAGTATGAGTTTTTTTAAATTCATTGCACATATGTACTTCACAAATAGGATATGCCTGGTGGAGGTGCAACTGCTGGACTGGTGACTTCTAAATCTCAAGTTCGAGTCATTGTCAGAGACTTAGGAGGAAAGTTTTCTTGGGATTGTTCCATACTTTATGGTCCTCCAGATTTTTATTTCACATCTTCAGATAGTGGTAAGTGACTTTGTTTGTTAATATGAGAATACAGAGACTGATTTCCAACATGGAATGCACTGTATTCTCAAATTAACTAAATAATTACTCTGTAATGTTTTAAAATTTAATTTTCAATATCACCAATTTCTTTTTTGGACTAATTACTGATGTTATGTAATTTGTGGCTTATACATATATTTATGTGCTGCTTGTCTAACAGTTAACAATTCTGGATGTTTTTCTCTGTATATAAATACAAATATAAACTGAAATCCATTTAGAAACACTTTTCTATAATGCACATCACTGTTGACATTTAACTCACATTTAAATTTGTCGTCATCAAATTCATCAATTCCATTTTAAGTTTTGATGAATTAAAGTTTATTAAATTGCATATTGTATTTAATGATCTTGGAAGACGAGCTGCACATTTTCTAATGTGTGAGGGGTGGGAGAAATGGCATAACAAAGGCTGGAAATAAGAAAAATTGGTTAGTAGCCACTGGCTAGTAGATGATATATTTTAGTAGTCAGATTTTGGTCTATAATTACTCTTTACTTAGTAGCCCTCTACTATTCAGTGCGAATATTTTCATCAGTAGGCAAAATATACATAAGTGAAAACTAAAAAAAGTAATGTACAGAAGTTTCTTAATTTTTTTTTAATTAAAATCTTATAATAAAGGACAGTTATTAAAAAATTTTCAAAATAGTCATTGAAGATTGAAGCTGTTTGTTATGAGCCAACTTTGTCATTAAGTAAATATTAAAAGAGCAGTTATAAAGTTTTAACTATACAAACTATGTACAGTTACATCTTTAACTGTCATAATGAACTTTATTTTGATGGATTCAATTTCTTTCTTTTTCTTTTTGTTTTTAAACAACTTTATATAAATAAATGAACATTTAACGATTTCTGTTAATTACATTGATTAAATAATAGAAGAGATAGGCAGCAATTTTTATATGAAATATCAATTTTTTATGAAAATGTGAGTTTTTTCTCCTTTCAGAAATTAGCTGAGTTAAAATGAAATCGACTTGGGGGGATGGGAGCGAAAGAAAATTTTTGTCCCTCTTGACAAAATTTTCAATCGCCATATTTCAAAGTTTAATTGCCCATTCGCAACTGGTGAGTATAGTTATTTTCAGTTTTAGGCATAGCGATGCACTTATGAAGTTCACGATAGATTTTTTAATACTCCTCTCCATACCTTTTTATTCTTAAGAATAAAAGGTTAAGTTGAGTGAAGTCTTAAGAATGGAAGGTTTAAATCAAAATTATTTTTAAGAATAACCATGAAACGATACATATTAATAATAGTCAAAATATTACTTTTTTAGGTGCGTTCGTAATTATATAAATACGTAGCACCTATAGTCGTCGTTTGGTCCGTCCGTCTGTCCGTCCGTCTGTCTGTCTGTCCGTCCGTCTGTCTGTCTGTCCGCATATAACAACGCAAAAACTACCCAACCAAATGGTTTGCAATTTAAAATATATTATCTTTGCAGAATTTTGTCGAGACATTTCAAATTTTATTAAAATCGAATCAAAACTTTAGGAGATATTAATAAAAATATTTATTAAGAAATTTGATTTTTTTTTTTAAATCTGTGCTTTTTTGTTAGAGGAGCTTCCGATGGATGTTAAATCGTCAAGCGACCGAGATACTTATTTTATTACAGAAATTAATCTGCAGACGATATAATTCATTTCACAGAATTAAAAATCATCAAGATCTGAATATTTATATAACTAGCTGATACATATATATCTGAATATTTATATAACTAGTTAAGATATTTGTATGAACAGTGTCATAAAATATATACTTAACTAGCTGTTTAGCCCGTTCTACGCACGGGATATCATGAATTTAATTCTAAAACGTGCGTACGAACGCACCTCGTTTGTAACGTTTGACGTACAATTTCCAACTTGTTTTAAATTTAAAATTGTCTGAAATACACTCCATTTCGAAATTGCATATACAGTAAGACCCTGACTTAGATCAGCAATTTGTTCCAAGACTAGTGATGTAAGAGGTAAATTTAGATAAGCAGAAAAGGATAAGTATTAAAAATTCACCAAAATTTAATGAACATATTTTATTGTATTTAAGAATAATGTTACATACAATTTATCTTTGCAAAAAATGCATTTGCAATACAAAAAAAAATTTGAAGAATTGTTCTTCTAGCTACCCTGTTCGAGACTATAAAGATATAAAAAGATCTGGCAATGAAGTTTAAACCGATAAACTCTTCTTTTTTTTTCTCTCTCTTAGAAGCTTTATGTTACAGCAGAGTGAGTTTTCTAAGCTTTTACTAGTTGTTTCTACTCATTGATAATCCGAATCAATATCTTCAAGAACCTTCATTCCATCTTCAATAAAGTTTAGTTCTTTGGTTAATTTTCCATCTGTCATAATCTTTCTAGTAGGCTCAAAATATTCATCTGTTTCTTCAACAGAACTTTGCTTCTTCAGTCCAATAAGATTATCGATAGTTAGTTCCAGATCATCGGAATTTAGGAGTTCAACAATCATCCATCTCTAAGTTGAGTTCTCTGCCATTTTCAACAATTTTATCAATTAGGAGAGATACAGAATCACAATTTTCAAGTGTTTTCTCAGTCTCTACAAATTAAAAAGGGCATAGTTTTTTCCAAGCATCCCTCATTGTTTTTGCTGAACCCCATGAGCGACTGTGACTGCATCTGAAATGTTGAATTTCTTCCAGAAGTCTTTCACTGTCTATTCTGTAACTATTCAAATTAGCAAAGGAACATTGCATCAAATGTCTTGATCACTCTCTGGTTAATGGGCTTAAGTCAAGTGGTATTGGGAGGTAAAAAGACAACTTTTACTGTTGGGTCAAAATTCCAAATTACGAGTGAGTGTCCAGGTGTGTTATCAATAATTAACATTGCCTTAAAGAGTAAATTTTGGGATAGACAATAGCGCTTAGCTTAAGGAAAATTCATTTTCCAGTCCAGATAATGTAAATGCAGGGTGATGTAAGTCGTAGTGCTACGGTACTTTGAAGCTAAACACAATTTTAACTACCAAAATAGTTATCTACATTGCAGGGAATTGAGGTGAAATGATTGTGCCTTGGGGCTTAAATTCTGTAACTTGGTCCCTGATATGGTGTTTTTTAATTAACTTGTCATAGGAAAAGTGCAAAAGTAAAACATAACAGAAGAGAGGACATGTGGTCTCAGAGACAACATTTATTTATGGATATAATAAAACTTCCTTATTTAAATATTAGTATAAAATTGTACTGATGTGCACTTTGAGCATTCAGATTGGGAGAGAAAACAAAACAATTTCAGTTTTCAAAGATATTTTTGCATGAAGGCATTTTTTAAAACCTGATGTCTACTTCATCAAAAAATCTCATTAGGCTTAATCAACATACTGTTGTCTCAGATACCACACCTTATGAGTTAAGTAATAAGCAAGGAATATTTATATAAAATTCTTCTTAAAATTAATTGTATTTGTTAATTCTTTTTAAATTCTTCATTTGTTTCACTACTATTTTTTTAAACTGTAACATGAACATTTAACTATAAATTTTTCTTGTTCTCTTCAGAATGTCATAGCATTGCTTCAAGTTTAACAGTTCCTGCTGGTTCTCACTCAACTTCTAGCCTTAACCTCAGTGGCCTTTCAAATTCTCTCTCTAGTCATGCTCTACGTCACAGACCAAAAGATGAGTTGCCTACAGCTGAAAATAGTGCTGATGATCTGGATAATTTAGATGATGTAACTCACATTATATTTTTAATGAATTCTTATATATATTTTTAACTACATGATTTAACTGATGATTTGCAACCATTTCGATATACCAAATTCATAAAATTTATTATTTAATTCATCCAAAAATTTTGTTTTGAATTTTTATTTTTAATTCTGTAGAAGTGATTAAGAAGACATGAATTGAAGTTAGTGAAATTAATTACTTTGATTGAGGAGTCATTTCCTTCATGGAAAGTTACAATAATATACACTGAAAAGCAGTGGAATTAGAGATACCTTTCTAGTCTCATGTAGCACCACTTTTCACCCTGATGATAGTGGCAATTTGTTGTGGCTTGGACTTGACAAGATACTGGAAGCACTGGGAAGGCATACAGATCCACGACTCTTTCCCACAGTTCATGAAGATTTGATGGAGGTTGGGTGTCAGAAACTCAAATACCTCTTTTGAGGGCATCTCAGATGTGCTTGATGGGACAGATGACCTCTCTGGCTAAAGACGCAAGTTTATGCCTGTGAAGGGTTCATCCAACCATTTGATACAATTCGGGAGCAATGGCACGGTGCATTGTCTTGTTGAAGAAAAAGGTCTCTAATGGGATGTTGCAGACAAACAAGTGCTTTGCTTGTCAAGCGTATTCCAGTAATGTTGACTTGTGACGAACTATGTCACATTTACTACAGATGTTATTTCAGTCCTATTTAAACAGTCTATTAAACTTCTTGGGGTTTGTGGCATATTTGTATCCTGTCATTGGCATGTACCATCATGAATCTCGCCTCATCGGTCCAGGCAACACTTTCCTATATATCTAGGGTCCAGTGGTGATTGTTTGCATGCCCATGCTAAACATTGTGCCCTGTGGTGTACAGTCAGCAGAGGTACCTTCATGGGATGATGGCTTCTGTAAAAATATATGGATCAAAATTATAAAAAATAAATAAATATAGCTTTCAAATTATGCTTTATGCAAAAAATATATATCAAAACTTTTGAAGAGAAAATGCTATTTTGCTCAATTAAAATAGCTATAAATTTGCATGATTTATAATCTCATGTATAAGCTCTTATATTTGACTTTAGATGTGCATTATAAAAATTTAAACAAATTTAGCTAGTATGAGGGATTTTAATTCTGGGAGTATATAATAGTAAAATCTTTTCCTTCCTTGTTGCTCAAAGAGCTGACATTTTGATTAACACTTTGACTGCTGCCTAATGTGAAGGGCTAATTCACAATTTTAATTCATATTAAATTCAGTTAGACCTTGACATAAATTGGTACTGATTAGGTTTGGGTGTATATCACCCAACAGGTGACACTGCTATGCTTTGTGTTTCACAATTTCCATAATAGCTATATCTGGGTATCAATGGTATGGAATTTATTCAAACTTCATATTCATTTAGACCTCTACATATGTAGGTACTGATTAGGTTTCGATGTATATACTGTGGAACCACTCTAAAAAGACGGACCTTGGCATGCTGCCAAAAAAATAGACCCATCCGAAGGGAGGGAAGCATTATATTAGGAGGAGACAAAATACAGGTTTCCCTTATCTTGCCTGACCGCTTGTCATTTCTTCACTGGCTGTTCTAGTACTATTAGCGTTTGTTTTCTCTCTCCTTATTTTGTTTGCTATTCATTTTGTATTTGTTTCTACTTGTATAAAATGGATTTAAAAGAATCTAAAAGCTCTCAAGGCAAACATTTTCACAGTGCAGTGAAAAATATGTTAAACAATGTTGTAAAATATTGTGATAATAAGTTAATGTAAAATATTGTGACAATAGAGTATGTATGGGCGGATATGAAGGAATTCATTCGAAAAAGAAATATAACGGCGGATTTAAATATGGATCAACTTTTTAAATTGACCAACCTTGCACTAGAAAATGTTAATGCTGAGAAATGGAAAAACTACTGCACGAACATAGAACACCTGGAAAATGAGTATTGGAAGAAAGACGGCATAATAGAAGAAATGTGTGATCCATTAATTATTTCGTTCAACGATGATGATGATGATTTTTTTCCGGATGATTCTGATGATGACATCGAAAATGAATAAGTTTGCCCTGCACTTTTTTTTTTTTTTTTTAAGAAGGTCTGTGATGATATTATGAAATACAAGCATTTTTATTGCTTTATTTTTTTCTGAGACCTTCACTTTAAAATAATTTTATTTTTACCAGCTTTAGCATATATTTTTTAAGTTCTTTCATCTCATTTTGACAATAATTTCATTTTTATTCCTATTTGCCTGAAATTTTTCAAGAATTAACATTCAAATACTTAAAAATCGAACAGCGTCTTTAATTTTCCTATAAATTCGGCACATTGTCAGTTACAATTACAATTTTTCGTGAACTTATCCGAAAAATAGGTTCAAAGGGCGACCTTCAACGACATTTTCAGTAAGATTAGTTACTTTTATAATAAAACGAAAAACGCTGTTCGATTTCCTGATATCTGAATAAGAAAGTCTGAAACTTTCGCGTATTTATGAATTAAAAAGATTTAGAAAAAGGTATCCGAAAACTTAATTTGAATTCGAGCACATTTTTAAAAATATTTGAGTGTAAAAAATATTTTTCATCCTTTTGTATGACTCTGTACTCTTTGAACTATTTTCTTTTATTATTAATTGAGTATTTTGTCATACATTTTCACCATATTATTAAATGGTTTCATGTAGGAAAATAAACATGAGCAATCAAGAAAAAAAAAATGGAATTCTTGCGGTAAAATTAAATATATGTATATATATTAATAATCATAATAATAAAAGAACATTTTAAAACCACACTTCTCCTACAATTACATAAGTGTGCCCTATAACTGTAAGGAACCGATATTTAAAATCGTAATTTATTTAAGAAAACAAGAAATTGCAATGTCATGTGTAAAAATACAGTAAAAAATAGTATTTATTTACTTAACATGTTTATATCCGATAATTAAATAATCTAAATTATCATAACATGTTTCTTTAGATTGAAGATATCCCCTTCATCGAAGTGAAAACTGCAATTTTTATGTGCTTTATTACATAAGAACAAAAATCCTTTTTATAATCTTGTAACAAGTAAACATGAAACTATCGGAAATCAACTCATTCCCCCCACGAAAGCAAAACTAAGGGAGCCGGGGAGACTCCCTTTCATTACCCCGATCCCTATTATGAAGAATAGACTGGTCATATTTGGACCTGTTACTCACGTGACCAGTCTTTAAAGCTTGGCTGAGCAGTACCCACACAGGTGGTACAGCTATGTTTCACAACTTTCATGATAGCTGTATCTTGGTATCTATGGGATGGAATTTCATCAGACTTCGTATTCAGTTTGACCTTGACATAAATAAATACTGTTTTGGTTTAGGTGCATCTTGTTCAACAGATGGCACTGTTGTGCTGTGTTTTCATGATTTCCCGGAAAGCTATATCTCAGCAACTATGGGATGGAATTTCCCAATTTTTTTTTATCTAAGATATTTATTATAAATAATATTAATTTAATTTTGACTTTGTTTGCTGAACAAATGGTGCTACTATGCTATATTTAATTATTAATTAAAAATGTATATATTGGTCCAATTTCATATTTGAATACCCAAGGCGCTTTTGAATTTGTGCCTTATTTTATCCACTGATCATTGTAACTCAGAGTTAAATTCAAAGAAATGCATTATATTTTGTTTTGTAATTGTTGGTGTGTAACAGTACTATTTAAATGAATATATTAGAATAATATAGAAGATAGTTTTGTGATGACCTCAGTATACTAGCATATTTTGGTTTAAATCATGAATATTTTTTAACTTAATTAATAAATAAAGTTCTAATGTCTTACTATTAATAGTTGTTTTAATAGATGACTCATTGAAGTTGGTTAATTTCTTAAGCAGTAGATTTTATCCTTTTGATGTCATGGGAATGACAATGTTAGATTTTCAAGATTCATCTTAACAAGAAATTGGATGTTTTCTACTAACAAGGGGACTGCCAAACATGATGCGCACAGATTTTGATGATTTTAAAGTATGTTGTAGCGGTCATACCCCTAACTATTCAGGTCAAAGGTTTCCTTCAAATAGGCCTTAGTTTTCGAGAAATTTCAGGTCAAAGTTCTGCATGTGTTTCAAAAACCCATTAGTTTGACAGTCTTAGCAAGATCTCCGTGGCGCAGAGCTAGCGTTCGCAATTCGAGTCTTGGAGGCGAAGGTTCTGTCCTATCATGTGCCTTTTATCTTTTTTTAATTCTATATATTTGATGCGTTACAAGTTTTAAGCAGAATTATGAATTCTGCATCTTTGAACTTTTTGATATTTTCCTAATAAATTCTATTTACATTTTCAAATTTTTCATAAAAATTTACATTTTGTAATTTTTAAATTAATATTTCTATTGACGAAATTCCAAACTAATTTATGTCTAGATTTTGTTTAAAATTTATTATTATTTACCTTTTATATTTTAATAACCGTTCTGAAATAATACTTTTTTTTTTAACTTTATTGAATTTTAAATGAAAATTTTATCATTTTTTATAACTTATAGAAAATACTTTTAATCTCAAATCTGCAAAACGTATGTATGATTAGGTAATTCCAATAGTATATCTTAAAAGGAGTAATAAAATATTAAAGCAGTAATGCTTATATGGAAGTTTTAACCAGTTATTTAAATTTTTTATTTATCTAAATACATTTAAATGTTAAGTTCAAACTCAACATCATTTTTGATTTGCACAAATAAAAAATAATATATTAGAATTAATTTTTTTTCACTCTAACAAGTCGATGCCATACAGAAAAATTAAACTAGAAATGAAAAATCGTCTGTAAATTACAATACATATAAAAAATATCTGGAAAAAAATCGTATGCAATGAATTTTACGGTAATTTCAGAATAAATAAAATTTTCTTTTTATTCATTTTGTTTAGCTTCCTTGGCAGACAATTTCCAGGTTTTAAGTGATTTCATTTTCAACTTTTAATGCATTTTCTAATATAATCATCAAAAAATTTAAGTATTTAAAGGATATATAATATGTTAATTTACCCATTCTTCCAATATTGTTAAAATAATTTACGTAAAGAAATTATTTAATGGTGTTTTTAATGTGATGTTTTGTTTTGAATATTTTACGATATGTATCACACATACCATATTTAATAAACTAAAAATGTTGATGTCAGTGATGGTAAATATTTTAATATTTCACCAGTTAACATATTGCAATATATTTAGAACAAATCGAATTTTAAAAGGATATATTATTTTATTTTTTTTTCTTTAATCATTTAAATTTTTTTAAATAGAAAATGCAAATAAAAAAATATGCATTATTTCATAAATATGATAAATCTGTACTAATAAAATAAAGTTTCGCTGTGTGTGTGTGTGTGTTGGCGATAGCTAGCAAAATCTAGCCCACCTAGAAGCCTGGAATTTTAGATTTAGGTAGTCCAAACCCTCTCCTGGTGTACCTGAGCCTCAGAATTTTAATATTTTGAAAATTAGAGTAGTTGTTAATTAAAAACTGATCAAAGGTCGCAAATAAAAAATCACTTTTTTGAAAAGAGCTTTCGCATGCCCAGAAACCATTTATTCGTTCCTCCGTTAAAAGAAGAAACAAAGCATGAGCCATTCCATTTAAGTTTTTCTAAATTTGCCGTTCAGGCAAAAACCTTTAGTTTAAAAAAAATTCACGTTAACCTGTTTGAAAACGTTTTTTACCGTAAGTCAATTTCGCTTTAACTATTTCTCTTATCTTTAAAAATCCAAATTGGCATTTATAAACAAAATACAAAAAACTAAAAATACTGCCCCTTTGCTTTTTACAATCTGGTATCCGTTTTGAAAATTTTTAATTTTAACCCTCTGAAAAAAAAATCTTTTACAAAACTCACTCACGCGATTTTTGTTTTTCGGTGCAGGTTTAAAAATCGGCATCGACTCGGGAAATGTGAGTACGGGCAAACAGTAGACTCCACATCATAGACACGTTCATTTTCTTCAAAACGCACCATTGGGTTTTAAAAAATATCTACATTAATTCTTTCAAAACCGATCGTTTACGTAACCCACTTTTGCGATTTCCTCTATTTTGGCAATGTTTACTAGTGGTTAAATTTCAATTCTACTAGGAAATTTGGTTGGGTTGAGTGTTCTGAAAAGACCTCTTCAAGAACAGACTGCGCCCCCTGGCGGTGGAAGGTGGAAATATAGGAGTATCTCTGGTTCTATGGGCCTGATTGCGGCTGGGTTTGGCTCATTCGACTTGATATCTGTAGCCTTAAATATTTTAGTTGCACTTTCGACCACCAGGATACGCTTTCTGATCTTGGGTTCTATGAGCCCGATTACGACGGGGTTTGCCTCATTCGACTTGATTTCAATAGCCTTACAAGTTTCCGTCATATTCGTATAGAACAGATTATTATCTCGGACCCGGGCAATGCTGAGCGGGTTAGCTAGTAGATAAATAAATATATATACATAAATTTAAACAATAATCGTTTTAAAATGACGAGATATCAAGACCTTTGGATTTTCATTGGCAGAAATATTAGATTAAAAATTGCACAAAAAATATAAATTTTCACGAAAAATTCGAAAATGTAAATTGAATTTATTAGGAAAATATAAAAAGTTTAAAGATGCAGAATTCATAATTCTGCATAAAACTTGCAACGCATCAAATATAGAAAATTTATTTTAAAAAAGTAAAAGGCACACGATAGGACAGAACCCTCACCTCCGGGACTCAAAGCGCAAACCCTAGCTCTGCGCCACGGAGACATTGTTCAAACCGACCAACTAATGGTTATTTGAAACGCATACTGAACTTTAACCTGAAATTTCTCGAAAACTAAGGCCCATTTGAAGGAAACATCTGACCTGAATAGTTAGGGGTATGATATGACCCCTACAACATATATTAAAATTATCGAAATCTGTGTGCATCATGTTTGGCAGTCCCCTTGTAAGAGAAGGTAGGAAAAAATTAAAGGCTTCTACTCTTGGCAGCATGACTAGCATATTAGTTTTTACGTACCTACCCCTATTCCTTTTTCTCTCTCTTTTTCAAAATACATATGTTAAGAGTCTATTATATTTATCTAGATTAATTTTACATTGTGTTATTGTGTGATGTTTTACATGGCTGAATTTTTAGAGTATTTTGTAGAATATACCATTATTTGCCTTATTTTCACAAATATGTAGCGATATTGGTTTTAACCACTTGGGTAATTTCAAGCCAAATATTCACTTGTGATAGTTACTCATAAAGTAATGGCTCCTTTGCTGAAATAATGAGAACTTCATTTGCACTGCACAATTATTTATAAAAGCACTATTGCTAAGAAGTTGTTACAGAATAATTTTAGTGCTTTACTAATATCTCTTGAGTCACATTTATTTTATGTGATTCAATCTGTATTAATTTTTGCCTTTTAAATCAAAATCTATTGTGTTAACTTTGCTGTATGTTTTTAAATATCTTTTAAGTTTTAAATATAGACGAATGAAAAATAATTGTGTGTTTTGATGTCTCTTCAAATATGAATTTTGCCATAAAAATAAATAAGTTTTTTTCTTTTAGTTTTTAGGATTTATTTATCTGGGATAGTAGTAAAAAACTATTTATTTAAAAAAAAAATTCTTTTACAAACTGTTTTTTAATAGTCAAGTACTGTTTTTATTATTCAAAACAGAATTTTTCAATAAAATAAAGTTTTTTACTGTTTACAATGAGGTGTTTTTTTCTGTTAGTTTTACAGGATTCTTTTGTAGTGTGTTTAAACAGACATTTTCATTAATATAAATTGTCCTTAAGGTTACATACTTTTTTAGAATTCAATTTCTGGCATTTGTTGATTTACTCTAACTGGCATGCTCATGTTTTATTTTCAGTTACTCCAGTTTGTTGGTCATACCAGTCCAGAATGTATATCTAATCCTGGTCAAGCACTAAATTCAGCTCCTAAAATGCCAAATGAAGAAGGAAAGGAAAGAGAAATGGATATTATGAATTTAATATTAAACCAAAGAAATCAAGAACAGACCCAGTTTGAGAAGTTCTCAATTGGTAGTTGGTAAGTTTTCTTATGCTGTATTTTTATTAGAGACTAGCAGATCCGGAATTGCTCGGATCTGGTGCAGCTCAAGTCTGCTGAGAAAAAATAAGTCTGGGCTCAGCCCAGAACTAATGAGAGAAATGTTATATAATGCTGATTTTTGCTTGTTAAAATCTTCCATCCAATATATAAGCTAAAAAGTTTACAGAAACATTCAGAGTTTAGGTTTAACCAAAAAACGCTGAGGAAACTATTGCTGGGAAAGATTAATGTCCATGTTGTTGGAAAAGTAGATAGATATAAGTAACTTCTCTGAAATAAACTTATTTTTCAATAAATATTATAAAGTCTAGTTGATTTTATTTTCAAAATAAAAAAAGTCAGATGAAGTTAAAAATGAAACATGCCAAAATTCTTCACAGCATTATGCAAAGTAGAATTTAACAGATGATGCTTACAGAGCTGCCAACTGCTACGAAAAAATCATAGTTGCTACGATTTGGAGCTAAAAACTACGATGCCACGAAAATTGCTTTAAAACTACGATTTTCTGCAAAAGACGTGAATTTCGTCAAAGGATAATGGAAAAAGCTAAAAAAATTTTTAAAGGATCACAGAAAAACGTGGACTTTGTTAAAGAATCCTATGAAAAACGCGAATTACGCCAAAGGATCGCGGGAAAACCCGGGAATTTCACTAAAGGGTTGCAGAAAAAATGCCAAAGGATCGCGAAAAAAAAACACTAATTTTGTCAAAGAATTGTGCAAAGGAGCGTGGATTTTGCAAAAGGATCGCTCAAAAAAACGCGAATTTCTTAAAGGATCACTGAAAAATGTGAATTTTGTTAAAGGATCATTGATAAAACACGAATTTTTCTACAGGATCGCGGAAAAAAACAAGAATTTTGTCAAAAGATCATGTCAAAACCGTGATTTTCGTAAAAGAATCGTGTGAAAAAAGCAAATTTCGCCAAAAGAACGTAGAAAAAACTCTAATTTCGGCAAAAGATCGCAAAAGAAATGAGAATTTCAGCAAAAGATCATGGAAAAAACATGAATCTCGCCAAAAGATCGCAGAAAAAATGGGAATTTCGCCAAAGGATCGTATGAAAAACATGAATTTCGCCAAAAGATCGCTGAAAAACGTAAATTTCGTCAAACAATTACTGAAAAAAACGCAAATTTCTTTAAAATTTACCAAATTGGGTTAAAATATTGAAATCGGATTCCTTTTACTAATCTAGAAAATTCGCCATGTAAAAAAAATCTATTCAAAAAATCAAAAACTGGCTTCAAGGTTCATAACTTCAGACATATTGATATCTTCCAGCCAAATCTTATAGCTCTGTGTGCATCGCAGCAGTGTCACAATAGAGCCTCCCTCTAGAGTTATGGGCCTGAGCATCACCACCATATTTAAGTACACTTTGGGTACACCCCCTGCTTCTTGGCGACTTTAGCGCCTTATTGGCGATTTGAAGAAATTTGTTTATCATATATTATTTGAACTAAGTCGATGCATCATGCCAAGTATGCACAAGAAGGAAAGTTTTTCTATTATAAAGATCGTACTGTCCTTGAAAATCTTTACTTTTTTCAAAAATAATTTTTTTGTCCTTAAAAGTCCTTATTTTTATGCAAAATCTGCAAACAATCCTTAATTTCAAACTCTTATTTCTTAATCAGATGTGAAACTCTTCTGCATTTCAGTGAATTTCCGATTAACAAAAAAAATCAACTAAATCCCTCTCTTTTCGAAATTTTCTTCGCCCCCTTTTGCTTCCCCCCCCCCCACCTCAAACAGTACCTAAAGTATAAAAATCCTTAAAATTCCTTGATTTTTTTTAAACTTTTCAACTCTATTTATTATTTTATTGTAACAATATGATCATACAAATTTCGTTAAAATTTAATCTAAATTCCTCTATCCCAAAATTTTGCTTCCCTCTCTACTCTGTCCCCTCTTCTCACAAAACCCAGTATTTTTTTAAACTTTATTCTTGCTAAACAATACATAAATAACCGATCATATAATTTTTTCCTTCCTCCCCACCAAAATTTGCGTTTCCCCCCCCCCCCTCCCTCCCCTGATACTATTTAAAATCTTTAAATATCTTAATTTTTTTTTGTTCTAAGTGTAAATGTTTAGTAAAATAAATAAATATCAAGTCATCTAATAATCTCTCCCCCCTTTCAAAAAAATATCTGCTTCTTCCCCTTTGCCCCTACCTGTTCATAAAGTTTAAAATATTTAAAAGTATTCTTTTTTTTCTGCTATTTGTCCTTTTATTGTAATAATAAGTAATTAGTCATCTAAAATCCTCCCTCCCTCTGATAAGGCCGCTTCCCCTTTAGCCCCCTCATTATCCCTAGCACAAAAAAAAAATCTTTTAACTGTTTAATTTTGATTTTTTTTTTCTGTATAATTTTAAATCTTTAGTAACAATAATTAATAAGTCATCTAATGAACTTACTACCCCCCCCCCCCATAAAATTCTGCTTCTCCCTTCATTTGGCAACCCCCTACTCACAAAATTAAAAATCTTCAAATGTTTTTAATTTTTAAAACTTTCTTTGCTCTATTAATTATTTCATTGTAACAATAACAATAAATAATTATTTAACATCCTCCCACCACCTAAAATTACCTCTCCCCCGGTCTTTCCTACCATGCAAAACTTAGTCTTCAAAACTGTAATTTTTCTTTCTGGGTCGATAAATAACTAATCAACCTCTTTCTCCTCCCTCCCCCCCCCCCCACAAAAATAAATAAATAAATAAAATTACCCTTTCCCCATCTTCCTAAATTTACAAAGTTTAAAATCTTTTAAACTTTAAAATTTTTCTCCAACACCAGTGTTTTCAACGGATAAAACGGTAACATTTCGGGCAAAGACATCAGATCCTTCTAATTTCATTATTATTATTTTGGGTAATTGGTAGAGATGCGATACCGAGAAAAAGGAGAAAAACCGATCGTCACGTCGCCACCACAATTGCTTGTAATTCGATAAATAATTTATTTATTAAAAAATGGAAATCTCATTTTGATTCAAATTCGCTTTGGTAATCAGAGCTGCTAGTTTTATGTCTTTACGTTTAAAAATGATTAAGAAAATGTGTCATAAAGTTATTTTGGGTAAACGGTAGAGCTTTTAAACTCAAATTCCTGAACATTAACAAGATTGTAGATTATTTACATGTTGTGTACTTAAAGCTGTTAACTGAAATTTGCCATTTGTATCTCTCTTTTTTACATTAACTCGCTGTTTATATTAATAATTGATTAATTTATGAAACCCTCCTAAAATATTTTAAAAATAAAAAAAATAAGCAAATTATTCCGTATTATAAATTTCTAAATCTGTAAAATAATAGTAATAATAATAATAAATTGTTTAACCTATTTATGAATTTTTTATAGAATTAAAAAGGTGCAGGAAGACTTAAAGCTATATAAGCATCACTTAAATAAAAATAATTCTCATAAAATCTCTAGTAAAAATAAATCAAGTAATCTACCCCCCCCCCCCCCCCCCCCCCCCCCCCAGTAAGAAAAATCTGTTTCTCTCTGACACGCGAAGTTCAGAAAATTTTTTTCTGTATTTGGGACTTTTTAATGGCAATAAATAAATAATTAATGGGATTAATAAGAAAATGAATAATTCAAAATCTTGTAAGTTTTGACTAATAACTCTCAAAAGTTTTCAAAAAATTAAAAAAGTATAAATAATCGTTGTCTCTTATGCATATTTATACACTTAAATACTATAAACATATTAAATTTAAAAAGAATCGCACTCATCAATCATTTTTACACGTTTTAACAGACTTTTAAATTTGTTGCTTTCATAAATCCTGCCATTTATCTCGACGACAGTTTCTTCCACTTTGTTCTTTTTGTGTTTTCTTCAGGAAATTTGAACATCCTGTGTCTTTTTCTAAAATGGTTTGAACAATTCATGGCTAAGCAACCTTCAACTACTTCTACAGAGTTACAGACCCGCGAAAAGTTATTAGCTCTCTTCAGTTCAGTTCGGACTTGGCAAAATATCTGCCAAAAGTGGCAATAGTGCCATCTATACGTTGTTTCATTTAGGGAAAGGCAGTTATTTTGTTATATATTTATTATTTTAGATACAATTTTTAATTTAAAACAGTATACTGAACTATTTTTTGAAAAATTGGGTTAGCCCGATCTGCAATTAAAAACAATGTAATTAGCACAGACCCATCATGCAGGGTTGGGTCGGCTTACTCGACCTGATGCAGGACTCTAATTCGGACATTTTTCTCCAGGAGAAAAAACTGTAGTTCCGTCAGGGGAAAGGAAATCTGTCAAAAAATTTATTGTGAAGTTCAGAAATTTGGCTTGAGCATTAATTGAATGGAAAGAATTACATTTAATCAACCCCTTTCAACAAAAAAAATTAGCAAAAACAAAAATCTCCTACTTTGTGTGCTTATGCAAAAACACCTACGTTCAATTAATTAGTATTTGTTCACTTAAAATTTTCAGCGTAAAAAACAGCAACCAACCAACCAACCTCCAGATTAATTTGAATTTTGTGTGCTACTAATTTTCATTTTCAAAGGTTGGCAGGTTTGTGCTTAATAAAACAGATACTCATTAAAATGCTATTACTTCTATAACATTTGTTAAAAATGATAAAGTCATTTTAACAGGATGAATAAACACAAATTATACAAGTTGCAATAAAAAAAGTCCTTCCGGCCTGTACCGGGAGGAAAAGGTAGCTTTCCTATATCTTAGTTTTAAAATTTTAGCTAATGTTACACGAAAACAGCAACTTAAAATGCAAATAAAACGTTTACAAAAGATTCGTTAATACTGAATTTGAATAAGAAATTCGCCAAATTATTGAGTAATAGCCAAATTGACTTCATTTATGAAAACTTATTTTGGTCGCCAAATTTGGCGATATTTCGCCAAATGTCGCCAAGTTTGGCGAGAATTTGGCGCTAACAGATATGAATATATAGTTTTATGCGTTTGATTGGGAAAATTATTACAACAATGAAAATTTTTGTAATGTGCTGTCTTGTTTCAAAATGTCAGCCACCCTAGAATTTCAAACTGCTCTATCTCAGCCGTTTTTTAAGATAGAGGTAAAACAAAAAATGCTCTGGAATCCTCGTTTCAAGGCCTAACACTGAATTAAAAAATAAATTTGAATTTTTAACTTTTTTGTATATTTATTTTAGTTTTAAATTTTTAAATGGCCGCCATCTTGAAACAAAATGGCAGACCAAGCTGGCCAACGAACTTGGTCGAGACATTGGTGAGCTTAATACACACAATTAGTTTCATCAAAATTGATTTATAAATACGAGCGTTATCGTATGACATAGGTCAGATATATATATATATATATATATGGAGATATATATATATATATATATATAAATCAACATTTGAACGGAGGGTGGTTTTGGGGTCTGGGGGTCATGATCGGTGAAAATATATCAAAATTTTCCGGAACTGCTTTCCTCCGAACGGCTGCAATAGGTAGCTTTATACTTTTTTGTATTGAAAGCTACCTAATATATGTGTTCCAAAACCTCCATGTATATTCATAATCATAATTTCTTATTAATACATTTATTAATGGTAGACTGCATTATATGACTAATTAATGGAGAATAACCAGCTTCACCCAATATCTTGATATCTCTGGACTCTCTAGGAATTCACTTAAAAGCCCAGAAAAAACCACACTATTGCTCTTAAATGGGAAAGAAAAACAGCCATGTGCCGAACACAAATCTATTCCACAAGCTTCCACCCACATCAAAAATACATACACGTCGAATTGATAACCTCCTCCTTTTTTGAGTCGGTTAAAAATACTTTAAATGAAAACTTATTTAAATGTAAATAAAAGATGGAAAAATAAGAATGAGCAGAGGAGATTAAGTAGGAGAAACATGTATATTATTCCTAACAAGAAAATCAGCCCAAGACAGGTGTGTGGGGGCTGTTTATTGTTCAGTCACACATACACACAAAAAGTAATCTGAAAATTTCCACTGTGCCTTATAAATAGTTAAACATTTAATCACTGTAACATTTATCTTCTGTTAATACATGGCATCATATAAATAACTTATTTCATTAAAATGCACATTTGTAAAATAACTCTATAAAAGTACTCTTAAAAATATTTTTGAAAAAACAAAAAATATATAAACTTAAGCAACACCTTAACCTCTTTTAAAGTCATATTTTCATTACCATATCAACCATTTTCTCCTGCAAGGCAGGACTTTGTGGCAGCTTTCTTTCTTTATTTACTAGATGCAGCAAAAGCTTGCCATAAACTGACGACACCTATTGATTTTTTTTTAATTTGTGGGAAAAAATCTTTTTTGTATGTTTTGTTTTTTTAAAATGATTCCTGAAGGTTTCCTACATATATGGATATAAAGTTTATCTTTGGATGACAAAGGTTAGATACTAAGACCATTTGATAAACAAAGAAGTACTGAAAAGGTGACTTAGGAAAAAAAAATTCTGATAAATTCAAAAATTGCTGTACCAACACTAAATTAAAAAGGACAACATTTGTTATATTGGGCTAAAAGATTGAAATTGGATTCCTTTTACCAATGTCAAAAAAACTGTGTGGATCAGTAAAGAAAAACACTAAAAATCACATAAAAAATTAAATTTAAAAAAAATAATGAAAAAATTGAATATCTGAGCATTAGGTGCATTTAAATCTGTCTATCCTTTTCCAAATTTGCAGATCTCTGAATGCAACAAATTTCTCTAGCCATTGCACATGTGCACACACACACACAAACATCTTTATTTTATTGGTGTAGATGTACCTTATCAAATTCATTGGCCCACAAAATAATACTTTATATTTTTTTTTCTGCATCATTGTAGGGTTATTGAAGCAAATATTCGGAAAGATTGTAAATTTCTGTACATTTAAAAAAATTATAGTGTCTGAAAATCCCATACTATTTTAGTACTAAACTATTGCAGTCAAAAGAGAAAATATACAGGTTGTCCACAAAGTCTCATTACAATTTCAAGCTTTTATGAGAAAAACGGATGAACAGATACATATATTGAAAGTAGTACAATATTAGGAGTATCTATTGAAGGGTTTTTTTTTTTGCATCAATTAATAAACCTCTATGTACATCATTGGTTGCATGAAGCACATCAAGGTTTTAATCATCATTTTCTTCTGATACTCTTTTTCAACCACTCCTTGTATTATCCAATACTGAGCCAACCTCTATGAATTTCTTGTGCCATTTACGAATTGATGGACGTGGGCACAAGAAATTCATGGAGACCGGCTCAGTATTGGACAAAGCAAGGAGTGGATGAAAAAGAGTATCAGAGGAAAATGTCAACGTTTATCTTGATGTGCTTCATGCAACCAATGATGCACACATAGAAGTTTATTGATTGATGCAAAAAAACTTCAATATATATACTCCTAATATTATACTACTTTTCTATACATGTATCTGTTCATTTGTATTCATAATAAAAACTTGAAATTGTAGAGACACTTTGTGTGCACTCTGTACTATTTGATTGGAAATTCTATTTTCTTTCACTCTGCGTAAATTAAACAAGTTTAGGGATCATCTTATTGAAATAGAAATAAACTTTAAAATTTCCCACACTAACTTTTTTATTTTAACATCAGAATATTAATTTTGACACTGATATTAGCCTAAATAATATAATTTTTCAGAGTTTCTATGAATAGTTCTGAAGCTATTCAATATTAAAAGTTGGGTTAATGGAGGCACTCTTGAAGATGAAATCGGTAACTTTAAAGTTCAGATTTAATGCAAATTTTATTCATATTTTTCAGTGTGAAGTAGCATTAGTGTTAGAAGAACACTAAATAAATCATTTAAATATTCTAACAAATAATTAAAACTTCTATTACATTTATTAATACAGTAAACTCTGTCTAAGGCAGTCTCTGTATAAGACAGAAATCTGTCTAAGTCAGAAAGATTTCTCACAGAATGATTTTCAATACAATAAACTCTATCAAGGCAGAATACCATCTAATACTGGAAGTTTTCTTAGTCGTGATTGATTCTGCCCTAGACAGAGTTTACTGTAGTTTTTGTTAATTTTTTTCAAGTCTTCCAAAGTGTTGCGCTGATGGGGTTTTTTAAGCATAACTTTGAAACTGCATAGGGGAATGAGTTTTAATTTTGTATACATATATTAAAAGTCACTGCAAATCAATTTATTAAAATATTTTTAGATTACAATTTGTAAGTTTTTTAAATATTAATTTCATACATAAAAATTTTAAAAATAGATAAAAATCAAATGAATGCTTGGGATACTTAATACTAACACTACAAAAAATAAAATAATAATAATAATAATATATATTACTGGAAATATCAACAAAAATATTAAAAATTGATAAATGGATTTAGCATTAGGAGGTTAAAATTTACATCTTTAATTTCCTGTGCTTTTTCACAGACTGACTTCAAATTAAGTATCAAGTTAAAATTTACCTTAGAATTGAAATATGAAGGCAAATTTGGATGTTAACATAGAAATTTTTAAATATTTTTTTCTGAGACTTTAGGATATGGAGATGTTCCTAAAGTTTTTACTATTCAAACAGAATTGTAAAAGACATAATTTATGGTCAAATGACAGCTTATGCATATATGTGTAACAATTTTGTGGTAAAATAGTATCCAGTGGTTTATTTATTCTTTGACTGATTGTACAACTTTACAGTCTATACTTCTTAAAAAAATAAAAATACTGATGAATAAACAGATTATTAGTATTATTATGAAAAAATACAATATTTCAGCATGGAAGCAAAAAGTATTCATCCTCCTCATCCATCTGAAGCTGATTCTCCATTTCAGCATTGTCGACTTCTGCTGAATCAGTTAGGATTCATGTCTTGGGAAAAGAGGTGAGTATATGTAGTTGACATGTGTTTTGGAAGTTTAGTAATATAAGTAATAAAAGAAAATTTCTGATGCATTTAACCCTCCTAAGTCTGTCAGGAAAAAAGTTTTTTTTATTTGTCTTTGAGAAAAAGTGCAAAATATTGTTGTTAAAATAAAATGCCAAACAAATGTTAAAATTAAATTGTCTTTGAGAAAAAGTGCAAAATATTGTTGTTAAAATAAAATGCCAAACAAATGTTAAAATTAAAGTAAAAAATTTTAAATAAATCTCATGAAACTGTTTTTGACCAAATAAAAGTATAACTGCAAGAAATAAAATCCAAAAGAAAATATTTTTATAGAACATCAGTTATTTTCTAATTCTTTTCATCAGGTATAGTAGAATATATGTATACTTCTAAGAAAGAAAGTCTTCATATTTACTTCTATTTTCAAGGATGTGTGACTCACTTCTAAATTATAGCTATATGTGTTATGTTGACATTTGGAATAATTTAATTATCTCATTTCATTAATTACATATAATTTAAAGGTCCTTTTTATATTATCCAATATTAAATCATTCAGAATTGTGTGATTTCTTTTAAATTTTGTAAAAATTATAATCTTCTTTTAATTTTACTTTGAGAGGACTCTGGCAACTAAGTACTAGCTAGAAAGAGAGTACTAAACTCATCTTTAAACATGTATGTCAAACTTCAATAAGCACTGCACTAAGTAATTTTTATTCTTTTTAATGTTAATTTTTTTAATATTTCTTTATTTAATCTGTATACTAATTTTAGTAATAAACATGTGCCTGATATGCGTAATGGTAATAAATTTCAGCTTATTGCATGCACTTTATCTCCCAATATTATGGATCTACTGCTACAAAAATTGCATTTGAGATATTTTGTATTGGAATTATTGATAATTTCAGGAGGAAAGAATAAAAACTGAATTATTTAAATTTTATACATTCTTGATACTAGGTAATGTGCAAGAATTTTAAATGCTTTTTTAAATATGAGGTGATGCATTGCCATTAATAATTTTCTCTGCAAATTTCAGACTTTAGAGTATTTAAGTCAATTTCACTAAAATAATTCCAAATCACACTGTTGGGGGCTTTGTTGTAAATAATTATCAGACTTTTAATTTGTTAATGTTAATAAATATATCAAATAAGCACATAAATAAATGGAAACAGAAATGTTCATAAACAGTCATAATCTGAAAGTGCAGCTAGATAGATGATTTCTACTTTAATTCAACATCTTGACCAAAGTTCTGGTGTTGAAACAAGTTTCATTGCATACAAGTACTGCTCAAAATAAAATATCTTTGATTTATACAATAAAACTTTTGTGAATAATAACCATCAAATCACATAAATGATCGACAATATAATAACCGATAATTATAATAAAATACAAAGAAATATATCCAAAAATATGAGATTCTCAAAATGAAATAAATAGCAAAAATAAAGTTATATGAAGAAAAAATCCAATGTGCATACGGTGAAAAAGAGACAAGAAGCAAATTGAAATTTATATTGTGGTACACTTTATCAAGGGCAATATTCCACAAATATAAGTAAAACGTAGTTGATTTCTGTTTGAATGAATAAACCTGAGCCAAATTTTATTCAATCAAATTGCCCGATCAATTACAATCCAACAATTAAAGAGAACTGAATGAAAATGAACAGATATTAAATATCTAAAGATAATACGTGTAATGGAACATTATGAATATACATGTAGAGATTTATTGAAAAAATATCAAACAAAATGAAATATAAAGAATCAAAACGTACCCTTTCAATAAGATTTTTCAACTTGTTAACAAAAAGTTGTAAAAAGCAACATGTATCTACTGTACCAGTTGAAAGTTACAGTTAAAAGAATAAATATATCAATGATTTTAACAAATTGAAAAATAAAATTATTGTATTTAAAACTAAAAATAATGGTAATAATATTAATAAATTTATTTAATAACTAATGATAAGTACAATAATAACATTAATAATTAAAATTATTACAAAGATATTATATTATTTCATTAAACGATACGATACGTTATTTCAAATCGATTTAGGGAGTGTTGATACATTTAAAAGCAAGTATTTTAACTGCTAACGCCATCTATACTAAAAGTATGCAATTTAAATGCAATTAATGGAAGATGATAAGTATTGTTACTTAAAAATATATTAAAATGTAGAGAATAAAACAGAATAAGATTAAATATAATAAGTATATTGTAAGGGAAAGCTGGGTTAGGAGATAAAGCAAACAGAGATTCTTTAAATGCCTAAATTAAGACAGAAAATTAGAATAAATGTTTACTCTAAATCCCACTCCAACTCCTCAATACAGGTCGCGCGTATAGTGGAAGCACCAAATACGATGTTAAACCTTACTTATTTTCATAATAATCTTAACTTTACGATGAGATGAAAATATCTGAAAAATAAATAGAAAAGATACAACTCACCCACAGAATGAAGATAACCGAAGTTATAGTAAATGAATCATTTTATTTCAAACAACATATTTAATTCACTTTCACCATATATATACCACTTCATAGATGTTAATTAATTACTCAATTACCGATATATGTATATTTATCCATCAGGATTTCAGTTCAAATCTACATCATTTTTGAATCTTAAATGAATATTCACTAAATTAAAATAATCCTTATCTTATTAATATTTCACCAATCTTTACTTGTTAAAATACTTCTAACTTGAGGAAAAAGGTCTCTTAAATAAAACAGGCTGTTTTGAGATTACAAGTTATCTTTTTAATTGTTCTATTGTCTTAAAATAGTTCATAAGATTATTTATATATTTATTCTTGCTGTATTCGTTGGAACTTGAATTATCTAATGAGGAACACGAATGGAGAAATTGTAGATGAATCTTTGTCATTCACACCAAGATGAAGAATCGATAAGGTTGTAGATAGTGTGCGATGCTGTATATCTATATATATATTATGATGTGCAGATTATCTCTTATGTTACCGAGAGAATATTTATTCCCGCTGGAACTTAGACTTTATGAAATGAGGAGGGACATGGATGTAAAGTTGACAAGAACAGGCATTTATGTAGGGATGACAAATTGATGAGATGGACGACAGTATGGTATATTAGCTTCATAGCAAAATGATGTTGTTTCTATTATATGCAGTGCAGATTGGATCCAAAGGTGCCTAAATAATATTTAAAACTTCATCTTCAAACTTGCGATCAAAACTTCATGAACTATAATAACTAGATTAAATATTAACAGTACATTCACTGAATTATATACAAAAATTTTGACATAATGTCAGACCTTACGGCCCTGCCACGGCGTTTTTCTCTCTCAACTACATCCTCATTCTAGTAAAGCCAAGCAACAGACTCACTCAATTTGAATTTTAACTCCACCAAGTCAACTCACACACACGCCAAAACTATCCAATCAGAAGAGTCGAAAAATTCCTCTTCTTCTTTTCGTACGGCTTAACTCTCAACCGTAACTGCTAAAAAGCATTAGTGCTACAACTCAACTCCACACGCGAACGATACTGGCGAAAGGAAAACACTTACTCCCTAGCAACAAGTAGCGGAAATTAAGATCTTTCGTTCTCGAATGTTCCAGAAAGAATTTGAATTCCCCTTTTTCCCCACTGAAAAATGCACCCCCTAACCTTGGAATGTCCGCTCGAACGACCCCTACACCAAAATGTGTGACAATTACCTCTTAAGTTGTTGTTTTTTGAACGCACGAAGATGCGATTCAAAATGGCCAGGCATCATAGTGAAAGCAAACGAAGTAAACATTGAAATTAGAGAAAATGTTTAAAAAATCATATCTGCCACGATTTATGTTGAATCTTGCTAGGATTTTGGCAGACTGCATAATTAATTATGTTTAATCTTTTGAATCAATTTTAAAACAAAAATAATTAATATTTAAAAGTAGAAATTATATATTTTAACTTAGAAGAAAAATCGCTGTACTTTACAGGAATCGATGTCAACAAACGGAAATCTTTAATTCTCTATCCAGAGATTTAAATGCATGATTATAATTTAATTTACAAGTGATTATTGATTTTTAAAAAATGATTTAATTCTAGAAGTTATTTTTAATTAATAATAAAATATCTTAGAAGAAAAGTTAAAAGATGAATTTTAAAAAGATAGAAATTATTGACTGTTTAAATAATAACGATTAAATAATTAATTTAAATGTTAATTAATATGAAAACTTTTAATTAATGATTAATAAGGATTAAATATTTAATTTAAGTCAAATAATTAATGAAAACTATTGAATTTAAAAGTATAAATGAAATGTATCATAACATATATTTTAAAACCAAAGGAAATGCAAAAAATATAATTATTTATGGCATTTTAATTAAATTAATTACATTACAAGTATTTTTTCAAATTGGAGCAAGAAATAAAATACATAGTAATTTATTAATGCAGCCTAAATATTATAAGATGTAAAATAATAGTATGTTAATTAATCAATTAATATTAATACTTTTAATCAATGACCAATTGATAAAAAAAGAAATAAAGTGAATATAAATATTGATAGTATTATTTGTAAACATACCCCTACAACAACATACAAACCCACCAATTAATCTTTAATTAAACATAATTTAATAATATAAGAATAATATTGTAAAAAAATTAAATATCTGGGAAAAGTTTATATAACTATATATATATATTAATTTTTTTTTAAATTAAAAATCTTTTGTTTCCAACTATGCAAAAATATTTAAAAATGTATTTAATATGCATGTATCTTTTAAAAATATTTAAATTTTAATTAAAAGAATAATAAAAGATCAATAACCATAATTAAAAAGTAGATAAAACAATTGAATAAGATTAAACAGAATATGTCAATTTGAACCAAGAGGGAATGCAATAAAATTATATATATTCTTGTCATGCTAATTAAATTATATCACATAACTAGTAATATGACCATTTGAATCTAAAAATAAATTTCATAATAATTGAAAAATGCAACCTATAAATTGTAAGATTATAAATTATATAAGATAAATAAATAAAAAATTATTCAATTAATTTTAATGCTTAATATTAAAGAAAAATTTATATAAAAATAAATTAAAATTTTTTATATTGATTTATAATATTAAGTATACACATATCCATTGATTTATAATAAGTGTACACATATCCATACATCATAACAAACCCACCAATTAATCTTTATTTAGACATATATATATATATGTATGAGATTGGGATTAATACTCATCTGTAAATTAATATTAACAGTACACAATAATAGACTCAAGGGTACAATTAGTAGATACATGATATCACAAGATGATTATGAGGCTTGTGAAAGGTGAAGTTTGAAGAAAAAAGCGAGAAAAATATGGTGTTCCATAGTTTGTACCTCAATATGAAGGTTAGAAATCTGTTATTTGTGAAGGAAAGGATTTGAAGTAGAATTCTAGGTGAATTCTTATTTATGCTTACGAAGATGTATGTAGGGTATGATGTTGATGGGTATGAAGTGTTGTAACCTTATCATCATATTGTTTGTTTGAGTAAGTAATAAAGGTTGTTTAAACTTAAACTGAAGAGCTATAGTCATTTATAGTTATGAGTCAAGTGAACATTTAAGCAGTTGTAAGATTATAAAATAAAATTCTACAAGTTATGGGAGCTCGGCTGGGATTTTAATTAAGATATTTTAAAAACCAGAATATAAACAAGAAATAAATTGAACTGACTTATGTGAACTGTAATCGTTTTCTGTAATCAGATCTGCAATTACTCCTAAAGCAAAAACTTTTGATAATTTTATTTCATCGTAACATAAGTAGAATAAATAATGCAATTTTTGATTAGAGCAAAAAAGGTGGATTTATTAGCATTATGTGGTGATTTAAGAGGGGTTGTTCCTCAAAATCCAAAAATTACGGATTTAATTAAGTTGATAACAAAGTCTGGAAATTACGATGAGGATTTCACCAAACACCGGCTTGAAGTTGCTATCTCTGAAAAAAATTAACAACTACAATAAGCAGAAAGAGAAGGAAGAAGGTTACTTGACGTAGAAGAAAGATGGCTACTGCTAGAAAAGAAGAAATTAGTGGAAGAAAGAAGACTACAGCTAGAAGAGAAGAAATTAGTTGAAGAAAGAAGACTACAGCTAGAGGAGAAGAAATTAGTATTAGAGATGGAAAATAGAGAGAAAATAAGGGAGTTTAAAATAACAAAAAATTTGCAATACAAGCCGAGATAGATGCTTACAAGGATGAGGAAATAATAACTCCAAGGAGTGGAACAGGTAAGAATTTTGATCTCTTAAAGTTGCTTAATTGTTATGAACATTGCAAATGGTATCTGTATGCTTTTAACATATATGAGAGAAAAGTATCTCAAATGAAAATAGCCAAGGAAGAATGGGTATCATATTTATTAAGTTTATTACTGTTAGAAATAGCTAACATAATCACAGGAGAAAAAGAACCAAAAGTAAGAGATTACGAGTATGTAAAAAAATTTTTGTTGAAAAGATTTAAAATGTCACCAGAGGAGTTAGGGCAAAAGTTCATGACACACAGAAAAAAAGTCAATGGCTAACTGGTGGATTCTGGTTATCATTTGAGAACATACTTTAACGAATGGGTGCTTGGAATGAATGTAAAAAATTTTGAGAAATTAACAGAATTATTGGTCATAGATCAAATTAATAAAAAAATATCCACATATATTAAGGAACGCTTTGTTGAAGAATTACCAAAGATTAAGGAAGTTAATGTATTGGCCCAGAAACTAGATGATTTTGATACAGTGCTTAGAGGGTGTAAAACTGCAAAGATATATATACACCACAAAATATCGTAAGTAGGGAGGAAAAGTGTCATATTGAAAATTTGTGATATAGTGGATCAAAAAATTAAGCTTAAATAACATGTATGAATTTAAGATAAAAATCAGCACCAGGTTCTTTTCTTCAAAATAAAATTGCTGAGTGTGACAGCGTTGTTATGGATTGTGAAAAACCACGTAATGTGCAGATCTGAATTTAAAAAGGAATACAAGTATAAAAAGGTCCTACCTGTATATTTATGGTGGAGACACATAAAGAAATACAAACTAAGAGGAAGGACTTGACACATTCTTTGCAGGGGAAAAAGGCATAACTTTTTATTTCAGGTCTGGACAAGTTCAGGAGATGGCAGGTGCTGGCCTCCACTAAGCTTCCTTCATTTTTATCATATGCTTAATTTAAAATATTAACACCGTTCAAAAAGTATATATATTTAAAAGAAACAAAGTAAGAAAACGAAAGAAGAATAAATTCCTTCAGCGACGCGTATATACTGCATAGTACGTGCACTGGAGCACATCAAAAGAAAGATGCATAAAAAAATTGCATGCTACTAACAGAGGAACTCGACTGCTACTGATGAGAAATGCTCTTCTTGATCGTGAAGTGAACACTTGGCGAGAAATGTAATGCTTTCTATACAATTTTCCAATATGAGTGTCCTCAAATGATAATGGCCGGAATGAGTGCCGTGCATAACGCCAAACTGACACACCTTCTTCCCAAACGTGCATCTTTGCATTTAAAAATGAGTTAGAAAATGTATCAGAAAATTTTGTGTTGCTGAGCAGGAAATTTGAGAATCACTGTAAACTAATCAGGACTTTAATATAGCTGTTTAAGAGCTGTTTTAAAAAAGATGAAATTTCAACAATATGTTTTCAATAATGTCATTAAGTTCCCAACATTTGATAAGCAAAATATTTCACTTCTGCCATACTATGTGGCTATAATTGCTTAATAATAATTGCTACTTTCTAAAGAATATTACTCAGGTACGTTGTTTCTTGCTCTGTTTGTAATGGTAAATGCTTATTTTGAATTTAAAATACTTGCCACATTTTCAGAATTGAAAACAATTCTCTCAAAACTTCATGTGATGCCAGGTTTAAATCCTGATTCAGACATGGATGTTTGTAATCTGTTGGATTCCATTTTAAAGGGATAATCTGGTCAATGATCCTTATTAGCAAAAAATGGCCTTAGAGCTCCAAATAATAATCTGGTGGCTATTTATATCCTTTTTTTTTTTTCATAGATTTTTAAAAATATTTTTCAGTGTATTATTTCAAGGTTTAAATTGCTGCATATTGACTAGCTTTGGGGTTTTTTGTTATGTAAACAATTTTTCAGCTGAGCAATGTAGCCAAGTCTAGGATTCTTAAGGAGAAAAAATACTATATAGAATATTGTTACAGGCTATTAAATAGAACTTTGTTACATGCTCATGATGTATACATCTGTGTCGAACACCCCCCTCTTTCCGTCCCCCAAAATTAAAAAGCCAAGTAATCTGTGTTAACATTTTCTATGCTCTTTTTGCCAATTCCTCTGCTGCTACAACATCAGAAAATCCTGTTAAATATTAAAGCTTTTTTTTTAATTTTTAGTATTTTTATGTGGTAAAATTATACCCTGTAAATTAAAATGCATTCTGTTGATAAAATCTTTCAGATCTCAGTTTGATTTATTAAAGAAAAATGAGCAGCTGCTAAGAGAATTGAGGAACTTAGATAAACAAGTATGGTAAGATGCTTCACTGTAACTAAACTATTTTAATATTTTGTTATGTTAAAAAAAAATGCATTTGAAAGATGTTTCATTTATTATATATATATATATATATATATATATATATATTTATTTATTTATTTATTTATTTATTTTCCTTGCAGTCGAGACACTCACAAGATAGCTGTTATTTATGTTGCTCCAGGACAAGAAGATAAAAATACTATTTTATCTAATCAAGGTGGAAGTCAAGAATTTGAAGAATTTGTTGCTGGTCTTGGTTGGGAGGTAATATGTCAAAGACCAAATATTAGTAATTAATATAATTAAAGAGAAAATTTGGTACTTCTTTTTAAAAAGGCCTTGGCGAGAAAGAAGAAATGGCTTGGTTAAAAAGGATTTCCACAAAACATTACTGGAACACTGTTCACTGCTTCAAACACACAAGCAATTTGTTCAATATTTGAATGATCAGATTAAAAACATTAATTTTTATATTTTGTGTCCCTTTTGAAGGAAATATTTTTAATTGGAAATTAATTATTTTAATTGAATTTTAGTTCCTAAATTATTAACAGGCTGCAGGCTCCACTTGAGCATTATCGGGGCCTGCAGTAAACACAATCTCTTAGAGAACTAATAGAGTTTTTGATAGGTCAAAGTGATAAATTAATACGATTTAATGCTTTAGTCAATGAATGTGATCCTAAAAGTTTTTACAAAGGGCATACCATTTATTTATTATTTTAAGTACAGCACGACACGGGCAAATGTATACTAAATCTATGATTGGCTAATGAACAATTCGGTTAGCGAACCAACATTGTTTTAGGATTAAGTTCGTTTACCGATCACCCACTGTATATACAAAAGCAGTTTATCCGAAACATACATAAATAAGAAATATAATGCTACTCATAAAACTGAACATCTTTCTTCTTTTTATTATTACTGATTACATCTCCAAACAATTTGTTTATCAACGTACAGTTGTGTATTACAGTCATTTCAGCAGATTTTTTTCAGAAGTTGAAATATCATTTTCTTTGCAAAAAGCTGTAGCATCTTTTTACATCAATGGCAATTTCCAAATAATGAATATGCTGGAAATTTTAAAAACAGAAAAATTTTAATTTAGTATAGTCAAATTTCACGAGTTGGAGAAATCTAAACTCTGTGCAGACTAGAAATTTTGTCATTGTTCACAGTTTACTTTCTGTTACTGTTTATAATATTTATCAAGAAATTGCACTTTCTTAAGACGGAGTTATGCCAAAGCCGTTATAAAAAGAAAGTACCAACAATTTTAACAATTAATTATAATAGAAAACTTTCATTGTAGGTTGAATTAGAGAATCATCCAGGCTTTTTGGGTGGTTTACAAAGGAATAAGAGTACTGGTGATACATCTCCCTATTATGCTACACCTTTTACTGAAGTTATATTTCATGTTTCCACTCGAATGTCGACAAGTATCGAACCTGAAGTAATTCATAAAAAGGTATATAATTTGTATTTTTGTGATGTATATAGTATTTTGAATATTATGTTTAAAATGATAAAGACCAGTTCTATGCTTAGGCACACTATTCACTATCTAAAGATACCACTCAGTTTTAAAATTCTGGTTTGTTTTGTGGATAAAATGTCAATGTGTAAAGTGGCATTACCCAAGCAGCAAATAATCCCTGGCTGAACATCTGCCGAATGTCCTAACACAACTTTTTTGTCCAGACAACCTCACTCCCTGATGTCAGCAGAAACGGCTTCTTGTCCACTTGGCAAACAGTGTCTGTACTGTAGGATTCTGAAAGAAATATCTTCTAGTCAGTTCCTTCGGTTAATGTGATTTCCTGCTGATATCAGCACTAAATTACGAAAATGGTGTGTTCAAAGAAGACGATCTAATGATATCATATAATGTTAGTGTGTGATTGCCAACATTCTGATGACAATTCTGATAAATGGCCAAAATGATTTTGACATCTTTTGCCATCTGGGTAGTGACAAAAATGTCTGTGATATACTCTGAGACCTTTCCTTAAAATCGTTGAAGATTTCATTCACTATTCTGTTGAAAATCCCAGTATACAGGGTTATTCAGAATGATGTATGATATTTTAAAATACTATAATAAACTAACTCACTTTGCTACACACACTTACCAGAACAGGTTTAAAATGAAAGAAAACTCAAACATTTTCATTTTATTGCATTATAAATGTTCTATATGACTTCCTCCAGTCACATGGTCAATATCCAGATGATAGGCTAGTTAGTACCAAACTCGTTTAAGCATGTCTGGTGTTATTAAGTTCAGAGCATCACAAATGCTTGTTTTTAGTTTGTACAAGTTGCATGGTAGCGGTACCACATACACGTGGTCTTTCACAAAGCACCACAAGAAAATGCTGCATTGTGTGATGTTCAGTGATCTCAGAGTCTTTGCAAAGACAGCCTGTTTCTTCAAATTAGCGATCCCATTTATGAATGTTTATGTCAATAAGCTATGTCTTTCCAAAATGTCTGCAAAATGAACATTGGACTAAGATTCCGTTTTTGCATACTGCAGAATGCAAAACGCCTTTTCTTGCTGAGAAGTCATTTTATGTTATAGTGATAGTTGCACCATCATAACTTCTGTAATGCTACCAACCAAGGGGAATGTGAAAATGTTTGAGTTTTCTTTCATTTTAAACCCATTCTGGTAAGTGTTTTTTTTTTAAATCAAAATGAGTTTATTATAGTATTTTAAAATACTGTACATCACTTTGAATAACCCTGTATTTCTCTTGTTTTCTCTCATTTGATATTTTTAAATGCTTTATTTTTATGGATATGTTTTATTCTATTCATTAAAATTTTAATTCTGATTGTACAAAAGTTTGACTTATTTCCTCTTTTTTTTCTTTTTTTTTCTGTACTTTTTCAAAGGCTTCTTTTTTCATTTTCCAAAACTTTGTACTTTTCCTTTTTTTTTTTTCTCTTGTTATATCTCTTTCTCTCTCACTCACTCTCCATCTTTTATAGCTAGTCTTATTTTATTATAAAACACCTTATTCCATCTAAAACTTATTTATAATACAACTGGAACTACATCAACTCAAAGAATTACTTCCCCTTTTTCTTCTTGGTGATAATTATAGTTTGCAACTTTAGAGGAAATCAATTTCTTTTTTCCTGTTGTTCCAAATGTTGAAATGCAAACAAAATATTATTTTAAACTTTCTTCCATAGGATTAACATTAGCGAATGAGTGTTTTCGCATGAGTGAAGTAGTCCCTTAAATCATCTTTAAAGCCAGTTTTCACAAGTAGTTCTTTGTGTTTAGATGAGATATATTAATAAATCTGCTATTTTAAAACTATTTCAGAAATTAAAAAATAAATCAAGTTTACAGAAATTCATATATATGTTTTAGTTGCTATCTGGAACAATAGATTATATTTAAATTGATAATTTTATATATTTATATACAGACCATCCTTTCTTATCAATCAAGTGAAATCCGTTGCTGTAAGTTTTAGATTCAATACAAATTTCATTACTGCTTTTCAGTATTAAATATTATTGGTGTTAGAAAAATGTTAACTTAAGTCAAGTAAATATCCCATAAATTACTGAGATAGCTGTTTCATTTATTAACACTTTTTGTGAGATTAACCATTTTATTTCAGTGAATATATCCTCAGACTTTAGTGCTGATGTATTTTATTTTAAGAATATGATTATTTTAAGCATAACTCAAAACCTACTTGTCAGAATGAGCTGAAATTTTATGTCCCCATATTACAGTGTTGGTCAGAATTATAAGAACAACTGAAAATTGCACAAATTTTTTTTTCTGAACTAAATAAAGTGAAATTTATACAAAAAATGCTTTTTTATGCTAGAAATCATGTAGAGAATGCAAAACATTGGAAAATGCAAAATATGAATGTTTTGCCATAATTAACAAAATATGTTATTATAAAAATTAGACAAAATTATAAGGATAATGAATGTTTTTGCCTGAAACACACTAATAATTAATAATCCCCCCCCCCCTTTTTTTCTCAATCACTTTTATCAGTTTTGACGTCATGGAGTTTGACAGTTCCTTCAGAACGTTCTTGGAAATTTTTGACCTGGCTTTTTTAATGGAGGACATGAGCTCTTGCTTCTTTCATATTATGAATATACTATTTTTATATACTCCGTGTGTATACCCCACAGATTTTCCATTGGATTCAGATCAGGGCTTCTGGCCGGCCAATCAAGTAGTTTCTCGAAATTAGCTTCAAACCATGATTTTGAAGTTTGGGAAACATGTACTGAGACATTGTCCTGCTGGAAAAAATAGTCTCTATTTGTTATTAACAGTGCTTCTGATAAAAGTTTATTGCCCATTACATCAACATAACTCTCAGAATTCATTCTACCCTGCACAAAAACTATTGGAGTAATTCCACCAGTTGTGAAACGTCCCCAGATCATTATTGAGTCACCTCCAAATTCACACTTTGAGAAAATTTCTTTTTCTCTACGGAGATCATACCAGAAGTAGCGAAAACCATCTGGTCCATCCAAATTAAACTTTTTCTCATCAGAAAAGACAACATAATCCCACTTTTTTCCCATAGTAATGCATTTTATGGCAAACTCCACCATAAGTCTCTTATGAACTTTTGTAAGAGGCGGTTGTGACACATATTTTCCATAGCAAACCTTTTTTTTTTTTTGTAAAACACGTTGAACAGTTCGAGCACTGCATTCTATAACGGCTGTGCATATATAGCATTATCACTTTAGGGGGGAACAGGGGTTTGGCACTTAATATCGTAAGATATCTCTAGGGGTGGGGGAGGGGGGTGTCTTTTGATATCATTATCATTTTTAATCCAAATTTTCTTCTCTTTTTTTCTGGTAACTTTTTTTACATAAAAATAGTCTTTTTTTTTTAACTCCTATTTTCATGAAAATACAGTTATTAGTAAAACAGTTATCATTCCAAAATATGGAATACCCCAACATTTGACATTCTTATTCATCTGCCATATACGCATATGATCCGTTGTTTAAGAAACCAGGTACCAGGTGCGAAGCATGTTTGAAATTTTGTTTATAAGAAATTCTGCTTTTCCTTCCCCGTGCAGGGAGCAAGTGCAAGAAGACAATATTACTGTTGAATGTATTATGGAACAAAAAGCTATTAACAAATACTTTTAAATAGTAATTATTTATAATCAGTATTAGATGATATAAAGTTATTTCATATATGACAGAGATATTTTATTGACTTCTCTTCATTTGAATCAGTAAAGTATGCGAATAATAAATGTAAAACCATATCTGTATATCACTGTAAATATATAAAAATAATAACAAAGAAAAAATTGTAAAATAAAGAGTTTTTAGACATTGATAATGATATATTGGTGGGGGGGGGAGTGGGGTTGATGAATGATAACGTATGATATCATTAGAGGGGGGAGAGGTAAAAACTTACCAAAAAGTTCATATTGTTATATATGTACAGCCCCTCAGTTCAGTTTACGTTTTATTTCTGTTGACGTTTGTTTTTTGGAGCAAGATTGCCTTATTATCATTCTTTTCTCCCATACAGAAACAGAAGATGGCCTACCTGTATGTTTTTGCCGTCCATATTTACTGGGATTTTTAAGATAATTGTAAATAACTGTTCATGATTTATTAACCTTCGTCACAATTTAATGTACAGAAAGTCTTGAAATTTTAAATGCATCCACTTTCTCTTTCTCAAACTCCGAAAGCTTTGTATCTAGTGGTATGACTGAAAAACAGAATATGACGATCCCAAGCGCTTACTACACATTTATATCATCTGGCAAATCTGTGTGCAGAACTGTTAGCCATATCCCAATTTTTCCTATCACTTATAATATCTTAATTCTTTATTTTTATTAGTTTCATTTATTACTATATACTTTTCTTACCTTTTTTTCTTTCAGCTGTTTTATTTTAGCAGTTTTTAATTATACCACAGTTCACTTTCGCGAACTTTGTCATCTTCGCTGCCGACTTTGTCATCCTCGCTGTCAACTTTCTCATCTTTGCTTACAGGCCCTTTTTCCCACCACGTTCACCATAAACGATGTTTTGAATGAGAGGTAGCTCACTTAGCCACGAGATAGCACTACCGTCTCACGTACTGACGTTTTCCGCATCTGAGTATGCGATGCTCGTTCATCCAGTCACGTTGTTTAGTACAGGGGGAGTTTCTCACTTCCGGTTTCCACGACGCGTGCTCAACTTTGGCCGGGCTATTTATAGAACGCCGCGATATTCAATTACGGCTGATGTGGTGTGCTTAGTCGATCTTGCTCCTGTCCGTTTCGTTTTTGTTTTGTTTTTTGGCGGTAAATGATGAGATGACTCTCGTGGTAATGTACTCTGTTTTTAATATCACAGAATTGAGTAAGACCATTTTTTAACTTGGATACATCGTTTTGAAGACCTACATTCATGAAGCTTGTTTTAAAATAATGTAATATGAATCATGCCTTTTGAAAGATACATCGATGGAGTTTAAAACAGTGACATGATAATATGATTAGCATATTTTTTTGATATAGCCTTTGAATAAAATGAACTCCCAGTACAGCTCCTGAGTGATACTTAATTTCTATTATGAAATATATTGCTGGCCAATCTTTTTTTGTTTATATTAAACATTTTTAATGCATTAATTTTTCCTCATATAACAATACTTCTATATTTTTTATCTTAATAAAAGCTGGTATTTTATTTAAATATCTTTGTCATCATTTAGTCTTTTTAAACACTTACTGCAATAGATAAGTTATTTTCTGCAATTAAACAAGGATAATTTTTCAGCAAAGGCTTTCACAGTGCATACTCTTTAGTGATAGGAAGTAAAAGAAAAGGGTGCAGCATTCTTGTTGTGTGAGTAGTCTCACACAATAAGAACAAAAAACATGCAAATTTTACTTTTTAGAACACACAAAAGCAGTTGTTATAATTTTGTCCATATCACATGGCTGTATAAATCCATAATACATTTTATGAATATGAATTTTCCATATATTTCCATAAAATCTTATAAAAATATTCATTTTTCATTGGTTTTAAGCCATTAAATTTGCATAATTTTCCAGGCAAGTGTTGCCAAGATTTGGCAATTTTTGCTTTGTCTTTATAATTTTGTCTACCACTGTAGAAGTCTATGAAATCAATTTCTGTTAAAATACACTGACGAGAAAAATTGAATTAACAGCCATAAAAAGGTGCTTTATGTTAATTCTATTACGGGAACTACAATGAAAGGTGACTGGTTGGTAACTCAATGTCAACATTATCACGTAGTCCAATGGGATTAACCTTTGCTGCAGTAAAATATAGAAATTTTTTAACCCGTTCTTTCAGCACGTTTGAAAAGGAGTGCACATGAGTGATTTGAAGTGTAATTTTAAGAATTGTACGTGTAGTTACATGAAAGTTTCGCTTGTAGTAGGTGGAATATGTCATCTAGAAGACACTTGACCGATGGTGAGAAATGGCGTGAGATTAAGGGAATGGAAGCAAGACAGACACTGACAGGGGTCTGTAAAGACTTAAAAATAGCCAAAAGATCCATGTCAAGAATCTCGAAACTGTTTAAAAACACTGGTAATCTGGAGAAACAACCAGGTCAAGATCGAAAACCTGCCAAAACATACTCTTAGGCCCGTTATGTGGCAACGATTGCTAAAGGAAGCAGGCAACTGACGTCAGTTCAGATTTCAAGGGAGTGTGTTGCAGCTACAGGAACTCGACTATCCAGATTTACTGTGAGTGACAGGAAGAATAAAAGAGGGCTGTATGCAAGGAAGCCCATGATTTGTATTCCACTAACTCCGCCGGCGAAATGCGCCCTGTTCAAGTGGTGTAGGGATCATTGTCATTGGAGTACCACGGACTGGAGCCGAGTTCTCTTTACCAATGAATCCCGATATTTGGAGAGATATTCCAGACGTATTACCATATGGAGGGAGAAAAACACTCGCAATAAGGCTGCAAACATTGGTGAAAGGTATCGATACAAAAGTCCTGGAATGATGGTATGGGCTGACATCAATTTGAATGGCCTCACTAACATACACATTTTTACCAGTGCAACTTTGATCGTCATGTCAAGTTGTTCAGGCATGCAATCGGTAATAACTGTATGTTATTACCGAAGCCATTCCAGAAGCTTCGTAGTGCTATTCATCTTGAATACACTTTGTTTCTTTGTTACCACAAGCACTTCTGAATAATCTAATCCACAGTATGGAAAATCACTGTAAAACTTGCATTTCAGTCAAGGGTGAACACATACCTTATTGATTTTTCCTGTGTGTCTCTAAAATGTTTTAACAGGGCAATTTCTTTATCCCTTCTTATCCTTCTTATATCTCATATTCCTATGTTTTTATGTAAATTTATTTTTTGCAGAAGTAGGCAGTTCTGCATTTTGAATATATCTCAGGCATGACAAAATAAAGATTTATTTTCTCCCATGATTGTACATCATTGAATAAATTAAATTTTTATTTTCATGATTCACAAGCAACTTTTTAAAGCTATACTCTTAAGTGTTCCTCATTAAACATAATTTTTATTTTATTCATAAGAAAATTATCCCTTCCCCCCCTCCCTTTATTTTTATATGAACATAGATTCAAAGAACACTTACAAATTGATTCAAAGGTATTTAATATTTGTTCTATTTCTAGTATTTGTTGTGCATATTATTATTTTTTTAATTATTATTGAAATAAGATTTTTGTTTTGTTTAGGTGTGTCATCTAGGCAATGATGAAGTTCATATTGTTTGGTCTGAGCATTATAGGGATTATCGAAAAGAAATTATTGCTACAGAATTCTGTGATGTCCTCATTGTAATATATCCTGTTGGTGGAAGACTATATCGAATTCACATTTCTAGAAAATTAGGGGTAATTATTTTTGAAACATTATTTTCTACACTAAATTTCTTGCATTGTATTTGAAACTCCTGTTTTTATGTTTGATAAACAGATAATATATTTTATTCTACAGTTGAACCTCGAAAATCCGGAATCGGCCGGACCGCAACAATTCCGGATTTTCGAATTTTTCAGATTTTGGAGATCTGTTAAAAATATTTTTTATGATAGTATAATAACATACAAAATGCAATTTTTTCCCCACTGCCAATAAACTATGATCAAATTGGCAAATTAAATAATAAAATAGGAATAATACAGTAAAATATAACACCTATGCTGGAATTAAATATATATATTAAAACACAATAAACTAAAATATAGTACACAATAGATATTACAGTATAGGATCTATTATCCGGCATCCTGATTCTCATACATATCAAGATACCATAAAATTGCATTACCCCCCCCCCCCCCCCCCAATGCTAAAAACCCATAAAATAATCATAGGTGGCCCAGTTACGATGCTCCGTGGAATACAAGCATTGAATGAACTCAACTGTCGAACATATGTTCTTTTTTGGATCATTTTTATTACTTCGCATCGGCAAAATCGTTAAAAGTACGGAAGAACTAACTACATATTGTTAAATTTCATACTTTTATTTCTTTAATACCATCCAAAATTTCCATAAAAAATTCTCCAATCAAATTTTTCCAATCAAAAATTTTTTGAACTTACCCTTTGAAATAAAATATTTTTTAAACATCGTCATGCTTTTTTATTTTCTCCTTCTGTCTTAGAACACGTTTTTGAAGATAGAAAATCTGATTTTCGTGATAACAGGAAGCCTATGTCGTCTAAAGGCACACCCACAATTCGGCCAATCAGAGAGATCAAATCAGGAGAATGAACAAAGGGAGAAGTATTTGTTTCCTCATGATTCAGCTGGGAGAGAAAATGAATGAGAGAGGGTAGGGGAAAAAGTGAATAAGAGAGAAAAGTGATAGGATTCCTTTACTGGTTAAGGCCATTCCCAGAATATTGTACTTAGCGTGCTTTATTTATTTATTTATTTATTGGAAAGGCTGCTTTTTTGGGATTATTTGAAAATTTTTAACTTCTTTACAAAATTGTGGGGGAGGGGTGAAAAAACAGGATATTACGGTAATTATGTATTCTTTTATCTCCATTTTATGTATCTAAAATTATTTGTTCATTAAAAAATACTCATAAAAATAAGGAACCTGACAAAATGTTTTTTATGATGATTTTTTTTAAACATTTCAACATTCTCAAGGGTTAAAAAGTAAAAAATTCTCTCACTTTATTGAGAATCCTGTTTCTGTTTTTTTTTTTTATGCTTTTTTTTAACTTCGTTTTTTTAATAATTAAAGTCTTAATTAACGGTCAGGTGCTATAAAAATATATCAGAACATGTCCATATTTATTTATTTATTTAGTTTTCAGTTAAAAGTGTTTAGCTGCATTCCCCGAGAAATATAAAAATTACAGCTAAGTCTTATTTCAAAATTCATTAAAACTAAAATTAAGAAAATGTCCAGATTTTAGAGATTTCTGGAATTTGGATGTCCGGATTTTCGAGGTTCAACTGTATTGTGATGTGGTAGAACTATATTTTTTCTTCTAATATCATAAACACTAACTGACTTAATTTTTATTATGTTGTTAGATATGATTTTTATATTTGATCTATATAGCCAACTTTTGAATCAGCTCACATCTATACTTATAAAGGAGTAGCTTGATTTTCGCATAATCAACGCTGAGCCTCAACCGTTTGTCCTAGAACAATGAAATTTGGAAGTCATGTTCTTTACACAATGTAAGCGCGTACTAAAAAAGGATTTTTGAAAATTCACAGTCTAAGGGGGTCAAATAGGGGGTCGAAAGTTTTAGATAATTTCGTCTTTTCGACATATCTCAGCTGGAGTTTTAAGTAGGAGCGTGACATTCGGGATAACAATTCTACTAAAGAATAGTTAAACATGTATTTCAGGCAATTTTAGAAATTCAACCATTAAGCGGGTTAAATGGGTGTTAAAAATTTTCGGTGATTTCACATTTTCTCCATATTTCATCAGCAGTTTTAGGTAAGAGCGTGAAATTCAAGATAACAAATCTACTAAAAAAATAATTAAACGTATTTAAGCGATTTTAGAAATTCAACCACAAAGGGGGACAAATGGGGGTCTGAAGTTTTAGGTCATTTTGCCTTTTTGCCATATCTCAACAACAGTTTTAGTTAAAAGCGGGAAATTCAGGATAACAAATATACTAAAAGTTACTTAAACACATATTTCAGCAATTTAAAAAATTCAACTGCTAAGAGGGTTAAATGGGGGGGTCAAAAGTTTTTAGTCATTTCATGGCCCATATACAAAGTACTACTTGGGCCCCACCCCTAGATAATCACGGGTAGGGCCCAGTATTACTTTATCAGGGTGTTCTTGAAAAAAAAAATATTTGTCACGAAATCTTTATTTAAGTGTTTTTTATATTCTTATTAGTTATTTTCGTATACTTTTAATTTAAAGTATTCCATTTATATTTGCCTGGTTGCATGTAAAGTACACTTTCTGAGCCCCAAGCGAAGTGAGGGCGGTACACTGCACTATCTAGGACCCCACTCGGAAGCGACCGGCTAGCACATACATAAGTTGCTAACCTCTGATAATACATATCTGAGGTTAAAGATGCGTGTTATACCATATTTTCTCAAACCTAATATACACACTATTTCTTAGCTGTGAAAATAAGGATTTTTTTTATGTAAAACGAAAGATAATTTGACAATATATAATGCTTATGAAATATAGTAAATCCAATTTTCTTTAAATTCCCTACATTTTTCCAAATTAGTATTCATTGCTTGTAGACATCTATCTCTCTGTCTATATAAGCCAATAAAACTACATTTTATCGTAATGTTTAAGCACCAGAACTATACCATTATTAGTGCAAAGAATGGTGGAATTTATGGAGGAGAAGCGGATTTGAGGAGAAGCGGATTTATTAACCAACTAGTTGACCCATCCGGCGTTGCCCGGTTCCGTGTAATAAACTTAAATCTCTTAAAAGACAAAACTCTGCCCCGGATCCCCGCTGCCTTTGCACCGCATGCTGCATGGAAAATTTCTTAGTTACACCTTCCACTACCAATTGGCACATTCTGTTCTAACCAAACCTCTTTTCGAATGAATCTCTGGCATCGCATAGACATAAAGGATGAAGATTATTAAATTTTTAGGCTTTTAAAGGACCCCCAGCACACGAAAATAAAATAGGAAAGCTGTAGGACAAATTGTAGAAAATTTGGATTTTATTCGTAAATGGTGGTGATACAACTTAACTGTAGGCAACCAAAAGTGCTGGAATGGAATGGAAATATGTACCAATTCTTAGGAAAATCCGAGAATTATTACTGTGAAAAAAAAGAAACACCGAAAAAGAAGATTATTATTCGAGAAAGGTCGTAGCTGGGCGCTAACACCTAATGCTGGGGGATAAGTACATTTTTTGTAGTGCATATAGTAGCTGGAGTACCTAAGAAGTTGTTAAAAAAACCCTTACTAAATCGGGCGCAAAAACAGAATAAAAGGGGCATGCTGTGCATGCACTGCAAAATGTTTTAGTTCCACTGCCAGGAGCGATTTATATTCTAAATAAACTATTTCATAAATGACTAATTAAGACTACTGGAGTACTTGGAAAATTTGTACTCGTAGCTGAGCCCGGAACTTAATTTAAAAATTTGCTGAAATTACTATTCGGAAATAATGGTACGTACTACTCATAAGCAGGGTTCTCACTGACTTTTGACCAGCGTTAGCAATTTGGCTAATCAGAAATGAAAATCATTAGCCAAATGAAAAAAATTTAGCAAAACAGATACACTGAGAAATGGATCTTTAACCCTTAATGCACCCTTTTTTCAATATGTTCTAAAATAATGTAATTTTTTGTATTGTAACTGCTTATAGATCAGTTATTCACGATTTAATCCATTAAAATTTTGTGAAATAAAACTATCCAACCCAAGTTAATTCAGGACTAGTGCATTCAATGAATTCTGAAAATTTCGAAATATAAACAACAAAATATATGTCACATAAAAAAAAACTTTTCGTGAATTTTTCGTCTTTTTCTTGAAGCTCATATTGTTGCCTATTGGGCCCGTTAATATGTTGTGATATCTTGAGAATATTTCAATATACCAGCTATAATAGCTTTTCAAATAAGATCTATTCCCACACTGGAAAAGTGCCATCCAGGCGGACGGTAACATCAAAGACACCCATTGGTCTTTTCTAGTAACAGTTTCGACTACTAACTTGAATAAGCCAGACTTCGGGGCACCCTGATATGACGTTAATGGATCACGTAGAACCCCAGATTCGCCTATTGCAGCATTTTGGTCCCAGATGCGTTTGACGTCATGATGCAATTGCATGGATCCAATGGGGACGAGAACACGATCCAATAGGACAAAATGTTACAGAGTTCACCGTCCATATCCCCGTCCCCCGGAACAGAGGAGGGAGAGATTGGAAAAAGAGAAGATTCATTCTGGTTTGAGAGTCCAAAGAGGGAGAACCTTTCTCCCTGCTTCTAAAGGAGATTAGCCGAGAGAGGCTAAGTGTCGTGGAGTGACAGTACCCCTGCTTCTCTCTTGATTAAGGAGTATCTGGACAGCAGATATCCTGAATAGAAACTTCGATGCTAAAATAAGGTTATTTAACCTAGCAAACTTTTTAATGAGTGCTTGAAAGGAATTAATATTATCAATTTGTCGCCACCTAGTCCTATTCTAATTACTGCTCTTACTCATGTAATTAAAAGTACCTATTATATATTATTTTGTAATAGCATGTAACATCGTTTTAATAAATTCTACTGTTTTTATTTATTAATCTGTACCCTGTGTTTTACACGCTACCGCACCTCACTGAACCCGGTCGAAACACTGGGGTTATGAAAACGTAGTGAAATGGCATTATTAGCATATCTTTCATATATTCGATTGTTCAATTTAATTTTTGTTGTGTTCATTACACTGATGCCTCTCAAACTCTACTGAATGTAGTGGCAAGATTGCAGCAAAGTGTAGCATCCTTCATGTTATAGGATAAAGTTGCTGCAGTTTGTTTCTTCGAATGAAATCTATAGTACCTCCTAAATTCGTGGTTCTGCAATGAGAACTCAAGAAACTTTTAAATAATTTCCATTCTGACAATACTTTAGATAAGGAAATATCTGTATCATCCAAATGTATAAGGTTAAAAATTGATTCAATCTCTTTTATACCATAATTTTAAAAATTGTCCTTATCCATTTCTAATGGGTGAATTTGTGGACAAAACACACTAAACATCTCTAGTTTGTCTGAATCAACTAAATGTTCATTTAAATTTTTTAGGAGATACTTTGTTAGCTTGCTTAAATTTTCTTTATCAACACGTTCTTTTCTACTATCACGAACTGTGTAATTTTCATAAAAGAAGTCTTGGATTTCTACAGGCACATTCTCCATAAACTTTTTATAGTTTTCCCATAACCAGAAGAATGATCCCTTAAACATTTAATTTTAATGTCAGTTTGACACTTGAAGATCAATGAAAAATCAATGTTCTGCTTTTGAAAAGCCTAGCATAATTTGTTGAGAATAAGTAAAACATCACAATGAAAGCACTCACAGCAACAAATCAGAAATTAACTACTTTCAGCAGACCCCAAACAACAGCGCTGCTGTATTCCATCAATGCAGAAACCAGCACTGACCAGTTTTTTTCTTATGCATTTCACTGAACGATGCAGGGATGATAACCATCTTGTTGTAGACGCCTGCACAAATTTATTTTTCACAATGTCTAAGGTTTAACAGTCTCATGCGTTTTGCCGACTAACTGTAATATCTATAGATTTGATTTAGAATGTCCTGATATTTCAATAAATATGTCACTTTATCTGCTGCTTGTGGGCTAACTGATGCTAGCCTGTGCGCAATGGAATGAATTGCTATACATTAGAGCGCATGATTTTTTAGGCATGTCATTATACTTGCTGCATCTATGGTGACACCACAATTTTTTTTCGCTAATTCAGATTCATTCAATATAGTACACAGCTCCTTAGCAGTACATCCAAGAAGTTCAATAAATTTTTAAAATGAAGTGACTACACACTATTTTCCACATGTTTCAGTTAAGTATTTAGCATATACAATCATGATTTGCATGTACTTCGATTTTCTATTGGCTTCATTATCTAGACGTTGTCGTTTTTTGTTGCGTGCATCGTCATGTTCATTTCGGCCTTTGGATATCTAAGGCAATCCCAGCCAACTGTTTATTGTGATGAAAGCCGACTTGTGCCGAGCCGTCAGTTTTTGGCACAAATTCTAATAAAAAATTTGAAACAGCGATCTTTGATTTAATGTTGTGAAAATATAGACTAAAAATTGCTATGCGACTTTAACAGCCTGCTAACCGATAGAAAAAATTCACAAGCCAATGACATTTTGGATACAACTAATAAATAGCAAATGGCTAATTCCAGCAAACCTTTTCCCTAATTGGCGCCTGCTGCAAATAATTATGATTGTGTTTTTACTGTCGCAACGGCGGCGCATGGATAGCGATTAACTGTCAATAGAGAATCATCCATTACCCCATTAGCTTGGCATCATCCGTATAACACTTGCTGTGGCATTCGCTGATGCTAAATTGAATTCGTGTTGAGTCAGTATCTCTGAAAATAATGTAAATGGTACGGTGCGATTGAACATTATAAGCGACATGAATCGTTCAGTAACACAAATAAGAGAGTTGCCTCTACTAACATACACACAAAAAAAGAAAAACTTCAAGCACTCACAATTTGGCGAGTCTAATAGTTGATTTACTCGCCAAATGAAGAATTTTGTCGTAATTTGGCGCAATGGTGAGCGGCAGCGAGAACCCTGCTCATGAGTTAATATCAATGTGGGAGGTGATAATTAAGATATTTATGTAATTTGGAATCATTTTCGATCGTATCAGAATATTAGAAGTTGAGTTATTAAGATAGGGTTCAGTTAATCACAAAACGATGAAGGGCTGAGAGGGGGAGCGGAGAGACGCAAGTGCTTTTTGACAAATGATTAATTAAGACTACTGGAGTCAGAGCCGTCCTTAGCGAGGCCCGGTGCAGGGATTTTGCGAGGCCCTTTCCTTCCAGATTCTTAACATAATCTTATCTATACTATGAATATAAAAGAATGGTTTTCACCTATATACTGTAACCCGGGGAGCCCGGGTTCGATCCTCTAGCTACTATAAAGAAGTAGCATTTGTTTGTGTGTTTGTAGGGATAATTTCTGGAACTACTAAACCAATTTCAAAAGTAATGGTGGCAAATTGATGGTGAAAGTCCCTCTTCCAACATAGGCTATATTTTATGTCAAGATCACTATCTTTTCTTAACTAAAATCATAAATTTATATTAAGGATTTTCTATTATACCTTCTTCTTTTTATTAAAGAAAAAATATTTTGCGTCCATGTGCGAGGCCTCTTTAGGCGCGAGGCCCTGTGCGGCTGCACCTGTCACACATCCCTAAGGACGGCTCTGATTGGAGTCCTTTGTAAATAATTTGGAATGGTAGCTGAACCTGGAATTTAATTTAAGAATTTGCTGGAATTTCTATTCAGAAATATTGGTAACTGCTACTCATAAACTAACTTTAAGACTGTGAGAGGTTATAATTAAAATATTAAAGTAATTTGCAATCAGTTTCAAAGAGATATGACTAATAAAAGCAAAAGATTAAATGCACAATAAATTTCAATTAAAAAAAAAAAATCAGTTTTTTGATAAAATAAAAAGTTACTGGTCGATGTTTTTAATATTTCGAATATATAGACGATTTTACGTATATTTACCAATTAGAAAGTGAATGAAATAAATAATTTTTTTCATTAAAAAAAAGTTACTGGTCAATTTTTGTAGATTTTTAGAATTTCTAATTCAGCATATGATTTTGAATATATAGACCAATTTTCAAAACCGTATCTTATATTAGTTTTAAAAATTTGTATAATACATTGAGTACATTTTAAATCTGGCAGCGCTTCTATTTATGACAACCTTCCTTTTTGTTGTCTGGAATTATCAAAACACATGAAACTCCAGTGTAGGTGTTCTGACGAAATAATAATAATAAAAAAATCATTTTCCATTTTCATGAATGAATTTTTAATTAATTTCTTAGCAAATTATGAACCAATTTTTACAAAAATTCGAAATTTAGATTTAGGATTTTTATATTATGTCTATATGCCTAATATCAAATCGATAAACGTAATAATTTTATTTATTTGAATATGTCCACAAAACAATGAGCTGTTTTTTAATCTGGCAATCCACCATTTACAGTAACCTCTTTTCCATCTGAGTCAATTTGATTTGGTCAGTTTTTGGCCAAAATGAAGAAAAGTTTCAGTCCGATTTTAACAAAATTTTTATTTTTGGAATCTGAAAAATCAACTATGTACATGCTGTGAGTTTTGAATCTATACCTCCAACAGTTTTTTTAATATTGAAGGATAAGTGAAAATGAGTTGTCTGGAATTATCAAAATGGTAATTTCTTTTGTGGTAAAAATAGCCATTTTCGAAGCTCATTTTAATGAGATTTTTGATGCAATTTTTAATGGATTTTTAATTAATATCTAGGGTAATTATCAAAATATTAAAATTCTGATTCTCGGGTACACCAGGAGAGGTTTATGACTATCCTCACCTAAATTTTCAGACTTCTAGGTGTGCTAGATTTCACTAGCCATCACAAACAGACACACACTGAGCAAAACTTTCTTTTATTAGTATAGTTAGAATTACAAGAAATTACAGGGAACAGCTAATAGAAAATTGTATATGGAAAGGAATTGGTAATGGGAAAAATGCTAGTAGAAATTAAGAAAAGCGGATCTTCATATAATATAGCAAAGCCTGTGGCTTTGCTCGCGTAATTGTTGAAATATGCCAAGCGGTATTTGTGTGCCTATTTTCATTAGAGGAAATTTTACTGCCAAGCTTCTATAACAACTATATCACAGAAATCTCAATTTTAGAACATATTTGTTCCTCCACACTTTAAAAATTCTAAAATTTTAAAAACTGTTCTGTGGATGAATTTATGTCTGAAGTAAGAGCCATATAAAATTATTTCAGACAAATCCTCATTTTTTTTATTCTTCCTGCTTATTTCACCCTTTTAAATTTCGAATTTTCTAGAAATCATTTTTAGACTGCTCTTACATCTAAAAAATAACCACCATGCTAAATTTCAAGTTTCTAGCTCAGCAGCTTCACAAAAATCATAATTTTAGAACGTTTTATGCTTCTGCAAACTTTTAAATTTCGTATTTTGTAAAAACTCCTCTGTATGAGCAAGTTTCTATCCTTAACAATTCTGAATAAGCTAGCTACAAATAAGAACATTTTTAACTCATTTCACACCCTTAATTTCAAATTTTTAATCAACTATTTATACTGTTCATCTGTATCTTAAAAGTAACCACTATACAAAATTTCAAGTTTCTAACCCAAATAAATCCAACTGAATAGTAATTTAGAACGTTTTCGAAATTTTAAGGATGAAATGAACAGAAATTTCACAGAAACCGTTCTTGGCAAGCATTTACATTTTAAATGTAACCACCATGTCAATTTCCAAGCTTCTGTACCAACTGTATCACATAAATTGCAATTTTAGAACTTTTTTTCTCCTGCACCTTATTAAATTTAGTGGTGGTCAAAATTATAAGGACAAGGCAAAAATCGCCAAATCTTGGCTACACTTAGCCGGAAAATTATGCAAATTTAATAGCTGAAAAACAATGAAAAATTAAGAATATTTTTATAAGTTTTTATGGAAATATGTGGAAAATTCATATTTATAAAATGTATTATGGATTTATCGAGTCATGTGATATGGACAAAATTATAAGAACAACTGTATTTGTGTGTTCTAAAAAGTAAAATTTGCATATTTTTTGCTCTGCACATGGAACTTCCAGACCATAAAAATGCATAGTAAGCGTTTGAGTTCGTCATATTCTGTTTTTCAGTCATGCCGCTAGGTACAAAGCTTTCGGAGTTTGATAAAGAGAAAGTGGATGCATTTAAAAGTTCAGGACTTTCTGTACGTCAAATTGCGATGAAGCTTAATAGATCAAGAACGGTTATTTACAATTATCTTAAAAATCCCGGTAAATATGGATGGCAAAGACATACAGGTAGGCCCTCTTCTGTTTCTGTACAGGAGAAAAGAACGATAATAAGGCAAGCTTGCTCCAAAAAACAAACGTCAACAGAAATAAAACATGAATTGAACTTAGAATGTAGTGCTCGAACTGTTCGACGTGTTTTACAAAAAGAAAAAAAAGGTTCGCTATGGCAAACATATGTCACGACCGCCTCTTACAAAAGTTCATAAGAGACTGAGGGTGGAGTTTGCCAAAAAATGCATTACTATGGGGGAAAAGTGGGATGATATTGTCTTTTCCGATGAGGAAAAGTTTAATTTGGATGGACCAGATGGTTTTCGCTACTTCTGGTATGATATCCGTAGAGAAAAAGAAATTTTCTCAAAGCATGCATTTGGAGGTGGCTCCGTAATGGTCTGGGGAGGTTTCGCAACTGGTGGAACTACTCCAATAGATTTTGTGCAGGGTAGAATGAATTCTGAAAGTTATGTTGATGTATTGGGAGATAATCTTTTACCAGAAGCACCGTTAATAACGAGTGGAGACTATTTCTTCCAGCAGGACAATGCCTCAGTACATGTTTCCCAAACTTCAAAATCATGGTTTGATGCTAATTTCGTAAAACTACTTCCTTGGCCGGCCAGAAGCCCTGATCTGAATCCAATGGAAAATCTGTGGGGTATTCTGGCACATGAAGTATACAAAAATGGTATAAACTATGAGAACAAGCAAGAGCTCATGTCCTCCATCGAAAACGCCTGGTCAAAAATTTCCAAGAACGTTCTGGAGGAACTGTCAAACTCCATGACGTCAAGACTGATAAAAGTGATTGAGAAGAAGGAGGAGATTATTAATTATTAGTGTGTTTCAGGCAAAAACATTCATTGTCCTTATAATTTTGTCCAACTTTTACAATGACATATTTTGTTAATTATGCCAAAACATTTATATTTTGCATTTCCCAATGTTTTGCATTCTATAATGATTTCTAGCATAAAAAAGTATTTTATGTATAAATTTCACTTTATTTAGTTCAGAAATAAATTTTTTCTGTGCAATTTTCAGTTGTTCTTATAATTCTGACCACCACTGTAGAATTTTTAAAAAGTGTTCTGAACCAGCATTTACATCTCTAGAGTAACAGCCATGCCAAATTTCAATATTCTAGACTTAACAGTTCCAAATAAATCGTAATTTAGAATGTTTTTAGAACATTTTTTGCTCATTTCATCCTTTTAAATTTTGAATTTTAAAAAAAAAGTTCTTAGTGAGCAGCATCTTACATGTAATCACCATGACAAATTCCAGGCTTCTGTACCAACTGTATCACATAAATCACAATTTTAGAGCATTTTTTGCTGCTGCACCTTTCTTTTAAATTTCCAAATTTTAGAAAACTGTTCTAAGCCAGCATTTGCATCTTAAAAGTAGTAGCCATCTCAAACTTCCAGTTTCTTTCCTTAATACTTCAATAGAAAGAAATCATAATTTAGAACAGTTTCTGCTCATTTCACACTTTTAAATTTCCAAAATTTTTTAGAAACCATTCTTAGAGCACATTTTTTGCTTAAATGTAAAAGCCATGCTAAATTTCAGGTATCACAAAAATCATAATTTAGAATTTTTTTTATTCTTACACCCTTTTTAAATATCAATTTAAAAAAAAAAAACCCAGAAAACAATGTTGTATGTTCATTTGCATTTTAAAAATATCAGTCATGTCAAATTTCAAGTTTCTATCCTTAACAATTCCATAGAAATCATAATTTAGAACACTTTTAGAACTCTTTTCCCTCATTTCAATCTTTTTAAATTTAGATTTTTTTTCTTTTAAGCTGTTCTTAGTGAGTGTCGTGTTGTAAACGTGCCATATATAATCATTTTACATATTACTCTTAACCGTGTGCACATTTCCCATTGTGAAACATAAATTCTTATCATTTCAATAGTTTCCCTTTAATATTAATTTAAGTCATCATTTTCCTTATTCGGCATTTATCTCTAGCTTTAATTTAATACCAAATTTATCATTTTCTGGCGCTTCGTTCGTATTTTGACTTCCTGTTACAGCAATCGGTTTTTTTTAGTCTTCTCCCTACTGCTCGGCGTTTTCGTCCGACTGCAGGAGCTCGTTGTTATATGAGACTACTCATATAACTAGTGCAAAAACTAAAGCTCCTATAATATTTATATTATTGCACTATATTAATACATCCTATTACTAAGCAGAGAATAATTTGCAACTGAAAGCGTATGCTGAAATAAAGACCCTGTAAAAATGTAGTTAAAAATGCAGCTATATATATTCATAATTTTCTATGTGCAGTGAGTGTAAAAGAAACTAAAATGATGACCAAATAAGTTAAAATAAAACATCAGCTTTTATTAAATCGTTAAAAAAATCAGCATTTGTAAAACAAAAATATTCTTGAAACTAAAACATAATTTAGATGATGAAACAAAAGAATGATGATGTTAAAAGTTAAAAACAATTACTAAATATATCGCTAAACATGTTGCTCCGATGCTCATCTTAAAAGTTTTAAAAGCTTCACAAACATTAAGTATTTCATTAAATTGCAACAATATTCAAATTAAAAACGTACTGATAAATAAGCTCAAAAAGAAATACTCAATTAACTATCAATCCATTCATCATTGCATTCCAGTATAAGCCAGAGCTCCTCCAAAAACAAACACCGTTCAAAACAACCACAGACGTTTCATATTTCCAAAACATATGAGCAACCATCGACCACCGTGACTGATACTATATATGCATCTTCTAAGCCGGCACATGCCATGAATGAAAAACGTAAACAGGAACCGCCCCCAGCTCCAACCAATACGGTACAAGGTCGTCTCTAATGCATGTGCCGAAAGCGAAAGTGCGTTCGCGGACTAGCAGCGCCATCTCTTAGCAAATCCAGCTACTGTCCATTCGAATTACCGATCTTGAACGTGTTTGGCAGGAAAAACAACATCGCAACGCGATCTCGAAGCACGTGAAAAATATAACGTTAATGCTGTATGGATAAACGAAACAATATGAAAAGCTGCAAAGCATAAAGGTAAGTTCAAAATGTAAGATAACTATAAATAAATATAATGTATATATAAACCAATTAAATATAAGTGATATGAAAAACTGAAGGAATTGCCAACACTCGTTCTACCCTCGCGGCTTCTATGTCACGGTGCTGGGTCAATGCGTTCCCCGTGTTCCGGCGTAATAAGTGTTGTGAAAAACAAGCCTTCATTTAATGTTTTTAGTCTTACTGCCTCAGATACACTTTTAAACATATGCATTCATTAACTTTCATTCATATTTCACCTTTATTTACATTCATTTAATCTCAGTATAAAGTTCATAAACAGTACATATCAACAATATATCTTTATTATAAAAATGTAATTACTATAGTTAATATATATTCAACTTACCCATATTTCTCTAGTTCTCTGTTCAATATTAATAGTTCACTCTTTAAAGGCAGTTAACTTTTACTTTACAATAGTTGATAAATTAGATTTATTTCTTAAACATTCAAACGCCACGCTTCAGTTATTTTCATTCACGGCATATGGCGATGTTCGATTGAGACAATAATCGATTGGCATAGTACGCTTTCGTTCCGAGAGATGGCGCCAGACAAGTCTTTGTCTGATTCGCCGATATCGTGATTATTCATGTTTTTAGCCATGCGTCACTTCCGTGATGTTTCTAGAAATGTGTTTTCATTGGCAGGTGGATTTTTGGCAAGGTATATATATGCATTACCTCGTCTGTTTAATTCAGTTTTGTTTTGATTAACTAATCATCTCGTAAACAGTCGTCTTAGGATGGCTGTAGTGTTGTGTCGTGTGTGGTGTATATTTAGAATGGAATCGTGTCTGTTAAAATCGGCAGCTGGGTATCCAAGTGTGGTATGGTTTTTTTCTTTAATTATGTTGTATCTACATTTATGATTTATAATAGCCAAGAATATGTTTTTGCCTAATGAACTATGTTAAGCTGGACTTGCATCTGTAAATCATTGTTGAAAGTAATTTCTTAAATAAACAAGCTGGATTATCAATTGTTGTCTTCAATATAAAAATCCTCACATAATGGAAACATCGTTTATTGACTTTGTATTTGAACACCATTTAATCTGCAAAGGCATCATTCTTCTACAGAATTATTGAGCCATTTTTACATCATAATATAAGGTATAAATTTCAGTTTATCGCTACTCTGCGTTATCTGCTTCTTTAATAAGTGTTATATAGGACTATGGTTTTAGCTAACGCTGCCATTGTCTAAGAATAAGTTTAGCACCCATTGGCATTGGGCGTACGCTGCAGTTTGGCGGTTTGGCGGTTTTCCAGCAACTCATACATTCGCTTGAACAGCAACAGTTAGTTACATTGGTGCAGTGTAGAGGTTAGGTAGTGAGTTTCTCGTGTCCACGATGTCTGTCATCAGGCAACCCATATTTTCCAAATGTAAATTAAAATATTGTTACTAAGTAAATCAGTGCCTGATGATTTCACGTCTTCATAATTTCCTGGCTTCAAACACATGAGTTCCTTTTCTTTATCAAACGGTGATGATGTCTTGTTCCAGGAGCATGTGCGCCGAAAGTTCCTCAAGCCAAGACGGTAAGACTGTTCCTTAAATTACTCTTATTGTGCTTTGCAAACCTTTGTTTTGGAGAACAAACAGAGAGTTTTTCAACGTTCCTGGAGAAAATTCTACTAAGTACTATTATTATGGTTAGTCTCAATTTGTCTTTGATCTAATACGATCAGATGGTGACCTTATCTTTAGTGGAGCACGTGGCCCAACTTAATATTTATCTGAATTTTGTAGATATCACAACATGAAGTAATATTTAATATATAAAGTCATAAGTCTCTCTTATGACAGTGAACATTTATGTCTTGTATATGACAGCCATGACAAATTTCAAGTTTCTAGTCCTTTCAGAATCGCAAAAAAAATTTATTTTGAATGTTTTTTTTTCTCTCCTCGACACTTTTAAATTGCAATTAAAAAAAAAACCAGTGTTGTGTGTGCATTTGCACCTTAAAAGTACCAGTCAAGTCAAATTTCAAGTTTCTATTCTTAACAATTCCATAGAAATCATAATTTAGAATGCTTTCCACTCATTTCACCCTTTTTAAATTTTGAATTTTTTAGAAACTGTTCTTCGGGAGCATTTTTATCTTAAAAGTAACCGTCATGCGAAATTTCTATTTTCTAGTCCTTTCATAATCGCAAAAACCATAATTTAGAATGTTTTTTCCTCCTGCACCCTTTTAAATTTTGATTTTTTTTTAAAAGGTGTTGTTTAAAACGTGCGTGTTAAAAGTAGCAGCCATGTCAAATTTCACATTTCTATCCTTAACAGTTCCAAATTAATCATAATTTAGAATGTTTTTGGAATGCTTTTCCTTCATTTCACCCTTTAAATTTCGAATTTTTTTAGAATCTGTTCTTAAAGAGCATTTACAAGTAACTACCATGTCAAATTTCAAGTTTTTAGCTCCTTCAGTATCACAAAAACTGTAATTTTAGAATATTTTTTGCTCCTGTACCCCTCAGTAGTGGCATTAACATAAAACATGGGCTATATTGGAGCAGGGATTGTCACCATCAACTTGCCACCATTATTTTTGAAATTGGTTCGGTAGTTCTAGAGATTACCCCTTACAAGCAAAGAAACAAATAAATGTTACTTCTTTATAATATTAGTATAGATTTACAACAATCTGACAATAGGAGAATAGCAAAGTCACAATTAACAATATTTTTGTGTTTTTTATAGATATGAAATGCTATTCATATCTATAATGCTGTCATAGTTTTCATATGCAGAAGTACTTAATTATTTTTATACAAAAAAAAGCTCTGCATGGTTTTCAGTGCATAAATCATTATTCCTGGTTACTGGTGTAGCTATATTGCTGTATCATTCATATCATTCATGCTGTATCTTCAGTACCCTCCAAAACATTAAAAATACTGCACTTGAGTAAAGACTGTTTAACTAATTCATTAATAATGAACTTTAATTCATCTAAAACCACTGTGCTACTTACTATAGATGGTGGATTTTCTAAAATACATCCAGTTTTTGTTAGTTCTGTGTTTCTCGATGTAAACCGTGTATTATAAATTGTAACAAAATATTCGGTATTTGATTGAATATTTAAATTTCCGTGTAATATTTTTTTTATATCTACGCAGAACTACATAATTATTTTTGTCATTTATTGCATATACAAAAAATACAAACCTCATTATAAAAATGTTGGCATAAACTAAATAAAATATACTATTTAAAGATAAATTTAACATTTTAGGTAGAAATAAAATAATTTATATTTAACTAATTATTGAAGTTGGAAATTTATTTATTTATTTACTTAAGTTCTGTTGCGAAAATGAAAAACTATTTTCAAATGCAAGAAATGCATATGAGCAAAAATACAAGTTACTGTCAGAAAATGCCAAAAGAAAAAAAAATTCCTTCATGAGTATTCTTCAATTTCGAAATTTAAATATGATTTTTTTGTATTATTATTTTATATCTTTGATTGATTTTTATGTTTTATTTTTGTATGGATTTTTATTTGTAGTTAATGCTGTCATAGTTTCTTTTTTTTTCTTTTTAATTGCCTTAATCTATACTATTAAAAGAAAAGAGTTTGTGTGTGTGTGATGGCTAGAAAAATCTACTGCATTTAAAGGTTTGAAAATTTGTATGAGGATAGTCCAAGGCAGGTGCACTTGAGGCTCAGATTTTTCATTTTTTGTTAATTAAACAAAATATTAATTTTAAAAAATTGAAAAATCACAGCGATGCCATCAAGAGGCCGTTCTGCAAATGATAGACCGAGAATCTGAAAACACAGACTTTTTTTTGTATTTTTTGTAGTGTGCATTGGTTTAAATATTCAAAATATGATGAAACAAAAAAATACATGCTTAAATTTCATACTTTAATCTTTCTATTGGTGCAATCAGTTTAAAAAAACATATCAGTATTAACCCTTTTTAAATAAATGTTTGAAGTGTCTTTTTTTCATGCTTTTTTTCCCCCGTTTTTTTTAAGCCTGCATCGGGTTAACTATTTGAAATACGAGAAAATGAAAAATATCAGGCTGTACTACCTATTTTTATCTTTCTAACAATCTAATACAGTCTGCACCAATTTAAGTTAGAAATTAATCTCATATTAATTTTTTTTTTGGACTTGTTATTTATACTTACTCAATATTCTTTGGTATCATATTATTGATAAATTAAAACTTTATTGTAGTTCGCTCTAATTTTACACTATTAATTAAGAAAAACATTTTTACCAAAATTCAATGTTTTAATTTATTTAAAATTTATTTCTAATTTCACTATTCAGTTGCAGAGTATCAAAATATTTGTCTAAAGTGAATATTGAGTATCACCTGTGGAATATGGTAAATACTGAATAGTAACCAAATATACTCTGCAACTCTACTAGAAAAAGATAAATAAATCATTTTTCAAGACACAGCTAGAATATTTCTGTGTTCTAAATCTAATCTCTGTTAGCCAGTTTTTAACAGAATCATTTACATACCCTTTGAATGAAAAGGATATAAAAATAAAATAAAAATTTAATCCAAGACATACAGGCTACGAAAAGGGATGAGTACATGTTGTTTGTACAAGAGTAGGTAGGAGAAATAAACTTCCGTAAATGCACTACACATATCTGATTTTATCATATATTCTAATACGAGCAAATCTTGTGTGTGTTTATATATATATATATATATATATATATATATATGCAAATTTTATCTTAAAAACGGCTCTAACGATTTTGACGAAATTTTGTATCCTACCATTTTGGGGCACCAGAAAACCATTGGGCTAGGTCACATGTTCGAGAAAATTCGATTAGTGGGTCATTTTGGGTCATGGTCTAGCTAATCATACCTAAGAAACGGTTCAAACGATTTTAACGAAATTTTGTATCCGACCATTTTTGGGCGTGAGACTATTGGGCTGGGTCACATGTTCGAGAACTTTCGATTAGTGAATCATTTTTGGGTCAACGCGAGTCAAATTAATTTTATCGAAAAAACGGCTCTAACGATTTTGATTAAATTTTGTGTCCTACGAGTTTTGAGCACAATAAAATCATTGGGCTAGGTCCCATGTCCGAGAAAATTCGATTAGTGGGTCATTGTGGGTCAAGATCTAAAAAGCGACTCAATTTACACTAAATTTTGCATCCAATGGTTTTCGGGCATGAGAAGACTGTTGGGCTAGGTCACATGTTCGAGAAAATTCAATTAGTGGGTCATTTTAGGTCATGGTCAAGCTAATTGTATCTAAAAAACGGTTCAAATGATTTTGACGAAATTTTGTATCCGACTATTTTTGGGCACGAGAAGACTATTGGGCTGGGTCACATGTTCGAGAACTTTCGATTAGTGGGTCATTTTTGGGTCAAAGCGGGTCAAATTAATTTTATCTAAAAAACGGCTCTATGTTCGAGAAAATTCGAATAGTGGGTCATTTCTGGATCATTGTGGGTCAAGATCTAAAAAGCTGCTCAATTTACACTAAATTTTGCATCCAATAGTTTTCGAGCACGAGATGACTGTTGGGCTAGGTCACATGTTCAAGAAAATTCAATTAGTGGGTCATTTTGGTCATGGGTCATTATGGGTCAAGCTATTTTATCTTAAAAATGGTTCAGAGGATTTGAAATAAATTTAGCACCCTACAGCTTTAGGGAACAAGAAGACTATTAGGCTAGGTCACATTGTTCTTGATTGCAAGATATGCACAGTTAAATAATTTCAATTTTGGAGAAAAAGGGTACTTCTTAGATTCCAGTAAATATGATACTATAACTTGGGATTACTTGGACCCAAGTATAAAATGTTTTAAATCAGTCCTAGGTATAATGAAAAAATAAAAAATAATAGAAAAGTGTAATTTGGTATTTTCTGAAATAGAATGAAAGAGAATTTTGAATAATTGTACACACCTTTTAAATTTTGAGTTTTCCAAAAAGAGATGAGATAAATTTTGGACACTGTGATCAAAAGTGGTTAAAAACAAAAACAAAAATATGTTTCTGTTATGAAAATAATAAATAAGAAGAGTATAAATAAAAATCTATCTTCATGGTAAACAAGTAAAATTTCTTACCTGAACAGAACAACACTGTATGACTTAAAACATATATACAATATATGTACAATAACAGAATGACAGATAAATCATTTTTCATTTTGTCAGTGATGTTAATGCTATCATTCTCCATACTGTGACGTGATTCTTCACTACGTGATACATTTCAATACAGGAAAAATGAAAAGTTTGAAAATCCGGATTAGTCCAGGAAGACTGCTCATGTCATACTTAAATGCCAGGTCATTATAGCTGGAGATAATTTTTGAAGCTGTCTACTATCTGCACCGTGCCAAAATATTTTTAAATATAAGATATGATATTAGTTTTATTGAAAATGAAGTTTAAACACTATATTAATAAAAATGTTAAAATTGTACCGACTGCAGAAACTATATAGTTCTAACGGCCGGCCCAAATTTTTAGAGACATGTCTGTCTCACATGATTTTTTTTCATAGAAGAGAGAGGTGACTACCCCGACAACGCCGAACTAGACGCTTGCGCGCCAAAACTTCACATCTAATCGTAGGGCTCCACGCTACTATGTCATTTAAACAACTCCGGAAACGCTATGATGCCACAGAGAAAATACTTAAATATTTGAAAGAGCGACACGCAAACTCAGATTTGCACTCGCAAAGCAGAACGTTAGCGAAACAAAATTAATGTGTGATTGGCAACCGCGTATAGAATTTGAAAATGGCCAGGAAGAAGATGTTAAAAATTAAAAAGATGGCGATTGTTTACAAATGGGAAGAGATAAAAATTAACGTTATGGTTGTCGATTGAATAAATAAATTTTAAAAATGGGAAATAAAATATTTTAAATTTAGAAATAAATGAATATTAAATTTTGAAAGTGGAAATTTTTAAATATTGAAAAAGAATTAAAAGGTATGTCTGTGACGTAACACTAGGAATACTGTCTTACAAGTTAGTGATGTAGTATTAGTTAATCACAGCAATACTCTCAACATAATTGGTTTAGAACTTTTTTGTTGTTTTGGTTTTAGGTTCAAGTAGCACTCCAGGGTTCAAGTGACCCCCAAGTTAGTGGCCATTTACTTATATGATACCAGTATATTTTTAATTTTTATAATTTGTAACCCTTGAAAGCTAACATTTTCTACACTTATGTGCTGTTTAAATGAGGAATGTATGTCACAAAAACATAGAAATGCAACTCTGCAAAGTTAATTTATTTGACTATACCTTTATTACCTTATTATTACCTTGTTTTAAATGTTAATGAAAAACACAAAATATGTTTTTCATTAACATTTAAAACAAGGTATTGTATATCGAAATTTCATATTGTATATCGAACTTTACATCAGTTACCTTATTTCATGCTTTTGATGAATTTGCTATTCATAATTAATTTTATTTCATTTTTGCAAGTAATTTTTTTTTTCTCCCAGATTCCTTTCTTTGGGCCTTTGTTTAATGGTGCCATTGTGGGTCATAAAGTCTTACCAGGACTTGTACGAGCTACAGCAATAAATGCCAACAGGGCAAAACGTTCTCTAATTTCTCTTTATATGAATTAGTATCCTTTTTATTCTAATTGTATTATTATTATTTATTTATTTATTTTGTAAGAGTGACTGTGATTGTAATACTTTAGAACTTAACAGTTTTGTGTGTATAGCTTTTATTGATTTTCTAAAAGCTGTCTAATTAATAGTTCTAATTTGACAATATGTAAAATGTTTGGACTTAAAAAGGGACATCTTGATTATATATAATTTTTCTTAAGAGTACAGTATTATTATTACAATGAAACATTAATGTAAGTCGTCTTAACATTTTTTTTTTCAGAATAATGTACTTGAACATTAGTGTTTTGGTTAAGGAGCATTTTGTATATTTGTTAGACCAAGATATATTTTAGACAGGGCTGTCTTCTCTTCAATTAGAAAATTTAGTTGTACTGGGAATATTTTGTTTTATAAATTTTAAGTTCATATAATCGATAGAATGCAACATAAAGGGATGCATTTTACATTTTTACTGTATAATGTCTATTTAATAATAGAAAAAAGCATTTTGAAAAATTATATTCTTTGACCAAAATTAAATTAAGTTGAAGCTTATTTTCATATTTCTGAAATCATAGTTATATTTCTTTACTAGCAAATCAACCTGTCGTTGCTCGGTCCTGTCAAAAAATAATATGAAAAGCGAAATCACTCTAAAAATCGCTGCACAAAACCCTTCTTCTGGTAAATTTTTTTTTTTTTTTTCGGAAATTAAATAGAGATTTACCCGAAGTGGAAGTAAATTTAATACCACTTCCTCAAATGTCTGGATCATTTGATTCAAAACAAGTCAGTTTTTGGTCAAAATTTAAAAAAAAAAGTTATGTCTGATTTTCACAAAATTTGCATTTTCGGAATCAGCAGAAAACTGTGAGTTTCGATTCAAATATTCCAATACTTTTCTTAATACTCCAGGATGAAAATGAAACTTTTTCGTTTTCTAGGATTATCAAATCAGTAACTTTCTTTTGCTGTTTCAATAAAACTAGTCATTTTTGGCGCACGCGCAGGAAAATCTGTTTGTTCCACTGCCAGGGAATGCATTTTGTTCTAAACAAATTATCCCACACGTGTCCCCACTGCCTACGATAACGTGTATAGCAGACGTGCTAGGCACGTGCTGCAAAATCTTTTACTTCCAGTTTCCACCCCCAGGTGGAACATTCTGTTTTAAATAAACCTATTTCCGAATGAAACTCCGGCACTCGTTCCTGATGCTTAAGGGACTGTGTAGAAAGCGTTCTGTGCATGCGTGAAAAATCTGTTAGTTCCACTTCCCACCACCAGGGAGTACCAAATCTATGTCTTAAATAATTAGCTATATCTTTAGTTCTTGTTAAGTTGAATGAACCGATTCATGTTGAAATCAGACCCACAGAATACAAGAAAATAAATCACCTCCTGGATATTAATATTCATAAATGCTGGTAACCAAGGGCTGAAAAAATGATACTGAAGTTTATTTAGTTCCTGGGAGACCTCCGAAGAATGTCAGGAAAGATTGCATTTGAATCGGACCAAGATTAAATGCAAAATCTTTTAGTTACATTGTCCACCTCCAGGGGGTGCACTCTGTTCTAAACAAACCTCTTTCCGAACAAAACTCTGGCACGTGTCCCCACTGCTTATGACAACGTATAGAAGGCGTTCTGTGCATTCGCAGAAAATCTTTTAGTTCCGCTTTCCACTGCCAGGCATGCCAAATCTATATCTTAATTAGTTCATATTAAGTTGAATGAATCAATTGTCGTTGAAATCGGGCCCTTTGTCTGAATCAGACAAATTTTAAATGCAAAATTGTTTAGTTTCACTTCCCCCTGCTAGGGGTGCACTCAGTTCTAAGTAAAACTCTTTCCGATCGAAACTTCGGCACGTGTCCCTGCTACCTATGACACCATATAGTGGGCACTGCCAAATCTTATAGTTCTATTTTCTACCGACAGGTGGCACTAAATCTGTATCTTAATTAGTTATCTATACCTTAATTAATTCATGTTAAGTTGAATTAATTAATTCTCATTGAAATTGGGCTCATAGAACCTGAGAAAATACCCCTCCCTGGTCATTAATGTTCTGAAATAGTGGTAACCAAGGGCTGAAAAAAATGATACCAAAGTTTATCTAGTGTCTGTGGACCTGAGAAAAGGTTTCGTTTGAATCGGACCAAAAATAAAATAGTTCTGATTTTGGAGGCAGGAGGGGGGGGGGGAGAGAGAGGGAGTTTCGATCAGAGTATTAACGCGATATTTAAACTACAACCGAACACTCACCTCCTCCCCCTACCAACAGAATTTAACCAACGACGTTAAAAAATTAGGACATATCATTAACTTTCTAAACAGAAAAAAGAGGACTTTTTTTTTACATACAAAAATAGTAACCGTTGTTAATTTCTGAAATCAAATACATAAATGACATTGTAACATAATTAATCCAAAGAACTGCAGCTGCAACATGGAATTTAATTAGCTATGTCTCAGTACACATAAATTTTACAAATACATGAAGCTGCACACATAAAGCTTAGTTTGTGGGAATGCTATTACTCTTGAGATTTCTAGCACGGTTGCATCTGGAACCAATCTACGGCATCAATTGAAGAAATAATTCTTAACATCTGGTACAGAACTTAAGTCTTCCAATTAGTGAGTTAGACTTGTTTTAAATTAAACTTGTTAGAGTTCTTTTAATGAGAAGTTGTCACAACGTATACATGAGAAAACTCTAAAAATTGCATAAAACAAATCGCAAAAATTCACAACTCATTGTTTGAAGTGCAATCAGTTGACGACCTTTTTATCTGCCAATCACATCTGCCCTCCAATGGTGTTTGACTTGTAGTGGGCGATTTGTGACGTCATTTGAAACAAAAAACGCTGCTAAACATGAAAAAAAGTTAAAAACTCATAAAAAATTAAATTAAAAAAAAAAGTCTAATAAACAAATCGGAATAATAAATAATCTGCCCTTCCCTTTTAAAATTATGATTTTTTATCTGTAAAGAATTATCAACTTTCTCCAAGCCAAAAAGAGTTTTAAAAAAATGACGATTCTGAGCATATCTGAGGCTGAAATGGAAGCAGTCACTGAACCAATCAAGCATTCTGGGCAAAATTACTTAGTGTCAAAGGAAAAAGTTTGCCAAAAAATCAAAAATCGCTGTACAAATTTTGCATAAACTTCATTGGAAAGAAGATAAAATAAGGTATATTGTGCTAAAAGATTGGTACCGGATACCGGTTACTAATGTGGGTAAATCGCAGCAAAACATCAAAAAACACTAAAAATCACATTTTTAAAATCATGATTTTTTATCTGTAAAGAATTATCTACTTTCTCCAAGCTAAAAAGAGAAAAAAAACTGACGATTCTGAACGTATCTGAGGCTGAAATGGAAGCGCAATCACCAAACCAATCAAGCATTCTGGCAAAATTTCTTAGTGTCAAGGAAAAAATTCACCAAAAATTCAAAAATCGCTGTACAAATTTCGCATAAACTTTATTGAAAAGAGGATAAAATTTACTATATTGTCCTAAAAGATTGGAACCAGATTTCTGTTACTAATGTGGAAAAAATGCAGCAAAACATGAAAAAACACTAAAAATCGCATTAAAAATTAAATTTAAAAAAAAATCTATTCAAAAATTCCAAAATCTGGCTTTTAGGTGCAAAACTACATGCATAGAGGTAACTTCTCACTAAATTTTGTAGCTCGGGGTGCAGCAGTCTCTTCAGAACACAACAGAGAAACACACACACAAACTTCCTTCATTATTATAGTTGGAGATTCAAATGATAAAATATTTAAAAGTTCCAGAAAGCAAGTAATTTATAAATTATATTTATATAAGCTTGTATGAAATAAGAAAATAAATTGCTAAAATATTTTTCATATATAACTTATTGAATAAATTTCCAAAAGACAAATATAAACAAAACCTTTTGAAATGATTGATATGGTAAATTAAGAGTCTTTGTATTATTATAGACTATTGCTATAAAATACTCAGTTACAAAGATTAAAAGTACAGCTGTATGTAATGAGATTGTATTATATGCTGCAGTCTTTATTCATTACCAAATAGAATAGACTGCATAAATATGCTATGTTATGCATAAATAATATTAAAAAAAACATGCATGAAAGGAACAAACCTTTCTATCACATTTCATTGACATATACAATATTAGAATATCAAAATAATTAATAACCAGAATGTTTTAACAGAAAAAATTTGAAGTAAACAATTTCACATATTTAACAAAACTTTTAATTATTGAGTATTTTAAAATGTATTTGAATTTTAATGCATACATTTTCCTTAAATCTTTTAAAAGCTTCGAGGAAAGAAATAAAGCTTTAGAAACTATAGTGCAAAATCACAAGGACCAGACTACTTTTGAACAGTTTGCTTCTTGTGTATATTCTCCTGCTCCAGTTAAACCTTATGCTTCCAGTAGGTCATCAGGTAACATTTTTTATTAATTTTATATAACTAAATTCATAATTATTTTCTGTTTTCTGAAATAAAATTAAACTAAATATATTGATGTCGCAGGAAAAAAGTCTTTTTAAATGTTCATTTTGGACAGGTCCTGTCTTAGAAAACTTGGGTACTTAAGATAGAGTTCTGCATCACGTTATATCAAACTTGAACCCAAAAATTATTTTTCAATCAATCCACAATCTGTCCCGATCCGAGCAAAAAAAATTGCATCGACCTGCAACCCAACCTGAATTCAACCTGAAATGAAAGAAAATTAATCCACATTTTAACACAATTATGGAAAAGTAGTCTATAATTAAGACTGAAACTATAATTTTTTTTTTTTTTTTCCTGGGGCAAGCATGAATTTTGCCCCTTCTCGCCCCTCCTTTCCAAAATAAATTTATAATGAGAAATTTTCAATCTATTCATATATATATATATATATATATGAAATAATTGTTAAAAAGTCTATTAATCTTAAGATTTTTAGATTGATTTCTTTAGAAATTGACCTATTGCAATGACTTTGTTTACATATATATCCATCTGTATATAATGGAAATCTTTTCATCACATTGTCATCTGAAATACTGAACCAATTCAAACTTAATTGGGACAACTTAGTAATCTTGCAAGTATATTCGATGAGTTTGTTATTCAAGTATGTAACTCTTATACGTTTGTTTACTGGGACAAATAAAAGCAAAACATGCAAAACAGTATCATGATAATGTCTGGAATGTTGAACCAATTCAAACCTAATCAGGACAGTGTAAGTATCTTGGATGAATTCATTAATCAAGTACTGTACTGGTACCGCTGAGGGGCCACTTAATGGAAAAACTGGCCCTGTTCAAAGCAAAGAGTACAAAATTAACGAATACATGATGTTTTTGCCTTAATTTTGTTATTTGTTTTTTGTACTAAACAACGAAACCAAATTTTCTTTTGGCATCCCTTCTACTCTGACACCCGAGGCATATGCCTGCTTGCTATCTAAAAAATGTTCAGGACTTTCTTTTGAGAAACCAGTCAACCTGAATTTGACCACAAGAGTCAAAACTCAACCTGAAACTGACCCAAACCCAAAACAATTAAAATCAACTACACCTGCACAACAACAACAACAAAAACAAAGCAATCAACTTGACCTAAACCAAGGGTCAGGTCAGATTTGGGTAAAAGGGTTACCTCACCTAATGTACGACTGTAACTTAGGAGATATTATTGGATGCTCCTAATACATATTCTCTTACATAATCTGTCTATTGATTAATATTGTACTTTCAAATAATAGATGTATAGGGTGAGCCAAAAGTCCTTGATACATTTTTTAATTCAATTAAAATAATGAAGTAATTGGCATACAAGAGTGTCAAAAGTTTTGTTTAAGCAAATAAGAAATATATATTTTGATATATATGAACATAGATGGCACTATATTGTCAAAGCTGCAAAAAAGCATCAAAAACTCAAGTTAAGCAACTGCAGACCATATATATTGATACTATCATATTTCAGCATGTAAAATGAAATTAAGTAATTTTTGGATGTTGTTCAAAGTACAAAGAGTGTACATATTGACATATGGTAGTAGATTGTACAGAATAAATGGTTTGTTATTGCTTATCTTGAGTTTTGGATGCTTGTTTGTAGCTTTGAAGGTATAATGCCATCTATGGGAAATTTTTGAAACTACATTTTTTAATCTGTTTAACAAAACTTTTGATCATGAAGCATTTTTAAATATGCCAACTTTTTGTATTCAAATTGCTTTATTTTCTACTGAATTTTAAAGTGTGCCAAGAACTTTTGGCCCATCTGTATAACTAGAGAATTATTATTTCAGGGACCCTCAAAAATTTTGGCTCAAGGCCTATTTATTGCCAGCCTAGGTGAAAGTTAGGCTCTACTTATTATAATATGTGCATCATAGTCAACTTGTATAACAAAATTCTTTAATTGAGGTATTGTTGACTAATGTTTTTGTACAGAGTTATGGTAATTATAATGAATTATCTAAAAATAAATTGAAGTTTGAAAAAGTTGTGAAACATTTGAATTCATTATTTTCTGGATACTTTTCTGGAAATTGTGTTATCAGAGTTGTCACATTCAGCCCAAAGATGACTTTAATCTTAAAATACTGAAAAAGCAACTCTTTTCATCCAAAAGCAACAACATTGGGGACTTATTTTTTTTTTTTTATCCTTCCTTCAAATTTTCTTTCAAAAGTATTGAAAAATCTTTCCAAAAATGAAACAGATTTTCCGAATGATGTTTCAATTTTGTTTAATGCTCTTTCTCACCTGGGCTTTATGTAAAGCTCTTAAGTACAAAGCACAGTGTTTTAAAAACTGTTTTCGAGTAAAATTTATTTTGAGTGATATCTCTTCAACATTGTCTTCATTTATGGCTTAAGTCCTTTTTTTAATACTAACTTGGATGACATTTTATTTATGTCAATTCAAGGAATGATTTATGAAGAAAAATATCATGAGCAAAAGGCTTAAGCTTATTTATTAGACTGATACTTTCTTTACAGCCAATCATATTGAAGTTTTAGCAAAATATATTGTACTTTTTATATCTGGTATATTAGTCCTAAATGCTTTGTTCCAAAATTTCTTATTCGTGGGATAGTTAACCCTTTCAAGCATGATTTTTTTTTTTAATGGATTGAAAAAGTATTTTGTACTAAAAATTTATTTAAAATGGACAATGAAGAACAATTAATATTGAATTTTTAATTCTTTACATTTATTAAAAAGTTACAAAACAAAGTTCATATAGAGTTTAAGTAATAAAAAAATATTAATAATAGTTATTAAAAAGCTTTTTTGGTGATAACTTAAACCTTGGATAGATTAACACAAAGTAGAAAGTTAAAACATTTCTGCTTATGTTCTTTTTTAGACCAAGAGCAGAATTTTTTTGAGAATTGTTTTTTCATGTGGAAGCGAAACAAATTTGTCAAAAGTTTTACAACTGAATATTAGTAAAGAAAATGGTTCTTCCATCCATTGTGGTATTTCAGAAGCATAATTGAAATTTATATGAGGTTTATATGTAATAAAAGAGAGTAAAAATAAAATATAGTATAGAACCAATCATTCAGAATGGTCGGGACCAGATGTATTCCAGATAACTGGTTTTTCTGAATAACTGGTTGGGCATTAAAACAACATTCATTTGATCAGATTTGCAGAATATGTGGCTGTGGCATTGTTTCTGATTTCAAATTAATTATTAGATTACTCAGATTAAGAATAAGATCTAATCAAAAGATCAAAGATTAATCGGAGTTTGAAAGAACACAATTTATGGGAATCCCTTTGAAACAACAATCCTGCAAAAAAATCAAAATACCAATATCTAACTAAATATGCTTCCATTTCAAATCCTAGATGTTGGCTTCAAGTTATACCATGCATGTGGTAATGTATCAAGAAATGCACATGTCAAACTGGCACTGTATGCACTTTCTGTATGCAAAGATTCTGAAATCAGTCTTGGAAATATCATTCTGGACAACTGGTTTTCTGATAAACGGTTCCATACTGCACATACAGTTCTCTGAGATTTATTTTACAATACAACCTCGTATGAGAAAGACATGAAAGGGTTTAGTTCTTTATTAAATAAGGGGAAGTAACTAATTGTATGCTTTTGTGCATTTAGGACAACTATTTATGTTGTGCTTTTTTCCTGGGGCAACCTGTGTTACATTAAGCAAGCTTTTTTGTAATATAATATTTATTTGAATAATAAAAATGAATTCTTCCTCGTTACTTGATTGTGCTTTTTTAATGTTCAGGACCTCCCAGCCGAGCTGACAGTGCTTGTTCCAAGGGTATACCCAACTTAGCAGCTGCATTGTTAGATGCTCACAGTAAAGGCAGTGCCTACAGCTCCATCATAAGGAGCCGAACTGTTAGTCAGTCAACAGCCGAAGATATATCACCTCATAGCTCACCCCAAACTTCATTACGAGGTAACTTTTATTAGAGTTATAGTTTATTAAAAATATACAAATTTTTAATGGGGAAGTTTTGCTAAATAATGTAGCAGGTCTTACTTGTCCTGAAATTCCTAAAATCCAGATTTTTTTTTTTAAAGTCCTGAAATGTGCTTAGATATGCTAATCTGTCCTAAAATTCCTCCACTTCAGTCGACTCTCCTTTCAGCATGATCTGGCTGGATGGAGGTGCCATCTATCGACATATATTTTTATAGGTATCTTTTTTGTCATGATAATAAATGGTAAAAGTCCTCCCTGAACTCATTTATTCTGTTGTATGCAATGCCATTAAATATACTCTGAATCTTTGTAGTATATGTGACTTTGCATATGACTGTACTGCAGATTATTAGACAATAATTAATGTTTATTGAGTTTAATACTGAATCTTTGAAATGTTTTCTACAAATTGTTTGTTTTTAATTTGTGGGTGGACACGTTTATTGGTATTTCACTTTTCCAAGCCTAAATAAATGTTAGTTCTGTAATGGTCTTGTATTTTGTGTAGTATTTGGGTCTTGAAGTGCAGTTTTTGTCTCCCTACTAACATTTGTAAATGGTGGGGTATAAAACTGTTTGGGAAGGCAAGAAAAATAATTTTAGCCCTGTGTTTATTTTTAAATGCTACTTAAATTATCTGTACATATTAACACATGGCAAAGTACCAGTGAAAGAGTTTATGTCAACAATTTGGATGTTAGCCAAATGTTATGTGTCCTTAATAACTGGGTTCATTCAGATTTTGCAATCTCAATTTCATAGTCTTTGCACTGCTTCTCCTACTAAATTCTAGATTTAAAAAAAAAAATCCTAAAATTGAAGAAATTTTTTAGGCAGGAGGCTCCTACCTAGGAATTTTTCTTAGATGAGATTCAAAATTTAGGATGGAATCCTGCACTGAATTACAAGCCCTATATGTATGTTGAGTAAATGTGTCCTGAAATTTCACTTAGTACCTTTACTACCCCTGATAACAAGAATTTTGCAGTCTCTTATTCTTAATCATTTCTGCAATTGCTTTTGAATGACAGTTTCTTTAATAGTAAAAATAATAAAAGTAGAAGAAGAATATGTGTATAGAGTATCCAAAACCAATTGGAACATGCTTTAATTTTTTAACTGTTAGAGATAAGCAAGTAATGTAAATTGCAAAATCTTGTAAAATAAGTTTTGAAATAAGATTATATTAATAAAATAGTCTTCATATTAATTTTTAAAAGTTACTTTTTAAATTTTTATATGACCCCTAGACAAAATTGGTCAATTAAAATCTTTCCCCTTTTCCTGCAACAAGATTATTATCACTATACCTGTATTTTAAAAATTGAATGAGTTATAATGAAGGAAAAAAGCTAACTTGTATAAATTTTTTATATCATTTAAAAGCATATTTCATTTGTGAAAATAGGGATCATATACAAATTGACAATGACATTCTTTAGATAAAAAATGTATTAACAAATTTGAAAAAAATTGTATCATAAAAATATATAAATTAAGAATTACACAGGGGGAGATCATGTAAAGAGATGAATGTATTTAGAATCATAAAAACATGATTAAAAAAAGCAATTTACAAAGCATCTCAAAGTGTTTTTTCTAAACTTTTAATACATAACTAAGCTTTTTTAATAAAGCTTTTATAAATTTTTTGGAGTTCTTCATTACTAATATTGTTATTGCTTCAATTATCTTTTGTTTGAGGTTAACTGCAAATACATTATGATTTGAGTTTCTTTCTTGCAGCATCTTGCAGATTTATATTTTGATATATGATCCCCATTCACAATGATCATTTTTCCATTCATCATAGCTCATTCAATTTGAAAGATAAAAGTATTAAGTTTTTTATAATGGTCTTTTTAAAGCAAGAGAAATTTTTCTAATTGGCCAATTTTGTCTAGAAAGTCATATAAAAATTTAAAAGATAACTTTTGGAAAATTAAGAGTAAGGTTATTTATATTAACATCTTATTTCTTACCTTATTAACACTTTTACAATTTACATTACCTTCTTATCTTCATGAAGTAAAAAATTAACACATGTTTTGATCTGTTTGGTGACACCCTGTATTTATAGTTGAAACAATACAATGATTCAACTTAAAATTTTTTTAGTTACTAGGGGGCTTTACCCCCTACGAGCTATGCTCGCTAATCCGGTTCAGACTCCGCAGGCTGTAAAAAGACGCTAATTTGCTTTGTTTTAAAAAGATTACATATGACCACTGGTGTTCTGTATCAGTTTATATAAAATGGCTAAATAATAAATGTCCTTGCCTCCCAGAATTTTGTAAAGACGCTATAAAAAAATTATTTTAAATAAGATATTTTTGCTGTGTTGCTATCCACAACTACCGTGGTTTGACACAAAGCCAACACGTGGTATGCATCAAATTTACCTACCACGTGTTAAGTAATTTGAAATTGGCTGAAAATAACAAAACATGATTAAAATCAGAAAATCTTCATAAGCCCAGTGACAGAACTATCTTCAAGTGTCTGCAAGCTAATAATGTTTCAAAAATCGTCTGCAATACGCAATATAGCATACAAAATTCATGTTTTTTCCACGATCCTCTGACAAAATTTGCCTTTTTTTTTTTTTTTTTTTTTTTTTTTTAGATACTTCTACGAAATTTGTCGTTTTCAAGATCATTCGACGAAATTTACCATTTTTTCGAGATCCTTCGACAAAATTTACCAATTTTTCGAGATCTTTCAACAAAATTTTCAGGTTTTTTTTTTTTTTTTTTCGAGATCCTCCGACGAAATTTACCGTTTTTTGGAGATCATTCGACAAAAGTTGCCGTTTTTTGCAATCTGTCGGCAGAATTCTCGGTTTTTTCGCGATCCGACGATGAAATTTGCCGTTTCTTCGACGAAATTAACAGTTTTTTCCACGATTCTTTGACGAAGTTGGCGTTTTCTCCGTAGTCCTTCGGCAAAATTCGCATTTTTCCACGATCCTTCAATGAAACTGATGTTTTTTTAGACGGCCTTTTGACGAAATTCACGTTTTTTTCACAGCCTTTTGACTAAATTTGTGGGGTTTTTTTCGCGATCTGTCAACGGAATTAGTCATTTTTCACGATCTTTAAATGAATTTCACGTTTTTTCCACGATTCTTCGACGAAATTCGCCGTTTTTTTTGCGATCCATCAACGAAGTTTGCCGTTTTTTCGCATAATTTACGCGCTATAACGTGTTCGTGGCATCGCTGTATGTTTTTAGCCTGCAGGTGCCCTAAAAAGTCTGCGACGCCCGTTACAGCGTCATGTACATTCTGCCACGGGGATTAGAAGAATAAATCCTGATCTGGTAATTTCCTTTTTTTTCACACATAATCTGAAATATAAACAAGGGGGGAAATCACAAGCTGCTGTTGGATAGAAGATATTAAAACAGATACTTATTTAAAGTTAAATTAGAGCAGTTTATTTACATATAAAAGTTTTAATGAGATACAGTTGTAATGATTTACTTTAAGAAAATATTATATCTTGGGAAGCATGTTTTAACTTAATATATTAAATTTTGATATCTGGAGAAATAAAAAACAACTTAAATAAAGTACCTTATAAAGTTATACTTGAATTACATATTTAACATATTTATTCATGAAACGCTATCACGTCTTCCAGTAGCCATCCAACCATCATTAAAAATCGCTCTCAAGATCTGCTACTACTCAGCACATATAACATCTAATCGTCCAATTCTTCGCATCCAAGATATTAGTGGCCATAGAATTCTCTCATCCCTCCACTGACAGCCGAAATCACTGCTCACTCAATCGCTGTCGTTGAAGGTCCCGTGGTCATCGTTCCTTATTCCAAACTAGTTCTCCTCCGAGTCAGGCTCCCAGGCCAATCTTCTCTCCTCCTTTTATGGTCCAGCCGCGTCACCCATCTACATGTTTTTGTAAAATAGTCTGTTCGCAATCTGTGAATAAGCACTTTAGTATTGTTTTTTTTAAGTAAAAATATTTCTTATCTCGATTAATTATAGTTTTTTTTTTTTTTCATTTTGCATACAGCCTTTTTTTCTCAGGAACAAAACTTGAGATTTCTTAAAATTTTTATACATATGCAAATTCTTACTGCGTAGGATGAAAAAATCACCGAGACACATGAAAAACCATGTTTTTATGTCAAATTGAGCTAATTTGTAATTTTTTATTTTTATTCAGGATAATTCAGAAAACAAATTGTATAAAAATAATTAATCAATTGATCACATATTTCTGTGAGTAATATACGAAATATTATTAATTTAAAATTTAACAAAATATTTTAACAATTACTTTAAAATATTTAAAACTCTAAAAATTATTGAACTTAAACCAAAATTGAACATAAATACTTGAGAAAAGAGTCCTTACACCTGTGGGCGCCAAGCCAACATAAAGGAAACTTTCCCAAATAAATAAAACATGAAATTACATTTCTATTTAATATGAAGTGCAACAAAAATTTTAATGACTGGTACTGGATTATCCAAAATGAAATTACCTTACTGTAATTTTACAAGTTTAAGGAACTTACTACAATTTTACCTAAATAAGAAAAACTAAAATTATTATTATATTTTATCTGATTGATTAATTAAACTTTAAATTTTTGACTTAAATTTTAAAACTCAAAGTATAAACATAACATTTTAAATGTATTGTTTTCAATATGACATAATTTTCACCAAACTTTTCTTCCTCTTTTTAATATTAACGTGAACATACAGTTCTTGAGTGAAAGGAAATATTATTTGTGCTGTTTCAAAATTTGCAACAATAGGTAAAAAGAGTTTTTCAAAATAAATAAATCTCTTTTGTAAATATATTTTTAAATTAAAACTGTTTGGAAATATTATTATTTCAGCATTTAAAAAGTGGTGTAATTATCCCCATTTACTGCTTTTACTGCATAATAATTTATTTCTTACTTTAAAGTTTTATCTCTCTCTTTAATATTCACGTGCAAGTACATTTTTTATAACGTAATTTTCCCCATTTACTGCTTTTAACACATGATCATTTAATTATTATGTTAAAGTTTTATTTCTGTTTTTAATAGTCATGTGTAAATACATTTTTTAATTGAAAAGTGTTATGTCATGTATTAAAATTTAAGTGTAAAATATATTCATTTAAATATTTCCCTTTTTCACATGACATACATTTGTTTTTACCATCCCCAAGCCTACGTTAAAGTACAAACGAACTCCATTGCTTCACGAGGTTTTTCAGGTAAACACGTGATTCATCCACGATCTATTGCTGTGCGTTTGGATCACTGTTAATCGCTGTTACTTGCTGTTACTTTCGACCCAGAACTCTCGTCTGACGATCGCTGCTCTGATTGGCCGTTGTTTGACGTCATAGTCCGTGAAGCCAATGGAGCTTCACGTACGTTTTTCTCTTTACAGAATGGCAGCAACTGTATGCAAATTTTTCCAAAACAGACTGGTATATGTAGCAGGTCAAGATGTTTGTATTTCGCCTTCCTTCCTTTGACTTGCCTTGCCTTTTTCACATAGCTTGCTTGGAAGCAGCGTTTTTGTCTTCTGCCATGTAACTAATTACGACATTGTAGCTTAGCTACGTTTTAAAGGCTGCTGGCGGTTGTTAGTTTATTGATGAAAGTTTATTTTGCTTTTATTTTTAATTTTGTTCAGCGAAGCAATGCTGACGTTGGATTGTCATTTGTAATTAGCCATCAATAAAATCATCTTGTTGTTACTCCTGCTGTACTTCTGCTGTCTTCCACATTCATGCATTTCCAAACCTAAAGATTCCACTGCGTACTCTGCCTACCCTAGCTGAAAATAGTTAATTTTTGAGAAAAAGAGAACAAAAAGGAATATTATTCTTTGTGATGTTTTACAAATTGAAAGCAGTATAAACAAGTGGATAAGTGTGATCGAAGATTGCACAAAGGGTTTCGTTTAATATTCCTTTCAAAACAGTTTATCCTTTCTTTAATAAACCCAAATCAATTTCATTAAAAAAAAAAAAAAAAAAAAAAAACATGTTTTTTTATAAAGTAAAAATTTACCGGTCTATTTTTCTCGTTTTTTCGAAATTCTGAATCAACCCGATAGCGGGAGAAGCCCACTATTAACTCTGTCATAATAATATCTGTCATGTGGACTAAATGCGATATTACGAAAAATATCAATTTCAAAATTAAACATGTTGTATAGAGACCTTCCAAATGTTAAAATATGCCAATATTTCCATAAATCGGGCTTTTATCGTGATTCAATACGTTCCTCAAACTTATATATTTACTATTCTCTATTACTCATATTGATACTCTCTTTGTATTATTCTCAAACATTTGAAAAATCTATTATGACATCAGATGAATTTTCTTTTTAATTCTCTAATGACGTCCTATTAAGCTGCTTTCTGTATTTACACATACTCATACTTCTTATATTATTGAGAAATGTTTGAAAATTTCCTTTTTATTACCAATATGACGTCATATTAATCTTTTAGGTAGCTTTCAATACAAAAAGCTACCTGTTTCAGCCATTCGGAGGAAAGCAATTCCAAAAAATTTTGGTATATTTTCACCGATCATGACCCCCAGACCACCCTCCATTCAAATGTTGATTTATATATATATACATATAACATATGTCATGCTGTAACTCTCTTATTTATGAACCGATTTGGATGTAACTGAGTATGTGTATAGAACATACCAAGGTCTCAACCGAGTTCGTTGGCTAGCTTCATCCACCATCTTGTTTCAAAATGGCAGCCATTTAAAATTTATAAAAAAATTTTAAATTGAAAAACATGTACAAAAAAATTATAAATTGAAAAATTTGTGTCTGTTAAGTGTTAGAACATGATACAAGTATTCAGGAACATTTTTTGTTTTTGCTATATCTTAAAAAATGGCTGATATATGGCGGTTTGAAATTCTAGGATGGCTGAGATTTTGAAACAATCTTATATTTGTTATGCTGTAACTCTCGTATTTATGAACCAATATGAATGTGGCTGATCATGTGTACAGAACATTTCAAGGTCTCGACCGAATTCGTTAGCCAATTTCATGCGCCATCTTGTTTCAAAATGGCGGCAAGTTAATTTTTTTTTTTTTAATTATAAAATGTTTAAAAAGTTATAAATTGAAAAAGTTGTTTTCGTCAAGTGTTAGATCGTAATACAAGGATTCCGGAACATTTTTTGTCTTGGCTTCATCTTAAAAAATCCCTGACGGCTCGGCCTACAGGCACAGGTAGATTTCGAAGACGCAGAACGTGGGGTGCCTGTTTGTCGGGAATTGCGGAAGAAATGACCTTTTTGCGATGATGCTGCAGTTGGAACCGCCTACTTCGAAACGAAACTTGTTTGCGGGCGGAGCCAACAAGGATTTTTTTTTTTTTTTTTTTTGCTATAAGAGTTGGTCCTATAAAAAACATGTCAATATAAGAGTTTTAGATAATATTAAGAGGATTTATAATATATTTAAGCGGATTTGAAATATTGGGAATTGACGAAGTTATGAATTTTTTTCTTCTAAACTCCCCCCCTTAAGGCAATTTTTAATTATATCAAAAATCTGTCATACATACATTTTGGGCCCTTTTCCTAGAAGTAATAATAACTTTAAACGGATTCGATACGTATAATAATAAAGAAATTATGAGGATTTTTCTGTTTTCACAAAAAGCCCCCCCATTTCCCCCTCCCCCTTGGTTCGATTTTGCCCATTAATGAACTTGACCGAGATTTTATGACCCTTGATTTTATGTATCAGTTTCGAAAAGATGCAGGAGTTGGAACCGCCTACTTCGAAAAATAACTTGTTTGCAGGCGGGGCCGGTAGGGATTTGTTTTGTTTTTAATTTTTTTTTTTGCTATAACGGTTGGTCCTATAAAAAACTTGTCAATATAAAAGTTTTAGATAATACTAAGAGAATTAATAATAAATTTACGCGGATTTGATATCTTGTGAATTGACGAAGCTATGATTTTTTTTTCTCCTAAAACCCCCTTTTCCCCCCCCTTGGGGCCATTTTTAATTATATCAAAAATCTGTCATACATACATTTTCGGGCCTTTTTCTAGAAGTAATAATAACTTTAAACGGATTCGATACGTATAATAATAAAGAAATTATGAGGATTTTTCTGTTTTCACAAAAAGCACCCCCATTCCCCCCCCCCCTTGGTTCGATTTTGCCCATTAACGAACTTGACCGAGATTTTATGACCCTTGATTTTATGTATCAGTTTCGAAAAGATGCGGGAGTTGGAACCGCCTACTTCGAAAAATAACTTGTTTGCAGGCGGAGCCGGCAGGGATTTGTTTTGTTTTTAATTTTTTTTACTATAACGGTTGGTCCTATAAAAAACTTGTCAATATAAAAGTTTTAGATAATACTAAGAGGATTAATAATAAATTTACGCGGATTTGATATCTTCTGAATTGACGAAGCTATGATTTTTTTTCTTCTAAAACCCCCCTTTTTTTCCCCCCTTGGGGCCATTTTTAATTATATCAAAAATCTGTCATACATACATTTTCGGCCATTTTCCTAGAAGTAATAATAACTTTAAACGGATTCGATACGTATAATAATAAAGAAATTATGAGGATTTTTCTGTTTTCACCAAAAGCCCCCCCATTTCCCCCGCCTTGGTTCGATTTTGCCCATTAACGAACTTGACCGAGATTTTATGCCCCTTGATTTTATGTATCAGTTTGTAAAAGATTAATGCAGAATTTTTCCAGTTATCGTGGTCAGAAAAAAGTGACATAGATAGATAGATAGATAGATAGATAGATAGATAGATAGATATATAAAGTTTTGAACTGGGGGTGGTTTTGGGTTCTGGGAGTCATGATCGGTGTAGATCTGCAAAAATTTTTCAAAATTTCCAACTTAGGTGAGAATGTAATAGGTAGTATTTCTTACGAAATCTACCTAAAAATGGCAGAAATATGGCAGTTTGAAATTCTAGGTTGGCTGATATTTTGAAACAATCTGATTTTTGTTATGCTGTAACTCTCATGCTGAAATTTGCATTTAAATTCAGTATTAAGAAAGACCGGGATTGAATCTTCTATAATGGGGTTCCAAGCAAATTTATCTTCGGATGTTTGAGTAAAATGAGTTGAATTTTAAAAACATGGATTGTGAAAGCTACCTTTTCCTCCCGGTACAGGCCGGAAGGACTTTTTTTTCAATTGGTGAAACTTTTTATTTCATTTTTCACGTGGGAATCTTTCAGTAGAAAATTAATTATTATAGAAATAATTTTATTGTGAATTTTTAATTGTGGGCAACTGCTATAATGAAAAATGTTTAAATTTAATAGGAAAATGCTGTTAGATTTTTGGTTTTTTATCTCTATATATTAAAATAATACAATTTTTTCAAATTTTATAATTTTCAGCTTCATAGCAGGTATTCAGCTATAAGTACACAAAATTTCATGCCTGTAAGTTAAATAGTTTCTGAGAACCGGCTCTGTGACGGACAGACAACGAAGCGGGAGTAATAGGGTTTCGTAAGATGAACAAAACCTTAAAAATGTCCTTTTTGAAATCTTATATTAATAAAAGAAAGTTTTGCTCTGTGTGCCTGTCTGTCTGTCACCGATGGCTAGGAATATCTAGCGCACCTAGAAGTCTGAAAATTTAGGTGAGGATAGTCCAAAACCTGTCCTTGTGCACATGAGAATGAATAAGAATTTTGATATTTTGAAAATTAGTCAAAATATTAATTAAAAACTTATTAAACATCGCTTCCAAAATACCATCTTTTTCTGAAAATGGTGCAAAAGAAGTGCAAAAGAAATGTCAAAACTGCAAAATGAGGTCTGTGTTGTGAGGGTCAAGAAAGATTTTGGGTTTTCACGAAAAAGGCTGGGCTACCAGAATCACTTTTAACTACGCCTTTTCAAAACACATCGAAATTTTATAAAAACTAGGTCTATTGACAAAAAAATTTGCTAATCTAAATTTAAAAAAAAAAAATTGATTTTTTTTTTTTTTTTTTTTTTTTTAAATACACTGGTAACTTCTCCAGATATTAACAGATAATTAAATTTCCTTTTGAAATTAATGATTTTATCTTTCAAAGACAACTGCTTTTATTGTGAAGGATATCATTTTCACACTCAAAGTGAAACAAACCACAAAAGAAAGTGACTGAAACTACAGAGTTTTGGGGCTCTATAAAATTATTAAAAATATAAGATATGGATTTAAAAATTGGTATATACTATACACAAACTCATATACTGATTACAAATTTCTAAAAATCGGCCAGTAAGTTTTTATTTTATAAAAAAGAAAAATAGTTTATTTTACTTTCAGATATAAAGGATAAAAAAATGAAAAATAAAACAATGCTTAGAAAAATTTAAAACCACACTCACAAATTTTAACATATGTTCAAAATATTATAACTATATAAGATAGGGATTTAAAATTTGGTATTTATACACAAAATCATATTTTATTTAAGAAATTCGAAAAATAAAAAAATCAACCAGTAAATTTTTATTTTATAAAAAACCTGATTTTTTTTTATGAAAAAAAAAAAATTATTGCACTTTTATCCTATCTTGAATCCACAGACAGGGGAGGTGGAGAGAGAAGCTGTAATTTTAACCTCTTCAGCCCTTGGTTACCACTATTTCAGAATAATAATCTCCAAAAAGGGGGGGGGGGGGTATTTTCTTAGGTTCTATGGGCATTCAATTTGATTTTCAATACCCTTGTAGATTTTAGCTCCACTTTCTACCATGAGGGGGTGCATTCTTATCTCAGATTCTATGGACCCGATTACAACGGGGTTTGGCACATTTGACTTGGTATTCAATCGCCTTACAGAATTACTTCATCCTTCCACTGACGAGGCACATTCTTATCTCGGATTCTATGGGCCCGATCACAATGAGATTTGGCTCATTCAACTTGGTTTTCGATTGTGTTACAGCCCCGTGGTAAAATGCACGCGACGCTGCGACGGGCGTCGCAGACTTTTTAGGGCGCCTGCAGACTAAAAACACACAGCGATGCCATGGACACGCTATAGCGCATAAATTACGTGAAAAAACGGCAAACTTCGTTGAAGGATTGCAAAAAAAACAACGAATTTCGTCGAATAATCGCGGGAAAAACGAGAAATTCATTTAAAGATCGTGAAAAATGGCTGATTTCGTTGACAGATCACGAAAAAACTGCAAATTTAGTCAAAAGGCCATGAAAAAATGTGAATTTCGTCAAAGGATCACGAAAAAGCGGTCAATTTCGTCGAAGAAATGGCAAATTTCATCGTTGGATCGCGATAAAATGGAGAATTCTGCCGACAGATCGCGAAAAAACGACAAATTTCGTCGAAGGGTTCCCAAAAAACTGTAAATTTCTTCGAAGGATCACGGAAAAAATGCGAATTTTGTCCAAAGAGCAAAGAAAACACGCAAAATTCATCAAAGGATCTGGGAAAATGGCTAATTTCGTTGACAGATTGCGATACAAAGCGCAAATTTCTCCAAAGGGCTGCAGAAAAACTTTATTTTCGTCAAAAGACTAAAAAAGACATGAGTTTCATTGAAGGGTTGTGGAAAAAATGCGAATTTCATCAAAGGGTTACAGAGAAAACTCAAATTTCGTCAAATGGCCGCAGAAAAAAATGCCAATTTCGTCAAAGAACCGTGAAAAAAACTGCTAATTTTGTCAAAGGATCACGGAAAAAGTGTGAATTTTGTTGAAAGGCCACGAAAAAAAAAAAAAAAACGGGAATTTCGCTAAAGGAACGCGGGGGGGGGGAAAGAAACACTAATTTCGTCAAAGAATCACCAAAAAAATGTGAATTTTGTGAAATAGTCTTGAAAAAGATGCAGCATTCCTTTAGAAAACAGCAGACACACAAAGTTCTATGCTTATTAATATGGGCATAGATTTTAATCTGAAACAATATACTGAACTAACTTTTGAAAAATCGGGCTAACCGAACCCAATTTGCAAGGATCTGCATTCAGGCTGAAATCGACTCGAATCAAAAGCAGGGTTAATCCGACCTGCAACAAGAATAATTATTGCCGAGAGGGGATTTTCTCCCTTCCCCCCTCTGCTGTAACCTTTCAGAGTATTTGCTGTGAATTTCAGAATTTTTTTTACTCAGAAAGGCTGAGAAATTGCTGATGGCTTAATTAATTAGCACTACAACTACAACAGTAGCAAGAATAGATTTATATGATATATTGCATATTGCAGACTATTTTTGAAAACATTATTAGCATTGCAGACACTTGAAGATAGTTATGCCACTGGGTGTTACAGATTTTAGTTTGACCTTCCACTGCCAGGCACGCATTCTTTTCTTGGGTTCTAAGGGCCCGATTTTAATGGGAATTGGTACATACAACTCCCTTGATGCAATGAATACCCATGTTGGATGTTCGCATAGAACAGGTTGTGCCCTCTGGCGGTGGAATGTGAAACTAAAGGATTTTTGTAGCATGTGCGCAGCATGCCTGCTATACAGTGCCGGAGGTAGCCGGGACACATGTTGGGAGTTTTGTTCGTAAGGTGGTTTGTTTAAAACAGTGTGCCCCCTGCTGGCAGAAGGAGGAACTGAAAGATTTTGCAGCGTGTGCGTAGCACACTCACTATACGATACTGCAGACAGCAGGGACACGTGTCGGAGTTTTTTTAGGTCAGAATGCACCCCCTGTCAGCAGAAGGTGGAAATAAGGGATTTTCTGGCATGTCTGCAGCACTTTAAAAAATTATTTTCCTACAAATTCAGGTTAAATATATAAAATCATACTAATTTATTATCTCGGGCCACAGCAATTGCTGGGCAGATCAGCTAGTATGAAATAAATCTCAATTAAACTGATGAATTTTTTTTTTTTTTTTTTAAGAAACTCATAAGATTAGTCAAATTAAAGAAATAATTACACACTGCAACACCACAAGCTTGTAAACTATATCCCTGCAAAATATGATTAAATTCCTATGCATAATTTTTGTTCCTATAAAACTTTTTTAACGGAACCTATTTGACTGACTTCAACATTAAATATCTCTTAAGATAATTCTTCAATTTAAAAACTGTCTGTTTTAGCATTTTTATCAAACATTTCTCTATAAAACTACCAATTTTCATATTTTTATATTCATTAGTTTCTTAATATTAGTTGCGAAAGACCTCCAAGCACAAAAAATTCATAGGCACCAATGGTTATTATATATTTTTTTTTTTTTTTTTTTCAGAATAGAGAGATTTCTTTAATTCATAGCTTTGATTGTTAGCATTTCTATAATAATAAAGATAAGTAATTAGAGTTCATTTTATTTCAGTTTTATTTGGGTATCAACATTTGTAGTAATTAATAAAAATTGTTGATTAATGTTAAGTTTTTTTTTTCTTTTAATCTTAAAACATTTTGGGATATTGGAATAGACGGTATTTAAGACTGTTCGTTAGAGTCCTAAAAGTGGAATGTTTTAATGGATGAAAATGGTGTTATTTTTAAAGGAAAAAATGTGTTTTAATTAATGAAGCTGAAATATTTTTCTATAGAATACAGTAAAATACGTCATTTAATTCCACCAGTTCTGACAATTCAAAATTAGAGAGAAAAGGCTGTAATCTCAGTATTGGCAGAATGAAAAATCAGTGGATGTCAATATATGTTTATGAACATCAATTTTCACTGGTGGAAGCAGTTTGCCATTCTGAAGTTTGTGTCCTAAAATATTCCAAAAATGAAATGATTTTGCCGAATGGAAATGATACAGTTATACCTTTTAAAATGGTGTAATTGAATTGTGCATTCTTATTGAAAATTGTGTAATGTTTTACTAAAATTTCATCGAAATCATGTAATTTTTCTAATTTTCATTTAACCTATATTGTAAATATGATTCCCTGTTTATTATATAGAAATTAATAATTTTAATATTCTAAATATTTACTGTTACATTGAATACAATTAATTTTTTTTTCCCTCCAAAATAAAAAGATTTCAAGCAATGCTAATGCAATACATCAAGTTGCTGTTCAAACAACAGAAAAAACAATTTAACAGCAAAAAAATTTATAATTTATCTCTACTGGTTACAAAAGATTAAACCATTTGTCATTAAAATAATATAAATAGTTCAGCATTTGTTTCTGGCTAATACTCCATAACAAAATTAAAACTTCATCAATAAATAAATAAATAAAACACATAGTTAACAGATATGTAATCGAACAATGTGCTTGAACAGTAAAATAGTTAGTAGTGTTGGGCATAGTGATTATTTTGATTATTCGAATGAATCATTCGGGCATGTGCAGAAGCATATCTGTCAAACTTCAAAAATTTTTTTTATAACAAAACACATTTTTCATTTTTATCTGGCGTCTATTCTAATTAAAATCAGAAACTTCTTTTTTTTTCAAAATTTTTGGTAGTAATTGAATTAAAAAAAATTTTGAAGTTTGACAGATATGCTTCTTTGTATGCTCGAATGATTCATTCAAATAATCAAAATAATCATTATGCTCATCACCAGGGGTCAGAAAAACTACTTTTTATTTGTAGCGAACTACAACTACAACTACTTTATGAAAAATGTAGTTAACTACAACTACAACTACTTGTTTTAAAAAGTAGCGACTACAAACTACTTTTCAAAAGTAGTCACTACTTCACTACTTTTCGCTACTTTAGTTATCATTGCTTTATTTAATGACAGAATGTCTTTCATTAAATAAAGCGAAGATTACTGTTCTGTAATAGTGGCAGATATTTTGAATAAAAAAGTCCCCAACTTAGCAAAACTATGATCACCTGAATTGAAAACTCACCCGCATTACTCCTTTCTGAAACTAAAAGACAAAATATACCAATCGCATTATGTTTGAAATATCCTAAAGCTAATTAAATGCACCGCAAACGATTTTTCCCCATAGACGATAATGTAACAGAATTCTTTTGCATGTCCCTGTAAGCGAGATATAAATGCTACACACTTCATTTTCAATACTGAATATTCTATGCCAAACTTTAATAACATGTAAAACTTTCATTGCAATCCGAGTATATTTACGAGAGTTAGAGCACGGACAGACAGACAAATCGAATTCATAGACACTTTTTAATTATGTTGGAAAGTGTTAAAAAGAGGAAATTTGAAAACAAAAATTGTAATAATCTTATGAATTTATGAGAGTGATATAGCCCAGTAGCCCTTAAGATGGTTCTCAAATTCCTTGCTCAACTACGCAAAACTTTCTGACACATTGTCTGACTCATTTTTAAACACAAAGGCATAAAATTGGCAGGCCTGACTATGGAAGCGATTTGGAATCGAAATGAGTTTTCCATTTATTGATAAATTACTTATCAGGTTATAAGCGACTCATGTCACGTTTTTCCCCCTTTCTCCGCCGCTCCGGCATCGGAAATTCGGTTGAAAACGCTGACTTTGACATTGTTTTCTGAAAAATCTCCTGTATTTACCAAAAAATAAAATAAAAAATAATGGAAAACGTCTTTCGGTTACAAAGTTTTTGAATAAGAACACCTGCATTTTCATGCGTTTCCGAACAAAAATGAATTAAAAAATGAGTCATAAAGTACCCAGTTTGGATTTGAGAACAACCTTAAGAGCGGATAGCCCTTGGAAATTCGAATATATATTATTTTTTAAAAATAGAGCTAAATAGTGCTATTTCTTTACAATTTAAATACAGTTTCTGGAAGCAATTTAAAAATTGAACAAGATCATGTAGACTTGCATAAGTTAAATCCTAGCTTTTCTTTTCCATTCTATCTCTTTTTATTTGTTTCCCTTTGAAAACCCGAATTTCAACATACTGGGCTTTAGATTCATTCTGTAGACAAAGATATTGCATTAAAACAACAAGTTAACCAATATTAAACCAAATATAAAACATTACAAATCAATTATTTTAGCGTTAAAAAACCTGTGCAGCTAAAGTAAAAATAAATAGCCATAAAAATAAAATTGAGCATTCTTAGGCATTTTTTAAAATAATATTTTTTTTATTTCCCAACCAGCCTTTGTTTTATCTACTGGAATCTTATCAAAAGGAACTATGCAGTAAATTAATTTGTATGCATACATTGGACAAATATTTCACAATGATCAAAATACGTATTAATAAAGTAATTTTTTTGCGATAATAAACAGTTCGATAAGAATATTTTCTGAACCAGGGATCTTAATTCGAAAATACTTTTTTTAATGATTTATGAATTTTAATGAATAATGATTTAGATATTCGGTGCGAGATGCGATCCAGTAATTATCATTATTATTAGCTAACTCGCCTCTATCTGCTGCAACTTCAGGTTGTAAGCAGACGATTTTGATACTGATAACTTCTAATTAATTGGACAAAGTTTACATGTTACCGTATAATTACCACTTTCTTGTTGTTCTATAACTTCAAAATATTCATTATATGCTGACCAGGGCAGTTCTATACTATTTTTGTCTGTCATTCTATCACATGAATCTCAAAAGAAGAGTCCCCACATTAAAACACAAGATCTAATAATGAGTAAGAAGAGAAGACAAAGGGTTTCCAGCAAGAAAATTAATTTTTTTGATGAGTGGATACTTTGCGGTTTTATCAGCAAATCCAGCAAATAATAGATCACGGGCATGCTGACGCTTTACGTTTCAGCTGCTAATTTGTTTGAAGGGCAGAAATCATTCCTTCCTAGTTCACTTTTCTCTAATAATTAAATGGTATACTTGTTCTTTTTCTGTCTTTTTTTGAATATATGTATTTTTTAAATTGAAGTTTTAACGATTTTAAACTGGCAGGAAGCGAGCAGAAATTTTGTTCGAAGGGGAATATTTTAGATGATTGATTATTTATTTAATGTAACTAGACAGCAAAGAATACAGAACTTAAAAAAAAAAAAAAAGTTTTAAATTTTGTATATGGAGAGATGGGGGAGATTTTAAGGGAAGGGGGGGGGTAATTTATATTACTGATTTATTTATCGTCACTACAAAGCACTATTTAGGCAGAAGATTTTTTTTATATATGTATAAATAAAAGTAACGTAAATATTTTAGATTTTTTTGTATGCTGGGCGGGGGCGAGAAGAGTAAATTATGGAGGTTAGGGGACAATTTAGATGATTACTTATTTATTAGGTAGAAACGAATGTGGCCTTTTTTTTTTTAAATAAAGAGTTTTAAATATTTGAAACTGTATGCTGGAGAAGGTGCAAAAAGGGAAGCATAAATTTTGGGGACAAGGAAATAATTTTTATTTATTGTCATTAGAGAGCAATAAATGGAGTGAAAGATTTTATTTTTGTATAAAAATAAAGATTCAAAAATATTTTTAACTCCTTTGTATGCTAGGGGGACATATAAATTTGAGAGCATATGGATAATTTAGATGATTTTTGTTTAGAGGAATCCGTTCTTTTTCTTTTCTTTCTTTTTTTTTTTTTTAAATAAAGATTTTACATTTCTTTGCTTGCTGGGGGTTGGAGGCAAAAGGGAGAAGAAATTAGAGTCAGATAAAGACTTAACATAGCCATACGACTATATTTTGGTAAAAACAGTTTTAGTCGTATAAAAAGACATTGTATTGAGGAGATTTCTATGGATTTAAATCACAATACATGAATTTTCTGACACCCAGACTGTGAAAATAACAGTTAATTTGTGACCCGGCCCGTCGCCTATGGAAAAATCTATGACACTGAAACTGAGATTTGTCACGAACATTCGCAAATTGTTCCAGAGATCATATTTCACACAAAAGAAACAAGTTATGATCACGTGATTTGAAGATTGGCACTTTTTTCCTCCTTCCTAAAGTAGCGTCAAAAGTAGCGTTGATACTCGCTACAAACTACTGATATTTTGTATCGCGCTACTCGCTACACTAAACTTTTTTTAATGTAGCGTGCTACACTACAAACTACTGTAAAAAGTAGCAACTACTGTAGTTTCGCTACTTGTAGCTCACTACTTCTGAGCCCTGCTCATCACTAGACGATACCTACAGCAATTAAACTTCATTTCAAAACTTTATATGAATACATAATTTATATTTTTCATATAAAAATGCTTTTTGGTGTTGTTGGGGTGGGCAATCTAAAAAAATATTTTCATCTATGTTCTGTAACCCAAAAAGGATCTCTGGTATAAATAATACAATTTTTTAAGCTATATATTTTATACACTACTAGATGGAACCCGTCAAAATTTGACGGCAAAAAACTTGATAGTACCATAAAAATAAAATTCATAGCTGCTTTAAAATGTTTGAAACTTTTGCAGAATAATTCAAATAAATAAAAAACCCACTTTGAATTAAAGCTAGGTTGAAGAACAGCAATTGGCTAAGTTTCACTGGCACATGCACTCGCGGAATTTCTTGCATTTGACACATTTAGCGCTGTTGTGCAAGTAAATGGTAAGTGCCCCCTTGGGGAGGGGGAAATGGCAGGATGGACCAAGGAGATGCATAACATGAATAAGCAGTCAAAGACCTTTCAAACGATATGTAACATGAGGGGTGTGTGCAAAATTTTAAAAAGTACCCCCTTGGGGGGGGGGTAAAGTAGGGGATGGACACGGTACATGCATAATATGATTAAGTGGTCACAGACCTTTCCAACGATATATAACATGAGGGTTGTGTGCAAAATTTAAAAAAGTACCTCTTTGGGGGGGGGGGGGGCAAAGTGGGGAGATGGACATCAGAGATATGCATATGATTAAGCAGTCACAGACCTTTCCAACGATATATGACATGAGGGTTGTCTGCAAAATTTAGAAAAGTACCCCCTTGGGGGAGGGGGAGGGCAAAGTGGGGAGATGGACATTGGAGATGCATAATATGATTAAGCAGTCACAGACCTTTCCAACAATATATGACATGAGGGGTGTCAACAAAATTTAGAAAATTGACCCCTTGGGGGGGGGGGGGGGCAATTGGGGAGATGGACATTAAAGATGCATAATATGATTAAGCGGTCACAGACCTTTTCAACAATATATGACATGAGGGTTGTTTGCAAAATTTAGAAAAGTACCTCCTTGGGGGAGGGGCAAAGTGGGGAGATGGACATTGGAGATATGCATATGATTAAGCAGTCACAGACCTTTCCAACGATATATGACATGAGGGTTGTCTGCAAAATTTAGAAAAGTACCCCCTTGGGGGAGGGGGGGGGGACAAATTGGGGAGATGGACATTGGAGATGCATAATATCATTAAGCGGTCACAGACCTTTCCAACAATATATGACATGAGGTGTGTCAACAAAATTTAGAAAATTGCCCCCTTGGGGGGGGGCAAATTGGGGAGATGGACATTGGAGATGCATATGATTAAGCGGTCACAGATCTTTCCAACAATATATGACATGAGGGGTGTCAACAAAATTTAGAAAAGTGCCCCCCTTAAAAGGGGGGAAATGGCGGGATGGACCCCGGAGATGCATAACATGAATAAGCAGTCAAAGACCTTTCCAACAATACGTAACATGAAGGGTTTGTGCAAAATTTACAAAAGTACCCCCTTGGGGGGGGGCAAAGTGGGGGATGAACACCGGAGATGCATAATATGATTAAGCGGTCACAGACCTTTTTAACGATATATAACATGAGTGGTATGTGCAAAATTTAGAAAAGTGCCCCAATTGACGGGGGGGGGGATGGACCACACAGATGCATAACATGAAAAGGCAGTCGCAGGCCTTTCGAACGATATATCATATGAGTGTCAGCAAAGAAAAGTCTCCGCCCCGTGTGGGCAAAACATACTCCCCCCGCCGCCATAATTATTGATGCGGACTCATTTTTTAAATTCGTTTGCACCCCTCTTCTCCCGCAAAATGTTGTGAATTTTAAAAACTCCCCTTCCGAATTTTTTTATACCAAAAGCACTTATGTCCATCGTCTGCATGCAGAGTTTTGTGCTTACAGACGCCAGACACAACAACACACACACAGACAGACGTTTACCAACATTAATAGCAGTGTTTCCCCCAGACAGTTTGAGAAGGGTGCTGCACCCTGCCTGCCCTTTGGTTTGCAAAATAGCACCCTTCTTGCCCCTCATAAAAATAATTAGCACCCTTCTTGCCCCCTCCAGCAAAATAATTAGCACCCTTCTTGGCCCCTCCAGCAAAATAATTAGCACCCTTCTTGCTCTCAGTAAAAAAAGTGCCCTTTCTCCTTTTTGCATTAAAAAATTTGGTTTCATAATAAAAACTGACTCAATGTTGTCTTAAAAAGAGTGTTTTGACTTTGAAATATCAAAAGTGGCTTTAAAAACCAAAAGAATACCTTTAAGCTTTAACAATTAAAAAAGTGCCCTTAAGATTCTGAAAAGTGCCCTCAAAAATCCAAAAAGTGCCCTTAAGAATAAAAAAAGTGCCCTTTTTCTCACCAGCAGCACCTTGCCCCTTTTTAAACCTGGGGGAAACTCTGTTAATAGTATAGATGATACTCAGTGCCTACACATTTCACCCTTTATAATTCAGCCAATGAGTTGACAGTCGTTCATTTCCAGAAACGAAACAATAATTCTTTAGGATGAATTTTGTTTGTTTGGCGTCACAAACTTTTTAGGGCACCTGCAGACTAAAAACATATAATGAATCTTCGCGGGGAAAAAAATCCTAGATTTCGTCAAATGATCACGGGAAAAACACTAATTTCATCAAAGGATCATGTAAAACGTGAATTTTGTTAAAAGGCCACAGAAAAACGTGATTTACGCAAAAGATGAGCAAATTTTGTCAAAGAATCGCAAAACAGGAAATTCCACCAAAAGATAGCGCTTTCTTGCCAAATTTCGTCTAAAAATTGCGGAATAAAATGTATTTTATCAAAAAATCGCTGGAAAATGCACATTTCATTAAAGTATCGCGAGAAAAATGCGAATTTCTTCAAAGATTGCTGAAAAAACGCGAATTTCATCGAAGGATTGCTGAAAATTCATGAATCTTATCAAAAGGCAGCAGAGAAAATGTGATTATTATCAAAGCATTGCGAAAAAAGAAAATTTCGTCTAAGGATCACAGAAAAACGCAAATTTCATAAAAGAATCGTGGAAAATAACGCAAATTTCGTGAAAAAAAAAATCTCAGAAAAAACACAAATTTCGTCAAATTATCGCTGAAAAAAAACACGAATTACATCATAGGATAGCTGAAAAAATTGTGAATCTCGACAAAAAAAAGATACAGAAAAAAATGCGAATTTCATTAAAGAATCACGAAAAAAAATGCGAATTTTGTTAAAGGATTGTGCAAAGAATGTGAATTTTTTGAAAGGTTCGTGTGAAAAATGAAACTGTCTTTATTAAAAACAGCACACACACAAACATCTATACAAACCTCAATACACACAAACATATTATAGGCAGGGCTTGAAATTCAATTTTTCCAAGGACGGGAGTCTCCCTACCAACATTTTTAAATGGAGGGGAGTTGTAATGTTTGGGAGGGAGAAAAAAAAATTTTAAACCCCACTATTATTTTACGTGTTATTTAAAGAATTACATTAATGCAGACATGACAAAATACCATTGAAAAAATTAAGTCAACTGAGAATGATTATGTAAAATGTTTATTTTTATTATAAAAAAGGGAAGAAAGTTAAGTTTTATATATGCAGTGTATTTTTCAAGTTCCATTAAATGTGTTAGGGACCCTTAACAATTAGGTTGTTAAATAAATTTCTGACTTTAGATTTTACTTGATTGAGATTCACCGATCGATCGTGGAAAAGACGCAAAGTTCATCGATCTGTCGTGGAAAAAACGCTAAGTTTGTCGATCAGTCGGGGGAAAAAAGCAAATTTCGTCGATCGATTGCAGAATAAACACAAAGTTCGTCGATCTGTCCCCAAGAAACGCAAGGTTCGTCGATCAGTCGCTTAAAAAACGCAATGTTCGTCTATCTGTCGCAGAAAAAACGCAAAGTTCGTTGATCTGTCGCGGAAAAAACGCAAAGTTCGTCGATCAGTTGCGGAAAAAAGCAAATTTCGTCGATTGATTGCAGAATAAATGCAAAGTTCGTCGATCAGTCAGGGAAAAAAGAAAAATTTCGTCAATCGATTGTGGAATAAACGCAAACTTCGTCGATATGTCCCCAAAAAACGCAAGGTTCGTCGATCAGTCGCTTAAAAAACACAATGTTCGTCGATCTGTCGCATTCGTTTGATGTCGTCGTTAAAAATTTATGGATTTCTATTATTAAAGTAATTTTTTCATTTTACCGTATTTATTTTATTTTTGTGTTGTATGTATTTTGCTACTTTGAATTTTTTTAAACTAACCCTTTTTTTTTTGGAGAGTGAGAGAGAGAGATTTAGTAATTTGGTGACACGAAGTTCCGCAAATTCTTAAAATCCACAAATCGTTTCCAATGTAAACAATGAAATTTACAATTAAGTTGCAAGTGCAAAATTTCAGTTTTTTAAAATTTTCATGTCATTCTGTACACATTTTAATATGTCATTCTGATCATTATACATATTTAGTTATGCATTATTAATTATTTACTTGACCTTTACTTTTAATATTTTAAATATTTCAAACTTACAGCTGAATGTAATTATTAAAACATTTGAAATACTGCATTCGAAAAATGAAATTTCAGCTTAGAAACGCGACAATTACTATTAGGTTAAAAAAATTTAAAGTAGAAAAGTACTTATGATATAAAAAGAAGAAAAAAAAATACACCAGAATTTATCTGTATTACGAAAGCGGGAGAAATGATTTTCTGTGCTATACGAAAAGATATCCAAATAACTCAATCATAAACATAGAAATAGGTATCGGTTTCTATGTTCATGTGCACTCAATCCAAACTTGAAACTTTTAAAAAGGTCATTGAATAAATGAAATTCATCTCCGCCTTTCACATCCAGAAAACTTGCTGTGTCGCCAATTATGTTTATATTTTATATATATATAAAAAAATAATAATTCAGGCACTTTTCCGTTATACGGACACCATTGTCGCCAAACATACATACATACATACATTTTGGCATAGTGTCCGTATAACAGAAAAGTACTAAAGTTCATGGTTTAAAATCACAATAAAATATCATGAAATTTATTGATTAGTTGTGGGAAAATATCGGGGAAATAATGTGTTTTTCGTGAATTTTTTGTTTTGTTAACAATGTGGTTAGAGAGCCAGGGAGAAATCCAGAAAACTTGCTGTGTCGCCAATTATGTTCATATTTTATATATATATATATAAAAATAATAATTCAGGCACTTTTCCGTTATACGTACACCATTGTCGCCAAACATACATACATATATTTACATACATACATACATTTTGGCATAGTGTCCGTATAACAGAAAAGTACTAAAGTTCATGGTTTAAAATCGCAATAAAATATCATGAAATTTATTGATTAGTTGTGGGAAAATATCGGGGAAATAATGTGTTTTTGTGAAATTTTTTGTTTTGTGTTGTTGTGTTTAATTGTAAGCATTCATTATAATTTTCAGTGCATTATTAAATTGAAATTTTTGTTTAAAATATGTAAACAAAACAGTGACCAGAAACCTGCACAATTTCTAATATAGATAGATAGATAGATAGATAGATGCATGCATGTAGTACTTTTAATTATTTGGTAAAAATACTGTGATCGTCACTGAGAAAACCTGAATTTAACCTAAAAGTAATTGTCGAGTGTTTAAGCTGAAATTTCATTTTACGAAAACAGTATTTCAAATGTTTTAATAATTACATTCAGCTGTAAGTTTGAAATATTAAAAGTAAAGGCCAAGTAAATAATTAATAATGCATAACTAAAAGTAATTGTCGAGTGTTTAAGCTGAAATTTCATTTTACGAATACAGTATTTCAAATGTTTTAATAGTTACATTCAACTGTAAGTTTGAAATATTAAAAGTAAAGGCCAAGTAAATAATTAATAATGCATAACTAAAAGTAATTGTTGAGTGTTTAAGCTAATTTCATTTTACGAATACAGTATTTCAAATGTTTTAATAGTTACATTCAGCTGTAAGTTTGAAATATTAAAAGTAAAGGCCAAGTAAATAATTAATAATGCGTAACTAAATATGTATAATGATGAGATTTTTTTTTTCTTGAATTATTCAGTGAAACTCGCCTTATAAATGTACGCAAATAATTCACATCAAAATCTTAAAATAACAAAGTTTTCTTTCGTGTTTAGCTATGCTTAATAACCAAAAAAGCTTGATTAATACAAAAATTTTTTGGTAAAAATACTGTGATCGTCGCTGAGAAAACCTGAATTTAATCATATCACACAGAATTACATATTAAGTTTAAAAAACTGAAATTTTACACTTGTTTACATCGGAAACGATTCGCGGAATTTCGTGCCACGAAATCTCTCTCTCTCTCTCAAAAAAAGGGGTTAGTTATAAAAAATTCAAAGTAATAAAATACATACGACTTAAAAAGAAAATAAATACGGTAAAATGAAAAAATACCTTAATAAAAGAAATCCATAAAGTTTCAACAACCGAACAACCAAATGGAGTCGTAGTAATCCACATACGCTTCTAGAGAGAGGAAAAAGCCTTCACCTCATTGGCTGAAATATCGCGTCTGAAGATAGTAAAAGCCTCTAGCTGATTAGCTGAATGCTCGCGCATGCCTATAAAAGGCATTTTTGCACGAAAAACTAAAAAGCAGGTTAGCTTTAAGTATATGGATAGTATCTGAAAAGCTTAAAACTTCTATTTATATTACACAGGGGCTATTACACTTAGACTATCTAGCACCTAGGGGTAAGCATCATTCTAGGGGAGAAGGCTTCAATCTATCCATAGAAATTGTTCATTAATTATGCTGAAGTGACTAGTACTAAATTTCATACCTATTGTATGTATATATAAATTTCTTACCAGGCACTATTCACATCTGTATACAGGGTATCCAAGGAACTGTTTAGCAAGAAATTGGGTCCTTTAAAGGGCCCTTCACAATTTGTTTCATCTCAAAACAGGACTCTGCATAAAACTTTTCGCTTTAAAACAGGACCTTTCACAAAATTCTTTGTCTTCAAAATAGACCTTTTACAAAACTTTTCTCTCTCTAAACTAAACCTTTCACAAATTTAATCATTTAAAAGCAAAATCTGACTGTCACTTTTACATATACAAAGAAATTGTGTATTTTACATACATATATCTTCTTAAAAATATATAAACAAGAACCTGGATAATAACGATAATTTCAAATTCACAAAATTATGACTAGATTTTTCACAAATGTAGAAAGCTGTTCACAATTTCATAAAAATAGGACCCTGAGAGAAAAGTCTAGACAGACCCCTGGTATCACAAGAAAGATTGTCACAATTAACGCTAATTTTTATGTATAGGAATAAAGGGCTCATGCGAGCCTTTGAAGTGCAAATACAGGAGGAGAAGAGGGAGCGAACTTCCTTCCTAAATCTTTGAAAATGTAAGAATTTTAGTCACTTTTGGCTAATTTTATCCATTTGGCACACTTTAAACAAAAATCCTGATTATGCACATGGGGGGGGGGGGACTCAGGCCAGCTGCCCCAAAGGCGCCTGCATTAGTCAGGCCTTGATATTATGTAAACCAGATTTTGTTATTGTTATTTTTCTTCCCCGCAAAATTACCAATGTTCTCAATTTCTTCTTCAAAGTCTTTTTAGCAACTTCATCCTTAGGGCTGTGTAGAGCACAGGTTGATAACCATTGTTCTAGTTTATTTATATTTCTTTATTATACTAAGAGCACCTTTTCTTTCAGATCGTCCATTATCTGTGTCTCAAAGTCAGTCATAGCAGTTTTGCTCTTACAGACAGTTGGCGTTTGAAACTAATTTTGTTATCTCACCTGGTTGATTCTGACAGAGTGACTGACTACTTTACTTGTAAGAAGTTTTGAATTAACTTTGGTGAAAGCACAAAAGGATGCCTTTGATGTGAAAATATCTTATATACAGTGATCTGAAGTGCCATTCTATGGTAGTGATAATGTTTGTTAAAAAATTTGAATATTATGATCATTGTACACACATTCCATGAACTGCACTTATCTTATTCTTCAACAATGTACAGATTTTTTCATAATGAAAAATGTTATGCTCTGTTTATTGAATGCAGAGTACATTTTATAATTATATGGCAATTATGCTGTTGTAAATATGTATGAAAAAGGACTAGTGCTGGTTTTGTATTCTAAGTACATATGAATGTAATAAATTTCAGTTATTTATTTGTATTCTAAATATTGAATTGTTATTAACTAATTTGTTAAATTTGTTATGATTTTTTTATTTTTTTTATTGTTGTTTCTACTGAGAGGTGCATACGAAGGAAATGGTACTTATAAGTTTGGGGTTGCTACTCTTGTAAAATATTTTGTTAATGTTTTCAGGATTTTATTTAAAGTACTTATTTTTGTGAAATAAATATTTTTCAATATTTCATTTGCAATATTTTTATTATATGGAAATAATATATATATATATTTATAAAAGATAGAGAAAATAGCAATTTCCAGATTTATTTTTAATAAATGTATCAACTGATTTCTGTACTAATTAAGCTATTTAAGCTGGGGTGGGGGGGGGGTTTAAGAGCCTTTCTTTAAAAAAGCTTTATTTATTGTTCTGTACAATTATTTTTTTTCATGTATTATTAAAGGGAAAACTAAGTAACCAAGTTACATGTAGTATTTTTCAGTGTTATGATTCAGGATAGCCATTGGAATATGACAGTTATTTTATCACCATCATTTTATCAGTTTTCTTCTTTCTCTTTTAAATTTCACATGTATCTATTTTGAAATGGTTCTGAAAGAAAGTATTTTCTCTTTTATTTATGATGTATAACAATGTACAAAACATATTTTTATACATTGATTTTATAGACAGTGATTTCAATTATTACACAATAGTGCATTTATCTGCAAACTTCTATCACATATTTGGGCACTTTTTTAAATATTAGATTTTTTATATATTTAATGCAAGCTCTGTATAAAAGAATTGTTATAACTAATATTTTTGATACTTCTTCCTATCAAAATCTTTTATTTAGGTATAAACTCTTTAAGTTAAAGGTTTTAGGAAATTCCTTGTTCAATTTGAGAGCTTTCATAGAATAGATAGATGGGAAAGAGTGGTAACCCTAATAAAGTGACTGATCATTGTCAAATTCTCAAAGACTTAAAGACAATATTAGTTAATTTATTTTTGATCTTTTGAAAAAATGAGATTAATTTTAAATATTTCTTATACATACATAATTACTGCCTAATAATGAAATTTTTCTTTAATTCCTGAATTTTCTTATGTAAGTATAGGAAAGGGGAGGGTCTCATGCACTCCCCCAGTCTAATGAAGCCTTTTTTATTTAATCGCATGAACTGTCCCACAGACTATTATTGTCTGTCTTCTATGTTTGATAATTCGTCTCTGAGTTTTTTATATTTCTCAAGTGTAAATCTGTAGATTATGGTATTAGCTCTGCAAGTGGCATTTTAATTTTGAACTGATTTTATTTAATATCTCAACCTGCAGTTTTCTCTCTTTCATATTAGTATTACTAAATAGTGGGACTCTGCCCCCCCCCCCTTTCCCCTGAAACCCCTATTGTCTCAGAATTTTATTACCATGACTTTCTAGAATTCAGCATCTTAAATCTTCTATCTAAAATAATTAAAATATTATTTTTTTTGCTCTTGGAATTATTAATAAATTTGAATGGTTAATTATTCTCACAAATGTTTTATTGATTATTGATAATTCTAATTGTACAATTTATGTGAAAATAGACTACTTGGGCAGACTTCCATAACTTTTGAATTGCTGTGGCTTATAAAACTTCATTATGCTAACTTAAGGCTTTCATATTTAATCACTGTTAAACTCTCATATTAATTAATTTTCAATAGTTCAAACTTTTCTTTGCAGATAATCAAAATTTATAATTTCCAAATAATGAATATTTCTATGTTGATGAAAGTAAGCAATCTGTGATAAGATGAGTGATTGAAAGTCATTTTAATCAGTTCCATATGAAAAGAGAAGATCTATAGGTCCAATAATAATGGCAATCAAAAAATTCAAAGCTATTATTCTTCTTGTAATACTACAACTAATCATTGAGGATAAAGTATATTTCTTTAATACATGGCTTGTCAGATTTCTCCTATATTTATGAATCAAAAACTTGAAAGTTAGTTTTAAACGTAGATTATTTCACATTTCCATGACTATCGTAGTAGTATTGAGTAAACTACTTCTTTAGTATCAACCAAGTTAATTTTTTAAAGGTGTTTACAATTTTTTACTATGCTGTGACCACATAAAATTTTCATTGATTTTGTCTGCGATGACCATGTATTTGCCATGTCGTTTTACAGTAAATTGTGATTGATCCACATGTTTTGAAATATTAAAAGTCTTTAGAGAAGGACCATTTGTCATCAAGTCAGTCAAGCTGATGTTTTTTTTTTTTTTTTTTCCTATAAATTAAGGTATATATATCACTAAAAATTCTAGTCTTTTTTTTTTTTTTTTTTCTGTGGGGCTTTTTATATAGTGGAACAAGATCAATTCTTTTCTTGTACAATTTTATTGATGATAATGAAATAATAACAGAGAATACCTTATAATGATGAGTTATATAAAAATGAATAAATAGTGTAAAAGCGATACAATAGATTTCAATGATGTTTTTTCAGGAAATTTAACAACTGAATTTTTTTTTTTAAATCATTTTTTCATTAAAGATATTTTATCGTCACTGACAAAAGAAAAGTGACTTCTTCTGCTATGTTGTGTTGAAATTCTGTAGAATATTTTTTTTAATTATGAATTATCGGAGTTTAGGTTGCTGATGCGGATGCCACTGATCTTTTGCGAAAGTTATAAAATTTCTGCGTCTGTTTGGTCTAACTTATCTATGTGAGAATGCATCTTCTTCCTTCTTCAGATGAAAGCAAAATTCAGAAATAAACTTAAGTATTGAAAGATGGGACAAAAATTAACAATGAATGAGTCAGACATGAGACAGATACATTTGGTTAAGTAGTACAACTCTTCACATCTGCAATGCAATTTAAGTTATTGTATGCAAGATAGAATATATCAGTCAACTAATAGTACATATAAGCACATGCCAATAAATCATAAGTTGTTGTAGTACTGCCCCCCCCCCCTCCAAATTGTTTTGTAATATTTTGAATTTTAATATTTTATAATCATGTTAACACTCCATGTATGAATGTCTATAAAATAAGGTAATTTAAATAAATTTAATAAATACATTGTGTAATTTTAAGTATTGGCATTTATGGAAGATTTATTTACTTATTTGGGGAGGGGAAACTGGGTATATATGCTTTTTTGCGTCCCCTAGAACTTTTATTTTTTTCACTTTATACACATGTCTTTTATTAAGTCTCTTTTAGAGTTTTGGTGATCTTAGGGCGCATGCAGTTTTTTTTCTACTGTAAATCAGTCTCTCTTAGTGTTAGCATTACCTTCGATACTTGGTGGTAAGACAAAATTAAAAATTTTGATTTAGTGGTATGCCAGTCTGAAAGTGTGGGAACCCCTGCTTTGAGCAAAACAACCTTGTGCACTGTGTGATTTAATTAGTGACATCTGTCTAACCCAGCCATACAAGTTTTAAACATTAAAAAAAATCAGTAGGTTTGGAAAAAAAAAATCTGACTTTTGCTCACTGCAAAACTTATTATATAAAACAACAGTGAAGCTCTTAAACTTTTATGCACATTTAAAATTGTTATAGTTTATATATATTAAGAATTATGTATGTATGTCAGTCTGCACATTAAAGGTCGGCGGGCTTCAGGTTGAGTATGTCTAGTCTAACCCCTAACTTCTTTCCCAATAGGTGTTTCTGTTATTGATTTTCTTAATTTAAGTTAATAATACAGATTTTAATGATAAAAACAGTATCGTTTGGAAGTACCTGAATATTTGCATAAAATTACTTTTTGGGACTGTTGCAAATATTTATTCTTATGGTCCTGTCCCCTCACCTGACAATACCTGCTCACTAATGTTAATCCTATGGGACAGTTATTTTACAATATCTCGTTTGCATTTTAATATTAAAAAAAAAAAAATGTTTTACATTGGATATCTGAGATTGATCTCTACAGCGCCTCCTTTTTACTTTTTCAATTTCCTTTGTAGAAATTTTTAAAAAGATACTTTTGCTTTCGGAACTGGTTTCGAAAGTGAAAGTATCCTTATAAAAAAAAATCCAAAAAGTAAAAAGAAGGTACTGTAGAGATCGATCTCAGGTATCCAATGCAAAAAATGTTTAAAAATATTGAAATGCAAATGAGATATTGTAAAATAACTCTCCCATAGGATTAACATTAGCGAGTAAGTGTTTTCATGTGAGGGGACAGGACCCTTAAGTTTATATTATGTGTCATAAAAGGAAGATGTATTTATTCAAAGCTTTCAGTATTTCAAGCATTTGATAATTGATCATTAAGTTAATTATTTTTTTTCTTTTAATATAATGAAATAATATTGATTTTATTGAATTGAAATGGCTCCCAATCATGGGTGCAAGACCTTCAGTCTTAGGACAGATTTCAATCTTGGGGAGATTTTTGACTGATAGTAAGTTATACTTTATATATTTAATTAATAGCAATTTTACAAGCCAAAACTTTTAATTTCTCTTTTATTGTAAAAGGTCCATTTTTAGCCATAGTGCAAGACAATGGAAATCTTAATCTCTATTGTGTTAGTATTCAGAAAAGTTTTCAGTCTTGGCTTGGATGGACTTCTTGCATCAGTACTCCTAATTTATTAAACAATGCATTAACTATGACTCATTTGTTGTATCAATTATGGCTGGTTTTACAGTTGAACCATCATATTTATTTTATTATGAACATCTTTTACTATTAATAACACTGGGTAGCAAAAAAAAAAAAAAAAAAAAAAAATCCCTTTTTGAAAAACAAATATGTGAACTATATAGATCCGAGATTCTTAAATTTAAATATGGTATGGAAATTGCATCATTCTGTACCATTTTCCTAAGAAACAATTTTACAATAATAAAAGATTGTTATATTAATTTGGAATTCTAGATAACATTGTAAACATGAAAAAGCTGCATTAATTGGTTTAGATAACAAATCATGGCAAGCTGTTTTATTGACATTTGTCTCATACATTGTTATTTTATTTTGCTATCTCCCCCTTTTTATGTTCAGCATTATCCGCTAACATATTTTCATTCTTTTGTCACTGTATTTTAGTTAATATTTTATATACATTTTATTATTTACACAATTTTCACTGATGTTCAGTAAGGCATAGAATACCTAAATTTTAAAAGCAAGCTGTCTGGCCTAAAAAAATAGTATATCATACAGTAATTTCATTGTCACATTTTAATTTAGTAATATAAAATCTATGAGTCAAACCATTTTTTACAGAAGTTTTTGTTACCGACCAGTGTAATTAACATTAAACATTTATTGTTTATCAAACCTAATTTTAAAACAAATTCTCCATCATGCATAAATTCTTACAGTTTCATTTTTCTACAAATGCTAGAAATTTGTGTTCATTTGAATTCTTTAACTCATAACCTGTTTCTTTACTTTTTCTTTTTTTTTTTTTCGCACTATAATACAGAAAGTCAATGGTACAGGACTTTCCTCTGAAATATAATTGTACTATTGCTACTTAGATCTCCCCTGCATTAAAAAGAAAAAGAAAAAAGCTATATCTGCTAAATCTTTGCATAGTCAGTGTTCACTGTTATAATTTTAATTGCAACAACTCTTATTTTGTGAAATGTGTCTTACATTTTTAATAAAATAATTTATAAATCTGTAACATTTACAAGGTGTCTTCTATTATTCCTGCTAAATAACTAATTCTTAAACTTTTAGTTTTAGAGGCATACTTCCAGATGCATATTTAAATCCATTTATTTTTTGTCAAAACTAAATTTAAGTTTTTATATGACCCTTGGGTGTTATATTTAGAAATATATTCTCCATAGCTCAATAAGTTTTTACCATAAAATAATAGTTTTTTTTTCTACTTGTTAGAGCATGGAGAATGTTTTTCTAAGTATAACTTAAATGACTCAAGTTCCATATTAGAATTTAAATTTTGTAATTTTTACAAACTAATTTTGATGTAAATGAAGAACAACATTTGAAACATTTTTGGAATTGGAATGTACCTTTAAAATTAACTGTTTAGGAATTATCTGCTGGACAGCAGTAAGGTGCTACTTCTATATATTAAGGGAAGTCTTCACTCACTTAAAAACACCCGCTCGCTAATGTTAAACCTATGGCCAGGTTGTTTTTGAATTTCTCGTTTAAATTTGAATATTTTTAAACTTTTTTTTTTTGCGTAAGATAGCTGAGGTCAATTCCTAATATGGCTATTTTTTACTTTTTGGATGTCAGTTGCATATTTTTTTAACGTAGTTGAAAAGTATTTATGAATTTGGTTTGTCTGTCTGTCTGTGCTGTAACTCACGTAAATATACTTGGATTACTATTTAATTGATATATGTTATTGTGTTTTACTATGACATGTTTAGTATTGAAAATGAAGTGTGTAGCCTTTACAGTTCATTTACAGGGACACCCAAAAGACTTCTGTTACAGTACTATCTATGAGCGATAATTTCTAGAAGTGCATTTTCAATTGTGGTACGCGTTTTTAAATTTAACTAATGTTATATATATTACTTAGTATGTATAATTTCTATTGATCATATACAGGGTTACACAAAAGAATTCAAGTACATTTCTGCTTATTGGCAGAAATTGCAGAAGTGTAATTTTCAACTGTTATGCGTTTCCTAACTGAACTAAATTTTGGCATACTGTGTAGTATATATACAAATCTATAGATCATATACAGGACTGCATGAAATAATTAGGATATTTTACTGACTATACATGGTAATTGCTGAAATTGGGTTTTCAAATGTGTATTAAGTTTTTCTAATTGTTTACTTAGGCATCTTTCACCTTATATATTTATGAAGTTTTGCTACAGTATTCTGAATGTGTTGGAAAGTATTTCATAATCTATTCTTGATACATGACTTTTCTTTCTTGTTTATATTTGTTATTAATGGCAATTTACTTCTCAGTAACACTTATTAGATTTATATATGAAATATAAAAAAATAAAAATATATATATTAATAAATATTATTAAAGTTGTATGCATGAGTTGGTTAAAAGTTGTAAAACTTTAATCAAAATATGATCAGCATGCAACCTTACGTTGCAAAAAAAATTGAATAAATAATCTAATGGAGAGACAGAGGAACATAGAATTAAATTTAAAGTAGCATTTCATTTTAAAATAATCTGCCTTCTAGTCACCCCCTCAAATTTCTAGTTGCCAATGGATACCTCATGGCCGGGCATTTTACTCCTTGCTTTAGTGGATGGACATGTCTTCTTTTTTATTTTATTTTATTTTTTCTTAAAATTTTTATCAAAAATCATTAGCAGGTTTTATTATTCCTACTATTTTATATTAAGAAGTTGTGTATTTTTCTACTATTCAAAATGATTTACCTTTCTTAGAGTTTTTTATGCTATAGTTGTTTTGAAAAATTTTGTTTTTCTCACTTTCTTTTTAAGCATGTGATGAAGATGATGTTGACTGTTGCATGTATTTGTTGTCTTCTTTTTTTTTTTTTTTTTTTTTAACGTGCATTTCCTTATCACTTCTGTTTTTTAGAGGGGGTATTATCAATTTTCCCACTGGCATGTGTTTCTATTCATTATTTCTCGATAATTTGAAAATTAAATGAGAAACTGTTTGGAATGGAAATTTGACCAAGGAATTTTTTATTTTACTTGTGAATTGTTGTCAATTTTTGTATTTCTGTAACACATGGTATCTCAAAAAATAGGGTACAAACTTTAAGAAGTGATAGAGCACACATTTTCTGTATGGAAAACCAGGCTCACAAACCATTTATTAGGATGTCTCACTCTGAATCAAAGCAGAATTTTTGTTTATGAATTTAACAATAATAAAGATACTGTAATGAGATTTGCAACTGGCATACATTCATTTCTGTGACCATGATCCATGTCCAAACAACAGTGATTTAGATAGTCCATAATTTGGACTATAGCTCAGAGTACATAGGATCTCACTGACCTAATTACAGTACACTTCTTGTGGTGGTATCACTTTTCATGCAAATTAAATTTATTTTTTTGATAAATTATCTTTATTGTTTTAAAGTTATAAATGGATATACTTGTTCAACTTAGAGTGAGACACTGTTTTTATGACTGAATAACTGGATTACAGCCTTGGTTTTCTATATAAAAGAAGTTTGTTGCAATATGTTCTATCACCTCTTAAAGTTTGTACATGACATTTTGTAACACCATATATACTGTGCAAGTGCCCTTTAAAAAGTACAAGATGAAAATATAGTTTTCTTTATTAATTTAGAACTTTTTTTTTTTCAGAATTTCAAATTTAAACCTGGTTGTATGGATTTTATCATTTTTTTATGTATATTTAATGTTAATTTTTCGACTCTTTATTACAGGGGAAAAAAATGCATTTAAGTTTAAAAATTTTATTTTGCTGGATCATATTCTTTTTTGTTTGTACAGTTGTAATCTATGATTCTATGTTAATAATCAAATTCATTAATAATTGTTTGATTATTATTATATGTGTATAGACTTGTTAAGGTTTGATCCATAATTTCATATTGACTTAGTAATAAAAATTCTACTTACCTTTTGAGGGTATGGTGTGTCTTATAATTTTTTTTCAGCTTTTTTCATACTGACTTTAAAATTTTCATTGTAATCAGGAAATTATTAGATCATATAGTATGTCAGATTTTTCTTTCTCTCTCATATTCATTTGAACAGTATTTATTCTTAGGTGTACAATCATCCAAAAAAAAAGGGGGGGAGAGAGAGCACCCCATGTTATTTTATCACCAAATCATCACAGAGAGATGCATGATATACCATTTAACTGGGAATTGTCTACTTTTTGAATATGAATGCAAACTTTAAAATATGGATAATCTACATATTAAAAATTGTACCATCTTTGAATTTTTGAATGGTAATACCCACTTTCAACACCATATTTAAGTTCCTTGTATTAAGGCAGACTGGGAAAAGGTACAGTTTATATACTTGTTCATAAATCTTCATTGAGTTATCAAAGAAAATAAAAGACTGTCCAATTAAATTTATCTATACTTTGAAAATTACAGGATGGCTACTAAATACTGTTACAAATATTGAGTCTTTTTTATTTTACAGATATAAAATAGAAAATGATAAATACACTGCATAAACCATCATAGAATTTTTTTTTTTTTTTTTTTTTTTGGGGGGGGGGGGGGGAAACATTTAACAGTTCTAAGGTTTTCAAGTAGGTCTTCAAAGGTTGTTGAATATATGACATAATTTTAGAATTATAACATTGTTCAGTGCATAATATCTTCTCATCAGAAAATATTATTCTGTCAACTCTTTTGGTATCATGTCACATAAGCAATTTCTTGCATCTTTGTAACCTTTTTATTATTTGTTCAAATCTTGAACTTTTCTTTTGCTATAAGGGCAAAAATCCTGGTCGTAGTTTATAACTTGCATAGCTCTATGACTTACATTCTCTTCTGTAGCCAGTTTATTTACTGAATGTTGTGTGTTTTTTCCTATCTTTTCATGAATTCTTTTGTACTATCTGAGTGTGAACGACAAAACATGGGTAGATCTTTTCAGCTATTAGTATCCTATATAAAATATTTATACTTTTATATAAATACTAGGGGGCCTACCCCCTGCGAGCTATGCTCGCCAACCCCCGCTCAGAGTTCAAGGCCTCTAAAAACATGACAGCGTGCTTTGTTTTAAAAATATTGGTAAATCTGTAATTGGGTTGCCATGCTTTTAACGTTTTAATGGGGCATTTTTTATTATCATGGCCTCATACACAGCTGTTGCGACAACTGACGACTATTTTCGGGATTGATAAGTAAAATCAATTACACCTTGAAAACCAGCTTGTATAAAATGGTTAGGTTTAAATTGTGGCTACCTCTCGGACTTTTATAACAACGATCTGTATTCTATTCTTCCTTTGCGTTTAAAGATGAGAAAAACATCTGCTTGTGAATAACATTAAGAACCACGGTATTGAAAAGTACTATGTTATAGACATTTTCAGTAACAGGTTTTAATTTTCTCTCTATTTTAGTGCACCATCATGCATATTTTCATGTTATTTTAAATATGTAAATTATTTATTTTAATTAATATGTATATACGAATTTTCTAATAATTATTTATCATACAAAATTAATTAAATATTTTGTGCATGCATGCCTGCATTTATTCGGCATCAATTGATGAGATATTTAAACAAATTTGCTATCGCGATAATTTTACACCATGTTATGTCACTTGAATATTGTGCATAAGAAAATCGGGTACTTTTCCAGTATGGGATCCTTTGCTTTTAGGTTTGGCGTAATTCGAGCTACGAAAAGGGATAGATTCGTTAATATACATAGATTTGTTGCCAAAAGTTATGAAAACAAACCCAATGAACTTTTGGTGCTTTTCTATTATAGGGGTCTTGACACTTTTTTAAAAAGCTTGGCGCAATTCGGACATCAGAAAGTGAGATTTGGTGCCAAATGACATAAACAGCCATGGAAACAAATTCGACGATTTTTTTTGTTTATATGCGTATTTTAATTATACGTATATTATTATTTTTTTTTCTATACAAATTACTTCTGATTATATATAGAATAGGATAAATGACATTTTACGCTAAACAAGTTGTATAAATATTGAAAAAATGCTTCTGTATATGAAATGACAAAGTGAATAGGTTGACAGAAAGTATGTTGCCAAATTTCCTTTTCCGCCAATGATCCTGATAGCAAATTTGTTTAAATATCTCATCAATTGATGCCGAATAAATGCAGGCATGCATGCACAAAATATTTAATTTATTTTGTATGATAAATAATTATTAGAAAATTAGTATATACATATACCTTTTAATAATAATTTCCTTTCCCCCCTTTCCCCCTTTCTTTTGCGTTTACATAAATGACGTCATTTGGACGAACTTATTTAAAATATTTTCAGTTTATAAATTAAATTAAATGCTGACAGACGACTGAATCCTGACGATAGAAATGTGATTTTTTTTTTCAAATTTTCCTGAAAACATAATTTAATCACAATCTTGTCTTCATTATCAATTGAAATAAAAGATAAATTCAATTTCAATTTGAAAATGACGAATAAAAAGAAATCAATAATCCCTATCAGGATCCTTTTCAATTTTTTTCCCTTTTTTGTCACAAAAAAACTGAGTAATTAGTTGCCATCATTACAGAAATGTCATTAAAATTAGAAAAAAATTAATATCTCGAAAACTAATTCCAATTTCAAAATTCTATTACCAGTTTTGACATCCGCAGATTTTTATGGACAATTGGTATTAATTTCACCATCAAGCCTTTAATATTTTATTAAAAATAGCCCTGAAACATAATCAGTCGTTTAATCAGTCGTTTCATAAAATCGTTTCATAAATTCGTTTCATAAAATCGTTTCACAAATTCGTTTCATTAGGATTTTATATATATAGGGTAGATTTTATTAAAACCAAGGCAATCTGCAGAAAATCTACAATCAATGAGTTGTTTAACCATCATCCTTTTGGCTTCCATCTTTAAAATAATTTGAAATTTTTGCTTTATACAAAAATTGTCTACATTAATAGAAAATTGCCAATCTCAGAAATAGAGAGAGAAATTGTTTTACCAAATAATTAAAATTAATTCTTATTTTTTGGCGTATAATAGTATTTTCTAGCCATCTTGTAATGATAGGAATGAGTTGTAAACTTAACCACCTTTGTGTTTGAATATTGTGGTTCATTTTATTGAAGAATTAATGTAAGTCATAATTTATATATTTTTTTAAATAATGAATTTATTAATAATTTTTATAATTAAAATATATTTTTGAATCGAAACAATGGCTAGAATATGTTAGGGTGTATTCAATAAAAAAATAATTTTAATCTGATGATTTTTTGAAAATATATAAATTAAAGTTTGTCACATGGATTTAATATTGGAATCCTCAAACTTTGAACTCTTCTATGAAGATTTTTTAAAAAGGTATATAAACTATTTTTCCTTTCTTCCTTGATTTAAAGAACTCAAATATGGGATCAAAAATGTCTGTTACTACTTCAAATATGAAAGTTGGTACAATTTTTAATAGGTCAATGACCTCTATTTAAAAATTGTGTTTAGAAAGTAGACAGAATTCTCAGTCATACGGTACCTCTCGCATCACCCTGTGACAGGTTGGAGATAAAATAGCAATGGATTTTTTTTTTTTTTTTTTGGATGACTACTTTTTCCTTTACATGACAACATTTACCCTGTGATTTCATTCACGTAACATTAAAAAAATAATAAATGCATTAAATAAGCAAAACGTTTCACTCCTGATAATTAAAAACATATATAATTAATCAAATCTTTACAGCGTTTTATGGGAGACAATACAGTATTTGCTATTGGGGTTTTGACATTACTCGGTCGTAAAAAAGTGAAAATTTGTGTCAAATAAATAAAAACAATCGTGAAAATGCAACTGTAACCAATGAAAAGGCTAAGTAAAATCTTGGAAAAAGACTAATCAGGTAAAAACAAATATCATTTTTACACAATAAACCATTTTACTTTTAACGCTTTTGTGAAATGTTTTAACAGCCCTCCTTCAAAAATAATTATTTGAAAATATCGTGCTTTTTCTTTAAATTCAATTATTGTGAACATCTGCAGTAACTGTCCACCTAAATGAAAGGAGCTTAAATCTGCCTCATTGATTAAATCTAAAGTTTTTTTTTTAAATGTACGATGTAATGATTTCTAAATGACAATATGTTGAAACATAATTTTAGTTCTCTAGAATAAATTCATTCATGAAGCTTGAATATGTGAAAATATTTTTCTGAAAATTTACTTTAATCAAGATTTTCTCCCAAAATCTATTCAAAGTGAAAATAAATTCTTTTTTCAGTTTTAATGAGAAAATGGCATTAAAAAAAATGTTAATCCATTTTATTTTATTTCCCCTTTTTTATCCACAAAAATAGAGTAATTTAGGTGCTGTTATCAGAGAAACTTCATTTAAATTTATACTAAAAAAATATCTCAGAAACCAATTCAATTTTTTAGATTCTGAGAGTTTATATGACATTCTTGGATCCGTGACAACTGTTGTTAAGTAATTAGCACTGTGTTTGATATTCTAGGATAAGTAATTGCAAAATACAAACAGACATTCAGATTTTAATATAATAGATTCATGTTCCTTTTTCTTTTCCTGATAATTATGATGTGATTTTTAGAATAATCAGTATAGACCAAAAAAAAAAAAATTTTTCATTTTAAATAAGATGTCAAATTCAACTACTTTCTATACTTACTGATCCTTGTGTTATTAATGTACGAAATTGATTCATGCTTCTTCATTATTAAAATATATTTGAAAATGACTGTTTTATATCAAATATGATGTCAATTTTTTCCCAGCGAAATCTCTTTTTAAAAATATTATTGAATTCTTGTTAATTTTCTTTTCCTGGTAACCATGGCATGAATTTTGACAGAAAACTCTCATCTGTATGTAACTGATATTCAAGTTTATTAATCAATATTGATAAAAAAAATTCAGTTTTTTATTTTATATATGACGTCATTATCAATCTACTTTCATTATTTACTGATATTCATGCTCCTTGTATTATTACAAATATTTGAAAATGTGTGTTTTATTTCAAATATGGCATCATATTTTTCCAAGTGAAATAATTTCTTAATATATGATTCTTGTTCATCCCCCCCCCCCCCAAATTATGACTTAATTTTCAACAGAAAGCCTCTTCTCAACATACTGATATTCATACTTCATGTATTCTTCTTCAAATATTCCATTTTTTTATTTCAAATATCATGTCATATTCATCCTCTTTGGAATTCTTTTTAAATTCCCACTATTAGCTCACACTCTCTCTCTATATATATCTTGTTCAAATTTTCAATCGTTAATCAAATATTTTCTATTCATCCACTCAAGTTCAAATAAATTTTTTAAAACTTATAGTGGATGACACTTGATGTTAATACAGTTTTTTCAAATATTAATTCATTAATTAAATTTAATTAATTAATTTTAGTTTGATATGGGAGAAAAAAAATTCTTCCATTGTTTTCATAAATGAAATGAAAGGTTTTCCTCAAATTAGTGATGCCACAGAAATAAAATACTGCAACGATGATTATAAAATAATGTTCAATAAAGATAACATGGGACATTAATGCCGCACGGGTTTATTTTATATATTTATGAATAAAAAGTAGGAATTGACTTTAAAATTTTTTTTTATATTACTTGTTAATTTCCAGTTTTCATGTGGAAATCGTTCAATTGGAAATGAATCATTGTGGATAAATTATTATTCCAGGTTTTCATTTTTTGTCAACAAGAAAGAAACATGGTTACATTTTATGGGGGAAATGTTTATTGATTCTTTATGAAAATAATGGAATTTTGAATTAAGAAAAATATTTGAATAAAATAAATAAAACATGGTCTATGTTCATTTCTGGTTTATAAGCCATCTATATGCAAAGGTACCGAAAGTTTAAATCATCCATTTTTGACGTTTACTTCAGCCAAACATTTACACACACTTTCACATTTTTATAATATTATTAAGATAGGATGATAAATCGCCAAACATTCTTTCAATCACCATTATCATATATTCTAATACGAGCAAATCTTGTGTGTGGTTATCTATCTATCTATCTATATATATATATATGCAAATTTTATCTTAAAAACGGCTCTAACGATTTTGACGAAATTTCGTATCCTACCGTTTTGGGGCACCAGACAACCATTGGGCTAGGTCCCATGTTCAATAAAATTCGATTAGTGGGTCATTTTGGGTCATGGTCTAGCTAATTGTATCTAAAAAACAGTTCAAACGATTTTGACAAAATTTTGTATCCGACCATTTTTGGGCACGAGAAGACTATTGGGCTGGGTCACATGTTCGAGAACTTTCGATTAGTGGGTCAATGCGGGTCAAATTAATTTTATCTAAAAAACGGCTCTAACAATTTTGATTAAATTTTGTGTCCTACGAGTTTCGAGCACGATAAAATCATTGGGCTAGGTCACATGTCCGAGAAAATTCGATTAGTGGGTCATTTCTGGGTCATTGTGGGTCAAGATCTAAAAAGCGGCTCAATTTACACTAAATTTTGCATCCAATGGTTTTCGGGCATGAGAAGACTGTTGGGCTAGGTCACATGTTCAAGAAAATTCAATTAGTGGGTCATTTTGGGTCATGGTCAAGCTAATTGTATCTAAAAAACGGTTCAAACGATTTTGACGAAATTTTGTATCCGACTATTTTCGGGCACGAGAAGACTATTGGGCTGGGTCACATGTTCGAGAACTTTCGATTAGTGGGTCATTTTTGGGTCAAAGCGGGTCAAATTAATTTTATCTAAAAAACGGCTCTAACTATTTTGATTAAATTTTGTATCCGACGAGTTTCGGGCACGCGAAAATCATTGGGCTAAGTCACATGTTCGAGAAAATTCAATTAGTGGGTCAGTTTGGTCATGGGTCATGATATTTGAACTCAAATTTAATTTTGAACGAGCATAGCTCGGTCTTCCCTGCTCGTCAACTTGATTTACCAAAACAATCTATGGGTTTACTTTTAAAAGCCATCAAAATACGGTGTCAAAAATTTTATCAGACAATTAAAATTACTAATTTAATTTGTGTTTTTAATCAAATGATGTTTTTTTAATAGTGGATGTTCTTAATTTCTAAATGACGTGAAAATGTAATAAAATCTGAGATGAACATAATTTGCAGTGCTTCTGAAGATATTTTCTTTGCATAAATATAAGATCTTTAAATAATGGTTTACAAACTTAATTCCTTAAGTTTGGCAAAGTTTTTATCAAGCAAAAAAAAAGAGCATTTTTTTTTCATATTTATAATTTACATTCTGTCATAATAACTTCTTTAACTAATCAAATTGAAGCACTCTTTTATAAAATAAGCATAACCACCACAAAAAAATTCTGCAGGTAAATGAAATAATAGTATTCCTTTATTTTCTAATGCTACTTTTACAAATGAATATACAACAGATAGGAACAAATGGAAAATTAAAAAATGATGATATCTCCTCAACAGTTATTTTGAAGTAATAGCAGAGAAAAACTGATTTATATTAAAATATTAAGTACAGCAAGAGCTTCTTCATTAGAGTTCAAAGAATGTTTCCTACTTTTGTATTTCTGCACATAAAGAAAAGTCTTTGGACGCTAAATAAAGAAATCAGTTGCTGATTAAAAAGGCAACAAAGCTTTTTCAGTACTACTTGATTATCCCGTTGACCAATTTTGCCAAATTATACAAATGAAAGAATGTTGCCATTCTAAAATTTTAACTTGGGGAAATTAATGAATTTAAAATTTTAAAAAAGTCACTAAAGTATAGGATTACTTTAATGCCATAGCGATTCACTTATGACATAGCGACATACAAAATATAAAATCAGATTTATTCAGATGTTTTCGGACAAAAGTACACTAAGAATAGTAAACATATTTAAATGTGGAATTATTATTAAATTAAACCTTAAACAAACAGATATTTTTAAGATATTGCATTTGTGAATAAAATCAAATAAATAAATAAACTATTTGATTAAATAAAGAGCATTAAGTTCCTTATAATTTTCCGATATCATTGATATTTGTTATTAGATTATTACATTTAAAATACTTATATTTTATTCACAAATCCAATATCTTAAAAATATCTGTTTGTTTATGATTTAACTAATCTATTATATTTTTTTTCTTTTAATATCACGAGGTAATCGTTTATTGACATAATTTTTATTTTAAATAACAAAAGAACAAATAAATTAGTAAAACATTAATAAAAATACAAATAAAATGTCGAATTAAAAATCATTTGACGTACCGAACATGTGTAACGTGTTTAATGTCAAGTGAATGTGATATTTACGATCATATATTATTGCCATTTAATCTTATAGTTTGGCGATAGTTTTTTGGTCGACGAGATAATCAAGTAGTACACTTTTTCTAAAAGCAATTCAAAGCTCTGAATGCCAATAATGCCCCGTGAGTGTTGATAATACTCATGTTAAATATTTAAAGAAGTTTAACTGGATTGCAGATAAAACTGTTATTAATATATTTGATATGATTTGCGGAAATACTTTACTGTTACTCGTCAATCACGAAATTTCATGTTAACTTATAGAAAAATTTAAGCAAGGGTTTACTCATTACCTAATATGTAATTATCAAAACATGATTTTCATCGTCAAAAAGTAGTTGTCCGATGCCAATGTAGTGCGTTTTTAAAAATTGTTTTCTTAAATTATAAATAAATAATTTTAATAAGGTTATAAATTTCGAAAAAATTGTTCAAGGGAAAATTTCAAAGTTTATTGCGTGTTTAAAAATATTTAAAATGTAAAAAAATATTTTTTACACGTCCACTATGTCGGCACCATTGATTTGAAAATGACTACTTCCAGTTATGAATATTATCCCATGGGAGACATCTATTTGCTACAGAATGCAGTCCTTCTACAGCTTATTCTGGCACTTCATGTTCAAATTTTAAGTTGTGGTAGTGCTATAGTGTTGAAGGGTGTCCCGATTTTCAGGGACTTCAAGACCTGTCTCACGTAAACACTGCGCGAGACACCAAAAGTACCGATTTTTCATGCTGCACACAAATTATTTTACATTTCTTTTAGTATAATGCTATATATTAGTCTGCATAGAGTGGAACTTGATACAGTAAAACATGTGAAGACTAAATCTATCTATATCGGAAAATGTGCAGTCTCTTACAAAGCAATACCTTACAAATCTACCTGCCTCGACTGAAACATGTCTAAAACAGAATTTTTTTGTGGTTTTTAGATATTCTTTTTTTTAAAGTTTTTCTGTACTTCGTTTAGCAAACCATGTGTAAACTGAACCTGTTTATAACGGCATTCTGTTTTAAAAGTTAAAATTTCATCTATGATAGAAATACTAAACAATTATACTTGCTAAATTGGAATTTTTTTTCAGCTCCTAACGATTCCGCTTTCACAGGTTTTACTGTATTAGATTGTTTATTCAGTATAATAAAACTTGCTAAGACGGAATCACAAAGAACAGGAGCAAAATTCCTTGTTAAACAGCCTTTCGTTTTAGCAGGTATAATTATATAGTATTCCTACTGTAGGAACAATGAACTTTGTATGTTTAAGACAGGATTCTGTTACAGACAGGTTCCGTTTTCATAGAGTTAGTTGCATTTTTATGTCCCGATTTAGCCTTTTTTTTCCCCTTTGGTCTTTCTGTCCTGCTTTTTTGTGTCATTGAACCTGGCAGCACTAGGTAAAGCACAGTGCAACCAACAGTTTTCATTTAGGAAATGTATTCCATTTATTCAGTCAAAGTACAGGGTGTCAACATAACTGTTATTCGTATCTTTAATAAAATAAAGCTATTTAATGCAATTTTCACCAGATTTACCTTGGTTTGTGTGAAAAGCAACGACATTGCCAAAAATACTGGAAATGTACAGATTTTTTTATCTGTGTGGTCCTGTGTAATGTCAATTACATTTTGAAATATGGAGAGTCTAGTTCAGCATTGTTTCGATGTGGATGGTGGACACTTTTATTACTTTTTGTGATGGCAGTGCATTTCACACAAAGCAATTAAGTCAGTTGAAAATATCGTTTAAATATCTATACTGTTATGAGCAAGGGTCAGAGTTCAGATCGGATTGAGACAACTTGTATTTTAACAATCCAGTGAATTGTGTCTGCCAGATTTGTCCAGGACATCTCAGTTGGCAGAGCATTGGTAGCTTAGGCCGAAGCTAAATATAGATTCTTTAACTGCGCGCAGAGGGATAATGAAGGCATAGATGATTTTGTGACAAATCTTAAAATTTTGGCTAAGGATTGTGATTTTGAGGATCTGGAGGATTCTTTAAATAGAGATTTGCTTATAATAGGTATTAAAAATGAGAATATTAAAGAAAAATTGTTAATTGAGAATGATTTAAGCTTGGATAAAGCTTAAATAAAAGGAAATTAAAGTATTTGCTATAGTAAAGCAGAAAAACATATAAAAATCATGAATGAGGGATTGGCATCTGGGGTTGACCAGGTTCATACAAAACAAAAGTATCTTCCAAGGAAGAATAAACTAAATGCTGATAAATCTAAAAAGTATAATAGTTTTCAAGGAGTTAAAAGACCTTGTCAGAAATGTAGTATCTTGCATGCTTATGTAAAATGTCCAGCATTTGGGAAAAAGTGTAACAAATGTAGTGTTTTAAATAATTTTGCAAGTGTGTGTAAAAGCAGAAAAGTTAATAATATTGAAAGTACTAGTGTTGGGATTTTATCTGATGATTATTGGAATCTGTTGTTTGCAATGTGAATTCTGTCTGGTCAGAAACTCTTGAAATAAACAACAACAGGGTCTCTTTTAAAATTGATACAGGTGCTCAAGCAAATATACTTCCTGTTGAGAAATTTATTGCTGTAAGGGGGAATGTTAAATTGCAGAAAACAAATAGGGTATTGAAATCTTATACTGGTCATAACACTAGAAAGTAATTGGAACCTGTACTTTACCATGTGTGTTTAGTAATATAACATACATGTTGAACTTTTTTGTGATAGATAATAACTTTCCACTACTGGGTTTAGAATTTTCGGAAAAAGTCAAATTTATAGATAGAGAAATGAAATACTTGGTTAATGTTAATGTAATTAAGACTACAGATGACATTGTTAAACAGTATAATGATGTTTTTACTGGTAATTTGGGTAAACTACCTACAATATATGACATAAAGCTAAGAGAAGGAGCAGTGCCAAGCATAGCAGCTCCCAGGATTATCCCTCTTGCTATTAGAGATAAGGCTAAATATCAAATTATTAAAATGGTTCAATTAGGAATATTGAGGCCGGTTACGGAAACAACAGATTGGGTACATTCAATTGTCATTGTTAAAAAGCTTAATAATGATATCAGAATTTGTATGCATCCTAGAGCTTTAAATAAGTGTATTATGCGTTAGCATCATCCTATCCCAAATCAAAATGTTTTACTTTATCAGATAGAAGGTACAAAGTATTTCACAGTTCTATATGCATCATCGGCTTTCCTCCAGATACCTCTGTCAGAAGAAAGTCAAAAATTTTGTACTATAGCAATACCCTTTGGAAGATACAAGTTTTGTCGTTTGCCGTATGAACTTGTAAGCTCCCCAGAGGTATACCAAAAAAGTCCTTCCGGCCTGTACCGGGAGGAAAAGGTAGCTTTCCTATATCTTCGTTTTAAAATTTTATCTAATGTTACTCGAAACAGCAATCTAAAATGCAAAGAACCCATTACATAAGATTCATTAATACGGAATTTAAATAAGAAATTTGCCAAATTAGTCAACTATAGTCAAGTTGGCTTCATTAATGGACCTTTTTTTGGTCAACAAATTTGGCGATAATTTGGCACTAACGGATATGACTATACAGGGTGATTCATAAAAGATGGGCAGAACTTTAAGGGGTTATAGTACACTTAAAGACAAATAATATTAAATAGGAGACTAAGGGTCCCAGACGTATTCCCAAGGAGATAGGGGGCATTAAAGTTTAGGGTCCGAAATTTCAAATGATTATAAAACATGGAAAAATTGGTCGATTCGTTTGCGGTTTTTGCAAAAAATTTTCTTTATGCCAGTATTTTCTTGAAATAAAATTTTAAAGTTCAATTTCAAAAAATGCCGATAGGGGGCGCTTTAGACTTTGGAGTAACAAACAACTATTTTTTAACGTTATTTTTTGTATTTCTTTAAATGATTTCGAAAGCTTAGACTTAAACTTAAATTTTGATCTAAAAATCTGAGTCCTAACGAGTAGTTAAGTAGCGTAAACTGAAATTTGAAATTTGAAACCCTTCTCCCCCCAGAACAAAAATCAGTTATTCCCGATCTTTGTGTCGTAGATTAGGCTCTAACTACTGCCGCGTTTTGCTAAAATTATTCTTTATGTCAGTATTTTCTTGAAAATAAATTTTAAAGAAAAATTTCAAAAAATTCCGATAGAGGGCGCTTTAGACTTTGGAGTAACGAACAACTATTTTATACCGTTATTTTTTGTGTCTCATTAAATGCTTTCTAAAGCTTAGACTTAAACTTAAATTTTCAGCTCAAAATCTGAATCGCTGAGCGTGGTTCAGTAGCGAGGGGAGGGGGTTCAAATTTCAACTTCTGAACATAGTTCAGTTTGCACTACTTAACCATGCCCAACGATTCTGTGCTGTGATACGAGGCAAAAATACAACTTTCGTCAAGGACTGCATAGTCGGAATTCACTCATAAAGGCACTGGCACAGTTGGAAACGTCGCTCATGCAAACGTTAAAGCTCCATTCCTGACGCTAGTCACCGGGTGAAGAAGGAAACAGAAAGTATGCAAATGTCAAATGGGGAAGAAGAAGAACACGTATGCAAAATTTCGACACGATTCAGGCATAAAAACCACTGAACGGTGAGTCAAGTGTAAGTCGCTGTAGTAATGAATCGGAAGATGGCGCCCTTCACGAATAAGGAAAAGGCTGAGATGCATTTAATTTACGGAGCGGCAGATGGAAATGGTGCAGAGGCACAACGAATGTACGGAGAGCGATTTCCTAACAGGCGGTTGCCTAACCGCAAAACTTTCGAGCGCTTGCACAGACAGTTGTGTGAGACGGGATCATTTCTCGCTTCCCGGTCGAATGCAGGTCGTGCAAAAAAGGACGAATCAGTAGTTGTTGCAGAAGCCATTCTGGATGTAGTAGCGGCGCAGCCAAGTACAAGTACACGAACAGTGGCTAGCCAGGTGGATACCTCACAGTCCACGACTTGGAGGGTACTGAAGGATGAACATTTGCTCCCGTTTCATGTGCAACGAGTCCAGAAACTGTCTCCAGGGGATTATCCAAATCGTATTGAATTCGCCCGCTGGTTTCTGCAGCAGAACGCGCTAAATCCACATTTTGGACGAACTGTGCTTTTCACCGATGAATGTACCTTCACACGTGAAGGTACATTTAACACACACAATGCACATGTATGGGCGGATGTCAATCCACATGCTACGTATCCACATGCTCATCAGAGACGCTTTTCCATCAATGTTTGGGCAGGAATCCTCGGAGACCACCTAATCGGACCGTACCTTCTTCCTGAACGCCTCAACGGTAAAACATACCTCACATTTCTGCAACATGTGCTGCCAGACCTGTTAAACGTTGTTCCTCCACGCATCCGGCGGGTCATGTGGTTCCAGCACGATGGAGCGCCAGCCCATTACGTACGAGACGTCCGCAACTATCTGGACATCACATTTCCGAACAGATGGATTGGTCGAGGTGGTCCTGTTGCTTGGCCTGCTCGCTCGCCAGATCTTTCACCCCTCGATTTCTTTTTTTGGGGACGATTGAAGGCTCTTATGTATGAGACACCCATTGAATCCCCCGAGGAACTGGTCGCCAGACTTTCCGCCGCTGTAGGGGAAGTGCTCGAAAAGCCTGATGTTTTCGCGAATGTTCGCCGTTCCATTCGTCGCCGTTGTTCTGCGTGCATAACCTCTGGTGGTCACAATTTTGAACATTTATTGTGATTACATGTTAATAAATATGCTTTGGTAACATAATCCTAATTTGTGTCTTTTTACCTCGTATCACAGCACACAATGTGTGGACATGGTAAACTGAACTGTGCTCAGGAGTAGAAATTTCAAACCCCTCTCCCCAGAAACTTAACCACGTCTAACGATTCAGATTTTGGGCTGAAAATTTAAGTCTAAGCTTTAGAAAGCATTTAATGAGACACAAAAAATAACGGTATAAAATAGTTGTTCGTTACTCCAAAGTCTAAAGCGCCCTCTATCGGAATTTTTTGAAAATTTTCTTTAAAATTTATTTTCAAGAAAATACTGACATAAAGAATAATTTTAGCAAAACGCGGCAGTAGTTAGAGCCTAATCTACGACACAAAGATCGGGAATAACTGATTTTTGTTCTGGGGGGAGAAGGGTTTCAAATTTCAAATTTCAGTTTACGCTACTTAACTACTCGTTAGGACTCAGATTTTTAGATCAAAATTTAAGTTTAAGTCTAAGCTTTCGAAATCATTTAAAGAAATACAAAAAATAACGTTAAAAAATAGTTGTTTGTTACTCCAAAGTCTAAAGCGCCCCCTATCGGCATTTTTTGAAATTGAACTTTAAAATTTTATTTCAAGAAAATACTGGCATAAAGAAAATTTTTTGCAAAAACCGCAAACGAATCGACCAATTTTTCCATGTTTTATAATCATTTGAAATTTCGGACCCTAAACTTTAATGCCCCCTATCTCCTTGGGAATACGTCTGGGACCCTTAGTCTCCTATTTAATATTATTTGTCTTTAAGTGTACTATAACCCCTTAAAGTTCTGCCCATCTTTTATGAATCACCCTGTATAGTCTTATGCGTATGATTGTGAAAATGATTACAACAATGAAAAATAATAATTTGCGAGAAATCGCGTTCACTAAAATTCATAAATTAATCGTTGGATTTTTGTAAAGTGCTATCTCATTTCAAAATGTCTGCCACTCTAGAATTTCAAACTGCTGTATCTCAGCCATTTTTTAAGATAGAGGTAAAACAAAAAATGCTCCTGAATCCTTGTATCACGGCCTAACACTTAAGCAAAAAATAAATTAGAAATTTTAGCTTTTTTGTATATGTATTTTGGTTTTAAATCTTTAAGTGGCCGCCATTTTGTTTCAAAATGGCGGACCAAGCTGGCCAACGAACTCGGACGAGACATTGGTGAGCTTAATACACACTATTAGTTTCATCCAAAAATATTTATAAACACGAGTGTTATCGTATGACATAGATCAGATATCATCCCTATATATTATTTCTCCTATCAACATCCCTTTTTCTAAGAAAATATGAAACGCAGAACAACGAATGAGATACCATATGAAAGGATTTTGAACCGGCTTCTGACATAGCCCCCTTAACAATTCGTTAAAGCATGTTTTTGATTAAAATTTGCTGAAAATTAAAAATTAAATCGGCATTGTTTTCATTAAAAAAAATGAAAGGTTTTCCTGAAATTATTGTTGCCAAAAAAATAAAATACCACATTATATGATGCTCAGCAATTATTATAAAAAACACCGCACGGGTTTATTTTATACTTATGATTAAAAAGCGAAACTGAAATTGAAATGTTTAGATTTATATTTCCAAGTCCCATGTTTTTCCCGAAGCGGATGAGGTCATCCTCTAATGCAGTCAAAATACGATTGTTAATTTTTTTTTTCTTGCGCGTGCCTTTAGCAATCTTGGATCAGTTTTTAGTCTTTGATGGAATAAATTAGATGATATTCTGGCTTGACTAACAAATAAATGTTGTTTGCAGATAATTTTATCCTTGCTTTTTCTTTAGAAGTTTAAACCTGTATCTAATAACTATTACATATTGATAAAAAATTATACTTCTCTATTATCCCGTCGACCACTTTTCATAACAAAAAACTATCGCCAAATAAACGGGAGAACGTTGCCATTGGAATATCAAAAAATAAATAAATAAATAAAAGAATATAAGAATTTAAGGACACAATTGTTATTTTAATTAATAAAATAACTACTTTATCAGTAAAACATAATGAAAAATACACGCAAATGTCGAATGTAAAACCACTAGATGACGTAACAAATACGCATAATGATTCTGACATCAAGTAAATGGGACTGCATTTTTGGCGTTCAATCTTATAGTTTGGCGGTAGTTTTTTGTTATGAAAAGTGGTCGACGGGATAATAGATAAGTACCTAAAAAATATTAGATTTCAGTGCGAAATCCTCGCACGGGCCCTCTGGTTATATATTATTTCTCCTGTCAACATCCCTTTTTCTCAGAAAATCCGAAACGCAGAACAACGAAAGAGATACCATATGAAAGGATTTTGAACAGGCTTCTGACATAGCACACTTAAAATTTCGTTAAAACATGTTTTTGATTAAAAATTGCTGTTAATTAAAAATTAATTCGGCATTGCTTTCATAAATGAAATGAAAGGTTTTCTGAAATTTGTGTTGCCACAAATATAAAATACCGCATTATATCATGTTCAACAGTATAATTATAAAAATAAATAAACAGTAGAAAAAAGATAAAGTATGATTTCTCTGAACGAGTTAATTTAAATATTTATTGTTAAAAAGCAAAATTAAAATAAAATAAAAGATATGCTTTATTATATTACCCGGCTTTGCACGGGTAGACAATGTAATTTTTTTAGTACATTTGTTTTCCTGAATTTCGCGCACCTACATTAAACAGCTGCTGAGATATGGCGAAATGTTCTAAAATTTTCGAAACCAACCCCTTTAAAACACTTCGGGGGGAATTTCTAAAATCAGTGAAATGCGTATTTATCCATTTTTAGTAGATATGTTTTCCTGAATTTCACGTTCCTACCTAAATCCGCTGCTGAGATATGGCGAAATGACCCGAAACTTTTGAATACCCCTTTAGCCACCTTCTGGGGGGAGTTTCCAAAATCGCCGAAATACGTGTTTAACCAATTTTTTAGTAGATTTGTTTTAATTAATTTCGCCCTTCTACATAAAAGCTGAGATATGGCAAGATGACCTAAAAAATTCGACGCCCCCCCCCCCCATTTAACCCACTTCTGGGGGCAATTTCCAAAATTGCTGAAATATGTGTTTTATTCATTTTTTAGTAGATTTGTTTTCCTGATTTTCGTGCTCCTATCTAAAACTGCTGCAGAGATATGGCGAAATGACCTAAAATATTCGACCACCCCCTTTAACCACCTTCAGGGGGGAATTTCTAAAATCGTTGAAATACGTGTTTAATCATTTTTTTAGTAGATTTGATTTTCTGATTTTCGCGCTCCTACCTATAACTGCTGTTGAGATATGACGAAATGACATAAAACATTCGACCACCACCCTTTAGCCCCCTCCGGGAGGGGAAATTCTAAAATCCCCGAAATACATGTTTAATCATGTTTTTAGTAGATTTGTTTTCCTGATTTTTGTGCTCTTAACTAAAATTGCTGCTGAGATATGGCAAAATGACCTAAAACATTCGACCCCCTCCGGGAGGGGAATTTCTAAAATTCCTGAAATAATGTTTAATCATTTCTTTAGTAGATTTGTTTTCCTGATTTTCGCATTTCTACCTGTAACTGCTGCTGAGATATGGCGAAATGACCTAAAACATTCGACCACCCCCCTCTTTAACCCCTCGGGTGGCGAATTTCTAAAATCGTTGAAATAAATGTTTAATCATTTTTTAGTAGATTTATTTTCCTGATTTTCGCGCACCTACATAAAACAGCTGCTGAGATATGGCGAAATGTCCTAAAATTTTCGAAACCACCCCTTTTAAAACCCTTCGGGGGGGGGGGGGATTTCTAAAATCACTGAAATGCGTGTTTATCCATTTTTTAGTAGATGTGTTTTCCTGAATTTCACGTTCCTACCTAAATCCGCTGCTGAGATATGGCGAAATGACCCGAAACTTTTGAATACCCCTTTAGCCACCTTCTGGGGAGAGTTTCCAATATCGCCGAAATACGTGTTTAACCAATTTTTTAGTAGATTTGTTTTCCTTAGTTTCGTGCTCCTACATAAAACTGCTGCTGAGATATGGCAAAATGACCTAAAACATTCGATCACCCCCCTTTAACCGCCTTCTGGGGGGAATTTCTAAAATCGCTGAAATAGGTGTTTAATCATTTTTTAGTAGATTTGTTTTCCTGATTTTCGCGTTCCTACCTACAACTGCTGCTGAGATATGGCGAAATGACGTAAAACATTCGACCACCACCCTTTAACCCCCTCCGGGAGGGGAAATTCTAAAATCCCCGAAATACGTGTTTAATCATGTTTTTAGTCGATTTGTTTTCCTGATTTTTGTGCTGTTAACTAAAATTGCAACTGAGATATGGCGAAATGACCTAAAACATTCGACCACCCCCCTTTAAGCCCCTTCTGTGGGGAATTTCTAAAATCGCTGAAATAGGTGTTTAATCATTTTTTAGCAGATTTGTTTTCTGGAATTTCAAGCTCCTACCTATAACTGCTGCTGAGATATGGCAAAATGACCTAAAACATTCGACCAGCCCCCTTTAACCGCCTTCTGGGGGGAATTTCTAAAATCGCTGAAATAGGTGTTTAATCATTTTTTAGTAGATTTGTTTTCCTGATTTTCGCGTTCCTACTACAACTGCTGCTGAGATATGGCGAAATGACCTAAAACATTCGAACCCCCCTTTAACCCCCTTCGGGGGGGGGGGGGGGAATTTTCAAAAATCCCTTCTTATTGCTTGCCTAGGCTATAACAGCAATCTACAGTCCAAATTGCGTGACCCTGACTTTAGTAGTTTCGGCTGGGCGTTGATGAGTCACTCAGTCAGTCACTCAGTCACCGTTTCCTCTTTATATAATAGTATAGATTATATTAGAAATGCATTCAATTTATTTCATGTTTTTCAAGAATAAGCGGATGACGTCATTTTTTAATACAGTTAAAATACGATTGTTAATTTTTTTTTTCTCGCGCGTTCTTTAAAAAAAAAATATCGAGCCTTTAATAGGATTTTTATAATTTTTATCTATTGTTATATTTATCATGTTTGTGTATATGCGTACTGTAGCGGAGTAATAGTACATTAACTTATTTAATGATTATCTTGGCAAAGTAATGATAATTACATTAGCGAGAGAAGAAAGTTTGCCAACATATTATTTGGCAACCTATTCACAAAGATTATTTTATCATAAAACACACACAATGATCAATATATTATAAAACATACAATGTTTAATTTAATATAAAACACACGCAATTTGCTTTACCGGGTTGCCATACGAAGCAAAATCTCGCCAAAATCGTCGGGTTGCCTAGACATAAAATCGCCCTTTTGGTGCCAAAAAGATACTCCGGTGCATCTGCGACATCTGTACGTTATTGAAATGTACAAGCAGAAGTAAATTGTATGTAAATAATATTGGTACAGATGCCGCAGACGCACCAGGATATCTTTTTGGCGCTAAAAGAACGATTTTATGCCTAAGCAATACGACGATTTTGACGAGATTTTGCTTCATATGGCAACCCGGTAGAGAAGATTGCGTGTGTTTTATATTAAATTAAATATTGTATGTTTTATAATAAATTGATCATTGCGTGTGTTTTATGATAAAATAATCATTCAGTGTGTTTTATGATAATAATTAAAAAAATGGGTACTTACGTATTATACGGGAAGCTCAAATACAATTGCACCAATTAACTAATTATAGTAACCCTTATTTTTCGATAAGTTTGTATTTTATTTATGGTACTTTTCGGTTAGCCGGGTGCCAATGAAATATCTACTATATATATAAAACACAAACGGAAATTTCGTTCCGTTCCTTTATAACTCGAGTTCTGCCGAATGGATTTTGATGTAACTTACACTGTTCGAGAGATAATTTTTCAGGGAAGGTTTTAGTATATAACACAACGTTCTACGTATATTAGTTATAGAATTATGTTAGAAAGTTCTGTTATTTTGGCCGAAAAGGTTACCATTGCTAATTTTTTGGCGACCATTATTGTTGCAGAAAGAAATGAAAAGGCTATAGATCTCGAAAAATAAAAGAAAAACTGTTGCTAATTTTATTTTTAAAAAAGAAAGAAAAAAAGAGTTTTGATGAGAGAATATTATAAAACGAAAATATTTAATTTAAACATGATTGGGAATGTTGATAATGCTTAAAAAATTATTCAAGGGGCAAGATTGCTATTGAAACAATATTTGGCGTTTTATCTTTTGTTTTTGGCGATTTTGATTTTACTTTTGACCCCAAACAATTTGATTTTAAGCCAAAAGGTGTTTTTTTTTTTTTTTTTTTTTTTTTTTTTTTGTTGCAGAAAGAATTGAAATGGCTATACATCTGGAAAAATAAAAGAAAAAACTGTTACTTATTTTATTTAAAAAAAGAAAAACAGTTTTGAGGAGACATTTTAAGCCAAAAGGTGTTTTTTTTTTTTGTTGTTGTTGCAGAAAGAATTGAAATGGCTATACATCTGGAAAAATAAAAGAAAAAACTGTTACTTATTTTATTTAAAAAAAGAAAAACAGTTTTGAGGAGACATTTTAAGCCAAAAGGTGTTTTTTCAAGTGTACGACAGCATTTTTGCCGTAATTTTTTTTTTTGGTACTTTTCGGTTAGCCGGGTGCCAGTGTATATATATATACATGTATATACACACACACACATATATATACACATATATCTACACAAATACATGTATATACCTACATATATATATATATATACACTTATATGTATGAATATATACATTACATCACTGGCACCCGGCTAACCGAAATTTCGTTCCAGCTGCTTATAACTCGAGTTCTGCTGAATGGATTTTCGTAAAACTTAAACTGTAAGATAATTTTTCAGGGAAGTTTTTATTGTATAACAAATCGTTCTACGTAGCTTAGTTATAGAATTATTCTGGGAAGTTCTATAATCAGATCAGTCCGATTATGAAATATTAGCCTTTTTAAAAGATTTTGCCGAATGGATTTCGATGGAACCTACATTGTTAGATAATTTTCTAGGGAAAGTTTTATTATATAACGTATCATTCTACGTGTCTTAGTTCTAGAATTATAGAGGGAAATTCGAAAATCGGGTGACCATTTTTTAACACTTTCCAACCTAGTTGAAAAGTGTTTATGACTTCGGTTTGTCTGCCGTCTGTCCGTGCTCTAACTCCCGTAAATATGCTCGGATCGCTCTGCAATTTTTATATGTTATTGTCGTTATCTATAGCATGTTCCCTATTTCAACTGAAGTGTGTAGCACTTATAGTTTTTTTACAGGGACACTCAAAAAAATTCCGTTACATTACGGTCTATGGGGAAAAATCATTTGCGGTTTATTTTAATGATATTACACAATTTCAAATACATTGTAGTTGATATATATGACTAAGGTGCATTACAAGAAGCTTAATATGGAATAGGGTGTGCATAGCACTTATAGTTACTTTACAGTGACAGTCAAAAGAATTCCGTTACATTACGTCTATGAAGAAAAATCGTTTGCGGTTTAATTAAATAATGTTTCACTATTTTAAACGCATTGAAATTTATATATATCACAAAGATGCATTACAAGAGGCTTACTACAGAATATTGTGTGTATAGCAGTCATCGTTCATTTAGAGGGACACACAAAAGAATTCTCTACTGTCTGTTAACAATAATTCCTGGAAGTGCGTTTTAAGTTGCTGAACGCGATTTTAAATTGAACTTTTTTTGTCTATTACTGGGTGTGTATAAATTCTGTATTTCATATACAGGGCAGCACAAAAATTTGCGAACACATTTCCGTTTATTGACAGAAACTCCAGAAGGAGAATTTTAAACTGTGCTACGCGTTTCCTAACTAAACTAAAATTTATCATCCTATGTAGTATATATACAAATCTATAGATCCTATACAGGGCTGAATAAAAGTATTCGGATATTTTTCCGAATATTGTATATGCTGGAAATTCCTGAAATTACTTTTTTAAATATGTTATGCGTTTTCCAAATTGTTTACTTAGATGTTATCTTTCAGTTTATTACACGTTAATGATTTGTAAAATTATTTTGGGAGCATTGGAAAGTGTTACATAATCTATGCTTGATGCATGATTTTTCGTTCTTGTTTTATGAATTATATTAGCCTTTCCAGTATTTGATTCAGATTATGAAAGATTAGCCTTCTGAAAAAGTTCTACTGGACGGATTTTGATGAGAATTGTATTATTAGTTAGATGCTATTTCAGGAATGGTTTTAATGTACTACATATTGTTCTAAGTTGCTTAGTCAAACAGTAATGAGTGAAGGTTATATAGTCAGGTGAACCCGATTCCGAAAGATTAGCCTTTTTGAAAGATTTTACTGGGTGTATTTTTTGCGACTTGCATTGTTAAGTAGATAATTTGTAAGGATGGTTTTAGTATATTTTATATCGTTCTGTTAGTTTTAGAATTATGTGGAAAAGTTCTGTAATCAGATGAACCCGATTATCAAAGATTAGCCTATATAAAAACTTCTACTGAATGGATTTTGTTAGTTAATTTGTTTGCATTGTTAGATCGATAATTTTTAGTGATGGTTTTAGTATATTGCATATAGTTTTATCATTCTTTAGCAAACCGTAACTGTAAATGACCAAATAAAAGAGTTGGTCCTTAACAGCTAAAATTTTGACTGCACATTAGAAAATATAATAGCGCAATCACGTCATTTTTCAGTAATTTGGAAGGATATTACGGGTAAATATAGAGATTGCTTTCAAATATACAAGGTCAAATTAAACGATATATTTCGTTTGATTCGAGGTTCATTTGTAGAAACCGACCAGCGCAGCGGGCGTAGCTTGCTAAGTATATATATAGCTTTTTATGCTTTTATAATATCACACCGGTTTGTTCAATACTTTAATATATTTTATTTATTTATTTATTTTATATTATTTACCATTTTTAACAATGTTATGTATTTAACCAGTGGACCTGTCCGAGGATTTCGCACTGCAGCCTAATAATTTTTAGAAATATCTAATATTTTTAGATGCAGGTTTAAACTTCTAAAGAAAAATTAACTATACAAATATCTTCAAACAACATTAGTCAAGCGAGAATATCATCTCATTTATTCCTAACAATAAAATCCCATCGAAGATAGAAAAAGGCATGCGCGAGGAAAAATAAATTAACAATTGCATTTTAACTGCATTAGAGGATGACGGCATATTCTTCGGGAAAAATACGGGACGAAGGAAAATAAATTGAAATATACTTAAATTACAATTCAATCTAATATAACAAATCATACATTTTATGCTACACGCGTAAAATACCACTGCTTCGATCAATCAATAATATTTAATTTCTTCTAAACGTTTCAATTTTAATTTTGATTTTTAATCATAAATATAAAATAACCCCTGCGAAAAGTCACATTTTACCTGTTTTGTACTATTTATTATTTTTTATAATCACTGTTGAGCATCATATAATGCGGTATTTTATTTTTGTGGCAACATTGATTTGAAAAAAGCTTTCATTTCATTAAAAAAAAAAAACAATCCAGATCATATATCTTAGTTCTGTTGTCAACATCCCTTTTTCTATGCACATACAAAACATACAACGATGAAAGAGGTATCATTCGAAAAGTTTTTGAACAGGCTTCTGACATAGTACACTCGCATTTCGTTAAAATGCGTTGTTGGAGTTTAAAAAAAATAGTTAATTAAAAATTCATGCTAAAACGTACCAGGAAATAATCTTAAAGATTGCAGTGCGAAAGTTTCGCACGGGTCCTTCTGGTATATATATATATATATATATATATATATATACCAGATGGACCCGTTCCACCAGATGGACCCGCATATGGTATATATATATATATATAAATCAACATTTGAATGGAGTGTGGTTTTGGGGTCTAGGGGTCATGATTGGTGAAAATATACCGAAATTTTCCGGAATTGCTTTCCTCCGAACGGCTGCAATAGGTAGCTTTATACTTTTTTGTATTGAAAGCTACCTAAAAGTATTGAAGACATCTGCATAGGGGTAAGTGACATTTTGATATACATGGATGATATTTTGATATTTTCAAAAACAGCTGAAGTGTATGACAAAAAAATTGGAAGAAGTTTTGGCAAGAGATAGACAGGCAAGTCTTAAACTTTCGAAAGATAAAAGCCAAATTAAAGCTTTATCAGTTAAATATTTGGGTTACAATATTTCTTGTAATGGCATCGAGGTATCAGAAAAGGAAGTTCAAGCTATATTGGACTATAAACTACCTAATAATAAAACTGAATTGCTAAGATTTATTAGTATGATTACATATTTAGGTAAATTTGTGCCTAATTTATCCAGTAAAACAGCGATACTAAGACAGTTAATGAATTAAGTTAATGAATAACCTAACAAGCATCATCTTGAAGTAGTAGGTGTAAATTGGTGTGACCCAGGGATGCAGCTTCCAATAGTGTCCAGAAAAAAATTGCAAACTACCACCAATTGACTTCCCCTTTACATACAAGCTGGTGTGAAATTTCTTGCAAAGGATATATGTAAGAATAAGAAGCAATGTCAAGGGAAATTTGAAATTTCTCCGACGCATAAGTGAGATTAATTAAACATTGCGACGCATAAACGAAAAAATATAACATGGGATCGCTGTATCTTTATCCAGGACTGCCGAAAATCGACGTATAACTGAGAGAGACGAATAAAAGAGGCGACGTATATAAGTGAGAGATTACTGTATTTGGAAAAGTGGATCTGGCAGAACTAGCCAAACATTACAGAATGCCATCTTTCTTTTTGATTATTTTTTGTGTTTGGATTATTGAATCTTAAAAAACTTTTACGGAATTTAATTATTTTTTAACACCTTAGTGTGCGTAATCTATTTCCTCATTTCTTAGGGCAGAAAACGAATTAGTGGTAGCTATGTTGAAAATTTGGGATGCTTTGGGAGCTTAATTTAAATTTTGTTTAGTTCTTATATACTTAAAAAATAAGCAGTTTTCTATCACGTTAAATTCCCGATTCTGTTTTTCTATCCCGCTATTTGGGACAGTGGATCTGGAAGAACTAGCCAAACACTAATAGAATGTCGAATTTGTATTTGATTAATTTTTGTGTTTGGATGATTGCATCTTAAAAAAGGCTTTTACAGAATTTAATATTTTTTTTAACACTTAAGTGTGCGTAATTCATTTCCTTTCTTAGAGCAGAAAACGTATTAGTGTAGCTATGTTGAAAATTCGGAATGCTTTGGGAGCTTAATTTACATTTCTAAAGGAGAACCAAGAAATGTTCCGCTCAATTTCGTTACATCATTATGAAAAAATATTTCTTTTTTTGTAATCTGCATAGTAATGCGGACATACTTCTCTAATAATATTAATTTTTTTCATTCCATTGAGAAATTAGAAAAAAAAAAGAATCCCTTACCCCACGGGATCGCAAAAAACTGTTTAAATTTCTTTCTATATGAGGGGTGATGAAAAGGGGGGGGGGAAGATGCCCCCCCTCCCCCAAACACAGATGAGTGCGTTCAACCCTTTTAAACTCTTTCGCCTCATTTTTGGCTAATGGGGTTGAACTGTAGAAAAAGGGGTAACAAAAGGCATTTTGGTAATGCAGGGACTGTTTACATATAAAAATTTAATCCACTGTAAAAAACATTTTTAACAAAAGATATCTCCAGGCCTATTGCTAACTTTCAATAAAAATTTATAAACCTGCTAAGGCCGGCATTGCAAAGAACGGAAATAATTCCGTTTTAGATAGATTTCCGCCTTAGCAAGTGTTATTGTATAATATTCTTTTCTTTCTTTCTTTCTTTTTTTTTCTATTTCGGAATTATTAAGGAGGCATAAGATAGTTAATTCTTTAAAAAATTCGATTTTTCGAAACAAAAATACATCAAACAGCAATATTTTCTGATCATTTCAAAACAAACCGCGCAAAGAAATTCCTATAATTACGTTAATTGCAATGCGTTAAGAAACAAAACCACTGAAGAATTCATAAATTGTTGAAGAAGTAGAAATAATATGAAATTTTGTTTCGTATATTAAAAATGGATAATAAAACACATTCTGTACTAATCAAAATTAAAAAAATTAACTTACAATTTATTAAAATTTATATAAACTAAATAATAACTCTATTTAAAAAAAAAAAAAAAAAAAAAAAAAAAAAAAAAACGTTTACTAACTTTGATGCTGATGTAATTGAATTTATTGAGACCTCGTCATTTACTAGTCTTATACTGAAAAACTGTTGCATGTATATGTATGAAAATTGGGAGTCTTATTGAGAAATGTTATGATAAACACCACTGAAGCTGACAGTTTTTAATCGAAGAATTAGTTTAAGCTCTGTTGAATGTTAAAATCGATCAAGAAAGTTCAGTTAGATAAGTTTTATAGGATCAAACACTATGCATAGCAATTTAACCATCTTTTGCAAGCATATACTTGACTAGATTGTGGTATTTTAAATATGTCTAATTTTTTAGGTTTTTAAAATTTCATTACCTGACTAAAGCTGTAATTTATAATTTGAAATAGCCGTTTTTATTTACTGTTGCCAAATTTTAAAAGCTCAAATAATAATATTTTCACAAACTGTATTTTCAATTGAAATACATAGAATACACATATTTACGCGTGAATATTGAAAAAGAAAGAAAACGTCAAAATAATTAAATTATTACGTTCAAAAAGCATTTAATGATGAAAATCACGTCACATTTAAAACAATATATTTAAAACGATTTTCTTATAGTGTCTAAAGAAAACCTTTTCTTCTAGACGTTATAATAGTTCAGTAGGCAGCGACATTGTTTACTTAACCATTTTGTACAAGTTGATTTTCAAATATGGAATTGATCTTACTTAATCAATAACGAAAACAGCCATCAGCTGTCACGACAGTGGTTGATGCACCTTTGGAGGCCGAAAAATCACTCCAGTCAAATGTAAATGAATGGCAACCCGATTAGGGAAGATCGAAACGTCGTGATTATATATTTCAATCTTCCGTAATCGAGTAATCTTTTTAAAACAGAGCACATTAGCATGCTTTTAGAGCTTACGTGTTAGGAGAAATCTGGGTGTTAGGCGAACGTGGCTCTTAGGGGAAAGATTCCCCTAATCTGTTAAAAAATTTTAGGACTACATGAGAAAATTTGCATATTACGTGTCAGTTCAGAAACATCATAAAGCGCATGCGTTAGTATTTTGCAAAGTCATTAACTGCGAAGTAAAGGATCAGTTTTGGATTATGATTTTTACAATTGACTTGACTGTGCCAACTGCCCTCCGCGGTAGAAAGAGTTATCTGAGTACGAGGTAAGAAAATTTGTATTTTATAAGGGTACTGGTTAATCTGAAGAGAAAAAGCGACGTTAATGAAACGTTCCAAAACAATGTCACAATTTAAAAAGATTCTCAAAGAAAAATTAAATGATCTGGAATGATGAAGAAGTTGATAGCACGTGGCAATCGACAAGTTTTTTAGTTATCTACGTAATAAAGGTCTTTCGACTCGTAAAATTTGAATACATTTGTTGCGTCTACTAGGCTATGGTGGGGATTGAACCAGGGACTTCATGAACAGTAGGCGAGAGACATAGCGTCGAGCAAATGGCGAAGCCAGTTACTCGCTATGTACTCTTCAGGTGAGATGGCATCGCTACACACTCTACCCCAATGAGGAAGACGTCTTGTTGACGTTGCACGAAGGATGTGCACTCGTGAGCGATGCTGTCGTACACATATGTGATGCGCTGCGGGACAGGCTTTGTGCTGTGAGCATTTCACAGGCTTTGGATGCTGCCATCTATTGGTCTTGAGAGGAGATGATTGTGGTTGTTGAAGATTGCGTTTGTCCGGGTTACCAATGCAGAAGTGGAATAGGCGCTGGCGGGAATTGAACCAGGGATCTCTTAAACAGAGGGCGAGCGACATAGCGTCGAGCAAAAGGCCAATCCAGTTACTCTAAGCTAGTAACTCGCTATATACTGTTCAGGTGAAATGGTATCACTTACACGTTTAAGCAAATAATAATAATAATAATAAATAAAGTAAAAATCACATGTCATGGTTTGGAAGGGTCTTAAGTTAAGTTTTAATACCAAATTTAGGAAAAGGAAAGAAAAAGTCAAAGTTATTGAAATATCATCGAAGGGAAAGATGACTGGAATGGTCTCATTTCATTGCACGATGAGATAAATTATATTTAATGATGAAAAAAAAAATGACGTACCAGAGGACTATAAATACTGAAGCGATCGTAAAAGATCAGTTAGATCTAGATGACACTTGAGGATTAGATTTCGACATACTAAATAATTGAAATCATACACACTTCTCGAACCCAATAATTTATGTTAACAATACGTTCTTTCACAGACAGTCTCGGAGATCAGCAACTTCTCGTTGCCATCTTGTAAGTGACAATCTTTGTGTTGCCATTCTCTTGAAAAATAATTAAGTACAAGAAACAAAAATAAAATCTCATAGGTGTCGCTACACCGTCCTTCCATTGAAAACGAATACAGTTCATAATCTTTTAATTTGCCAAAAAGCATTTTGTGACTCCTCTTACCAGTTAGAGTTGCAAAAAATCTGCAGATTTTGAGAGACGGGAATAAACCCGAAATTTTGGGGAATACTAGAAATTTTTAAAGAGTTTAAAAGTTAAACAAAAACAGGCATTTTTGAAATTTCTGTTTTAAGAAATTTCAGGTACTGTTCTGAAAAGTTTAAGAGGATTTTTCATTATGAATTCACAAAACTTATGATTTTGTGCTCTAAGATTTTATAATTTATTAAAAATCCTTACCTTTACAACAATAGCTTCTGTGAATTGGTAAAGATTTGAATGTTTCTTTTAAATGTTTAATTTCTGTTAGCTGGCATATTCAGGCATACTGTATATTAATTTTCTTCCGACATGCATTGTATTTTTGCATTGATGCATTTTAGTTTTGTTCATTTTCTGTTTTGTTTATATTGGCTGATTCAGAGAACAGGCGGGGGGGGGGGGGATGTTTACATTTTATGTTAGGCAAGATGAATCTGTGCCTTTCACTTTTATTACTTATCGACGATTAAAATCTGGAGGCACGGCAGTGCCTCCGCCAAGTCGAGAGAGGACAGCCGTAAGCATACTTTTCTGGAAGCAACTCAGGGCACTTTTGACCCCCCCATATCTTCGCGCTGGAGTATCCCAAAAATTTGAAACTTCATTTTTCTAGAGTATTTGGCACACAGGACCAAAATTTAAAATTACAACTTTCTGTCTTTTCTAATTCAGACGATATATGAACTCAAACATTCGATTTTTTGTCACTCACCCACTTACTCGTTCACGCGTCATCAAAAAGATTAGGTAGATCCCGTAGCCCTAGAAACTTGACATTTGGAAAAAAGGTAGTGTTTAGGATACAAAGAAAGGAAAAATTATAAAATCCGGAAAATTCGAAAAAAAAAACATTCGAAAATTCAACAAATTCCATCAAAATTGAAAATTGAAAATAATACGATCTTGTAGTCTTAGAAACTTAAGATTCGGTGTGAAGGTAGTGTTTAGTATCCAGAAAAAGAAAAGATCAAAAACCCCAAAAAAATCGAAAGCAAAATTGAAAAAATCAAAAAATTGAAAAAAATCGAAAAATTTCAAATAATCTGATTTTGCTGCGCTAGAAACTTGGAATTCGGAATAAAGGTAGTATTTAGGATGCAAAATAAGAAAAAATTAAAAATTCCGGAAAATTCGAAAAAAAAATTCAAAAATTCGAAAAATTCGAAAAAAATTGAAATAATTAAAATAATTTGATTTTTTAGCCTTAGAAACTTAAAATTCACAGTAAAGATAGTGTTTAGGATTTAGAATAAGTTAAAATAAAAAACGCATTAAAATTCGAAAATAAAATAAAAAAATCGAAAAAATCGAAAAACAAGGAAAATTTGAAAATAATTCGATTTCATAGCGCTAGAAACTTGAAATTTGGAATAAAGTTAATATTTAAGATACTAAATAAGGAAAAATTCAAAAATATTGATAATTCAAAAAATACCCATAAATTAGTGCAGACGATATATGAACTCAAAGTTTCGATTTTTTGTCACTCACACACTCACTCACTCTCGTGTCATCAAAAAGATTGGGTAGATCCCGCAGCCACAGAAACTTAAAATTTGGAATAAAGCTAGTGTTTCGGATACAAAGAAAGGAAAAATTATAAAATCCGCAAAATTAAAAAAAAAAAAAAAAAAAAAAAAAAAAAAAAAGAAACATTTGAAAATTTAAAAAAATTTAACAAAATTGAAAATAACACGATCTTGTAGTCTTAAAAACTTAAAATTTGGAATGAAGGTAGTGTTTAGAATTCAGAAAAAGAAAACATCAAAAACAAAAACAAAAATTAAAATAAAATCGAAAAATCGAAAAAAATCGAAAAATCGAAAAAAATCGAAAAATTTCAAATAATCCAATTTTGTTGCGCTAGAAACTTAGAATTCGGAATAAAGGTAGTATTTAGGATGCAAAATAAGGAAAAATTAAAAAATCCAAAAAATTTAAAAAAAATCAAAAATTCGAAAAATTCGAAAAAAATTGAAAAAAATTAAAATAATTTGATCTTTTGGCCTTAGAAACTTAAAATTCGCGGTAAAGATAGTGTTTAGGATTCAGAATAAGTTAAACTAAAAACGCAATAAAATTCGAAAATAAAATAAAAAAATCGAAATAAATCGAAAAATAAGGAAATTTTGAAAATAATTCGATTTCATAGCGCTAGAAACTTGAAATTTGGAATAAAGGTAATATTTAAGATACTAAATAAGGAAACATTAAAAAATATGGATAATTAAAAAAAATCGAAAATTAAAAAAAAAAATAAATAAAAAAATAGAAAGAAAGAAAGAAAAAGAGAGAAATTGAAAATAATATGATCTCGTAGTCTTAGAAACTGAAAATTTGGTGTAAAGGTAGTGTTTAGGATTCAGAAAAAGAAAAATATAAAAACACAACAAAAATTGAAAATAAAATAATAAAATCGAAAAAAAAAAACGAAAATTTGAAAATAATTCGATTTTGTAAAGCTAGAAACTTAAAATTTGGAATAAAGGTAGTATTTAGGATAAAAAAAAAGAAATAAAAAATCTGTAAAATTCGAAAAAAAACATTCGAAAAATTGAAAAAAATTCGATTTTGTAGCTTTAAAACTTAAAATTCGGCGTAAACTTATTGTTTAGGATACAGAAAAAGGAAAAAATAAAACACAATAAATTCGAAAATAGAATAAAAAACTCGAAAAAGATCGGAAATTTCAAAATAATTCGATTTTGTAGCGCTAGAAACTTGAAATTTGTAATAAAGGATACAAAATAAGAAAAAAATTTAAAAATCCAGAAAAAAAAAAAAAAAAAAAATTCGAAAAAATCAAAAATTGAAAATAATTTTATCTTGTAGTCTTAGAAACTTAAAACTTGGTGTAAAGGTAGTATTTACTATTCAATAAAAGGAACAATTAAAATATTCGTTAAATTCGAAAATAAAATCGAAAAATCGAAATATCTTTAAGAAATCGAAAATTCGAAAACAATTTGATTTTGTACTGCTAGAAACATTAGTTTTAAGATAATTGTCCTGTTAGCTAGTACAACGCGCCTAATTGTTTTATGTTATTTCCCCCGGATTATGGTTTTCTTTTCTTTCGTTTATGAATTTCGTTATAAAAAAAGTTCCGCTATAGACTGGCTACGATATAGGCGATTTCTTTATAGACAAGTTTGTTTTCTTTCACAGGTTGTACTCTATTTACTTCACATATGAAATATGGATTGTTAAATGATGTTAGCCCCACAAAAATTTTCACAGCTCCCCCTACCCTCCCGACATTACTGGCTGGTTACGGCTTGATAGTCCTTTCTAAATAAAATCATGGTGACTCTAAGATTCACTTGATTTATCTCTAAATTGAACCTAAATGATCCTAAGAAGACGGATCAAATAATACTATATTGACATGACAAAAGGTGGAAAATTCGAAAACAATTTGATTTTGTACTGCTAGAAACATTAGTTTACTTAGGTCAGGTTTACTTACATCAGGTAACTTAGAATTAAAATCGAAAAATCAATAAATTTATAAAAAGTCGAAAATTTGAAAATAATTCGATTTTGTAGTCCTAGAAGCTTGACATTTGGCCGAAAGACTGGCTATATCAGGGTTTAGTACACAAAGTAAGGGAAAATTAAAAAATCCGTAAATAATAAAAAAAAGACTAAAAAAAACGAAAAAAAAACCCATCGAAAAAAGGAATATAGTTTGATTTATTGGAAATTTCCGGAAATTTTAATTTTGGCTTTCTTTTTATACTAAAAAGTTCTTTTATGTTAAATATCAAGTATCTAGGGCTGCGAGTAATATCTCAGATGAATAGCACCTATCCTGGAAGCAATTGAGAGTACTTTTGACACTCCCCCTCCCATAACTTAGTGCTTGCCTAGGAACCTGAAATCTCTTTTTATCTACAGTACTTTGCAAACGAAACTAAAGCTTCAAATTTTTTATACCTGTAAATAATAGGGACAGAGTGTGGGCTTAACGAAAATCAGTGGATAATCTCCAAAAAGAACCCAAAATCAAGAAAAAGAGGATTACTTACAAAAAGAAGTGAAATCTCATCAAAAAGTCACCTGTAAAAAATGCAGCCAAGTCTCGTAACTCATTTACCGTAAAAAGTACTGAGATCGTATAAAGCCAAGTTTAACTATCTTATTAACTCTGAAATTTTCATTCACAAATCACTCCTAGTCTCTACATCTTTAGTTAATTATTATTTTGTGACTTGGCAATTACGCAGCACAGGGAAATTATTACACCTTACTATGTTATGGGATGGAATGGGATAATTTAATTAAGGCAAATTATATACGCACAGGGAAGTTATTATACAGTCGAACCTCGTTAACGCGAACACTCAGGGGGAAACTTTTTTTTGTTCGTGTTAAAAGTAGTTCGTGTTATTCGAACTTAAATACATTACATACAACTGGATGGGGGAATCAGAAAAAGTTCGTGCTAAAAGTAATTCGCGTTAAGCGTGTTCGTGTTAACGAGGTTTGACTGTACTTTAATATGTTATAGTATTATTTGATTAAGACTAACTATATACATCACATTCTCGTGCTACGTAATTGCCAAGTCACAAAATAATAATTAACTAAAGATGTAGAGACTAGGAGTGATTTGTGAATGAAAATTTCAGAGTTAATAAGATAGTTAAACTTGGCTTTATACGATCTCAGTACTTTTTACGGTAAATGAGTAACGAGACTTGGCTGCATTTTTTACAGGTGACTTTTTGATGAGATATCAATTTACTTATGATATTTTCATTTCTCTTACTTAATATTTCTGCAGCTTAAGCACGTATTTCGTTAGTTTTCGTGTAAAGTGTACTATTTTTCTACTGTATTTATGTTATTTGTTTTGTTTACATTGGTGAAAAAAAAAATGTTTACATTGACAAAAATTGAAATCATTAAAAAATTAAAAATAATAACTTAAAAATTTCCACGCCTAAAACTTTCTGAAAACTCCCGGGAATTTTGTTAATTTCCCTTCAAAACCCCCGGCTTTTTCCACCTTAGCAATTCTAATTCCAGGACAAAGGTGCTTTTTTATTCATTTTATTCCGGCGAGCATTGTAGTGAAAGACTGCTGTAAGTTGGCACAGTTTGGTATAAATCGACGATAGCAATTGACCTTTCCCAAAACTGGTGAGAGACCGCAGCTCTGAGAAAATTCTAATTGCCTAAACCTTTGATGGAAGTGGTTGGATACCTTCCAGCAAGATTTCGTATCTCAAAAATTCGATGGTGTGAACATCTAATCTGCTTTTGGCTGCATTGTTGCACAAGACATAGATGTTTAATCGTTCGAAAACTTGGTGTAGATGGATCAGGTGAGTTTCCTCATCTGATGATGCAATCAATAAGTCACCCAGTTAGAAAAAGACGAAATCTAGCCTTTTTAAGCCCATGTTCATAAACTTTTGGAAGGTCTGGTGCCTCGTTGCGTAAGCCAAATGTCACATTGGGGAATTCAAACAGTTCAAATGGTATAATGATAGCTGTTTTGGGAATAATCGTTGCATGCACAGGTATTTGGTGGTATGTCCGTATGGGGTCTATGGATGCATAATTTTTTGTTCCATGCAAAATGTGGTTGCAATCCGTTAAAAATGGAAGTGTGTAACGATCGGGAATTGTTATGTTGTTCAGAGCTCGATAATCATTCCAAGGCCACTAATCGCCAGATTTTTTCAATGTCAGATGGGGGCTTGATCAGTTGCTGTTAGAAAAACAGCAAAGACCCTCTTGCAGTATGAAATCAAATTCTTTCTTGTCTGCTTTGGATTTTTTCAGGGAAAGTCTCCTAACTTTATCAAACACTGGGGGTCCTTTGATTACGATTTAATGTTCGATGTCGCGATTTTTTTAGGGTTTCGTTCATCTCACGAAACACTTTTACACCCGCTTCGTTGTCTGTCCGTCACAGAGCCGGTTCTCAGAAACTATGTAACTTACAAGCATGAAATTTTCTGCACTTATAGCTATGAATATCTACTATGAAGCTCAAAATCATAAAATTTGAAAAAATCATATTATTTTAACGTAGAGAGATAAAAATCCAAAAATCTAACAGCCTTGTCCTATTAAATTTAAACATATTTTGTTATAACAGTTGCCAACAATTAAAAATCCCCAATAAAATTCTTTCTACAATAATTAATTTTCTATTGAAAGATTTCCACGTGAAAAATGAAAATGAAATAAAAATTTTCACCAGTTAAAAAAAGATTAATAGGACGTTATTGGTAGTAAAATGGAAATGTTCAAACATTTCTCAATAATACAAGGAGTATGAGTATGTGTAAATACTGAAAGCATAGCTTAATACGACGTCATAAATACGAGAGAATTAAAAAGAAAATTAATCTGACGTCATATTGGAAGTTTAACGGATTTTTGAAATGTTTGAAAATAATACAAAGAGAATATCAATATGAGTAATAGAAAATAGTAAATATATGAGTTTGAGGAACGTATTGAATCATGATAAAAACCCGATTATGGAAATATTTGCATATTTTAACATTTTGAAGGTTTCTATACAACATGTTTAATTTTGAAGTTGATTTTTTTTAATATCGCATTTAGTCCACATGACAGATATTATTATGGCAGAGTATAATAGTGGGCTTCGCCCGCTATCGAGCCGGTTCAGATATTCGAAAAAAACGAAAAACATTTTTTCGAAATTTTTCGAAAAAAAAAAAACGAGAAAAAAACGAGGTAAATTTTTACTTTATAGAAAAACATGGCATTTTTTTTATAATGAAATTTATTTGGATTTATCAAAGAAAGGATAAAGTGGTTTGAAAGGAATATTAAACGAAACCCTTTGTGCGATCTTTGATCACGCTTACACACTTGTTAAATTTTCCTATTAGCAATGTTTTAGGATTTATAAATCAGGAAATTTTAAGAGCGTTTTTTCATACTAGTTGTTTGTAATTCTCGAGATTGACATGTTGGTGTTAGTGCATGAAATTCCATTGATTTTTAACGAAGTTACGGTATGAATTATTCCATTATTTTTGCTGTTTACCATTAAGTTCATGTGGGACAAAAAAAAAACTGTTCTAATTATTGGTTTGTTGACTTTGGCGGTAACAAAGAGCCAATTGAAGGTTTTTCTCCTAGGTCAAGTTCAAATGTTTAGATGTTCTTTTTGTCCGATGGTGAACGGTGGGATTACCTATATTTCTGCTCCAGTGTCCACTAAAAATTGAGTAGCTGAATCTCTGTCGCTAACATACAGACGACTCAACTTAACTCCATGGCTCTTGGTCGTCAAAAACAGATGGGGAGATAGTTTTCCTGGTTGCCAGGGTGGTCTGAATAATTTAAGAACATTTTATATGGTTGTAAACACTTTTATGCTCAATTTTGCGTCAGTAATAGGAACTGAACTGAACTGAAGTGATGACATCTTTCACGAATAAGAACTAAACAGTTTTTAGTATTATCGTCTGTGTATTTCATGTTGTAATGTGGTGTTTTTTGTGTGATCGTGAATTAAATGTTTTTTAGTTAAAAGTGAATGTATTTATTTTGTTCACGAGAGCTATAATATCATCGGGTAGATGTCCTATCATATTTTGAATACAATATTAATATTTTCGAACCGCGAAGCGGTGTTAAGGCTGCTCGTCAGTAAACTTCCCGATTCCCCTAGCTAATGTTATTCCTATGGGCGTAGGATGCATTCGTATTTTTAAAATATCTCCTCGGGAAATTAATATTTTAAACTTCTGTTTCCTGTGTACTGTTCTTAAAGAATGTATCTTTTTTTCTTAGTTATCAAAATATTTCTAAAATATGTGCTTAATTTGTATTTTTATGTGTTAAAATCTTAACGAAACTGAATACGATTTTAACATTTCATATAAAATTAAGTATATATATTTTAGAAAAAAATTGACAACTAAGAAAAAAAGAGACAATACAAAGAAAACAGAAGTTAAAAATATTAATTTTCCGAGGAGATATTTTAAAAATACGAATGCATCCTACGCCCATAGGAATAACATCAGCGAGGGGAATCGGGAAGTTTACTGACGAGCAGCCTTATACATTGTTTTCGGTTGTACACGCAACATTTATGGCGCCCAAACGTGGGACACAACGGATTGCAGCTGAATAGAATAAATAGATCACGAGAACTTTTAAAATAGAGCCATTGACGGCTAAAAGAAAAGGCTTGAGAAATTCGTTTAGTACTTGTGTTAATACAATAGAAACCGAATTAGAAAAATGTGATCCCTACTTGAAGGTTATTTCTATATTAGAAGTACATCTGAAAGACAAGTTTAACCCTTTCAGGCACAAAGTACTTCTTTTACTAAAATGTTGAAAAGATTGAATCATGAGGATTTAAAAACCTGGTGCCGTTGTGGCATTTTATGATTAAAATTAAGTGGGACAGAATTTAACCCACACCATGCCGGAAAGGGCTAAACGACTTCAAAATATCCAAAAGGAAATAGAAGATAACCTCTTGCAAACAGAAGGTACTGAAAAGGAATATGAAGAACATTTTATTGCTGCAGAAGAGTATAGTGATCGATATTCCGAAGTAATAATGAAGATTGAAAGTTTAAAGAAAGAAACGAAATTACCTGAGACGATAATTCCGGAAAAGAGGAAATTTAAATTGCCTACAATAGAGCTGAAGAAGTTCAATGGTGATATGAAAAATTATCTAGCTTTTGGTCACAATTCGAGAAGATTCATTTAGATGAAACTCCGATTATCGAGCCTAACGAAGATAAGTTCCAGTATTTGTATCAGCGATAGTTCCTCAGTCCAGAGCTGAAAGAGTAGTAGAAAACTTTCCCCCAGCTGCAGTAAATTATCCAAAAGTCATTGAGCAGTTGAAAAATAGATTCGGAAGAGAGGAACTCTTGATCCAAATTTATGTTAGAGAACTTTTATCAATGGTTATGAAAAATGCTGTTTCAAATCGGATAAGGACTTGATTGTACTGTATGATGAACTTGAAGCTAAATTGAGAGCGTTAGACAGTTTGGGATACACCCAAGAAAAATATGGTGATTTTTTGACTCCCCTAGTTGAATCATGTTTACCTGAAGGAACTTTGATCACTTGGGAAAGACAGCGCAGTGCTGAAGATTTCGGAAAACGTTCGTTAGAAAAATTAATGACTTTTCTCCAAAAGGAAGTACAAGGTCAGGAAATGGTTGTGCTCGACCGTACCAGTTTTTAAATTCAATAATACGGAACGGAAATAATATTCCATCTTAAATAGGAGTAATCATCTTGGAAACCTTGAATCATTACCTATCATGGGATAGCATTGAATTAATTACGTATGATAGGATTTAATAGAATGAAGAAAACTTATTTACTTATGGTATATATAGAGATGTACACCTTGAATTGATCGCCTCATTATCTACTAAAACATTTCTGATGTCTTTAAGACACTTTATTGCTAGAAGAGGCCTCTAGTTAGTGCCTCGAGTTATACACTCTGATAATGGTTCTAACTTCTGAGGTGTCTTTAATGAACTTTGCAGTCCGGACTGGGCTAAAATTGTTCGTGAAACCTGTCTTCAACAAATTTTCTGGAAGTTTAACCCACCCACTGCTACCTGGTGGGGTGGCTGGTGGGAGATACTTGTTAGAATTATCAAAGATCTCCTGAAAAGACTTCTTGGAAAAGCTGTTTTGACTTATGAATTACTTACTATTTTGTGTGATTGCGAGTCCGTGATAAATTCTCGTCCGCTCACTTACATATCTGAAGATCCCTCCGATTTGAGTCCAATAACTCCTGCTTTAGTTTTTGTTAGCAAATTCCAATACAACTGCAACTGACGTCGATCAAATAGAATCTAAAGATTTTCGTATCAGAATTAAATATTGAGTTAAGCTTATGATAGAATTAAGATCGCGTTTTAGAAAAGAATACTTGAGTCAGCTACTCCAGAGACAAACTCAAAATACTAGATCACCTACAGTGAAATTTGGTGATATTATCCTTATCGGAGACGACATCAAAAAGAGATTGAACCGGCCTCTAGCTAAAGTGATACAACTCCTTCCTGACACAGTGCAACTGTAAATTTGAAGACTCAATCCGGGGTCTTACGTCGCCAATACAGAGGGTTTTTCCATTAGAACTTCAATCTGCTCATGTTCCTGATATCCAATACGAAGCGATACAACCAGAAGTTGTTTAGAGTGATCCATTGCCTACTTCTGATAATGTGAAGACTTCTATTTCGAGTCCACTACCAAATGCTTCTTTCCATTTGAAGCCAGTGGGGACAAAAGCCGGTCGTGTTGTGAAAACTATTGAGAGATTTGATCTGCTGCTCCTCTCCAGCAAGGTTTTGAGCCAGCATCAGACAACTCAAAAGGGGGGAGGATGTTGCGTCAGTAATAGGAAGTGAAGTGAAGAGATGGCATCGTTCACGAATAAGAACTAAAACTTTTTTTATTATCGTCAATGTATTCTATGTTATAATTGGTGTTTTTTGTGTGATCGTGAATTAAATGTTTTTTAGTTAAAAGTGAATGTATTTATTAGTTCACGACAGCTGTAATATCACCGGGTCCGTCATCGTATCCCCATCATATTTTGAATACAATATTATTATTTTCGACCCGTGAAGTAGGTGTTAAACATTGTTTTCGGTTGTTCACGCAACACTCATCTCCACATTTTCTGTGATAATAGCACACCTCTCGATCCGTATAATTTAACACATTGCAGTTTCTTTCCTAGATTGGTATCTATATAGACGATGAGTGTTGCTAGAATTGTAATGGGTGAGTGCGGATATTTGGATTTATTGCTGTAAGTTGTTTCGTAGTTTCAAGAACATCCTGTGAAAAGTTTGCAGAAGTTTAAATGGATGCAATGTAATGAGACGACGGTGTTATTTCCCATATTTTATCGGCCATGGTTGCTTGCTTGGAAATATCATCGTTGCTGATAGTGAGTATGTTACGCATGTTTAGGAGTAATTCTTGCGGAAACAAAGCTTTTAAAAAACTTTTATTCATTTTTGAGCCAGCCAAATTTCGCATTTCACACAAAAGTTGGGATGGTCTCTAGTCACCCATTAAAGATTACTCAAAAGTGTTTGGATTCGTTGCGTTTCACTATCGGCGAAGGCAGAAATTAAACGTTATTTCATGGCCTCATATTTGTTTTTCACTTTCTTCTATATATCTATACTAATAAAAGAAAGTTTCGCTCTGTGTGTCTGTATGTGTGTGTGTCTGTTGGCGATGGCTAGGAAAATTTAGCGCATCTAGAAGACTGTAAATTTAGATTTAGGTAGTCCAAACCCTCTCCTGGTATACCTGAGCGTCAGAATTTTAATATTTTAATTACTTTCTGAAATATTAATTAAAATGCACAAAGGACTCTCATTAAAAATACGCTTTTATTCTCTTGGGTTGGTTGGTTCACTGGTTGGTTGCATCGATTCTTCACAGAAGTAATTAAATAAACCAGAGTAGCGATTCATAAATAAGGATCTATACTATTAAAAACCGTTCGCGTATCTATGTAACCTCAAAAACTCGAAAACCACAGGGCGCAGGGCTAGGAAATTTTGCACACGGGTAGCTGGTAGGGCGGTCATGAACGATCGGGGCCAAAAATTCGAAATTTTTAAATAGATTTTTTATAGATTAAATATTAATTAAAATCCATCTACAAAGAGATCTCATCAAAAATTCAAAAATACGCTTTTCTATTTTCGGTTGGTTGTTTGTATCAAATCTCCGCAGGAGTCATTAAATAAATTAAGGCAGGAATCATTGCAATTCCCAGTCGAGTGCTTAAAATCGATGGATCAGAGATTATAAGAGATGTAGACAATCAACTTAATTATTGACCGTTGCCAAATGCTAAAAACTTAATTTTAAAAGATTTTATCGACTTAACGAATAATAATTAGCTGGGTTTAAGGTTTTTTTTTAGCATGACATATATTAGTATGATAGAGATTATTAATACAGAAAACTTTATTTAACAGATTATTTGTTAAATTTGCGGGGATGGGGAGGGGTGGGGGTCAACGACTTTTTATTAAATATCACATATATTTTACTTGACCGCGCGCCACCTGGCGGCGGCTTTTTCATTAATTGACCCTTCTTATTAATAAATCCAAATCTGCTGCTCTAATTTCAACTGAACTAATTACATTTAACAAATTTAACATTTATTTTTAATTCACCCGTAACGTTTAATCGCTGTTTTATATAGATGATACCGCTATTTTAGAATAACAGTTTTCCTAAAAATTAAATTTATGTTCTTAATAAAAGTACAGAGCCCGTATTGAGTTGATGCATACCAACAGTCAAAGTTAGTGATTTGTTGTTGAGCACTTGACCACGAGGCTCCTCGCGGCCCCTCCCTCAAGGTTTTTTCTCTAACTGCGCTTTATTTCCAGAACTCAGGTAATTATGTTCTGAACTTCTCCAAACCAGTTCCATTTTCCTAAATTATCATAAAAATCAGCATTCATAGCTTCAGGGTGTACATCTAGAAAACAGTTACCAGTATTTCCGAATAATAGTCTAAGCCAAATTTCAAATTAAGTTCCTAGCATAACCAAATGAATCAATCTTTAAAGATGCATATAGTGGCTCTTTTAATTTATCATTTGCTGAAAGGCACTTGAACAGCCGCTCCCCCCCGGCCCTTCCCTCAAGGCTTTTTGTCTAATTGTACCCTGTTTCCATATCTCAGCAACTAATTTTCCGATTTCAGTGCAGCTGATTCCAAACATCATATTTAGCTTAATAATCAACGTCTATATCATTAAAATAAATTTGTGAGTAGCGGGTACCCTATTTCCAAATAACAATCTAAGACAAATTTCTAATTAAGTTCCTGTCTTAACCAAACGAACAAATTTTTAAGGATGCATAGTCGTCGTCCTAATTAGTAATTTACTGAAGTGAACTTAAACATTCGCTCCTCTCCGGCACCTCCTTCAAGGTTTTTTTCTCTAACTATGCCCCGTTTCCATAACTCAGCAACTATCTTTCTGATTTCAACGCAACTGATTACAATCATTATAATTAACTTCATAATCACCCTCTATAACATTAAAGTAAATTTATGAGTAGTAGTTACCACTATTTCCGAATAATAGTTTAAGCCAAATTTATAATTAAGTTCATAGCTTAACCAGACGAACAAATTTTTAAAGATGCATAGTGGTACTCCTAATTAGTCATTTTCTGAAGGACACTTGAACATCCCCTCCTTCCGGTACCCTCTTTTACTGCAATATGAGATATACATATTACGGACGCCACGCTGCAATACTAACAAGCTGTAGCGGGTATTACGATAATTATTTTACCTCGCATGCAAATAATTAGAGACTATTTAATTGAGCTTCATTATTTCATTTTTTTAAATAAAGAATAACATTTTATCACAAACGGCAACAACATTTTTATTCTATTTATTCCCTTATTCCAAAGATATCGTTTTATCGTCTGCTGACATAGCAACATAAATTAAGTTTCATTAAAAAAAATGCACAGTAGTATTTTTTTTTTCAAAATCGTATAGTTATTGAACAACTCAACACTTTAACAGGGGAATTAAATTCATTTTATTCACATTTTAGAATTAAATTCATGAACTCCCGTGCGTAGAACGGGTTAAACAGCTAGTAATCGAATAAAGTATTGTAATTGAATTTTTTTTAATTCTGGTTTTCGACGGATTTACACGTTTAATGAGTTATAGATCCCGAAAAACATGCTTATACAAACTGCTTCTGTCTGTCCGATTATATGTATACTTCTACCCAAAATCCTGATCAACCAATAGCGAGATGAAGGATACTTTTCCATCATGAACGAGCATTTCGGACATTTTGTATTGTTATGAACTTCAGCTTTCTAATACTGAGCTTGGCCAAAACTACTAATTCACTTCGTCAGTGATGCTCCAAAATGTCCATTTGCAATTTAATTGTAACACATTCACTTATGTGTAAACATTTAAACCTATCGCATGATCTTCCGTAATCAGGTCCTCTACCAAATGGCGTATTTTAGCAAATATGATTTGCAAAATAGAGAGTGGTTTTTGTGACAGTTCTTTAATACTATCTACATTACTTTCAAACTATATTGTTAAGCATCGCTCATCTTGAACAATGAATATCTATCTATGTTTTAAAGAACAAACGTGCCCGTGAGTAACGCTGGTGTCATTTTGGTGTTGGCAACACCTGACGATTAAATTTCGCTTTTGCTTCAATTTTTTAAACTTCGAAACGTCGCATATTTTCGATTTTTACACCGTTGAATAGGATTTTTTTTTTTTAAATGCAATTTGTTTGAAAACTCAATGTCAATTTACTGATTAAAATAATTTCCAAGCATAATCTTTTTGTTTTTGCTTACTCTTATATATATATTAAATGTAAAAACCGAAAATCGAAAACAAAAACAAAAACTATTAAAGTTTACAATAAAGAAAAAGTTTTTACGTAGATTCTATAACCCGAGAAAGCCGGATTGGATCACCTAGCTTTAATAAATTTTCTTTTAATGACACGTTATGAAATAGAGTTGTAGACAACTGGTGAAGTAAAAGAGAAAAGATAATTACTTTTGATTAATAGTGATATAAAATTGAAAAGTTAAAATGCTTTATATATTTCGAACAGATGCACAAAATTCCACCAAAAATATATACAGATCTATAAGACAAAATAAAAAGAACATCCCTTTCAAAATGCGTCGTACTTCGACCGTCCAATACAACCCCACCACGTGTCGGAACAGTCTGCCACCAAGTGGTGGCAAAAGGGAAGGTTTCAGTCGAGCATTTGTTGGTGTGACAGTTCTATGAGGAAATTCTATTCTCAGCAAAGCGCCATTATGTCCTACTTGTCCGACGTGCATGATCATTGGAGCTCGCCTCGGTGAAGCGCCCATCTCGAGAATAGCCAACCTTGTCAGTGTTTCAAAAACCATTGTATTCAGGGTTATGACAACTTACACAAATCTGGGAAAGGTGTCTTCGAATCATAACAGTGGAAGAAAGTCTAAGTTGATCGACTAGGGTAGATGAGTGTTGAAGAGAATAGTCGTCTGAAGACGCAATATTACACTGCCGCAGATAACCTCCGAGATGAATACCCATCTCCAGAACCCCATATCGACCAAAACTATTTAACTAGAGCTGCATGCTGCGACCATTCATGGCATAGTGGCTATTCCAAAGCCGTTAGTGTAGCCTCAGAATGCTATGAAGCGACGACAGTGGTGCTGAGACCGCCAAAACTGGACACAACAGCAATGGGAATGGGTCATCTGGTCTGGCGAATCATCATTTACATTATTTCAGAACACCGGGTGTGTGTTCGTATGTTGACTGTCTGGTTTCTACCGTGCAGCATAGAGAGGGCTCTGTGATAGTATGGGGCGCGATATCTTGGTTAAGCTTGAGGCCTTTCGTAGTCCTAAGAAGAAAGATCACAGGCGAGCAATTATCGCAGTATTCTCGCAGATCATTTCCATCCTGACTCTGTTTCCTGAAGAACATCCTGTGTTCCAAGATGACAACGTCCCTGTTCACATGGCTCGCCATCATCAAACATGGTTAGATGAGCATGATGATGATGAAGTGGAACATCTCACGTAGTGTCTTCAGTCTCCTGATCTCAATAACATTGAGCTTTTGTGTCCATTTTAGAGAACAAAGTTCGTGCCCGGTTTCCTCTTCCATGCACACTACCTGAGCTCGAGACCGCTCTGCGAATGGGTGTGAATTCCCTCGAACTTTGCGCACGATTGTTGTTATTTGTCAATCCCACGTCGAATGTAAGCTGTAATGAAGGACAAAGGTAGCGCAACCCATTACTAATAAAAAATTTGATTTCTTTTACATGTGTTCCTATTATTTTGTCCTATACTTGTAGATGATTTAGAATGTCTGGCATTTGTATTGACAAAATTTAAAACTAAACGGAGTAATTTAAGACCCCTGTTGGAAAATTTTAACATCCATAATTTAAAATTTAAATCAACTGTCCAAATGCGTCATTTTGTTTTCAATGGATGGCAAAATTGAAAAATCATCTGATTTTCCATAGAAAAGCATAATAACGTAAAAGAAAATGCTCTATATTTTTCGAACGAAGATACCAAATTTAACCAAAAACTTTACAGCTAATTCCGGATACCTCATCAACATACTTTGCTAATTACAGACTCAGATGCTTTTTGCTGTAGTTATTGCGAGACATACACACAGACAAACAAACACATAGACACCAAAACTCTTCGGGTCTTCCCAGTAAGCTTCAATTGCCGTTTCGGCAATTAATCTTATAAAACATTAATTTATTTTCTCAGCAATTTGATGAAGACGTAAATGATTTGGGCCTATTTTGTCAAATATATAATAAAAGTATTATTGATATATAATGTATATTTTTTATATCATTTTAGGACACTAAATCCTTTTGCCTGCAAAAAACTGTTCAAAGGTTTTTTTTTTTTTTTCTTTTTGTTTGTTTGTTTAATTTTTATAAAATAAATAACTACGACACCTACATACAAATTTAAGGATTTAAGAAATATGGTGAGCACAGAAAAGTTCTTAAAATATCCTGCATTTGTGTGTAGTACAGTTTTTCTTGATTCCTGAAAAATCTTAAATCGTGGAATTATGTAATTTTTGAAATCACTGATACAAATGTTTTTAAATATGAACCTAACCTGGGCTTCTAATTCTTGTTATGTTTTTATTTTTTAAATAAATCCTTATAATAAACTTCTGACGCGGTGAAATCAATGTTGGCAGCACCCATCTTTACTACAGCCTTTAGCGTCCCCTAGCAATGTGTAATCGGCTTTTGAAGTGAGTTAATATATGTGTCTGTGCAGTGCTATTGGAAAGAAATTCCCCTCAAAACTTTTAATTTTTCGCCGTCTTTTCTGCACTTTAAATAAATCCAGTCTGACGGATCGATTTAGGTAAGTAAACCACTGTTTTCTACAGCTTTTACACGATATTTTGAAACGCAGTAGAACTGCGTATGTCCAGCTTTCCAGGAGAAGGACCAGGTTGATTTTTGGTCATCTGTTGAGGCAAAACCGGGTACCCATGGTTTTGAAATGAATTATTTTTTCGCTCAACAGGTGGTGATGGATGGATACAAGGTCTGCAAAAAGTGGGCACATGAGGAGTGCAGCGGATACGAGAAGTAAAATATGAGAAAACCATTAGATGAAAACATTAAAAATTGCTTGAAAATCTGAAAAAAAAAAGTTACTGACCTTAAAAAATGTGTATATGTTTTAAAGTTTGAATCAAAATTTATTACAATAAAGCTTTTTGTAACTGGAAGTGTAAAAACGTAATTTCTGATTAGTATCCGGTATTATCCTACTACCAAAATTCGGAGCTGTTTCACATGATTATAGAAAACATCTTTCCCCAAGCAGAGAAGAATTTTGCTGTGGCAACAGGTGTGGTTTTTCAATAGCCCAGATGTCCCCAAACACTTTTGCGGGTTGTTCCGATTTTTCCGCCCTTGTAGACTATTGTCAACAAAGGAAAACTGTTAAGCAATCGGTTTTACCCTACTTTCCCCTATCTACCTTTTTTTTTTTTAATTATTTGTTTTACAAATGATATTTCTGTTTAATTTAATAATAACTAATCGATTAAATTAAAATTATGTAAGTTAACTTTTAAATAATAAGCTTTGATTTTATGACTTCGTTGACAAAGTAATAAAAATATGAAAGGTGCAATAGCGGCTCGTGGCTTATTTAAATGGAGGTTCACAATACATAAATTGCGAAAATAAAATCTGCAAGTATTACGACTTAATGTGAAAATTAAACTACATGTACATGTTTTTAAAAGTTGAAAGAAAACAAAGCAACTAAAAAAAACCCCATAAACAACAACAACAACAAACAAGTTGGAAATTGTACGTTAAACGTGACAAATGAGGTTTGTTCGTACTGTAACTAGTTTCACAATGTAAAAAAATCATCGTTATTATTTCAGTAAAATGAATTATATCGAAATGAACATGCTTTTTTTTCTTATTACGTATGCCATGTTTACAGAAGCGATTTTATTTTTCGACACCAGACAGCTTTGCAAAACTCACCTTGGAGATCTTGCTTTGCGAATGATTACTTCCATGGTTTAATATTTCTAGGATTCACGATGAATGAATCTCTTGTGTTTATTTACTTTAACGAATTGACATATTCGGCTGTTAACCTAATTCCCATTGAAGTTATCTCAGAATCTATACATTTTTTAATGTAACTCATCTCTCAAGCTAACAATTTTTTTGAACAATCTTTCTAAAAATGTAACTTTTACGCAATTTTATTCGGAAAAATGATTTTTAATAAAAATGGCCGCTTGGCATATTAAATATGAAGTAGTTAACCCGTATTTGTTTTCCTCAGTCACATAACTTACGCTTTTATTATATAGATTATGTGTGATTAGAATTTAAAAGAATAAAGAAAACTTTTATTGATATATTTTAAAGGTTTTGATTCGATTTTCATAAAATTTGAAATTGACTCGACAACATTCTGCAATGATTATATATATCAAATTTTAAACCATTCGGTTGGGTAGTTTTTGCGCTGTTATATGCGAACGGACGGACCAGACGACGACTATAGGTGCTACGTATTTATATAATTACAAATGCACTTAAAAACAGTACTCATGCGTAAAAAAAAAAATATGCACACACACATAAAAAAAGAATATAGCAAACTAAGGGAAATTTTGGACAAACAACTAAAAAACTAGCTAAATCTGCTAACTCCCGCACACTGAACGTTGTTGTGCGAATGGAAACATATGCGCCGTACCTACTCCCTCACGCTCCTCTCGCCGCTTCCGTCCGCACTGCATAACCTGATTTGGAAGAGCATTTCTTCGATCACACGTGCGATCCAGGAAGACCGGTCGCTCTCTGTTGATATTTTTCAAAATTTTCATTATTACAGTAACAGTTTTCCATGGTCATATTTAAAAGTGTATGAATGAAGCTCATCGTAGAAATTGACGAACATCTGGAAATGTGTTGAATATTATTTTATTTAATTTGTTAATTTGCTTCTTTATTTTTCTGTGATGGTTCACGTGCTCTTGTGTACGAATGCAGGATCCGCCACTGGCAAAGGTGTGACTATTTTTCCCAGGAGTAGCAACAAAATTAATTTGTTTTAAAACCAATCTATAATAACAACCCTAAAATTTTTCTCAATCTGATGTGAGGTGCCAAAAGGGGTGGCTGGGAATAGCTGTGCATGCGTCACTGATGCATGATCTCCTAATTCCGCCATTTCCTCCAGTACATATGAAGTGTCTCGATCCTAGTCGTGGAGGTGATTAATGATTCACCCCTTTCGGCCGAAAGGGTTATTCACGCAGCGATATTTGTCCCGCAACACGTGTGAGATGCGAGAGAGGTTACTACGGGTAGGAAAATAACTTCCCCAATCATTGGTATCTGGGGGATATTAGCCTGAATGGATTAATTGAAGGGGGGACGGGGGAATCGAGTGCACAAATGAAGCATTAATCGTTTGTTTGATGACTGCCGGAGTAAAGTTTTTCTAACTGTTGCGCTGAAAAATTTATTTAAAAAAAATAGTTATTCTAATACTTTCCGGAATAAATTTTCCTTTCCAATTTTAAATTAAATCACTTTTCAACAATTTCAGAATATTGTTATAAAACTTAATTTTTTTTCATATAATGAATGAAATTAGCAAAATAAATAATTTAGAAAACATGACTCAGTTGAAATCCCTCTTTCAGCAACCGCTACTCATAGACGGTAATATACTCGAATTCTTGTGTGCGGCCTTGTATATGATCTTCATAGTATACTAAAATGTAATTCAGTTGGAAAACTAATAACATAATTGAAAATGCATTTCCGTTAATTACCACACTGCAAAAGAAATTGTTGATTTTACGGTATAATGCTGGCATCTGGAATGCTAGTATTATACCGTAAAATCATCAATTTTTCTTTTTGCACACATCCACAGACTGCAAAATCCTTTTATGAAGTCCTGTGTATGAATTCACTTATATTATGCACGCATTATATGTGTATAGTAATATTAAAATTGAGTTCAGCAGAAAAACGCTTACCACAATTTGAAATGCACTTTTAGAAGTTTCCATCTATACACGGTAATTCATTCGAATTTTTCTGTGCCGCCCTGAATATGTATTTATATTTACTACACATAGCATGGTATATTAAAATATTAACTATGTAAACGCATAACCTAACATAACCAGGAATTTTCATAGGCGATAATGCATCTGAATTATTTTGTGCAGCCTTGTGAAAGAAATTAAATGTTACATGCAGCATTTTCTATGGAGAAGATGTTATCGTGCACCTCAATAACATGAACAAATTTCATTATGTTAGTATAGCATCTTAAAATGCACTTAAAGTAATTACATCAAATGTTTTTGTAAGTTTATGTAAATGAATGATAAATGATATGAACTCCGTTTTCTACAGGAAAAATATCAATATTGCATATATCAATATTGCATATCAATTTCGTAATGTTTGAAGTAGTGTAGCATCATTAAAACGCATTCCAAATAATTATTGCCCATAGATCTTATAGTGTATCCGAATTCTTTTGCTACACACTTCATTTTCAAAAGGAAAAATGCTGCAGTAAACCTAAAAAACACGCTTCAATTTAGCAGAAATCTAACTTTATTTAAGAAATAAAGAGAGGACAGACAAACAGACCAACCGAATTTTCAACTATGTTGGTAAGCGTTTAAAAAAAAAAGTTTTAATTTTAAGTTCGACATTTTAACGAACTAGACTAATAAGAGAAAATTGTGTGCGAACTAGCGTCTAATAATTGATAATTAAAATTACTTTTAATGTCTACCTCTGAAAACACATCGAACTTACTTCGAAGCAGGGTCATATTAAGACTCGTTATCAGTCAGATCGCAAATTCCGCTTTTCAATGTTTATCCTATGGGTTTGGAATGCATTCGTATTTCGAAATGTTTGACTGTCTTTTTTCTGCATCAGGGGGTAAGCCCCCTATGTTATAAAACTTTTTTTTTTCATATAATGAATGAAATTAGCAAAATAAATAATTTAGAAAACATGACTCAGTTGAAATCCCTCTTTCAGCAACCGCTACACACAGACAGACATTTTCTAAAAACAAATTGTGTTCAGCATCTTCTAAAACGTATAAATCCATCGAAAGCTGGTAGTCGAAATTTTCATCCTCCAATCAACGGGAAATAAATGGCAACCTGATTACAGAAGATCGCCACTAGTCACGATAATATAATTTAATCTTTCACCCAAAAGATATCGTTGCTGTGCTCTGTTTTCCACGATTTCCGCAATAGCTAAATCTCAAGAACGAATACATTGTCATTTAAATTTGTTTGCAGACAATTTGATTTATATAGAAGAAAGTTTTGTGGTGGCCACATCATACTAGTCATCATGTTAAATAATCTTTTCTCATATAAAAAACAGCAGCCATTACTAACGTCTTATTGACACTCTTGAATTCAGGGGTGGTCTGGGGGGTGGAGGGGGAGACATTTCCTTCGGAGCATTGAAATGTCTCTCCTCCGGAAAATTTGAGATTTTATGCTTTTTAATGGGCAAGGAAATGTATGAATTCAACACTGAGCTCGCCAACACCCGTTCAGATTTCGCAGGCTCTAAAAACAAGCTAATTTGCTCCATTTTAAACAGATTACCCGATTACGAAAGATTAAATTTTATTATCGTGACTAGTGGCGATCTTCTGTAATCAGGTTGCCATTCATTTCCCGTTGATTGGAGGATGAAAATTTCGACTACCAGCTTTCGATGGATTTATACGTTTTAGAAGATGCTGAACACAATTTGTTTTTAGAAAATGTCTGTCTGTGTGTCTGTCTGTATGTGACACAAATTTTGTGGGCGCTCTATCTCAAGAAGTAATGCACGAAATTTAATCAAACTTCAGATTCAGTTAGCCATTTACATAAATAGAACCTGCTTAGGTTTTACTGTATACCGCCCAACAGGTGTCGCTGCTACGCTGCATTTTTCACGATTTCCGCGATAACTATATCTGAAGAACATGCACGGTATTTTATCAAACTTCATATTCTGTAAGAACATGACATAAATAGACGCTCATTTGATTTTGGTGTAAATCTCCCCACAGATGGCGCTGTGCTGCATTTTTCACGATTTCCGCGATAGCTATATCTCAAAAACCAATGCATGAAATTTCATCAAACTTCATGTTCTGTTAGACCTTGACATAAATATATCCTTATTAGGTTTAGGGGTGTATCCCACCCAAAAGATATCGTTGCTGTGCTCTGTTTTCCACGATTTCCGAAATAGCTATATCTCAAGAACGAATACATTGTCATTTAAATTTGTTTGCAGTCGATTTGATTTATATAGAAGAAAGTTTTGTGGTGGCCACACTATACTAGTCGTGTTAAATCATCTTTTCTCATACAAAAAACAGCAGCCATTACTAACGTCTTAATCGGCAGTGGCCTTCAAAATCCGTGCCATTAATTGTTCCAATTCAAAATTTGGCATTCCCGGAATGCCCGAGTGTAACACCCGCAAGATTTAAAGTTATTACAGGCGAGGGTGGCAAACAGAAATGCGGAACATCGTTTCATTATTCAGCGGTAATTAAACCGAAGTGGAATATCCTTTTTTGAGCTCCCCTCAATGAACCCCTTTCGCTCCAGATGAGAGTTAATCGCGCAGATCTTCATGTGCGGGGGAAGTAACGGTTTACCTGTATACAAATTGCAAATTGGGTTTTTGCAGGATTCTTATTTTTAACATGGCGTATTTCTTTCTTAGAAACAGTAATTAAAATATGCAAAAGCAAACAACATATTTTTAACTGGCTTATTTTTATCCTAGGGTTCTAACCCGGGCTACCTGGGTTAAAGAGCAAACTGCCCGGTGTATTCATAAAAAAAAGTGAAAATGATTTTTATGGAAAACTATAATAGATTTATTTTACATTTAATATATTTTTCCACTCTTTAATGTAACTTCCATTACAAAAAGTTTGAAGCTACCTATTGAAATCGTTCTGAGGGAAGCAATTCCAGAAAATTTCGGTATATTTGCAACCGATCATGACCCCCAGACCCCAAAACCACTCTACGTCCACATATTGATTTATATATGTCTATATCTATCTATTTATCTATCTATATATCCATATACAGAGTTTCTGAGACGAAACGCCCTAATTTTAAACACTTATACTAAAGATAATCTCATCAAAAAGTCACCTGTAAAAAATGCAGCCAAGTCTCGTAACTCATTTACCGTAAAAAGTACTGAGATCGTATAAAGCCAAGTTTAACTATCTTATTAACTCTGAAATTTTCATTCACAAAATCACTCCTAGTCTCTACATCTTTAGTTAATTATTATTTTGTGACTTGGCAATTACGCAGCACGAGAATGTGATGTATATAGTTAGTCTTAATCAAATAATACTATAACATATGAAGGTGTAATAACTTCCCTGTGCGTATATAATTTGCTTTAGTTAAATTATCCCATCCCATCCCATAACATAGTAAGGTGTAATAACTTCCCTGTGCTGCGTAATTGCCAAGTCACAAAATAATAATTAACTAAAGATGTAGAGACTAGGAGTGATTTTGTGAATGAAAATTTCAGAGTTAATAAGATAGTTAAACTTGGCTTTATACGATCTCAGTACTTTTTACGGTAAATGAGTTACGAGACTTGGCTGCATTTTTTACAGGTGACTTTTTGATGAGATTTCACTTCTTTTTGTAAGTAACCCTCCTTTTCTTGATTTTGGGTTCTTTTTGGAGATCATCCAGTGATTTTCGCTAAGCCCACACTCTGTCCCTATTATTTACAGGTATCAAAAAACTAAAGCTTTAGTTTCGTTTGCAAAGTACTGTAGATAAAAAGAGATTTCAGGTTCCTAGGCAAGCACTAAATTATGGGAGGGGGAGTGTCAAAAGTACTCTCAATTGCTTCCAGGATAGGCGCTATGCATCTGAGATATAACTCGCAGCCCTAGATACTTGATATTTAACATAAAAGAACTTTTTAGTATAAAAAGAAAGCCAAAATTAAAATTTCCGGAAATTTCCAATAAATCAAACTATATTCCTTTTTTCGATGTTTTTTTTTTCGGTTTTTTTTTAGACTTTTTTTTATTATTTACGGATTTTTTAATTTTTCCTTACTTTGTGTACAAAACCCTGCCTTTCTGCCAAATGTCAATCTTCTAGGACTACAAAATCGAATTATTTTCAAATTTTCGACTTTTTATGAATTTATTGATTTTTCGATTTTAATTCTAAGTTACCTGATTGTCAAGCCAATATAGTAATTATTTGATCCGTCTTCTTAGGATCATTTAGGTTCAATTTAGAGATAAATCAAGTGAATCTTAGAGTCACCCTGATTTTATTTAGAAAGGACTATCAAGCCATAACCAGCCAGTAATGTCGGGAGGGTAGGGGGAGCTGTGAAAATTTCTGTGGGGCTAACATCATTTAACAATCCATATTTCATATGTGAAGTAAATAGAGTACAACATGTGAAAGAAAACAAACTTGTCTATAAAGAAATCGCCTATATCGTAGCCAGTCTATAGCGGAACTTTTCTATAACGAAATTCGTAAACGAAAGAAAAGAAAACCATAATCCGGGGGAAATAACATAAAACAATTAGGGGCGTTGTACTAGCTAATAGGACAATTATCTTATAACTAATGTTTCTAGCAGTACAAAATCAAATTGTTTTCGAATTTTCGATTTCTTAAACATATTTCGATTTTTCGATTTTATTTTCGAATTTTTTAATTGTTCCTTTTATTGAATAGTAAATACTACCTTTACACCAAGTTTTAAGTTTCTAAGACTACAAGATAAAAATATTTTTTTTGATTTTTTCGCAATTTTTTTTTATAATTTTCTGGATTTTATAATTTTTTCTTATTTTGTATCCTTTATTACAAATTTTAAGTTTCTAGAGCTATAAAATCGAATTATTTTAAAATTTCCGATCTTTTTCGAGTTTTTTATTCTATTTTCGAATTTATTGTGTTTTAATTTTTTCCTTTTTCTGTATCTTAAACAATAAGTTTACGCCGAATTTTAAGTTCTAAAGCTACAAAATCAAATTTTTTTCAATTTTCAAATTTTCGAATTTTTTTTCGAATTTTACAGATTTTTTATTTATTTCTTTTTTTGTATCCTAAATACTAACTTTATTCCAAATATTAAGTTTCTAGCTTTACAAAATCGAATTATTTTCAAATTTTCGTTTTTTTTTCGTTTTTTTTATTTTATTTTCAATTTTTGTTGTGTTTTTAATTTTTCTTTTTCTGAATCCTAAACACTACCTTTACACCAAATATTCAGTTTCTAAGACTACGAGATCGTATTATTTTCAATTTCTCTCTTTTTCTTTCTTTCTTTTTATTTTGTTTTTTTAAATTTTCGATTTTTTTTTTAATTATCCATATTTTTTAATGTTTCCTTATTTAGTATCTTAAATATTACCTTTATTCCAAATTTCAAGTTTCTAGCGCTATGAAATCAAATTATTTTCAAAATTTCCTTATTTTTCGATTTCTTTCGATTTTTTTATTTTATTTTCGAATTTTATTGCGTTTTTATTTTAACTTATTCTGAATCCTAAACACTATCTTTACCGCGAATTTTAAGTTTCTAAGGCCAAAAGATCAAATTATTTAAAAAATTTTCAAATTTTTTCGAATTTTTCGTTTTTTTGATTTTTTTCGAGTTTTTCAGATTTTTTAATTTTTCCTTATTTTGCATCCTAAATACTACCTTTATTCCGAATTCCAAGTTTCTAGCGCAACAAAATTGGATTATTTGAAATTTTTCGATTTTTTTCGATTTTTCGATTTTATTTTCAATTTTTTTTGTGTGTTTTTGATGTTTTCTTTTTCTGAATTCTAAACACTACCTTCACACCAAATTTTAAGTTTTTAAGACTGCAAGATCGTGTTATTTTCAAATTTCAATTTTGTTCGATTTTTTTGAATTTTAGAATGTTTTTTTTTTTTAATTTTCCGGATTTTATATTTTTTCCTTTCTTTGTATCCGAAATGCTAGCTTTATTCCAAATTTTCAGTTTCTGTGGCTGTGGGATATACCCAATCTTTTTGATGACGCGAAAGTGAGTGAGTGTGTGAGTGACAAAAAATCGAAACTTTGAGTCATATATCGTCTGCACTAATTTATGGGTATTTTTGAATTATCCATATTTTTGAATTTTTACTTATTTAGTATCTTAAATATTACCTTTATTCCAAATTTCAAGTTTCTAGCGCTATGAAATCGAATTATTTTCAAATTTTCCTTATTTTTCGATTTTTCCGATTTTTTCGATTTTTTTGTTTTATTTTCGAATTTTATTTGGTTTTTTATTTTAACTTATTCTGAATCCTAAACACTATCTTTACTGCGAATTTTAAGTTTCTAAGGCTAAAAGATCAAATTATTTTAATTTTTTCAATTTTTTTCGAATTTTTCGAATTTTTGAATTTTTTTTTTCGAATTTTCCGAAATTTTTAATTTTTCCTTATTTTGCATCCTAAATACTACCTTTATTCCGAATTCCAAGTTTCTAGCGCAACAAAATCGGATTATTTGAAATTTTTCGATTTTTTTCGATTTTCGATTTTTTCAATTTTGCTTTCGATTTTTTTTGTGTTTTTGATGTTTTCTTTTTCTGAATGATAAACACTACCTTCACACCGAATCTTAAGTTCCTAAGACTACAAGATCGTATTATTTTCAATTTTCAATTTTGATGGAATTTGTTGAATTTTCGAATGTTTTTTTTGTCGAATTTTCCGGATTTTATAATTTTTCCTTTCTTTGTATCCTTTTTTCCAAATGTCAAGTTTCTAGGGCTACGGGATCTACCTAATCTTTTTGATGACGCGTGAACGAGTGAGTGAGTGAGTGACAAAAAATCGAATGTTTGAGTTCATATATCGTCTGAACTAGAAAAGATAGAAAGTTTTAATTTTAAATTTTGGTCCTGTGTGCCAAATACTCTAGAAAAACGAAGTTTCAAATTTTTGGGATACTCCAGCGCGGAGATATGAGGGGGTCAAAAGTGCCCTGAGTTGCTTCCAGAAAAGTATGCTTACAGGCTGTCCTCTCTCGACTTGGCGGAGGCACTACCGTGCCTCCAGATCTAAAACAAACTATCCCCATCCTGTGGGATTTGTTTTTCAATGTTTTACTTTATTTAATGCAAAACATAGATTGCATCCGACAACTCATAAAAAAGTCCTCCGGCCTGTACCGGCAGGAAAAGGTAGCTTTCCTATATCTTCGTTTTAAAATTTTAGCTAATATTACTCGAAAACAGCAAGTTAAAATGCAAAGAAACCGTTTACAAAAGATTCGTTTACACTGAATTTGAATAAGAAATTCGCCAAATTATTGAGCTATAGCCAAGTTGGCTTCATTTATGAAGACTTATTTTTGTCGCCAAATTTGGCGAGATTTCGCCAATTGTCGCCAAGTTTGGCGAGAATTTGGCGCTAATGGATATGAATATATAGTTTTATGCGTATGATTGGGAAAATGATTACAACAATGAAAGAAAATAATTTGCGAGAAATCGCGTTCACTAAAACTTATAAATTTATATTAAAATCATTAAAATTATAGACATTAGAATACACTTTCATAAAACATTAAAAACATATTAAAATTGGACGTTTTGGATTTACATGGAAAATCCCTCTTCAACAACAACATTTCACTTAGCGTAAATCATAGTTCAAAAATATCAACAAATAGAAAATGCAACGTATCAAAATTTCGAAGTCAAAGTTACAGTTATAATAACACGGAGTATTCATTCGGGATTGCACCTGCTTGACCATTATTGACCATAAATTTATCGTTGGTTTTTTGTAATGTGCTGTTTTGTTTCAAAATGTCAGCCACCCTAGAATTTCAAACTGCTCTATCTCAGCCAATTTTTAAGATAGAGGTAAAACAAAAAATGCTCTGGAATCCTTGTTTCAAGTCCTAACACCTAATTAAAAAATAAACTTGATTTTTTAACTTTTTTATATATTTATTTTAGTTTTAAAATTTTCCGTGGCCGCCATCTTGAAACAAGATGGCGGACCAAGCTGGCCAACGAACTCGGTCGAGGCATTGGTGAGCTTAATACACACAATTAGTTTCATCCAAATTAATTTATAAATACGAGCGTTATCGTATCAAATTATTTTCATCTTTTCAATTTTTTTCGAATTTTTTTTTTTTTTTCGAATTTTCTGGATTTTTTTAATTTTCCTTTTTCTGTATCCTAAATACTACCTTTATTCCTAATTTGAATTTTCTAGCGCAACAAAATCGGATTGTCTTCAAATTTTCGGTTTTTTTCAATTTCTTCGATTTTTTCAATTTTGCTTTCCATTTTTTTGGTGTTTTTGATGTTTTCTTTTTCTGGATGTTAAACACTACCTTCACACTAAATCTTAAATTTCCAAGACTACAAGATCGTATTATTTTCAATTTTCAATTTTGATGGAATTTGTTGAATTTTCGAATGTTTTTTTTTCGAATTTTCTGGATTTTATAATTTTTCCTTTCTTTGTATCCTAAACACTACCTTTTTTCCAAATGTCAAGTTTCTGGGGCTACGGGATCTACCCAATCTTTTTGATGACGCGTGAACGAGTGAGTAAGAAGTGACAAAAAATCGAATGTTTGAGTTCATATATCGCCTGAACTAGAAAAGACAGAAAGTTGTAATTTTAAATTTTGGTCCTGTGGGCCAAATACTCTCTATAATTGAAGTTTAAAATTTTTGGGATACTCCAGCGCGGAGATATGGGGGGGTCAAAAGTGCCCTGAGTTGCTTCCAGAAAAGTATGCTTACGGCTGTCCTCTGTCGACTTGGCGGTGGCACTGCCGTGCCTCCAGATAAACAACCAAGACAATTTTGTTGGGTGGCACATGGTAGCTTAGATGTGGAAATTTACATTATGTAATAGCAATGATTTTTATTTCAGCTGCTGAAAATCGAAAGAATTGAAAAATGACAACGAATTCTGGAAAAGCACAAACCGTGTGGTCGTATGCACAGTTGGGGTCCATTGACAGGATGGATCACGATCACCTCCACACCAGCATTTGGGAGTCTGGAACACATTACACACTGCACAACACAAACTTATGAACTGTATCCTTTCAAAATATTATTAAATCCTAGGAATTTAATGAAAAGTTGCGGCATCTGATCTATAACATATTTTCAAAATGGTATCTCAAACGGAAGTACCACTTTGAAGCTATTGTGTTCATTCACACACAGACACACATACACATACATCATGATTACAATAATTTCCTTTTACTACACATGCGGAAAGTAAAAATCAGTATAAAAGTAAAAATAGTTTTTTTTTTTAAACACTTTTTTATAAGCATTAAGTGTTTATGTTGAAAATCGCGCCGAATTTCATGACTTTAATTCATGATTCCCCCCCCCCCCCCCCCAAAAAAAAAAAAAATTACGTTACAATACATTATTTCAGAGTGGGCGTCGAAATCGATTATGGAAAATTCACTGCTTTTTTTACGCTTGGTAGAAAGCGCGAGCTACTGATTTTATTAAAAAATATATAATTTTTACTCTGTTTCTTTTTTAAGATAGGGTAACAGAAAAGAAAAATGAAACATTATTTAAACTATCTATTCGGGGTTTTTAATTTGATTTTTTAATTCATAATTTAATTTATATGAAAATATTAATATATTAAAACATATTTTTAAAAATATAATATATTACATTCTTTATTTTTTATTTGTATTTTCTACTTTTTAGTGTTTAAAAATTACTTTGTAGCACTTTCACAATCAATTGGCCTTTTTCGAAGAGTGTTGATTGGCGTATTATTAACTCCATTGTTTTTTTTTGTTTTTTTTTTTGTAATTCGTATACAATTGTAACTCGAAGAACATTGGTCGATTTATCACCTGTCACTGGCAAACGTAAAAATGTCTTAAAATTAAATTATTAATTTATAATTAAGTTCTAGAAATATTAAAATGTTGTACTGTCATCGGTAACACACCTGTGAACATAATTTTTTATAATTATAGCATATCGAGAAGTGGATAAAAAATATAGATTACAAAATTTCATCTTTACATAGAAAAACCAAGTTGAGTTACATAAAAGGATGTAATTAGCGGATAATCTAAAGAAACGAAAATCTTCAAAAGTTTTAAAGGATTTAATGAAGTACCTCAGTATATTCAATTCTGACGATAGAGTTATTTCTATTTTTTCTTTCCCTCGAAAACTTTATCTAAATACTTACAGATCCACTTGTGAAGAAATGAGGCAAAGTATGAATTAAACGAATAATCTTTCGACAATTCCAAGAAAATAGTTCACTTGAGTAAAACTTGGTTCGTTTATTTTGGAATTTTTCTGAAATGGTTTTTAAAGAATTTAAAAGTTTTTACGGAAATGTTCGTTAAAAGAATATAATCCCTTCAGTATTATTTAATAAAAAAAATCTTAATACGTCTAATTAGCATCGTGTACTTGACTCGATAACGGATTTACAAAATTTCAACAAAAATTTTAAGGTAAATAATTTGCAATGGCAAATATTTGTGCGATAAAAGGGGGAAAAACGGAATAAATAAGTCAGATTAGAAATTCAATAAATGTGACTTGAGGCGTAAACTTAAAATCGCATTTTTTTTTTTTCTTTTCGTGTAAAAGTGTTTTCTGCATTTCTCTGTAATTATTTTTTATTCTTTCAAAAGTTTTGGGAATAAATCTTTGAGAAATACGCTTTTTTTCTTACCACTAAAATTTAATAATAAATTTTGCCTTATTTAAACGCTGAAATCTGGGATTAAATAAAGCAAAAATATCTATTAAATTTTAGTGGTAACAAAAAAGGGTAAAAGTTGGCAGCTGGGCCAAAATCTCATAAGTAGTAATTTCTCAGTCCCCATTATACCTCTCGTCATTTCTTTTCAATGTAAATTCTCATTTAAGAGCCTACATCAGTCACGCGAAAAAACGTTCCAACTAATGTTAAGTCTATGGGAAGGTTATCGTGCGATTTCTCGCTCGCATTTTAATATTTTTAAATGATTTTTTTTGCATAGGATAACTGAGGTCGATCTCTAACGTTCTTAGTTTTTACTTTTTCGCTTTTGGTTCCAGTTTTTTTTTTTATATAATTTCACTTTCATAACCGGTTCCAACCGGTTCCAAAATTGAAAATGTCCGCTTATAAAAAAAACCGTAACCAAAATCAAAAAAGTAAAAAACGCAGGCTCTTAATGTTAAAATGTTTCTCTGTGATTGTTCTACAATATTATGTTACTTCTGCTGTGAAAACCTGTTTTATTTTTCAACACTTTTCAACATAGTTGAAAAGTTTTTATGAATTCGGTTTGTCTGTCTGTCTGTTAGGAGCACATGTTGTTCCTAAAAAGTCGCGATTGTTTGCTGTTGGTTCATAAAGAATATTTCCTGAGTTTAAAATAATGGGGAAAAGGTAAGCGTACACTGCAAAAAAAATTGTTGATTTTACAGTATAAAACTGGCACCCTAGCTGCCAGTATTACACCGGGGTGCCAGTTTTATACTGTAAAATCAACAATTATTTTTTGCAGTGTACTGTCCCTTAACATATTGTGTTTTGTCTGGCAAAAACTGTCAAATCATATTTATTTTCCAATAAGGTTTGTGCTTATTTACTAATCAGTGGTTTATTAAAAATTCAAACTGAGCATACTATGAGACTAAAAAAAAAACAGATAATTAACAGCCAAAAATCACACTTATGAGATTTTGGCCCAGCTATGATTAGAGTTACTTCGGTAATTGCAGTTGATTGTTGATTAATTTGGTAAAGGATTATTTAAATTTTCTTATGCTGTATATATAATGTTAATCGAACTGACTTTTATTGAAAACAATAATTTTTCATTTTAAAGAGTTGGTATGTATTAAAAAAATATTTTTTTCTATTTTTTTTAGAATTACTACCAATTTTTGCTTGTTTAAACATCAAATTTGTCAAGATGCCATTCAAAATTTCTTAACATTTTCCAACTCATAACTTTTTAAAAAATTGTTGGAAATTGTGCGTCAAACGGGACAAATGAGGTGCGTTCGTACTGATACTATTTTAGTGAAATGAATTATATCGTCTGTTATTATCATATGAATAATTTCTGTAATAAAATAAGAACATTTTAAGTTGACAACATTTTATCTTTTCTTGACATTTACTGAAAATTCCAATGGGAAACTTAAGCCTATCTTTGAAAATTTCAGAACTTGAAATCCATATTTAGACTCTTTTTCCATTTAATATCTATTTATCCGGAAACATCTATACAAAATACAAAAAACTGTCGATAGATTATAGTATTGCTATAATTAAACAGTTTTAGTATACAAATTCGGTTTTTAAAATCAGTAATACGGAAATAATATGAATCCATCTTAAATAGGACACAATCACCATGGCAAACTAGAATTATTACCTATCATTGGAATTAATTACGTATGATAGGATTTAATAGAATACAGAAAACTTTTATTAATATCTTTTTAAGTTTTGATTCGATTTTCATAAAATTTTAAATGACTCGACAAAATTCTGCAACGACTATATATATTAAATTTCAAACCATTCGGTTGGGTAGATTTTGTGCTGTATGCGGACAGACGGACGGACCAGACGACGACTATAGGTGCTACGTATTTTTATAATTACGAACACATCTAAAAAGATGTTTGTGTATCTGTGAGTTTGTGAGAGATGATGTAGGAAATCTGTTATTACGACGTACGTAGAAGTCTGCAAATTTGATTCCGGATAGCCAAAGACATGTCCAAGTCAATCTAAGTCGCTGATTTTGGATTTTTTGATTTGATTTTTTTTGTTATTTTTTATTGAATGGAAAGATTCGTGTATTTCCCTGATTTTTCAAGTTCATCGGCGATTTTAAGCCACTTATAAAAGCAATTCAAATGCAAGCTTTTAGCTCGATATTGTAAATTTGTCCTACTTTCAGTAATTCATTCGGAATTCGTACAGCGATTTTTGAATTTTTACGAATTTTTTAAAGTTTCCATTTTACCGAAAACATCATCTGATATCCTATCTGATAATTTAGACATCCAATGGTATATTTTACTTCCACGTATGGAAAAAAAATTAGAAATAACAATCTCTTTTCAAATGAATTAACCGAAAGTTACACTCAACCAATGAACTATCTATAAATCTTCAAACAAATTATCGGAGAAAGATTTCACTTCCCCAAGGCAAGAAAAGCCTACGAGCTCGTTTACAGAAAAAACACTAAAAAATGATTTGATAGCCTTTCCCTCATCAGACCTATAATTAAAGAACACGTAAGTGTTTTAAAGACGATTATGCATCAACAAACTTAAACAAAACTTTCTTAATAATCTATAAACTCTGTAAACAGTGTTATTATGACTCTGATTGCATCTTATTTCAGAAACATTGTGAAATATGTTTCTTCCAGCAATCACGTCGCAAGATTAATGAATTTAGTATTAGAACTCTAATCTTATTCTTTAGTTCTATCAAAAATGTAACCCGAGTAACAGGGGCTAATAACGCTCCATGATAGTAATATGTTAAAAATGCATGTTATCTAAATATATAAAAGTAGTGTTTAGTGCTTGTACGTATAGAATTTAATCTTAACATATAATCTTAAAATCACCCACTCGTCTCAACTTCTTCATCCTGTCATCTAATATAATAATTAATTTATTTTAGTGTATAAAAGAAGAAATTAATGTGCAAAGCAAAACGGATAAAGCCTCTCGCAAATGAATAATTATGGACTAGTATTAAAAAATGCTCTGAAGAGCACCAAAAAAGGTTAATATGTTTAAGTATGAAGAAGGGTTGGACAAGTGCTTCTAATTGAGCATGAGAAAGGAAAGGGGTTCCTTTTTGGCTGCAGCTCACTGTCAATGCCAACTTGTGAAAAAATCATTTTTGCGCTTTTTCATATAAAAGAAATTTGCGGCACTGTAGTAAAACTTTCCAACTTGCTTTATATGTCAACTGCACTGTTCTACTGCTGTACTGGGCGTGCGTCTGCAATGCAACTTTGTACAGTGCACTGTGTACCATTATTGCTCTACAGACTATACTACACTGTACACTCCTATTATACTTTTGAGCCTCAGTGCACATCCGCACTGTTCTTCTGTACTTCCGTATTAAAGGTATATGCGCCTAATGTTCGTTTATAACTTACATATGCATTGCTGTACTGCATATTGCATTGTGGAGCCACAGCCACTTGCATATAATTTCAATCAATGAATGCATTATACTGTAATGCGTGCATATGTGAAATTGTTCCTGTTCAGAATGCTGCAACACTCTGCACTGCAATACAAATCAATTTTCTGCGCAGTTCTACACTGCAGGCATGCTTGGTAGCACTACATGAGTGTGATACGCTGCACGCTGTAAAAAAAATTGCAGTAAATTTACGGGCAGAGGCCGGCAGCAGAGATTCCAGTCATACCCCGTAAAAAAAAGGTCCATGCCCATCGTTTTGTGCAGCCCGTAATTTTACGGGCAAAGTAATATAGCATTATGATGCACAGGATATAATGCACTTTAAAACACAATAACACTTTGCTTAGTGTTCCGTAGCACGTAGCACGTTAGATAATCATAACAGAATCGCTGTTTTGGCGGGTTAAAGTTTTCAAAACACGAGTAAATTGAAGAGTTACACCCTAGCGGAGGACAATGTATGGGTTCGTACCGTACTTTTGCTAACATATGGGCTAGAACTGTAAGAATATGTGGATTGCCCTTAATTTTCTAAGTATCTAAGGGATAATGCCGCTTATTTAGTGGATCAGACCGTTTTTCATCAAATAAGGCTGTTGCCCGTGAAAATTGAAGGGCAAACGCTCATAAATTTACAGTTTTTTCTGAGAGTGCAGGAACTAAGGTTTTTGGTACTATGTCGCCTTACATTCATGTCTAATCAAGCTGCCTAGCTACGTCTTTAAACTATACATTTTTATCGTAACTGTGAGTGATTTCATTTATATGGAAAAAGCGCGAATATGATTTTTTCAAAAGTTGGCATTGACAGTGAGCTGCAGCCAAGAAGGAACCCCTTTCCTTTCTCATGCTCAATTAGAAGCACTTGTCCAACCCTTTTTCATACTTAAACATATTAACCTTTTTTGGTGCTCTTCAGAGCATTTTTTAATACTAGTCATTTAAATTTTTTGATAAAAACTAAAGTTCTTTTAATATCTTGAAAAGCAAAAAATTTTGCTATTGTCAAAATTTTATTGTTACATTGTTTTTACAACACTCGCCAAATCGTTGACTGTTCATCGTCAAAGTAGCATTTTTTCATGTCTACCTGCCCTCTCAAATGTCAGGGGACCGTCACATCAATAATTAAATGGTGGTTTTCCATAGCTATTACCTCATAAAGAAACTGGATTCTATAATTGTCTCGGTCGTATCCATGGACTGTTTCTGCTACACTGAAGTCGCCTGCTATAGGCTGAGTTGTTCTTTCAGTGGTATCTTTCCTTACTACTCTTCTTAGTCTTTCTTAAAATCGCTGAATGGGGCCGAATATTAGGTTCTGATAATTATACTAACGATCAGTTCAGTGATGATGCTATAAAAATTGAGTTTTGATTTTGCATCGTTTTTTGGTGCATGAGACTGTTATTTAAGAAAGTTATGCCGCGATATATATTTTTTATGTATATAATACAATGTTCATTGTTAGCTCACTGTATTCAAATTCGTACCAAAAGTTGAATGTACCAACACCACCAAACAATTGTTTCACTTTGTTTAAAGGCAGTTTCTGAAATCAAAATTGGGCCTTTACGGGTGCTAGCTGCAATAAATCCCTAAACAAAATAATGTTTTTGCCACCAAAACAGTAATCTCGCTTGTGTTTACAGCATTCGCCATATCGTTAGCTGATCATCGCTAAAGTACATTCGAAACCATACTGCACTCATCGATAATTACTAAATCCAATGATTTCCATTGTTGCTTAAATAATTTCAAATCGTCAGAATCAAGCTTAAATTATTCTGCTTCATTCGTATGTTGGACGGGCAATTTGAAAAACGTGTGAATTGTACTTCTTCCAATGCTGAAGGCAGCAATTCTCGTTGGTGCTAGTACTGCAGCAGCATCATTATTGTGATTACTCATTAAACGAACTTTTTGACTGAGTAATTAAATTAGAAAGCTTTTTCCTCTACCAGCAACTACGCGTACAATCAGATTTATGGGTGGAATAGACGGGTCTTACTTTTGTTCTTCTATGTGCTTTATAATTGATTAGAATATTTTCCTTTGGTCAGCATTCATTTTTTTTGTTCAATTTATCTTCATTAATAACAATTTCCTGGTGAGTTTCAGTGTTATCAGAATCTGCGGCTATCATATCAACGTCTTCATTTGGTTCTTCGATATTTTAAAGCTGGTTGTGCAAATCACTTTCTTGTTGCAACTTTTCAGCCAAGTCGATTGCAGCTTGTAATCGTTGTTTTGTTTCGCGACATTCTTCCATCTCTGAAAATTTTTTCACATTGTGCTCAAAGGATTCACGGTAGAGTTTGAATTCTCCCAATAGGTCTTCTTCATTTCGCCAAGGCTTGAACAACATCAGCAAAGAATGATGATAGTACAACTCAATTCCAGCGTCCGTTTTCGTGTTATGATAGGGCGTTTTTAAAACAACGTTTTCTGAACCAACTGAGGTTCTTTTTTAATTCGTAATATTCTACAGACTTTGGTTTATTTCGTTCGTATTAGTACCTAGTGGCCAATTCGTATAAACACATGTTTTCCAATTTGTTCGGGTAATAATCATTAATAAAATTCCGACAGTAAATTTCAGTAGATCGTTCATCCTCTTTTGCCAATAAAACCAAATCATGGTGACTTTCAGTTTTCTTCGTCGGTCTTTTTTCATGCTGGTATTTAAGTATTGCACAGCACTGTCTGTCCGTCCCTGTGTCCCTGACGGACCCCTGACGGTCCCTGTGTCCCTGTGTCCCGTGTCCCTGACACGGCACTGTCTGTCCGTCCTAGTGTAAAAGAAAAAAAAGTGTTTATTTATGTGTTTATATGTTATATGTTTAAAAAAAAAAGGGCCCAGGAGCAATCCAAAGCCACCAAAAAAATTATAAAATGTCTATGTGTTTTGTCCTAGTAGCAGTGTGCGGTAGTCGCACAATATCAGCTGGCACCACGGCCCGAAACAGGAGCCCCGTAATCACAGTATTACCAGCACGACGCATGTCATCAACGGTCCAGCAAGTTGTGCACCATGACACAGTAAGAAGCTTATAATAGCCCCCGGCACTGTTTGTCCGTCCTTGTGTTAAAAAATAAAAAAATAATAATAAAAAGAAGGGGAAGAAGACAGATGAGAAAGAAGAAGAAGAAGAACTGGAAGGAAAGAGGTGATAAGTATAAAGGATAAGTATGGAAAGTAGATCGTGTACGTTAATGGGAGCTGGTGTACGTTAAATCTGTTCGTGGCTCTAATGTCCTCCAAGTTCTATATAAGCGCTACCTCTGGGGGTGCCAATCCAGATGCAGGTCTCTCACCTGGAATTGGTTCAAAATTAGGAGACTAGTTTCACAGTTATATGGATCATGTGATCACTATATAGAAATAAAAAGCTACAAAACAGGGCCTTGGGCCAAACCACCACCAACAACAACAACCCATTGGGCTTATGGTTTAGTCAGTTAACGACAATAGTACTTATTTTAAATTGCAAATTGTTAATTATTTAACAACCTTTCTTGGGCCCAAAGGACGGGTAACCAAGTCAATTAGCACAATAAAAGTAAATTAATTTCAATAATGTAGTTAAAGTATAATTCAGAATAAGTTCAGTTTAAATGTTACTAACATTCTTCTCTTCCAGGTTCCCCTTGCAGTTCCTCGTGCCGCCGGTTGGGACGGGCCAATGGCCGGCCCCAAGTGGTAGCACAAAGGATTTTTTTAGCAGCAGTTTTTTTTATTCATTTTATTTTTGACTGTTCGCCTCTTTATTAGGTGCAAATGGACATTGTCCGCACAAGCTACCGGACCCGCTCCAATGGGACAGTCCACGGAGCCAGTTTTTACCAGGTGGGGTTCGGTAGAAAGGCGCAGTCCCGTCAGCCCCCGCAGCGTTTTCGTCTGCCTTGCTATTCGGCCCCAAAATTTTCCTTGCTGGTATGACTTAGCTATTGGCAAAAATTAAATAAATAAATAAATAAATAAATAAATAATAATAATTTCAGTGGTTTTAATTGTCCTCCCTCAAAATTCTCCCCCCTTTTTCAAGCTAAGTTGAGTACCATAGTTTCGGCACTAAATTGTCCAGTCCCATTCCAACTATCATGACGAGTATGTGGCGTGCGGCAACAGTTCTCAGAATACTAAAACCTAGGAGTGATCAACCCAGTAAAATCCGGACATTATAGGTCAGCCGACCTGGGTACTTGTCATTGTGAATCGCCCCATGAGGCGATTAGGCGAATTTCGCCCCACTCTCCAGGCACTCAAACCCGTCAAACTGGGTCGAATCCCGGTAGGTAGGGGCCTGGTCAGCGGTCTCCAAGTATTGCACAGCATCCCACGAATAGAAATATTTATGGCCAAGAATTTTGTCTACGGCTTCGTAACTTCCAGTTTCTCGACTAATCAAGTTTTATCTGGGAAAAGCGCGTAATCTGGCACCGAGACTTTTGTTTTCGTCAATGGTCTTCCAAATGTCTTCCTTACGATTTTTTTTCCGGTTTGGTTATATAACGCGTAATGTAAGGATTTAACACCAAACTAGGTTCTCCAACAAACTGGATGTCAATATTGGTGGCTTACATGAACAAAATCGCGGGATTATAATCATTGATTCAAGTTAGTTTTTCTGATCGTTTCAAACCACATAACTTTGTAACATAGTGTCCACCTTTTCGAGATAAAATGCAGTCTTTAACAGAATTTAAAGTTCAATGTTTCACCAAACCATACATGAAAATTAAGTGTAATAATATGCAGTCTGATTATGGCACATTATTCATGACCGTTTAGATGATAATAATGATAGATTTTCTAATATTCCGTAATCGAGTCTACAGACAATGTTAACGAGAAACAAAAATTGAGGTACTTTTCGGCTAGCCGGGAGTCAGTGAAATATATATATATGTATGTATATATATGTGTGTGTGTATATATATACTTCACTGACAGCTGGTTAACCGAAAAGTACCAAAAGATATTATAGCAACAATATGGATACAGTGTAAATGTGGATATGATTGAGGAATTTTCACAAGATCGCAACAACCACATCAAACATTTATCGCCAATAAGAGCCCACTAAATCTACCGGTACAGGATTTTTCCGTTTATTGTATAACAAATATTTGTTTTCTTATTTTAAGTATATATTTGCGTTTTAATTTTAATAAAATAGTGCTTAAAAGTCTGTAATTTTCAAATGTTATATTTTTCAAATGCTCACTTTCGTTTCAACATTGTTGTTTTTTTTTCAAGTGTTTTGATTCACGGGAATTTCATTTTGCGCTTACTATTACGCTTGGCGACAATGGTTTTTGTATAACGGAAAAGTACCGAAAAATGTTTTACATTCAATAAATAACAAATCAAAATGTTTGGCACGGTTTGCATGACAACACGACTTGTAGACAACATCTGCTCGGTCAAGGTTGAAATAATTGGCGCATTAGCAAACTTTTTGGCATGGTGTTGGTATAACGAAAAAGTACCAAAATAAAAGATACAGCACAAGCTGTACAGGAATGACTTAATAACAACGACATTGAAAATTGGGTACTTCTCTATCATCCCGTCGACCACTTTTCATAACAAAATACTATCGCCAACTCAAAGTTTAAAGGCCAAAAATTCAGTCCCATTTACTTGATGTCAGAAGCATTATACGTGTTTGTTATGTCATCGAGTGGTTTTTAATTCGACATTTGCGTGTATTATTCATTATGTTTTACTGACTTATTAGTTATTTCATTAATTAAAATAACAATTGTGTCCGTAAATTCTTATATTTTATTTATTTATTTATTTTGATATTCCAATGGCAACGTTCTCCCTTTTATTTGGCGTAACAGTTTGGCGATAGATTTTTGTTATGAAAAGTGGTCAACGGGATAATAGTACCGAAAAATTGTTTGCCGCATATTTTACGTGAATTACATGAAATTATGAAACACAATTCTTTTACATAAGCATATAAAATGCTTAGTGAGTTTGAACGTAAATAGCAGGAGCTTGTTAGGCGATATAATTTTCCAATATATATATTTCCTCATTGTCGATGAATAGTATATGAGTATTATTTCAAATTTAATGTGAAAACCACGATTTCTACCTACGATTACTGTTCTATAACGGGCATTTACGCTAGTATGAAAATAAAAACAAATAAGCATGTTTGTCACGTGATTGATTTAATTTGAATGAATTCTGTTACATAATAATAATAATATTTATTTAAACTTTCATGCAAACGCGCGCGTTTGCTACGATAAAAAAAGAAAAGAAAAACCAATGTTCAACCGAATCTTTACAACATAAATTCAATTTTCTCAGCGACCGTCAAACATACAAAGATTTAAAAAAAATCTATTTTAAGTTTTATCAAGAGGAAAAAAATAAAACAAAAACGAAGTTAATCCAGCTAGTGGAACTTTAGCTACAGTTTGTTGAACTTTTCGTCTTCATTTTTTCATTTAAAGTTAAATAAAAAACTACAGTAAGCTACAATAATTTTTTGAATGCTATCATTTTATTCGTCTCGTCGAGTTCTATCTTTAAAAAAAAATCATTGTCGTATGTAAACTGGTTCGCCAGAAATTTCAGAAAAACGTTTGCATTTTCTATTTCTTAAACATATTATAGCAAACGCTACCGTGTTTGCTATGATTAACATCTAGAGCAGAAACGGAGCATAAAAGGTAAGATAAATTTTCTTATCTTACTTCATCGAACTGTATCTTACCTTATTTAGTTTTCAGAAAATGCTCACGCAGAGCGAACTTCCTCTTTTAAAAAACCCGTCGGGTTCATTTTTAAAATTTTTTTTAAAAATATTAACATCTGAAAGTTATACAAATTTTAAAAGAGATTAAGAGACTATGAAATTTTTGACGACGCCAACGAAGTTCCAAAAAGAAATCTCCTTATCGAAGCATTATGTCCTTTCCCCACATGCAGAAAAATATAAAATTGCACACTCAAAAATAACTAATTTTAATTCCAATGAAAGAATACAACTGTATAGTTGACCAAATAAATAAGTCATACAAACGAATTGCACAACCTCCTTTGTTTAAAGCCCTTTGTTGAAAAATACAAACAGTATCTAACATTCGACATCAAGATTTAAATTGTTCTTTATGCTACAAATAAAGTTCTATTTTCTCTATTTAAATCTACGAATGTGGTACACTGGAAAAGTTTATAACAGCAGACAAGGAAAAGCTACTGGTTTAAAAATTGAGTTTCTAGGCATTTAAAGGAAGACAGAAATTCACGCATAGTCTAAAGAAAAGAAAATAATCAAAAGATTTAATGAAGTGTTTCACTATTCCATTCTCGAGAGAGATTCGTAAGAATTCGGCTAGTCTGTCTGTCAGCGCTCTAACTCGCGTAAACTTACTCGGTTTACCATGTAATTTATATATGCCATTGATATTTACTAAGGCATGTTCAATATTGAAAATGAAGTATGTAGCGATTATAGTTTATTTACAGAGATACTTAAAAGAATTCCGTCACATGATAGTCTATGGGGGGAGTAGTTTGCAATGTATTTTCGTGATATTACAGTAATTCAAACATATTGAAATTGATATACATCAATGAGGTGCACTACAAGAGGCTTACTATGGGATAGGGTATACATATAGCATTTACCGTTCTTTTACAGGAACACACAAAATAATTGTGTTACAGTATACTGTCTATGAGCGATAATTGCTGGAAGTGCATTTTCAGTTGTGGTAAGTGTTTTTAAATGTAACTAATATTTTGTATAATATTTGGTAATGTATAGATTCTATAGATCATATACAGGACTGTATAACATATTTCGAATACATTTCCGCTTACTAACGAAAATTTCTGAAGGGAATTTTCATCTGTGCTATGAGTTCCTAACTAAACTAAATTTTAGCATAATATGTAGTATATATACAACTATATAAATCATATACAGGGATTCATAAAATATTTTGAATTCTTTTCCGACTATAGATGGTAATTGTCGAAATTGGGTTTTGAAATGTTTTATGCGTTTTCCAATTTGTTTACTTAGCTATCACCTTTCACCTTATTAAACGCCGATGTTTTGTTAAGGTATTCTGAATATGTTGGAAAGTGTTTCGTAATCTATGCATGATGTATGATTTTTCTTTCTTTCTTTCTTTTTCTTTTTTTTCTTTTTCTGTTTCTTTTTCTTTCTTTCTTTCTTTCTTTTTTTTTTTTTTTTTTTTTTTCTCTTTTTTTTTTTTTTTTTTTTTTTTTTTTTTTGTGAGATTTTATCTAAATACGTAAAGAACCACTTGTGAAGAAATGAAACAAAGATGCTGTGAACTAAACGAATAATCTCTCGACAATTACAAGAAAATATTTTATTTGAGTAAAAACTTGGCTGATTTATTTTGGAATTTTTCTGAAATGGTTTTTAAGGAACTTTAATGTTTTTCGGACATTTTTGTTAAAAGAATGTAATCCCCTAAGCATTATTATTATTTTTAAAACACAGTTGTAATGCGCCTAATTAGTGTCATTTATTTGATTCAGTGAAGGATTTACAAAATTTCCATAAAAATTTCTAAAAAAATCATTTTTTGTGCAGTAAAACAGAAAGGAATAAACAAATCGGATTCAAAATCCAACAAATATGACTTGAGGTGTGAACTTCAGAATCACAAGTATTTTCTTTTCGTGTAAATATGTTTTATGTTATTATTCTTTATTATTTCAAAGGTTATTGGAATAAATCTTTTAAAAACATAATAAAGAATTTCTTAAGTACTTGGGGATTATTGTTGTTTAATTTGACAAAGGATTATTTAAAATTCTTTTAAACTGTTTAATATGATGTTAATCCTGATAACTTTTATTATAAAAAATAACTTTTCATCTAAAAAGTAAGCAAAAAACGATAAACGATAAACAAAAAACAATAAACGATAACCGCTATAGATTTTTTTCACTTTTTTAATACTTTCAATTTTAGTTTATTTAAATATTAAATTATTCTAAATAATCTATGACATTCAAGGTTTTCATTTTCAAAATCATATATATATTTGTTTCAATTCTTCTTTTCATATTATTGAAATGAAGAAATTTACAAATAATATAATAAAATCACTTGTTAACGTTAAACTAAAGATGTAATAAATACTTAAAGTTATAAAAACATTACACAAAAAAGTTTAAACCAGCTTTTAATATGAAGATGACATGTTTCATACACTTGAATTCGATCTTGAAGAAGTCGCCGTTTCAGTGTGCGAAACATGTCATCTTTATATTAAAAGATGTTTTAAGCCATTTTGTGTAAATGTTTTTATCACGTTAAGCATTAATTACATCTTAACTTTAATGAAGAAATTTGTTTTTGTTCTATTTACTTTTTTTCCCAATATAATCTAAATCACCAAACCATATTTTATGAGCATGAAGTAAATACAATATATAAGTCAACTGCATTAATTACATAAATTGTATTAGGAAAAGTTAAACAAACTAGAAAAGGCAATTAGGACATGAGAAGGTTAAATTGTTAATCCTTCATGCGTTACATGGTTCCCCAAATTGGTCCATATTGATACCCTGGGGGTCAATATGCGATTAAAAAGTCCTTCCGGCCTGTACTGGGAGGAAAGATAGCTTTCCTATATCTTCGTTTTAAAATTTTAACTAATGTTACTCGAAACAGCAATCTAAAATGCAAAGAAGATTCGTTAATACTGAATTTGAATAAGAAATTTGCCAAATTATTCAACTATAATCAAGTTGGCTTCATTTATGATTATGACATGAAATGATTACAACAATGAAAGATAATAATTTGCTGGAAATCGCGTTCACTAAAACTCATAAATTAATCGTTGATTTTTTGTAATGCGTTGTCTTGTTTTAAAATGTCAGCCACCCTAGAATTTCAAACTGCTCTATCTCAGCCATTTTTTGAAATAGAGATTAAACAAAAAATGCCCCGGAATCCTTGTATAAAGGCGGACACTTAAGCAAAAAATAAATTTGAACTTTTAAATTTTTTGTATATTTATTTTAGTTTTAAATCTTTCAGTGGCCGCCATTTTGAAACAAGATGGAGGACCAAGCTGGCCAACGAACTTGGTTTAGACATTGGTGAGCTTAATACACACAATTAGTTTCATCCAAATTGATTTATAAATACGAGTGTTATTGTATGACATAGGTCATATATATATATATATATATATATATATATAATTATAATATCTTTGAATTTCAAAAAACATATCAAGTTCTTGTAACATTCTAATTAAATCTCCATAGAGATAATTAATAATAATGTGTAGACAGAATACCACATAGTTAATAAATTAACAAGTGCAATCATAATATTACCATAGCTTGTGCTTCAATGGAAATTGGAAGCAAACGAACATCAAAAGACAACAATCTAAAATCCCCAAGCAATAATAAATCAATACAAAATTAATGTTGGCAAAAAAGAATCTGAATAAGATGTTATAAAGATGCATTTGAAAATTCAATAGATGGACAAATGATACCAAGAAATAATAGTAATATTATATAATTATTATTATTAAATATATATATATATATATATATATATATATATATATATATATATATAGAGAGAGAGAGAGAGAGAGAGAGAGAGAGAGAGAGGAGAGAAGCTAATCAAAGTGCTTTATGAGCCAAATAGGCTTAATTATGGTATCATATGAAAATCAATAATTTCTACTAGATAATTATTGAAAATAATATGTATAAATCATTCCCCGCAAATGCTATGGTAAAATTATGATTGCACTTGTTAATTTATTAACTATGTGGTATTCTGTCTACACTTTATTACTAATTATCTCTTAGGAGATTTAATTAGAATGTTACAAGAACTTGATATGTTTTTTGAACTAATTATTACATACTTAATCATTATTTCATTGTTTAAGTTGGTGTTATGGTAATGTTTCATTTATGGTTATATATATATATATAACCATTAATGAAACATTACCGTAACACCAACAATAACTATATATATATATATATATATATATATATATAAATCAACATTTGAACGGAGGGTGGTTTTGGGGGTCTGGGGGTCATGATCGATGAAAATATACCGAAATTTTCCGGAATTGCTTTCCTCCGAACGGCTGCAATAGGTAGCTTTATACTTTTTTGTATTGAAAGCTACCTAAAAGGGTCAATTTGGCCTCGGAGTCGATGGAAAAATCAGTAGCAGTTAAATATTGTAAATACACACTGCAAGAAAAAAAAAATGTTGATTTTACGGTATAATACTGGCAACTGGGATATCTGTATTATACCGTAAAATCAACATCTTTTTTTTTTTTTTTTTTTTTACAGTGCAATAACAACAAAAAATCATGGATCACAGCATAGATTATGAAACTTTCCACCACTATCGGAATATTGTTAAGAAATTTCATTTTTGTTTATACAATGAAATGAGATAATCTTTCAACCGAAAGACAATATTTAGAAAGATAATAGAAAGTATATTCTTTCAACAGAAATATTGAAAACCAGCGCAGTAAAAATTGATTTTCAGTAATTGCTGTCCATAGCCGTTATTGTGTGCAAATTCTTTTATACAGCCCTGTATATGATCTACACACGTCGTAATACACTAAAAATTAGTTAGGTTTTAAAATGCATATAACAGCTGAAAACGAACATCCAGCTGTTATGGCTCCATAGTTATATCAAATTCTTTTGAGTGTCTCTGTAAATAAACGATAAATTGTTCGTACTTAATAATTAAAAAAAAAAAAAACACTCTGCCGTGTATCTCAGTAAAGTGTAGCAGTTTCATTAAAATAGCGTAACATCATTAAAATACACTATAAATGATTTTCCCCATAGATCATAATATAATGGAAGTCTTTTGTGCGTCCCTGTAAACGAACTATAACTTCTATTTATTCTATACTCAATGGAAAACATGATGTTGTCCACTTTCGGTATGCATATCAATTTCATCATGTTTGAAATAGTGTCACATAATTAAAATGCACTGAAAACGATTTTTCCCCTTTGACCGTAATGTAACCGAATACATTTGAGTGACCCTGTAAACTAACGGTAATTGGTAAAGACTTCATTTTCAATACCGAACATGACATAGTAAACCTCAATAACATAGCAATCAGAGTATATATACGCGAGTTAGAGCACGGCCGATGGGCAGACAAACTGAATTCATAAACACTTTTCAACTATGTTGAAAAGTTTTAAAAAGCATCTCCAAAAACTGAGAGATAATTTTAAGTTGCATTTTGAAGATTTAGAAAACAGAAAGATCTCAGATTGGATAATTAAACTATCATTCTTTCAACAGAAATTGAAAACATCTACACTGTACAAAAAAATCTGTTGATTTTACAGAAAAAAAAAAAACTATCAGCCAGGACGCCAGTAAAAAAACTATTTATTTTTCGGAAATAATCTGTATTTATTAGGAACTTACGGCAACATCTGTTAAAACAACAGAAAGTTCATAATAAATACAGATTATTTCCGAAAAATAAAAAGTTCATAATAAATACAGATTACTTCCGAAAAATAAACAGTTCATAATAAATATAGATTATTTCCGTAAAATAAAAAAAAACAATGGCACTCCGGGAGTGCCGACAGAAGTGAAAACTTGAACAATTACGTGTGTATTTTTTGAATCGTCAGGAAACGTTTTATTGTGCAGGAAATACTTTTAAATGAAGTGGCTTTTTTTATTCATTATTATAAACTACTACTACGAAAATTATATTACAATTTTCATTTAATGCACTATTGTACATGAAAAATAATGCATATTATTTTACATACAAAAATTGCAATCTATTGCTTAAAACGTAAATTTACAAATACATGAAATATGAAATTTAATTAATTGGTATTCTTTGAAATGAATACCAATGAAACTTATGAATTTTCATCCACAATTTAAACAACTCTCAATACAGTCATAATTTCTTCCATGAGATGTAGTTTCATATCTTTTGTAATAACATTTATCTGCAAAATAGGGTTCCCGGTTCCTATCACTCCAAAAATGATGACTTCTTTGCTGCCTGTCTTGTTTACGGTATTCGTGAACATTATGCTTTTTTAGGGTTTCGTTCATCTCACGAAACCCTATTGCTCCCGCTCCGTTGTCTGTTTGTCACAGAGCCATTCTCGAAAACTATATAACTTACAGAGTTGAAACTTCGCGTACATAGATGAATACCAGCTGTGAAGAGCTCAAAATATTAAAATTTGAAAAATTCGTATTATTTTAATAAATAGAGATAAAAAACCAAAATTCTAACAGCCTTTTCCTATTAAATTTAAACATTTTTCGTTATAGCAGATGCCAACGATTTAAAATCCACAATGAAATTCTTTCTACAATAATTAATTTTCTATCAGACGATTTCCACGTGAAAATTGAAAATGAAATAAAAAGTTTCATCAATTGAAAAAAAGATAAATATGAAATAAAATTGATTGACGTCATAGTCATAATAAAACTTAAAATGTCTAAGATTTCTCAATAATACAAGGAGTATGAGTATGTGTATGTACACAAAGCAGATTAATATTACGTCATTAGAGAATTAAAAAGAAAATCTGGCTTCATATTGGACGTTTAACGAATTTTTCAGATGTTTGAGAATAATACAAAGCGAGTATCAATATGAGTAATAGAGAAATAGTTAATTATGAGTTTGAGAAACATATTGAATCGTGATAAAGATCCGATTATGGAAATATTCGCATATTTTAACATTTTAAAAGTGTACAATTTTTTAAATTTTGAAATTATTTTTTAAAATATTGCATTTAGTCCGTATGACGAATATTATTACGACAGAATATAATAGCGGGCTTGGCTCGCTATCCGGCTGGTTTAGATATTCGAAAAAACGAAAAAATAGACCGGTAAATTTTTACTTTATAAAAAACATGACTTTTTTTTTATTTTGTTGCTAAATGAAATTTGTTTGAATTTATTAAAGAAAGGATAATGTGTTTTGAAAGGAATATTAAACGAAACCCTTTGAGCGATCTTCGATCACACTTACCCACTTGTTCTACCTTCATACTGCGCGTATTGTTTGCGGTATCTATAATTTCTATCAACAAACTTTTCTTTTCTATAAAATGATTTCACTTCATTTCCGTATCAGTAACCACGTTTCTTAAAACTTTCGTGAAATATTTCATTATTTTTCTTTTTTCTTTTTATATTACTTCCGTCTATTTCTTTTCTCACTCGTTAATTAAATTATAATATTTTCCGTATTTTGTTATTTCATTTTCATCTTTTGTTTTGGTCTCGCGAGTTGAGTCACTTTTATCTGTTTTCACCGCGCGTGCTAAATTTATCTTGAAATTATTTTCTGAATTATTTTTATTCATAATACCAATCATTTCGTTTTCTGCAAGTGAACTATTTCCTTTTGATACTTTCGCTTCATTGTATGAATTGGCAACATAATTTAAATTTTTATCGGAATTATTTACAACTTTAAGGCAACCTACTTGAAAAGTATTGCGCTCGCCAACAATTTTAATTTTCTCTTCATCTATCGCCAACTTTAGTTTGCTGATCACGTCTTGCCCTACTACAATATCGTATGCGAGAGATTTTGAAACATAAAATTTCGTTGATATAAGAAACCCATCAACACGTATTTCATACACAAAATATCCAATTAGATTTACAGTTTCTCCGCCAATGTCAGTTAATAAGATATCAACAGAAGACAAATTTGGCGACCCAATATGACATAACATTCGTAACTGAATAAAGAAATATAGCTGTCTGTATCAAACAATAGATTTTCTTCTTTGCCTTTGATATTAGTTATTTTACCCATTCCATTAGGTTTAGATTTATTTCTGATTCGAATTGTAGCAATGTTAGCTTTTTCCTGTACATCGGCATTAGAATTGTGATTTTGGCGATTATAATTTCGTAGTTTTCTGTAGAGTCTTGACTGAACTCATTAGTTTGACCGTTATTGCTATTATTACACTGAGACGCTATGTGGCCTTGAGTTACATCTAAAACACCTAATTTGAGATTTTCTTCTTTTGTTTTGGTATTGGGTATGAAAGAAAGATTGTGAATTTTCATTTTTACTTACTTCGGGTTTTCTATCTTCAAAGTGGTGTGAAATTCTATTCATAGTTTTAACATTACGTCTCGCCGCATCATAATCGTCTAGTTTACTTACTAATACGTCTACATTTTTAATTTTTGGAAGATCATCAATAAAATGTGCTTTCATTTCTATAGGTAACCTTTTCTTAATTTGATCTACTACTATTAATTATTTTAAGGATTCAAAATCAGATACTTTAAGACCGCTAATCCATTCTTCCAAATAATTTTTTAATTCAAGTGCTAAATCGCGTCAAGTGGCTGAAGATTCTTTTTTATGTGACATTAATTTCTTCCTAAATTCTTCTGGCGTCATTTTGAAGCGTTTAAGAAGTAAATCTTTTACGTAATCGTAATTGTTCGCCAATGTTTCTGGTTCTCTAGCTATAATATTGGCGATTTCTAACGGAATTAAACTTAACAAATGTGTGACCCAATTTTCTTTTATTATATTCATTCGAGAAATTTGTCTTTCAAATAATGCTAAATAGAGACTAATATCACTTTTGCTGTCAAAGTGAGATATTAATTTAAGCAAATCTGGTTGTTTACCTGAACCAGCTATTGCAGAATCGTCGCCAAATATGCAGAAGTGTCGGTAACAGTGACGGTAACAGTGTCGCGAGTTCAATGTTTTTTTCCCATCTCAAAAAATGCCCAACGCGCCTAAAGAAGTTTTCACTTCAAAAAAGTTCATAATAAATACATATTATTTCCGTAAAATAAAAAGTTCATAATAAATACAGATTATTTCCGTAAAATAAACAGTTTATCACTGGCGTTCTAATCCTTCATGCGTTATCCTTCAGGCTTTCTTATTCATTCCCTAATTCCTTAATCCCTCAGGCTGACAGTTTTTTACTGTAAAATCAACAGATTTTTATTTATTTATTTATTTATCTGGAGGCACGGCAGTGCCTCCGCCAAGTCGAGAGAGGACAGCCGTAAGCATACTTTTCTGGAAGCAACTCAGGGCACTTTTGACCCCCCCATATCTCCGCGCTGGAGTATCCCAAAAATTTTAAACTTCAATTATAGAGAGTATTTGGCCCACAGAACCAAAATTTAAAATTACAACTTTCTGTCTTTTCTAGTTCAGGCGATATATGAACTCAAACATTCGATTTTTTGTCACTTCTTACTCACTCGTTCACGCGTCATCAAAAAGATTGGGTAGATCCCGTAGCCCCAGAAACTTGACATTTGGAAAAAAGGTAGTGTTTAGGATACAAAGAAAGGAAAAATTATAAAATCCAGAAAATTCGAAAAAAAAACATTCGAAAATTCAACAAATTCCATCAAAATTGAAAATTGAAAATAATACGATCTTGTAGTCTTGGAAACTTAAGATTTGGTGTGAAGGTAGTGTTTAACATCCAGAAAAAGAAAACATCAAAAACACCAAAAAAATCGAAAGCAAAATTGTAAAAATCGAAGAAATTGAAAAAAACCGAAAATTTGAAGACAATCCGATTTTGTTGCGCTAGAAAATTCAAATTAGGAATAAAGGTAGTATTTAGAATACAGAAAAAGGAAAATTAAAAAAATCCAGAAAATTCGAAAAAAAAATAAAAAAATTCGAAAAAAATTGAAAAAATGAAAATAATTTGATACGATAACGCTCGTATTTATAAATTAATTTGGATGAAACTAATTGTGTGTATTAAGCTCACCAATGCCTCGACCGAGTTCGTTGGCCAGCTTGGTCCGCCATCTTGTTTCAAGATGGCGGCCACGGAAAATTTTAAAACTAAAATAAATATACAAAAAAGTTAAAAAATCAAGTTTATTTTTTAATTAGGTGTTAGGACTTGATACAAGGATTCCAGAGCATTTTTTGTTTTACCTCTATCTTAAAAATTGGCTGAGATAGAGCAGTTTTAAATTCTAGGGTGGCTGACATTTTGAAACAAAATAGCACATTACAAAAAACCAACGATAAATTTATGGTCAATAATGGTCAAGCAGGTGCAATCCCGAATGAATACTCCGTGTTTTTATAACTGTAACTTTGACTTCGAAATTTTGATACGTTGAATTTTCTATTTGTTGATATTTTTGAACTATGATTTACGCTAAGTGAAATGTTGTTGTTGAAGAGGGATTTTCCATGTAAATCCGAAACGTCCAATTTTAATATGTTTTTAATGTTTTATGAAAGTGTATTGTAATGTCTGTAATTTTAATGATTTTAATATAAATTTATAAGTTTTAGTGAACGCGATTTCTCGCAAATTATTTTCTTTCATTGTTCTAATAATTTTCCCAATCATACGCATAAAACTATATATTCATATCCATTAGCGCCAAATTCTCGCCAAACTTGGCGACAATTGGCGAAATCTCACCAAATTTGGCGACAAAAATAAGTCTTCATAAATGAAGCCAACTTGGCTATAGCTCAATAATTTGGCGAATTTCTTATTAAAATTCAGTGTAAACGAATCTTTTGTAAACGGTTTCTTTGCATTTTAACTTGCTGTTTTCGAGTAACATTAGATAAAATTTTAAAACGAAGATATAGGAAAGCTACCTTTTCCTGCCGGTACAGGCCGGAGGACTTTTTTATGAGTTGTCGGATGCAATCTATGTTTTGCATTAAATAAAGTAAAACATTGAAAAACAAATCCCACAGGATGGGGATAGTTTGTTTTAGATAGATTTTAAGATAATTGTCCTATTAGCTAGTACACCTTCCGTTATTGTTTTGTGTTATTTTCCCCAGATTATGCTTTTCTTTTCTTTTGTTTACGAATTTTGTAATAGAAAAGTTCCGCTATAGACTGGCTACGTTATAGACCTTTTTTTTTATTCGATTTTGTAGTCCTAGAAGCTTGACATTTGGCAGAAAGGCAGGGTTTAGTACACAAAGTAAGGAAAAATTAAAAAATCTGTAAATAATAAAAAAAAGACTAAAAAAACGAAAAAAAAACATCGAATAAAGGAATATAATTTGATTTATTGGAAATTTCCGGAAATTTTAATTTTGGCTTTCTTTTCACACTAAAAAGTTCTTTTATGTTAAATATCAAGTATCTAGGGCTGCGAGTAACATCTCAGATGGATAGCACCTATCCTGGAAGCAATTGAGAGTACTTTTGACACCCCCCCTCCCATAACTTAGTGCTTGCCTAGGAACCTGAAATCTCTTTTTATCTACAGTACTTTGCAAACGAAACTAAAGCTTCAAATTTTTGATACCTGTAAATAATAGGGACAGAGTGTGGGCTTAGCGAAAATCAGTGGATGATCTCAAGAAAAGGAGAAAATCAAGAAAAGGAGGATTACTTACAAAAAGAAGTGAAATCTCATCAAAAAGTCACCTGTAAAAAATGCAGCCAAGTCTCGTAACTCATTTACCGTAAAAAGTACTGAGATCGTATAAAGCCAAGTTTAACTATCTTATTAACTCTGAAATTTTCATTCGCAAATCACTCCTAGTCTCTACATCTTTAGTTAATTATTATTTTGTGACTTGGCAATTACGCATCACAGGGAAGTTATTACACCTTACTATGTTATGGAATAGGATGGGATAATTTAATTAAGGCAAATTATATACGCACAGGGAAGTTATTACACTTTAATATGTTATAGTATTATTTGATTAAGACTAACTATATACATCACATTCTCGTGCTACGTAATTGCCAAGTCACAAAATAATAATTAACTAAAGATGTAGAGACTAGGAGTGATTTGCGAATGAAAATTTCAGAGTTAATAAGATAGTTAAACTTGGCTTTATACGATCTCAGTACTTTTTACGGTAAATGAGTTACGAGACTTGGCTGCATTTTTTACAGGTGACTTTTTGATGAGATTTACTTTACAGTGTACCGATTACAATTACCGAATAAACTTATAAGAGGTATTAGTTGATTTTTAAGCCACTAAGACGTTTTTACAATCATTTACATTCGGACGAATATATGAAAATATCCGAAACTATATGAAGTAGTAAGATTGTTTGCTTGCATATATCCAAGTCCGTACAGGGTTGAATTTCAGCCGTACTAATTTCATGCTTAAGAAACAAAGTAGTAGTGCAGAAATTGATTTTTGTGGGCATGTAAGGATGAAACGTGTAAAATTTGAACCCAATCATTCCTAATCTTATCAAGAATCGTCCACTGCAACACATTGAAAATGTCAATCAATTTTACAAATTTAATAAAAGCATCATTACAATGCATCTGATTAACATGCACAATTTAAGTACTAAACAATCTAAAAAATGCATTAGCGTCTTTATTTATCTAAGCTTGGTTTTTGTACGTAAAGATGAAATTTTGCAATCGATTTTTAAACCCACTTCCTGACAGGTTAGAATTATAAAAAATATATACATGGGTGCACTGCAAGAAAAAAAAAAAATGTTGATTTTACAGTATAATACTGGCATTCCAGCTGCCAGTATTATACCGTAAAATTAACACTAATAAACGGTAAAATAAGTAGTAATACGCTGTCGCGCATGCGCGGTAAAATCATTTTTTTTTCTTTTGCAGTGTGTGTTTTCGATGACAATACAACATTTTAATATATTTAGTAATTCATTATTCCATTTTTCAGTTTATGTAATATCATCACGTAAAGAAGTAATAATAGAGGAGTTACTTTTCGATTACATATTGGTCGAAATGATTTTGAAAAAAAAAAAAAAGTGGTCAGAGGGTTAAGAGGCCGCTATTTCTAAACAAGATGGTGATTCAAGCTGGCCAGCGAACTCGGTCGAGATCTTGACAAGCCGTTAACATATGCTTAGTCACATCCAAATCGATTTATAAATGAGACCCTTATAGCATGACAAAGATTATATGTAATATATATATAAATCAACATTTGGAAGGAGGGTGGTTTTGGGGTCTGGGGGTCATGATCGGTGAAAATATATCGAAATTTTCCGGAATTGCTTTCCTCCGAACGGCTGCAATAGGTAGCTTTATATTTTTTGTAATGGAAGCTACCTATTAAGGAATGTAAAATATTTACTTAAAATACGCTTTAATCAATTAATAGTTTAATATTAATTAAATTATGTTTATGTGTTAAGAAGACAATTAAGAAATCCTGAACAGATAGTTTAAATAATGTTTTTTTTTTCTTTTCTGTTACCATATCTTTAAAAAGAAACGGAACAAAAATTATAATATTTTAAAGTAAACCAGATGGAACCCGTCAAAACTTGACGGAAAAAATACTATAACAATATCAGTAAAATAAGCTTCTTTATTATTTAAGAAGAGGTGCGTATGAAACAGTCTTTCAAATATTATATTTTAAAAGTTTTTTTCCCACAGTCAAATACAGTGCTATTTCCGATTTAAACTCCAAACAAACAATCCATAAACAACTGTGTAATGCAAATCAGTTTGATATTATCGCCATATTCCCCACGGCAAGAGAAAAATTTCATGACCTATGAAGTATCATATAAATAGTATATTCCTACGTTCATCTCATATTCAGTAAACAAAGGAACATAGTAAATAAAGCACACATCTCCCCCCCCCCACCTGTGATAATGCAACCGAATGAGCTCCTATGCGCATGTGCATTGTATCTGTCCAAAAGCACCGTCGAAATTCGATGTTAAAAAAGTTTTAAAATGTTTAAATTAAAAGTTTTAAAATGTCCTCTTTAATCATTGTTCATTACAAATCCATATCTTCTAAAACGCATCCATTACTTTAAGCTAATCAATTTTTATGTAAATATGAAGAAATTTTTTACAGTAATTAATCAATCTGCAGATCAGGGAGATTTTTAATGTTTTCAAGTGTAATTTGTTTGTATGGTTTCTTCGGTTCATTTACATAAACAGGGTGATTATCCCTTTTCCATCACAGTTGAGCATATTTTCCCTCTTATACAGTTGAAAAATGGATCTTAAAAAAAAAAAAAAAATTAAAAATGCAATTCCTAGTATATTCTGATATCTGCTGGAACATATACATCAACGAATTCAACATATCAAATTTATGTTCAACATAACTGAAAATAGTTTTTTTTTTTTGACAGATTTTCGTTTAGCGCGAAATGCTCTATCTTATGGGATAGTCTGATCTTATGATGTATCACTGTTTTTATTATTATTCACTTTCTATGATGGTTAGGGAAATGTATTTTCAATTGTGGCAACTTTCCCAGGGGCTATTTTACATTATTGAAGCAAACTGGTGGTCATTGATAAGATAGAAAAAAAAAATTTCATGCTTGAAAATTATTTAAAAAGTCGTTAAATTAAGCGGCAGTTTTCAAATAAACTTCATTCGAAAGCTAATTTTTTTTCTAATTGATGATGTAAGAGTTGAAATTGTAAAATGTAGTAAAAAATAGTAATTTGTAGTATTTAGAAGTGATGTAAGCGTGATGAAAGCTAAAGCAATAGCACCGTTTGTTGTCACAACAGTTGTACATTTCTAAAAATTGCCACTGTATTTTGGCTGGCGTCCAAAAGTAGAAAATCCATATTTTAACATCGAAAGAGAAATTCACAGTGAAAGAAATAAGACTTTACGCTAATAAGGAACTGTTAAATGAACTTATAATAAACCTACCAAAATAATTCCTATAAAATATTAGTCTTACATTGTTTATTCTAGCTAAAAATACAATAAATATTTCAAGGTTTTTTTTTCTACTATAACACTATTTTTAATAATTTTAAATTTCCTGAAATCCTTAACTTTTGTGATTTTTTTTTTAATTAAAAAGGGGAATTTTCTAACCTATAATAATAAAAAAAGTAATTGGTAACATGTAATCAAGGTATGCATTCAAGATGAAGCAATCAATGACGGCTCCAATTCTAATCTTTGTAATTAAGAATTGAAAAATCAGTTAAAATTACGTCATGTTGACGCAATCATATACATTTTTCTCTTTAATTTTATCAATGTTAAAATGCATTTCAAGCTAAGCATAACGTCATTTTCACCGACGCAAACTTTTCACGCGTACTTTATATACATTTCTTTAATGCTTGAACACCACGTATACAAGTAAAAAGTATTTTCTGTATTTAATTGTAATGAAAAAAAAAAACGGCATCTACAATGTTATAATGCATAAAGATAAATAAACCCAATGGACAATATTCCCGTAACGTCACAATAAATATGAATTTTTATTCGCTTATAAAACACGCGGATAAATATTTTTACCGAAATTTAACTTGCAAATTAAAAAATTTGGCCTAAAAGCCACGTTCTTTTAATATTTATTATTTCTCTTTTATTCTCACAACCATTGAGTTCAGATAATAAACTTTGTGACTCGCAATAGTGGGCGTTATCCGATTATGACGTCATTTGCAGAAGTAAAAGTTTAATTGAAAATTACGACTAATTAATTAAATTTTCGAACAAACGAATGCACGATAACAAATCTGTGTCCAAATATCTTTCATTTAAAAAAAGAATGATGTAATTTGATGCAGTAGTTTGTTCTCACGGATTGTCGAAAGAAAACACTTAGCGTTTTAAATATAGATTCACTAGCTTACACTTTCTGCCAGCGTTCAAGAAAACTGTGAATTTTTCATAATCGAATTTAGTGCTCCACCAAACTAACATATTGTAAAGGAAATTTTTGGGAAAAATAAGGAATTCCATTTATGAAATTAGGCGTGAGCTTAAAGATAAACATTAAATCTATAGTATAAAGGACAAACGTGTCCGTGCGTAATGCTGACGTCCATTTTGCGAACGGTATCACTTGACGATGAAATTTCGGTTTTGCTATTTTTGGTACTGCAATTTTTTTAATTTCTAAACATCGCACGTTTTTAATTTTCACACCGTTATATAGGGGAAAAAATCTACTTTCAAATACAATTTGTTTGAAAACTGTATCGCAATTTACTCAATTATTATACCATTTAAATTAAATTTCAAGCATGATTTTTTTTAAATCTATCTCTATCGCTTGCAGACGATTACAAAATATTAATCCGTTTGTACTTTAAACAATATAAAAAGTTCAACATTTGTTTCCAGCTAATATTCCATAACGAAATTGAAACTTCATTACGCAATAAATAAAACAAGGGCATCGAACCCGGGCTTCCCGGGATAGAGAATATATGTGAAAGCCATTTTTTTTTAATTGAAAACTAATAGATTTTTTACAATTAATAATGTTTTTTAGATTGCCCCCTAACAACACCAAAAGCATTTTTATATGAAATATGTCAATTATATTGTCAAATAAAATTTTGAAATTTATTAAAAGCGGTCATTTCGTATTGGCCTCGTGCCAGAAGTTAATAGCCAAAGAACTCGCTAAAAATTTCGTTGTCCACAGCAGTTTTTTTTTTTATTATTCTGATAATGTCAGCGTTTTTAAGCGCTTATTTTAATTACATGTCTGTTAAATTTGTGTTTTATTTATCATAGAAACTCGACAGAGTTTCTCGCCAAGCATAAGAAACAGCAATGCATTACACTGTAAATGAAAGGAATTTCCGCCAATAGATGCCAAACGATTTTACAATTTTTTTTTTTTTAACTCTGTCTAGTTTATATTTTGCGGACGGGACAAAACGGGTTTTTGACACATCTATATCTCGCGTTCTATTTATGATAGAAACAAAATTCTTGATTCTATGGAATGGGGTGCGCCAAATGACTAAGAAATCAAAAGAAAAGCAAGATCTGTCGAATAGCTTTTCAGGAAATGCGATTTTAAAAGTGCTGTTTTTTGCCCTTTTTAAATCTTGTACAGACCAAAAACTGTTGACAGGGCTACAGCAATGTGTAATTATCGGATTTTTACGTGGTTTACGTCATTTGAATTGTTTTTATGAGTAGTTCAAACCTTTGTAAGTTTCATGAAAAAATATTAATTAGTTTTTGAGTTATATTAGTTTAAAGTTATTGATTCCTATACTTAACATGTAGCAAAAAAGTGTTGACAGGGCTACAGCAATCTGTAATTATCGGATGTTTACGTGGTTTACGTCATTTGAATTGTTTTTATGAGTAGTTTAAACCTTTGTAAGTTTCATGAAAAAATATCAATTAGTTTTAGAGTTATATCAGTTTAAAGTTATTGATTCCTATACTTAACTTGTAGCAAAAAACTGTTGACAGGGCTACAGCAATGTGTAATTATCGGATTTTTACGTGGTTTACGTCATTTGAATTGTTTTTATGAGTAATTCAAACCTTTGTAAGTTTCATGAAAAAATATTAATTAGTTTTTGATTTATATCAGTTTAAAGTTATTGATTCCTATACTTAACATAGAGCAAAAAAATAATTAATGACCCAACTCTTTTAGAAATGGTCGTATACACATAATATTAAGATATGTTATTACAGTCGACCCAAGTAAGCTCCCTATTATAAAAAAATAGTAACATTTAAGGTTCGTTTACAGGTTCTCACAAAAGATCATTTGATATAGGGCTAAAGAATTGTGTAATTATCCGATTTTTACGCGGTTTGCAACAATTGCATTGTTTTATGAATAGTTCAAATGTTTAATATTTTGTGTAAAATATGAATTAGTTTTTTATATATATATCACTTTAAAGTGATTTATTCCTATACTTAAGATGAAGCAAAGACACATTAAATGGTCTAACTCTTTAAAAAAAGAACGTATGCGCAGGATGTTAAAATATGTTACTACGAACGACCTAAGTTAGCTTCCTATTGTGAAACAGAACTGTAGAATTTAGTTTTTGTTTACAGGGTAACTCAAAAGATTTTTTAATACGATTAATAATTGTGTAATTAGCGAATTTTTACGTTGAAGTACTTGATTCCTCAACACACAGGAAAAACAATAGTAAATAGCATAATATTTGTCAAAGTTGCTATATACACAAGATATTCAAATATGTTACTACATCCGATTCATTTAAACTCTCTATTGTTTGTATTGTTGAACCATATACGTTTCGTTTACAGAGTCTCTTAGAAGATCTTGATTACATTACAACCGATGTATATTTACTGAGTGAGATGTATTTTAATGCTTTTACACTGTTTCAATCTCTGTAAGGTTTCATTATCTTGCTTTAAAATTTAATATGAGTTCATTTTGTCCGTCTGAAATCTCATCGATGTTAAACTCTAAATCTATTAAAATATAGTATTTTCATGGATTAAAAAAACTGTGTTTATTTATAAATATATAATTTTAGCGTGTCAGGAATTGATTGAAATAGCGATTACAAAATTCCAACTTTACATTCATGCGCTGAGTAATAGAATGTAAAAATGTTGCTAGAAGTTTTGCGTTTAAATATTTGCCGTTCATCGAATCTCCGGCTATGACGAACTTAAAATGCTCTAAAAACAGGCCTAAGAGCACAATGAAAAGGAAATAATTTTTTTAATTCCTCATTAAAATTAAAAATGCTATATTTCGTATACAATAGGCGATCGGTAGCGAACTGTTCGGTTTACGAACAAATCGGTTAACGAACACTTTCGCGTGAGATTTTTATGTTCGGATAACGAACACATGTTCGGTTAACGAACACTTTGAAGATATTTTTATGTTTGGAGAACGAACACCTCACGAAACAAAGTCATGATGAAGCAATGCCGTGTTTCATATCTGACCAGCTATACTTATTGCTTCTATTGTCGACTTTGGGAACATTTTAACAGTTGCATTACATATGTCCTAATTAATTCATGGACTGCCAGGGATTGAGGACCTATATTTTAGGATCCCCGAATTGGAATGGACAGACTAGAAACATTAATTATGTATTTTGTGTCTATGTATTTTGTGCATTTAGTAAATATAATCCTTTTTGGTTTAATCACGCTCCTTTTTAAAATCTAATTTAAAGCTTTATGATTTTTCAGATCAAAAATTTTAATAAAATTTTACATTTTTTTAAACGGTTTATTATGTAAACGCATTAGTCTTTGTGGTATGTTTACAAAATCACACAAAATTTTGGAATACATGTCATCCTACGAACATTTTCTATTTTGAAATCACTTTAATAGTTTTTATACTTTTGCAAACGTTGCGAATCTTATAATTTTCCGATTCTCGAAACGTTGAGTTAAAAAACTTAACAAATAAAAAAAAAATTAAGGTGCTCAGTAATTTTCAAGAATAATATTTAATATATTAGTATAAAAATCCCCGTAAATTACAATGGTTCGTAGAAAAAAAAATTGATTATTCTCAGTAAAGTATGCTCCATAAACTTATTGTTACAATTGACCGAAAAAAGGTGCTTCTTATTTTTCCACATTTTTCTGAAATTGCAGTATTTTAATTACTTTGTAAACTACTGTAAAATTTTCTATTTTTTTGTTTTTTGAATGTATATAAACGGAAGAGTGATATAAACAAAAGAAAAAGGAAAATAAACATGTCATAAATAATCTGATGAATACAATCTAAGGAAATGAATATAAAAGTTTCTCCTTTGCTATGGTAGAGACATGTACATTGGAATAAGTCACTCAATAAATTGTATAATTCTGATGTATAATTCTATTTATAGCATCACAATTATTTTTTTATTTTGCCCCTTTCATCTTTCTTTTAACTTTTCTTTTCTGAATAAAAATGGAATCTGTGTAATTGAAATTAAATACCTTACAAAAAGAAGTGATATCTCATCAAAAACAACTCGTTGTAAATGATCCCGCCAAGCCACAAACCTAAAACGTCAGCCATAAAAAGAAGTGATATCACATAAAAAGAAGCGATATAGAAGTGCATACTCCGAGTCCCGTGTAAAAATCTATCACCACTCATAATGTTTCCAAAGGACTCGGAGTGAGGTACAGTATGTGAAAACTGCTTGGCGACCTGCAGGCTTTTAGAATATATGCAGTATATCAATTTTGAAAATCGAAAAAATAAATTTTTAATTTTTGTTATATCACTTTTATAAATATTTTTTCATCCGAAAGAACTGACAGAACGGATTTTTCCCCAGACTTATGTGATTCCGCTTACGCTATAATTATTGCAATATATCTCAATTTAGTTAACGTTTATTATAAAGTGCATTGTTATTAATATGTGTATGATCATTACATATATATATATATATATATATTACAAACTCAAAATCTTTACATGTTTACTTAAGAAATCTTCTTCTTAAGAGTGGTGTTTCTAGTTTAAATAATGGTAAATAAAATCAACAAATTAATTTTTCAAGCTCATAAATAAGAAAAGACATGCAAACACAGAAGCTTCAACTTTTTACAATTTTATGGGAGCAAAATAATTAAATAAATAAAAATAAATAAAAAATAAATAAAAATAATATAGTCATATGTAATTGCAGGAAACGCGAACATTATAAAAGCCTGCAGGTCGCCAAGCAGTTTTCACATACTGTACCTCACTCCGAGTCCTTTGGAAACATTATGAGTGGTGATAGATTTTTACACGGGACTCGGAGTATGCACTTCTATATCGCTTCTTTTTATGTGATATCACTTCTTTTTATGGCTGACGTTTTAGGTTTGTGGCTTGGCGGGATCATTTACAAGGAGTTGTTTTTGATGAGATACAATTTTATTTATTGCTTAATGAAGTTTTAATTTCGTTATGGAATATTAGCTGGAAAGAAATGCTGAACTTTTATATTGTTTAAAATCAAACGGATTAATATTTTGTAATCGTCTGCAAGCGATTATTATAGATTTAAAAATAATCATGCTTGAAAATTTCTTTAAAAGTCAGAATAACTCATTCATTTAAGATACAGTTATCAAACAAGTTGCATTTGAAAGTAGATTTTTTCCCTATATAACGGTGTAAAAATTACTATTTTTTCTTTTATACTAATTTTTGTTTTATTATAACTAGGAAATAGTAAAGTAGTGGGATGGAGGTCGATAAACAGTTGAAAAATTCTTGAAGGAGGTCGACATTCTAAAAAGTTTGGCGACACTTGTGTTATACAGACATTTGGCGATATTCGATAAAGCTATTATCTGAAAAAATACATGTTAAGATGTTATGATTCCTTATCACATTATTGTTTCCTTTCTCCACACCGAGAAAAAAATATAAAACTGCATTCTCAAAAAATAAATAATTTTAATTCCAGTGAATAAATTCAAATCTACAGTCGAATCCTCTGCCCTATATAGTGATACCCCCTACATGAACGATTATCATATATTGTTTAAATAATCCAGTGCTCCGATTGCAAAGAGATTCTTATGGAAAAATAAAAATATCTTTAAACAAGTTGGAAGTTGCACGTAAAACGTGACAAGTGAGGTGTGTTCGTACTAAATATTTAGATCTTGGTGCAGTAACTGTTGCACTCTTATGCAGAAATGAACGAATACTAAAGTTATTTTATGTGCAGATTTTCATATTATAGATATTAATTTTATTTTATGAAATTAAGTTTCAATACACTTTTACAAACAATTAATTACAATTCTGTTACATTAAAATTATGCTATGCGTAAATATTCAATTACAAGCCAATGTAAACAAATCATTGGTATTATTTCAGTGAAATGAATTATATAGTCTGTTATTACGATATAATTAATTTCTGTAATAAAATAAGTATACATTTTACGATGACAGACAGCATTTTATCTTTTCTTGACATTTACTGAAAATTTCCGAACTTGAAATTCATATGAGGGGGTCGGGGCAAGAGAGAGCCAACCCACATTTTTGAACTTCTGGGGTATTTCAATTTGAAAATTTGATCAAATACTCAAATCAAGATATATAACCTAAATTCTTTCGCCAATGTCTTAGTAACATCTGAGATATTATGAGTAACAATATGGCATTACTTTAATGATATTACTATTACGTTTTTTGTAAATTATACATCTTCATTGGGGGCGTAAACATCTGGGGCATGAACGAAACCTGTCACATATGCTGCCACCAAGTGACATTAGAAACAAATTACATGTTGGATATTATAGTTTACAATATTAAGCAACAGATTACAGTGTTAGATTTATTTCACCAAAAATGGGGCTTGGCACTTTCTTGCCCCGACCCCCTCATATTTAGACTATTTTTCCATTTAATATCTATTTCTCCGGAAACATCTATCCAAAAAAACTGTCGGTAGATTATAATGATTGCTGTAATTAAATAATTAATTAAATAATTTTAGTATACAAATTCGTATTTTAAATTCAGTAATACGGAAATATTATGACTCCATCTTAAATAGGACGTAATCACCATGGCAACCTAGAATCATTACCTATCATGGAATTAATTACGTATGCTAGGATTTAATAGAATGAAGAAAACTTATATCTCATCAAAAAGTCACCTGTAAAAAATGCAGCTATGTCTCTTAACTCATTTACCGTAAAAATTACTGAGATCGTATAAAGCCAAGTTTAACTATCTTATTAATTCTGAAATTTTCATTCACAAATCACTCCTAGTCTCTACATCTTTAGTTAATTATTATTTTGTGACTTGGCAATTACGCAGCACAGGGAAGTTATTACACCTTACTATGTTATGGGATGGGATGGGATAATTTAATTAAGGCAAATTATATACGCACAGGGAAGAATTACACCTTAATATGCTATAGTATTATTTGATTAAGACTAACTATATACATCACATTCTCGTGCTACGTAATTGCCAAGTCACAAAATAATAATTAACTAAGGATGTAGAGACTAGGAGTGATTTGTGAATGAAATTTTCAGAGTTAATAAGATAGTTAAACTTGGCTTTATACGATCTCAGTACTTTTTACGGTAAATGAGTTACGAGACTTGGCTGGATTTTTTACAGGTGACTTTTTGATGAGATTTCATTTCTTTTTGTAAGTAATCCTCCTTTTCTTGATTTTGGACTCTCTTTGGAGATCATCCACTGATTTTCGAAAAAGTTACCTTAAAGAAATTTCAGATAACTAGGCAAGCACTAAGTTATGGTAGGGGGGAGTCAAAAGTACTCTCAATTGCTTCCAGGAAAGGTGCTATCCATCTGAGATATTACTCGCAGCACTAGATACTTGATATTTAGCACAAAGGTACTGTTTAGGATAAAAAGAAAGCTAAAATTAAAATTTCCTGAAATTTTCAATAAATCAAACTATATTCAATTTTTCGAAGTTTTTTTTTTTTTTTTTTTGAATTTTTAAATTTTTTCTTACTTTGTATCCTAAACCCTACCTTTCTGCCAAATGTCAAGCTGGTAGGACTACAAAATCAAATTATTTCCAAACCTTCGACTTTTTATAAATTCATTGATTTTTCGATTTTACTTCTAAGTTTCCTGATTGTCATGCCAATATAGTAATTCTTTGATCCGTCTTCTTAGGATAATTTAGGTTCAATTTAAAAGTAAATCAAGATAATCTTAGAGTCACCATGATTTTATTTAGAAAGGACTAACAAGCCATAACCAGCCATTAATGTCGGGAGGAGAGGGGGGAGCTGCGAAATATTTTTTGGTGCTAACTTCATTTAACAATCCATATTTCATATGCAAATTAAATAGAGTATAACCTGTGAAAGAAAACAAACATGTCTATAAAGAAACCGCCCATAACGTAGCCGGTCTATAGCGGAACTTTTCTATGCCGAAATTCGTAAAAAAAAAAAAAAAAAAAAAAAAAAAAAAAAGCATAATCCGGGGAAAAAAAACATAAAACAATTAGGGGCGGTGTACTAGCTAATAATAGCATATTTATAAATTTAATTACAAAACTTCGTACTTTTAAATTGGGATCTAACCAAAAGGAAACCTTTCATCAGACTTACAGGAATGGAGTGATATTACACAAGATAGTTCCAATCTCATTCTGGGGGGGGGGGGGGGGACTTTAATACCCATCTTCAGGCATGGGGCTATGCTCGAAATAATAACAGAGGAGATGTCATCCTAGAATGCATATCGAATAAAGAATTACAAATTATAAACGATCCTGCAGCTGACAATACCTTTGCCGCAAATAATAAGAAGGGAAATCCAGACCTGACATTATGTGGACATATATCAAGAGACCTTATCAATTCATGGAAAGTAGACATAAGTTTCCCATCACTAAGCGATCACAGATACATCCAATTTAATTTAAAGGCGGATCCATTAATAAGAAATTTATTCCGTTATAAAACTAAATTTGAAACCTTCAAAAAGTTCAATAGAGAATTAAAAAATCTTAAAGAAAGGTTAATGGACTCTTTAAGAAATGTACAAACACCACAAGGGCTAGATGAGTGGATGAACTCTTTTCATGATTTACTAACTCAAACTATGGACAAGACTCTAAAAAAGAAGAAAAATACACAAGATCGTCAACTTAACTGGTATTCAGATAGCTTAAAAATACTCAGAAATCGTTTAAATGATCGAGGTAAAAGACACAAACGAAGTCCAGAATATGAGAAATATTTAATTGATTTTAAAAAGGCAAGAGCAGAATACAAATTAAAAATAGTGAAAGCCAAGAAGGAATCGTTGTTAACTTTCTGCAATGAGACCACGAGTAAATATGGCACGGCTTTTAAAATTCTAAAACAAAAGTTTCTTAAAAATACAGACTAATTTTTCCTCGAAACTCCATAATTTTAAATATCTACAATAGTTTACTACAAAACCCCAATAAATTCGTCAAAATAGCGTGGATTAGAGCACATGTATAGGCACCACTGGTAACGAACGAGCAGACCTTCTCGCAAAAAATGCAATTACAGAAGACCATTATGATGACATCTCTGTCTTACCATTTCCAGAATCCATTCTAAAGAGTTATTTTAAAAACAAAATCATCACAGATTGGCAAAATGATTGGACCAACTCAACGAAAGGAAGAGAAACGTATAAAATTCTTAATAAGGTAGATGTTAAATTTTTATGTGTTCAGAAATCAGCAGCATATTACCTTAGCGGCCATGGAAGCTTCCTAAGCTTTTTATATAAAATTGGTAAAAGAACCACGGATAGATGTCCTTGTGACAAAAACCCTGGAACTCCTATACACTACATCTTCGGTAACTGCCCTCTTATGGAATATCATTTTAACTTCAATAAAAATAAAACATTAAAGAGAAACCTACAACGTGTGCTATTAGACGCTTCGAATTACGAAAAGTTAGATAAAAACTATAATGTCCTAAATAAAAACTTTTCATATATCAAAGAATTATTATAACCTATATAAAATTCTAGATCTATAGATTTTAAAAACTATGTTTTAAAAGACTTAATAGACTAGTGCATAATACAATTGAAAATTTTAAGTACCAATTATTATTGTAAATATCTGTGAATATTTATCTTTAATATTATGTAATCTTATCAGTATATTCATATAGAACTTATATACATGTAATAACTTTGGGCTCACCCAGCAATAAGCAATATTGGGTAGTTCATGTAATTTTTTTTTTCTTTTTTAACAACTTGCTGGGGACTTCGGGTCTTTGGACACTGGGGTTCCGGGTAGATAAAGGTTTTCCCCTCGTGGACTCATAGGTCCTATGCCGAGAGGTTGGCTGTCCACGAGTGGGAGGTTTCTGTTTCTGTTTCTGTACTAGCTAATAGGACAATTATCTTAAAACTCATGCTTCTAGAACTACAAAATTGAATTGTTTTCGAATTTTCGATGGTTTACAGATATTTCGATTTTTCGACTTTATTTTCAAATTTTACAAATTTTTCAAAGTTTTTTTTTTTTTTTTTTAATCGTAAATATTACCTTTACACTACATTTTAAGTCTCTAAGACTACAAGATCGAATTATTTTCAATTTTTGATTTTTTTCGAATTTTTTTTTCTAATTTTCCGGATTTTTTCATTTTTTCTTATTTTGTATCCTAAATACTACCTTTATTACAATTTTCAAGTTTCTAGCGCTACAAAATCGAATTATTTTCAAATTTTCGATCTTTTTCGATCTTTTTTATTTTATTTTCGAATTTATTGTGTTTTAATTTTTCCTTTTTCTGTATCCTAAATGACTATAGTACCTTTACGCTGAATTTTCAGTTTCTAAAGCTACAAGATCAATTTTTTTCAATTTTTCGAATTTTCGATTTTTTTTTCGAATTTTCGAGATTTTTTAATTTTTTCTTTTTTTGTATCCTAAATACTACTTTTATTCCATATTTCAAGTTTCTAGCGCTATAAAATCGAATTATTTTCAAACTTTCCTTATTTTTCCGATTTTATTTTCGAATTTTATTGTGTTTTTCAATTTACCTTATTCCGAATCCTAAACACTATCTTTACGCCTAATTTTAAGTTTCTAATCTTTTTCAATTTTTTCGACTTTTCCGGATTTTTAAATTTTTTCTTATTTTGTATCCTAAATACTACCTTTATTTCGAATTCCAAGTTTCTAGCGCATCAAAATTGGATTATTTTCAAATTTTTGATTTTTTTCGATTTTTCGATTTTATTTTCGATTTTTATTGTGTTTTTGATGGGTTTTTTTTCTGAATTTTAAACACTACCTTTACACCAAATTTTAAGTTTCTAAGACTACAAAATCGTATTATTTTCAATTTTCAATTTTGTTGGAATTTGTTGAATTTTCGAATGTTTTTTCTTTCGAATTTTCTGGATTTTATAATTTTTTCTTTCTTTATATCCTAAACACTACCTTTATTCCAAATTTCAAGTTTCTAGGCCTACGGGATCCACCTAATCTTTTTGATCACGCGTGAGTGAGTGAGTGAGTGAGTGAGTGACAAAAAATCGAAACTTTCAGTTCATATATCGTTTGCACTAGAACAGGGTTGGGTTTCTTCCAGGACAATGGAAGAACCTGGAAGATTCACAGACAGACATTTTGAAAAAACATGTTTTTGGGTTCTCTGACCCCTAAAACGTGTAAATCCGTCGAAAACCGGATGTCGAAACTTTTCATGAATCCTATACTTTCTTCTTGTAAAGATAGAAGAAAGTAAAAATCCTGCGTCAAGCATAAATTATGACGTATTTTCCAACACTTTCAGAATACTGTATTCTAAACTTCACCGTTTAATAAGATGAAAGAAGATATCTAAAATTAATAATTTAGAAAACGCATAAAACATTTGAAAACCCAATTTCAGCAATTACCGTTCATAGTTTGAAAGGTACTAGAGGCCTGCTCAGGGCCGGGCCTGGCCCGAAACCCGATCCGTACAATAACTTAATTGGTTACGGCCCGACTGAATTTCTAACAAAATAGCCGATATTTCTGAAACAACTTTATTCTACAATTAAAATTATACAAAAAGCTTACTTATGCATAAATTTTGTTTTCAGATTATGGTCAAAATTAATGGAACTAGGGCATCCAACCCGGACTTCCTGGAATGGAGAATATATGTGAAAACCATTTATTTTGTTTATTGAAAACTCTAATAGATTTTTTTACATTTAATATTTTTTAAAGATTTACCTCTAACAACACCAAAGAGCATTTTTATATGAAATATCTCAATTATACAGTCAAATAAAGTTCTGAAATTTATTAAAAGCGGTAATTTCGTATTGGCCAGATGCCAGAAATTAATATTCGAAGAAATCGCTAAAAATTTCGTTATTTATAGAATATTTTTTAAATTATGATAATTTCAGCGGTTTAAAGCGCTTATTTCAATTGCATGTCTGTTAAATTTGTGTTCTATTTATACTGTTTTATTTATTGCATGATAAAATTTTAATTTTGTTCTTGAGTATTAGCCAGAAACAAATGCTGGACTTTTTATATTGTTTAAAGTGCAAACAGATTAATATTTTGTAATCGTCTGCAAGCGATAGAGATAGATTTAAAAAAAAATCATGGTTGAAATTTATTTTAAAAGCCGTACTAAATCAGTCAATTAAGATACAGTTTTCAAACAAATTGCATTTGAAAGTCGATTTTTCCCCCTATATAACTGTGTAAAAATTGAAAATGTGCGACGATTAGAAATTTAAACAATTTCAATACCAAAAATCGCAAAACCGAAATTTCATCGTCAATTGTTGCGCCATTCGCAAAATGACGTCAGCGTTACGCACGGACACGTTTGTCCTTTATAATATAGATATAATATAGATATAGAATAACAACAATATTAACGACTACTTGGACACTTATGCACATAAACACTGATTAAAGCAATTGACTTAGACAATTACATTCAAATGAAGATTTGGTAAGAAAATCAACGTAGTTTAGGATGAAATAAAACTATGGCAAAAGAAAATCATAATTTTAAAGATCTACAAAGCAAAAAAGTAGATTTTTACTTTCTTCTATCTATAATAGAAGAAAGTATTGTAGTCGAAATTTTTTTCGACTTCCGGTTTTCGACGGATTTACACATTTTAGGGGTCAGAGATGACAAAAAACATGTTTTATACAAAATGTCTGTGCGTCCGTGGCGTGTGTCCTTTTTGTATAATCGAAACGTGTATGAAGTTATGCATAGAATTGAACCAAATTTTATATACTGTTTTTGACTAATGACCTGCAAGTCCCAGTTGCATTTGGAGATATTCCGCCGGAAGGGGCGGCTGTGATAGTAGTTTTTGCTCCGTTTTCATTATTTTATCATCGAAAAGCGTATGAAGTTATACATAGGATTCAAACAAATTTTATTTATATGTTCTTGGTTATGGTCAGCAGATTCCAGTTGAATTTGCGACTATTCCGCCGGAAAAAAAGCGCTGTGATAAGGCTTTTTGTGCGAGTTTCTCGATTTTTTGTAGTTGTGCCGTACAGCGGCTGATTGTGCAATGAGTGTGCTTCGCATGTCAGAAACTCGGTGATTCTCAAGCAGCTGACATACAACAGAATGACGAAAAATATTGATTTTATTGGCGCTGTGATAGTGTATTTTGAACTATTAATATGTATGAGATAGAAGAGGAGCTTTGGGATTGGCACATCCGACTAGCTAAAATATATTTCTGTAATTTATTAAACCAAATTTTAAAGATTTCGCTAAACAAATAATGTACAACATCACTGAAATTTGTACGAAAATAAATAAATAAAATGCTAGCCCAACATGGGACCGGGTGGTAGTGGATTTAGAAGTTTGAACAGGTTGGGCTGCGCCAATACTGGTTTTCATACGAGTTTGGTCGTACCCGAACCGAACTTTTAGCTTTTATACCGGTCGTGGAAATTTCGTCCCATGCAGACGCTCCAGGAAGAAAGAAGTCCAGTCCCGTCTCGACTAAAAAAAGTCTGACCCGGTCTAAGTTTGCAGAAAAAAAAGGTAAGACCCGAGCCTAGCCCAGAACGGAAAAAGTGGAGAACAGGACGGAACCCAGGCCTCCAGGGGACCGGAAGACATTTCCCGGCCCGAAGCTGGGGTCCATGCAGTCCTCTAGTACCTTTCTGACTATGGCCGGTAATTGATGAAATTGGGTTTTTAAATGATTTATGCGTTTACTAAATTGTTTATTTAAGATATCTTTTTTCACCTTGTTAAACGGTAAAGTTTCGTTACAGTATTCTGAAAGTATTTGAAAATGTTTCATAATCTATGTTTGACGCCTGATTTTTCTTTCTTATTATTTTTACTTTTAATTTATTAATTTTTAAGTGTATGATTATATCGTCTGCCGAGTTTATAAAGAATGAGTTATAAACTACTTTTTAGCTCACAGGCTATCAAAGCCTGAGAGTTAATGTGCCCGCAGGTTCTATGTATGTATGTAACGTGATAACTCTTGATAGAAATATCCGATTTGCTTCAAATTTTGTACGTAGGTTCATTCTGATAAGGCACTTCCCTGATTAGTTTTGGGGGTTCATTGGTTAAGTATAAAGGGGGAACGGGATCTAATCTCCCCCTTAATTTAGATAAATAGGTTTTTCATGCAGAATTATCCGATTTGCTTCAAATTTTGAATATGGGTTAATTGTGATAAGGCGCATCCCTGATTATTTTTGAGGTTTCATTGGTTAAGTATGAAGGGGAAACGGGGGATGAACCCCAACTTAATTTAGATAAATGGATTTTTCATGCAGAATTATCCGATTTGCTTTAAATTTTGTATATAGCTTCATTGTGATAAGATGCTTCCCTGATTAGTTATGGGGGATCATTGGTTAAGTATAAAGGGGAACAGGGGGATAATCCCCCTTAATTTATTGTCGATTTCTTTATTTTTCGAGGGGCATTATTCTTTTAAATAAGAGTATAATACACAATTAGTGTAAATAGCCTGTGAGCTGAATGCTATCAGTTTGGGCACTTTTCTTTTTATAAATATGTTAAATATTCATTGATGGTTCCAATTTTATTAAAAACTTTTTTTTAAACATATTTTTATGTATCTATAAGAATCTGTTTGGGATCAGAGCACTAGATTATTTAAACCATATATGATAATCGTTCATGCAGCACTATATAGGGGAGAGGATTTTACTGTAGAACTGAATTCATTCAATGGAATTAAAATTATTTATTTTTTGAGAATTAAGTTTTATATTTTTTTCTCCGTACGGAGAAAGAGAACAACGAGTTTTATCTAATATCTCTAAACGTCTGCCTAACACAAGTGTCACCAAAATTTTTTTGAATGTCAACCCCCTTCAAGAATTTTTCAACTGTTTATCGACCCCTCCGCCTCACACATCACTACTTCACTATTTCCTAGTTATAATTAAAATAAAGACGCTTATGTACTTTTTAGATTGTTTATTACTTATATTATGTATGTTTAGTTTATTTATATCTAATCAGATGTAATGTAATGATGCTTTTATTAAGTTTCTAAAATTGATGGATATTTTCAATCTTATGCAGTGGGCCATTCTGGACAAGATTAAGAACGTTCAGTTTAAAATTCCCAATTTTTACCCTTAAATGTCTCCAAAATTCAATATCTGCATTAGCTTTTTTTTTAGAATAGAATTGGCATGTTTGAAACCAAATTACACCCTATACGAGCTTGGAAATGCAAGCAAAAAATCAGCTTACTACTTCACATAGTTTCAGATATTTTCATAAAATATAAGTATTCGTCCAAATGTAATTTCAAGGGAAATTTTCTCAAAACGTCCTAGAGGTTTCAAAATCAACCGATAACTCTATGTCTATAAGTTCATTCTGTAAGTTACACTAGATAGTTTCAATTTCTGTAGAAAAAAAAAAAATGGTAGTTTAATTCTCCAGTTGGAGATGTTCATGCTCTCTACACAGAAAAAAATAAAACCCAATTTGGGTCGAAAAATTCTTATAATTTTTTTTTTTTTTTTTTTTTTTTTTTTTTTTTTGAAAATGGGTATTTAACAGTGCCCAAAATGGATACACAGTGGTAACCAAAACAGGCATGACCCAATTTGGGCACATACCTAAGAATCTTTCGACCCAAATTGGGTTTTATTTTTTTCTGTGTAAATCTTCATAGTGCAACGTAAAATCATCGCCCAGATTTTGGAGATGCTCTTTACATTTTCAAGTCTTTTACTTGTACAGTTTCTTTTCCATCAACCCCTGGGGCCAAATGAAGGATTGAAAATTTAATTTTTTGTGTTTGAAGTGCATTTTCTACTTTAACTTTTCGTAATCTAATTTAGGTAATTACTATACAATTTAATCATACATTGCATTTACTTCATACTTATAAAATATGCTTTAAGGATTTAGATTAAGCTGAAACTAAATAGAACAAAAAAAAAATACTTCGTTTTAAAGATATAAAAAGAAGGTTTTGAAAAAAAAATATGAGTATGAAATAAAAACTTTGAATGTCATATATTATTTAGAATAATGTAATATATATATATAAACAAAATTTGACAGTACTAAAAAACTAAAAAAAAAATCTATAGCGACACCTTTTTTAGAGGAAAAATTCTTGTTTATAAAAAAAGTTATTTGAATTAACATCATATTACACAGTATAAAAGAAATCTTAATAATCATTTGTCAAATTAAACAAAAATAATCTCCAAATACTTAAATAGTTCTTTATTATGTTTTCAAATATTTATTCCAATAACCTTTGGAAGATTAATAACATAAAAAAGCATAAAACATCTTTACACGTAAAGAAGAAAAAAAAAACTTATGATATTGAAGTTCACGCCTCAAGTCATATTTGTTGAACTTCCATGTCAGACTTGTTTATTTCTTTCTCATTTACTGCACAAAAAAATTATTTTCCTTGAAATGTTTGTTGAAATTTTGTAAATCCTTTGCCAAATCCAATAAATGACTCTAATTAGACACAATAAAACTGTTAAAAAAATAATAAGACTCAGGGGATTATATTCTTTTAACGAAAATGTACGTAAAAACTTTCAAATTCCTTAAACACCATTTCAGAAAATTCCAAAATAAATGAGCCCAGTTTTACTCAAATTAAATATTTTCTTGGAATTGCTGAGAGATTATTTGTTTAATTCACAGCGCTACTTTGCATCATTTCTTCACAAGTGGTTCTTTTAGATAAAATCTCAAAAGAAAAAAGGTAGAAGGAAAGAAAGAAAGAACTCTATCGCCAGAATTGAATAGTGAAATACTTCATTATATCTTTTGAAACTTTTGACTAATTTTGTTTCTTTAGATTATACGTTAATTATTTTATTCTTTTAAATCCCTAGAAACTTAATTTTTAAAACAATAGCTTTTGCTTGCCTATTATAAACTTAAATCTTTTCAATGTATTAAAATATAGCTTTATTTGTAACATAAAGAATAATTCAATTCTTGAAGTCGAATGTTAGATAGAGTTTATACTTTCCAACAAATGACTTTGAACAAAGGAAGTTGTGCAATTTGTTTGTATGACTTATTTATTTGGGCGCTTGTATTCATTCAGTGAAATTAAAATTAGTTATTTTTGAGTGACCAATTTTATATTTTGCCCCATGTGGAGAAAGGAATAATGCTTCGATAAAGCAAGATTATGTATTATGCAGCATATAGTTTGTGATGTATCAGCATGAATTTTGTTTTATCGAATATTTACCAGAATCACCGTCTTTTTCTAACGCTTGAAGAATTAGAAATTTACCTCCTGTTTCTAAATCACAGGTCCGGCCCCAGTGCACTTTCACTTGATCGGACTATTATGACTTGCACATGACCCCAGTCTAATGACAGAAAATCGACCCGAAACAGGCCCGCGAACCGCTCGAATTCAAACTTCTGGTCAGGCCGGGCTCATAAAAACAATTTACTGAGCGAAAAAAAAAAAAAAAAAAATGAAAATTTAGATCATGCCCGATAAATTGTTAACACACCAATTTGTATTGATTCTATTTTTCTCTTTTTCTTTTTGGCGAGTTTTCCCAACACAAATCGAAAGAATTAGCATACATATTTACCTTCAAAGGGAACTTTTGCGATTATTGTTAATTTCTAGACGTTGCTTTTTTTTTTTTTTTTTTTTTTTTTTTTTTTTTTGTGTGTGTGTGTGTGTGTGTGTGTGTGTGTGTGTGTTTGTGCGCAAATTCTGCCTGATGTATTTGTTTCGTGGCTTTTTCAATTAAGAAAACTAAAAGTATTAAAAGTATCAACAAAAATTATTTTACACAGAAGACTTTTCATACTGTTAATTCTTATAGCGAGTGCTTTCTTTTTTTATTTGTGTGAAGTCTGTATGATAAATTTGATTCGTGGCCTTTTCAATTAAGAAAACCAAACAAAATGTCGAAAATATCAACAAATATTCTTTTAAAAAGAAGACTTTTTATATTGTTAATTCATAGGCAGTGCTTTATTTTCTTTTTATTTGGGCGAAGTCTGTATGATATTGTTTCGTGGCCTTTTCAATTAAGAAAACCAAACAAAAGTCAAAAGTATCAACATACAATCATGATCAAAGGAAACTTTTGATATTGCTAATTTCTATCCAGTGCTTACTTTACCAGTTATTTGTACGAATTCTGCATGATAAATTTGTTTCGTGGCCTTTTCAATTAAGAAAATCAAACAAAATATCAATAGTATAAACAGATGTTTATTTTCAAAAGAGACTTTTGATATTATTAATTCTTAGACAGTGCTTTCTTTCCCCTTTAATTTGTGCGAAGTCTGCACGATAAATTTGTTTCGTGGCTTTTTCAATTAAGAAAACCAAGCAAAATATCAGAAATATAAACAGATATTCATTTTCATAGAAGACTTTTTATATTCTTAATACCTAGGCGGTGCTTTGTTTTACTTTTTATTTGTAGGAAGTCTGCATGATAAATTTATCTCATGGTTTATTCAAATAAGAAAACCAAACAAAATATTAGATATATCGTTCTTATCACGATAAATTTGTTTCGTGGCCTTTTCAATTAAGAAAATCAAACAAAATATCAAAAGTATAAACGGATGTTAATTTTTAAGGAGACTTTTGATATTGTTAATTCTAAGGCGTTGCTTTCCTTTCCTTTTATTTGTGCAAAGTCTGCACGATAAATTTGTTTTGTGGTTCTTTTCAATTAAGAAAACCAAGCAAAATATCAGAAATATAAACAGATATTCATTTTCATGGAAGACTTTTGATATTGTTAATACCTAGACCTAGCTTGTTTTACTTTTTATCTGTGCGAAGTCTGCATAATAAATTTGTTTCATGCCCTATTCAAGTCAGAAAACCAAACAAAATATACATGTATTGTTCCGATCGCGTTAAATTTGTCTCGTGGACTTTTCAATTAAGAAAATCAAACAAAATATTAAAAGTATGAACAGATTCATTTTCAAAGGAAACTTTTGATATCGTTAATTCCTAGCCAGTGCTCTCTTTTCTTTTTCTTTGTGCGAAGTCTTCCTGATAAATTTGTTTAGTGGCCTTTTCAATTACGAAAACCAAACGAAATTTCAAAAGTATCAACAGATTTTAATTTTTAAAGGAGACTTGATATTGTTAATTCATAGGCAGTGCTTTCTTTTCTTTTTATTTGTACGAAGCCTACATGATAAATTTGTTTTGTGGCCTTTTCAATTAAGAAAATCAAACAAAATATCAAAAGTATAAACAGATGCTTATTTTCAAAGGACACCTTTGATAGTGTTAATTCCTAGGCAGTGTTTTCTCTCCCTTTTATTTGTATGAAATTTGCATGGTAAATTTGTTTCGTGGCCTTTTCAATCAAGAAAACCAAACAAAATACCAAAAGTGTAAGCAGATATTCATTTTCAAAGGAGACTTTTGATATTGTTAATTGCTAGTCGGTGCTTACCTTTCCTTTTGTTTGTGTGAAGTCTGCATGATAAATTTGTTTCTTGGCCTTTTCAAGTAATAAATCCAAACAAAGTATCAAAAGTAGCAACACATATTCATTTTCAAAGGAGATATTTCATATTCTTAATTCCCAGACATTGCTTACTTTTCCTTTTCTTTGTGGGAAGTCTGCATAATAAATTTGTTTCGTGGCTTTTTCAATTAAGAAAACCAAACAAAATATTAAAAGTATCAACAGATATTCACTTTCAAAGGACACTTTTGATATTGTTGAGCTAATTTCTACAGTAATTATTGTAGTCCTATTTACAAGATGGGGGAAAGATGGTACTTTTTGACCGACTTCAAAAAAAGGAGTAGGATCTCAATTCGACGCGTATCAATCTATATATCTATATTTAAATGAAATTTGAAAATGTGTAAAGCTAAAAACGAGCTGTAGTGAATAATCAATTTGTTCACCGATTACTCCGAAACTACATGAGCGATTCATGTGAGATTTTTTTAATTGAAAGAGAATACTCTCAAATTGGTCCCATTTAAATTTCATCAGAATTGTTCAGTACTTTTTTTAGAAATTCAACAATAAATAAATAAATAAATAAAAATAAACATTTTAAAATTTTTTAATTTTCAACGATTTTTATCAAGTGACGTACAGGCAATCTGCTCTTCAGAAAGTCGCTACCCGGCGATTTTCCTCCCTCTTTTTACGGTTTTGTTTCTAGGATTGTTGTAGATGAAAACCATAAAGCAATCTTTTAATCGTTAAAAATTTTTATAACGTAAACGACCAGTTAAAAAAAAATCAAAATTGTCTAAAGTGTTTAAATTCTCTCAAGATTTCTGCGGTATACTCGTTTCATTTGAAGAACTATATTTTTACAAAGGAGGGATTTTTACGCAATACAGGGTGGGCCAAAAGCCTCTGACAAATTTTTGAATTTAATATAAAATAAAGTAATTGGCGTATGCTGAGTGGCCGTTCACAAAACTGCCAATTTAATAAATAATTTCTAACTGTCCATGTAAAATTGGATCAGATTCAGAAAGAAAACCACGCACGCAACTGCTGCTATTTACTTTGTAGCAGTTTTTGAAAGTCGGCTTTTTTGGTTAAAAAGTTTTATATTATTTTGTCCTACTTAATAAGATCAGCATCCTATGAGATCTGAACTACATTGTGATGCCGTGCACCTTTTAGTACATTCTGCGATGGAGGTATAATAATAATAATACTTGATTCCAACAACAAGAACATTTTTCAAAGTCCTAGATGCTTCTTCAGTTATGCAGGGCATCTGTTTGATTAAAAGCCTCTTGAGTTCAGGGCCAAAACAAGGTCACCTTAGCAGCCTGAGTGCCTATTTGAACCTAACCCATTCCAAACACTCTACGGCACGCGAATCTAGTAAATTATGTATCTAAAAAATCCCTCCTAAAAAACGGAACATTACAAAAGAGGGTTCCGGACTGAGAAGGTCACATGACTGCCACTGACGTCATTTACGCACACGTAGTGTAGCCACGCGAAGGGGCACGCGCTCGAAGCAGATGTCCACAACAAGGGGTATTTTTTTCATATAAAGAAGGGGGGGGGATGCCCTGCTTTTGCAGGGGTCCCATAGCGGTGTTTGCTCTCGGGACTCTTTCGCAAAGTTCCATTGTTCTGTCGATTTTCGGTATAGGGACGCCGAAGTTTTAGAGAAAAGTGTGCCTGCAAAAAAATTCAGTGACTCACGATGTCTCCATTGTATAGGATTTAGATCTATTGTTTGGGATAAGGGGGTGACCATACTGCTACCTTACTCTCTCACAGGCAGAGATTTATTTGGGTTAGAGAAGAGATTGAGGTTTTTCCAATCGGGCCAGTCCAAAAATAACATACGGAAGCAGTAGCGTAGCAATTCAATAATTATGGGAGAGACTCATGTAGTCAAACTAATTGGAGAATTTGGATTATTAATAATTAAAATATTTACGAGAATAGTTAACCGTCCAAATTAATTATTAATGTCATATATAACAAATCACAACACCCAGAAATTATACACTTTATTAAATTGCTAAAAGCGCTTAAATAAAAACTGCAGAAACAATAAAAAGGGTTTTAATAAACTGTCCACATGTTTCGGCTCTACCGAAGCCATTATCAAAACAAATAAGAATATTCTATAGTTGCATGATGTATAATGTAATGATTTGAAATTTGATTTTGATTACTCCATGGTTATGAATATGAAAATAAACATCAAGTTAAAATAAAATAAAACAACCTGCGTAATCTCAGAGAGTACGTGGACAATTGAATGATGGCGTTTCAAATCTTTACATTATTGATCGTGTAGCTACAAAATTTTCTTATTTTTCTTGATAATAGCTTCGGTGGAGCGGAAACATGTAAAAAGTTTATTAAAATATTTTTCAAGGTTTTTATAATTTTTATTTAACACCGTTTAGCAATTTAATGAGTATATTAATGTCATTAATACAAAATCGACATTTCAATTATATTTGATAGAATATATAAAATATAGAAATCTGTAGAGATTTACGATTGTCAAATTAATGAGATGGTGATGGGTTCAGGGGAGCAGAACCCACCCTGGTATAATAAAATGTTTTCAGAAAAAATAAACAGCGCTGGAGTGTTATTGCTTGTAATTATATGTATATAGTGTTGCAATTCACATGAATAAAATATGCGGAATGTATTGGTAATACTAATATGAAAAAAATGAAACTGCTAGATGGAAATTTCAAACACTAAGCAAAATAAGTTTAAAATAAAAATGCGATTTACAGATCTGCCTTTGAGACCCCTGATCTGTAGATTTAACGTTAGATATATATAACAACATTTATAATAATAATAATAATTATTATTATTATTACAAAAATGAATTATCAAAGTTTTGAGAAAGAAAATAATATTCTTGGGTATAGCTCATATGATTTAATAAAAGGTACTTCTTTGTTATAGCGGCCCCCACAATAATGATTATGCCAAGGTTGCAGTTACGATTTCGCCAAGATAATCGCAAAACCTATATATGCATCATATAAGCACACACACACATATATATATATAAATATACTCCAAACGCTCACATATATATATATACTGTAAACGCTCACACATGTGACATATACGTCATTGTATACATATTATTTACGTCTTATTTGCCATATATATATACGTCATATACATCTTATACACATGTCATATAGGACTATGCGTCACGAAACGTTATTTACATCATATATTGTTATAATGTCATACATGCTTTATAATTTGGCGATAAATCTTGGTTGCTTGGCGATTCATCCTCGGGGATGGCTATAACAGAAAAGTACCTAAAACAATTATCCTCGTTTGAATAGGGAGGGATTGAGACTCTGGTTCAGACCAGAAATGACATAAGGGAAATATTTTTAGATTAATATTTTCACTATATTATTATTTTTTTTGTCTGTTTGTTTTACAATTATCCATTTTAACTTCCTATAGAGATGATATAGAGTAGAATCCGGCTAGTGCAATCCCAGTTAAATCGAAGTATCGGAATTTTAAAAATTTTAGACAGTTTTCAACAAAATTCATTAACTTACTATGTTTGGTATGGTGATGTTTTGAATTTTGTAAATTTTTAGCATTTTCTCCTACGTGTTTTTCTGTTTTAAGACTAGAACATGCTAAAAATTCAGAAAATTTAAAGTATCACAACCCGGTCATAGAAGGGTGGAATTTTTACAGTTTTACTTCTTAGAGCATGGAGAAAGTTTTTCTAAATATAATATATTGGACTAGGCATCGTGTAAAAATTTAATTTCGCAACATTTTAAAAATAATAACTATTTTTGCAATTGAAACACTACCCAAATACTAACGATTTGGAAATCATCTATTGGCCACCCTTTGAACACCCTTTGTGGTTCATTAGAGACATCTCATTGACTCTAAGCTCAGTCACCGAATGTGTTAGTATAAATTATTGAAGCTTAATCTTTCTAAATATTAGGTAAGTTTTTGAAATTCGAGCTGAATTGGATGCTGTAAGAGCTTTTCGATTCTTTTGTGTTTTCATTGTTAAAAAAAAAAAAAAAAAAAGAAAGAAAGAAAAAGAAAAAGAAATTGAAAATATACATAAAAATTATATGGAGGGTGACATTAAAGAATCAAAACTTCGAATACTTTTGAATAAAAAAGTTCTGAACCAAACGATTGGTAATTGGAATCTCGAAATAAACTGGTATTGATAATTTGATATCTAGACATAAATGTTTTGTTAAAAAAAAAAAAAAAAAAAAAAAAAAAAAAAAATCTTAATTTCTTTTGTTAAAATTGCATGTTGATATTGAAAATTTTAAAGTTTTTTTTACAATTTAATGTGTAAACATCCCACCCTCATCTAACGTTTATTTACCAATTAATAACAGACTTTATTTACATTAGTTCTAATCGAATGAATTTTATATGATGATTTGCAGTATAGAATTACGGGACAACACCACTTTGACCTGTTAAAAATTTCGATTTATTTTCTTTTTGTTGTTGCTTAAAGTACTCTTTATACGCACGAAAATAATATTTTAGTAGTTAGAAATCGTTACTATATATATATATATAATTTTTAATAAATTTACTTTCTCATGTTTCTACAAAAAAAAAAAAAAAAAAAAAAAAAAAAAAAAGTTGCGAGTTTTTTATAATTGAGTTCTGTGGCCGCGCCGAATTAATGCATTGTAGTGGATTTTTTATTTTAAATTAAGCATTGAAGTCATGAAATTAGGCATGATTTTCAAGATAATCATTAAATCATTAAATGCTTAATAAAAGAGCGTCTTTTTTTAAAAAAACTATTTTTACTTTTATACTTATTTAATATATCAGCTACCTAAAACGCAGTTTTATGTTTTAATATATGTATAACAATTTAATGTAAATGGATTTTTATAAACATCTCGCATTTCTTAAAAATAAATTTCCAAAAAAATCTTAAAGAATGTGCGCTAATGTGTTCTTTCAGGGGGCTAAGTAGTGTTGCCTTTTTTTTCCGCCCATGACTATATCACAATTTTCGAAAAACAAAGTTCACCTTTCTAGAAACTGAATCAAAGCACTATTATTTAGAAATTACGATGCAAAACTAGGGAGAGTAAAAGAGAGGCTAATTGAGAAATAAGACCTTCCACAACAGCTGAATGCATCTTGACTTTCTTGCATTGACTTTCTTGCACTGCCTTGTACAGCTAAACAGTCGTAGAGCTTCCGCTTTTTATTAGCGAACCTTTAAAACTACTTTCTTTGCAAGGAGAGGCACTATGCCGTGGAGTGACACTACATGTCAGAAAGTAGCGAGGCATAGGTGCATGCAGAGGCTGCAGAGTTCATGCGGCTCAACCTCAACCAATAATTCTTAAGATGAGCTCTTTTTTATTTTTTTAACTTTCTGTACACATATATGCTTGGAAAAAATAATGTAATCATGGTAAAATCCAATTATGGAAATATTCATATATTTGTACATCTTTTATTTGGCTCAACTTTTTTTTTTTTCAATGTGAAGATGGAATTTTATAGTAGATTTTTAACTATCTTCCTGATAGGCTATAATACTAAAAATTGTGGTTCACCGGTGCATTTCCAATGACAATAGAACATTTTAATATTTTTAGAACTTAATTATAACTTAGTAAATTATTTTTAAGGTATTTTCTCGTTAGTCAGCTACAAATGATAAATCGCCAAACATTCTTTATGGCTACAATTGTATACAAATTACAACAATAATGGGTTAAAACATGAGCCAACCCATCCTCTCCGAAAAAAGCTAACTGGCTGTGACACTGCAACAACGAAATTTTTTAAACACTAAAACGTAGAATATATAAATATAAAAATGAAGTTTGCAATATATCTTTTAAAAATACGCTTTAATCAATTAATAGTTTCATACTAAATACATTTTAACTATACGCTGGGAGATCAATTTAGAAATCTTAAAGGGATGTTTTAAATAATATTTCATTTTTTCTTTCTTGTTGTCATATTTAAAAAAGAAAAGGATAAAAACTTATAATTTAGTAAATTCATTTGCTCAAGCTTTCTACCAAGCGTAAAAAAATAGCAATGCATTTTCCCCAATCCAGCTCGTTGCTCACGCCAAATTTATGTATAGCAGTAGAATATTTTGGGAAATATCATGAACTGCAGTCATAAAATTAGACGTGATTTTCAAGATAAACATTGAATGCTTATAAAATAATTTTTAATTTTTAAAAAAATTTTTACTTGTATACTTATTTAATGTATCAGCAAACAAAAATACAGTTAATATATGTATAATAATTTAATGTAAATGGATTTTTATAAACATCTCGCATTTCTTAAAAATAAATTTTCAAGAAAACCTTCAATTTCAGAGCGCAAAGTGGTGTAGCCTTTTTTCCCCCCTATGACTAAATCACAATTTTCGAAAAAAAAAGTTCACCTTTCTAGAATCTGAATCAAAGCACTATTATTTATTAATTACGATGCAAAACTACAAGAGTAAAAGAGATGCTAATTGAGAAAGAAGACCTTCCACAACAGCTGAATGCATCTCATACTCCCGAATTTCCCCCAGTATTTTCTTGCAGTGCCTCGTACAACTAAACTGTTGTAGAGCTTCCGCTTTTTATTAGCGAGCCTTTAAAACTACTTTCTTTGCAAGGAGAGGTACTATGCCGTGGAGGGATTCTGCGAGTCAGAAAGAAGAGAGGCATAGGTGCATGCAGAGCTGCAGAGTTCTATGGGCTCATGTGGCTCGACCTCAATCAATAATTTTTAAAATGAGCTCTTTTTTCTTTTCTTTATATATATATTTTTGTACACATATATGCTTAAGAAAAATATTATAATCATGGTAAAAACCGATTAGGGAAATATTCATATATTTGTACATCTTTTATTTGATTCAACTTGGATTTTTTTAATGTAAAGATGGATTTTATAATAGATTTTTAACTCTCCTCCTGATAGGCTAGAATATTAAAAATTATGGTTCACCAGTGTGTTTTCAATGACAATATAACATTCTGATATTTTTAGAACTTAAATATAAGTTAATAAATTACTTTTAAGGCATTTTCTCGTTGGCCAGGCACAAGTGATAAATCGCCAAATATTCTTTATGGTTACAATTGTATACGAATTACAACAACAATGGGTTTAAATATGAACCAAACTATCCTCTCCAAAAAAGGATAACTGACTGTGAAACTGCAGCAAAGAAATTTTTTAAACACTAAAACGTAGAATATATAAATAAAAAATAAAGTTTGCAATATATCTTTTAATAAATACGCTTTAATCAATTAATAGTTTCAAACTAAATAAATTTAAATTATACGTTGGGAAATCAATTTAGAAACCCTAAAAAGATAGTTTAAATAATAATACATTTTTTCTTTCCTATTGTCATATCTTAAAAAAGATAAAAACTTTTAATATTTTAATAAATTTACTTGCTCAAGCTTTCTACCAAGCGTAAAAACAGCAATGCATTTTCCACAATCGAGCTCGTTCACCACGCCAAATTTATGGATAGTAATAGAATTTTTTGGGAAAAATCATGAATTGCGGACATGAAATTAGGCGTGATTTTCAAGATAAACATTGAATGCTTGTAAAATAATTTTTAATTTTTAAAACAATTTTTAGTGGAAAATTATTTAATATATCAACAAACAAAAATACAGTTAATATATGTATAATAATTTAATGTAAATGTATTTAAAAAAAAACCTCGCATTTCTTAAAAATAAATTTTCAAGAAAACCTAGTCTAGAATTTGAATCAAAGCACTATTATTGAGCAATTACAATGCAGAATTATAATAATAAAAGAGAGGCTATTTGAGAAAGAAGACCTTCCATAACTGCTGAATACATTTCAATCTCCTGAATTTCCCCCATGACTTTCTTGCTAGAGGTCTGCACGGGCCGAAATTTCCAGGCCCGGGCCCGGCCCGACCCATACAAAAAAAATCGGCACGAGCCCGGCGCAGCCCGAACAAAAAAAATATTGGCCCGGCCCAATTTAAAAGTTAAAAGTTCGGCCCAAGCCGGGGCTTCCGAGATGTCGCTGTGTGTCCTACACCGGGCCTGCTACAAGTGACGTCACAACCTGCTGACGTCAAAACAGTGATCCATAATAACTTAAAAATTTTCATGTACTTTGTTCGTTTGTACGTATTGTTTACGATAGTATTTTGATTTTATTTATTGTTTTATATAGTAATTAATAATGTTTTTCAGTGTATTTTGATTATAATGCTATCAATAATTATTGATTATAATTATTAAAGAAAGTGTAGATTATATCTATAAAATAATGAGAAGAAAATGTTTTGCTCCTAGTTTCTAATCTAAGTCTTCAAATTCACTACTGATAATGAAAAGAAGAAATTTTAGCTACGAAAATTACCTTGTGATAATTATTTTTACATTTCAACAGAAGTAGTCTGCATTAAATGTTTCGATAAACGTTTCAATTCGTGAAGCTAGAATTAATATGATTGTATTGAGCTTGTTGTGCAGAAAAAAAAAGTACCAACAAATGTCTAACCTACTGTAATGGAAATATGCTGGCATATTTGAATGAATTTGTACTTCCAAATCGAAAAGAGTCAAATGATCTTTAGAAAAAATAAATAAATAAAAGAAGCAGACGATAAACAGTTTAAAAAATGATTTTGAAAGAAATACTGCAATAAATTGAATGAAATCTGGATACATTTAGTTAGAAGTGAGTGTGTTTTGTTTATAAAATTAAAAGTAACTGATTTACACAACTTAGTAGTTCTACGTAGTTCCATTTTAGCTAACTTAAGTGTACAAATATATTATGAAAATAAAGCTTTTGTTAAGTTAATTTGACTGGTTATTAGGTCCTAGACCCAAGTACAATAAATAGACAATTATTAAAATATTACAAGTCAGTTACAAAGTTAAGATAGAAAATTGGGTACTTTTCGGTTAGCCGGGCGCCAGTGATATATATATATATATATATATATATATATATATATATACACATATCTACACACACATATATGTATGCATTAATATATATATATATATTTATATATGTACATGTATCACTGGCGCCCGGCTAACCGAAAAGTGCCGAAAAAGGCTTATGGCGAGAGAAGGAAAGTTGGCAACATATTTTCTGGCAACCTATTTGTAGTTTCATATAAATAAGTATTTTTTTTCAATATTTATATAATTTATTTAATATAAAGAAGCCATATATCTCTTTTTATATGCAGGTAGAACAGAATTGTATATATAAATAATTTTATACATATAAATAAACATAAAAGTTTATTAGGTTTGTTTTCATAATTGTGTATATAATTTAAAAACATATCTAACTTTCTGAAGCCCGGATTACGCCAAAGCGTTAAAAAAAAGTGCCAAGGTCTCTATAGTTAAAAAATGTCGATTTCTCTATTTAAATTGACATTTATTGTGTTTTGGTGGTTAAATTATGGTATGTAGTTGTAAAAGGGAGGAATGGGATTGATTTTGTAAAGTTTTTGGTAGATTTATTATATTTTTTGTACGTACATTTATTGTAAAATAATGTGTTTAGGAAAAGGTAAGTCAATGGGTTCAATCTGATTTATTAATCTTAGCATTTTTTTTAATTTAAAACTTTTAATTTCCTTTAATAAAACAAGTGTATTGATTCCCTTTTATTTCACGATTATGAAATTTAATATTATTTATGTAATCACAAATTCTAAGAGCGGAAATGCTCTTTTTATTACATCTTTCTGCTGCGATACATTGACCAAAGTGGATCACTACTGTGACGTCACTAATACTTGTAGCAGGCCAGGTGGCGGACACACAGCGACATCTCGGAGGCCCCGCCCAAGCCCGGCCCGGAAAAAAAATTAAAATCTTGGCCCGAACCCGACCCGGCCCGAGTGAATTTCTACAAAACATTGATTTTTACGTTTTTTTGGTTAAAAATTTGCCTCGTAGGAAGAAATCTAACCAAAAATTCTTATCTTAGCCTTTTTTGTTTCCTGTTTATAATCTTCATTATTATAGAGGTGCCACAACCTGGAATATTTATTTTTTTAATAAATCTCTATTTGTTGTATGTATGTGTTTAAGTTATCATTAGTATTGTTAATCCATATTCCATTTATTGAAGTGTTAAAAATCAGAAAAATGCTATACAGTAAAATCTTCTAAGATGGAATTGCATAGGGAAGGGAAAAAAATGAGTTATAGACAATTTGCCTTCTTAGCAGGTGTAAATGTATTATATATTCTTTTCTTACGTATTAGTATATCTGGAGGCACGGCAGTGCCTCCGCCAAGTCGAGAGAGGACAGCCGTAAGCATACTTTTCTGGAAGCAACTCAGGGCACTTTTGACCCCCCCATATCTCCGCGCTGGAGTATCCCAAAAATTTTAAACTTCAATTATAGAGAGTATTTGGCCCACAGGACCAAAATTTAAAATTACAACTTTCTGTCTTTTCTAGTTCAGGCGATATATGAACTCAAACATTCGATTTTTTGTCACTTCTTACTCACTCGTTCACGCGTCATCAAAAAGATTGGGTAGATCCCGTAGCCCCAGAAACTTGACATTTGGAAAAAAGGTAGTGTTTAGGATACAAAGAAAGGAAAAATTATAAAATCCAGAAAATTCGAAAAAAAAACATTCGAAAATTCAACAAATTCCATCAAAATTGAAAATTGAAAATAATACGATCTTGTAGTCTTGGAAACTTAAGATTTGGTGTGAAGGTAGTGTTTAACATCCAGAAAAAGAAAACATCAAAAACACCAAAAAAATCGAAAGCAAAATTGAAAAAATCGAAGAAATTGAAAAAAACCGAAAATTTGAAGACAATCCGATTTTGTTGCGCTAGAAAATTCAAATTAGGAATAAAGGTAGTATTTAGGATACAGAAAAAGGAAAATAAAAAAAATCCAGAAAATTCGAAAAAAAAAAAAAAATTCGAAAAAAAGTGAAAAAATGAAAATAATTTGATACGATAACGCTCGTATTTATAAATTAATTTGGATGAAACTAATTGTGTGTATTAAGCTCACCAATGCCTCGACCGAGTTCGTTGGCCAGCTTCGTCCGCCATCTTGTTTCAAGATGGCGGCCACGGAAAATTTTAAAACTAAAATAAATATACAAAAAAGTTAAAAAATCAAGTTTATTTTTTAATTAGGTGTTAGGACTTGATACAAGGATTCCAGAGCATTTTTTGTTTTACCTCTATCTTAAAAACTGGCTGAGATAGAGCAGTTTGAAATTCTAGGGTGGCTGACATTTTGAAACAAAACAGCAGATTACAAAAAACCAAACGATAAATTTATGGTCAATAATGGTCAAGCAGGTGTAATCCCGAATGAATACTCCGTGTTATTATAACTGTAACTTTGACTTCGAAATTTTGATACGTTGCATTTTCTATTTGTTGATATTTTTGAACTATGATTTACGCTAAGTGAAATGTTGTTGTTGAAGAGGGATTTTCCATGTAAATCCGAAACGTCCAATTTTAATATGTTTTTAATGTTTTATGAAAGTGTATTGTAATGTCTGTAATTTTAATGATTTTAATATAAATTTATAAGTTTTAGTGAACGCGATTTCTCGCAAATTATTTTCTTTCATTGTTGTAATCATTTTCCCAATCATACGCATAAAACTATATATTCATATCCATTAGCGCTAAATTCTCTCCAAACTTGGCGACGATTGGCGAAATCTCGCCAAATTTGGCGACAAAAATAAGTCTTCATAAATGAAGCCAACTTGGCTATAGCTCAATAATTTGGCAAATTTCTTATTCAAATTCAGTGTAAACGAATCTTTTGTAAACGGTTTCTTTGCATTTTAACTTGCTGTTTTCGAGTAACATTAGCTAAAATTTTAAAACGAAGATATAGGAAAGCTACCTTTTCCTGCCGGTACAGGCCGGAGGACTTTTTTATGAGTTGTCGGATGCAATCTATGTTTTGCATTAAATAAAGTAAAACATTGAAAAACAAATCCCACAGGATGGGGGTTTGTTTTAGATAGATTTTAAGATAATTGTCCTATTAGCTAGTACACCTTCCGTTATTGTTTTGTGTTATTTTCCCCGGATCTGGAGGCACGGCAGTGCCCCCGCCAAGTCGAGAGAGGACAGCCGTAAGCATACTTTTCTGGAAGCAACTCAGGCCACTTTTGACCCCCCCCCCATATCTCCGCGCTGGAGTATCCCAAAAATTTGAAACTTCGTTTTTCTAGAGTATTTGGCACACAGGATCAAAATTTAAAATTACAACTTTCTGTCTTTTCTAGTTCAGACGATATATGAACTCAAACATTCGATTTTTTGTCACTCACTCACTCATTCGTTCACGCGTCATCAAAAAGATTAGGTAGATCCCATAGCCCTAGAAACTTGACATTTGGAAAAAAGGTAGTGTTTAGGATACAAAGAAAGGAAAAATTATAAAATCCGGAAAATTCGAAAAAAAACATTCGAAAATTCAACAAATTCCATCAAAATTGAGAATTCAAAATAATACGATCTTGTAGTCTTAGAAACTTAAGATTCGGTGTGAAGGTAGTGTTTAGTATCCAGAAAAAGAAAACATCAAAAACACCAAAAAAATCGAATGCAAAATTGAAAAAATCGAAAAATCGAAAAAAATGAAAAAATTTCAAATAATCCTATTTTGTTGCGCTAGAAACTTGGAATTCGGAATAAAGGTAGTATTTAGGATGCAAAATAAGGAAAAATTAAAAATTCCGGAAAATTCGAAAAAAAATTTCAAAAATTCGAAAAATTCGAAAAAAAGTTGAAAAAATAAAATAATTTGATCTTTTAGCCTTAGAAACTTAAAATTCGCGGTAAAGATAGTGTTTAGGATTCAGAATAGGTTAAAATAAAAAACGCAATAAAATTCGAAAAAAAAAAAAAAAAAAAAAAAAAATCGAAAAAATCGAAAAATAAGGAAAATTTGAAAATAATTCGATTTTATAGCGCTATAAACTTGAAATTTGGAATAAAGGTAATATTTAAGATACTAAATAAGAAAAAATTAAAAAATATGGATAATTCGAAAAATACCCATAAATTAGTGCAGACGGATATATGAACTCAAAGTTTCGATTTTTTGTCACTCACACACTCACTCATTCTCGCGTCATCGAAAAGATTGGGTAGATCCCGCAGCTATAGAAACTTCAAATTTGGAATAAAGCTAGTGTTTCGAATACAAAGAAAGGAAAAATTGTACAATCGGAAAATTAAAAAAAAAAAAAGCATTCGAAAATTCAACAAATTCGAACAAAATTGAAAATTGAAAATAACACGATCTTGTAGTCTTAAAAACTTAAAATTTGGTGTGAAGGTAGTGTTTAGAATTCAGAAAAAGAAAACATCGAAAACACAATAAAAATCGAAAATTAAATTAAAAAATCGAAAAAATCGAAAAAAATCGAAAATTTTCAAATAATCCGATTTTGTTGCGCTAGAAACTTGGAATTCGGAATAAAGGTAGCATTTAGGATGCAAACTAAGGATAAATTAAAAAATCCGGAAAATTCGAAAAAAAAATTAAAAAATTCGAAAAATTCGAAAAAAAAAAATGAAATAATTAAAATAATCTTTTAGCCTTAGAAACTTAAAATTCGCAGTAAAGATAGTGTTTAGGATTCAGAATAAGTTAAAATAAAAAACGCAATAAAATTCGAAAATAAAATAAAAAATTTGGAAAAATCGAAAATATAGTAAAAAAATCGGAAAAATCGAAAATAAAGTAAAAAAAATCGGAAAAATCGAAAAATAAGGAAAATTTGAAAATAATTCGATTTCATAGCGCTACAAACTTGAAATTCGGAATACAGGTAATATTTGAGATACTAAATAAGGAAACATTAAAAAATATGGATAATTCGAAAAAAAAATCGAAAATTTAAAAAATTTAAAAAAAAAAAGAAAAGAAAAGAAAGAAAGAAAGGAAAAGAAAAAGAAAAAGTGAGAAATTGAAAATAATATGATCTCGTAGTCTTAGAAACAGAAAATTTGGTGTAAAGGTAGTGTTTAGAATTCAGAAAAAGAAAACATCAACCCCCCCCCCCAAAAAAAAAAAAAAAAAATCGAAAATAAAATAAAAAAATCGAAAAAAAACGAAAAATTTCAAATAATCCGATTTTGTTGCGCTAGAAACTTGGAATTCGGAATAAAGGTATTATTTAAGATGCAAACTAAGAAAAAATTTAAAAATCCGGAAAATTAAAAAAAAAATTAAAAAATTCGAAAAATTGAAATAAAATCGATTTTGTAGCTTTAGAACTTAAAATTCGGCGTAAACTTATTGTTTAGGATACAGAAAAGGGAAAAATTAAAACACAATAAATTCGAAAATAGAATAAAAAACTCGAAAAAGATCGGAAATTTCAAAATAATTCGATTTTGTAGCGCTAGAAATTTGAAATTTGTAATAAAGGATACAAAATAAGAAAAAAATAAAAAATCCAGAAAATTATAAAAAAAATTCGAAAAAATCAAAAATTGAAAATAATTTTATCATGTAGTCTTAGAAACGTAAAACTTAAAAGGTAAGGTGTAAAGGTAAGGTTAAAGGGTGTAAAGGTAGTATTTACTATTCAATAAAAGGGACAATTAAAAAATTCGTTAAATTCGAAAATAAAATCGAAATATCGAAATATCTTTAAAAAATCGAAAATTCGAAAACAATTTGATTTTGTACTGCTAGAAACATCAGTTTTAAGATAATTGTCCTATTAGCTAGTACAACGCCCCTAATTGTTTTGTTATTTCCCCCGGAATATGGTTTTCTTTTCTTTCGTTTACGAATTTCGTTATAGAAAAGTTCCGCTATAGACTGGCTACGTTATAGGCGATTTCTTTATAGACAGTTTTTTTTTCTTTCACAGGTTATACTCTATTTACTTCGCATATGAAATATGGATTGTTAAATGATGCTGGCCCCACAAAAATTTTCACAGCTCCCCCTCCCCTGCCGACATTACTGGCTGGTTATGGCTTGATAGTCCTTTCTAAATAAAATCATGGTGACTCTAAGAATCACTTGATTTATCTCTAAATTGAACCTAAATGATCCTAAGAAGACGGATCAAAGAATTACTATACTGGCATGACAATCAGGTAACTTAGAATTAAAATCGAAAAATCAATAAATTTATAAAAAGTTGAAAATTTGAAAATAATCGATTTTGTAATCCCTAGAAGCTTGACATTTGGCAGAAAGGCAGGGTTTAGTACACAAAGTAAGGAAAAATTAAAAAATCCGTAAATAATAAAAAAAAGACTAAAAAAAACATCGAAAAAAGTAATATAGTTTGATTTATTGGAAATTTCCTGAAATTTTAATTTTGGCTTTCTTTTTATACTAAAAAGTTCTTTTATGTTAAATATCAAGTATCTAGGGCTGCGAGTAATATCTCATATGGATAGCACCTATCCTGGAAGCAATTGAGAGTTCTTTTGACACTCCCTCTCCCATAACTTAGTGCTTGCCTAGGAACCTGACATCTCTTTTTATCTACAGTACTTTGCAAACGAAACTAAAGCTTCCAATTTTTGATACCTGTAAATAATAGGGACAGAGTGTGGGCTTAGTGAAAATCAGTGGATGATCCCCAAAAAGAACCCAAAATCAAGAAAAGGAGGATTACTTACAAAAAGAAGTGAAATCTCATCAAAAAGTCACCTGTAAAAAATGCAGCCAAGTCTCGTAACTCATTTACCGTAAAAAGTACTGAGATCGTATAAAGCCAAGTTTAACTATCTTATTAACTCTGAAATTTTCATTCACAAATCACTCCTAGTCTCTACATCTTTAGTTAATTATTATTTTGTGACTTGGCAATTACGCAGCACAGGGAAGTTATTACACCTTACTATGTTATGGAATGGGATGGGATAATTTAATTAAGGCAAATTATATACGCACAGGGAAGTTATTACACTTTAATATGTTATAGTATTATTTGATTAAGACTAACTATATACATCACATTCTCGTGCTACGTAATTGCCAAGTCACAAAATAATAATTAACTTAAGATATAGAGACTAGGAGTGATTTGTGAATGAAAATTTCAGAGTTAATAAGATAGTTAAACTTGGCTTTATACGATCTCAGTACTTTTTACGGTAAATGAGTTACGAGACTTGGCTGCATTTTTTACAGGTGACTTTTTGATGAGATTCATTTTTCATGGATCAACACATTTTTCAGTTTAAGACAGGATTCCATCATAAGCAGGCTCTTTTTCACACGTTTTACTATATTTTAATTTAGCCATATTTTAATAAGTGTATAAATCTACTATTCTTTAAAAAGAATAAATTTTAAGCTTTAATTGTGGAATAATGGCGATTTAAAAATGTATGCTTGTTTTGCAAAGATTTTTGTGCCAGGTCTTATTTTACTGACCTTCGAACGGACCAGGCCACGCCGAGACAATGATTTTCATTCGGATCAAAACCAGGATTGAAAATTTTGGGGCGTGAAGACTAGGAAGAATGAAACCAGTCCCTGCAGAAAAAAGTATGGCCCGGGCCGAAACGAGTGGAGACCCGGCCCGTGCAGATCTCTATTTCTTACACTGTCTCATACATCTAAACAGTTGTAGAGCTTCCGCATTTTGTTAGCGAGCCTTTAAAACTACTTTCTTTGCAATGGGAGGAACTATTGCCGTGGAGATCCCCTACGTGACAGAAAGACGAGGAAGTTTGACAGGCTCGTGGGGCTCACGCGCAACCAATATAAGATGTGCTCTATTTCTTTTACTTTTCGTATACATGGAAATTACTGTATTCGCGGTTTAAAAAAAAAAAAAAAAAAAAAAAAAAAACGATTATGGAAATATTAGTATATTTTTACATTTCTTAACTCACTTCATGATGTGTTAGAAATATAAAAATTATGTACAAAAGTGTGTTTTCGATAACAATCAAACATTTTAATAATTTTAGAATTTAATTACGAATTAATAACTTAATTTTAAAGCTTTTTTCTGTTAGCTCTCCAAAGGTGATAAATCGCCAAATATATTTTAGGTTTACAATTGTATACGAGTTACAGCAACAATGAATGTAAGGATTCGCCAAACCAAGCTCTACAATAAAGGGCAACTGGATATGAAAATGCAGCAATGAAATATTTTAAACACTATAAAGGAGAAAATAAAATGGAAATAAAGAATAAAGCATGTAATATATATATATATATATATATATATGTATGTGTGTGTGTGTGTGTGTGTGTGTGTGTGTGTGTGTATTAATTCATAAATTCATTTTTCATAATTTTATCAATTAATAGCTTATTATTAATTAAATTATGATTATGCGTTGAGAACACACGATATAAATTCTGAATAGATAGTTTAAATAATGTTTTTTTTTCTTTCCTGTCGGCATATATTAACAAAGAAAAAGGGAAAAAAATATTTTTAATAAATTCCCAAGAACTGTATTAATTTTCTGGTTTGTTATCTAAACTAATTTTTCAATCATTTTGTGTCCAAAACAAAACCTGATTTTTCTTTTTTAACTCAGTTATTCAATTAAATATTTTTATTAAAGATGCACAAATATTATAATACAGACATACATACAATAAATACAATAATCCAACATGGAGTGGAAAATTAGCCAGAGCCAAGAATCGAACCTGGGTCCACAGCGTTCCGGGCTGTCGCTTTGATCACTGAGCCACTCCGGCTAATTCTTGAGTCTGCAATTTCTCACTAATAAACCACGTTGGACAGAAAGTCACCAGCCATCTAACAGATAGCCTTGATGACAGGACAACGGTATTAGATTTAACGGTATTAATTTTTCACTCCATGTTGGATTATTGTATTTATTGTATGTATGTCTGTATTATAATATTTGTGTATCTTTAATTGCTGAATGCAGGCGTTGTTTATGTGTGTTTTAATGTAAAATATTTTTCATGTTTACATTCATCTTATTTTGATACAACAATCATATTTTATTAAAATGTGGCTAAATTTAGTATTTTTTTTTAAATTAAAGCGAGTTTTACCAATCATAAAAACATAGGTAAAAACAAGTATTGCGTGTTGTTGAAAAACAATGGCGAAATATGTATATTTAAAACAAATTAAAACTCCCATTAGCTTGACTATGTAAAATGAATTTAAATATTTATTTTAATTAACAGATCTTAATTTCAGCACAGATTGCACGGATATTCATTGAAAATTACGCCATAATTTTAGAAAACGTTTTGAGTTTTATGAATGAAAGTGACGTTTTCTTTAGGATTTGAGGTCATTTTCAAAAGTGGAAACATTTGAACTGTGTAACATTAGGATCTTGGTTTTTATTTATATTTTTATTACTATTTATATGAACGCATAGTATTCTGTAAAGTGTTTGGAAAGTCAAGTAGAGTCACTACATATTTTATTCCTGTAATTTATATTTAAAAAAAATCTCCAATATTTGACATTCTAACAGTTTTTTATAAGAAAATTAATGTGCATTTTTTGTTAGCTAAATTTTCTGTCTCAATTTTTGTCATTTCCCTTCTTCTTTTCTTTTATCAAAATAACATAGAAATATTTTATTCTTTTATGCTCTTATTTCGCACACAGTAAAATAAGAAAAATGTTTCTTAATCTACTAAAATATAATATAACTAAGGACGGAAACATAAAACAACCTCTTCCGACTTACCACGATTCTGTAAAGCGTTCTGTATCATTAGAAACTTCAAAAACAAATATAATTTCAAGATTTAAAGAATCAATTATAAAAAAAAACAAAGTTTTTTTCTTTTGCTGCCAATGATTTTCCGAAACGTTTTCGAGTAGTTTTTAGGGTGTATTAATCAGTTTTTTCAAACCGGAATATCGGGTTTTAGGATGCTGTATTGAATTTATACATTTAAGAGTCAGCAAATAACATTCATTTCAGCGCTTATATTAAATGCCGTTAATTTATCATGTTTATCTGTATAAAACATGTTTATGGAACATGGAAACGATTTAGAATAAATAGCATACGGAAAACCTATATTTTGGTTTAGAAAACTGATTAATACACTATAAAAGATAATTTGAAGGGGTGACATGACATGAGCAAAAAACGTGCTAAATTACGATTTGTTTGGAATTGTTAGGCCTATAAACTTGAAATGTGTAACCCCCCCCCCAAAAAAAAAAAAATAATTTAAAGGCCTCATACAATTTAAATGAAACACATCTTGTTGCCACAAGCTAGTATTTCATATTTATTTAGCACATTCGATTATAATTTTAGTTAAGTGTATATGACTCTGTTCAATTAAAAAATAAGAACGAAAAATCATGCATCAGACATAGATTATGAAACACTTTCCAACACTATAACATAATATTTTTAGGGAATTTCATTTTTTCATACAATGAAGTCAATCATAGCCGTCTTGTAAGGAAATTTTTTTGTGAGTCTCTGTAAATGAACGATAAATGTCACTCCATAGTGTATAGAAAACATGGTGGGACACTTCATTAAAACTTTTTAATTTAATTATGTTTGAAGTATCAGAACACCATTAAAATACATCTCAAACGATTTTATCCCCTAGATCATAATGTAAAGGAATTATTTTGTGAGTCCCTGTAAATGAAATATAAATCATAATTCTATACTCTTGAGAAAGCATGTTTATTGTTCACCACGGTGATGCATATCCATTTTATTACATTTGATGTATTATAAAATCATTAAAATACATCGGAAACGATTTTTCCTTATAGACCATAATGTAACGGAATTCTTTTGTGCGTGCCTGTAAACGAACTATAAATGCTACACACTTCGTTTTCAATACCGAACATTCTATAGTAAACCTGAATAACATATAAAACTTATATTTCAATCCGAATATACTTACGAGAGTTAGAGCACAGACAGACAGAGAGACAAACAAACTGAATTCATAAAACGCTCTTCAACTAAAGGAAAGTATTAAAAGGGATTTTAAAAAGTAACATTATATAAGTAATCGATATCAATTATTTATAAATTTCAGTTGACCCTCTCTCACCAATGATTTTGAAGACTCCACAATATGGTAGCGAGTTTATATTTAAAAAGAGAGAGAGACTAAACTGGTTTGAAAATAATTCGCTACATCTTAAAAGTCTCTGGTGGAACCAAATCTGGGTGTAAGCCATTGGAATGGGAACAATCAGGAGATATTTTCCAAATCGCTGCAGCGTATGACATAACCACTGGAAATATTACAACCACGTGTTGAAAAATGACTGCCGGAGAGTTCTCTTCTTTTATAAATGATGCTAGATAAACCGATAAAGGGGATGCGTATCTGCTTTTGGCAAAAAAGTACCATAAATCAGCGGGTTTAGTCATAACATTTCTGAAATCCCCGCCTGCAGTGCATAAATTCGTACTGATAAAACTGATGGTGGAACAATGATCAACAGAGGCAGAATGCGCAGTGAATTATTGCACAAAAGAAAATGGGTGCAGCATTGTTACCTAATTTATGCCTAGGTGAAATATTAAAAAGTACAGTGCCAGGAGGACCGCGTAATAGAATTAACTTGAATCTAAGTGGAGCTGCTCCGCTGAATTGTTTGACTGATTCAATAATTAACCTAACATTTAAATATATTTTTTTTTTTAAAGGGAGAGATACTTTAATTATTGACTTACTGGATATAAGTAATTTTGAATACAGTGATCATTTCCGACACTGCGTCATGGAACGCCACGTGCAGACTTTGCGTGAAGGTGCAGTACACTACAACAAACAATTTTGTGTAAGAAAATAGAGTTAAAATACATCATTACTCATTGAAAAATTCAGGTAATCTTTCTCAAATCTGAATGCAGATTTTTGTTCATATACTTTAAAATAAATGAAGGTATTTGGAAGAAAATTGCATTCAGACTTGCTTTCAGCCGATTCTCACCTGCTCGTTTTTCAATACTTATATTTTTGTTGAGTTCGATGAACCATTTGTCAAAATGGCATGCGGAAATCAGAAATTTACATTCCTTGCTCTCTTTAAATGTTCATCTGCACAACAGCGTATTCTAAGCATAACACCGTGATATATTCTCATTTGTTTCAGCATTCTTTTCTTAGAGCTTTATGTTACTACGTCCAAAATTCCCACTAGATAAATGTTCCGGTGTTCCGGTAGAGCTTCTTTATAAGAGTAATGACATACTCACTGAGTGAATGTTCATATTCGATGTTTTTGTCCAAACATAGTGTTTGCTACTCCGTAGAATCAGCTTCAATTTCTGCTATTTTTTTTTTTTCTTATTGTATTAGGATCTTTTGGGGCCCCTTTCTGGTAGATTTTTTTATCAGTGCGTTATGGAATTATCATTGTCCAATAATTACTAAATAAATTGTGCTGTTTAAGCAAAAGGCATTCAGTACCGCTAGTGTCTCAGCCGTGCCTGTTGCCGAAACTTCAAATTTTCAAAACAGACATTAGAGAAAACATACAATGTAATTTGTTCATGTAAATTAGGGATTCAAATCGTTGTATATATGAATAGTAAACCTACTGAAAACTATTTGTAAGTAATTTGAACATTTTAAATAATATTTTGACGTAAATTTTGCAAATAAAAAGTCATTAAATCAAAATCTTGCTATGTTAATTATGACTCAACCTGTTACATATTTTGTTTCAGAACCAATCGTTTTCTTCCAGCAAGGTATTAGCTAATAGGAGGGGGGGGGGATCAACAAGGTTTGATGGCCTCCAAAAGTTTTGTCAGGATGACTATAAATATGCCATTAATCAAGGCATATTGTCAACATTTAAAAATCAACTACAGTCAAGATTTCAAAAATAAAAATTCTACGATAGCATATATTTATTGTTTGATTCAGTTAGTATGTTGAAAAAATAAATGCAATTTGTAAGAAATCTTACTTCATGAAACTTTTCTGGAATAGGATTCTGTAACGGCAGAATGTTAACGCTGTCAAAATAAAATGACTACAACAGCCTGATACGGGCTTCATTAGCCTAAATTCTTGAGAAATGTAATGAAAGTCATTTAAAATATCTACAATCTTAGCTTATTATTCCGATGTATGCTACTGGGAAGACATTTTTGGCAATAAAATATTTGAAAACATATGTAAAAAATGTCAAATTAATTTGTCTGACATTAACGTCAATACGTCACCGATGAAGCATCTAAGTGAGATTATAATTTTATTCGCAATGAAAAAGACTTGTTATATTAAATTGAATTCACGATAAAGTTTAATAAGAATCTCAACACTTGCCTGTATTCAGTTATTAAAATCAAATCTAAAATAAAACAAGAATAAAATTCTGAGCCTAAATCCCCCTCCGAAATATTTTTTCCGGCTACGACCTTATCTCCTAGTACTATTTCTGAAGATTTAGTAGAGATTGTGGGAGTTAAAAACAAAAATACAGGTGGAATATTTTTATACTCTTGTTGCCCCGTCTTCAATTTGTTATTATGTATCACTACTATTAGAATATTTGTTGCTAATCGTCATAATTCTTCCTTTCAGCAACATATTAAGTAAAGTATTTAAACGTAATAAATAATTGAATATTAAGAAAATTGAAAATTAGATTTATTTTCATCTAAACATTTTATAATGTAAAAATCCTGCCATTAACTCAACTATCCGCAATGGGACAATAATGTTTATATTGGTTATAGCGAATCCTGAAAATATTTTGGTTAATATCGAAAAATCAGGGCAACATTGCTGTGTTTACATTTCACCAATCTTGTACCAAAATTGGCAAGAACCACATTTCGCTACAAACATTTCGAAAGTAATACCAATATTCTTGTAGAAATGCCATTTCATAGAAAATATTGCCAACGTAAAGCCGATATAACAATATTGATATTTGATTGCATTTTTTCCGATAAATACAATAATGAGCTCCAAAATAACCTATGTAACCAATATAACCAGAATGGAATTGATATTAGGTTACACTGTAATAAAAGACAGTTGTTTCTTAATATGCAAAAATATAACATAACCATAAGAGCCGAACTTTATAATAATCTCTTCTAAGTAACCCACGATTCCGAAAAGCATTCGTTATCTTTAGAAACCCCAGAAACTAATGCATTTTTCAGATTTAAAAAAGCATTTATAAAAAAGAAGTTTCTTTTTGCTGCCACTGATTTTCTTAAATATTTCCGAGTAGTTTTTGGAGTGTATTAACCCATTTTCGGCCAAAGGTGCGTAAACGCACCATTTCAATAAATATTTTTTCATTAACACTGTCACGTATATTTTTCGCTAATTTTATTTTTCTGCTATTTTTAAGGGTTCTGGAGACATCTATAAAATATTAGTAATTCAATTGAAGTAATCACTTTCTGTTGAGAAATTTTCAAAATACGCTGGTTTTTTACTTGAAACGGTTATTGACAAATTCGACTTTTTGAAAATGTATAATTATTCCACTTGAGATTAATCATATGTTTTTATGATGGAGTAAAGTTGCAAGATCTGTAAATAAAATTAAAAATAAAACAAATGGCATAAGAAAACTTAAAAATTTATTTTTAAATTTAATGGTAAATTATTAATAATAAATTAATAATGGTAACGTCAAATTAAATAAAATATTATTTTTCATGCACTAAACTTTTTTGATGTCTTAATGAATGTAATTTAAGCAAATTTCAATGCAAATAATACCACATTTTATGAAATTTTTATGTTTGGCCGAAAATGGCTAAATCAGTTTTCATAAATCAGAATATCGGTTTTTCGGGTGCTATCCATTCTGAATTAAACATTTTCAGCTGCTTAATTGAATTTATACATGCAAGAGTTACAAAATATTAATGTTAATGTTAAGTATTAATATTAATGTTAATGCTATAAATTTAACATGTTTGTTGAACATGAAAATGTTTATTTGAGAATGGATAGCACCCGAAAAATCCATATTCCGGTTCGAAAAAAACTGATTAATGCACTATAAAAAATACTTGGAAACGTATTTGAAAATCAGTGGCAGCAAAAGAAACTATGTTTTTATAAATACTTCTTTAAATCTCGAAAATAATTCTGAGGTTTCTAAATATAAAGAACGCTTTATGAAATCCTGCGTTTCCTAGATTAAGAAACACTTTTTTTTTTTTTCTTACAGTGCACGTATTACAATAAATCACTTAGTACTAAACATATACGCCTAATCACATATACTCCACAACAGGGTCTTTTCCTCAATCTACCATATATCAAATTATATATATATATTTATCTACATTAACATTTTACTTATATATATATCAAATTAGGTAATATTTTTCAATTAAAAAAAATATATTTCATTTTAAATTTATTTTCGCCATTTGAATGATGATCATTACTTCTCTGCCGAAATGTGGTAACCCATTCTACGTGGGTTACGAAATCAAAAACCCCATAGGAAGAAGGGAGGAGGATGAATGACCAAGAGGAGTAAAAATCGAGGAGTAGAGGGGCCGGATGTTCGAAATTTAATCTTTTAGAGGCTTTTTAAAATCAGTTCCATCAGTGGTCTTGACCTAGGGAGGGAGAATTCATAAATGAAGGGCGGAGGGTGTACGGCAATGAATAACCGTAATTGGGCAAATCGAGTGGCTGGTATTTCTCTTTTCACTGTTGGCAACAGGCAAATGGGGTTTCGCTACCATTTTGATGGGTGACGAAAGGGGGTTGAAAGTAAATTACACCCCCCACAATTGGGTGAAAGAATGAAGAGAGGTAAATCGAGACTGCCGGCTATTTGTTGAAGAGAAAAGAAATTATGTTGTACTTAGTTGATATTGGATTACGATATCAAGTACTGCCTTAATGGAGGACGTAAAAGCAAAGAATCTTGTGTATTCAGCTATTATACTTTAAATTTGGAGTCATGGGAGATTTTTAAATATGCTCTGACATGTGAGGAGGCAATAGTGGAGAAAGAGCAAATACATTATATATTTCATACAGTGAAAGTATTGTTAATATGATATTCATTCTTAACTTTTTATTGCTTAAAAATAAATGTAAATGCATAAAGGACTTTTTATTACATTGTGTCAGTCGTCAACAGTTTTCATTTTACAATCTTTTATTTAACTCAATTTGGTTTTTGTATGTAAAGATAGAATTTTGTAATTGATTTTTCACTCACTTTCTGATAGGCTAGAACTATAAAAATTATGTACAAAGGTCTGTTTCCGATGGCAATACAACGTGGTAATATTTTTATAACTTAATTATAAATTAATAACTTGATTTTAATGCATTTTTCCATTAGCCCGCCACATGTGATAAATCGCCCAATATTCTTTAGGGTAGAGCTTTAACTGTAGAGCTTTAACTGTATACGAGTTAAAACAACAATAGAGTTAATGATGTGCCAAACCATGCTCGTTAAAAAAGTCCAACTAGCCGTGAAGCGGCAACAATAAGTTGTTTAAACAGTACAAAGTGAAAAATATAAATAAAAAATAAAGAGTGTAATATACATTTTTTTAAAAATACGCTTTAATCAATTAATTCTTTCACATTAATTAAATTATGATTATACACTGAGAAATCAATTTAGAAATCCTAAAAAGATAGTTTAAGTAATACATATTTTTTACTGTTTAAATATCTTTAAAAAGAAAAGGAGCAATAATTGTATATTTTTTAAAAATATATTCACTAGCTCACGCTTTCTACCAAGCGTAAAATTAAATTGGTGATTTTTCCATAATAGGGTTCAGTGCCCACGTCAAATGAATGTATTGGAAATTGTTAGGAAAAACCATGAATTGGCAGTCATGAAATGATATTCAAAATAAAGTTTTAATGCTTATAAAATATTGAGTTTACTGAACTATTTTTACTTTTATACTTATTTTCTTTTGAAGCCAAATTCCAATCTTGATTTTCTATCCTATGATCTCTCATGTTTTTCCAAAAATATTTCATTTAACCTTTTGTATCTGAACATCTCCGATTTGAAAAATTCTTACTCAGATGTTAAATACATCATTTAAATCACGTAAAAAATAATTAAAAAATTTAGAACATAAATTAAAAATTTATTGACAAATAAGTATAAAAAATAAAATAGTTTTATTAAAAAAAAAAAAAAAAAAAAACTTTTTTATAAACAATTAGGGTTTTTCTTAAAAATACCCCTAATAGATATTCACATTGCTCGTCACATTCTAACTTTGAAGTTCATACTGATATTTAGAGTGAATTACAGTGTGGTTAACTAGAATGTGTGTAGCTTGCCATATGAACGTTTATACTTCAATAGAGTAATTAGCGGTGCAGACATAGGGTCTTTAATGACAATTCGTTCTTGATTCTTCATTTAATTCTGATTTAAGTGAAATCGATAAGCTTATAGAGATTAAAGAACCCTTACTATGCACTTTTAAGCATTTTTAGTGTTTAGCACTTAATTTTATAATCACGCAAACACATTTAATTTTACACTACACGATTTTATACAATCAAAACATATTTATCGAATTTTCCAGATACACTATAAAACACAACCTCAGAGAACTTCAATTCAGTATTTTAATGGGAAAAAAAATGCTATGTGTGGACACAGAGGATAAAAGAAGTAAAATTTGCATGTTAAATTCATTCTTTCATAGATTTGGAAATCTATACTTTAACAGGTGACAATAGTAATTGCATTATTTAAACAAGAAATGTAGTAATTGCACTATTTAAACAAGAAACTTAGTAATTGCATTATTTAAACAAGAAATGCAAATTAAAAATTTAAGTAGTATGCTTTTGATTCAAAATTTAATGCATCGAACATGCATTGTCATCGACAATAATATGCAAAGTTTGAACAAAATCGGTGGTTTGTTAGATATGTAAGAGAATGTTTTTGCCCCTGCAACCTGCCTCTGATGATGTACGGTCCTGAAACTACATGCATATTGTACCTATCAAAGTCCTTTAACAAAGGATAAAATTGACCAAATTAGAAGAATAGGGGCACTTGCTGATTGAGTGTCATTTAAGCATTACCTGAGGCAACTGGCGACTGAATAAACATTTGAGAATGAAGATTCAACAGCTGTTATATGAAACTTAGCTTTATACTGCTAAACATTAAACATAATATATATATATATGTAAATATTGTCTTTAAAAAAATTTTTGCCGCTCAACACTCTAAAAAATTTTGGTTAAATTACGGTACATATACTGGCAACTTTGTGACCAGTACATATACCGTAATTTAACTGGACGGTATATGTACCATAAAATATTACAAAAAGTATATGAACCGGCTGCACTCCCCCCTCTTCTTAGGTCTGCACGCATTACGTAACAAGAACAAGAGCATCACTTCAGGGGTTGCCGTACACCGAGGCGGGGCTACCAGCTTTTTCCTTACTGAAAAATAATTATTTTACGGTACAAATAGCGACTTTTACTGGAAAACAATCATTTTACGGTATACATACCGTTTATAATCGAAATGACACATATACGGGTTTTTTACGCTTAATATACCTTAGACGTACGGTACTCATACCGTAAAGAGTGGAAACGGTACAAGTACCGTTAATTTACGGTACATCTACTAAAATTTTGCGAAATTTTTTTACAGTGAATGTTCCGACATTTCCGCCTGACAGATGCTAACATATAAAAGTCTTAATTTTAGCCTTTTAACAAGGAAACCATTGTCATCATAAACTATTTGAAATGAAATTGTTGCTCGTCCCCCCCCCCCCCCCCCAGCCACCAAAGAAAAAAAAACCAACAACAAAAACAATCAGCTATTTTTTAATATATTCTGGTATATAAATGGGAATTGTTTAACGAAATAAATTATTAGAATGAATGGACAAGTAATTGACCAGTGAGACAAAAAAGTGCTAAGAACAAAAATAATACACGGATATCTTATTTGTGGTTAGTAGATCCAAAATTAACATAACCGTGCATTAATATTTTGTTTTCTGATTTTTTTTTGTCTTACTGATTAATTAATTACTGGTGCACACACTCTATATGCTTACATAGATAATCATTATTTTTTTAATTTGTTCACATTGGTAAAATTTGAGATATAATAATGTTATAAAGTTTTAATTCCAAGTTTCTGCAATGAAATCATTGTTATAAACAATGTGAAACGAGATTTTTTTTTTCGGAATAGAATTTTGATAGGTGGTTATGGAAATTCTTTAAAGATATAAATCAATAGTTTTCCATAATATCTTACACAAAAATGTCTTACTTTTTGAGTTATTCAGAGAAATATGAATATCTAAAAGTTTTAAAACTGCATTTCAGCAATGAAACTATGGTTAATGAACAATGTGAAATTAAATTGTTGGATTCACTAAAATCATCTCTTGTGTTTCTCTTTCTTTCTTTTATTTTCTTTAGAATAGTGAATGGCTGAAAATTATCTAAATATAATTAATAATAAGTTTGTTGGTTAGCATTATTTGTCAATTTTTTCCTATTATGAATAGAAGTGCGTGATTCTAATTTTGCTGATTTCAATTACGTACAATTTTACCCCATAGATGTATTAATGTAGGTATCCCGGAAATCGAGAAAAACATAGCATAGCAGTGCTACATGTTGGACGATGAACTCCAAAATCTAACTATCACAAATTTATGTCAAGTTCTAATTAAATATGAAATTTCTTGAGTTTAAGTGACTACATAATTTATGTAACAGATGATATAGACATACATCGTACCAAAAATACCTAAACCGTATTCAGATAATCACAAAATGTGTAAATTATGTGCTAATATAAACGTGTTAATATAAATCGAAAGCCAAATACTTTGACGAATATACCTTCTTATGCATGTGGGCCAAAATCTTATAAGTGTGATTTCCCAGTACCCGCAGTATATGTCTCAGCATTTCCTTGCAATATAAATTCTCATTTAATGTTAAAATGTTTCTCTGTGATTGTCCTTCAATATTATGTGTGAAAATATGTTTTTTTAATCTCGAGAATGAAATTTAAATATCTCAAAAGTCACTACTGTCTCCTGTCTTCAACCCATAGCTCAGTGATTAAACCAATCAACAAACAATAATTATTAAAACATTTTGAAAAACAATGCATTTATTATAAATATGAATCTCATGGAGTAATGTATTACATCAGGAGTAATCATAATATAATTTTTATAGGACTGAAATGTGTAATATTTTTTTTTGTTGGGTTTGAAGTTGCGTCCCTCACTTTTTTTGTCACTACTATCCCGGTGTATGAATTTTCTCATATGCCCACTAGATGGCAGTATACCGTCATTTTCAGTATTGTTTCCAGTAGGGAAGCACATGTTGTTCTTAAAAAGTTGCCATATGGCAACTTTTTAGGTAGCAAGCAATATTACTTTCTACCTGTTCATAAAGAAGATTTTCCGGATTGAAAAGAATGAGGAAAACGTTACCTTTATTAACCGTCAATACTGTGGCCATGTTTAATTTAAATATTGATATATACAGCTTAACAGTGGCCAATTTAATCGTAGATTTGATATGTCTTTATGTTCTTTTGTAAGTAAAGTGGCAAACTCGTAAAAAAAATGTCACTTCTGTCCTTTAACAATTTGTGTTTTGTCTGATAAAAACTGCCATATAATATTTATTTTTCAATAAATTTTGTGTCCATCTACTAATTATTATTCTGCAATACATCAGTAGTGGTTATTAAAAATTCAAACTGAGCATACTATGAGACTTTTAGAAATCAGATATATCAGCAGAAAATCAGCAGCCAAAAATCACACTTATGAAATTTTGGGCCATCTAGAAGAAGGTAAAAAAAGTTGAATCGTCTCTCGGCAAGAATACCTGTGGATTGTTATGATGCTTCTGTCATCTGTTGCGGAGAAAGAAATACGCACGCGAAATCGTTCTTCTCTCATTGGGAAATTATCGATCGTTTTTTTTTCAGCTATTGGTGAGCCTGATGAGCCGGATTATGGACTCTTTCCGTGCACGACACATTAGTGCAGTAAGAACAGAAGTAATAGCGCTTCCATCACCCATCTTGATGACCATAAGTTAGCAACATGCTGGTACATTGAATAAATAAATAAATAAATAAATAAATGTTGATTTTCCGGTACAATACTGGTATTCCAGCTGCCAGTATTATACCATAAAATCAACATTTTTTTTTTCCAGTGTAGTAATGCGAGGAATCTATGTCGCATTTACTTGCGTACTTATAGTACTTTTTAGCCACCCACAGGGAGGCTTATTCTTTCAATCTCTATCATTTTTCATGTTTATGAAAAGTCACAGCAATCCATCGTTGCCACAGGTTAATCTCGGAAAATGAAACATTTGAAGTTACTGAAAAAATTAATAGCTCAAAAAGTATTTGTCACAAAATTGTTAGACAAACTGCGTTAGAAAGGAAAAAAATTGTTTCTTTCTTGATATAAATTTCAAATCGAATGATTATGCCGTTTTTCAAATAATGAATTTCAAAAATTACCAAACTTCACAATGAAGTGCCATAACGAAACCTTCACGCGTAAAAAGATAATGATAACGGTTGTTGCTTTCGGTCGAGAATGGACCAAACGATGTTCGCATTTTAATATTTTAACCGCTTTTAACGAAATTCTGTAACTTTATGTTTTGTCGTGTTTGCGTGGGTATAAATACATTTAATAATGGAAACTGAAATCGGACACGATGCACATACTTTACTATAACAACACAAATATTTATATACACAAAATTTACAACATTTTCTATCTATGCTCAATCGGCATACAACTACTCATAGCCATCTTATTAAACACAACAACTCGTATTCCATAATCTCGTTCACAGTATCTTATAATATAGTTTATTCAGTTCATCGATATAAACCATAGAGTCAATGTCACTATTCAGACACCACATCTCCTCCCCCTTTACAGGTCAAGCTTCTTGGGTGGTCGGCGAACTCTCTGAGATCGTCTGGGTATTACAGTCGGGCTTGCTTGAACCGGTGGAGTATCTGTCGTAGCGGGAACTCTTGACAAACTACTTGGGTGTTGAGTTGGCGAAGTCAAGTCTGGAGTCGGACCATCCGTTGAAGCTGATGCTACTGGTTTCTCATTGGAGATCTGGGGAGTGATACTTTCAGCATTGGAATGTTCCGGCTCTGAAGGAGTGTCTTTAGACCTTGTTGTTGGAAATCTTCGATATTCATTTGATATAGAATCATTCTCTTGTACTTGTTCACCCACTGAACGGATTTGATCAACATGGCGTCTTACTAGTGTGCCTTGAACATTGATGGTGTAATGTAGAGCACCATCTTTATTAATGATTCTTCCAAACTTCCATTTTGAATTGGCTGATCTATAATCTCTCACCGCTACAGAATCACCGATGTCAAATTTTCTGTCTCCGAATTCAAATACTCCTTTTCGTATTTTTTCTTGAATCCTCGATTTCAGTTGAGGTACTAGTAAATCAATTCTGGTTCGGACATCTCTTTTTAAGAATAACATCGCTGGGCTATAACTTGTTGTTGTATTGGGTGCTTTTCTGTATTGTAGCAAAAATGTACTCAATTTTTGTTGAATACTTCCTTCATAAGTCTGCATAGCTCGCAGCGACTGTTTTACTGTATGCACATAACGTTCAGCTTGTCCATTACTTGATGGTTTAAATGGTGCGCTAGTTTTGTGCTTGATACCGTTTCTTCGCATGAATCTCCGAAATTCATCAGATGAGAATTGTGGCCCGTTGTCGCTGACCAGGATTAATGGCAATCCAAATCGCGCAAAACTGTCTCGTAGACATTCAATTGTTTTCCTCGCTGTGGTCACCTTCATTGGATAAACTTCTAGCCACTTCGAGTGAGCATCAACTATCACTAAAAACATATATTCAAATATAGGACCGGCAAAATCAACATGTATACGTTCCCAAGGCATGCTGGGATATTCCCAATAATGAACTTTTGCCTTTGTAGGATCTGATTTGTGTCTGGCACAGTCAGCACAATTTCTGGCTGCTTCTTCTATATCATTATCAATCCCTTTCCAATAGACGAATGATCTTGCGATTGCTTTCATTTTAACCATACCCAAGTGGCCTTCATGCAATTCTTCCAGAACACTTTTTTGATATTTCTTCGGAATACACACTCTTTGTCCGTACATAATGCATCCATCTTCAATAGTATATTGTGCTTCTCTTCCGTGCAAATTCTGACCTTTTCGTAAGGCTTCTAAAAGTGGACCTAATTCTTCATCTCTCCACGTTTCTTGCCGTAATTCCCTTGCAGTAACTGGTAGTGTTTCAATTTGTGACATCTGGAATATTGTAATGTCATCTTTTACTTCCAATTCTTCAGAAGTTTTAGGCAATCTTGACAAAAAGTCTGCATTTCCATGGTCATCAGTTTTTCGGAATACTATGTCAAATTGGAATGATTGTAAAATCAATGCATAATGTAGTAATCTTGTGGCTGCTAATACTGGTAACCCTCGTTTTGATCCAAAAATCGCTACTAGAGGTTTGTGGTCAGTTATTAAAGTAAACCTTCTTCCCTTTAGGTATAAGTAAAACTTTTTTACTGCCCACACTATTGCTAAGGCTTCTTTGTCGATTTGAGAATATTTCTGCTCAGTCTTGGTTAAGGTTTTGGATGCAAAAGCTTTTGGCCGTTCAGAACCATCTGGATATCGATGAGATAAGACACAACCAATACCAACTGGAGATGCATCACTTGCCAGGATTAAGGGAAGTTTCGGATCATAATGAACTAAGACTTTTTCTGAACAAATTTCTTGTTTTATTTTCTCAAAGGCAACTTGACAATTCTTCGACCATTTAAATTTCACATCTTTTCTTGTCAAACTATTAAGAGGATTTGCAATAGTCGATAAATTTTTACAAAATTTACCATAAAACGTTACTAATCCAAGGAAACTCTTTAGTTCTTGTACACTTTTAGGTACAGGAGCATTTAAAATCGCTGAAATCTTCTCGTCAGTTTTATGTATGCCATTTGCATCAATTTTATGCCCTAGAAAATTTATTTCATTTTGAAAAAATTGACTCTTACTTAGATTAAGTTTCAGGCCATGCTCTTTACACGTTTTGAAAAACTGCTCTAAAGCTTTAAGATGTGACATTTCGTCATTTCCTGTTATTCTAGCATCATCCATGAACACTTTTACCCATTCCATACCTTGGAATAATCCATCAACGTACCGCTGCCAAATTGCAGGTGCTGCGTTTAACCCAAACATAAGCCTCTTGCATATATAGAGTCCCTTATGAGTATTTATTGTCAACAGTTTTTGACTTTCAGGATGGATCTTCATTTGTAAATACGCATGTTTGAAATCTAATTTTGAAAATTGTTTTCCCCCATTTAAACTAGAGAATATCTCCTCCAACTTCGGTAAAGGGTGTTGTGGCACGATTAAATTGGGATTTAAGGTTACTGAATAATCCGCACATAATCGTATACTGCCATCCGATTTTACGACTGGTACTACTGGCGTTGCCCATTCAGAGCTTTCAACTCTCTCTATAATACCTTCCTTTTTTAATCTTTCTATTTCATCTTCAACTCTGCTTTTTAAAGCAAATGGCACTGTTCTAACCCTACAAAATACAGGTTTAACATCTGGTTTAAGTTCGAGCTTAGCTTCATAATTATTTATTTCCCCGAGTTTATCATCAAAAATATCCTTATACTCTTCCAAAAGATCTTTTAAGTTTAATTTAGCTGTAGCCCTTAATGCTTTGATAGCGTTCCAGTCTAGATTTATTTTATGAAGCCATTCACGGCCAAAAATGGTATCCAAGTCCTCCTTAACAATGTATAAGTTCAAATTCGAAGTTTGATTTTTATATTCAACTTTAACTGTAACATACCCCATAGGTACTAATGCTTCACCATTATAGGTTTTAAAAACTATATTAGTGGGTTGAATTTTCTTCCGCGAAATTTTCCTAAAATTCCTTACACTGACTGCCCCGCCAGTATCTAACTCCATTGAGCAACTTTTTCCATCAATTTTTAAATTAATCATTATCGGAGGTCGTCTCGGTTCTTCCTCACGTAAAGTACAGTCATTGGAATTTAATCCGAATAATGGGACCTGGTTTTTGTTTTCAACCACATCCTTAAAATTTACTTGTTTTTGCTTAACTGGTCTAGCATTTGCTTTTCTTGCTGCGAAACATGCTTTTTTTATGTGACCAATTTTTGAACAAAAATCACATTTACTGGAAATAAATCTACATTTTTCTTTGACATGGCCTGTGCCGGTGCATCGCGTGCAAAATAAAGATTTTCGCTGTTTTTCAGCATTATCTGATTTCCTGTTCCATTGTTTTTTTACTGCATGAACTGCATTTATTCCTCGACCCATAATATCATTTGCCCCTTTAAATGCTTTTTCCATGGCTAAAGCTATTTGCAAGGTTTTATCTAGATCTATGTTATCTTCTTCAAATAATCGATCCAGAATTGTTTTATCGCGTAATCCGCTAACAAAAACATCGCGTAACATGATATTTAACATATTGCTATCATAATCGCAATTAATTGCTAGTGCTCGGAGTTCCGCTATATAAGTATTAATACTCTCCCCTTCCCGCTGTTTACGATTCAGAAATTTATGTCGAGAAGGTATAACCAATGGCTTTGGGGTTAAATGTTTTTTCAAAACATCTTTCAATTTTTCCAAGCTTTGCGCAGAAGGAATTTCTGGAGAAAGCAAATTTTTTAATAACTGATACAATTTAGCACTTAAAGAAGAAATAAATACTTTAGCCCTAGCGTCTTCTGGGACTTTTTGTACATCTAAATATGTGAGAAATCTTTCAAAAAAACTATCGAAGTTTTCATATTCTTCATTAAACTTTTCAAATTGCACAGTTACTTTGTGAGAGCTACTCTCTTTATTCTGGAGAGCAAGAATCAGTTCTTGATTCTGCTTCAATAACTCTTGAATTTGTTTCTCCATAATTCAAACTAGTAATTAAAAGATGAAAAAATTTTTTTTTACCTTGAGCCGTCTTCAAACAGTTCAATTTTTAAATACTCGTCGCCAGCTGTTTTGTCGTGTTTGCGTGGGTATAAATACATTTAATAATGGAAACTGAAATCGGACACGATGCACATACTTTACTATAACAACACAAACATTTATATACACAAAAGGTACAACATTTTCTATCTATGCTCAATCGGCATACAACTACTCATAGCCATCTTATTAAACACAACAACTCGTATTCCATAATCTCGTTCACAGTATCTTATAATATAGTTTATTCAGTTCATCGATATAAACCATAGAGTCAATGTCACTATTCAGACACCACACTTTAGAAGACTTTTTCTTTGAATAAGCAATAGAAGAAAATAAAATCGTTACAAAAATGTTAAAATTACAAAAAAGGATAGATGCAAATTATCAGATATGAAAAATAAAAAAGAAATTTGGTACTTTCGTGTTAGAGCAGCCACCAAGCATGAAATATTTTTGTTTCTGTTTTCATTAATATATTGTAAATTTGGTACTTTCGTGTTATAGCGGCTTCCAAGGATGAACTGACAAGCGGCCAAGATTTATCGGCAAATTATAAAGCATGTATGTCATTATAATAATATATGATATATATATATATATAACATTTCTGTACGTATGTGGCCAAGTTATAGCCATATATGATGCATAAATGATGTATATATATGACATGTGTATGTACGACATATAAAACATAAATAATATGTGTATAATGACGTATATGGCACATATAGGGGTGTTTGGATATATATATATATATATATATATATATATATATATATATATATATAAGTAAATGATATATAAACAGTCACTTTACTGAACCAATATGACAAATAATCGATGAACAACAGAATACTAACTTTAATTTCACATATACACACTTTTGGTTAAAACTATATAACAACAATTTAGCTTACAGCAATCCGGCGAGGCCTAATAATACCTTTTCTCCTTTCATAATAAAAATTAGAACACTGGCTCTTAGCCAAATCTCGCGATTCCAACTATTTACAACTCGCGCATCAAAGTCATGGATAATAATAGAGTGTCAGTTCAGTGTCAGTTCATTTGATGATCATTTACGTGAAGTGTTTCAACTGAAATCCTACAAATCGGTCATCCTGACGTGACGGCGTCTCGACATCAGCATCTTGATTTGTTATGTTTTCTTCATGTCTAACAGTTATTTTTTGAGATTTTTATTTCTTTCTGAGTATTGCTCTCTGTCTTTAGGATCAGCATATCTAATATCTCTGTGATTCCTTTCCGGATATTGCTCTCTATATTTAGAAACTACATAACGATTGCTTCTAGAATAATAAGAATTTGAATAAGCATCTCGTCCACTATAAGCTCCTTTAAATCCATGATGAGAATTATTCTTATGTGATGGATGTGAATATCTTTGTTCATTATAACTAGCCTTGTACGATCGTCGGCCACCATAATTATAATTATTTCGACCATGATAGTAGCCTCTGTTCATGTATGTAGGGGGAAATTTTGGATTATACCTTGTTTTTGAATTAGGTGAAGTATTTTCTGCTATGTCTTGAGGTATCAAAGAATTTTCAGTTTCAAAGTTTTCATAAATCTCAGATTTATTTTGGTAAGAATTCTCGGAACTCTGTTTCCCATATCCAAATTTATTGTAACTTCCATGGTTAAATGACTCTTTAAAATATCTCTGGCCATATCTATTATTGCTTCCGTTATCAAATGGTCTGTTAAAATTCCTATTGCGATCTTTCACATAGTCTTTTCTACCATGTGCAGGACTACTACTTTCATAATTTTCTTCTGGAGATGCATTCCATTCATCGGATAATCCTGTATCTTTTGTCCTATTCGGCTTATATGGTTTTATTAATTTCCTTATTTTCTTTCTGTTCACTAAATTCGTAATCTGAGTCAAATTCACCCCGTCATTTACGCAGTCGATTTTAACCATATCTTCACAACCTCGATTATCGTTGTTTATACTTGCTTCATTAACTTTTGTCGGTACTTCGTTAATTTTACTGTATCCTACTCAAACTTTGTTGCCGCTTGCTATTCTAACACCATCTTCAATTACTTTTAACGGTATGCCTTCTAATGCTTTTCTACCTATTATTAAATCGCAGTCCGTCTCTTGTACCACGTAAAATTTATCCTGGATTTCTGTATCGTCCACGTAGACTTTATGCCAGAAAAAACCTGTTGGCTTCAATTTTGCTCCACCTATGCCTGATATGTATATATTGTCTCTGGTTAGTTTTGGTGCGTTTATTGCAGTATGATATCTTGAACTGGCGATTGAAATATCGCTTCCTGTATCAATTATTACGTTTGTTCTTATTCCGCTAATATCTAAGATTCTTCCTTTTTTACCATTTAACCTGCTCATATTAACTATTTTTCTTTGCGTGTTTGGGTCTCATTTTGGTATTTTGTTTCTCGCCAATTTTGATTATGTTGCGAGTAAAAATTTGAATATTCTTGTTCTGTATTTTTCGCCATGGCACATTTCGCACTCACGTGACCAGGGTTGCCACACGCAAAACAGATTATATGCGACTCTTTGCTTTCGTGACCTACATAATGCCTATTATTAACTTGGTGTCTTTTCAAATTGGCGTAGTCAGCCACTCTCGATCTTCTGTCATCAAAATCTCTGCTTGTATCCATAACCGATTGTTTATTGTAAACCCTTCGTGCTGTTTCGTAATTATCTAATTTATCAACTAATTCATCAATTTTCTTTATTACTAAGAATTCTTCTATGAAATGTGTCTTTGTTTCCGTAGGTAAATTATGCCTGATTTGATTAACAACAACTAATTCTGCTAAATCTTCAAAGTTATTTACTTGAAGACCTTCAATCCATTGTTGAAAATACATCTTTATTTCATAAGCGAAATCTCGCCAATTGGCTGATGGATCCTTTTTAGATGAGAAAAATTTCAGCCTAAACTCCTCTGGAGATAGCTCGTAGCGCTTTAATAGAATATTTTTTATATAATCATAATCGTGAATTTCAGGTTCGTTTTCCCTTGTTATTATATTGATAACATCTAACGGCATTAGATTAATTAAATAATTTACCCATTCTTTTTTATCAATGCCCGTTTGCGCCATTTGCCTTTCGTACATAGATAAATATAAACTAATATCATTCGAGCTATCATATTTAGTTAATAATCTAAGCAATTCAAATTGCTTACCTGGATTTGTCTTTGAGTCTTCATTAATATGTTCTCTTGAATTTTCTTGTATCTGTAATTTCTTAATTTCAAGATTCTGCTCCGATTCTATTTTTCATTTTCTCTCTTCCATTTCCATTTTCAATTTCAATCTATTTTCTTCAATCTCTGCTTGTAATTTCTTCTCTTCTCTTTCTCTTTCTGCTTGTAATTTCTTCTCTTCCAGTTCTGCTTGTTATTTTCTTCTCTTCCAGTTCTGCTTGTAATTTCTTCTCTTCTCTTTCTCCTTCTGCTTGTAATTTCTTCTCTTCCAGTTCTGCTTGTAATTTCTTCTCTTTCTCTTTCTCTTCTCTTTCTTCTTTCTCTTTTCTACTTGCTATCACTACTTCCAATCGATCTCTTATAAAATCTTCTTCGTAACTCTCCCAGCTCTTGATCAGCTTTATTAGGACAGGTATAGTCGGTTTTTCTGTTGCTTCAATTCCGCATTCCTCGCAGAGGTTTATTAGATCAATTCTCTTGGCTTTATTTAGGGTTCCCATCTTTCAAAAATTGTACTTGAAGTGATACGATTACGGTTTCACCTTGCTGATTCGTAACCCAACTTTTGATACTGGCGTTTTACAATACTTTACGTTCGGTTTCCATTTCACTACTAGTGGCTCTTACTTTTAATAATCTTGGCATCCGAGCCCCCAAAAATGTAAGTAAATGATATATAAACAGTCACTTTACTGAACCAATATGACAAATAATCGATGAACAACAGAATACTAACTTTAATTTCACATATACACACTTTTGGTTAAAACTATATAACAACAATTTAGCTTACAGCAATCCGGCGAGGCCTAATAATACCTTTTCTCCTTTCATAATAAAAATTAGAACACTGGCTCTTAGCCAAATCAGACGATTCCAACTATTTACAACTCGCGCATCAAAGTCATGGATAATAATAGAGTATCAGTTCAGTGTCAGTTCATTTGATGATCATTTACGTGAAGTGTTTCAACTGAAATCCTACATATATATATATATATATATGCGTATATAGGATGCCAATATAAGCTTTGCGATGATTGATCTTGGCGAAATCATAACTGCAACCTTGGCATAATCATGGGAAAGGTTCAGTAAGACCTTTTTGATGCTCCCCCCAAATGTAAACCCCTTCATGTAACATATCAATAGATAGATCTCGTCAAGCACTATGGTCTGGTCCTAATCTCCGCCTCTCACTCCCCCCTCCCTTAAGAAACATAGTTCTCTGTTTCAACTCTTTTTAAATTTTAGTTTTTCCCACCTTTCTCAGCCCCTTTAAGCCCCACAGAGGACGTAGGCCTCTTCTAAAGGATCCAACGAAGTTAAAATCGTCGAGGCCGACATTTTTAAGAGGGTCTAGAGGCCCTATCTCCCTTAGGACCGGAGTTACCCCCCCCCCACGAGGAAGACATTCAAGATGTTCAAACCCCGTCATGTACCATATCAACAGTTTGATCTCATCAAGCACTTTTGCCTGGTTCTACTCTCCCCCTCCTTCTCTCTCGTCTCCTGTCAGGAGCACTTTTCTTATTTAATTTTTTCAATTTCTCATATTTATTTTGGTTTTTTCCATTTTTCTCTGATGCTATGGGCCGGACAGCTCCAAAATTTCACCAAAATTAGCTGTAAACCGCCTATAGGTTATCCCCCCCCCCGTTTCTTTTGGCGCCCTCGGTTTTTACGTATCTCTCTTGGGGGGCCCGTCAGAGGGGCGAAAAGGGGGATCCCTTTTAAAGTCCCATCTCTCAATTGCAAGTGAGGATTCATTTTAAATCGGGTCTCGTAGAGCACTTGTGTTTTGTATAGCTCCCCCTCCCCCCCCACCGCTTTCCAAGATCCCGTCAATTAATGCTAACTCATCATTTGTTAAACAACTTCTCTTAGCTGTATCCATCATAAAAGCTGCTATCATAGAACTTTTCATTACCTTTTTTAGGTTATCTATTAAGTGCTAAAATGCCTTGAACCATTAAAAACAGTTTAAAGGGTGTCATTAAGCCAGCACATTTGTAAACAACAACTACCTCGCCACGTCTCAGCCCATTGGAGCCACATCTTTTTACTAAAATACTTCTAGTCACCGAATCTTTTTAAAACTTGGTGTGTTCGTGCCTAATATGTTCCACCAGCCTCACAAAAAATCTTAGAGCGCTAACTAAATTCTAAAGTGGAAAAGCTGGCTTATGCTAGCAAACAATTTTTTTTTGACGAGTTAGACTTGGCTGAAAAAATCTCAACGATAAAAGCCGTGGGTGGCCAATCTATATTCTGTCGTAAGGTAGAATTTTTCCCGCTTGTTCTTTCTTTTTTTCTTTATTCTTTTTGACGCTTTCCAACATAGTTGAAAAGTGTTTATCAATTCGGTTTGTCTGTCTGTCTGTCCGTCCTCTAACTCACGTAAATATATACGGATTGCCATGCAAATGATATGTTATTGAGGTTTACTATGGAATGTTTGGTATTGAAAATGAAGTGCGTAGCATTTATAGTTCATTTGCAGGGACACTCAAAAGAATTCCGTTACAGTACGCTCCCTGGGGAAAATTAGTTTGCAGTGTATTTTAATGATATAAAAACTGATTGATCGAATTAAACAACTTGAGTTATGCTGGTCACGTACATCTTTTCGTCGGCTTTCATTTGGGAAAAATCGTAGCGTTTTAACGGATTCCAAACAACTGTAATATTATTTCCAGAAACTGTTGGTACCATATAAAAATTTGGCAAAAATGCTAAGAAATGCTCTGAATCTTGTTCCTTTTCAATAAACACAGACGGCCATTGTATGAGTTTTTGGATGAGCTAATTCAAATGAATGTTCACACATGGCAAACCAAAGACCTACATCACTGAAGTTATATGATGGAATACACACGCAGCGCTGACTTCTGACATTATTCAAAATTCATACATCAAAATGAAATAAAATATTACTAATTTATTAAGGAATTCACTTAACTTGTTCCAGTTCGGGTCACCATTTTAGTGCGTGAATATAATGTGTTGAATAACCAAACCATTTTATTCGCACTAAAAACATTTAACATTTCCAAATCATTCACAAACACACAATAATGGAACATGAAAATATTAATATAAAAAGATATAGCGTGTTGTTATACGGCTTGCATAAATTCACACCTTTGAAAAATATTCATTTTCTTCATCACACGCGTACAAAAAAGATAAACGTATTCTCTGCATGAAAGAAATACTACAGTGTTACACTATTTCAAACATATTGAAATTGATATATATCACTCAGGTGCACTAAAAGAGGCTATTATTTTAGAATATACTGGTCATAGCATTCATTGTTCATTTACAGGGACACACAAAATAATTCAGTTACAGTGCGTTCTATGAACAATAATTGCTGGAAGTGCGTTTTCAGTTGTGGTAGGCGTTTTTAAATTAAACTATTTTTTTATATTACTTGGTGAGTATAAATGTTATTGATCTGCACACAAAAGCTATGCAAAAACTATGCAGCACAAAAGCTATCAAATGCATCTCGATTTATTCACAGAAATTGCTGAATAGGAATTTTTAACTGTGCTATGCGTTTCCTAACTGAACTAAATTTTAGCATACCATGTAGTGTATATATATATAAATAGTTCACATACAGGGCAGAACAAAAGAATTCGTATATTTTTCTGGCTATTGATGGCAATTGCTGAAATTGAGTTTTCAAATTTGTTACGCGTTTTCCAATAGTGTTTCCACGAAATAACTAAAATATATAGCATTTTATTGTCAATTCTAAACAACAAGTAACAATTACATGGATCAAATCGCACGCTGGAACAGAGGGTAATGAACGAGCAGATTTACTGGCAAAGGATGCTATGATAAATGACCGTTGCAAAGAGAAGGAAACTCTCTTATTCCCATTTTCAAAAGTTAAATTATTTTTTAAGCTAAAAACAGTCACAGATTCGCAGCAAGATTGGTCATATTCATTAAAAGGCCGAGATAGTCATGAAATTTTACGAAAAGTGGATCTGAACTTTGTTTTCAAAAACAAAACAGTCCTAGTTTACTACATTAGTGGACACGGTAGCTTCCCATCATTTTAAAATAAAATAGGAAAACGCTCCTCCCCAACATGCATATGCCAAAAAAGCTCAGAAACGGTTCTACATTACATGTGTGGTAATTGTCCTCTAATGAGACTTAATTTCAATTTCAATAAAAATGTCACAGTGAGACAAAAATCTGAATATAACTCTGTTTAATCCTTTAAACTATGATAAACTAAAAGAAAATTACAACAATCTGAATAAACATTTCTCATTTATTAAAAAGGATCTATGATCATTTTTCCTAATTTTACAAAGTCCTTTTTAATAGAACATATTTTGTTGTTGAAATTTGTATATTATAGTTCACATACTGTTCACATTTTATACTCACACTGTTCCTATTTTAGCTTACTGTTTGAGCCATGCAAAATTACTAGTTGTGTTATGATTTAGTATTATTTTCACAAATTTTCTAATTACTTTCTTTTATACTTTTTTCTCATATCACTTAATATATATATATATATATATATATATATATATATATTAAAAAATGTTGTGATCTGAACTAGTATTGTAAAAACTAACTTTGTACTAGTTTTACTTTAATCTCTTATGTAATATTCAACATTCTATATTCTAAAATACGAATTTTCAATAAACATTTCCCCTTATGGAGAAAGATTCCTATGCTTAACGGCTGGATCTTCACGAGAGGGCGATTTCATTTCATTTATTTACTTAGACATCAACTTTCACCACCTTAATAAGCGGTAAAATTTTTGTTGAAGCATTCTGGAAGTGTGTTGGAAAGTGTTTCATAATCTATGCTTGACACATGATTTGTCGTTCTTGTTTTTTACTGGTCTTTCTTCGGTGCCAAAAGCAGGATGTGCGATTTATTTTCTTTAATGGTACGGTACACTTTAATGAATTGAATGAATGTTTGAGAAATCGGGCTTATTGAACGTAGATTAAAATACAGACGAGGTTCACACATTTTTGTAACGATTTAAAAAAAAAGAAATATATAAACAAAGCTAGGAATTTTATCTCCTAATATGTTCAATCTTATAGCCCTTTTGTTGATCATATTACATCTTGATTTCTAAAATAAAAGAGCTTTTCTAAAAATATCAAGGCCTCAAAAAAAATCAAAATCACTCTTAAAATATCACTTTTCGACCACAATCTTACAGAGTCCATCCAATGAAAAGCCATTAAATTGTAATGTTGACGCGATAAGTGACAATACGAAAGAAACCAACACTGTAGATCTGTCTGCTTCAATTTTAGACCATGTGTCAGTTGAAAATGCGAATGCAAACGAGAACATTAATCATACGCCTGGCGACGACCCTGATACTTTTATAAATGATTCAGAGAAATTTAAATGGCAACAGAAAAACGACCCTTCGTTAAATCAGTGTTCGACAGCTAACAAAAATGAATTTAATAGCTTTTTCGTTCATGAGAATTTCTTATATCACTTGGATAAATTATTCGATGAGACGAAAAATAACCCGATCGATCACTAAAGAAACCAATAATAATGAAAACGACATATGTACCGTTGCCGATTTAATCGTAATAGAGAGTGGAGATCAAATCGAAACGGAAATACATTATAAGGAAGAAGATCCCCAAATTAGGCAAGCAGAAGAAATTTTACATAATTCAAAATATTTAAAAGTCCAAAATTATTTACAGAGTGAACACAATATTATGAAAGATACTTCCATAATTAACAATGTAACTTCAATTTCCGAATCCTCAAACTATGCAGTCACGCCTGATGAAGAAACCGAATACGAATACGCAAATTATGCTAAAAAGTATGCAAGTGCTTCGGATAAATATTTGATTGCATCAGCAGACATGAAGGAAGAAAATATAAGACGAAGCATAATTTCTGAAAATAAAGATTCAAAAGTTGATGTCACGACAACAGAAGAATCTTACTCTATTTTCAATAATACAATGCCAGAAACACTTGATGGAAGTTCCGAATCCAGCACGATTGAGTTCAGCGAGAAACAACCTTTTGTTTACGATGAAAATTCTGACTGCATTATAGTCAATGGTTGTGTAAAATCACATGAAATAGCAAACAAAGAACCCGATGTATTCCTTAAGTTAAATCATCCTGACAACATGATGTTAGAAAAATGCCAGAAGAAATCTGAGAAGATTGATGAGTTTACAGAGACTAAGGAAGTGACGATCGACGAAAATAAAAATGAAACTGAACTTTCTAAAAATTATGATAAAGTGAAAATAAAGGAAACTGTGAGGAAGAAACAGTATAGACGTGATGGCTTTCGCCGAATGAACAATACATTTAGTACAGTAAGACGACGAAAACGAGGAAAAATAAAATTTCTAATGTCATGTGGTTGGATCCGGTATACATGCACCCGATCCCGACAAAGTATCAGCAATACAAAACTTAGAAGTTCCCAAGTCAAAGAAAGATGTCAGAAGCATATTAGGTCTTTTATCTTACTACCGATCCTATTTTCCTTCATTCTCCGACATAGCTCGTCCATTGATTGAACTTACCAAGAAACGTGCCCCTAATGAAGTTACTTGGTTTGAGGATTGTGACAAAGCCTTTTTTGAGTTGAAACAGGCGATCAGTAAATCACCCATCTGTTATTCCCCGAACTTTCAGAAACCATTTATTATACATGCAGATGCTTCTTCATATGCGATAGGTGCTTGTCTATCTCAAAAAGATGAAAGTGAACAAGAGCACCCCATTGCTTTTACAAGTAAAAAGCTCTCCAAATGCCAAGAGGGTTATGCTACCATCGAAAAGGAAGCTTATGCTGTTATCTTCGGCCTGAAAAAGTTCGAACACTATATTTATGGTTCGCACGTAACTGTGGTGAGCGACCATAATCCTTTGAAATTTCCCACGGACTGTGCACCTCAAAGTGCGCGCCTTCAAAGATGGGCCCTTGCACTTCAGCGCTTTCAAACCCAAATAACGTACCGACGCACGTGGGAAACTCCACGCGAATGCTGACTCTCTAAGTTGGCTACATGCCTCACATTGGACTTAAAAACTTTGAACATTCTCTTTTTTTTTTCTGTGTTACAAGTTTGAACTTAAAAACTTTAACTTTATCCTAGAACTTTAAAATATTAGCATTAGTATATTATAGTATTATAGTGTATTCTATTTGTTTATTTTCTTTGAAATTCTTTAAATGTTTGAATTTTTGTATTAATATGCTTTACTTGTTTATTTAGAAATTTACTAGATATTGATTTGTCTCAAAAGACTAAATCAAATTCTCGAAAGGGGGAGGTGGGAGGACGGCACATGCCTTTTCTCGCTCTAGTAGCGCCCCCTTCTGGAGAAACGAAAGAGCGCGGCAGTAGAATTTGGAATGTTAGTGGCGAAGAACGTGGTCTGATTTATGAAAACAGAAACTAGTATGAAAATGGCCGTGAGTAAATGTTATCGGTCATGAATCTTGAAAAATATGAATAATCTTTTATGTTTATTTAATGTCGTGTGAAGTACCTGGCCTCGTTATTTTTATGTCAACTTTATGTGTCTTATTAAAACTTGTGTTCGTCATTAGAACAGCCTGAATTTAATTAGAACACTCCCACATTCGGAAGAGTCTTTACATTTTTTTTTCTCTGGGGATGTACTGATTAACGAGATTTCCATTTCTGATTAATAATGTTGTTTATTTTGCGCTTAAAATTTTTTTATACCATGCGTTTCACAACTATTTTTTTAAATTACGGAATAAGAATATTTCTTCCCGGAAAGCGAAGAAACGTATCCTCCGATCCACAGATTGTTTACATGCGCTATTTTGAAATCAGAATAAATTTGAACGTATTATACGATAACTTTAAATGAGTGGGAAGCGTTCTAAAATCGTTCTAATTTACGATGTCTATGGAATTGTTAGAGACAGAAACTTGAAATTTGACACGGCAGTTATTTTTAAGATGTAAGTGATTGCAAAACGTTCCAAAAATTGCAATTTATGTGATACAGTTAGGTAGTACGGAAACCTGGAATTTTGCATGAATGGTCATTTTTAATATGTAAGTTCTCGCGACGAACGGTTTAAAACATTCGAAATTTAAAAGAGTGAAATGAGTGAAAAACGCGGAAAACCTTTTAAATTACGATTTATTTGGAACTGTTAAGGTGTTGAAATTTGGTATGGCGGTTACTCTAAATGGGCTCGCCCCAGAATAGTTTTGTAAAAATTCGAAATTTAAAAGAGTGCAAGAGCAAAAAATGTTATAAAACTGCGATTTATGTGATACAATTGGTATAGAGAATTTGAATTTGGCATGGTGGTTACTTCAAAAATGTAATTGTTTTCTAAGAACGGTTTCTAAAAAATTCGAAAATTAAAAGGGTGAAATGAGCGAAAAACGTTCTATATAAAAACTCTCTAAATTGCGATTTACTTCGATTTATTCGGGTTAGAAACTTAAAATTTATTATAGTGGTTACTTTTAAAATGCAGATGCACGGTATAAACAGTTGATTAAGAATTCAAAATTTAAAAGTGTGAAATGGGCAGAAAACGTTTTAAATTACGGTTTATTCAGAAATGTTAGGGATGAAAATTTATTTTTAAAACGTAAATGCCCGCATAGAACATTTTTTACAAAATTTAAAATTTAAAAAGGTGCAAAAGCAAAAAACTTTCTAATATTGCAATTTCTGTGATGCTGCTGGGCTAGAAACTTGCAATTTGGTATGGTAGTTATTTTTAAAATTTAAGAGTTCTCTAAGAACGGCTTCTAAAAAAAAAATGACATTTAAATGTGTGAAATGAGCAGGAAATGTTTTAAAAAACCTTTTAAACTATGATTTATCTCAAAATGTTAGGGTTAGAAACTTGAAATTTTACATGGCTGTTACCTTTGAGCCATAAATTCGTCCAAAGAACAGTTTTTAGAAATTTAGAAATTTTAAATTGTGAGTAGCAAAAAACGTTCTAAAATTGTGATTTTTGTGATATAGTTGTTATAGAAGCTTAAGAAGCATGGAATTTGGTATAACGGTTACTTTTAAAATGTAAATGAGACTGTCCACTAAGAACGATTCGTAAAAATTTCAGAATTTCAAATGAGAAATGGGCTGAAGGGAAAATATTTAAAATGCATTCTATATTACCATTTATTTGAAATTAGTTTTAGTTCTTCCCATTCATTTAAGTCTCATGTTCGCCTAATGCAGTATAAGAATGAAGTTTACTCAAAACGTGCGGCTTAGTTAGTAATATTTAACTTATCTTTAGTAGTAAAATTTCCTCCAATGAAAATAGGTTACACAAATACCACTTGACATATTTCAACAATGACGCAAGCAAAGCCATGGGTTTTGGTCGTATACATATAATCTAACATTATTAAATTGCGGATAGACATTGGTATAACGTGAAATTAAAATTAAAATGTCTTGCCAAATCGACGTTGAGGCTCCTAATATGAAGATTTGCAAGTTACTGAATTTTAAAAACGTTCATTTCCGTTTAGGACAATGTGTACTTATTTCGACATTCATAACAGAACAGTTGTATATAGCGTGCTCCAAAAATGTTTTTCGAGCCCTCTGAAATACAGAAATCTGATTATTTGGACCGGCTGTACCCTTTCTTTTCAGGCTTGGTCTAAACAGCTAATGTCCGAAGTTTTTCCACGCCAACATCAGTATGTGGATACGTGTGGTACGATTGGAGCGTGATGAGAGGGGCAGTGTAACAATAGGACATTTACGTGACCACAAAGACGTCATCTTCACGCGATAATGGCCATAGCGTGACATACTCGAAAAAAAAAAAATGGACATCGTTTAGGTTTCGCAACCTCCACTAATGGATTCTATCAGCAGTCAAAAGGGGGAAAAGGACTGCCGTTTATTTTTGTCAGGAAAATGTACTTAACTACCTGCTAGAGTGCTTCAAGTTGAAATGAATTTATTTTCATCTGTTCTGAGAAAAACGTCGTTGGAAAAAAAATAAAATAAAAGCGATAATGGCATGTAATGGAACTGATATTTAAGCTTTTATTTTCTTTCAGTTTCAATTTTTACTAATAAATATACTTACTAGTTGTGTATCGGTTTACAGATTGTCATTGTTTAAAATAAGCATAAAAGTTAAAAATATACACATATATATATATATTAATACACTCCTTCATAAACATTCAATGTTTATCTTGAATATCACGCCTGATTTCATGACAGCATTTCAGGATTTTTCCAAAAAAATTCCATTATAACACATTAATTTGTCGTGGACACCGAACTCGATTATGGAAAATTCACCGCTTTTATTTCTAATGCTTCATAGTAAGCGTAAGCTCGTGATTTTATTAAAAAATATGTAATTTTTGTTCTTTTTAAAAATATTCCAACAGGAAAAAAAAACAAAAAAACATTTAAACTAACTTTTCAGGAATTCTTAATCGATTTCTAAGCGTATAATCATCATTTATTTAATATTAAACTGTTAATTGATAAAAGTGTGTTTTTTGTTAATTATTACACACTTTATTTTTTATTTTTGTTTAATTTTCTACTTTTTAGTGTTTAAAATATTGCATTGTTGCTGTTTCACAGCTTGTGGGCGAGCATGATTTGGTGCATCATTAAATCCATTGTTGTTGTAACTCGTATACAATTGTGATCATAAAGAATATTGGTCGATTTATCACCACCTATGGCGGGCTAACGGAAAAATGCCTTAAAATTAATTTATTAATTTATAATTAAGTTCTAAAAATATTACAATGTTGTATTGTCATCGGAAACACACCTTTGTATATAATTTTTATCATTCTAGCCTGTTAGGAAGAGAGTTAAAAATCTATTACAAAACTACATCTTTAGATACACAACTCAAATTGAGTTAAATAGAAGAGTGTATTAAAATAAACATGTAATGGAACTGATAATTAAACTTTTATTTACTTTTAGTTTAAATTTTTACTTATAAGTATATTTACTAATTGGGTATAAAATTTGCAGATTTTCAGTGTTTACAATGATTTCTATTTTAAGTTTTTCAATTTGAACAAGTTTAATACAAAAAAGATTACAAATGATATACAGCCTATCCATAAACATGGTCATAAGAAAAATTTGCCGACATACATATGAGTTCTTAGCGACTATACCGTTCAAGGATACGAGGTGAAATTTAAGATGCAGTTATTTCAAGGCATGTGCTCGAGAATATGGTGAAGAATATTAAAATCGAGCTCCCACAGTTGCGGATACAGCGACAAAATTTCGAAAATTTCAAAGCAACAGTTGGGTTTTCGCAGTAATGCAAAAATAATCAACACATTGTAAAACTATAAATGCAGTTGGAATGGTACCTGAAGCACTAAAACCGGTAGCTTAAGAGACGGTTAAAATAGAGCTTTGAAAACAACAAATGAGGATAGACTAGTGATGAAGAGACAAAACATTTGATTTAGATTAAAATTGTCTACGTGCTTTCCTCCAAAATATGACACATTGCAGGCGATATATTTTGGACAACAATGAAGCATGTTATTATGGTATGAGGATTCTACGGAATCTCATGTTTAATGGTATCTTTCAACTGAGACACCCTTTGGAAATTCGACATGTATACCTGTATTATTAAAATTTTTAGAGCCATAAATCCAGTGGAGTGTGGTTGGGGGAATGTGAAGTTGTTAGAGATGACACGATGAGAGCATTACTAAAGTTTTATTGCAATACACGTCGAACTAATTTTTGCTGGCTTTTGCATCACTTATTTTTGCTGGCATTTTATATCCGGTTTTAGTGCTACAGTTACAGTTCTAACGCCATTTATGGTTTTTCATTGCGGCAATTACTTTACGATGTGAAAAAGTAGGTGTTGTTATTTAATTTTTTTGATTTTTTGCCATTGTAACCGCAACGTGAAATATTTATTGTAGTTCTTCTCCCACACTATCAAGCACATACCTTAAAATACCCATATCCATAGTTTCCAACCTCCTAATTTTCGAATACCACTATTTTTATATAGAAATATTTGCATTTTATAATCGCAGAATTTCTACGATTAAATAAGAAAAACATTTCTATACGAAAATAGTGGAATTGAAAAATTGGGAGGTTGACAAATACGCTTATATCTCAAGTCTTACTTCGTTTTCTCGGAGAGTATTGTCATTTAGGACTCCCAAATTGGCAAAGAATTTTTAGAGCAAAGTCTTTTATGATAACCCTATACTATTAAAACAGTAAAGTTTATTCACTTAAAATGTATATACAGTGTATTTGAAAGAATGAATAGTCGTAAAATGTATAATAAATACACGGTAAGGGAACGCAACATATATATATTGAAAACGATGGTAAGTCAAAAATTACTTATACTTTTTGTTCTACACTTTATTAAACAAAGGTAGGTTTACAACATTGCCATTATTTTTCGACATAGTCTCCTTCTTTAGCAATGCACTTTGTCTAGTGATCCACAAGCTTGCCTTTCCAGGAAGAAGGTTTTGGGTTGGTCTTGAAGCCACTTTTGCACCGTCTGTGCTAAAGGTAAATCGACGACCGCTCAAAGCTTTCTTGAGCGATCCAAAGGGATGAAAGTCTGAGGGAGGGGTTTCAGTGTCTCAAAACCTCACTTGTTGATATTTTCTACTGTGTGTCATACTTTACGGAATCCGATATTGTCGTGGATGATTTGATGGGCAGAACCATGACTGGTGTTTAAAAAAGATTCAACCTCGTCTGTGGTGATTCGCCTATGGCCTATCCGTCATAATTATCTCTCTAGCTTGTTGAATGTTGTTTTGCTTGATCGAAGTTGACGGGCTTCCAGCCCCCTCTTTTTTTTGTGTTACGCTTATCCGGCGACTTTTGAATTTCTCAATCCACTAAAAAACGCTTTTACGAGATAAAGCACTGTCCCCGTATTGTGATGAAAATCTCCGATGAATTTCAACACCTTTCACACTTTCCCACCGAAAATATCGGATCACAGCTCGTTGTTCATCTTTGATGCAAACTGATAGCGGAGTTGACATGTTTAGGCTGTCGTAGCTGACAGACAACTGACGTGATAGTGATAAAACTACATCACAGAAGCACCAACTCAGTGCATACGTGTGCAGACGCCCCTTTGCTAACCTTCAAAGCCTGTCATAGCGAAAGTGAAGATATTTTTTGACTATATATCTGATTATATATCTGATCTTTGTCATATGATAGCGCTCGCACTTATAAATATATTTGTATGTGGCTGAACATATGTTAAGGGCTTACCAAGATCTCGACCCAGCTCGATGGCCAGCTTGATCCTCCATCTTATTTCAAATGGCGGTCCCTTAAAAGTTTCAAACTCAAAAAATATATATACGAACAAATTAGACGTTCAAATTTATTTCTTACGTAAGTGTTAGGCTTTGATATGCACACTTACTGCACACTGGCACATTAAACGCCAGCCACTACTCGTAAGGGATGGCTAGAAAACTTTTTTTCAAGGTCACACTTTTAAACAAACTCAAACACATCCACCAACACGTACCACACACCTCCAATCTGGTAAGCCAGTTAGGTAGTATTTGTATTTTTTTAAACCTTAATAAAAGTTGCCGGGAGGGACATCTTATTTATATCACCGGTTAATTTGTGATATAAATAAGATGGTTAACATGGTGAAGATGGTTAAGATGGTAAGCTACAGACTTGGTCTCCTCGTCTGAGCAGCCCCTCTTAGGCTTGACTTGACTGCCCGAGAGGGTTAGGAAGGAAAATTTTAGGAAGAGGAGGAGAAATTTAGGAAGAGGAAAATTTTAAACATGAAGAGTGTTTAGGATACTTAAATTACAAATTTTGTCTTTAATTATATGGATAAAAGTCATTGATTTAATCAGAAGGACAAGCACACTGTTTGATTCATATAAGGAAAAAAAATATGTGAGAGGGTTAAGTGCTATGTCACTTTACTATGTTAATAAGATACACTGGCATTAATTTTAATTTTAATAAGAAAATGAGCACTGTTTGAATCATGGAAGACAAAAATTGGTATGCAAAGAGCTGAGTAATACTTAAATTACAAAATATACCATTTTTTATAATGGAGAAAAAGCTTTATTTCAATCAGGACAAAGGAACCTTTTGATTCATATAAGGTGGTAATTGGTGGAAGGGTTAGGTGCTAAAAGAAACCTCTCTTTCAAATATTAGCTTTACTAAAAAGGCTTATAGTTCTACTTAGATTACTACTGCATAAACAACAACTATAATAGAAAAGGGTTAAAATTTGGCAATATAAATAGTTACAGAAGAGGAGAAAGCACTAAATAATAAACAGTAAAAATGTGAAGAAGGGCATTGTTTGATTCAAGTTTTAAAAAATTGAAAAAAGCAGGTTAGAGAAGAGCATTGTTAAGTTCATTTAAAAAGTACTTAGCAAATTAACAAAAGGAGCACTGTTTAGTACATTTAAGAAAAAAATTGTCAGAAGTAGGGTTAAGAAAGTAAAAAAAAATAAATAAAAGCAATAATAGTAAAATAATAATGTTTAAAATAATAGCAAAAATTGAATTAAGGGGGAATTGCAGCAGAAAAAAGGTTAAGAAAAGCATTTACAACTAAATCAGCAAATAATTTCAAAATCCGTAAGATAAATATGTAGACAAATAATAATTTATTAAAAATTAATGTCAATAAGTAGCTCGACCCTAACGCAACTATGGCACCAGTACATTCATAAAATATAAGAAGTTGTGAAAAAAAATATATATAGGTCACTTCCTATCCTAATCCTAATCCTAATCCTAATAATATTATAAATCCGATTGTGTGCAAATGTTAGGCTGAACCCAGCGTCAAGATGAAGAAATTAATGGCTTTGTATCTTTGCATATAGGTGGATTATAACCCGGAAATGAACATAGACTGGTTTTTGTTTATTTTATGCAAATACTTTTCTTAATAATTCAAAATTTGATTATTTTCATAGAGAATCAATGGACATTTTTAGATAAAATTTAACCATTTTACTTTATCGTTGCTAGGGCTTTGATCATTGCCAATAAATAAAAATGCGGAAAAATAAATTTTTCCTCAACAATTAAGTTTCAATTGAGTGATTTTCACGTGTAAAATGAAAATAATTCAAAAGAAGATGAATTTCTGTGATATTTGAAACAACAATATGGAGTATTTGTTATTATACATGAAGTATGAATGTCGGTTACATTAAAAAGATCTTTTTCTGTCAAAAACTGCGTTATAATAAGAAAGAAGAATTAACAATAATTATATTACTAAGAAAAAGATTTCGGTTGAACCATGGAACTATGAAAAGGATCCTCCTTGGCTTGAACAAATATGACGTCATAAATAAAACATGTATTTTCAAATATTCGTAATATTACAAAGAGCATGACTATCAGTGTATAATAAAAGTATATACATAATGGACGTCATATTTAAGATGAATAACTGAAATATTTTTTTGATACTGATTAATAATAAGCTTGAATATCAGTTACAAACAGATGTGAGTTTTCTGCTAAAATTCACGTCATTATTGCCAGGAAAAGAAAATTAACAAGAATTATATCATTGAAAAGAGATTTCTCTGGGATCAAAGTGACGTCATAATAAAATGGGATTTTTTAAATATGTTTCAAATGGTGCGTGTATCAATTCCATACATTAATAATCACTGAGTACAGTGAAAGAATAGAGAGGTGATGAATCGTAAAATCGGCTTGCAATATGAAGCCGGTTACCGCTCAAATCATTTGACCCAAGAGCTGACTTCTTTGGATGGAGAGAGGCTGCACGTGGAACAAGGACTGGATTCATTAGACGAGGAGAGGTTTTCAAAGCAAGCCGCCAGTTGTTTGGGCCGACTGTAGGGTTGCATTTTCAGCATCACGCCAAACACGAACATTTCATCTCTATTTATTCTCTGAACTCTGTGATTAATAATACAAGCATCTTTAAGATTATTATCCAAAGAAAATTGAACACAAGTCTATTAAGTTAAAATCTGACTGTGTGTATTTCGCAACTACTCCTCTTAATGCAACACGATTTACTTAATACCGGTTATCATTGATTCGAGGATGTCGTATAAACTCTGAGAATTAAAATTTTTGAATTAGATTTCGAGATATTAATATTTTTTTTGTAAATGTTAACGAAATTTCTCTAAAAACGGTACTTAAATTACTCCATTTTTGTGGATAAAGAAAGGAGAAATAAAACGGATTAATATATTTTTATGCCATTTTCTCATTAAAACTGAAAAAAATTATTTTATTTTCAATTTGAATAGTTGGTGAAAAAAAAATCTTGATTACAGTAAAATTTCCGAAAAATAAAAACATATTTCCACGTATTCAAATTTTATGAATCAATTTATTCTGCAGAACAAAAATCGCCTGTCAGCATATTGTCAAGAAATCAAGATTTGTTTCAGCTATAGATTAAACCAAGGACACAAATTTGCTGTTACATGCAAACTTAACACTTGCAATTGCAAAGCTTTTTGCAACCCCAAATTACATGCAAACATAACATTTACATGTAATTTGCACCCAAATTAATTTTAATTTGAAACATAATAAATGTTAATTTGCAATGAAAATTACCTGCAAAAGTAATGTTTACATATAATTTTGGGTTGCAAAAAGCTTTGCAATTTAAGTGTTACGTTTGCATGTAATTTTGGGCTGCAAAAAGCTTTGCAATTGAAGCTCCATGCATTTAGAAGTAGAATTATTCCTCCCTATTCACAAGAATTGAATTTAAAGAAAAAGCATATACTATTTCCAATGAATTATTTTTAAATGATGGCTGTTAAAACGTTTCTCAAAGTCGTTAAAAGTAAAATGGTTTATCAGGTAAAATTGACATTTCTTTTTACCCAATTCGTCGATTTACACGATTTTATTTGGCCGTCTTTTTTCCATTGGTTGCAGTTTCCTTTTCGCGGTTATTTGGCACAAAATTTTACTTTTTTTAAACTGATTTCTGTCAAGGCCCCTATAACAAAGAAATATCGTATTTTCTTCTATGAAATGAGATAAAGAGTTAGTTAATTATTTACGTTTTTAATTATCGGGAGTGAAAAATTTTGCTTGATTAGTGCATTTATTCTTCTTTTAATGTTACGTGAACGAAGTCACGGGTAATAGCTAGTAATATTATAAATCTGATTGTGTGCAATTGTTAGGCTGAAGCCAGCGTCAAAATGGAGCATTTAATGATCCCGTATTTTTACATGTAGATTGATTATAACCGTCAAATGAACATAGGCCGGTTTTTGTTTATTTTATTCAAATATTTTTTCTTAATAATTCAAAATTTCGTTATTTTCATAGAGAATAAATGGACATTTTTTCGTATAATATTTTAAAATGGTTAAATTTACTTTACCGTTGCTAATACTTTATCGTTGCCAAAACTAATTCAAAACCCGGAATAATAATTTTTACTCAACAATTTAGTTTCAATTGAAAAATTTTCACGTGAAAAATGAAAATGAAATAAAAAAAATTATAGAATTAAAAAGAAGATTAAATAATATTATTAGAAATAAAACATACTTTTTATAGTTTTATATAATAATACAAGGTTTCAATATGCTTAACCACAGGAAACAGGCGAATATAACGCCATACATCTTGGATTTTTTCTTTACTTTCTTTCTTTTTTTTCCCCTTTTGTATGGTAACAATACTTGGCGTTTTACCGTCCGCGCACGATAATAACTATACCGTATTTTTTATTTAAATTTTTAAAAAGTAAAAAGAAGTTTGAAAAGAAAATGGTTAGCAAATGTCAATAATATGCTCCGCAAAATTATCCATGTCGAAAATGATGTCATGGATAGCGAGAAATAGTTATTTCATTCTTAAAACTAAAAGAAATAACTCGATTACCTAAAAAAAAAATGACGAATGTTAATAGTTCCAATTTTTGTTGATAAAACCTAAAGATTTAATATTATTTCGTTAAAGTAACGTAATTTCCCCTATGCCAGTATTTAAATTAATTGCCTGGAATAGAAAATTAACAAGAATTATGGAATTAAAAATGGATTTCTCTGGGGAAAAAGAGACGTCATATTTGAAATAAAACGGGAATTTTCCAATATGTTTTAAAATGAGTGTGAATCAATTCCTTACATTAATAATACAAGGATCAGTAGATGAGTTTCACGCCATATTTATAGCGAAAAATTTAAATGTTTTTTTTTTATCTATACTGATTATTAAGCATGAGTATCCGTTATATACAGATGAGAGTTTTCTGCTAAAAATCACATCATAATTTTAAGAAAAGGAAAAAGAACACGAATGTATTATATTAAAATCTGACCGTGTGTTTGCATTTCGCAATTATTCCTAGACTATCGAACGCAACGCGATTTACTTGATACCGGTTATCATTGATTGTAAGATGTCACACAAACTCTCAGAATTTACAAAATTAAATTAGATGCCAAGATTTTTTCTCCCTTTTTTTTTTTTTTTTTTTTTTTTTTTTTTTTTTTTTTTTTTTTTGTAAATTTTAACGCAGTTTCTCTAAAAACGGAAAGTAAATTACTCCATATTTGTGTATAAAAAAGGAGAAATAAAACAGATCAGTATATTTTTTACACCATTTTCTCATTAAAACTGAAAAACAGAATTTATTTTCACTTTGAATAGATGGTGAAACATATTCAAACTTCATGAATCAATTTATTCTGGAGAACAAAAATTGCCTGTCAACATACTGTCATTTAGAAAACAAGATTTGTTTCAGCTATACATTAAACCAAGGAGGCAGAATTGAATTTAAAGAAAAAGCATATACTATTTCCAATTAATGTTGTTTTGAAGGAAGGCTGTTAAAACGTTTAAAAAAGGCGTTAAAAGTAAAATTGTTTATCAGGTAAAATTGACATTTGTTTTTACCCAATTCGTCTATTTCCACGATTTTATTTGGCCCTTCTTTTTGCATTGGTTGCAATTTCACTTTCGCGATTATTTGGCACAAAATTTCACTTTTTTAAGACTGGGTTATGTCAAGGTCCCTATAACAAAAAAATGCCGTATTGTCTCCTATGAAATGTGATAAATAGTTAGTTAATTATTAACGTTTTTAATTATCGGGAGTGAAATATTTTGCTTAATTAATATATTTATTCTTCTTTTAACCCCTTGAAGGGCACCGGTATATTATATATACCACTTAATTTTAATCCCAAAATACCACATTGACACCAGAATTTTATAATCAAATTTTGAATTTTTAAGGTAAATGAGAAAAAGCTTTTGATTATCCTAATAATATTATAAATCTGATTGTGCGCAAATGTTAGGCTGAAGCCAGCGTCAAAATGGAGCCTTTAATGATCCTGTATTTTTGCATACAGATTGATTATAACCCTCATTTGAACATAGGCTGGCTTTTGTTTATTTTATTCAAATATTTTTCTTAATAATTCATAATTTCGTTTTTTCATAGGTAGTAAATGGACATTTTTTTCGTATAATATTTTAACATGGTTAAATTCACTTTACCGTTGCTAATACTTTATCGTTGCCAAAACTAATTCAAATTCCGGAATAATAATTTTTAGTCAACAATTTAGTTTCAATTGAAATTTTTTCACGTGAAAAATAAAAATGAAATAAAAAAATTAAAGAATTAAGAAGATTAAATAATATTATTAGAAATAAAACGTACTTTTTTTTAGTTGTTGATAATAATACAAGGTTTCCATATGAGTAACCATAGGAAACAGGCGAATATGACGCCATACATCAAAAATAAAGCGGATATCTTTGATTGGTGAAATAAAATGATCTTGGCTTTTTTTTTTTTTTTTTTTTTTTTTTTTTTGCTTTTTTCCTTTTGTATGGTAATAATTCTTGGCGTTTTACCGTCTGCGCAGGGCTAATATAATTATACCGTATTTTTTATTTAAATTTTTAAAAAGTAAAAAGAAGTTTCAAAAGAAAATGGTCAGCAAATGTCAATAATATGCTCCGCAAAATTATCCATATGGAAAATGATGTCATGGATTGCGAGAAATATTTATTTTCATTCTTAAAACAAAATAACTCGATTACCTAAAAAAAAAAAAAATGACGAATGTTAATAGTTCCATTTTTGTTGATAAAAACTAAAGATTTAATATTATTTCGTTAAAGCGACATAATTTCCCCTATGCCAGTACTGAAATTAATTGCCTGGAAAAGAAAATTAACAAGAATTAGTCATTAAAAAGGGATTTCTCTACGGGAAAAAGATGCGTCATATTTGAAATAAAACGGAATTTTCCAATGTGTTTTAAAATGAGTGTGAATCAATTCCTCACATTAATAATACAAGGATCAGTAAGTATAGAAAGCAGATGAGTTTCACGCCATATTTATAACGAAAAATTTAAATGTTTTTTTTTATCTATACTGATTATTAAGCATGAATATTCGTTATATACAGATGAGAATTTTCTGCTAAAAATCGCATCATAATTTTAAGAAAAGGAAAATGAACACGAATCTATGTTTGTATTTCGCAACTACTCCTCACTGTAAAAAATTGCTGCAGTAAAATTACTGCAGCAGAGATTCCAGGCAATGTCCATAAGAAAACCGGTTTTGTGACTAGATAAACGAGCTCTGTTATTAGATAAACGGTTTTTGCCCGTAAAAACATGAAATTTACTGAAATGGACCGTTTACCTTGAAAAGGGGGCATTTCCCGTAAAATTACGGCAGCAATTCACGGAGAATGCCCGTGAATTTACAATTTTCATTTACAGTACCAGAATATCGAACGCAACGTGATTTACTTTATACTGTTTATCATTGATCCGAGGATGTTACACAAACTGTCAGAATTTAAAAAATTAAATTAGATGCCAAGATTTTTTTTTTTCTTTTTTGTTAATTTTAACGAAGTTTCTCTAAAAACGGAAAGTAAATTACTCCATATTTGTGTATAAAAAAAGGAAAAATAAAATAGATCAGTATATTTTTTACTCCATTTTCTCATTAAAACTGAAAAACAGAATTGTTTTTCACTTTGAATAGATGGTGAAAACAAAATCTTGATTTCAGTAAATTATCCGAAAAATAAAAACATATTTTCACATATTCAAACTTTATGAATCAATTTATTCTAGAGAATGAAAATTGCCTGTCAACATACTGTCATTTAGAAAATAAGATTTGTTTCAGCTATACATTAAACCAAGGAGGCAGAACTGAATTTAAAGAAAAAGCATGTACTATTTCCAATTAATGTTTTTTTGAAGGATGGCTGTTAAAACGTTTCACAAAGGCGTTAAAAGTAAAATTGTTTATCAGGTAAAATTGATATTTGTTTTTACCCAATTCGTCTATTTCCACGATTTTATTTGGCCCTCCTTTTTGCATTGGTTGCAATTTCATTTTCGCGATTATTTGGCACAAAATTTCACTTTTTAAAGACTGAGTTATGTCAAGGTCCCTATAACAAAAAATACAATATTGTCGCCTATGAAATGTGATAAATAGTTAGTTAATTTTAACGTTTTTAATTATCGGGAGTGAAATATTTTCTTAATTAATATATTTATTCTTCTTTTAATGTTGCGTGAACGAAGTCACGGGTAACAGCTAGTTCAGAAATAAATTCGTTCATGAATCCTGGTGTCAATCAATCATTTCAATATTTTAGCTACAAGAGTACTTTGCCCCTGAAGGGGTTAATGTTGCGTGAACGAAGTCACGGGTAACAGCTAGTAATATTATAAATCCGATTGTGTGCGAATGTTAGGCTGAAGCCAGCGTCAAAATGGAGCATTTAATGATCCTGTATCTTTGCATATAGGTTGATTATAACCCTAAAATGAACATAGGCTGGTTTTTGTTTATTTTATTCAAATATTTTTCTGATAATTCAAAATTTTGCTACTTTCATAGAGAATAAATGAACATTTTTTCGTATAATATTTTAAAATGGTTAAATTTATTTTACCGTTGCTAATACTTTATCGTTGCCAAAACCAGATCAAAATCCGGAATAATAATTTTTACTCAACAATTTCGTTTCAATGGAAAAATGAAAATAAAATAAATAAATTAAAGAATTAAAAAGAAGATTAAATAATATTATTAGAAATAAGACGTACCTTTTTTAGTTTTTGATAATAATACAAGGTTTCAATATGCGTAACCATAGGAAACAGGCGAATATGACGTCATACATCGAAAATAAAGCGAATATGCTTTGATGGTGAAATAAAAGGATCTTGGGTTTTTTCTTTACACTTTTTTCTTTTTTTCTTTTCTTTTTTTTTTTTTTTTGTATGGTAATAATACTTGGCGTTTTACCGTCTGCGCATGGCTAATATAACTATACCGTATTTTTTATTTAAATTAAAAAAAAAATAAAAAGAAGTTTGAAAAGAAAATGGTTAGCAAATGTCAATAATATGCTCCGCAAAATTATCCATGTCGAAAATGATGTCATGGATAGCGAGAAATAGTTATTTCATTCTTAAAACTAAAAGAAATAACTCGATTACCTAAAAAAAAAACTGACGAATGTTAATAGTTCCAATTTTTGTTGATAAAACCTAAAGATTTAATATTATTTCGTTAAAGTAACATAATTTCCCCTATGCCAGTATTTAAATTAATTGCCTGGAATAGAAAATTAACAAGAATTATGGAATTAAAAATGGATTTCTCTGGGGAAAAAGAGACGTCATATTTGAAATAAAACGGGAATTTTCCAATATGTTTTAAAATGAGTGTGAATCAATTCCTTACATTAATAATACAAGGATCAGTAGATGAGTTTCACGCCATATTTATAGCGAAAAATTTAAATGTTTTTTTTTATCTATACTGATTATTAAGCATGAGTATCCGTTATATACAGATGAGAGTTTTCTGCTAAAAATCACATCATAATTTTAAGAAAAGGAAAAAGAACACGAATGTATTATATTAAAATCTGACCGTGTGTTTGCATTTCGCAATTATTCCTAGACTATCGAACGCAACGCGATTTACTTGATACCGGTTATCATTGATTGTAAGATGTCACACAAACTCTCAGAATTTACAAAATTAAATTAGATGCCAAGATTTTTTCTCCCTTTTTTTTTTTTTTTTGTAAATTTTAACGCTGTTTCTCTAAAAACGGAAAGTAAATTACTCCATATTTGTGTATAAAAAAGGAGAAATAAAACAGATCAGTATATTTTTTACACCATTTTCTCATTAAAACTGAAAAACAGAATTTATTTTCACTTTGAATAGATGGTGAAACATATTCAAACTTCATGAATCAATTTATTCTGGAGAACAAAAATTGCCTGTCAACATACTGTCATTTAGAAAACAAGATTTGTTTCAGCTATACATTAAACCAAGGAGGCAGAATTGAATTTAAAGAAAAAGCATATACTATTTCCAATTAATGTTGTTTTGAAGGAAGGCTGTTAAAACGTTTAAAAAAGGCGTTAAAAGTAAAATTGTTTATCAGGTAAAATTGACATTTGTTTTTACCCAATTCGTCTATTTCCACGATTTTATTTGGCCCTTCTTTTTGCATTGGTTGCAATTTCACTTTCGCGATTATTTGGCACAAAATTTCACTTTTTTAAGACTGGGTTATGTCAAGGTCCCTATAACAAAAAAATGCCGTATTGTCTCCTATGAAATGTGATAAATAGTTAGTTAATTATTAACGTTTTTAATTATCGGGAGTGAAATATTTTGCTTAATTAATATATTTATTCTTCTTTTAACCCCTTGAAGGGCACCGGTATATTATATATACCACTTAATTTTAATCCCAAAATACCACATTGACACCAGAATTTTATAATCAAATTTTGAATTTTTAAGGTAAATGAGAAAAAGCTTTTGATTATCCTAATAATATTATAAATCTGATTGTGCGCAAATGTTAGGCTGAAGCCAGCGTCAAAATGAAGCCTTTAATGATCCTGTATTTTTGCATACAGATTGATTATAACCCTCATTTGAACATAGGCTGGCTTTTGTTTATTTTATTCAAATATTTTTCTTAATAATTCATAATTTCGTTTTTTCATAGGTAGTAAATGGACATTTTTTTCGTATAATATTTTAACATGGTTAAATTCACTTTACCGTTGCTAATACTTTATCGTTGCCAAAACTAATTCAAATTCCGGAATAGTAATTTTTAGTCAACAATTTAGTTTCAATTGAAATTTTTTCACGTGAAAAATAAAAATGAAATAAAAAAATTAAAGAATTAAGAAGATTAAATAATATTATTAGAAATAAAACGTACTTTTTTTTAGTTGTTGATAATAATACAAGGTTTCCATATGAGTAACCATAGGAAACAGGCGAATATGACGCCATACATCAAAAATAAAGCGGATATCTTTGATTGGTGAAATAAAATGATCTTGGCTTTTTTTTTTTTTTTTTTTTTGCTTTTTTCTTTTGTATGGTAATAATTCTTTGCGTTTTACCGTCTGCGCAGGGCTAATATAATTATACCGTATTTTTTATTTAAATTTTTAAAAAATAAAAAGAAGTTTCAAAAGAAAATGGTCAGGAAATGTCAATAATATGCTCCGCAAAATTATCCATATCGAAAATGATGTCATGGATTGCGAGAAATATTTATTTTCATTCTTAAAACTAAATAACTCGATTACCTAAAAAAAAAAAAATGACGAATGTTAATAGTTCCATTTTTGTTGATAAAAACTAAAGATTTAATATTATTTCGTTAAAGCGACATAATTTCCCCTATGCCAGTACTGAAATTCATTGCCTGGAAAAGAAAATTAACAAGAATTAGTCATTAAAAAGGGATTTCTCTACGGGAAAAAGATGCGTCATATTTGAAATAAAACGGAATTTTCCAATGTGTTTTAAAATGAGTGTGAATCAATTCCTCACATTAATAATACAAGGATCAGTAAGTATAGAAAGCAGATGAGTTTCACGCCATATTTATAACGAAAAATTTAAATGTTTTTTTTTATCTATACTGATTATTAAGCATGAATATTCGTTATATACAGATGAGAATTTTCTGCTAAAAATCGCATCATAATTTTAAGAAAAGGAAAATGAACACGAATCTATGTTTGTATTTCGCAACTACTCCTCACTGTAAAAAATTGCTGCAGTAAAATTACTGCAGCAGAGATTCCAGGCAATGTCCATAAGAAAACCGGTTTTGTGACTAGATAAACGAGCTTTGTTATTAGATAAACGGTTTTTGCCCGTAAAAACATGAAATTTACTGAAATGGACCGTTTACCTTGAAAAGGGGGCATTTCCCGTAAAATTACGGCAGCAATTCACGGAGAATGCCCGTGAATTTACAATTTTCATTTACAGTACCAGAATATCGAACGCAACGTGATTTACTTTATACTGTTTATCATTGATCCGAGGATGTTACACAAACTGTCAGAATTTAAAAAATTAAATTAGATGCCAAGATTTTTTTTTCTTTTTTGTTAATTTTAACGAAGTTTCTCTAAAAACGGAAAGTAAATTACTCCATATTTGTGTATAAAAAAAGGAAACATAAAATAGATCAGTATATTTTTTACACCATTTTCTCATTAAAACTGAAAAACAGAATTGTTTTTCACTTTGAATAGATGGTGAAAACAAAATCTTGATTTCAGTAAATTATCCGAAAAATAAAAACATATTTTCACATATTCAAACTTTATGAATCAATTTATTCTAGAGAATGAAAATTGCCTGTCAACATACTGTCATTTAGAAAATAAGATTTGTTTCAGCTATACATTAAACCAAGGAGGCAGAACTGAATTTAAAGAAAAAGCATGTACTATTTCCAATTAATGTTTTTTTGAAGGATGGCTGTTAAAACGTTTCACAAAGGCGTTAAAAGTAAAATTGTTTATCAGGTAAAATTGATATTTGTTTTTACCCAATTCGTCTATTTCCACGATTTTATTTGGCCCTCCTTTTTGCATTGGTTGCAATTTCATTTTCGCGATTATTTGGCACAAAATTTCACTTTTTAAAGACTGAGTTATGTCAAGGTCCCTATAACAAAAAATACAATATTGTCGCCTATGAAATGTGATAAATAGTTAGTTAATTTTAACGTTTTTAATTATCGGGAGTGAAATATTTTCTTAATTAATATATTTATTCTTCTTTTAATGTTGCGTGAACGAAGTCACGGGTAACAGCTAGTTCAGAAATAAATTCGTTCATGAATCCTGGTGTCAATCAATCATTTCAATATTTTAGCTACAAGAGTACTTTGCCCCTGAAGGGGTTAATGTTGCGTGAACGAAGTCACGGGTAACAGCTAGTAATATTATAAATCCGATTGTGTGCGAATGTTAGGCTGAAGCCAGCGTCAAAATGGAGCATTTAATGATCCTGTATCTTTGCATATAGGTTGATTATAACCCTAAAATGAACTTAGGCTGGTTTTTGTTTATTTTATTCAAATATTTTTCTGATAATTCAAAATTTTGCTACTTTCATAGAGAATAAATGAACATTTTTTCGTATAATATTTTAAAATGGTTAAATTTATTTTACCGTTGCTAATACTTTATCGTTGCCAAAACCAGATCAAAATCCGGAATAATAATTTTTACTCAACAATTTCGTTTCAATGGAAAAATGAAAATAAAATAAATAAATTAAAGAATTAAAAAGAAGATTAAATAATATTATTAGAAATAAGACGTACCTTTTTTAGTTTTTGATAATAATACAAGGTTTCAATATGCGTAACCATAGGAAACAGGCGAATATGACGTCATACATCGAAAATAAAGCGAATATGCTTTGATGGTGAAATAAAAGGATCTTGGGTTTTTTCTTTACACTTTTTTCTTTTTTTCTTTTCTTTTTTTTTTTTTTTTTTTGTATGGTAATAATACTTGGCGTTTTACCGTCTGCGCATGGCTAATATAACTATACCGTATTTTTTATTTAAATTAAAAAAAAATAAAAAGAAGTTTGAAAAGAAAATGGTTAGCAAATGTCAATAATATGCTCCGCAAAATTATCCATGTCGAAAATGATGTCATGGATAGCGAGAAATAGTTATTTCATTCTTAAAACTAAAAGAAATAACTCGATTACCTAAAAAAAAAAATGACGAATGTTAATAGTTCCAATTTTTGTTGATAAAACCTAAAGATTTAATATTATTTCGTTAAAGTAACATAATTTCCCCTATGCCAGTATTTAAATTAATTGCCTGGAATAGAAAATTAACAAGAATTATGGAATTAAAAATGGATTTCTCTGGGGAAAAAGAGACGTCATATTTGAAATAAAACGGGAATTTTCCAATATGTTTTAAAATGAGTGTGAATCAATTCCTTACATTAATAATACAAGGATCAGTAGATGAGTTTCACGCCATATTTATAGCGAAAAATTTAAATGTTTTTTTTTATCTATACTGATTATTAAGCATGAGTATCCGTTATATACAGATGAGAGTTTTCTGCTAAAAATCACATCATAATTTTAAGAAAAGGAAAAAGAACACGAATGTATTATATTAAAATCTGACCGTGTGTTTGCATTTCGCAATTATTCCTAGACTATCGAACGCAACGCGATTTACTTGATACCGGTTATCATTGATTGTAAGATGTCACACAAACTCTCAGAATTTACAAAATTAAATTAGATGCCAAGATTTTTTCTCCCTTTTTTTTTTTTTTTGTAAATTTTAACGCTGTTTCTCTAAAAACGGAAAGTAAATTACTCCATATTTGTGTATAAAAAAGGAGAAATAAAACAGATCAGTATATTTTTTACACCATTTTCTCATTAAAACTGAAAAACAGAATTTATTTTCACTTTGAATAGATGGTGAAACATATTCAAACTTCATGAATCAATTTATTCTGGAGAACAAAAATTGCCTGTCAACATACTGTCATTTAGAAAACAAGATTTGTTTCAGCTATACATTAAACCAAGGAGGCAGAATTGAATTTAAAGAAAAAGCATATACTATTTCCAATTAATGTTGTTTTGAAGGAAGGCTGTTAAAACGTTTAAAAAAGGCGTTAAAAGTAAAATTGTTTATCAGGTAAAATTGACATTTGTTTTTACCCAATTCGTCTATTTCCACGATTTTATTTGGCCCTTCTTTTTGCATTGGTTGCAATTTCACTTTCGCGATTATTTGGCACAAAATTTCACTGACTGGGTTATGTCAAGGTCCCTATAACAAAAAAATGCCGTATTGTCTCCTATGAAATGTGATAAATAGTTAGTTAATTATTAACGTTTTTAATTATCGGGAGTGAAATATTTTGCTTAATTAATATATTTATTCTTCTTTTAACCCCTTGAAGGGCACCGGTATATTATATATACCACTTAATTTTAATCCCAAAATACCACATTGACACCAGAATTTTATAATCAAATTTTGAATTTTTAAGGTAAATGAGAAAAAGCTTTTGATTATCCTAATAATATTATAAATCTGATTGTGCGCAAATGTTAGGCTGAAGCCAGCGTCAAAATGAAGCCTTTAATGATCCTGTATTTTTGCATACAGATTGATTATAACCCTCATTTGAACATAGGCTGACTTTTGTTTATTTTATTCAAATATTTTTCTTAATAATTCATAATTTCGTTTTTTCATAGGTAGTAAATGGACATTTTTTTCGTATAATATTTTAACATGGTTAAATTCACTTTACCGTTGCTAATACTTTATCGTTGCCAAAACTAATTCAAATTCCGGAATAGTAATTTTTAGTCAACAATTTAGTTTCAATTGAAATTTTTTCACGTGAAAAATAAAAATGAAATAAAAAAATTAAAGAATTAAGAAGATTAAATAATATTATTAGAAATAAAACGTACTTTTTTTTAGTTGTTGATAATAATACAAGGTTTCCATATGAGTAACCATAGGAAACAGGCGAATATGACGCCATACATCAAAAATAAAGCGGATATCTTTGATTGGTGAAATAAAATGACCTTGGCTTTTTTTTTTTTTTTTTTTTTTTTTTTGCTTTTTTCTTTTGTATGGTAATAATTCTTGGCGTTTTACCGTCTGCGCAGGGCTAATATAATTATACCGTATTTTTTATTTAAATTTTTAAAAAATAAAAAGAAGTTTCAAAAGAAAATGGTCAGGAAATGTCAATAATATGCTCCGCAAAATTATCCATATCGAAAATGATGTCATGGATTGCGAGAAATATTTATTTTCATTCTTAAAACTAAATAACTCGATTACCTAAAAAAAAAAAAAATGACGAATGTTAATAGTTCCATTTTTGTTGATAAAAACTAAAGATTTAATATTATTTCGTTAAAGCGACATAATTTCCCCTATGCCAGTACTGAAATTCATTGCCTGGAAAAGAAAATTAACAAGAATTAGTCATTAAAAAGGGATTTCTCTACGGGAAAAAGATGCGTCATATTTGAAATAAAACGGAATTTTCCAATGTGTTTTAAAATGAGTGTGAATCAATTCCTCACATTAATAATACAAGGATCAGTAAGTATAGAAAGCAGATGAGTTTCACGCCATATTTATAACGAAAAATTTAAATGTTTTTTTTTATCTATACTGATTATTAAGCATGAATATTCGTTATATACAGATGAGAATTTTCTGCTAAAAATCGCATCATAATTTTAAGAAAAGGAAAATGAACACGAATCTATGTTTGTATTTCGCAACTACTCCTCACTGTAAAAAATTGCTGCAGTAAAATTACTGCAGCAGAGATTCCAGGCAATGTCCATAAGAAAACCGGTTTTGTGACTAGATAAACGAGCTTTGTTATTAGATAAACGGTTTTTGCCCGTAAAAACATGAAATTTACTGAAATGGACCGTTTACCTTGAAAAGGGGGCATTTCCCGTAAAATTACGGCAGCAATTCACGGAGAATGCCCGTGAATTTACAATTTTCATTTACAGTACCAGAATATCGAACGCAACGTGATTTACTTTATACTGTTTATCATTGATCCGAGGATGTTACACAAACTGTCAGAATTTAAAAAATTAAATTAGATGCCAAGATTTTTTTTTCTTTTTTGTTAATTTTAACGAAGTTTCTCTAAAAACGGAAAGTAAATTACTCCATATTTGTGTATAAAAAAAGGAAAAATAAAATAGATCAGTATATTTTTTACACCATTTTCTCATTAAAACTGAAAAACAGAATTGTTTTTCACTTTGAATAGATGGTGAAAACAAAATCTTGATTTCAGTAAATTATCCGAAAAATAAAAACATATTTTCACATATTCAAACTTTATGAATCAATTTATTCTAGAGAATGAAAATTGCCTGTCAACATACTGTCATTTAGAAAATAAGATTTGTTTCAGCTATACATTAAACCAAGGAGGCAGAACTGAATTTAAAGAAAAAGCATGTACTATTTCCAATTAATGTTTTTTTGAAGGATGGCTGTTAAAACGTTTCACAAAGGCGTTAAAAGTAAAATTGTTTATCAGGTAAAATTGATATTTGTTTTTACCCAATTCGTCTATTTCCACGATTTTATTTGGCCCTCCTTTTTGCATTGGTTGCAATTTCATTTTCGCGATTATTTGGCACAAAATTTCACTTTTTAAAGACTGAGTTATGTCAAGGTCCCTATAACAAAAAATACAATATTGTCGCCTATGAAATGTGATAAATAGTTAGTTAATTTTAACGTTTTTAATTATCGGGAGTGAAATATTTTCTTAATTAATATATTTATTCTTCTTTTAATGTTGCGTGAACGAAGTCACGGGTAACAGCTAGTTCAAAAATAAATTCGTTCATGAATCCTGGTGTCAATCAATCATTTCAATATTTTAGCTACAAGAGTACTTTGCCCCTGAAGGGGTTAATGTTGCGTGAACGAAGTCAGGGGTAACAGCTAGTAATATTATAAATCCGATTGTGTGCGAATGTTAGGCTGAAGCCAGCGTCAAAATGGAGCATTTAATGATCCTGTATCTTTGCATATAGGTTGATTATTACCCTAAAATGAACATAGGCTGGTTTTTGTTTATTTTATTCAAATATTTTTCTGATAATTCAAAATTTTGCTACTTTCATAGAGAATAAATGAACATTTTTTCGTATAATATTTTAAAATGGTTAAATTTATTTTACCGTTGCTAATACTTTATCGTTGCCAAAACCAGATCAAAATCCGGAATAATAATTTTTACTCAACAATTTCGTTTCAATGGAAAAATTAAAATAAATAAATTAAAGAATTAAAAAGAAGATTAAATAATATTATTAGAAATAAGACGTACCTTTTTTAGTTTTTGATAATAATACAAGGTTTCAATATGCGTAACCATAGGAAACAGGCGAATATGACGTCATACATCGAAAATAAAGCGAATATGCTTTGATGGTGAAATAAAAGGATCTTGGGTTTTTTCTTTACACTTTTTTCTTTTTTTCTTTTCTTTTTTTTTTTTTTTTTTTTTGTATGGTAATAATACTTGGCGTTTTACCGTCTGCGCATGGCTAATATAACTATACCGTATTTTTTATTTAAATTTAAAAAAAATAAAAAGAAGTTTGAAAAGAAAATGGTTAGCAAATGTCAATAATATGCTCCGCAAAATTATCCATGTCGAAAATGATGTCATGGATAGCGAGAAATCGTTATTTTCATTCTTAAAACTAAAAGAAATAACTCGATTACCTAAAAAAAATGACGAATGTTAATAGTTCCATTTTTGTTGATAAAACCTAAAGATTTAATATTATTTCGTTAAAGTAACATAATTTCCCCTATGCCAGTATTGAAATTAATTGCCTGGAAAAGAAAATTAACAAGAATTATGTCATTAAAAAGTGATTTCTCTGGGGAAAAAGAGACGTCATATTTGAAATAAAACGGGAATTTCCCAATGTGTTTTAAAATGAATGTGAATCAATTCCTTACATTAATAATACAAGGATCAGTAAGTATAAAAAGTAGATGAGTCTCACACCATATTTATAACGAAAAATTTAAATGTTTTTTTATCTATACCGATTATTAAGCATGAGTATCCGTTATATACAAATGAGAGTTTTCTTCTAAAAATCACATCATAATTTTTAAAAAGGAAAATGAACACGAGTCTATTATATTAAAATCTGATAGTGTGTTTGGATTTCGCAACTACTCCCACACTATCGAACACAACACGATTTACTTAATACCGGTTATCATTGATCCGAGAATGTCACACAAATTCTCAGAATTAAAAAAATTAAATTAGTTGCCAAGATTTTTTTTTTTTTTTTTTGTAAATTTTAAAGAAATTTCTCTAAAAACGGAAAGTAAATTACTCCATATTTGTGTATAAAAAAGGGGGAAATAAAACAGATCAGTATATTTTTTTACATCATTTTCTCATTAAAACTGAAAAACAGAATTTATTTTCTCTTTGAATAGATGGTAAAACAAAATCTTGATTTCAGTAAATTATCCGAAAAATAAAAACATATTTTGACATATTCAAACTTCATGAATCAATTTAGTTTGTAGAACAAAAATTGCCTGTCAGCATACTGTCATTTAGAAGACAAGATTTGTTTCAGGTATACATTAAACCAAGGAGGCAGAATTGAATTTAAAGAAAAATCATATACTATTTCCAATTAATGTTTTTTTTTAAGGATGGCTGTTAAAATGTTTCACAAAGCTTTAAAAGTAAAATTGTTTATCAGATAAAATTGACATTCGTTTTTACTCAATTCGTCTATTGCCACGATTTTATTTGGCCCTCCTTTTTGCATTGGTTGCAATTTCATTTTTGCGATTATTTGGCACATAATTTTACTTTTTTAAGACTGAGTTATGTCAAGGTCCCTATAACAAAAAATACTGTATTGTCTCCTATGAAATGTGATAAATAGTTAGTTAATTATTAACGGTTTTAATTATCGGGAGTGAAATATTTTGCTTAATTAATGTATTTATTCTTCTTTTAATGTTGCGTGAACGAAGTCACGGGTAACAGCTAGTAAGTTATAATTTATAAGCCATGAAAGTTGTAAGTTTGAAATGTAATAATAGGATATCAAAATATTAAGAAAATTAAGTGAATTCGTAAATATTTTCAAAAAGCACGTGGAAAATTAAGTTAAAATGTAAATATAGCCAAAACAGTAAATGAGATCTCCGCACTCAACTTTTTGTGTGGCTTCAAGGCCGAACATAATTCTGATGGAACAAAAAATTAACAACTCATTAAATAATGAACTTGGAAACTTAACATTTCGATGGAATATAAATTTAGAGGGGTTGGGGGGGGGTGATTTTATGGTAAAAAGTTTGGGGGCGTACGACGAGATACAACCCAGATACAAGGCCTAGAATAATTGCAAACAAAATAATTATTTTGGGAGAACAAAGGAATTATGTTTAATAATAAAGTAATTTCCCTCTTGGACTGCGAATGCAAAGATTCCATAGCATTTTTTCTTTCCCATCTATCTTAAAAAGCGGCTGAGATACAGCAATTTGAATTTCTAGGTTGCCTGCCATTTTGAAGCAAGACAGCGGGTTTTGTTTCCTATAATAATTTAGCAGTTTTAGAAAACATTGTTTCTTACAAATTTACTTTCCTTATTGTAACCATCGTTGCTACTCTCATACGCTTAAAACTACAGAGTCCTATCTTTTGCGTCAAATTCTCGCCAAGTTTGGTGAAAGTTTGTGTGTCCTTGTAAAAGAACCATAAATGCTACACACTTCATTTTCAATACCAAACATGCCATAGTAAACCTTAATTAGCATATATCAATGGTAGCATATATTCATGGTAATCAGACTATATTTACGCGAGTTAGAGCACGGACAAGACGGCAGACAGACAGACAAACAGAATTCATAAACACTTTTCAACTATGTTGGAAAGTGTTAATACTATTTCAATTCAGGGGAAAATTATTAGGAAATTGAAAATTTCAAAACATAAAAGGTAAAAAAGCGAGATTTTGGAAAAGAAAACTATTTCTGCAACCCTATTTATTCATTACGAATTCTTTTCGAGTGTTATAATGAATAAATGTAACACAGATTAAGGTCAAGAAAGCGATCGAATTATTTGGACATTTTTCACCAATCAACCCTACAGGAATTTCCTCAGATTCTATATATACGTTAATGTGTTTGGAATATTCATGTTGCTTTAATTCTTCATAATGAAGAATTAATTTGATTTGTTCTCCAAATTCACCAGTTCTGGTGTTTTCCTATATATTCCTCAATAACGTGCAGATGATATTGTATATGTTTATTCCGATATGCACGAGAAAAATTAAGCATCATGTCAATAATTCAGATCGAAAGTTAAGTGCTTCAACACATGCGCTCAGCCGATGTAACCAGAAATGTCAAAAAAAAAAAAAAAAAATGCATAAGTTATTTCTGAATCTGTTATGGTCTTAGCTTTTGCTTTCACTGACTTTGTAGCTATTAATATTGACGGCAGAGCGCAGCATTCAGACCTGAGAATGCTAATCTTAACACATTCCTTTGTTTTTTCGCCAGGTTTATTCCCTCTTTCTCATCTTAATTACGGAGATTTTCTCAATGATAATTAGGTGTAATATGATAAATACGATTGAAAACCGCTGCAAAGAGCTAAACCAAAAGATCAATTTGGTATAGCTTATTATTTTTATGAAAGCAAAATAAAAAGCTTACTCAACAAGTGAATCTTTTAATTTGGATTTACTGAAGTTTTACTTTCAATAAAATTTTTCGATTGTTCGCAATCGATTTCTTTTCAGGTGCGTTCGTAATTATATAAATACGTAGCACCTATAGTCGTCGTTTGGTCCGTCCGTCTGTTTGTCTGTCTGTCTGTCCGTCTGTCTGTCTGTCCGCATATAACAACGCAAAAACTACCCAACCGAATGGTTTGCAATTTAAAATATATTATCTTTGCAGAATTTTGTCGAGACATTTCAAATTTTATTAAAATCGAATCAAAACTTTAGGAGATATTAATAAAAATATTTATTAAGAAATTTGAATTTTTTTTTTTTAAATCGGTGCTTTTTTGTTATAGGAGCTTCCGAAGTTTAATCGTCAAGCGACCGAGATGCTTATTCTATTACAGAAATTAATATGCAGACGATATAATTCATTTCACAGAATTAAAAATCATCAAGATCTGAATATTTATATAACTAGCTGATACATATATATCTGAATATTTATATAACTAGTTAAGATATTTGTATGAAGAGTGTCATAAAATATATACTTAACTAGCTGTTTAACCCGTTCTACGCACGGGATATCATGAATTTAATTCTAAAACGTGCGTACGAACGCACCTCGTTTGTAACGTTTGACGTACAATTTCCAACTTGTTTCATATTTAATGCTTTTATTTCTAACACATTTCGACTGTTCGACTTGACGGAAATACTAGTTTTTTAAACATACATAAACTATGTTACCAGTTACAGCATAGCTTCTACAATTTGACTTGACGGAAATACTAAGTTATTTAAACATAGATAAACTATGTTACCAGTTCCAGTTACAGAATAGTTTCGACAATTGAATCGATCATTTCAAAACCACATAAGTCACAAAATCAGAACTTTTTAGAAAAACAAAACAAAACAAACTGTATTATTCACAAGTAACCGAACTTTTATGGGTTTGTTTGAATTGATTATAAAATTTGGACTTCAAAGTTTGTAAATATCGAATAATTTTTATAATTACTTTCTTCTATCTTTACAAGAAGAAAGTATTGGATTCATGAAAATTTTCGACGGACTTATACGTTTTAGAAGGTCCTGAACACGATTTGACTGTTTTTAGAAAATGTCTGTCTGTGACTGTGTGTGTGTGTGTCTGTCTGTCTGTCCGTCTGTGACAAAAATTTTGTGGGCGCTCTATCTCAAGAACTAATGCGCAAAATTTAATAAAACTTTATATTCTGTTAGTCCCTAATATAAATTGGCGCTGATTAGTTTTTGGTGACAATCGCCCGACAGGTGGCGCTGCTATGCTGCAATTTTTGCGATTTCCGCAATAGCTCTATCTCAAGAACTAATGCAGTTATTTTTTATCAAACTTCAGATTCAGTTAGACCTTGACATAAATAGACGCTGATTACACTTTGGTGTAGCTATCCCAACAGGTGGCGCTGCTATACCACTTTTTTCATTATTTTTACGTTAGCTATATTTAAAGAACTATTGCACGGAATTTCATCAAATTTCAGATTCTATTAGACCTTGTCATAAATAGACTCTGATTACGTTCTGGTGTAAATAGCCCAACAGGTGACGCTGCTATGCTACTTTTTTCATTATTATTACGATAACTATATCTCAAGAACTAATGCACGGATTTTAATCAAACTTCAGATTCAGTTAGACGTTGTCATAAGTTAGTTTTGATTAGGTTTTGGTCTAAATATCCCAACAGGTGGCGCTGCTATCCTGTATTTTGCAGGATTTACACGATTTTAGCAATAGTCATATGTCAAGAACTAATGCACGGAATTTAATAAAACTTTAGATTCAGTTAGACCTTGATATAAATTGGTTGCTGATTCTTTTTAGTGTATGTGAAACCTGTGTGAGACAGAAGAAAGTTTTGGGATTGGTACATCCGACTAGTTTATGAATAATAGAAAGAAGAATAACAGACAAACTGTTCCTTACTTATGTTGTTTTAGCAAGAAACAAGGTTAGGTGGTATTTAATTAGAACAAAACAGTCATATTAAACATATTTTTAATCAAAATTAATGAAGATAGCACTTATACAGGAACATTTTTGTGTTTTAATGTAGTATTGCATGCAAATGGCAACATGATAAATGTAATATGGTATCCGCATGTAATCTGGTATTGCATGCAAAAACCACTTAAGTCGTTGACTTTATGTCGTTTAAGTAATGAACGAAAATTAGAAGGTATTGTTTGAAGAGGAAGGAATGCACTGACTTATGTGGTTATTACCCAGATCATGGCTCTACCTTTAACCCTTTCGCGACGAGCGTTCTTCACAGAATTTTTAATCTTTTACCACCGGATTTTCAAAACAGAAATTTTAGCCTAATTAGCAGAAATGCTATCATTAAATAAGGCAAAGCTTACAATAAAAAGCAACTGGTGGGAATAATCGAGGATGCTGAGCATCTTATGAGGCACGTATACGTGTCGCTCGTCCCCAAAGGGGTTAAGGAAACATTTGCGACAAAAAAAGTATATTTGGAAAAAACTTGACTTATGTGGTTTTTGAAATGACCAATTAAATTCGACTTGGTGGAAATACTAGTTATTTAAACATACATAAACTGTGTTACCAGTTACGTTTTAATTCAAAGATATTGCAAAATTCGCCTGTTTAAAAAGCAGTGTCGAAATGATCACATTCACAAGCGTTTCACGAATTTTGACTTGGAAATCGCGTTAACACAATGTTCGACAAATCGTACGGAGAGGGTGCATTGGCTTTGGCGATAAAACCTAAAAGTTTATAATTTTAAATTTCTTCTGAGAAATCTATTGAGATGTGATTGATCTTTTATTGTGTATATAGATAGATTCTTCACAATTTTTTTTCATACCTTTTTGAGAACGCGTTTTAAATAGACCTTCTTTGTGAGAAACACCGAATAGAAGAAAGCATTACGCATTAATGGGAAAATAATTATGTAAGCGACGACAAACTCAAATGTCCATAATTTGGTTGTAAATGCGTAGAATTCTATCTTCTCTTTAGCGGAATCCTTCCTTTCGTGACCACATATTTTCGAAATAGTATAACGTTGTCATGACACTCGTTTTATCATTTTTCTTACGTCGGTTTTTTTTTCATTTTTTCTTTCTTTTTTTTTTAATTTCCTTCCAACAAGTGAAAAAAAACATTTTTCTCATTCCCTCTATATATAGTGAGCGCGAAGGCATAAGGACGGAGATAGATCATAAAGTGGTTCCGTGACCATTGTCCATTAGACTACTTTCTTCTTTTGATGTCGAAATGATGAACGGTTCATACCCATTACCATTATCAAAGTTCTTATGTGGTCTTTTCGTTATGGCAGAAGTTGGTAAAGCACGTGTTGACAACTTGTTTCCGGAGTTTGTGTGTTTGATCGTCTTTTTTCTTCTTCTCTAAAAGGTTTTTTTTTTCTCTTTAATATGGTATAAGTGAATGGAGTATAAAGATCATTCATTTGATATAAATGAATAGGTAATTGCTGACTTAATGTAGAATAGAAAATGGTAATTGCTCGAGAACTAAACGGAAGCTGATAATACTCGATATTGCCATTATCTTTAAAATATAAAGCCATGATAGCCTAAAGTCACGGAAAAGGCTCTGGTATTATGCTACATTAATTAAAAAGAGATCGTTTTAGAAGGGACCACTGACTTAGAATCTCCATAAATTAAATTTAGGGTCATGGAGTTTCAGTTTTGCGCTTTGTTCGCTTATTTGGCGATTTTATTAAAACAAATTAATAAATATTTGTTTCTAAAAAAATATGTATTTGTATATATATATATATATTTTACAAATATTTAATTTTGAAATGTAACTAATCAAAATAATAACTACATTTAATTGATACATTAATTGCACAAATTAAACATTCATTTCGACAAATTTTATTATTTTTTATGAAACTGCTTTGACAACGCTCAATGCTTGGCTGGCATTGATTGTAGCCAAAGTGTTACAAAATCTGCCAATTTGCAAGGGTTTTTACATGTTTTCTCTCTTAATTTTGAATAGATTATAAATATCCTTTTTTCATCAAATATCACAGAATCGCTTTTATTGTTTTATTTCAAAGTACAAATAGCTATCCAAAACGGCTTTTATTTTCTTCGTACGATCATTCGAAATCTAGTTGGGGCTGTTTTTGTTTTGGACTCATATCGGAAGAGTGCATTTAAGTAACTGAACAAATGTATTTAATTAACTTAAATAAAGAATATATCTTCTAATATCGATATTAAGGAAGTGGTGGAACATATAAATCTGGGAAATTTCAAGAACTTGCCGTACATATTTCTAATAGATTTTCAAAAATCAAAATTTTAAATGCGGTTTTCGAAAAACATGATTTTTATGAACAATCAGTTACAAAATAAATTGTATCTACAAAAACGGTGATATAGTAATAAAAGAAAGTTTCGCTCTGTGTGACTGCGATGGCTAGCGAAATCTACTGCACGTACAAGTCTGAAAATTTGAGTGAAGATAGTTCAAGGCAGGTCCTAATGCGCCTCAGGCACAGTTTTTCTAATTTTTGATAAATAGCCAAGTTATTAATTAAAAACTCATTTCTTTCTCTCCGAGCCAGGGAAAGCCTCGCGCATGCACATAACCCGATTTACGCATCGGGAAGAAATGAAGAACTAAACGCGTTCTTTTTCCTAACCCAATTTGGTTAAACCGTTCGGTACAGTTAAAATTGGAAGACATATTAGGAAGCGCAGGTCACTTCGCGTCTCACGAAGACTAAAAGCAATACTAAACGTCCGTATTTCGACACAATGTTTTAGACAGGGCCCGACTTACGCTGTGGCATGCGGGGCAGATACCCCGGGCCCCCTATTTGAGAGGGGTCCCCCTCTGGGCTTAATCAGGATTTTTGTTCAAAGGGTGCAAAATGGTTCATATTGGCCAAAAATGAACAAAATTCATACATTTTCAAAGATTTAGGATGGAAGTGTAGCCCTTCACTTCCACAATCTGCTTACTGTGCCCCACGTCCCAATCTCTTCAAAAAGGAACAATCTACATCATCATAAAACTATTGTTATGAAATTTTATACAAAAGTACTTTAAAGAGCATGAGGAATGAAGTAACAACATAACAAGTGTTTGAAATTTGTTGCTATTAGTATAAGTGCATGCCTTCACTGGTTTTTCCACATTATGGAATCAGTCAAATGCATGCTGATGCAATAGAAAGATATTTTATAATGTGGTAGAAAATTTTTATATTATAACAAGTAACCAAGAATGGCTGAAAGACCTGTATTTACATTTCAAAAGCTCGTATGAGTCGTTATATTCATATACAAAAAAATAGTGTTCTGTCATCTGTTAAAGTTGTGACCATCTTTCTTGTGACACCCTGTATACAGATGTAAATAGTACTTGGTTTGAAGTTTATGTATACATACAATAGGTATGAAGTTTAATACTAGTCACTTCAACATAATTCCCAAACAATTTTTATGGACAGATAGAAGACCCCCCCCCCCCCCTCAGAATGATGCTTGTCCCTGGGTCCCAGATAGTCTAAGTCGGGCCCTGGTTTTAGAACAACTTGGTAGATCAGATTTACACCGTTTACAAATATTTCGAAACATTTGGACGTTGAAAAGTATAAAAAAAAAAAAAAAAAATCTGAAAATTTTTCGAAGGAAAACCCCCCCGAAAAAGTAGGTGTTTTGGCGTGGCTTCGGACTCACGTTTTCGCTACTAAATATGCATAGTTTTTTACGAAATTTTAAAGAGACCTTGGATACAGTTATATTTATAACCAATTAAAATTTTAAAGAGTTCAGAAGATAACTATTTTTTTTAAGTGTTATGTTATAGAAGCCAACACACACACACACACACACACACACAAAAAATTCAGGAAGAATTTTTTTTTTTTTTTTTTTTTTTTTTTTTACAATTAGATAACAATATCTTTTCACGAAATTTTTAAATGGGCTGAAAAACCACTATATTTATAACTGATACACGTTTCAAAGAGAACAAGAACTTTTTTTTAAAAAAAGGAGAAGAAGAAGAAGAAGAAGAACTATGAAACGACCACGTGAAAAAACATGAACATGTCTTCTTACAAGCGGTTTAACCACTAAATATCAATACATTTTCGCGAATTTTTAATTTAAAAATATAATTTCATACAAAATCCGGTTAAAGATATAAAATCAGACAAACTAGATCTTTGTTTAAATTTATTATTACGGGTCCGGACAACGCCCGGCGGGTCAGCTAGTGTTTAGATAAAACCAATCGCCTTCAATTTGTGATATTGTGAGTGTGATGAACTATCTGTTTAAATATTTTAGAATTTCTTGAAATTTTACATCTGTTTTTACAAATTAACACACAGAAAATATATAAGAAACGAGCAGGGAAGACCGAGCTATGCTCTGTCAAAATTAAATTTGAGTTCAAATATCATGACCCACTAATTGAATTTTCTCGAACATGTGTCTAAGCCCAACAGTCTTCTCGTGTCCGAAAACCATAGGATGCAAAATTTAGTGTAAATAATCTCAGCCGTTTTTAAGATAAAATAGCTTGACCTATAATGACCCATGACCAAAATGACCCACTAATCGAAATTTCTCGAACATGTGACCTAGCCTAATACTCTTCTTGTTCCCTAAACCTGTAGGGTGATAAATTTATTTCAAATCCTCTGAACCGTTTTTAAGATAAAATAGCTTGACTCATAATGACCCATGACCAAAATGACCCACTAATTGAATTTTCTCGAACATGTGACCTAGCCCAACAGTCTTCTCGTGGTCGAAAACCATTGGATGCAAAATTTAGTGTAAATTGAGCCGCTTTTTAGATCTTGACCCACAATGACCCAGAAATGACCCACTAATCGAATTTTCTCGAACATGTGACCTAGCCCAATGATTTTCGTATGCCCGAAACTCGTAGGATACTAAATTTAATCAAAATCGTTAGAGCCGTTTTTTAGATAAAATTAATTTGACCCAAAAATGACCCGCTAATTGAAAGTTCTCGAACATGTGACCCAGCCCAATAGTCTTCTCGTGCCCGAAAATAGTCGGATACAAAATTTCGTCAAAATCGTTTGAACCGTTTTTTAGATACAATTAGCTTGACCATGAACCAAAATGACCCACTAATCGAATTTTCTCGAACATGTGACACAGCCCAATAGTCTTCTCGTGCCCGAAAATCGTTTGAACCGTTTTTTAGATACAATTAGCTTGACCATGACCCAAAATGACCCACTAATCGAATTTTCTCGAACATGTGACCTAGCCCAATGGTTTTCTGGTGCCTCAAAACAGTAGGATACAAAATTTCGTCAAAATCATTAGAGCCGTTTTCAAGATAAAATTTGCATATATATATATATATATAACCACACACAAGATTTGCTCGTATTAGAATATATGATAACTAAAGTGATGACTTGAATTGGTATATCTCAAGAAGTTTTTATTTTGTAGCTTTTAGTTTGTAGTTCATTGCATTCACTAATAACTGAAATTGTATATTTATGAAAAAAAAGAGTAAACTATCATTACTAGTGTGTGACATGCCAACAGATCATTATGCAACTTGAATACCAATATTTTATGCATACCAATATTTTTTCTCTCGTTCAAGCCCTTTTTTTTCTTTACTTTTTGCCCTATGTTTAGAATTTTAATCTGTTAAAAGTGAAATTCTGTCTATTAGATAACCTCGTTATTTGCAAAGAAATAATCTGTTTTCACAATGAATATTTAAAATATTTTTAAATCGACGCCATCTATTCAAAATGCTTCATGTATCACTATGTGTATAACTGTGTTTTCAACTAACATTTCGAACGAATTTCAAGCACACTTCCCACGAACGAATTTCATTAAACTTCAGAAAAAGCTTCCGTCATTGTCAAATTTATGTATTAATAATTTTTTTCACATTAACTAAAATTTTAAAACAGATGTGTAATTTTTTTTCACACATAGCAATTATATTCCAATTTAAATTAGATAGAGTAATTTAAATTCATCTTTCTTTTACGTCGATAACGCTCCCGCGCGAGAAATATATGAACAAATTTATATAAAAATGTTTATATATATATATATATGTAAGTAAATGATATATAAATAGTCACTTTACTGAACCAATATGACAAATAATCGGTGAACAACAGAATACTAACTTTAATTTCAACTAATACACTTTTAGCAAAAACTATATAACAACAATTAAGCTTACAACAATACGGCGAGGCCTAATAATACCTTTTCCGGCCATATTCCTTTTCTATCTCGCTTCATAATAAAAATTAGAATACTGGCTCTTAGCCAAATCTCGCGATTCAAACTATTTACAACTCGCGCATCAAAGTCATGGATAATAATAGAGTTAGTTCATTTGGTGAAGTGAAGTGTCTAACCATGGATAATAATAGTAGTTAGTTTATTTGATGAAGTGAAGTGTTCACACTGAAATTCTACATATATATATATATATATATTAGTGTGTGATGGCCGTACTAAAGATAAAAATAGGTAGTATTGATTCAACGCAATTCTCTGTTAGCGCACCTGGTGGGAAATTGCATAACTAAAATTTTAAAATGGATTTTTTTTTCATGTTTTCTCTTCTGGCGATCGTACTCCAATTTAAAATTAGGTAGGACAGATTCAACTAAACTTTCTTTTATGCTGTAACGCCCCCTAACGAAAAAAATATTTAAAAAATTTAAATAAAAATGCTTTTATTATGTACCACTGTATACCATTAAGATAAAAATAAGTAGTGCTGATTTAACACAATTTTCCTTTGCGTTTATAGCGACCGCTTACGAGAAATAGACTATCTACATTTAAATAAAACTGATTTTTTATGTTTTACTGTATGAAGACCTTTACCTTTGAATTTGAACTCATTTCATAATGCAAACAAAATTTTGAATTACGAATATGGAAATAAGTACAAATTAGCAATTCATTACTCATACTGAACTATGAACTAAATTGTTATATAACACAGTCAAATGTAAAGTATTTGTAATTAATCTGTCTGCCGGCTTTTACATCTATGCACAATTTAAATTTCTTAAAATGCTCTTACATTCAAGAATTTTAAATTTGTTATTGGGGTAGATTACAGTCTCACGAAAAGATATATTTTACGGTCCCGAAGGGATAAATATTAGGAAATATAGCAAATGTCCTTATATTTTCATTCATATGTATATTTAAGTTTTAAGTAAGCTATTAAATACATTTCTGACAAAATCATTTTAATATTTTAATGAATGTAAGTCGAAAGTCCCTTCCACGGATGTCCCTACGTCTAAAACCCGACGTTTATTTCACTGACATTTAAACAAATCAATAACAACTAATTAAAAGTTCAAACTTAATAATATTTTTTAAATGCTTGATTTTTACTAATAAATTAACTTATAAACTTTGTCCCTAGCCAAAGAAGTCTCCCTCCATGGACACTGAAAAAAAAAAAAAAGTGCCATAGATGACAGTATACATGCCAAATTATTATTAGGTAGTTTGGGAGAAAGAAAGCCTTTTTGCTTTTTAGATATAACTCTTTGTTCTGTTGTGAAATTAATGAATCTTTTCTAATTTATTAGTTCTATTTGGAGTTTGGCAAAGTTCTCAGTCCGTGTTCATCACAAATCAGGTAAGTAAAAGTTAATTTATTATTATGATATAAATTTTTGACAGATTTAACATTGAATTTAATAAAAAGAAATGCACCACTTTAGCAAATTAAAAATCAAAGTAGTTTAAAATTGAAAACTTAATTTTTGTCTTCTACGTGGACTTGGCATATCCATTTTTTTACTGATATTATCTAGTTTATCGGTCATTTATCAAACAATGTGTGCAGTATAAGGAGGTCTCAAATACAAAGAGAAGCTTCAAAAGCAATAAAACCCTGATGTGCATTATTTTTCAGAAATTTTTTAGCGAATTTTACCTTAAACAGTTTAATTATAAAAAACGAATATGTACTGACTACGCCCAGTAATTACTCAAATATGTTTTCACTTAATTTTTTTTTAATGTATATGTCCCTTCTCATGGCCTCCGTGGATATATCAGAATTTTAAAAAATCAAAAACTTGTGAAAAAGGAAATAGAAAACTTGACCACTAATCTAAGGTTATTTATTAAGCATAAATGAAAAATCAATGCAATTTTAAAGATTTTTTTACATATTTTTATAAAATAGATTTTTATTTTTATTTTCTTTATTTCTTTATTATTATTATTATTATTATTATTATTATTATTATTATTATTATTATGGTACCTTTTCGTGATAATGACCCTAGTGTGCTTCCACCAATGGATGAATTATGTACAAGTTTGCAACGCGCAAGTCTGTTGAATATCCGGATGTTTGCACACTAACGGCGCAGGGGGCAAAATTCCATAGTCTTATATATATATATATATATATCCGAACAATGATTATGTATTTTATCGCTATATTGATGACATTATCATATTTTATTTCAATGAAAAAAATTGCACATCACCACTCAATTTTTATCCTACTCAGCTTAAATTAAGCGAAAATGATTTAATTAATAATAATATAAACTTTCTTGACTTAAAAATTAATATTACTAATAATTATAAATTAATTTTTGATATTTATGATAAGAGATTTGATTTTCCATTTAAAGTAAATATTTTTACCAATTTTGCTTCATGTTTACATAAATCTGTTTATAAAAATATAATTATCAATTATCTACATCGTATAAAATACTTATGCTCAGATATAAATAAAAACAAAAATATTAGATATATTCGAGATCAAGCAAAAATATATGGTTATCCAATTTTTATGATAAATTCAATCATCAACTCTTTTAAATAAAATTTATTATATAATTCAAATATAAACATGGTATGTAATAAATTATTGTTTTACTGTGCGATAACATATAACAAAAGATATAGAAAATAATAATTATAACATACATTATTACAATTATAACATATTAGGAAATTTAATATTTAATATTTGTTTGAACATTATATACACTTTATATAGAAAATTACAATTATAACATACATAATTACAATTATAACATATTAGGAAATTTAATATTTGATTGAACATTATATACACTTTGTATAGTTGTGATTGTGCGTTGCCGATCACCTCTGTTTAAGGTGTTATTTATGTGCAGTTTTCATACATTTATAAATTAACTTATACAATAACAAATTAAATTATACATGGATAACATTGGTGATTATAACTCATAAACATATCTATTTGCAATATCTACCCTATATATATAAAATCCTAAAGAAACGAATTTGTGAAACGATTTTATGAAACGAATTTATGAAACGATTTTATGAAACGACTGATTAAACGACTGATTGTGTTTCAGAGCTATTTTTAATAAAATATTAAACGCTTGATGGTGAAATTAATACGAATTGTCCATAAAAATCCGCGGATGTCGAAACTGGTAATAGAATTTTGAAATTCGAATTAGTTTTCGAGATATTATTTTTTTTCTAATTTTACTGACATTTCTGTAATGATGGCAACTAATGACTCAGTTTTTTGTGACAAAAAAGGGAAAAAAATGAAAAGGATCCCGATAGGGAATATTGATTTCTTTTTATTCGTCAATTTCAAATTGAATTTGAATTTATCTTTTATTTCAATCAATAATGAAGACAAGATTGTGTTAAATTATGTTTTACAGGAAAATTTGAAAAAAAAAGTCACATTTCTATCGTCAGGATTCAATCGTCTGTCAGCAGTTAATTTAATTTATAAACTGAAAATATTTTGAATAAATTCGTCCAAATGACGTCATTTATGTAAATACGTCATTTATGTTTATACAATTTATTTAATATAAAGAAGCCATTTATCTATTTTTATGTACAAAAAGAGGTAAATTGAAAGACAATTATAAATAAATTGTATATATACATATAAATACATGTACAAACAAGCATAAAAGTTCGGTGCTTTTCCAGTATATGACGAAACAGAGAAAATAGCCTTGGCGGAAAAGGAAATTTGGCAACATACTTTCTGTCAACCTATTCACTTTGTCATTTCGTATACAGAAGCATTTTTAACACTTTCCAACCTAGTTGAAAAGTGTTTATGACTTCGGTTTGTCTGGCCGTCTGGCCGTCTGCCGTCTGGCCGTCTGGCCGTCTGCCGTCTGGCCGTCTGGCCGTCTGCCGTCTGGCCGTCTGGCCGTCTGCCGTCTGCCGTCTGCCGTCTGTCCGTGCTCTAACTCCCGTAAATATGCTCGGATTGCCCTGCAAATTTTATATGTTATAATCGTTATCTATAGCATGTTCCCTATTTCAACGGAAGTGTGTAGCACTTATAGTTTTTTTACAGGGACACTCAAAAGAATTCCGTTACATTGCGGTCTATGGGGAAAAATCATTTGCGGTTTATTTAAATAATGTTTCAATACTTTAAACGCATTGAAATTTATATATATCACTAAGGTACATTAGAAGAAGCTTAATATGGAATAGGGTGTGCATAGCACTTATACTTACTTTACAGGGACAGTCAAAAGAATTCCGTTACATTACGTCTATGGAGAAAAATCGTCTGCGGTTTATTTAAATAATGTTTCACTATTTTAAACGCATTGAAATTTATATAAGGTTCATTACAAGAGACTTACTACAGAATATTGTGTGTATATCAGTCATCGTTCATTTACAGGGACACACAAAAGAATTCTCTACTGTATGTTAACAATAATTCCTGGAAGTGCGTTTTAAGTTACTGAATGCGATTTTAATTTTAAATCGCTTTTTGTATATTACGTGGTGTGTATAAATTCTGTAGATCCTATACAGGGAAGTACAAAAGTTCGGGAACACATTTCCGTATTATTTAACTCCAGACGGAGAATTTTAAACTGTGCTACGTGTTTCCTAACTGAACTAAAATTTAGCATCCTATGTAGTATATATACAAATCTATAGATCCTATACAGGGCTGAATAAAGTATTCGGATTACTTAGATGTTATCTTTTAGCTTATAAAAGAGTATGATTCGTAAAATTATTTTGGAAGCGTTGGAAAGTGTTACATAATCTATGCTTGACGCATGATTTTTCGTTCTTGTTTCAATATTTATACAATTTGTTTAGCGTAAAATGTCATTTATCCTATTTTATATATAATCAGAAGTAATTTGTATAGAAAAAACAATAATAATATACGTATAATTAAAATACGCATATAAACAAAAAAATCGTCGAATTTTTTTCCATGGCTGTTTATGTCATTTGGCACCAAATCTCACTTTCTAATGCTCGAATTGCGCCAAGCTTTTTAAAAAAGCGTCAAGACTCCTATAATAGAAAAGCACCAAAAGTTCATTGGGTTTGTTTTCATAACTTTTGGCAACAAATATATGTATATTAACGAATCTATCCGTTTTTGAAACTCGAATTACGCCAAACCTAAAAGCAAAGGATCCTATACTGGAAAAGTACCTGATTTTCTTATGGACAATATTCAAGTGACATAACATGGTGTAAAATTATCGCGGATAGCAAATTTGTTTAAATATCTCATCAATTGATGCCGAATAAATGCAGGCATGCATGCACAAAATATTTAATTAATTTTGTATGATAAATAATTATTAGAAAATTCGTATATACATATTAATTAAAATAAATAATTTACATATTTAAAATAACATGAAAATATGCATGATGGTGCACTAAAATAGAGAGAAAATTAAAACGTGTTACTGAAAATGTCTATAACATAGTACTTTTCAATACCGTGGTTCTTAATGTTATTCACAAGCAGATGGAATTTTTCTCATCCTTAAACGCAAAGGAAGAATAGAATACAGATCGTTGTTATAAAAGTCTGAGAGGTAGCCACAATTTAAACCTAACCATTTTATACAAGCTGGTTTTCAAGGTGTAATTGATTTTACTTATCAATCCCGAAAACAGTCGTCAGTTGTCGCAACAGCTGTGTATGAAGCCATGATAACAAAAAAAAAATATCCGATTAAAACGTTAAAAGCATGGCAACCCAATTACAGATTTACCAATATTTTTAAAACAAAGCACGCTGTCATGTTTTTACAGGCCTCTAAGTCTGAGCGGGGGTTGGCGAGCGTAGCTCGCAGGGGGTAGGCCCCCTAGTATATAAATATAAATATATATAGCTTTTATTTTTGTCTATGAATAATTAAATTTAACAAGTATTTTAATTACTGCATTGCATTAATTTGATTGAAAAACAGTAGTAATACTATTAATTATCAATTTTATAAATTTTGAGATATTTTGAATTGTTTATGAATTATTTAATTAGATATTTAAATTAATCTATGAAATATAAAATATATTTACAATGTAGTATAAATTAAACATTAATTATTTAATAACAAGTCTAATATATATTTAAGTAGTAGTAAAAATAAAACATTAATTATTTAATAATATGTCTATAATATCAGTGGATTAACACAGCTGGCAGCAAAAACAATTTGAATTAAAATAATATATCTTTTACATAATATATTCTTGTTAAGAATATCTGTAATGCTGTGCAAGTTGAATTAATTCTGTGTAGATTTATTCATATAGTAGTATTATATTTTATTTGAATTTAAAGTAAAACTACAAGTTAGTATTGTTTTTTAAAGTTTATTTATATAATTAAATCTAATGAAGTGAGTATGTAACTAATAAAGTGGATATCTAACTAAATATTAATTATGAATTATTATAATACCAATAGATGGCGACACTTTACCTTTCAGGTAGTTGTTGATAATATTGTTAATATTATATTTAATTTAACTATAGAGGGAGCTATTGATTGTATATTAATTTTACTTTCAGGAATTAAAATTGGATGGAGTAATATATATTCACGGATATAATTTTGTTATAAGTGTATTAAAACCAGAATTATTTTGTGTGTTTTTGAATCATTTTGTGTTTGGGTGTCATCGATGGGGTTGTGTTTTAAAAAAAGTGTGCTCTCACCTTGTCTTTCAAATCATTTCTCTCAACTCGACTTAGTCAACATGTATGATGGATTGCCATGTGGATGTGAATATTATGCAGAAGTTGTGACATTTTAAGGATTCTATATAATTATTGTGAGTAAAATATTTTATCTACACTTTACGCGTTCATATTTCCAATTTTATTATTTCAAAACTGTTATCTCGTGGTAATTTCGTGAGGTGTTAAATACAGTTTTTGGGATAATCGATGTGAGTGAAATATATTGTATATTCTTAATGGTTTTTATTTCCTATTTAAATATTTCCAAATTTTAATATTTCCAATTGTTGTCTGGTAATAATTCAGTGTACCTGGATGATTCTACTGATCTTAGCATTATGCCAGTAGAATTATGAAACACTGAATTATTATTTAAAACACATGTGGGTGCATCCAGGCTGATGAGTACATGTGCATGTGTTTTTTCATATCCAATTCATATTTAATTCTCATGTGGTCTAATTTTCCATTGTATATGGTTCATATTTAATTTATTAATCCATTTGTATTTACTTAATTACAACTCCAATTTATAATTTTTTTTTCCCTTTCTCTCTATTTCTTTTTTCTTTTTTCAATATTCTTTAGGTATGAGTAAAATTTGGCCAATTACCATTGAAGCACAAGCTATGGTAATATTATGTTTGCACATGTTAATTATTAGCTATGTGGTATTCTGTATACACAATATCATTAATTATCTCTTTGGAGATTTAAGTAGAATGATAATAGAACTTGATATGTTTTTTGAAATTCATAGATATTATAATTATATATATATATAAATTCTTCTTTTTTTTTTGTCTCCGATGTTATTTTAAAAATGTTTAAAAAAATAGAATATTTTACCCTTTGAACTTGCTTCAGATATAAGAGATTAAAATAACATGAACTAAATGCAAGCTCTCATACTTGTTACATTATATTTAAAAGTCAGTTTGGGGGCAAAGATAAAAAAAAGTGATGTAAAATTTTAACTTTTGTAGAACTGCTTAATTTGCAGAGATAAAGGAAAAAAAAAACAAGTTTTGAAAAACTTTTTTGTATTTTGCTTATCAAATTTATTATTAAGATTTTTTACAAACTTTTATAAAATAGATTTTTCTTTTTCTTTTCTTTATTTCTTTATTATTATTATAATTATTTTTGTACCTTTTCGTCAGAATGAACCTAGTGTGTTTCCACCAATGGATGAATTATGTATAAGTTTGCAACGTGCGAGTCTGTTGAATATCCGGAAATTTGCACACTAACGGTGCAGAGGGCAGAATTCCGTAGTCTTTTTTTTAATTTTATTATTATTTTTTTAATATTTAAATTCTTTTTTTTTATTATTTATACGATTTCATTTTAAAAATATTTAAAAAATCGAATATTTCACCTTTCGAACGCGCTTTAGATAACAAAGATTAATATAACATTAATTGTCTGAGTGCAACGAAGACTCATACACAGCGCAGTATTACTTTGCCCCATATATAGCTACGATGGATATTAAAACCTTTCGTCAAGCATAACTCAAAAAATATTTAACGGATTTCGTTCAAATTTTTACAGCAGGTACCTATAAAGGTGACAACGACGTCTATTTATTACCAAGAATAAATGTCAAACCGTTTGGAAATTATATTAAAAAAATAGATAAAAAAGCACAATTAAAGTACATACGTCACGAAAGCTTTGTGCGTACGTCATTTTCACCGACGGGAGATTTTCGTAGACAATCGGAATTGAAAAGTTCATGGAGTACATGGAGCAAAAAAATATGCACGCACTAATATTCAGCACAATAAAATATATTTCAATTTAGTAGAAATCGAAAATTAATCTGTATTTTTTCTGTTTGAAAGAAAAACTCCGCAATAACTTGGTAGACTTGGTATTAGAGATTTGGCGCAAATCTCAGCAATAGCAGCTTTTTTTATTTCGCGTGTGTAAATTAAAAAAAAAATCTTTGGTGTTTAAATAAAAGGTTTCGATTTATGGTATTATTTCTTTTTTTTTCTCTCTTTTTAGCATTTTAAATGGGTTTAATGAAAGGCATGTATTTTAAATTAAATGAGTGAAAGGTTCATATTTAAATGAAATGAATTCAACATGAAAATGTTATAGGAAGAATATTTGGCGATTTATCAACTGCGCCAGGATAACATAAAAGTACCAATATATCAAACGGTATTTAGTATGTGAAATGAAACAATTACATTATAATCACCCATCGTACAAGAAAAAAAACTAATATTCTGCATTCAGAGGGAAAAATTAATCTCCTGTGCCGTAAGATTTGGCGAGTTCTTTTTTGGTGATAAGTTTTTCGATGTGATTGTTGGGATCTGCAGGATTTGGCTTACTTTTTCTAAATCTTATTTTTTTTGCAGATGTAGTATTATGTACATATATTTTTTTTTGCAGATATTTTTCTATTTTGTATATTTGGCATTCTATTTTGTATATTTTCTATTTGGCATTTGGAAAAGAGATTTTTACCTTTTTATCTGCGCCTTCGGAAATATTAAAAAATAAAAAAAGATTTACATATATCAAGCGTTTAATTTTTATACGGACTACTTCTCCATTTTTAGATTTTAAATGCTATTTATTATTTACTAGCCGTTTATTAATTGTTTACAATTTACCCCCCTGACAATAACAATTATTTATCACAAAAATGCTCTTAAGGTTTGTTAAATAAGTTTGTTTATGTATTTTCATTACTTATTAAAATATCGAATATGGCGATAATATTTTATTTTAGCATCGTGCTTAAATTTTTAAAATGGTGCAAAAACATGCTTTAATAAACGTATGTTTGTAAATATTTGGAAAACATGTTTTACCGCTGTCTTGAAAAATTTTGTAAGATGCTAAAACTACCTTTTGGCACCATTTTAAATTGCTTTCGCCGACCGACATAGGATACGAAACTTTTCCCCATTCAGACACACAGGCAAGGCTGGTCTCAAACAAGAGTAAAGCTAGCAACAATATTGTTTTAACTTTATAAGAGTTACAATAATGATATTAAATGCTCCGATTGGCTTTGGGCCCAATTACGAAAGTTTCTCCTAAAAAAAACTGTAGAAGAAGTCTTTTACATTTGTTTCAAATGAAGCTCGGTCTACAAGGTATTAGTTAATAATACAAACAACACTAATGGCATGGAGGCAAAAGTTTTAATTTAAATGTATATATTTGAAACCCTTCCCCTCCTTCTCCCCCCCCCCAAAAAAAAAGAAAAGAAAAGAAAGAAAAGTTACAGTAATGAATTTAAAATGACTTTAAGCCACGCTTTCTGACATAAGCAATTGGCTGCAAACGCGATAACGAAACTTTCACTTAACTTAATAACATGTAACTAATATAGCCCTCAGGGTACTTTGCAGTTATACAGACCTTGTGGTTTTTTTAAAAAGCTTGAGACAATTCAGGTTTAAGAAGTTGAGATTTACTGTCAAATGATATAAACAACTATGAACACGAAACTGATGAATTATTATTCAGGTTTATGTATGTATTTTAAAAAAAATTGCATCTGATTACACTTATTAGATAAATTACTTCTGTTTGCATTTAATAACTGATAAACGGCTTCTGTATATTAAATGAATTGTTTAAATATTGGGAAGTAGTGGCGAGAGGTAGAAAGACGAGTAAACAAACGGGTAGACAGACGGGTAGTAAGATGGGTAGAGAGACGAGTAGCGACATAGGTAGGCTGACGGGTAGCGAAACGAATAGACAGACGGCTAGAGAGAAAGGTAAAAAGAGGGTTGACAGAGGGGTAGCGAGATGGGTCACGAGACGGGTAGCGACACCGGTAGACAGGAATGTAGCGAGAAAGGTTGCGAGACGCGTAGAGTGGTAGATAAAGAAACGAGTAGAGAGATGAGTACAGAGACGAGTTGACTGACGGGTAATGAGATTGGTAGGGAGACGGGTGAAGAGTCGGGTACAAAATCAGACGGATAGTGAGACGGGTATACAGACGAGTAGAGAGGCAGTAGATGGGTACGGAGAGATGGGTAAGAAGAGGGGTAGAGAGGCGTATAGCCAGACGGGTAGAGAGACAGATAGACAAGTTGTGAGACAGATAGAAAAATGGGTAGCGGATAGAGACACGGCCAGACATACAAGTAGTTAGACGGATAGACAGACGGTTAGAGAAATAGATTGGCGGGTAGCGAGACTGGTAGAGAAATATAGAGACAGGTAGCGAGACGTGTAGAGAGATAGACAGTCGGTTAGAGAGACGGGCAGAAGAACGGATAGGGAAACAGACAGATTGTGGAGAGACAGACAGACCGGCAAAAGAAAAGTCTGCGGATTGGTACAGTAAAGACGCATTAAAGGCGCAGGGGGCAGAGCCTCCTAGAGAATAATCAAGAAGTATCTGTTAAGCTTAACTTTGTAATATATATAATTTTTCAATTTTGCCGATATGGAGATTTAATGTAAAAGTTATTTTACAGAAGTCATCGAAAGATTTTTTGTATACTTTAATAGTAATTTAGACTATAGTTTTGCAATCTGGTTTGTAGCAAAGCATGCTATCAATGTGGTTTGAATTGTCAGAGTTTCTATAAACAGTTATACAAATAATAGATATATAATCAAGGAAGAAAAATTTTAAATTCACACACAAAAAAAGTGCAACAATGAAATTAAATTTGCGTTAAGCCACGCTTGATAGAATAATCTATTGGCTGCAAATCCAATTACGTAACTTTAAAAAGCTTGGCGTTTTAAAAGATCCGGCGTTTTTTAGGGTTTCGTTCATCTCACGAAACCCTATTGCCCCCGCTCCGTTGTCTGTCTGTCACAGAGCCATTCTCGAAAACTATATAACTTACAGAGTTGAAACTTTGTGTATAAATCAGAATATCAGCTGTAAAGAGCTGAAAATATTAAATTTTGAAAAATTCGTATTATTTTAATAAATAGAGATAAAAAACCAAAATTCTAACAGCCTTTTCCTATTAAATTTAAACATTTTTCGTTATAGCAGATGTCAATGATTTAAAATCCACAATGAAATTCTTTCTACAATAATTAATTTCTATCAGACGATTTCCACGTGAAAAATAAAAATGAAATAAAAAGTTTCACCAATTGAAAAAAAGATAAATATGAAATAAAATTGATTGACGTCATAGTCGTAATAAAATGGAAAATGTCTAAGATTTTTCAATAACACAAGGAGTATGAGTATGTGTAAGTACACAAAGCAGATTAATATCACGTCATTAGAGAATTAAAAAGAAAATATGACGTCATATGGGAAGTTTAACTAATTTTTCAAATGTTTGAGAATAATACAAAGCGAGTATAAATATAAATAATAGAGAATAGTAAATATATGAGTTTGAGAAACATATTGAATCGTGATAAAAATCCGATTATGGAAATATTCGCCTATTTTAACATTTTGAAAGTATACAATTTGTTTAATTTTGAAATTATTTTTTTAAATATTGCATTAGTCCGTATGACGGATATTATTACGACAGAATACAATAGCGGGCTTGGCCCGTTATCCGGCTGGTTTAGATATTCGAAAAAAGGAAAAAAATAGATCGGTATTTTTTTTTTTAATGAAATTTGTTTGCATTTATTAAAGAAAGGATAAAGTGTTTTGAAAGGAATATTAAACGAAACAATTTGAGCGATCTTTGATCACACTTATCCACTTGTTCTGTTTTTTGTTTTTTTTTCAAGTTTTGCGCAATACGCGCTTAAGAAAATGAGATTCTTTGCCACATGTTAAAAAAAAAAATGACAACATATCTGAAGAACGGTACTTCTTTTCTATTTTTTTAACAGTGTATATGAATTTATATATGATATTTTGTAATTCTATCATTTAATTTGCTCTTTTTCTTTATATTGTAATTGTTAACCCTATGTTCTCAGCAATATCACTCAGACTAATCCCTTTGAGGGAAGTCCTAGTAAAATACAATGTGTCATACTTATACATTTTATTTAAAAGCCAGAGTGTGGGCAAAGATGAAATAAAGTGATTTACAATTTTAATTTTTCTAGAACTGTTTAATTTGCAGAGATAGAGAGAATTTTTTTTTTTTTTTTTTTTTTTTTTTTTTTTTTAATAGTGTAATATGTTACAGGTTTTCATTAAGAGATTATACTGCAAGGTTAAAAAAAAAAAAAAAAAAAAAAAAAAAAAAAAACGCGTATTTTTGGAAATTTTTTTTCAGAAAAATAAAACAAGATATTTCAAAACTATTTTGTATTTTGTTTATTAAACTTCAAAGAAAATAAACTGATTTTTGCAATGACGAAATAAAGTGGGCTGTCCCCAGCAGACCCGCTCCCGGGAGATGGTGTCGTTCTGAAAGCCAGTGATCACCGCAACTCTGTCAAACGTTATCTGAAATGATAAAAAGCATAGTGTCTTTATTTCGACCACTTAAAACTAGAGAGAAAATGTCCGGCTTCTGGAAAAAAATATTTTGAACAAAATGGTGGCAAAAATTTTGAACTTTGATTGTTTATAAAAAACAGAAAAAATCATCAGATTCGCCAAAAGGGACCACTACTTTCTAGATAATATAGAAAATGGGTCAAAATTTGAAGAAAATTGGTGGAGATTTGTTCTAAGTTATCGTGATCACCGACTTTAAAAACAAATTTTGGAAATAACCACCTTCAAAGATTCAAGTTACGATTTATGTGTGATAGAACAAAGAAAATTAAAGCGAAGTAACTTTCTTAATTTATATCACATCGACTGGAAAATGTAGCAGAATATTCTTTACTAATTGTACTTTCAGAAAATGCAATTAACAAAATGGATTTTTTGAAAGTTTGCAGATAAGTATAACCCCTTAAATTGTTCTGTTATGTTCAACTTGAATTCAAGCAAATTTTTCATTGCTTTTATTTAAATTTAAGTAAGTATAATAAATAGTGAATTTAAGTGAGCATAATGAGCATGATTTTTTGTCTTCCCTTTTATTTTTATGAAATCCTTTTACATGCATTTATGCTTATAATAAAATACAAAAAAGAAAATAATAAATCGTTTTATTTTAAGACTTATAAAAAGAAACCTTTTATAGTCTGCTCTGTCTTTTTTTTTTTTTTTTTTTACTTTAAAAATAACAGGTAAAATGATGCCAAAAAAGAATGAAAAGAATAAATAACTGAATAAAGAAAGGAATTTTAAAAGAACCGTTCGTGACAGTACCATGCTGGAATGTAACAAACAATCAACATTACGTAAATAGATTTTTTAAGCACAGAGGTCAAAAGCATACCAGCAGTTAGAAATAATATGACTCAAAATGCTGGTATATTGGAATACAGTTACAGCTATAGAAAACGGGAAATAATTGATCGCATATCATTAACGGAATCTCCAGCAATCAAAATAGTTAAACATTCGCTTGCCTGTGTATGTACGCTTTTTATAGTTCAACCTTATCGAAAACCAATTTCTGTCAAAACAGAAATCCGATAATTTACGTAAGACGATGTACGGAGGACATTTTCCGCAGGTGCCTTCACTTAATGGCGTCTTGTTTGTGTCCTCTGTTGCCATGGTGACTCTCCACTAACGCTTTATTTACTGTTCCGAAGATATATGAAATGTTTTGACAAGGAGCTTAGCTTTCAAATCGAGGTAGAATATTAAATGACGGACAAGAAAAATTTGTAGAGGCTATTAAGCTGGCTCTTTAATGCTTCGCGGTAAAAGAAAAAAAAAGGCCAACATTTGTTTTAGTTGAGCCCAAGTGTTGGTATAATAACCTGTTACGTGATGACACATTTTCGCCGGCCTAGGGAAGGGGGGGGGGGATTACCATCCTCCTGAATTTTGAAATTTAATTAACTATATTTTTTATTCTCTGATTTTGAAAAAAAGAAAAAAAAAAGTAATATTTATTCTTCTGAAGTGACTTAACCTAATTAAAGACTGAAAGAAAAATCAACGAAGGATTTTCCATGGAAGAAAATTTTTAATTATGTTTTTCTTTTCACTTTCATGCGTTTAAAAACTAACTTAAACGAGGGGAAGCATTAAGTGGGCGGCAGAACCTCCCAGACGATTTTTTTTAATACTCTTTTATACGCATTCAATATTTATCTTGAAAATCATGCCTAATTTCACGACTGCAATTGTTGCTTTTTTCCAAAAATTTCAAATATAATCATAATTTAATTAATATGACACTATTAATTGATAAAAGCGTATTTTTAAAAATTATTACACGCTATTTTTTTCAATTATACTTTATTTTCCCCTTTTTTCTGTTCAAAATTGAATCGTTGCAGTTTCACAGCCGTTTGGCCTGTTTTGGAGCATCATCCAATCCATTGTTGTTGTAAATAACTCATATATAATTGTAACCTTCAAGAATATTTGGCGATTAATCACCTGTGGCGGGTAAAAGGAAAATTGTCTTAAAATTAAGTTATTAATTTATAACTAAGTTCCAAAAATATTGCAATTTAAAATGTTGCAGTATTAAAATAGTGCAACGGCATCTGAAACACAGCTTTGTATATATTTTTTTTATATTTGTAGCATATCAGGAAAACAGTGAAAAATCATCGGTTACAAAACTCCATCTTTACATACAAAAACCAAGTCGAGTGTAAAAAAGTAGTATTTATTTATGAAGTAAATCGTATGTTATATTTTCCTTTATGTGAGAGCACAACTTTATTACACGTATTTTACGTTCACAACTTCGATGACCTTGAAAAAAAACTTGCATTACCCTGATTTTGATTATTGCTATTTTGGGGAAATTTAATAAGTTAAAGATTATTCAATATGATATAAAGAACATGCTTTGAACGTAAAATAAGTGCAATAAAGTTGTGTTATTATGATTAAAGTATAATTTTGAACTTTTTATTCATAAAACCTGTTATAACGTTGTAACAAATGTAGAGATGTAAAATTTCCGAAAATTTTGAAGTGGTAGAAAAAAAACCTGTGTTTTTTCTGGAAAAATCGGAAATTTTGGAAAAATTGATTTCTTACAAATGTTTCTTAAACATAAGTTATATTTTCTTAAAAAATATAAAATAATAGAGATTTTTTTAATTTCTCCATACTAAAATATTATTTTCGCTTTACATGAATATATTACAAAAAAGAAAAAGAAAGACATATTTTCAGTCTCAGAATTTTTACAGTAGCTTTTTTTGCTTAATTTAACACCATTGTTTGTAATATATCCTGTCTCTATTGAATTGGTTTTTCAGTTGCATTTCTTCAATTACTGTAGAGCTAATTTTAAAAATAACAAGAACGAAATAAACTCTTATGAGTTTTAACCAATATCACTGCATTTTGAAAACAAATTTAAACTGTATTATACCTCCCATCTACAAAGTATTGTTTTTAAGTATATAAATGATGTCATTTTAAAGAAACAAATTATTGTAGCACTGACATTATAAATATTATCATTTTAAAATCCTCTATTATTTAAAAATTGGTAATAATTTACAATATCATATTGCTTCTTTTCTTACAACTATAATTTTTATTTCCTGTGTATTTAGTTTTGGCATAGCTTTTTACTCTAAACCCAAACCAAATTTATGTTTTAGTTTTAGTTTAAGTTTTAGATTCATAATATGAAAGATACACTGCTCAAAACAATTAAAGGATATTTGAAGTTTTATATAAAATAAAGATATAAACGAAATTTTTTTTGCCGAAAATAGAAGAAGAGAATCACAAATGCAAATTTTTCTGGTTTTCAAACTGTGGAGTATGCAAATTTTGAGTTCGACGTCAAAAACGTCGCTTCAGCGGCAGCGAATGAAATTTGACTTTCAACTGGATAAAAGAGAATGAAGACAAGGATGATCGGCATTCAGTGATTGCTTTGTTTCGATGAGTACGATGTCTCAGCGAAGTCATTTGACAGATTCAGAAGCTTGGAGAATTGTTGCTAGGTTAGAAGGGGGCCAAACTCAAGCCGAAGTAGCGCAAGCCATTGGAGTGTCACAAAGTGTCATTTCCAGGATCTGGAACCGTTTTTTGGAGAGTGGATGTGCAGGCCGAAGACCAGGGCAAGGCCGTAGACGGGCAACAACGCCCAATGAAGATCGGTATTTAGCGTTAACAGCTCGGAGACACCGAAACATGAACGCTACTCTTCTCCAACAACACCTTCGCTCGGCTACTGGCACGACGATTTCAACTCAGACTGTCCGAAACCGGCTCCATGCTGTAGGTCTGTATGCTCACCGACCGATGGTATGTGTTAGATTAACATCAAGGCATCGTCGCGACCGCGGAGAGTGGGCAACCGATCATGTCAACTGGAGGAGAAATGAATGGAGCAATATTCTGTTTTCTGACGAGTCCCGTTTTTCTGTGCATCCGGATAATAGGCGTATTTTCATCTGGAGGGACCGTGGCAGTAGGAATAATCCTGCGTTCGTGCACGAAAGTGTCAGATTTGGCGGTGGAGGAGTGTTGGTGTATGGTGGCATCTCCATTGACGGGCGCACTGACCTCTACATCATTCGAGATGGAGCTCTGACTGGTCGCCGATATAGGGATGAGATCCTCAGACCTATTGTAGTCCCTTACGCTGCAGCAATCGGAGATAACTTCATTTTAATGGACGATAACTGCAGGCCACATCGTGCAAACCTGGTGGAGGATTTCCTTTTCGAGGAAGGAATCGTTCGAATGGAATGGCCAGCGTGTTCTCCAGACATGAATCCAATCGAGCACGTTTGGGACGCTCTAGGAAGACGAGTTTCTGGCCGCCAACAACCCCCACAAACTCTCCAAGAACTGGAAAGAGCTCTTCTGGAAGAGTGGTGCAGAATGCCCCAACTCGTCATTAATAGCCTCCTTGAGTCCATGCCTCAAAGGTGTTCAACGTTGCTGGCCGCCCGTGGAAACCATACCCCCTACTGAAAATAATTTTCTTTGAAGAAAACACCTTTTCTTATTCTTTTTTTCTCATATGCACAAATTGTGTTTTTTTCCTTTTGTACACAAATGCGCAATAAAATGCATTTTTTTCTGCCAAACATGTGTAATTTATTCTCATATAACCTACTATGTCTGTCGACCATGTATCAATCAGCTAAAAAGTTTCCCAGATACAAAATCCACCTAAAACTGCAATATCCTTTAATTGTTTTGAGCAGTGTATATACAGGGTTGTTATAATTAAAGTTCGCCTATTCAGAAGGCTCTAGAACCGGTTCTATGGCTCCAAACGAAACAAAATTTCACTAGTACGTAGTTAAACAGATGCGCTCTGCAAAAATCGGAAAAAAAAAATTAGTTAAAATTTTTGTCAATAGGTGGCGCTGCGCCAATATTTAAGTTGATATTTGCAGATTCCTTTATTTTGTAAAATAACAAAATACAGGAAATTTTATTTCACAGTTGGTAAAAGTAGCTTTTGAAAGCTTTTTCAGACTCGTTACATCAATTTCGGTCAATCCAGATGAAACACACAAAATCACAAAATTTCACCCAATGCTTGAAAAAGATCACATTTTATTCAAATTTTCGACGAACGACGTCAAAGTGACGTCGCAACTTCGAAAACTTGAAATACCCTTCTAACCACCTGACGATTTAAAACTTGCTGATAAAGTGTGTCTGTGATTTCTTTGACAATGGAACAGTTGATTGTTTCTGAAAAGCATTTGAATCTACGCTTTGTGGAGAATGGTAACTTTGAAAAAAAAAAGCACTTCTTGTAAAGTTATTTTATCAAAATAACAGCAACGCAGCTGCAGCTCTTCGAGAATTCCAGAAACTAAAATATGTTATACGTGGACCAATGTCGGATCGTGGAGTTCACAAAATGTTTAAAAAGTTCGAGGAAACAGGAAAGCTCGACATTCTTCCTGGCAGAGGACGAAAAAAGGTAGACATTTCTAGCATTCAAGATATTGCTACTGCTGCCGTGGATTTGGCAAGCCAGTCATCATTTGGTAATGCAAGTGTGCCAGCTATTGCGAATGAAGTCGATACGCCGATTTCCACTGTGAGAAAAGTGATGCGTCAAATTTTGCGCTACTATCCATACAAGATTCAGAGGGTGCAACAACTATTACAGGGTGATACCGAAATTTGGCTATCATTTTCACTATAGTTTCTTGCCCGAATGAATGTGGACAATTCTTCGCCCTGGAATATTCTATGGACTGATGAAGCGCATTTTTATTTAAACGGACAATTGAACACACACAACTGTCGAATTTGGGCGAAAGAGAATCCTAATGTTGTCCAAGAAGTTCCATTGCATGCAACTAAAGTGACGGTGGTGGGGTTTCACAGCTACATTTATGATAGGGCTATATTTTTTTGAGGAACTAACATCCACAGGACCCATTACATGTTCCATAAATGGGAGAAGGCATCTCAATATGTTGTCAAATTTTCTGATTCCCGAGCTGCAACAGCGAGGCTGCCTTCAAAATATCGTGTTTATGCAAGACGGTGCACCACCGCACATTACTAGAGCAGTTCGGACTTTCTTAACAAGCCATTTTACAGAAGACCGCATCATAAGTCGTTATTTTCAAACAGCCTGGCCACCACGATCGCCTGATCTAACACCATGCGATTTTTGGTTGTGGGGATTTTTGAAAGATTATGTATCTAAAGACAGATGTCAGATAATCTCTGATCTGAAAGACAGCATTATATTTCATATTCTCTCAATCTCACAGGACAGTTTACGCAATGCTGTAGAAAGCACAATTCTAAGAATGGAATGCGTTATTGAAAATGGTGGAGGATTCATTGAGCATGCGTAATGTTATTCTTCGTTATTTCCTCGCTGCCGAGCGACATGTTTTATTTTTGTTGATGCAGATTACATCACATGAAATTATATTCATTTTTCTGTATTGTTTGGAGTCATAGGTCAGGCTCTAGAGCTATCTGATTAGGTGAACTTTAATTATAACAATTCGCAGTTCGTAGAAGTTTGCTGAAACTTTTAAATTTGTGCGCTTCGTCTGGATTGACTGAAATTGATATAATGAATCTGCAAACATCGTCTTAAATATTGGTGCAGCGCCACCTACTGACGAAAAATATAACTATTTTTTTTTCGATTTTCGCAGAGCGTATCTCTTCAACTAATACGTACTAGTGAAATTTTTGTTTCGTTTGGAGCCATAGAACCGGCTCTAGAGCCTTCTGAATAGGCGAACTTTAATTATAACAACCCTGTATATATATAGTAAGAAAGTAATATGTATATATTAATGAAAGTTATAAAACAGGTGGATTTTTGAATACTTGTAAAAATTGTTTTTAACTAAATTTTTCACAGAAATTTGTTCACATTTTCTTTGTAAAGTTTACTTGTATGCATTTATATTTGGAAAAATACAGTTAGACAAGCGTAATAATCTATATTTAAGGCAAAGAAAGAAAAGAGCAAAAGAGCAAAAGAGCTTGAAAAGAGTAAACAATTTCAGCTGCATATTATTAAAAAAGACAAGTGTAGAGATTTAGTCCAGTCAAATAGTCAAAAATAGATGCAAAAAATCTGCTAGAAGATTTTATGTTTTTAAACTGTTTATGGGGATGCTAATAACAGGAATTAATGGTTTCCCAACAAAATATCTCGAGGCTAAACTTTTAAGAGCCAAAAAAACACGAAATTTTTGGACTTTTTTTCAGTTTTTTGCTTATAACTCAAAAATTATGAACTTTTTGTGTACCATACTTAATTATACAAAGAAAGAACATTATATTCTCTACAAATTTCATTCCAAAAACGTTTTTTTTAAACCCATTACTAAGCGCGATACGGCTTTTTGAAAATGACACTTTTTTTTTCAACTTTATGGAAAATCGCAAAAACCAACTTTCATTCATTTTATCCTCTTTAACGTAACTTTTTTATATTACAGGTATTCCATGATATCTGTAATAATTAATTGTAACGGTAACATTGTAAAAAAATTTACAAGATTGTAAAATATTTCGTATTTACAACTTAAGTGGAGAACATTAATAGTAGGTATTTACATGAATGTAAGTAAAAAATATGTACAGTAACATTTTTATTATACTTAGTAACGTCTGGAGAGCTTGCGGGTTGATGGGTCGGGTTGATGGATCTGGTTCGTTAACCTCCGCTTGAGAAGCAGACGAGCAGGTTGCTTGTTCTCCAACAGTTTTGATCTTCTTCGAGCTTCTTGCGACATCATCAACCTGGTCGTCAAAGTTATCGTCGTTGTTGGTTTAGTCGATAGTTTCCCAGGCATCCGCTTCACCATCCTCTTCTTCTGGGTAAATACTGTCATCTACCATTTTCGCAATTGAGCTCGTTACAGTTTTGGAAAATTGTTGAGCACTTCAGTCCTGATTTTTGACAAGAGCATGTCTTACTGCACCCCTTTTTACAGCTCCATGAAACAACATGCAGCAAGAATTCAAGTGCTGAGTTTTGGTCCATTTGAACTGGCTGAAAGAGGCCGTCAGACCTGCGAACCCACCCCCCATTCTTCAGGAGGGATGTTGTTTCCCAGCCAAACTTGCACCTGATGGTAAGATCGGAGGAAATCCTGCTGCGCAGCCTCTTGCGTTGGTGGTAGCCCTGTAAGATGGACTTTGCTTTTTGTGGCCGATTTAGCAAATAACTGGAACCTCGAGATATTCAATGTCTGTGTTGTGCCTATGTATCCACTGTACAGTGCGATAATGAATTTTCCTCCAGACTTGATGATTTTTTGATGGGTAGTCTATGGTTTATTGAACGCACAGGCTATTTCCCCAAGCTGATCAAGTTTTTTCAACGTGTTACAAAACTTTGATTTTTCTTTTGATACAAAAAGAGCGGATGTTGTATCGCATCCACTGATTGCATGAGTGAAAAGAACATTGTTGTTATTTTATTTGTATGACATGGTTGTAAACCAATTGGTTTCGATGTTACCTCTTTCTGGTTTTGGAAAAACAAATTTTTGTGTTGCTGTCCCAAGCCAGTCAAGGTCACGAGAAGGTCAATATCTTCTCCAACAATTACGACACTTTCAGAAGTTTGAGTTCTTGAAATGGCTGAGGTAACAATCATGACATCAGCGTCTTCTTCTGCATGCTCAGCTTGAATTTTGTAATTTTGAAACTCTGTTTTCAGTAATGAGATGAAGTGGTTCTTGTTTCTGTCATTGGCCAGAAATTTGTCCCGGGGGACTCTGTTTAACATTTCTGCTGCAACTATGACTTCAGTAGAAGTGTGCATTCTAGATCGACGAACTCTTTCTGCATTTTTCGTTCCATTCTGATCCATCTCAGATGGGTACCCATCGAATACAATGGCGACCTGTGATCCAAAATTTTTCTGAATGTAAGAAACATAACTTTTAACAATAGATTTGAAGAAGACATTTCGAGGCCAAGTTAATTTGTGAAGAATGTACCCTCCGTCAACAACAAAAAAACTTATCTTTCCCGATGAGATCCAGATTTTTTAATGGGATGAATGAACGAGTATTTTGTGCCTTTTCTCATACCTTCGTTGGAGAACAGAGACATCGGATAGGGAGAAAGTTCACATGTTAGTGAACTCTGCACGTCTTCATCATTCTACTTCATTAAACAAACCCTTTCAAAGAGAGTCAATGGATGAACTGTAACATTTCCGAATTTTAAACTGCTAACAACCAAAGTCAAAGTTACTACCTTATTCTTTTTCTTGAATTTCACACTCTTGAAATTATCTCCAACAATTCTTCTGACTCCCGTCTGTCCTATTTCTTTAGCCAAATAGCAGTTAACGTCAGCCCCTCCAACAATCCGACTACTGATGGACATTATGTAATCACTTTAGGAGAAAGGAGGCTGCACTAACAACCAGTCTCGCAGTTTGTTTGAGTCATTACTGTCTCTATCAATGTTGGAACTTCTGGCATCCATATGTTGTTCCGAAACTTCAAAACCTATTTTACAGTATGCCTCAATTGCATCGCATATGTTTTGCATATGAATCATTCCCAGAATCCATCTCGCAAAAACCTTCCTTGAAAGTTTTGCCCCCTCACTTATTCATCAATAGGTACGCTTCGTTTCCACAGTAAGTGACGAAAAAAATGTTTTTCGGGATAGGAGGCGAAAAATAGGCCTCTTTCTGTGAGGTTGAAGAAAAAAATGTCATTTTCAAAACGCCGTAGCGTGCTTAGTAATGGTTTTAGAAAAAAGGTATTTATAATGAAATTTGTAGAGAATTTAATGTTCTTTCTTTTTCCAATTAGGTATGGTACACAAAGAGTTTATAATTTTTGAGTTATAATCAAAACACTGAAAAGAGTCCAAAAATTTCGTGGTTTTTTGGCTCCTGAAAGTTTAGCCTCGAGATATTTTGTTGGTAAACCATTAATTCCTGTTATTAGCATCCCCATAAACAGTTTAAAAACAATATCTTCTAGCAGATTTTTTTTGTATCGATCGGCTCTATTTTCTGACTATTTGACTGGACTAATTATTATGTTAGACAAATTTATTTCTACTAATAGTTAAATATTTCTGGCGATTATCGTCTGATAACATGAGAAATTGCAACTATGCTAATAAAAATAAATACTCAAAATATTGGTATTATTGAAATAATTTTGTACATGAATTTTCATTTTTAACAAGAGAAGTTGCATTTAATATTTTACCATGTGTCTGCTTAGATATTTTTTTTTTTTTACGCGATCCGGTTTTTGTGAACTTTTTTATATGCTTACTAGCAAAACCCGCGGCTTTTGCTCGCGTAATTCTTGAAAAATACCAAGGGGTATTCGCTGGCCTATTTTCACTAAAGGAAATTTTACTGCCCACAGATAATTCAGAAATTACTAATTAAGCCACACTAATGTAGAAAAAAATCGAAAATTTAGAACGTTTTTCGCACTTTCACCCCCCCCCCCTTCCACCCCTGTGGTAGTGTCACCGATATAAAATATAGCCTATGTTAAAGCAGGGACTGTTACCATCACTTTTGAAAATGGTTCTGTAGTTCCAGAGATTCTATAGAAATTGTAATTTAGAATGTTTTTAGACCGCTTTTCGCTCATCTCACACTTTTAAATTTAGATTTTTTTAGAATTTGTTCTTAGAGAGCATTTACATTTTACAAAAAAACTACCATGCCAAATTTCAAGTTTCTAGTTCCTTCAGAATAAAAAGTAATCGAAATTTTAGAACGTTTTTCGCTTATGCACCTCCCTGTGGTAGTGGCATCGACATAAAATATAGCCTATGTTACAGCAGGGACTGTCACCATCACTTTTGAAAACAGTTCTGTAGTTCCAGAGATTTCATAGAAATTGTAATTTAGAATGTTTTTAGACCGCTTTTCGTTCATCTCACCTTTTTTAATTTCGATTTTTTTTTAGAATTTGTTCTTAGAGAGCATTTACATCTTATAAATAAATACCATGCTGAATTTCATGTTTCTAAAACCTTCAGTTTAAAAAAAAATCGAAATTTTAGAACGTTTTTAGCTCCTGCACCCGACTGGGAGAAGTGGCACCGACATAAAATATAGCCTATGTTGGAGCAGGGACTGCTACCATCAATTTGCCACCATCACTTTTGAAAACGGTTCTGTGTTTCCAGAGATTCCATAGAAATTGTAATTTAGAAGGTTTTTACAACACTTTTCGCTCATCTCACCCTTTTAAATTTCGAATTTTTTTAGAATTTGTTCTTAGAGAGCATTTACACCTTATAAGTAACTACCATGCCAAATTTCATGTTTCTAGCTCCTTCAGTATAAAAAATATCGAAATTTTAGAACCTTTTTCGCTCCTACCCCTCCTGGTGGTAGTGACACCCACATAAAATATAGCCTATGTTGGAGCAGTGACTGTCACCATCAATTTGCCACCATCACTTTTGAAAATGGTTCTGCAGTTCTAGAGATTCCATAGAAATTGTAATTTAGAATGTGTTTAGAACGCTTTTCGCTCATCTCACCCTTTTAAATTTCGAATTGTTTTCGAATTTGTTCTTATAGAGCATTTACATCTTATAAATAACTACCATGCCAAATTTCATGTTTCTAGCTCCTTCAGCATAAAAAAAAACGAAATTTTAGAACGATTTTTGCTCCTGCACACCCTGGAGGTAGTGGTACTGACATAATATATAGCCTATGTTGGAGCAGATATTGTCACCATCAATTTGCAACCATCACTTTTGAAATCGCTTCAGTAGTTCCAGAGATTACGCCCTATAAACAAACAAACAAAAAAACAATCTTTACTACTTTGTAATATTAGTATAGATAAAAAAATATAATCAGAATTTTGTGAATTAGAAATGATCGTTATATTTAGGTTCCTATTTAGGCATTTTTAATTAGGTCCTTCGTACATATATAGATACAGCAAAATAATAGATTCATTGAGGATTTCAACTGTTACGTGACAGGTTTTGTTATTTTAAAATAATCACATTTGTGAAGGATTCAGTTTGGAGATTGAAAATTTTTCCAAATTTTGTGAAGGGTCTCATGTCTTAAGGTGAAAAAAATTGTGAAGGGTCCATTAAAGGACTCAAGTTTTTCCTAAACTACTGACAGATCATATTTTACATGTTGACGTTTTCATGTGGGACACGGAATTTGAAAAAATATCAGAATGTAGCCATTATAAAATTTTGAATGGATTATTTTATAAATTAAAGTTCAATTTTTGCAATTTGGAAAAAATTTAAATAATTCCTTTGAGAAAAAACGAAAACGAAAAACTTTTTTTTTTCTGAAAACTTTCGTTTTTCTTTTTTTTTTTTTTCTTTTCTTTTTCTTTTTTTTTTTTTTTCAAGCATTTCCATCTTTAAACAAGTGATTGTATCGACTTGCGAATGGTGTCATTCGATTAATAATTAAAAAATACATAATAAACGATATCCTACTTGACCTGATTAAAGAAGTTGAAATATCCCTTCTCTCCTGAGCTAAAATGTCCCCCCTTTGCCCCTCCGCCACCAAAAAAAAAAAAAAAACATGGTAAGAAAACTTAATTTTGGGAGGACTCATCAAGTTTTTCCTTAATTTTCACTGAATGGTCACCACTTGTCGTCTATTACTCAATTTTTCGGTTTATTTTGCCTGTACTATTTATGAATTCGGTTTGTTTAGCCGTCTGCCTGTCCGTGCTCTAACTCGCGTAAAAATATTCGGATTGCCATTCAATTGATATATGCTATTGAGGTTTACCATGGTATTGAAAATGAAGTGTGTATCATTTAGGGTTAGTTTATAGGGACAGTCAAAAGTATTCCTTTGCACTACGGTCAATGGGGGAAAAAATCGTTTTCACTGAATTTTAATAACGTTATACTATTTCAAACATAATGAAATTGATATGCATCACTGAGGTGGAGGATAACATGCTTTCTACAGAGTATAGAATACGTAGCAATTATAATTCGTTTACAGGAACACTCAAAATTATTCTGTTACATTACAGTCAATGGCGAAAATCGTTTTCAGTGCATTTTAATAATGTTACATTGTTTAAACATAATGAAATTGATATGTGTTAAACCTATTGTCCATGTTTTATTTATTTCCTTTTTTATCCTCTCATTTTTTATTCTCGTGATGCATTTTTTTGTAATATGTAACGTGAAATAGAATTTGTTTACTAATGTTTTAAATATTTTCATGGAATAAGGTAGAAATTTCTACTGCTGAATAAATTATAAGTATTTTGAAAGCTTAAGAGGTTAATTGACTTCTTTCTGTATGCTTTAAGTTATTAAATTGGCGTCCGTATTATCTTTTAGAAAGCTGGGGTGTTAAAATAACATCTTTTTGAACGCTTTAATTAACATTTTGGCGTGTCCGCGACAGGACTAAGATTTATTGAAGCAAGATGTTTCAAGCCGTAAAAGGTTTTAAAAAAGCCGATTTAAAGTTTGTAGTAGAAGAACTTGGTGAAACAATTCCGCAAGATTATACTATTGGAACCCTAAAAGAAATAATTTTGAATAGTAAGGAATATAAGCAGGATCCTGATTTTGTACAAGAAATTTTATCAACAGCCATTGCTGAAAGAAAAGAAAAAAGATGCTGAGAAGAAATTAGAGAATGAAAAAAACTTACAATTAGAAAAGGAGAAGGAGAAGGAGAAGTTACAGTTGGAGAAGGATCAAGAAGTACAGTTGAAAAAATTAGAACTAGACCATCAATTGGAATTAGCAAAAATCCAGTCACAAGGTCAAATTCAAGGTGAGTACATTTCAACTGTTAATGAAACTAATGATTCTAAACGAAAATTTACGTTACCTAGGTTAGAATTTCGTCACTTTGATGGAGATTTAAAAGAGTGGCTACCATTCTGGAGTCAATTTGAACACATTCATACGAATGAGAATATTGTGCCCGAAAATAAATTCCAGTATTTGATTCAAGCAACAGTAGCTGGATCTAGAGCGAGAGAAGTTGTAGATAGTTTTCCGCCAACTGGCGCTAACTATACCAAAGCTATAGAGAGTCTTCAGGCTCGTTTTGGTCGGGAAGATCTTTTAGTTGAAGTATATGTTAGAGAATTATTGAAATTAATAATATCGGTGCAGTCAAAAGAAAAGTTTTCTCTTACATCCTTGTATGATAAACTTGAATCGTATTTAAGAGCTCTTGAGACATTGGGAGTCACAACAGATAAATGCGCCTCAATATTATATCCAATGGTAGAATCTTGTTTTACTGCTGAATTTTTGAAAGCGTGGAACAGAACCTATACGTCTTCTGCTATTTCCGATCCGAAAGAACGCCTAGATAATTTAATGAGGTTTATCAAAAGTGAAGTTGAAGGCAATGAAAGAATAAATTTGGCAGTGGCAGGTTTTGGCTTCGCGAAAAAAGATGATGATAGAAACTTCAGAAAAAGGAAAGGTTACGCCGATGTTTCTAAACATTTACCAACTGCTGCTACTCTATTAACAACTTATTCAAAGCAAGACTTAAGGAAAAATTGCGTTTTTTGTAACGGAAGACATCTGAGTTCAGAATGTTTCTCAGCACGGAAGATGAGTTTTAGTGAGAAGCAGAATATATTGAAAGATAAAAGGTGTTGTTTTTTATGTTTGACGTCAGGCCACACAACGAAACAATGTAAAGCTATCTTGAAGTGTTTCATTTGTGATAAAAAACATGCATCTGTGATGTGTCAAATGCTCGATAAAAATAAATTAAATGAAAGGAAAGGGGAAGAAAAATTGTCTGGAAATGAATAAATATGGCTAATGTCAGTAGAGGAAGTGAAGTAAATATGGCTAATGTTAGTAAAGGAAGTGAAGTAAATATGGCTAATGTCAGTAGAAATCCCAAGGTCTTTCTTCAGACACTCAAAGTAAAAATCACTTCAGATAACAAAAAGAAAGTTGTTCGACTCATTTTAGACTCAGGTTCTCAGAGATCGTATATTTTAAAACATTTAGCCGAAGAAATGAAGTATTTACCTCTTAGAGAAGAAAAAGTCGCTCATTCCCTTTTTGGCGGAGTCATAACAAAGGAATATAATCATAACTACTACAAGATAAGATTAAGCGATTTGAAAGAAAATTTTAAATGCAATTTTGAGGTTTTGGACCAAAACATTATCTGCGAAAATGTTATGCCTGTAGGGAAAGGATCCTAGTATAATGAATTATCGGAAAAAGGCATCACTCTGACGGATATTGGTGATGAGACTCCTGAATCTATTCAAGTATTGATTGGAGCCGATGTAATTGGAAAATTACTGACAGGTCGTAGAGAAATTTTGTCGTCTGGACTAGTAGCACTGGAAACACATTTAGGATGGACCTTAATGGGAAAAGTGCCTCAAGATAACGTATCTAAAGAAAACTTAGCTTTAACAGTTACATCTATGTTCGTGAATGAAGCAGAAATTAGCGATTTATGGAAACTAGATTTACTTGGAATAAATGATCCAATTGAAAAACACTCTAAAATGGAGATCGATCGTCAGGTAAAAGAGCATTTTTTACAGACAGTAAATATGAATGAGGATAATCGTTATGAAATTTCTTTGCCATGGGTGGAAGATACACCACCTTTACCCGATAATTTGAGTTTAGCCAAGAAAAGATTAATTAATGTTACAAACAAGTTGCTTAGCAATAACCTTTATCAAAAATATGAACAAGTGCTTTTAGGCTGGCTTGATGATAAAATTATTGAGGAAATTCCCGAGTCTGAAATGAATCTTTACGGAAACTATTTGCCTCATCGACCAGTAATAAAAGAAAGTAGTACAACTCTCATTCGTCCAGTGTTCGACGCATCAGCTAGAATACAGAACCATCCATCTCTGAATCAGTGTTTGCATTCTGGGCCAAATCTCATTGAATTAATTCCTGACATTCTCTTACGTTTTAGAGAAAAGAAATTTGGCGTTGTAGCTGATATCAGGAAAGCATTTTTACAAATTGCTGTACGGAAAGAAGATCGCGACTTTTTGCGTTTCTTGTGGTGGAACGATCCAGAAGAGAGAAATATTAAAATGATTCGACATGCTAGAGTCGTGTTTGGAGTCAAAAGTTCCCCGTTTCTTCTTGCTTCCATCATAGAATATCACATAAAAAACGATGAAGAATACGATCCGCATCTTAAACAGCAATTGCTGAGAAGCTTTTATGTTGACAATGTCGTTGCTAGTGTCCATACGCAAAAAGAATTAGAAAGGTTTATTGCTGATTCTAAGTGTCTTATGGCTAAAGGTGGATTTGATTTGAGAGGATGGGAACATACAGAAGAAAGAAAAAATATCGAAAATGGCGAAGAAACTGCTGTACTAGGATTACAATGGAATAGATTTCTAGACGTTTTGAAGGTTAATGTAAGCTGGACGAAAGATATAAATTTAGAAAAAATAACTAAACGAATCATGCTTTCAGTTGCACATAAAGTTTTTGATCCTATTGGTTTTACCTCTCCTGTTATGATTTGTCCCAAGATGATGTTGCAGAAAACATGGAAAGAAGGTATCGCCTGGGATGAAGAAATTGCAAGTGATCTAAAATATGAGTTTATTGAATGGTTTCGCGAATTAAATATTTTACAAGAAATTCAGATTCCAAGATATATTCAGTTCACCCCAGATAATGTAAAAGATTGTACTCTTCACACATTTTGTGATGCAAGTCAATATGCGTATGCTGCTGTTATATTTTTGAGGATAGCAAGTAAAGATCATGTTGAATTATTCCTTCTTTCTTCGAAATCCCGCATAGGTCCTTTAAAATGCGCAACCATACCTAGAATGGAACTTTTAGCTGCTTTGATTGGTGCCAGATTGGCTAAATCAGTAATTGACGCATTGGGCTGGGAAGATATGAAAAGGTATTTTTGGAGCGATTCCACGACGGTTCTTGCATGGATATCCAGAAAAGAGAACTGGTCTGTGTTTGTTAGAAACAGAGTTCAAGAAATAAAAAAATTGAGTGACCTTGCTTTATGGAAACATATACCTGGTGAAATGAATCCAGCAGATCTGCCATCTAGAGACTGTAAAGCAAAGAAGCTGGTATCTCTCAAATGGTGGGAGGGTCCATCTTGGCTTCGAAATCCTGAAGAATATTATAAATATATGAATTTCACATGTCAAAACATAAATGAAGAAGAAATTGAAAAAGAGAAATTGAATTCTACAAAATTACTGGTTAATGTTGATGAAAGTCCAGAGAAAACCTGGTACTACCGGTGTTTTTCCAGTTATGAAAAAATCGTGCGTCTTGCTGGTTGGATACTACGTTTCAGACATAATTCTTCTAATTCAAAAGAACAAATTAGAGGAGAATTGATAAGTCATGAATTTAAGAAAGCAGAAACGAAGATAATTTGGATGATACAACAGGAATGTTTTTCCCATGAAAGCGATGAGAGATTGAAAACTCTTGAGACGTTTAAAGATCAACAAGAAATAATACGTGTAAAGACTAAAATTATGTATAGACAAGACAATATGGATTTCCTCACACCTATGGTTGTTCCTTCAAATCATGAAGTTACCAAACGATTAATTTTACATTTTCACCTCAAAAATTGTCATGCAGGTCCTCAGATTCTTTTAAATTTGCTCAGAGAAAAATACTGGATTCTGAATGGAAGAAGAACTGTGACTTCTGTTTTATCCAAATGCACCATTTGTAAAAGATTTAATTCTAAGAATTTGGAATCTTCTGTTTCTCTACCAGAAAATCGAGTAAAAGATGCAGCAGTATTTCAAATTATCGGTCTTGATATGGCTGGCCCTCTATTTCTTAAAAATAATCAAAAGAGTTGGGTTATCATATTTACATGCGCTATCTACAGAGCTGTACATTTTGAACTTGTTACTTCAGCATCAACAGAGGCTTTTTTGATGGCTTTAAGAAGATTTGTATCACGCAGAGGAAGATGTTCTATTATATATTGCGACAATGGTCCAAATTTTATTGGTGCAGCTAATTTTTTGAAAAGATTGAATTGGAGTCGTATAGTGAAGTATGGAGCAACCAATTCAATTGAATGGAAATTCAACCCACCGACTGCTGCATGGTGGGGCAGATGGTGGGAGAGACTGATCAGAGTGATGAAAGATCTATTAAAAAGAGTCTTAGGACAAGCCTGTTTGAACTATGAAGAGATGATAACTGTATTGGATGATTGTGAAAGTATTATAAATTCTCGACCACTAACTTACATGTCAGAGAAAGAATCTATCAAACCCATATCTCCAGACATGTTTTTGAAAGACATTCATGAGTGTGATTTACCAGACGCTGATGCAATCGAGGAAAACTGTCTCACTAGGAGACTTAAATATAGGCAAGAACTGCAAAAGGATCTAAGAAATCGATTTAGATCAGAATATTTAGGTCTACTTATCCAACGGCCGATCGGGAGACGATTCCAACGTTCAGTGGCTGTAGGAGATATAGTCTTGGTGGGAGCAGATAACAAGAAAAGAATTAACTGGACATTAGGACTTGTTACAGAGCTCATTCCAGGTAAAGATGGAAAAGTTCGCCTTTTAAAGTTACAAACGTCTCATTCGCAGATACTTCGGCCTGTTCAAAGAATTTATCCTCTAGAAGTGTCATCGAGTGATTGTACCAAAATTAATTTTCCTAAACCAACTTTGAATGAAACTCAGGTTGAGCCTTCAAACAACGAATCTCAAGTTAAAAAGACTAGATCTGGTAGAATGATAAAAATGCCAGAGAGACTTGATTTATAATGTTCATGTAAATGTATTTATTTAATGTGAAGTTTTGATTATACGAGATAATCAAAAGGTGGGAGGATGTTAAACCTATTGTCCATGTTTTATTTATTTCCTTTTTTATCCTCTCATTTTTTATTCTCGTGATGCATTTTTTTGTAATATGTAACGTGAAATAGAATTTGTTTACTAATGTTTTAAATATTTTCATGGAATAAGGTAGAAATTTCTACTGCTGAATAAATTATGAGTATTTTGAAAGCTTAAGAGGTTAATTGACTTCTTTCTGTATGCTTTAAGTTATTAATTGGCGTCCGCATTATCTTTTAGAAAGCTTGGGGTGTTAAAATAACATCTTTTTGAACGCTTTAACTAACAATATGCATCACTGAGGTGGAGGACAACATGTTTTCTACAGAGTATAGAATACGTAGCAATTGTAATTCGTTTACAGGAACACTCAAAATTATTCTGTTACATTACAGTCAATGGCGAAAATCGTTTTCAGTGCATTTTAATAATGTTACATTGTTTAAACATAATGAAATTGATATGCATCACTGAGGTGGAGGACAACATGTTTTCTACAGAGTATAGAATACGTAGCAATTATAATTCGTTTACAGTAACACTCAAAATTATTCATTACAGTCAATGACGAAAATCATTTTCAGTGCATTTTAATGATGTTACATTGTTTAAACATAATGAAATTGATATGTAATCACTGAAGTGGATGCCAAAATGCTTTATATAGAGTATAGAGTAAGTAGCAATTATATTTCGTTTGCAGGACGCACAAAAGTAGTCCGTTGCATTATTATATATGGGAAAAAATTGTTTGCAGTACATTTTAATCATGTTACACCATTTCAATGAAATTTATATACATTACTGAAATGCACTACAGTCTGTTTTCTATACATTATAGAGCACGTAGAATTTATCCTTTATTTACAGGGACACTTAAAACAATTCGGTTACAGGATCGACTATGAGACATATCTGCTGGATGTACGTTTTCAGCTTTGATATATGAATTTAAAAACTTAAATAATTTTTAGTGTATTACAAGGTGTGTAGATCATATACAGGGTTGCACGAAAGAATTTTCACCCATTATACCGGCTGTGGACACCATTTGCTAAAAATGAATTTTACTGCGTTGTGTGTTTTTTTTAATGTTTATTTAGATATCTCATTTCACTGTATGAGCAAAAATGGAATTCTTAATAGTATTCCGAACGTGTTGGAAAGTGTTTCATAGTCTACGTCCTGATGCATGATTTTTCGTTCTTGTTAAAAAAAAAAATATTTTTATTTTTATTGGATTAACATCGTCGAACATTTTTTCCCCTATGCAAAACAAATCAATAAATTATTCGATCTGAGCCACGACGCTATATATTACGGAGAAATATTGCAGATCATTGGCATATTCTAAATTGTAAAAAATGGAATGAATGAAAAACAACTTATCTGACATCGACCGTGTATAATTTTATCATAAAATATTTAAAATAAGTTGATTTGTCCATATAGAAAATAAAAATTTAAAGGAGGCTGCTCCTCAAAATTTTGATGGTTACATGGAATTAAGGTTCCTCTTAAGCGAACACGGACTGTAGTCATGCAAATTCACATTCCATTCTGTAAAAAATTTTGTTGATCAGAAATCTTTGGATTGCGTGCTAAAAAACCACGGGCCTTCTATACTCGGTGTGGTATAGAAAGGTGTTTAAAAGAAGAGTGGTGTGAGACACGAATTTTGGAAAAGTAAGTTAAGTGTACAAGGCAAGAGCACCCAAAAGTGAGAGGCAGGGGAAGGAACTTGCCCCTGTCTGATATGTCAAATTTAATTAATTAAATTTTCTTTTTTTTTTTCTTATGATTTTGAAAAAAAAAAAAAAGAAAATTTATTATTTTCAAATTATTTAGATTAATTAAACACTAAGAAAAAAAGGAACTAAGGAGCGCCCCAGAACCTCCTTTTGAAGAAAATATTTGTTTCTTTTTTTTTCTATTTACCATCATGTATTAAAAACTGTATCTTATATGGGGGAAGGGAGGGTTCACAGGGGCGAAGCCAGTCTATAGAAAAAGATAATAAACTGTCTCAATCCACCCTTTTGAAAAAGAGCTGAAAGAAGTCTATTTTTAGATTTTTAATATGTCTTATTTGTTACGTTTCTGTAATTTTTTTTTATGTCGATATGTTTAAAAAATTGTCTTGTTCAAGATATTCTGACAAAAATCTTTGCTTGGTTAATTTCTTGTTTACATTCTCCATAAAAGAAAGAAAGAAAGAAAAAACGCAGCCTTTACAGCATCCAGCAGATTCCCCCAAACTCCTGCCTTTTTCTAGATTTTGTTCTAGAGAGTATCTAGACTAGAGGACTCCATTAACAAAGGTCGGATACAACCTCAAATTACGCACCCAAATTTCTTCTTAAAGTGAACCCGAAACCCGTCCCGAACCAGCCAAAAAAATTTCGTCAACTCGAAACTCGACCCGAATATGACACACTATTCCACATATTATATGACACACGAATTCGAAATATTCATACTCGAATAGAACCCGAGCCAGAAGTGCTGAAAATATATATATATATAAATATAAAAGCTTACAATATTAGCCCTAATAACAATTTTAACTTTTTTATATAAAATCGAACACGTATACACTCACTAAAATTCAAATATGTAGTTTTTTTACATTTGAAAATTTTTCAGAACTTTCTTTTAAAAAATCGAGTCAACACAAACCCGACCCCAAAGGTGTCGAAACCTAGCTAGAAACCGATACGAAGCCGAAACATTTAAGTATTTGGGTCGGGTCGGGTTCGGGTAAATCGGTTCCGACCCGATGCAGGACTGTAATTTAGACATATCAATAGGGATAATTGATAGTTACACGAAATTTGTCTGTAAATAGCACGCGCAGATACTTCTTCACCCTATAGGAAATCATTATTGCACCAGTACATTCTCTTCCACAAAAAAAAAAAAAAACTTATTTTTTAGTGTTTTAGAAAATGTAACTTACACCACTGTGCCATTAAACGCTTCATATGCCGTCCAACCCATTTTCGGGTACGAAAAATATTGAATAGTAATCTCACTCGAATTCTTTCAACGCTTTTCTCCCCTCGGGGATTGTATTTGGTCGGATAAACACTATGCAATCATCGAAAAACGATCAAAATTTCAGGTTTAGATTGCACGGTACAGACCTTTTCAATCCCGATCTAATTATAGAGTTCGACATATAAATTTATAAAGACATCTGTAAGTTTAATGCTACCTAAAAATTCAGTCTTTTGAAAACAGTACGCAATGAAAAACCTATTCAGCTATCAGAAACATTAATAATTCTGTATATATATAACCGTTACAACAATAGGGAATAAAAATAAATTTGAAAAATGAACACATACCTGTTTGAATAATATACAGAAAAATGTAGAATAAAAATAAAAATAGAATATATAACCAAGATAATATAAAACAAATTGGCCGGGGGGGGGGGAATAAAAGATGATATATATATATATTGTTATGAATTTTGTATATATCTGTAAATATTCCATTTGTTTAAATTTATTTTATTTTATTATTGTGAAAATTGCAGTATTATTAATATATTTCCTATTGAGCATCATGTAACTCAATGCTAAAGGCCTCAGATGGTTTGCAAGGAAAACAACCTTACACCCTCATCTTTATAATGGAAGTCTATGGTAAAATCGCCAAGGAATGGGTTTATCGCCAAGTTGGCGATGGTTTTGGCGACTTATTTTTGTCGCCAAATTTGGCGATATATCGCCAAATGTCGCCAAGTTGGCGACGGATTTGGCGACTTTTTGTGCAACCACCCCCCCTTATACCTGTACATTGGGATCCTTTCTCGCTTTGGTTCTCTATCGAAAGTTAAAGCACTTTCTGGTAATCTCTAGCATCTGAAAGCTCTGGAATAATCTGGAAAGATCTCTGAAACCTATATAAGGACCTCCATCAGTTCAGTTGAGTTAGTTGTCTGTCAACTGCGATTGAATTCATACGAGAGGCTTTGCATTGAGAACTGTGTTTCTCGGATCGATTTTGTCGTTGATACGTCGTATTGAACGCATTGTTTCTGTGTGAAATTTTGCTGCGCTTTTATTGGATTTGAAGATTACTGAATATCTTGTAATTTTCAGAAGATATTTGTGATCGTATTGCACTGTTTATAGTGAATAAAGCCTTTTTATTGTTCTTATATATTGGCATCAGTTCTTTCGAACCCCGAACGCACAACAATTGGTTTCAGAAGTGGGATTGAATGCCGATTACCAGAGCAATGGAGGCACAGCTGACTAAATTATTGGAGAAATTAGGGGAGATGGATGAGAAAATGACTGCCAACCTTGGCGAGTTGAAAGAAGAAATGAAGAAGGACATGTCAGCGATGGATGAGAAAATGACTGCGAATCAGGCTGAGATGTCAACCAACCTTGCTGAGTTGAAAGAAGAAATGAAGAAGGAAATGACTGAGAATCAGGCTGAAATGAAGGAAATGTCGGAAGAAATGAAGAAGGAAATGTCGGAAGAAATGAAGAAGGAAATGTCAGCGATAGATGAGAAAATGACTGCAAACCAGGCTGAAATGAAGGAGATGTCAGAAGGAATGAAGAAAGATATGTCAACCAACCTTGGTGAGTTGAAAGAATTAATAGATAATAAAATTTCATCTTTAAATGAAAGAATTGACAGCGTGGAAAACAAATTTGAAGGAAGATTTCAGGAAATAGAAGAAAAAGTTCAAAAGACAGCCAATACCGTAGAAGAAAGAGTAGAAGAAAAAGTTCAAAAGATCTCCAAAACCGTAGAAGAAAGGATTGAGAGTGTAGAAAAGGAGTTGGAAAATGTGAAGAAACAAAAGATAACTGCCGAAAACTATCCCGAAGATGTCAAGTATCAAGGTATGCTTCCTCGGGCCTCTATTAAACTCTCGACCTATGACGGAAAATCCTCATGGCCAGTTTTTAAGACACAATTTGGGATCGTAGCGGACGCCAATGGATGGGATTCCCAGACAAAGGCTTGCCAGTTAGCTGCTTCTCTACGAGCTGATGCTGCCGACGTCCTACAGACTTTGCCTGCAAATGAATCGCTGGATTTTGAAACGCTCGTCAGTGCCTTAGAATTACGCTTTGGCGAGAAATGCATGAAGGAATATAGCAGACTCCAGCTCAAATCTCGGCAGCAGAAATCCACTGAATCCCTGCAAGAGCTTGCTACGGATGTCGAGAGACTTTCACATCTTGCTTATCCTGACTGTCCGACTGAAATTAGAGAAAGCTTGGCTCTGCAGCATTTTATTGATGGTGTGCGTGACTCTGAGATCCAGAAACAACTCCGGATTGCAGATCTCAGTGACTTAAAAGGGGCTTTAGTTTATGCCCTGAAATTCGAGGCAGCCCAGCAAGCTACAAGGAAAGATCGACACTTTGTGCGATTAGCCAACATGCCTGAGACGTCGGATAGAGCTGTGGAGCATTTACAGCAGCAGGTGAAGGAGATGATGAGGCAGATGAACTCCTTGATGGACAACAAAACTGGCAGAAAGATCAAGTGCTGGAAATGCGGTGGAGAAGGCCATATTCAAAGAAACTGCCTAAAACGACCCAGCACAGAAGGTAATAGCTCCCCACGAACGGCGGAGCAGGAAAACTAATTAATGGCTATCTCGCGGGGCGGAGGTTGCCAGATTTCGAGAAGCCCCATTATCAAGTGTGTCAAATTTCTGCAAGAAGTTGCGGCGAGAACGGAGTTTTTATAGTCGGAGGTGTGAATGATTTGCCCTGTAATATGATCATCGATACAGGAGCCAATGTGACCATCATTCGGATAGATCTAGCTCACCGGCTAAAGGAAAAACTCCTCTGGACCCCGCCCCGTGTTATCCTCCAAACCGTGACCGGGGATAAGATCGACATACATGGAAGAATGAAATTGAAAATAAAGTTTGGGAACGCCGCTTACCATCATACAGTCTATGTGGCCGATATTTCAGACCCTTTCATACTCGGACTGGACTTTTTAAAAGAGCAAGGATTTACACTGGATTTTAAGAATAATGAGTTACGCTCTGCTCAAGAAGATGTCACTATTTTCAAACTTGGAAATGAGTCCGGGTCTATTCAACGGATCACAGCCAAGGCAGATGTTATCATCCCTCCTCGGACCGAAATGATGATACCTGGATTAACTGGAAACGAAAGAATTTTCCAGTATGGCTTGACTGGATATCCTGAGAAGAGCCCAAAGGGAGTGCTAATGGCATCAACGCTGGTAGATCTATCGAGAGATGTGATACCTTGAGGATTGCGAACGTAAGTGAAAAGTCTAGAATTATCCAGAAAGGTGAAGTGCTTGCAACCTGTGCTCCAGTCACCTGTGTTTGCAAAGACCCGAGCTTGACGTTATCGGAACCGCCTACAAGTTTAACACCTGTAATTGGACGAAATGAAAATTTATCTCCTGAACAGAGACATGCCGCAGAAAGACTGTTCCAGGAATTTAAGCATGTGTTTTCACAAAACGAGAGTGATATAGGGCGCACTTCACTGACACGTCATAGAATTGATACTGCCAACCATCCACCGATTAAACAGCATCCAAGACGCTTGCCGTTCGCAAAACAAGAAGAGGTTTCTAAGCTCTTACGAGAGATGCAGGATAGTGACATCATCGAACCGTCATCAAGTCCGTGGGCCTCTCCCATCGTGTTGGTCCGAAAGAAAGATGGCTCCACAAGATTTTGTGTGGATTATCGTAAACTTAACGATATCACGAAGAAGGACAGCTATCCTCTACCAAGAATAGACGACACGCTAGATACTCTTTCAGGACATAAATGGTTTTCCACGCTGGATTTGAAGAGTGGATATTGGCAAGTAGAGATCCATCCTGATGACAAAGAGAGGACCGCATTTACTACTGGACAAGGACTTTGGCAATTTAAAGTTATGCCGTTCGGGCTCTGCAATGCTCCAGCAACGCTCGAGCGCCTCATGGAGACAGTGTTAAAAGGTCTGACTTTTGAAGCTTGTCTCATCTACCTAGATGATGTCATCATTGGTGGCCGTACGTTTGAAGAACATCTAGAGAATATTCGAAAAGTGTTAACGAAACTAAGAGCGGCGAATTTAAAGCTGAACCCTTTGAAATGCAAGTTCTTCCAACGAGAAGTAAACTATTTAGGACACATCATCTCAGCTGAAGGTGTTCGAACAGATCCTGAAAAAGTGTCTGCAGTAAAGCACTGGAAACGTCCGGAAAATGTCCATCAGTTGCGAAGCTTTCTGGGACTATGCACTTATTACAGAAAGTTTGTACAGGGGTTCTCCAACATCGCAAGACCCTTGCATAGGCTCACTGAAAGCAAACAGAAGTTTCTATGGACACAAGAATGCGACAATTCATTCCAGCGGCTGAAAGAAGCTCTCACATCCTCTCCAGTCCTTACCTATCCAGACCCCGACAAACAATTCATTGTGGACACGGATGCCAGTCAGGAAAGTGTCGGCGCTGTACTTTCCCAAGAAATAGATGGCCAAGAACGAGTCGTAGCATACTGGAGCAAATGTTTATCGAAACCAGAGCGGAATTATTGCGTCACTCGTAAGGAGTTATTAGCTGTAGTGAAAGCCATAGAACACTTCCATCACTACCTCTATGGCAGGAAATTTCTCCTTCGTACTGACCACGCATCCCTAACATGGCTGATGAATTTTAAGAACCCAGAGGGCCAAGTAGCCAGATGGATACAACGACTCCAGGAATACGACTTTGACATCAGGCATCGCAAAGGCTCATCGCATGGAAACGCCGATGCCCTATCAAGAAGACCGTGTCCCGAGAGCTGTCGCTATTGTTCCAGAGCGGAGAGCAAGTATAATCCCGAATATGTCATACGCCAGACGAAGACTTCACTATTGACGCCACCAGATCCCTGGAGTGATGAGAAGATTCGAGAAGATCAAATGGCAGACTCTGAGATCAAACCAATCTTGGAGTTATTAGAATCTTCTAGCACGAAGCGCAGTTGGAAAGACATCTTGACTTACAGTCCTACGACGAAGCAATATTGGGCTCTTTGGAACTCTCTCCACGTCAGGAATGGTGTCCTGTTCCGAAAATTCGAATCGGAAGATGGGAAGACATCTCGGTGGCAGTTGGTACTTCCTCGATCCCGAATCCCAGAGGTCCTCAAGGAATTACATGGCAGTCCCACTGGTGGCCATTTTGGAGTCATGAAAACATTACACAGAGTCCGAGAGCGCTTCTTCTGGGGAAAAGCGAGAGCTGACGTCGAACGATGGTGCAAATCTTGCGATGCATGTGCAGCTCGGAAAGGACCAAAGAAACGTAGCCGAGGAAGACTACATCTCTACAATGTAGGAGCACCTTTCGAACGCATCGCCCTTGACATCCTAGGTCCTCTGCCAAGAAGTGCTGATGGCAACAAATACCTCCTTGTTGTCATGGACTATTTCACGAAATGGCCTGAAGTTTATGCCATCCCTGATCAAGAAGCTTCTACGGTTGCGGATGCCTTAGTACACCAGTGGATATCAAGGTATGGAGTCCCTCTTCAAATGCATTCGGACCAGGGGAGAAATTTCATCTCTGCTGTGATTGAGGGTCTCTGTCAACTTCTCGGAATGGACAAAACTAGGACGACGCCTTTACATCCACAGTCGGATGGCATGGTTGAGAGGTTTAATCGTACCATCCTCAACAACCTCTCACTGCTAGTTTCAAGAAACCAACAAGACTGGGATCAAAAACTTCCCTTGTTTCTCCTCGCCTATCGCAGCGCCGTCCATGAAACGACCGGCTATTCCCCGTCTCAGATGCTTTTCGGTCGTGATCTTCGTCTACCTTGTGATCTGCTTTTTGGTCGCCCTCCAGATGTGCCTTCATCGCCAGAGGGATACGTGCAGAATCTCCAGGCACGATTTGAAGACGTCCACAACTTGGCTCGAGAGCGGATCAATATACAGACGGAGAAGATGAAGACCAGGTACGACACGAAAGCCACGGGACATCAATTCAAAGAAGGTGACAAGGTTTGGTTTTATAATCCGACTCGACGTAAAGGACTTTCTCCCAAACTGCAATCGCACTGGGACGGTCCTTATACAGTCCTAAACAGACTGAACGATGTCAGAATTCGGATCCGAAAGTCACCAAGTTCGAAGCCTAGAGTCGTTCATTACGACAGGCTGGCTCCATACTATGGCCATAGTACTTAGTTCATTAATTGTAAATAGTGTAATGTAAATAATGTAAATTAGTATGACCATGGTCTTGTATATAAGTTTATGTAATAATTTCTTTTGCTTAGCATTATCATTATTAATGTTATTATTTAAATACTTGTATGTAATGATGTCTATGCTTTAATTTAATTCAATTTTTTTTTAAAGTGTATATTTTGTATAATTCAGCATTATGAATGTGTTTAATTGTTATTTTCCATGTTTGCTTTAAGTGTTTTGAGTAGTATAGCATTTGTTGGTAACGGGTTTGCTTTCTGATCAAAGGTTGAACTGTCCGGGACGTGCAGACCTCGAGATGGGGGCAATGTTATGAATTTTGTATATATCTGTAAATATTCCATTTGTTTAAATTTATTTTATTTTATTATTGTGAAAATTGCAGTATTATTAATGTATTTCCTATTGAGCATCATGTAACTCAATGCTAAAGGCCTCAGATGGTTTGCAAGGAAAACAACCTTACACCCTCATCTTTATAATGGAAGTCTATGGTAAAATCGCCAAGGAATAGGTTTATCGCCAAGTTGGCGATGGTTTTGGCGACTTATTTTTGTCGCCAAATTTGGCGATATATCGCCAAATGTCGCCAAGTTGGCGACGGATTTGGCGACTTTTTGTGCAACCACCCCCCCTTATACCTGTACATTGGGATCCTTTCTCGCTTTGGTTCTCTATCGAAAGTTAAAGCACTTTCTGGTAATCTCTAGCATCTGAAAGCTCTGGAATAATCTGGAAAGATCTCTGAAACCTATATAAGGACCTCCATCAGTTCAGTTGAGTTAGTTGTCTGTCAACTGCGATTGAATTCATACGAGAGGCTTTGCATTGAGAACTGTGTTTCTCGGATCGATTTTGTCGTTGATACGTCGTATTGAACGCATTGTTTCTGTGTGAAATTTTGCTGCGCTTTTATTGGATTTGAAGATTACTGAATATCTTGTAATTTTCAGAAGATATTTGTGATCGTATTGCACTGTTTATAGTGAATAAAGCCTTTTTATTGTTCTTATATATTGGCATCAGTTCTTTCGAACCCCGAACGCACAACAATTAGAATATATAACCAAGATAATATAAAACAAATTTGGGGGGGGGGAATAAAAGATGATATATATATATATATAAATGTGCTACGTAATAAACAAAATATTCTGTCCCCTACTGTTTTTCTTCATAAATTACTGAAATAATTACTATAAATATACATTATTTTTTTAACTTATTTTATGATATAAAAAATAATAATAACAATCAGATGAATTTTCTTTTCAGAATTTTCCGAAATATTATCGTAAATATAAATTATTTTTGAAACATATTTTATGATATAAAAAATCAAAAACAAAAGTTCTATTTTCTATCTATTTTCTATCTATTCTCTACAATTCTTTTTTTTTTCTTTTCTTTTTTTTTTTCTTTTTTTTTTGTATAGAATTTATTAAAATATTACCCTAAATACAAATTATTTTTTAATGGAAAAACTTATTTTATGATATAAAAAAAATAATATCAATCTGATTAATGTTGTGTAGAAAAAAAAAAATATTTTTTTTATTATTTTTGTTTTATTCTTTACCATTTTTTTCTCATAGTTTATCGAACAAAAAAAAGGTAAAAGAAAAAGAAAGACAGATAAATTCTGTAAACTCTATGCATACTATAAGTGTTTGTATGCAATATTTTCAATTTTATCTTAAAAGTAGAAATTTTGCTAAAATATATTCAAATTTAGGCTCAGAATAGGTAAGCCCGAATAATAATGATAAAGAGATATTTATCACTATTTTTTTTAAAAGATTACCTATTTTACCTGTTTTTTAAGATAATTATTACCTATACTAATATCGTAAAAGAGGAAAAAAAGGATGTTTGTTGAACCGATTTAAAAAAAAATCTTTCATTGCACGATATCTGATAAATGGAGTTCCCCAAGTAGATTGCTTTGCATATGTTTTTTAGAAGGGGGTAATGACTGCTCAAATTGGTTGAAATGAATATTTACTCATTATTTCAAGTTCACCTAATGCATTACAAGAGTGAAGTTTCTGCAAAATGTGTCTGAATTAGTACTAATATAAATTATTCGTAGCAGTATAATTTCCCTTAATGTAAATAGACATACAAATATATATCAATTGGCATATTTAACGAATCACGCGTGCAAAGCCGCCGGTTTTGCTAGTTTATAAATATTAGTATGTTAATTTTTAACACTTTCCAACATGGTTGAAAAACGTTTATGAAATCGTTCGTCTGTCTGTCTGCGCTCTAACTCACATAAATATACTACTTCGATTTCTATGTTATTGATATACTTTATGGATATTTACCGTGACATGTTCCCTATTTAAAACGAAGTAATGTAACATTCATAGTTCGTTAATAGAGACACTCAAAACAATTCTGTTACATTATGTTCTATAGGACAAAAATCATTTGCAGTGTATTTTAGTGATGTGACACTATTTCAAACATATTGAAATTGATATACATCACTGAAGTGCACTACGAGATGCTTACTATCGAATATGGTAAACGTAAACGAAGTACTTATGCTTCGTTTACGGTGGACCTCAAAAGAACTCCGTTATATTATGGTCTATGGGGAGAAATCGTTTGAGGTGTATTTTAGTCATGTTACACTATTACAAAACCCAAGGAATCCAACCCTATATAGATTCCCGGGTTACAGACTACAGGTGAAAACCATGTTTTTAATTGAAAACTCTAATAGATTTTTTACATTTAATATACTTTTTTAGGCTTCCGTTCATCTCACGAAACCCTATTAATACCGCTCCGTTGTCTGTCCGTCACAGAGCCGTTCTCAGAAACTATATAACTTACAGAGTTGAAACTTTGTTTATATATAACTGAATAGCTGCTATGAAGCTCAAAATATTAAAATTTGAAAAAATCATATTATTTTAATAAATAGAGATAAAAAACCAAAATTCTAACAGCCTTTTCCTACTAAATTGAAACATTTTTCGTTATAGCAGTTGCCAACAATTGAAAATCCACAATAAAATTCTTTCTACAATAATTAATTTTCTATTGAAAGATTTTCACGTGAAAAATGAAAATGAAATAAAAAGTTTCACCAATTGAAAAAAAAAAAAAAAGATTATGACATCATATGGGTAATAAAACGGAAATTTTCAAAGATTTCTCAATAATGCAAGGAGTATGAGTATGTGTATGTACAGAAAGCTGATTAATATCACGTCATTAGAGAATTAAAAAGAAAATTAATCTGACGTCATATCGGAAGTTTAACGGATTTCTCAAATGTTTGAGAATGTAAAGCGAGTATCAATATGAGTAATAGAGAATAGTAAATATATGAGTTTGAGGAATGTATTGAATCATGATAAAAACCCGATTATGGAAATATTAGCATATTTTAACATTTTGAAGGTGTACAACATGTTTAATTTTGAAATTGGTTTTTTTAAATATCGCATTTAGTCTACATGACAGATATTATTATATTATGACAGAGTATATTAGCGGGCCGGTTCATATATTCGAAAAAACGAGCAAAATAGACCGGTAAATTTTTACTTTATAAAAAACACCTTTTTTTTTTTTTTTTTTTTTTTTTTTTTGAGAGAGAGAGAGGGGGGGGGGGGATTACATTTAAAGGATTTATTAAAGAAAGAATAAAGTGTTTTGAAAGGAATATTAAACGAAACCCTCTGTGCGATCTTCGATCACACTTACCCACTTGTTTTAGATTGCCCACTAACAACAGCAAAAAGTATTTTTATATGAAATATATCAAATATGTATTCAAATAAAGATTTGAAATTTACCGGGTACGCTATAAATTCGTTAAAACTTAAAAAAATCATAACCACAAAATAAGATCACTAAATATAATTAAAGTCTAGAGAAATGCTTAAGTGATACTAAAAGAAAAAAACAAAAGGCTTATAAAAACCTTTTTAATGATCCAACATACGTTTCATACGTTCCGTAGTGAGCGTTGAAACGTTTGTTGGATCATTAAAAAGGTTTTTATAAGCCTTTTGTTTTTTTCTTTTAGTATCACTTAAGCATTTCTCTAGACTTTAATTAAAAAAATTCATTAAAAAGATACAAATGATGATGCTAAAAAATTGTGGTTTGCAGGAATAGGATTAGAGGGAGTTCGGATTTCTTTTAATAACAAAAATATGTTGGTTCAAAATCTACCGATATATGGTGCTTCGTGCATAATAGGAAGCTGATTTATGCAAATCAGGCTGTCAATAAAACCATCAATGCGCACAGATTCTTCATTTGATCCCATCAGTATATGCTATCGTTACCAGTCAAGCGCTGTTGGTTAACACCTTCACAGTTTGTTTCTTTCTTTTCTTTTTTCTTTTCTTTTTTTTTCTTTCTTTTTTTTTTTTTTTTTTTTTTTTTTTTTTTTTTTTTTGACACAATAAATTTAAAATAGGGACTAAACACCCTATTTTCTGTACTAAAATATTTGCCTTATATAATCGATAAATGTCTGCCAATTATTAAAGCGAAGATTGCTGTTAAAAAATAAATGGTATCTACAAGCTTGTAGTAACGAAGCAAGAAAACTCTTCTTGCCCGAACACCGTTCGGGTAAAACTGTTACGTGGTTAAACTCTTTTACAAGAACAGGGAATCAAAAACTGGCGCATTGCTAAAATTCCGCACGGCAAATTGACTGAAGACGAGAAAAGAGTCCGTTTCATATGCTGGGACACTGAAGCTTGTCAGACGCTTCGCAGAAATGGGTCTTTTACTAAAAGCCTAATTTGCATACCATCTGCTTCATATTATGCATGCCAGCGTCATCTATCGGTAATTTTTAACCACAACTTTCTTTTATATTAAAAAAATCCTACACTGCAAAAAATAATTGTTGATTTCACAGTATATACGCTAAGCGTATTACTGCTTGCACGGCAGCGTATTACTGCTTATTTTACTGTTTAATACTGTTAATTGTACGGTATAATACTGGCAGCTGGGATGCCAGTTTTATACTGTAAAATCAACAATTATTTTTTGCTGTGTATCTTCCTCTAATCCCATTCCTGCAAACCGCAATTGTTTAGCATCATTTGTTTCTTTCTAATGATTTTTTAAAGTTTTAACGATGTTATGGTGCACCCGGTATTAAAAGCGGTAATATCTACTATCGTATTGATCTCGAGTAATCCACAACCTAGGCCACATATCTTTAAATGGGGAATCAAATACCATAAAATAAGCTAAACATTTTTTTTCTCTCTCTCAGAAGACTCCTTGAAACCAATTTTGAAACGCATCTACATTAAAAGTAATACAAAAATATAAAAAAATAAGAAATATTAAAACCTCCAAAGTAATATTTCTAACAGCTTTTTCAAAATGGAGAGTTGAAAGAATTTTTCCCTTTTTACCCGCAAAGGGGGCTTTTGTAACCTTGACCCTCCCATAGAAGATTTGAAATACATAAATGTAAAAAAAAAAAAAAAAAAACTAAAATTTTTCTTCCGGGGGGGGGGGGTATTCAGAGGAGCAGAGTTTCCTAGACGAAAAATCTTTTGTTCCGTTTTTGTGTGTGTTTAATTAAGTCACTTTTTTCAAAATCGGAGAATGAAGAAATTTAGTTAATTAAATTAAAAACTTCAGATAAAAGCAAAATGGCCCTTTCCTGCCCCCATGGTCTGCATATATCCTACGCACACACAAAAATGACACTAACGATCTTCTACATTTATTCCTGGACGTTAATGGCCATCTCGATAATGTTGCAAGTCTCAGAAGGGCAGGATTCCAGAGCTTATGCCGTCCAAATGGCCGGGCGTGTCCGCATATCATGTCCAAAGTGCACCAGTTGCACGAGGGAAAGACAACAGGTGTGTTACGCAAACGATGAATTAATAATGGATATGCGGCAAGGTTCCATTTTAATTAAAAGTGCTGCAGATTTCTGACTCAAAGGTCTCTTGTTCCTGCGATAATTAATAGGGATTTTTTTAAGGCTAGCCATACAAAAATAAATCTAAATAGGATGCATGCATCATTTGACTCGGGGGATGCATTACTGATGAAACTTCATGGTTCACGGATACTTTTTAAGTCCCATTTATATTATATTGTTTGAAAAATGAGCATAAAAATTATTTGAATATATTTCTTCGATTTAATTTTCTTTTAAATATTATGACAAAAAAAATCATACAGTAGTTGCCGCTGAATGGGATCACGATTTTTGATAACAATAAGCGATTTAGGAAAATACCAGAATGATAATATCTATTATTTTTTTTAAATGATAATTTTCCCTTGATAGAATGATTACTTAAAAAAATAGAAACCATTTATTGAAAGAGTTCTGTAATTTTTATTTCTTTACAATTTTTTCTTAAATGATCATTAATGAATTATTCATACGCATATTGTTTTGGAAAATTGCTCTAATGATGTTGTACGTCACCCACCTTGAGGACCCGCTTGTGGCATATAATGATGTTGTACACTTTGTTTTAAAAATTTTCATCGTATTTGTAATTTCCGAATTTGTAAATGGTTTTTGAATAAATTTGCTCTTCTTCCTGATTATCCATATTATTATTTCTTCGCAATTTTTTGTGGCAAATTTCAGTTTCTGTAAGCTTTGTAGCTATAAGAATCCCATTATCTGTAAGCTATCCAAGCCTCATAATCTCATTTCGTTATATCACTGAGGGCGCTTTTTAGAATCTTAAAGTTTTCAGTTCATCATATTTTCAACTTCACACAATCCTGCACTAAGAAAGCAATTTTTAATTGTAACAGGAATATTTGAGAACTTCGCTTTGAATTACACACTTTGCAGGAGCTAGTCTGCTGAGAAAACAGATATCATTTAACGAAAAACTGATCATACAAAGAGTTTCATTTTAGTATATTGAATATAAGCGGACTGTTCCGACTGATATCAATAACGTTAAGTGATTGATAACATTAACTGTGATTACATTAAGCGGTATCTACTGTACTTCGAAAATTTCTACATACCTGTTGTGAAATCCAAGTGAAGTTAAAATGTTAAATTCCTATAGTATAGCTTTATAGTATATGCTAGCCAACTTCGGCCGCTATGCTGGTCAGTTTCTCCAAACGAACCTTGAATCAAACAAAATATACTCGTAAACTTGACCTTGTGTTTTAAAGCAATACAGACCTTTACATGGAATTTTCTCCCGCATTGCTGAAAACGATACGAATGCTATTGCACTATTATATTCCTTAATGTGCCAGATGGAATTTTGGCTGCTGCGGACCAACACTTTTAGTTGGTCATTTATAGTAGGATTTTCTGAAGAACGATATGCAATATATTAAAACCAGCTCTGATAAATTATCTAACTAACAACTAACAATGCAAATCTCATCAAAATCCGTCCAGTAGAACTTTTTAATCATAATCAGGTTCATCTTATTAAAGATAGATATAGTACATAAATATATTATATAGATAGATATAGTATATAGATATATTATATAGATAGATATAGTATATAGATATATTATATAGATAGATATAGTACGCAATCACCTATATAGTCTTGTAATGTTCCATCTGGCCCTGTTGAATGGGATTTCATAAACACCGGAGAGTTGATCAGGTTGTAGATGTAGAAAACAGAATGTAGAAAAATAGATCCAATAGAACCTGATAAACTCTTTTGTGTTTATGAAATCCCATTCACCGGGGCAGATGGAACATTACAATACTATACAGGATGGTTCAGAACGATATATCAAAAATGTAAAGGCAGGTAGAGAGGACCTAAATAAGCAGATTTCGTATAGGAATGTATGTGCGGTAATGCTGCATTAAAGCGCTAGCACGTAAAGCAGTATGAATCACAGAAAACTGAAAAGACAAAAGAAAACAAAAATTTATTAATAGTTTACAAGAGCTGCTCGAAATAGCGGCCACCAACAGCGATGCAAAAATCACAGCGGCGGCGCATGGAGCGGCGTACATTAGAAAAGACGTCAGGCATATCGAGCAAATGTCCAACAGCAACAGACAAGCGGGCAACAGATCTTCTACAGATGTGACGGGACTCTCGTACACGAGGCTTTTAATATGACCCCAAAAGAAGAAGTCTAAGCAGGTTAAATCAGGAGAACGCGGTGGCCAGGGAACTGGTCCGCCCCGTCCTATACAATTCTGACCATAGACAGTGTTCAGGTGATTCCTGACGTCTCGACTGAAGTGAGGTGGGTCTACATCGTGCTGTAACCACATTCGTCTGCGAACAGCTTGAGAAACATCGACCAGAAGTTCAGGTAAGACCTCCTGTAGGAAGAGGCTGTATGGCCAGTCAAACGATTAGGTAGAATGTACGGTCCAACTAAGTTATTGTGCAGAATGCCTGCTCAAACATTAATGGAAAACTTTTCTTGGTAGGCGTGTGCTATCGTGCCATGTGGGCTATCATGAGCCCACAGGATGTTAAACATACCCGTAAAGGTAGCCTCATTAGTGAATAAAACATCTGTAAAGAAGGTTTGATTGGCTGCAGTCTGCTGTATGTACCAAAGGGTAAAGTTGAGACATCGAAGATAATCGTCAGAGGCCATTGCTTGCACTCTCTGTAAATGATACGAGTGGATTTCGTCTTCATGTAAAGTCCTCAAAACAGTTGCATGGCTCACACCCAATGCACATCGTACAGCTCTCGAGCTTGTCGGCGGATTACCCTCTACTGTGTTTAGTATTCTTTCTTCCACTGCAGGAGTTCTACGATATCTTACAATGCCACCAGTATCATGGCCGCCTGGAAGCATAAAACGCTCTATTTGTGCTTAACTCGCGATGCAGACGCTCGAATGTTTGACGATCCGGTTGATTCCTACCCGGCAATCGCTCCTTGTATATCCTTTGCTCAGCTAATATATTTACTTGTGCAGCCCCATACATGAAGTGCATGTCGGCAAGCACCGCATTGGAGCAACGATGCATGCTGCTCGAGATCCGTGAGGGAAATGAAGACTCTAGCTAGCACAGCGCTTTTATACGCCGTACTCATCAGCATTCTCTACCGGCTCAACGCGGAATTACCGCACACACATTCCTATACGAAATCTGCTTATTTAGGTCCCCTCTACCTGCCTTTATATTTTTGACATATAGTTCTGAACCACCCTGTATAGGAATGACAAACAGAAAATTTAAAACGAGAATAAAAGAATATATGGCAGGTATAAAAAAAAAAGATAGAAGAACTACAGCCTTGGCTAGACTACATAGAATAGAGCCTTTGCAGATTGATTTCAAGAATAGTAAAATAATTTTTCCATCAAGAGTTTGTTTTCCATCCTTTATCCGTGAATCAATAGAAATATATTTGCAAAACGAGAACATATGCAACGAATCAGCTTCTTCTGAATTACCTAAAATTTGGCACGCGATGATTTATAAATTAAAAAAAGCAATAAAATAATAATTTTCACGTTTTACACTTTGATGAATTTAAGTACCTGATTACATTAGACTTGTGATCTCGTGATTTGTGTTTATCATTTTCAAAAACTTTGCGAAAATAGTTTATTTATCATTTTGATCTTGAAGAAGCACATGAAACATATATGTCATCTCTATATTAAAAGGTATTTTTAAGCCTTTTGTGTTATGTTTTTATCACTTTAAGCAGTAATTATACTTTAATTTAAAGTTAACAAGTGATTTTATTATATTATTTGTAGTTTAAGTAAGCTTAACTTAAATAAATACACTTTTATAACTACGGTTTTGCCGTACACTACTTTTATATGTATATATATATATAGAAAATTAATGATCGTATTCTACTGTTTAGAACAAAATTTAAATTGATTAAAAATGCTTCAAACTCAAAATTAATGCTCGATTCAGCGCACTAATTTGATTTCGATATTGTTAGTGTCCGAGATAACAAGAGAAAAGTATTGTTGCCCTGGAAACAACAAATTATTCAATATTCAAATATAATAAGAGCGTTCTTAATTGGGCAGTTACTGATATCCAGCCGGCGAAACCCTATAAAATTAAATAACTTCAGCAATACGTAACTTGTATCTATTTATATAATCTTACAGAAAAAATAATAAACTATTTAATCGTTTAAGTTTAAATTCACAAATTACTACGCATTTAAACACTCTTTTAACCAGGAATTTTCAAATGCATTAAAATCGTTTGCACTTGGCGAGGAAGAAGTGTTGCTCGCCAAATCACGTCTTTTTGCGCCAAATACTCGAAATTATTTTATTTTTATACAGATTTTCTATTGGTATTCCGCAGCTAAATTTGACTGATCCTTTAATATATATATGATGTACATGAGCTGTTCCATTAGCATATTTTTCAAAACAATCTGAGTATGCGCTTTAAGGAGACCTTCCTTGTGAGATCATGTAGAGCCAAGTTTAGCTCTCTTATTAATTCTGAAAATTTCATTCACAAATCACTCCTAGTCTTCTACATCTTTAGTTAATGATTATTTTGTGACTTGGCAATTAAGTAGCACGAGAATGTGACAGCTGTTTATAATTGGCCTTAATCAAATAATCCCATTCCATCCCATAACATAGTAAGGTGTAATAACTTCCCTGCTCATGTATATCATGTAGAACCAAGTTTAGGTCTCTTAACTCTGAAATTTTCATTCATAAATCACACCTAGTCTCTACAGCTTTAATTAATGATTATTTTGTGACTTGACAATTACTCAGCACGACAATGTGAAATGTGACGGCTGTTTATAATTGGCCTTAATCAAATAAACCCATTCCATCCCTTAACATAAGTATGGTATGGTGTAATAACTTCTCTGTGCTGCGTAATTGCCAAGTCACAAAATAATCATTAATTAAAGATGCAGAGACTAGGTGTGATTTGTGAATGAAAATTTCAGAGTTAAGAGCCTACATCAGTCATGCGAAAAAACGCCCAAGCTAAGGTTGAGTCTATGGGAAGGTTCTTGCGCGATTTTTCGCTCGCATTTTAATATTTTAAAATGTTTTTTTGCATAGGATAGCTGATGTCAATCTCTAACGTTGTTAGTTTTTATTTTTTCGATTTTGGTTCCAGTTTTTTTTATATAAGGGTATTTTCACTTTCAGAACCGGTTCCAACCGGTTCCAAAATTTAAAATGTCCGCTTATAAAAAAAACTGTATCCAAAATGAAAAAAGTAAAAACTAACAACGTTAGAGATCGACCTCAGCTATCCTTTCCAAAAAATTCATTTGAAAATATTAAAATTCGATCGAGAAATCGCGCAAAAACCTTCCCATAGACTTAACATTAGCTTGAACGTTTCTTCTCGTGACTAGTGTAGGCTCTTAATAAGAGAGCTAAACTTGGCTATATATGATATCAGAACCTTTTACGGTAAAAGAGTCACGAGACATTATTTTACATGTGATGTTTTTGATGAGATTTCACTTCTTTTTGTAACGTAATCCTTTTCTTGACATTGGGCTCTTTTTGGACATCATCCACTAGTTTTCGTCAAACCCTGTCCCTATTATTTGAAGGTACCAAAAATTTGAAGCTTTAGTTCCATTTGCAAGGTTCTCTAGATTAAAAGAAGTTTGAGGTTCCTAGAAAATCACTAAAAGTTATGAGGGGGGGGGGGGGGGGGTATCAAAAGTACTGTCAATTGCTTCCAGGAAAGGTACTATCAATCTGAGGTATTACTCGTAGCATTAAATACTTGATATTTGGCATAAAGGTAGTGTTTATGATAAAAAGAAAGACGAAAATTCCAACAAATCGAACTATTTTCGATTTTTTTTTTCGAATTTTTTGATTTTTTATTCTTTTTTTTTTTCGAAATTTCCGAATTTTGTCATTTTTTTCTTTCTTTGTATCCTAAACACTACCTTTATGCCAAATTTCAAGTTTCTAGGGCTACAAATTCGAATTATTTTCAAACTTCGATTTTTTACAGATTTTTCGATTTTTCAATTTTATTTTTGAATTTTCAGAATTTTTTCTTTTTTTGAATTTTAAACTATACCTTTACGCCAAATTTTGAGTTTTTAAGGCTAAGAGATCAAATTATTTCCAATTTTTCAAATTTTTTCAAATTTTTTAATTTTTCGATTTTTTTTTTCCGGATTTTTTCTTTTTTTTCTTTTTTGTATGCTATCTTTATGCCAAATTTCAAGTTTCTAGGACTACGGGATGTGCCTTAGCTTTTTGATGATCGGTGAGTTAGTGGGTCAGTCAGTGAGTGTTAAAAAAGCGAAACTTTGAGTTCATTCATATATCTTCTGAACTAGAAAAGATAGAAACGTGAAATTTGAAAATTTGGTTCCATTTGCAATACTCTAGATAAATGAAGTTTCAAAATTTTGGGAAACAAAGATATTGGGGAGGGGGGGGGGTCAAAAGTACTATGATTTGTTTCTAGAAAAATATGCTTAAGGCTGTGTTTTTCTGACTTGGCGGAGAAATTTCCGTTCCTCGAGATATATTTGTATAAGTTTGTCAAAATGACATCATATAGCTCAGAAATTAGAAAGCAAATCTTAAAATATTAATATACTTTTGACAAATAAAGTCTTGAATAAAAAAAAATCACGTAATCTGCAAAATATAATTTTTACAATTTCTGTTTCATCTATACTGTAAATAAGATTTTGTACTTAAAATTTAACATTTAATAAAACTAATGTTCTGTTATAAGCTTTTCAAAACGTACAATAAATATAGGATTTTTTTTTTTTTCCTTCCAGAAATCAGGAAATCATATGGGATGTACGTGCAACACATCGGGTTGCCACGCAGCTGGTATTCCTTTAAAACATATTACATTTAGCGAGTTCGATTGGCGAAATTTCGTCAAAAGAAAAAGAAAAGAAACAGCAAATTGTTCATGCTTGATCAAGGGCCTGCGTGCACCTCAAAGCCCATGATTAAATATGCCGACAGCGATAACAGAATTGTAGTAAAAATACACATTCGTGAAAAAGAACGTTGACGGATCAGAAACTCCGCCTTGTCTGTATTTAAGTATGCTGCTTGCAGAAGAAAATGCGTTCTTGTCCATCAATCGAGCTAACATTCATGTTGTGTGGGTGTTATTGCAGGTTCATCGACAATGTAATGAATCTGCCGATAGCATTGCTATGAAATTTATTGTTGCAAAGGAACTTTCTGCGTTTTATTTCGTAATTTTGCGTGCTGTCGAAGCGTTGCTATAAATCTTGTAGTTTGACAAATAGAAAATAATTGCCTGTTAGACGAAATATTTATCGATGCGAATATTTCAAATCAAATGTTTCAAGATGAATATGTAATGGTGTTGACTAATATAGAATGTTTCAAAAGAGATGGGGTAAACGCTAAAAGCAATAGTTAAGAGAATATATCAAAAGAAACAATTTTTGTATGCGAAAATCAGAGTCGTAATCCATTTATTCAGGAAAAAATATAGGGTATGTCTCGCCAGGTCAAACCGAACTTATATTTTTCTTCACAATGCTAACAATAATAAAATTTTCTGCAGCCTTACCTTGTTTGCGTAAAACGCGATGACATCAACAGAAAAAAAGGTGGAAGTATACATTAATTCAGTCAGAATGTAATTTCTAAATACGCAGAGTGTAATTCAGTAATGTTCGGATTTCCACTACTTCTCGTGATAAGTGTTCCAATTGGACGGTTTTTTTTTTTTTTTTTTGGTTTTTTTTTTCAAAATTGTTACTCCGATGCTTTACTGCTACCACCTTTTTACGGTAGCAATACACTGGTTTCCAAAAGTTAAGGTGCAAGCAGTCGTTTGTGTCTAATTTGAAAAAAAAATAAGATAAATTTATGAAATTTAGAAGAATTATTCTTTATTATTATTCAGTTAGTTATCGAATTTTACTTAATTTTAACATCAAGCATGATTTACAAATAAACTAGTCGAATGAGCCAATCTCAAAACTTTCTGCTATCTCATACATGTTAATACTTCAAAATTCGTTATCACATCGCCAATAAAGTCATATTTTTTGTCATTTTGTCGTATGTCAGCTGCTGCTTATGCGAATCGTCGGGTTACCTGGATGCGAAGCGCCCTTCGTTGCACGAGCAGTCGATGTACTATGAAAAATCCTTCTGACCTGTACCGATGGGAAAAGATAGCTTCCCTGTTCCTTGGTTTTTAAGATTTTAGCTAATTTTATTGGAAAATTCTAAGTTTTCTGTCGAAGTAACTATGGTAACCTATTTTTTTCACCAAATTTGCGATGTTTTGCCAAGTCTCGCCAAGCTTGGCGAGAATTTGAAGCTGGCGATTAGGAATGTATAGTGTTATGCATATAAGAGCTGGAACAGTGGTTACAAAAATGAAAGAAAATTTGCTGGAAAGCATGTTCACTAAAACTCATAAATCAAATCCGTTTATGGGGGAATTTTACCGTGTTGTTTCAAAATGACAGCCACCCTAAAATTTCAAACTGCTATAGCTCAGCCATTTTTTAAGATAGAGGTAAAACAAAATATGCTCCGGAATCCTCGGATCAAGGCTGAACATTTAACGGAAAAACTTTTAGGATTTCTAATTTTTGTTTACATCTTTTTTAATTTAAAATCTTTAAGTGGCTATCACAGCGCCTCCTTCCAGCGAAATATCCCGAAATACAACTAGGATCCTGCAGACTATAGTCAAAAACCGATACAAAACATTTGGTTCAATTCTATTCTTCATATACTTTTCGATGATACAATAATGGAAATGGAACAAAAATCGCTATCACAGCGCCCTTTCCGGCGGAATGTCCCTAAATTCAAATGGACCTGCTGGCACTAGCCAAAAACCTAAAAATGAAATTTGGTCCAATTCTATGCATAACATCATACGCTTTTCGATGAAACAAAGAGGAAATTACAGTCAGATAGACATTTTGTAAAAACATGTTTTTCAGAATCTGTGACCCATAAAACGTGTAAATCTGTCGAAAACCGGAAGTCGAAAAAAATTCGATTACAATACTTTCTGCTATTTTAGATAGTAGAAAGTAAAAATTGCATTTTTTTGGAAAAGTCCACTGTTTGATTAAAAAAGGTGGCATTTTTTTATGGAAAAAATTAAATAAACGGATTTTAATAAGGTATGTGTCTGGCCCTACTTGTAATGCATTTGTCGCATCGACTTTTCGTACTGTCAATTAAGTTGTCAGACACTGGAATGGGAAACACTACCCATACATGGAGCAACGCTGGTTCTAGCTCATTTAACGACTTCGAAGGAGGACTTACGGCATCCACCTGTCTGCCCAGATAGTCCCAAAGATTCTCTATCGGATTAAGGCCCCAAAATTGAGCTAGCAATTCCATTCGTTCCAAACCTTGATCTTCAAGATATTCATCAACGACTCTATCTCAATGCGATCGAACATTATCATCGATTAAGATTAATTCCTCACCAATATCACCAACATACGGCATGACAAACGGAGCAAGGATCTCGCCTCGATATTTTACAGCAGTCAGAGTTCGTCCATGGCACAAATGGAGGTTACTGTGACCACCAAAGAGATTCCAGCCCAAACCATGATTCCACCTTGTCTTTAACTGTATCTTTCAACAATGTTACATAGATAGAATCTGATGCCCTTTTCTCTCCAGATCAGCACATGAACTGAATCACTCTTCAAAGCAAATTGGAACTCGTCTCTACGGAAGCCTCCAGGTAACATGCTCTCTTGGCCATCATAAACGGTCGTCTTTAATAGAGTTCTTAATTGCGAAGACGTCTGTGCACAAGAGTAGCAAATATTGGCATCCCTGTTGCGTTACAATGATTTGAAATGAGTTGAACCACAGAGTAGGTTCCTCCTTCTTCGAACCAAAAGAGCTATGAAGCGATCTTATGCAAGGGCTATACCCCGTGAGTGGTCTGGAATAAGTCTTCTTGGTACTGAATTTTCGGATTCAAATTGATCCCAGAGTCTTTGGACAACACTATGAGACACATTAAGACGTCTAGCAAGCATACCAACTTGTGATAACCCAATTTCCATTCCTGCGATTGTCCAACAGCTTAACGAATCAGGTAAACGACATCTGCTAGATATGGGCAACACTATTTTAGTAGCAACAATTCAAGATCAACAAGCATAAAAAAAAACTCACACAAATTACAAAATTGGGATATTCGCAGTTTCCGTTCGACTGCCACATAAATGCGCAATTCTTAATAAAAACATATGAGTATAAATATTTCATACGATTTTATTGAAGTTGCTTATGATCATTTATATAAACAATATTTCAAAATAAACTTGAGTCATGAAAAACAACACTCATTTGAATCAATATTCACCTTTGTACTATAATAATTATTTAAAAGCAACACAAAATATCACAAAAGATACATGCATCATTTAATAAAAAACATTTACTTAAGGTGTTTTAAAAACATACAAAACTGTATTTCACATTTGATAAAACCTAGCGCTTTCGAGCCCCCTTAGCTCATCATTAGCTGATGATGGTTTTATCAAATGTGGTTTACATTTTTGTTGTTTTTAAATAATTATTAAACAATATTTTTTACTTCGTTTAATAGTGAACATCGAAAAACTGGTTGTATCTTAAATTTTGGAGGCCAGTGTATTTGCCTTTTTGATCTGTAATTAAAGGAGAATATTACATCATGTATGCTAATGGCGCCCAGTGCATGTAAAATCCGTCGTGGGTGTAAAGTCCTCCAAGTTACCTAACTGGCCAACTAAGAAAAGCAATTAAAGCAACAAGACCCACTGAAGCCACATCGGCCTATAGATTTAACAAACACATCTTCGTCAAGCGGAGAGCAGGTGAATCCTCGCCCCGTTGCCAGGTATCAATCCGTTAAGCTAGGCAAAAGTCTGCAAGCTAAGGGCCTGGTCAGCAGTCTAAAAGAAAAGGAGGATATTACTGTTTCAAAAAAGTGGTAGCAATCAAGCAATATGAATTAAATAAACCACCCAACTGGGAACACTGTTCATGATATCGTTACTTTTCAGACAAAGTAAGGAAAGTCTGTTGAAAATGTCGCCAAATCTTCATTATTGTTAAAATTATGAACAATAAACCGGGTTTGGTTTGAAGTTGAGTCACCTTGTATTATTTGGCGCATAAGTAGATTGCAATTCTGGTTTTATATTTAAAAAACGCTGTTTATAGTATGCTTTGCACCCTATCCCCTGTCCCCTTAATGTACGTCCTACCTTTTTTAAACACCCTGTATATTTTTAAAACTTTCGTCAAAAAGAAAAGAAAAACCAGCGGCTTGTTCATGCTTGATAAAGATACTTGCATTCACTTCAAAGCCCATGATTAAATTTGCTGATAGCGATAACAGAACTGCAGAAACCAGAAGAGACGATACACGTTCGTGAAAAGGAACATTCACGGATCATAAACTCCGCCCTGTCTGTGTTTAACTATGCTACTTACAGAAGAAAGTGCGTTCTTGCCAATCAATCAAACTAGCATTCACCAGGACAGAATTTTGTGTGGGTGTTATTGCAAGTATATCATTAATGCAATGAATCTCGCCAACAGCATTGCTATGAAATTTATTGTTGCAAAGGAACTTTCTGCGTTTTCTTTCGTAATTTTGCGTGCTGTGGAAACGATGCTATAAATCTTTTAGTTTGGCAAATTGAAAGTAATTACCTGGAGTCGAAGTTGTATCAAGGTGTATATTTCAGATCAGATGATTACTCTTGAAGATTAATATGTAGAACAAATATGCGTATTGCTGCAACTTAGAATTTCAGTCTAAAATTGGTGCGACAAAAACCAATTTTTCTTCTTATTCTACTCTTTTAAAATTCGAATAATAATGATCATAATATAAACAATTCAATTTACTCCTTAAAAGTTGTATTCATTCCAAATATGATGTTCCTACTCTTAATCAGTGGTGCCAAATCTAGTGGGTTATTTTTGTTTTGTTTTGTTTTTGAGAAATGCTGAATTTTTACCAGAGAGTTTAAATAATTATTTTTACTTTATATATTAATAGATACTCCATGAATAAAATAAAAAAAAAATTACTATTCAAAATTTTCTGGTTTGAATTCGGATTTTCTGAATGAAGAATCCGCTAGATTTGGCAACACTGGTCTTAATAACCAGAAACCATAATGAAAATGTGATTTTAGACAGATTCAAGAATTCTTTAGCATTCAATTATTTTTAACTGCAACATGCATAGTAAATTTAAAAATTATAGCTGGATGTCTGTGAGTAATCTTGATTTTGGGCAGTTTTCCAATCATTTTAACTCTTTAAAATTCGATGTTTATAAAAAATATTTCTTATCGAGCCTCTGCATCTTAATAATTATCTCCATCTTCATTTTGAAATTTCAAACCATAAAAGTTTCAGAGAAATCCTGATAAATGCTGATTTTAGAAGATTTCCCCCCTTGTTTTACTCCTTTACAATCTGAATTCTTTAAGAAGCGTTCTTACTGATCATGTGCTTCTAAAAGTAAACTACTTACCATATTTTAATTACCTAGCCCTAATGGTTCCACAGAAATGCTTATGAAATCGTGATTTTGAATGTTTTCCAAAAATAATCTTATATATATATATATATATATATATATATATATATATATATATATATATATATATATATATATATATACATATATATATATAATGTGTTTTTTGAAATTCAAAGATATTATATATATATATATATATATATAAGCAGTAACCATCACATCACAAACAAAATAGCTATATATTCGTGTGAACAGCGCCAGAAACTGCATATTAGAACACACAAATTCAATATAATCCAGCAAAAACATGATTTTGGCCTGAACTAGCACCACCCCCCTCACCAGAAACAAGACAACACAAGAAAACACTGTAGAAAATAGATGTAAAAATAAACAGAAACAAGCTGCGGCCTCATCAGCAGTGGGTAAATTCAAAGGCAGCCAAGCATCCGAACAAAAAGATTAACAATTAGTGGCAGTGAGTTTCGGCCAGAGCGCTGCGTAGCAAAAAATTCAAAATGTACAGAAACATATTTGAATACTACTTAACAGACGCTCCCCCCCCCCCCACCGTACCCTACGCCACAATATAAGCGAATGCTGTACCAAAATCACAATACTGAATCACCATAGTTGAAACAAATGTCTCTTCGAAAATACACACAACCAATTCAGCCACGTTGCCACAATTAAAAAAGTAAAACACGATAAACAAACCAAATCCGTTATTCAGTACACAATCCAGATTCGTTCCACGTCGGATGCCAACAAACACAGCCATCATCATAAAACCGTCCTTTTCAGGCTTTAGGAATTACGAGTCATTTACTGTTGAATGTAAGCAATCTATCAATAATGGAGGCAGTCTGCAAAATCTGAATATTTTTTGATAAAATTTAGAGGGATATTGTTTTTATAATATAAATGACTGATAAAATAAAATAGTTCCTTATTAAACAGGTTTTTATTTGAACAAATTCTGTAAAAACGGTAAATTTGACCAATTATAATATTTATATACATACGTTTGGGAATATTTGAAGACCAATGAATTAATTGATTCACAGTAAACGGAAAACTGGTACGCTTATCAAAAACTGAAATTTGTAAACCATTTTTAATCAAAATTTTTAGATCAAGATAATTAGCGAGCTTGTTATCATCATTAGTTTTCTTTAATACTAAAGAGTCAGGATAAATTTCTTGAGAAATCACCCCAAAATCCCCATCGAAATTTAAAACAATTAAATCATCTATGTATCTGTATGCAATAAATCGAACATCAGCTGTATTGATATTATATTGAAACTCATAATAAAATAAAAATAAATTAGCGGCCGTAGATGAATAACTCGTACTCATCCCGATACCATTGATTTGCGAGTATATTTTGGAACCTGTATAAACATAATTGTTATAAAGACAGAAATGACATAATTTGAAAAATAAAGTAGAGTTAAAATCTATGACATCTAAAACCAACTCAGCTGTCTTTAAAAGTGCTTCCTTTAAGCTATTAATAGGGATATTTGTAAATAAATTTTCGAAATCATAAGTTTGGATGAAATGTATATTACCACTTTTTATTTTCCTTGCTATATCATAACTATTCGAAATTATCCAAAAGCAGTTAGTATCTTTGTATTTGTATTTTAACATGTTTAAAACTTTTTTAAGCAGCTCTTCGAATTTCTTATTGAAGTTATTACTAATACTATTGACACTACTGCATATAAACCTGTATTTAACCGGTAATTTTATGAAATTTGGGGGAAATAAATAAAAATGGAAATGATAAGTTTTTATTGCAAGGAAAATGAATTTTAGTTTGTTTAGAAAATGCCAGATGCTTTTTAATAAGTGTTTGTACTGAAGAGTTATACATTTTGTAGGTTAAACTATTATTCAGCTCTGCATTGAGCATTTCAGCATAATATTTTTTACAAATAATTGCAAAATTACCAACAGCCTTATCGACTGGACAAAAAACAAAAATTTCTTTCAACTTTGTTATTTCATTTCTAATTTCCGTATTGAGATTATGATATGTATATGCAGAATTATTAATAAAACTGTTTTGAAAAGATTTAAAATCATTTAAAATATGAAGTTTCCAATCAGTAAAAAGGGGGATTGGTTTATTATATTTGTAACTTAAATTTAAAATAAAAGTGTTCAATTCAGCTTTAAATATTTCCAATGATCTCTTTTGATTTAATATTTTATTAATACGATACTTAGTACCAAAATTCATTAAATTACGGTGGTATACATAATACTTTTAATACATTTTCTAAATACATGAACGTAAAAAAAAGAACTAAAATTTATCCAGAAAAGGGGTGTGGTCACTGGGAAGACGAATACATTTTCATTCCCTTTTTGTGTTTAATTATTTTAAGTAGCTTACAAAATATAAGATTTTACTGCTCTTTTTAAAATAATTAAACATAAAAAGAAGTTTTAGGTAATTTCAATATCCAGGGAGAGGCAATAGCCCTCTCCTTCCACACCTTGCCAGGTGCTCATGCTATTTTACCAGATAAATCCCTCAGACAAAAAAAAGGCCTGAAATCAATACTGGTTCCGCCAATCAATGATCAAATGTTTTCTGATATTAAGGTCTGTATTAATGACGATAATCAATCTACTTTTTACTATTAGTATTTAATAGAAACTTTACTTAAAATACTTGTGTCTTCGTAGGCAAACTTAACAAAATTCTTCATGGAACATGAGATGAACAAAAGATACAATCAATCAATGGCAAGAATTCCGTCGAAGAAGAAAACAATGAAATGCTTCTATTGAAACGAATGACATTTTTACAAAATACAACGGTTAAATAAGTCGACGTTATAAACTGACGAAATTATGCTACCTTGTACATCAGTTTTTAATTTTCAAAAGAAAAGAAAAACACCAATTAGGTTCTAACAGGACAATCTCAACAACTCAGTGTCTTCGTGCTTCCACGAGATATTTGTAAAGATCTCTCAAGAAAAAAAAAATCCTATATTCAATACTGGCTCCGCCAATCATTGTATAAATGTTTTCTGGTGTTAACGATCTGTGTTAATCACAATAATCAATCAACTTTTTATTATTAATATTTAAGAGAAAGCTTGTTGTTCCGAACCTCAAATTTTTGTATCTTTGTGGGCAAACTGTGTATAATCCTTCTTAAAACATGAGATAGCAACAGACACAATCAATGACAAGAATTTCATCGAAGATGAGCAAGGAAATGCTTTTATTGAAACGAATGATATTTGTAGAAAATATAAGGATTAAAAAGCCAATGCCAATAGACGAAACAAAAAACGAAAATAGACGCTAGAAATAGACGAAACAATTCAGGGGGGGGGGCAAAAATATCAGCCTTTAATTTAAAAAAAATGTAAAAAAAAAACTAATTAGGCTTTGACAGGACCTGAATATAGAATACCAACCGGTGTTTTTGTATCCACCAGATATTTAGAAATCTCCCTAGAGAAAAACGACAAGAATTCCATGCAACACTGGTTCCACCATTCACTATGGAATTTTTTTCTGATATTAAAGACCTCTGTTAAGGAAAATAATTAATTCACGTTTTATTATTGATATTTAACAGAAAGCTTACTGTTCCGAATCTCAAATATTTCTGTTTTCGTGAGCAAACTGAATAAAATTTTTCATGAGCATGGGATGAGCAACAGGTACAATCAATCACAAGAATTCCATCGAACACGAACAGTGAAATACTTTTATTGAAATGATTGAAATTTGTACAAAATAAAACGATTAAAAAAGCTGACGCTAGAAACAGGTGAAACTATGGCTACCTTTTATATGAACCTTTACTTAAAAAAATAATTAATTAATTAAATAATTAATCAGGCTCTAAGAGGACCTGAATATAAAATCCCAACCCCTGTCTTTTTGTATCCAGTAGATATTTAGAAATCTCTCTCGAGAAAATTGACTTGAATTCAGTGCAACACTGGCCCTTCCATTCACTGTAGAAATGTTTTCTGATATTAAATATATGTCTGCAATAATCACTTTTTGAAATTAATACTTAACAGAAAGCTTGCTGCTCCGAATCTCAAATATTTGCATCTTCACGGACAAACTGAGTAAAATCCTTTATGAACATGAGATGATCAACAGACACAATCATGAATTCCATCGAAGATGAAAAATGAAATGCTTTTATTGAAACGAATGACATTTGTACAAAAAAAAAAAAAAAAAAAAAGATTAAAAAAGCCGACGCTATAAACAGATGCTACATTTGCTACCCTGTATATCAGCTTTTAATTAAAAAAAATAAATAAATGAAAAAATTAATTAGACAGGACCTGAATGGACAATCTCTGTCTTTGTGTATCCACCAAATATTTAGAAATCTCTCTCGAGAAAAATGACATGAATTCCAGGCTTTCACTGTGGAAATGATTTCTGGTATTAAAGGCCTCTGGTAAGGAAAGTAATTAATTCACTTTTTATTATTAATATTCAACAGAAAGCTTGATGTTTCGAATCTCAAATATTTGTATTTTCGTGGGCAAACTGAATAAAATCCTTCATGAGGATGGGATGAGTAACAGACACAATCAATGACACGAATTATATCAAAGACGAACAATGAAATGCTTTTATGGAAACGAATGGTATTTATGAAAAATAAAACGATTAAAACAATTGACGCTAGAAACAGACGAAACTATGGCTACCCTGTATATCAGCATGTTGTTTTCTCAAAAAAAAAAAATCAATTAGGCTTAAACAGGAAATAATGTAGAAACCCAGTCCCTATATTTATGTATCCAGCAGATATTTAGAAATCCCTCTCAAGAAAAATGACATGAGTTCAATGCAACACTAGCTCCGCCATTCACTGTCGAAATGTTTTCTGATATTAAAGGCCTGTATTAATGGCGATAATCAATTCACTTTTTTATTATTAATATTTAAGGGAAAGCTTGCTGTTCCGATTCTCAAATATTTGTGTCTTCGTAGGCAAACTGAGTAAAATCCTTCATGAAACACGAGGCGAACAAAAGAGACAATCAATCAATGACAAGAATTCCATCGAAGATGAACAATGAAATGCTTTTATTGAAACGAATGACATTTGTGCAAAATACAACGATTAAATAAGCCGACGTTAGAAACAGACGAAAAGGAGGAAGAAAAAATATTTGATGAAGAACTTTTATGCATTCATTTCTCTTTATACATAGTCAGACCTATTGTAGCGGTAACTGTTCAAGGAACTTTAGCCGTGCTTGTCTATCAATCACACATTGCTCTGGAACAAAAGAATTAAAAGAAATGTAGGTGTCTTTTATGGATTTATTGATTTTTATTGGACTTTAATTCTTTTTGCTACACATTGAAAACATTTTAGGGTTTCCATTCATAAATCAACAACACATTTTTTCCTCATTTTTTTAATAATGCATACACATATTTGATTATAAATCGTATACAAAATGGGCCACCAAACAAGTAAAGAAAATGATTGAGTATTCTTTTACCTTTAAAATTTTCAAAATGTTTCGAAAATTTGAGGAATATTATCATTAAAAATATAAATTCTACTTTACAGCGTAACAAGAACGTGATTGATATATGAATCAACGTATTTTAAACTACTTTGTTAATTAACGTATTCACTGCCGCATATGTAAGCAATGCTTTACCTATTGACGTTACAGTATGAGGATGGAGATTCATATTATGTGAACATCCAAGTATGGATGTGAAAAAATTGTCTTCAAGATCTACTCTTAAATGCTGCGTATGCATACATACGTTTTTTTTTTTATCTCCAACTTTTTGATTTCGGATGAAGTTGGTGAGAGAACCTTTTTAAGAAGAAGTTGAGATTTGCAAATGTAATTTTGGGTGTAAATATGGATAAAGGTGCCTCGATATGAGAGTGGTGACATACGTATTAGACTGTGCTTAGACAGACGCGTTTGTCCGAACAATGGCAAACCTATATTCCAGAACTTGGTGATACTCGCCTAAACGAGCTTGATTATTCGAGTGAGACAAGTTAACTTAGCATTAGCTTGGTGTTAATGGCAGAATTGCTAAGAAGCTTGCCGATTCGCTTTTGTCCAGAATCGTCTTAACCAATCAAAATTTATATCCCGTATGTCGCCAATCTCATATCGAGGCACCCTAAATATGGGTGAGAGAAATTGAGATATACAAATGATTTTTATATGTGAACGATCACATGATATTCAAGTAAAGACTTCGGTGGAGTTTGTGTGCTCATCTGATTTTGAGCACCTTCTGCCAGGATTTGTGAAATAAATTTAAATTTGGCTTAGTGCAAAGAGCCTGTAAGTGAATTTCCACCTTAGTAATACTTAAATTTAAAGTGTTTTTAAGTAAAATAAATCCAAGGCTCTCACTGAATTTATTCAAAGATACAGCTATCTTGTGAAGTGTCGAAAACAATATGATATTTTAGAAATAGAATTTAGATTATTTGTATTTCGGTAATAGTATCCAAATTTTTTGTCACTGTTTCTTATACTCAGTTTAGAAAAAAGGGGAAAAAATGCAGTCTTGTTATTACAAGTCATTTAACAGCGCTTAAAAATTAAAAATTAAAAATTAAAAAAATTAGCAGTAAGATCAATTTTGTAGAAAATATTTTATCAAAGTTTGATAATGCTTTTAAGGCTGTTATTAAATCCACACTGGCTAATTTGTGACATATTTTGTTAATTCATTTTTGTTCTGAAACGCATGAAACTGGCAGGTGTTATAATTCAGAAACTTTGTAATTGAAAGACGTTTTCCATTTTTTGGTAAAGGCAGAATATATCTCAGAAAATATTGTCAAAGTCGGCGCTTTGAACGGAATTTTCTCCCCGGCGCCACGAGGAAGGAGAAAAACGTGTTGTCACGTGACATGAATTGCTTATAACTCGATAAGTAATTTATTTATCAAAAAATAGAAAACTCATTTCGATTCCAAATCGTTTGAATAATCAGGCATACCAATTTTATGTATTTGTGTTTAAAAATGAATCTGAAATTATATCATAAAATTTAGCGTTGTTGAGCAGGACATTTGAGAACTGCCTTAAAATATATACAGAGTTTCTAAAGGAATAATTTATAATATATGTAAAGGCAAGTCAAAATATTTTCTGGTTTACATTGAAGAAACCTACTGACAAACGCTTTAGGACATAGAATGTAAAGCTACATACGTCAACAAAATCATGTTGCTTAAGAACGAGAAATCTGGAATAAATGAACTAAATTAGAATATTATTCCAGAGAATCATATCGTTTAAAAATAAGACATAAAAATATGTGAGCAACTCGCTTTTAATCCAAAATGTAATGCTGTAAATATTTATTGTCATCGACGATGAACTTTGACATATGTGGCATACTGAAATTTAGTCAGCCATACATACTTCAAAAATAGCCTAATTTCACATCATACTGGGATTCTTCGGTACATTTTACCTACATATACCAAATAGGAAGTCATTCGGTCAAGTAGTTTAGGAAATTTGCAGGTTTAACGTTTGAAACTTCCTAATGTTAAAATAATTTTTAGGTGCGTTCGTAATTATATAAATACGCAGCATCTATAGTCGTCGTCTGGTCCGTCCGTCCGCATATAACAACGCAAAAACTACCCAAACGAATGGTTTGAAATTTAATATATATATAATCGTTGCAGAATTTTGTCGATTCATTTCAAGTTTTATGAAAATCAAATCAAACTTAAAAATATATTAATAAAAGTTTTCTTCATTCTGTTAAATCCTATCACACGTGTAATATATATAACAAAAACGCAAGTCATGTGACTGAGGAAAACAAATAGGGGCTGACCATTTCTTTTTTCATTTGCCAGGAGACCATTTTTATTAAAAATTATTTTTTCGAATAAAATTGCATAAATGTTACATTTTTAGAAAGATCGTCCAAAAAAAGTGTTTGTTTGAGAGATGAGTTACGTTTAAATATGTATAGATTCTGATATAACTTCAGTTGAAATTAGGTTGACAGCCTAAAATCTCAATTCATTAAAGTAAAGAAACACAAGAGATTCGTTCATCATGAGTCATAAAAATATTAAACCATGGAGGTAAGCACTCACAAAGCAAGATCTCCATAGTGAATTTTGCACCGCTGTCTGGTGTCGAAAAAAATCGCATCTATAAACGTGGCATACGTAATAAGAAAAAAGGCAAGGCATGCTGATTTCGCTCATAACAGACGATATAATTCATTTCACTGAAATAATAATGAAGATTTTTTTACATTGTAAAACTAGTTATAGTACGAACGTATCTCAATTGTCACGTTTAACGCACAATTTCCAACTTGTTAATCGTTGCAAAACAGGTTATAATGCGGGTAGTTTTTAAAGCATAACTCCAAAAGTTATTTGTTGGAATGAGCTGTAATTTTTGATTCGCATTTTTTAAGCCTCTAGAAATCCATTTCTGTTTCAAATAAGAACGAAACGAAAAATCATGCATCAGGCATAGATAATGAAACACTTTCCAACACTAACCGAACATTATTTTCTAAGAATGTAATGAGATACCTAAAGAAGTAACTTAAAAAAATACATAGTAAAAATCCATATTTAGCAATTGCTGTCCATATCCGGTAATGTGTGTGAAATCTTTCGTGTAGCCCTGTATGCGATTTATAGAATTTATCCACCTAAAACACTCAAAATTAGATAAGTTTAAAAATGCATTACCACAGAGAAAACGCACTTCCAGCAATTATCGATCTGAGTCAGCTGTTTAACCGAATTGTGTGTCACTTTAAATGAACGATAAAAGCTATGCACTCTATAATCTATAGAAAACTTGGAGTGCATTTTAGGGATTTCGTTATGTTTGAAGTATCATAACATCATTAAAATGCACCGCAAACTATTTTTTCCCGTAGATCATAATGTAGTGTAATTCTTTTATGCATCCCTGTAAACGAACTATAAATCCTACTTATTCTATACTCCTGAAAAATCATATTATCGTCCACCTTTAGTGATGCATATTAGTCTCATTATGTTTCAAAAATCCTAACATCAATAAAATGTATCGCAAACCATTTTTACTCATAAGACTGTTATGTAAAGGAATTCTTTTGTGTGTCCCTGTAAACGAACTACAAATGCTCCACACTTCATTTTCAATACCGAACATTCTATAATAAACCTCATTAACATATAAAATTTCATGACAATCCGAGTATATTTACGAGAGTTAGAGTACGGACATACAGACAAACCGAATTCATAAACTCTTTTCAACTACGTTCGAAAGTGTTAAAAATTATATATATTTTAACAATTAACATATTTTCAATTAATTTAGTTACATTTAATATATTTTTCGAAAATTAATTCCCCAAAGACAATAAAATCCCGATTTTATGATCCTGGAATTCACGTTTTACCGCAATTTACACTTTTCTGTTTTCTCCCTTGAAAACTGGTAAAAGGGAATTCTATATTATATACACACACATACGTGTGTGTGTGTGTGTGAATGTTTGATAATGCTAATAAACAAGATATTTTTTTTAATAAAAATATATTTCATTAAAGAATTGGTTTCATTATTATAATCTATGCCGAAATGTTATTAGTTTCCAAGAAATAAAAAACGCTTTCTAAAAGATGTTTTAAAAAAATACAGTGTGTCCATGAATTATTGGGGTTTTCTTACCTGATAACTTTTGGTTTAAGGTATGTTATAATTTTTTTTTAATTATCTAAAATTTCTCCACTTTTTTTTTGCTATTTTTTTACCGCAATTATACAATAATAATAATGGTGTTTTTTGCAAATAAAAGAGCATATCTTAAAGTCTTAAAAATAATTTTTTATTTGAAAATTGTTTGAAAAATGGTGCTCTGGCGGCCTTTGATACAGGGGTATGCAAAAAATGAAGCGTTCGGCGGTACCAGATGAATCGCGGAATCTGCTTATCTTTAACAAAAAACCAAATAAAATCCTTAAAATTTATGATATTTGTAGTCCTTCTCGGGTGGGTTTATCCATTTTTCGGTCCTGAAGAAAATAGCAGCTGTTCAAATTTCAATTACAAAAATTTTCAGATTTAAATCGCGCAAAAAAATATTTACAATTCGAATATTGAAAAACATATCCGTGAGGAACTAAAATGTTGTATATACTGTAAAAGCATAAAATTTCAACCAAATACAAACATAAATAACAGTGACAATTTTCAGCTTACATAAAATTATCTATACCAGACCAATATATTGAACCCTCCTCCCGGACTTCCTCTTTCTCAATTTTTTTGTTTTTACCTGCGCGCCACACACAATACGCTAAAAATGAGCCTGTTCACTGTAACACCAAAAGGCGGATAGCTTTTGAACCAATACGAATTTCGAAAAAACTGCTTTACCTCAAAGTTTTAAGGGTTTAAGGAGTAAAAATATGCAAAAAAAAATTTCGATAAAAAAAAAAAAAAAGTTATAACATGCCTTAAGAACATGATGAAAAATATTATCACATATTCGTAAAGTAAATCTCAAAAAGTTTTTTTAATAATTCAAAGTCACACATGCGTAAAGTTGCAACTCAAAACATTATTAATCAGAAAACGATTGTAACCAAATAATAATATATATTAAAATTTTATCAAATTTATCAAAATGTTATTAACGAATTATGTATATCTATCTATCTAACTTTGTGCTCATAATTCATTGATAACTTTTTCATATTATTTGATACAATTTCATTATTAATTATTGTTTGATTAAGCATATCTATCTAACAAATTAATATATACATGATGAATTATGTACATCTATATGTCAAACTAATATACACATAATGAATTGTGTATATCAATACATAATTCATATTACGACATAATTACATAATTCGATATACATGATGAATTATGTATATCTATCTATCAAACTAATATATACATAAATGAATTATGTGTAATGAATTACATAATGAATTACATAATGAATAATGTATATCTATCTATCTAACTTTGTGCTCGTAATTCATTAATAACTTCTCTATTTAATATTAATTATTATTTGATTATAATCGTTATTTGATTAATGACGTTTTGAGTTGCAATTTTACGCATATTTAACTTCGTTTGTGTTATTAAAATTTTTTTTGAGTTTTACTTTCCGAATATGTAATAATATTTTTCGTCGACGCCTCGACAACAGTTTATGGACACCCTCCCTGCATATTAATTTGAAACATTAATGCATTACAATTTCAAGAAATTAATTCTGACACAATGACAGTTTCCTTTAACACTATTGTGGGAAAAAAAAACTCGCTATGTTGAATTATTTTATATGAAGAGATCCTCACCAATGCATTCCATTTATTCAAATCACTTCAGCACTTTGTTCCATTAAAATAAAATATAATGTAACATGATATTCCCGTATTGCATTACACTCCTCCACAATAGCTCAAAATTGCGCTCCCACCTGGTAAAAAGCGCTTCACACAGGGTGCATTATCGGTGAAATAATAAAATGGACGAAAAATGGGGGGGATGCCACTTCATTAATCGCTCTTGGGTCACCCCCCTCCCTTCTCTTTATGCGATCATTTCCACCCCCGTATTTTATATTTTTGTTCGAGTTTTTGTGTTCGTGATTTAGCAACAGCCGCACAGATGGTCACATTTGTTGGCTTAGTTGCTTAGCAACACATCAATGTCTCCCGGCTACTTATCGCCAAATAGATAAAGGGATCTGATCTTGGCGATCTGTCGCACGCATGCATGCTTTTAGTGCCTAATGATAGAAACGCACTCTATGCCCCCATATCGAAAAAATAATGAAAATGTATTTTTTATCAATAAAAATTTTAACCCCTATTGTATTACTGTTAAAAAATACCATCCAATTCCAAAATAGTTAAAACTTTAAAGAGGCGGTAGAGTTTAAAAAATACCTTTCACTATCAAGCAGGGCGGTCGCTCTGCCAAGCCAAGCTTTTAAAAAAAAACGCCACACAAACAACGCCAAGAACTGGAATAAAGACCGCTAATGCTTATATACAGAAAGCAACTTCGCAATGTTAAATCGACAAAACATGCCAGATTAAAATATCAGATATCAAACAAACCAAGCGTCGTAGAAAAAAAAAACGAAAACTAGAAGAATCTAAGGAAGAATTTCTTCAATTTAAGACCAAACTCATCTTCATAAGTGATTTATAAACAGAGATATAGCTTTTTTAAAAAAACGTCGAGTTACTTAAAATGATCACTATTTTCTTCGTCAAACTTTTTTTTTCAAACAAGCTACAGGCCTTAATATTGGGCAGAATAAAAAAAGGATTGCATTTTTGGACAAGTAATTACGTAATCTATGTGCTTTTATAAAATTCAGTGTAAAAAAAATATTTTCTATCCTTAATTAGCAAAAAACTGTTAATTAACTTGGCGATTAAAAAATTATGCCAAAACAGAGATAAAACCCGCCAACGACCATGTACCATCTGTATTAAAATAGCACAAATCAGTTACAGGTTATAATATAACCACATCAAATTTCATCTGCAAGTCAGCCATTTTCTTCTGAAGATATTTTTTTTTTAAATAAAACTTCACAATTATAAGAACACATATTTTATCAAATAATTAAATATGACTGCAAACTGTGGCAGATGATTGTTTCTAACATGAATAAGTATGAGAAATTGCCGGTTACGGATATGGATCTGGGTAGCTCAGTCGCAGAGCGTCGGGTTGAGTTGAGTTGAGTTGATTTTTGACGGCCAAATATCTGCACTAGGGATATAGGCCCGGGGGGAGTGCCCTTCGTGGGGGTCTTTCTAAGGGAACCTAATCCGTATTTACGCATGGATAAATCCACGGCTCGAAGAAAACCACGAAAACTCCGAACGATTAGGCCGACGGGCGCGATTGGGTTCGAACCCAGCACCTCCCGTCTACCAGCTTCGAGAGCACAACCTCTCAGCCACTGGTGGGGCCCGCAGAGCGTCGGCATGGTACGCATATGGTTCCAGGTTCGAGTCCAGGCCCAGGTCAATTTTTCACTCATGTTTGTTTAGTGTATTTAATTGTCTGATAAAATGCGTGTTCTTATAAATATTGTAAAATAAAGTAATCAGACGTAGTGTTTATACTTTAAAAATATTTTAAATATATAATTTACGTTTTTAGAAAGATCTTTAAAAATAAATTAGTTTTTGAGGGAAGATGTACCTTCTAAAATGTATACATTAAGAGTTATCGCCATTTAAAATTTCTTTCCAAACGTAAACAAAAAATTTTAAATGAATTAAATGTGATTCATTTATTTCTAAAAATAAAAAAACACGGTAAAGGACAGTCATTTCGTTCGCAGGAATACCTTTCACGTCATCTACTATATATACGAGGCTAGCGAAAAAGAAAGGCTACCGCGGTGCTGTACGCGTATCTTTTTTTACAGACCGCGGGAATCACGTGAGGCTCGAATCCACCAATGCAGGTGTACGAAAAGAGCATCACGTCACTCTAGCGGTCTGTATAAAAAAAAGATAAGTGGAACGCACCGCGGTAGCCTGTCTTTTTCGTTAGCCTCGCTATATATATAAAACACAAACGGAAATTTCGTTCCGTTCCTTTATAACTCGAGATCTGCTGAATGGAATTTGATGGAACTTGCACTGTTCGAGAGATAATTTTTCAGGGAAGGTTTTAGTATGTAACACAACGTTCTACGTATAATAGCTATCGAATTATGATAGAAAGTTCTGTTATTTTGGCCGAAAAGGTTACCATTGCTAATGTTTTGGCGATCATTACTGTTGCAAAAAGGCTATACATCTCGAAAAATAAAAGAAAAACTGTTACTAATTTTATTTTTTTTTTTTAAAAGAAAGAAAGAAAGAAAAAAAAGAGTTTTGATGAGAGAATATTATAAAACGAAAATATTTAATTTAAACATGATTAGAAATGTTCATAATGCTTAAAACATTATTCAAGGGGCAAGATTTCTATTGAAACAAATTTGGCGATTTATCTTTTGTTTTTGGCGATTTTGATTTTACTTTTGACCCCAAACAAGTTGATTTTAAGCCAAAAAGTGTCTTTTTTTGTTGCAGAAAGAATTGAAATGGCTATACATCTGGAAAAATAAAAGAAAAAACTGTTACTAATTTTATTTTTTTTAAAAAGAAAGAAAAGAAAAAAAAAGAAAAACAGTTTTGATGAGAGATTTTAGGCCAAAAGGTGTTTTTTTTTTTTCCAGTGTACGACTGCATTTTCGCAGTATTTTTTTTTTTTTTTGGCACTTTTTGGTTAGCCGGGCGCCAGTGATATATATATATACACACACATATATACACATATATCTACACAAATACATGTATATACATATATATATATATATATATATATATATATATATATATATATATATATATATATATGTGTGTGTGTGTGTGTGTGTGTGTGTGTGTGTTTTCATATATCACTGGTGCCCGGCTAACCGAAAAGTACCTTTTTTTATTCAAATGCAAACTATATTAATGGCAATATACTTCTATTTACTTCTACATATATGAAATTTCGTTCCGGCTGCTTATAACTGGAGTTCTGCTGAATGCATTTTCGTAGAACTTAAACTAAGATAATTTTTAAGGGAAGGTTTTAATGTATATCATATCGTTCTACGTAGCTTAGTTATATAATTATTCTGGGAAGTTCTATAATCAGATCAATCCGATTATGAAAGATTAGCCTTTTTAAAAGATTTTGCCGAATGTATTTCGATGGAACCTATACTGTTAAATAATTTTCTAGGGAACGTTTTATTATATAACGTTGCTTAGTTCTAGAATTATAGGGGGAAATTCGAAAATCGGGTGACCATTTTTTTTATCAAATATTAGCCTTTTCAATATTTGATTCCGATTATGAAAGATTAGCCTTCTAAAAAAGTTCTACTGAACGGATTTTGATGAGAATTGTATTGTTAGTTAGATGCTATTTCAGAAATGGTGTTAATGTACTATATATTGTCCTACGTTGCTTAGTCCAACAGTTATGTGTGAAGGTTATATAGTCAAGTGAACCCGATTCCGAAATATTAGCCTTTTTGATAGTTTTTACTGGGCGTATTTTTTGCGACTTGCATTGTTAAGTAGATAATTTGTAAGGATTGTTTTAGTATATTTTATATCGTTTTGTTGTTTTAGAATTATGTGGAAAAGTTCAATAATCAGATTATCAAAGATTAGCCTTTATAAAAACTTCTTCTGAATGGATTTTGTTAGTTAATTTGTTTGCATTGTTATTTCGATAATTTTTTGTGATGGTTTTAGTATATTGCATATAGTTTTATCATTCTTTAGCAAACCCTAACTGTAAATGACCAAATAAAAGAGTTGGTCCTTAACAGCTAAAATTGTGACTGCACATTAGAAAATATAATAGCGCAATCGCGTCATTTTTCAGTAATGTGGAAGGATATTCCACGTAAATATACAGATTGCTTTCAAATACAAGGTCAAATTAAACGATTTTTTTCGTTTGATTCAGGGTTCATTTGTAGAAACCGACCAGCGCAGCGGGCGTAGCTTGCTAGTTTTCCTATAAATTAATGAAATCCAGTTGTTAAATTATTTTTGTTTTAGAAGTGAAGCTTCCATTTAAATTTATTGTAACAGTACAATGTTTAATTGAATAAAATAAGGTAAATCTAAGAAATTGCTAAGAAATTCCAAACATGCACAGGGCAACGCAAAAAAAATAAAATAATAATAAACAAAAAGTAAAAAATAGATAAATAAATAAATAAATAAATAAAAATCAGCTTTCAGAAATTCTAAAAATTGTTCCGCTATTCATATTATGTATCTTCGGGGTCCATCCTCCCACTTTCAGCCCTCCCACCCAAAGGGGGCACTTTTCTAAATTTTGCCGACACCTCTCATGTGATATATCGTTGGAAAAGTCTGTGAACGCTTAATCATAATATGCAGGGGGGGGGGGGGTATTTTCTAAATTTTGCACATACCCCTCATGTGATACATCGTTGGAAAGGTCGGTGACCGCTTAATCCTATTATGCATCTCCGGTGTTCATCCCCCCTTTTGCCCCCCAAGCGCGATTAGCTTTCACCACCAGGGGACGCTTTCCTATATCTGTTCCTACGAGTCGAATCACGACGGGGTATGGCTCATTCGACTCGACATCAATAGAGCTTTCCAATTTTAGTTCGTTTTTTCACCACCAGGGGGGATTTCTATCTCTGGTTCTATGGGCTAGATCACGACGGGGTACAGTTCATTCGACTCGACATCTATAGCCTTAACGATTTCAGTGCCCGAGGTTCATACAGAACAGATTGCGCTACCTGGTGGTGGAAGATGGAACTTGAGCGTGAGCAGCACGACTGCTATACGGTGCCGAAGGCAGCGGGGACCCGTGTCGGAAGTTAGTTTGGTTAGAGGTTTATACTATTCGATGTGCAAATTAAGGGATTATCCGGTGCCGAAGGCAGCGGAGAACCAGGTCGTAGGTTCGTTCGGTTCGAGGTTTATCTTATTCGAGGTTTTACAAGATTCGAGGTTTTACAAGACCCCGATATAAATTAGGGGTCCGCTAGCGGGCGAAGCCAGCTAGTGCTAATAATAAAAGAGCGTGATATCACGTTTGATTTCAAATGCAGCGCTGACACGCTATGTACGTATTGCATTTTTATTCATTTCATCGATAAGTCAGTGATATTTTTTAACGGGGGATAACAAGTATTATAACAAGCCACATTTAGTATGTTGTTATTAATTTAATTTAAAAATCTACTGGTATTTCTAGTTAACCTTTTAAACAATGACTGAAAGTAAAATGTAATTTTAAATTATTTCTCATGTTTAGATTATTTAAATTATGTTTATTCTGTTTTAAAAAAAAGAAATGATATCTACAAAAACAACTTTTCAAAAAAAAAAAAAAAAAAAGCCAAGCGTAAAAAAAAAAAAAAAAGTTGTGGCTAAAAAATGGTGTGATATCAAATTTCCAAGCTATTATATTACTTTTTAAACTTTTTTCCATTAAATAAGTTATCATATATATAAGTCGAGTGCCTACGTATATGTTAATAGAAATCGTTTTCTCCTGTACTAAATACATCCTAACGAGTTTCTGAAAATTCAATTTTTTTCAAATTATGCATGATGGGCTTGGCGGCCATCTTTTCATATTTCTAAGCACCCAAATTTCTAAAGTAAAAGCGTAATATGTTTGCAATGTAATATGTTTATAACAATTTCGAACTTCAGATTTTAACTACAGACAGATAAATTAGATAAGACTGATATTTTGATAAATTGATTTTTACTAGTTTGAAATTATTAATTACTGTAAAAAATAAATCATAAGATGAATCTTTAAGATAAGTCATCATTATCTTAAGACACAATTTTCAGATCACACAAATCTATAAATGAAACGCTTAAAATATTTGCTTAAATAACAATTTTGAACTTAGGATTTTAACTACGGATTTGGATGCTTAGAATTTTGTGAATAATATGCAAAGATGGCCGCCAAGCCCATCATGCATAATTTGAAAAAAATTGAATTTTCAGAAACTCGTTAGGATGTATTTAGTACAGGAGAAAACGATTTCTATTAACATATACGTAGGCACTCGACTTATATATATGATAACTTATTTAATGGAAAAAAGTTAAAAAAGTAATATAATAGCTTGGAAATTTGATATCACACCATTTTTTAGCCACAACTTTTTTTTTTTTTTTTTTTTTTTTTTTTTTACGCTTGGCTTTTTTTTTTACTTTTGAAAAGTTGTTTTTGTAGATTTATGTTACTCCAATAGGAAAATCTTCAAAGAAATGCACTAGAAATTCATTAAAAATTGGGGGTAGGGGGGAAATCAGTTACTAGCCATGCTACGACATTCGCAAGCTAATGTTAAATCTATGGGAGCGTTCTTTTGGAATATTTCTCGTTTGCAATTTAATATTTCATTTCATTTTTTTATTTTTTACTTTTATTTATTTATTTATTTGCACAGGATGGATGAGGTTGATCTCTAACCTGGGCCTTTTTATCTTTTTCGATTTTGGTTGCAGATTTTTTTTTTTTAAATATGTATACACTGCTCAAAACAATTAAAGGATATTGCAGTTTTTGGTGGATTTTGTATCTGGGAAACTTTTTAGCTGATTGATACATGGTCGACAGACATAGTAGGTTATATGAGAATAAATTACACATGTTTGGCAGAAAAAAAATGCATTTTATTGCGCTTTTGTGTACAAAAGGAAAAAAACACAATTTGTGCATATGAGAAAAAAAGAATAAGAAAAGGTGTTTTCTTCAAAGAAAATCATTTTCAGGAGGGGGTATGGTTTCCACGGGCGGCCAGCAACATTGAACACCTTTGAGGCATGGACTCAATGAGGCTATTAATGACGAGTTGGGGTATTCTGCCCCACTCTTCCAGAAGAGCTCTTTCCAGTTCTTGGAGAGTTTGTGGGGGTTGTTGGCGGCCAGAAACTCGTCTTCCTAGAGCGTCCCAAACGTGCTCGATTGGATTCATGTCTGGAGAACACGCTGGCCATTCCATTCGAACGATTCCTTCCTCGAAAAGGAAATCCTCCACCAGGTTTGCACGATGTGGCCTGCAGTTATCGTCCATTAAAATGAAGTTATCTCCGATTGCTGCAGCGTAAGGGACTACAATAGGTCTGAGGATCTCATCCCTATATCGGCGACCAGTCAGAGCTCCATCTCGAATGATGTAGAGGTCAGTGCGCCCATCAATGGAGATGCCACCATACACCAACACTCCTCCACCGCCAAATCTGACACTTTCGTGCACGAACGCAGGATTATTCCTACTGCCACGGTCCCTCCAGATGAAAATACGCCTATTATCCGGATGCACAGAAAAACGGGACTCGTCAGAAAACAGAATATTGCTCCATTCATTTCTCCTCCAGTTGACATGCTCGGTTGCCCACTCCCTGCGGTCGCGACGATGCCTTGATGTTAATATAACACATACCATCGGTCGGCGAGCATACAGACCTACAGCATGGAGCTGGTTTCGGACAGCCTGAGTTGAAATCGTGGTGCCTGTAGCCGAGCGAAGGTGTTGTTGGAGAAGAGTAGCGTTCATGTTTCGGTGTCTCCGAGCTGTTAACGCTAAATACCGATCTTCATTGGGCGTTGTTGCCCGTCTACGACCTTGCCCTGGTCTTCGGCCTGCAAATCCACTCTCCAAAAAACGGTTCCAGATCCTGGAAATGAGACTTTGTGACACTCCAATGGCTTGCGCTACTTCGGCTTGAGTTTGGCCCCCTTCTAACCTAGCAACAATTCTCCAAGCTTCTGAATCTGTCAAATGACTTCGCTGAGACATCGTACTCATCGAAACAAAGCAATCACTGAATGCCGATCATCCTTGTCTTCATTCTCTTTTATCCAGTTGAAAGTCAAATTTCATTCGCTGCCGCTGAAGCGACGTTTTTGACGTCGAACTCAAAATTTGCATACTCCACAGTTTGAAAACCAGAAAAATTTGCATTTGTGGTTCTCTTCTTCTATTTTCGGCAAAAAAAATTTCGTTTATATCTTTATTTTATATAAAACTTCAAATATCCTTTAATTGTTTTGAACAGTGTATATATATATATATGACCACTTTCTATTTCGGAACAGGTTTCGAAAGTAAAATCACCTTCATAAAATAAATCTGCAACCAAAATCGAATAAGTAAAAAAGGGTCCAGTTAGAGATTGACCTGAGCTGTCCTTATGCAAAAATCATTTAAAAATATTGAAATTCAAACAAGACTTTTAAAAGAACGTCTCATAGGATTAACATTAGCTTTCGAGTTTTGTCGTGGCTCTGAAAAGGAAGTATCCTCTTACAGTGTCGCCAGTGGGCTACTTTTTTTTTTTTTTTTTTTAATTCAGATTGCTTGATTGGCACTACTTTTTTGAAATCGTATAATTCGAATTGCTTTCGATTTATTTAATCTGTCATTAAATAAGGTGAATTTTACTTTCTCAAAAAGTAATGGGAATAAAAAAAAACTGAATTAAAAAAAAATATTCAAGAAAACTGAATTTAAAAAAACGATGTAGACCACTGGCAACATAAAAAAATTGAAGATAAAAACATAAAAAACTCTAAAAAAAATTGCAACCAAAATCGAAAAAGTAAAAAAATGGCCTTTTTAGAGATTCACCTCGGTTATCCTATGCAAAGAAAAAAAAGCACTTAAAACTACTGAAATGCAAACGAGAAATTTGAAAAGAACGCTGCAATTGGTTTAATCTTAGCTTGCGAGTGTCTTCGCTTGATTAGCGTAGTCTATTAAACACATCTATTTAAAACAAAAGTTTTACAATTTTATTTTGTATTTATTAAGGTACAACATTAATAAGTCAATGTCAACGGCTCAATGCACTACTAAAAATTCCAATTCTAGAAAATCTGTTAGTAAAACTTTTTACGTAAGACAGAAGTAAAATAAACTTCCAATATGACAATCCATTAAGTACTTTCTCCCCCATTTCCTGTCAAGTATAAGCTCACTACAGAAATACACAATTTTTAAGCGGATTTGAAGAAATATAATCTAGGAATTAAAAATGCCTGTAAAAGAGGATTTTCTTTCTTAGATATTTTTATTTACTCAAATCGCTTTATCTTTCTTCATTAAAAATAAATAAATAAATAAATAATAATAATAATAATAAATTAATCATGTAATTTTTTATGAATTTATTTTTCATAAAAATGTTTTCTTTAGATATCGAGTAAAAGTACAGATATTTGTTAAAGGGTTTTTATGGTCATTTTTAACACTTTCTAACATAGTTTAAAAGTGTTTATAACTTCGTTTTGTCAGGTTGTCTGGTCGTACTCTAATTCTCGTAAAGATACTCGGATTACCATGTATTTTTTATTTGTTATTTATAGTTTTTTTACAGGGATACACAAAAGATTATCGTTATATTATTAGTCTATGAGGAAAAATAATTTGCGGAGCATTTTTAACGAGGTTACGATAATTCAAACACAATAACATTGATATGCACCACTGAGGTTGTACTACAATATGCTTTATGTAGAGCATAGGAAAACTAACATTTATTGTTCTATTACAGGGACATACAAGAAAATTCCGTTGCATGATGATTGATGAGGAAAATGCATTTGCAGTGCATTTTAATGATGTTGAGATACTTCAAATAACAGAATGAAAATTGATATAAATCTCTGAAGTACAATACAACACTTTTCTTTTTAAATATAAATTATTGAGCGCTTAGCATTTATAGTTCATTTATAGAGACACACAAAAAAAATTCGGTTACAGGCCGAACTATGATCGACAATTGCTGGAAGTGCATTGTTATCTGTGGTATGTAGTTTAAACTTAACTACTTTTTAGTATATTGCGTGGTATGTATAAATTCTACAGAATACTCTCAGGGCTGCACGAAAATATTCAAACCCATTACCGGATATGAATAGGAATTTGAACCGGATATTACAGAAAATGAATTTTTACTGTGTTATGTTTTTTTTTTTTTTTTTTTTTTTTTGTTTTGTTTTGTTTTGTTTTGTTTATTTAGATATCTCATATATAGTATGAAAAAATGAAATTTCTTAACACTATTTTGTTAGTTTTGGAAAGTGTTTCATAATCTATTCCGAATGCGTGATATTTTGTTCTTATAAAATAAAATTTTGTAAAGGTAAATTTATTGATAATGGGATAAATTTATTGATACTAAATTTATCCCGTAACATTAGTTTTTAAATACGACATTTACAGCCATCTCTAGGCGGGATAAATTTTAATACAGAAATTTCTTTAATAACGGAAAAAAAATTCTAGATTTTGCTAAATTATTTATTTTTAATTAGGAAAAAGTGTCCAACTTAGGACAGCGTATAATTTATAGAAGTTGGGCATAAATAATTTCTTTCCCATCAAAAAAATGCGTTCAATTTAGGAAAATATCCCAATTATGGGAAGGTTCAGCCTGGACTGATTTACTGTATATACGATCTTCTATGAACAGGGCCGAAACTAGTATTTTTTTCATCTGGGGTAAACCTGAATCCCCCCCCCCCCCTCACACACACACGCCCTTCTAAAATAAATTTATAAATAGGAGTTTTCGATCTATTTATTTTAGTTTAGTTTCAAATATGAAACAATTGCTAGAAAGTATATTAGTTTTAATATTTTAAAATTGATTTCATTAGAAATTTATTTGTAATAATTTCGTTTATGTATATATATATAATGAAAATCTTGTCATCAAGATACTGTCCGAAATACTGAACCAATTTTAACCTTGTTGGGACAGTAAATTGATCTGCCAGTATCTTAGACGAGTTCGTTATTCAAGTATGTAGCTGTTATAGTTCGTTTAGAAGGGCACACAGAAATAAAAAGCGTGCAAAATGTACCATCACGGTAACAATCGAAATACTGAACCAATTAAAATCTAATTGGCTTGGTACAGTGTATTGATTTTGCAAATATATTACGTGAATTAATAAATCAAGTATTGTTTTGGCGCTCCTATGTGTTCATCTAATGGAAAAACCGCCCTTGTTCAAAGCAAAGAGTATAAAATCAACAAATACATTTTTTTTTTTTTTGTCCGATTACATGAGTTTTTTGCTCAAATTTCGTTATTTGTTTTTTGTACCGAAAGAAGAATCAAATCTTTGTTTGGCGCCCCATTCTATACGGGTACACGGGGTACACGCCCGCTTGCTCCGCCCTAGTTTCGACACTAGTTCCAAATATAACTATAGTAACTAGTCAGATGCGCCAATTCTAAAGTTTTCTTCTATCTCATACTTGTTAATACTTTAAAATTCGCTATCACAACGCCAATAACATAAAGAGAAAATCACACAAAAATCACTCACTGCGCCCCGAACTAACCCCGAATTCAACTGGGCCTGCAGACAATAATCAAAAACTTATACTTAAATTTGGTCCAATTCTCTGCATAACTTCATACACTTTTCGATGATAAAATAATGAAAATGACACAAAACTCGCTATTACATCACCCCCTTTCGATGGAATACCCCCAAATTCAAGTAGGACCTGCTGATCATAGTCAAAAACCTATTAATGAAATTTGGTTCAATTCTATGCATAACTTCATAGAATTTCGGTGATACAATGAGGACAGACGCACGGAAGGACAGACAGACATTTTGTATAAACATGTTTTTCGTGATCTATGAACCCTAAAACGTGCAAATCCGTCGAAAACCGGAAGTAGAAAAAAATTTCGATTACAATAATTTATTTTATTACAAATAGAAGAAAGTAACAAGAGGTCTGCAAAAACTAAAACGTTGAGACACATTTGGGTTAAGGTGTAAAACTCAATTTCTGCTGAAAAGTTTAGGAGAAAAAGCGGAAACGATTTTTTTTACTACACGTACACAGCTCATATTTTTTTCTAAAGCTGGTGAAGGCTGTATGTGAAAGTAATTAGAAGAGACAGTATGGTGATTAAATCTACAGCAGTTCAAACGAGCAAATAACAGAACCAGAAAAAGAGTGTCCTATCTACGACCTGCGAGGCGTGATTTAATGCGCACTTGGTTTGCTGATCCAACAAACATAATATCAGCATTACCAGTGTTTGTTTTTTGCCGAACTTCTAATGAATATTCGCTTTTATAGTTAGCATCTATAGTTGGGAGTTGTTATTAGGAACCGCGTTTTAGCGTCAGCTTGCAAAATGCAAACATTAATCAGCCAATAAGAGATGGGGTTCGTAATTTTACACAAGTCGACGTCAAATGACCTGAATGTTTTGGTAGCTGAAGGTCAACTTGGGTCCCTGATCAGCAAGCCTGGGATAAGTATGCGCGCGTGGCTTAAAAAAAAGGAAGTATTTCTCCAGAAATAACTTTTTGTCATAAATATGCATCAAATTCTTGGAATGCTGAAAAAAATGTTCACGTATACGGAAGAAATAACGCACAATTGGGCTATCACGCAAAAAGACATCTTGACACTCAACCATGTAACAGGGCCAAAACTAGGGGGAAGCAAGCGAAGCATGTGCCCCGGGCGCCAAAAGAAGATTTGATTCGTCTTTCGGGACAAAAAACAACTAACGAAATTTTAACTCAAAATACATGCAATCCGACAACCCAAAGTAAAAATGTATTCGTTGCTTTGAACGGGGCCGGTTTTTCCATTAGGTGACCACATAAGAGCACCAAAACAATACTTGATTAACGAATTCATCCAAGATACTTTCAAGATCAATACACTGTCCCAATTAATTTGAATTGGTTCAGTATTTCGGACATTTATCGTGATGACAAGTTTTGAATGTTTTTTTTTTTTGTTTTTGCGTGTCCTTGTAAACGAACTATAACAGCTACAGACTTCATTAAGATACTGACATATCCAATTATTATCCCAATTTGGTTCGAATACGTTCAGTATTTTGGACCTTACCGATCGTGAGGACAAGATTCGCATTATATATATTATGTATAAACGAAATGATTACAATAGATCAATTTCTAAAGAAATCAACCTAAAACTATTAAGAGTGATATACTTCTTTTGCAACTATTTTCTATTTAAAATCACTGCCATATAATGATTTCACTAGTTACTTTTACAAATTTTTAATTGAACTGGATATTTTCTATACTTGACTTGTAGCAAAACTTTGTAATCATGTAACATGATTTCATTGATAAAGTATTTTCAAAAGTTGTTTTTCCCTTTCTGTCCCAAATTATGAATTAATGAAATTTTCACCTTACAAAGTATTTTTTTTTCTCAATTTTTGAAAATTTGTTAAACAGATTTTCCCAAAAGAGCAAAATATTTAGTTTCACTAAATATTTCTATCAAATTCATCTTCTCCTGCATTCAAATGTTAACTTAGAGGCGCTTACTTCTTTTTTAACACTTTCCAACCTAGTTGAAAAGTGTTTATGACTTCGGTTTGTCTGGCCATCTGCCGTCTGGCCGTCTGTCCGTGCTCTAACTCCCGTAAATATGCTCGGATTGCCCTGCAATTTTTATATGTTATAATCGTTATCTATAGCATGTTCCCTATTTCAACGGAAGTGTGTAGCACTTATAGTTTTTTTACAGGAACACTCAAAAGAATTCCGTTACATTGCGGTCTATGGGGAAAAATCATTTGCGGTTTATTTAAATAATGTTTCACTATTTTAAACGCATTGAAATTTATATATATCACTAAGGTGCATTAGAAGAAGCTTAATATGGAATAGGGTGTGCATAGCACTTATAGTTACTTTACAGGGACAGTCAAAAGAATTCCGTTACATTACGTCTATGGGGAAAAATCGTCTGCGGTTTATTTAAATAATGTTTCCCTATTTTAAACGCATTGAAATTTATATAAGGTGCATTACAAGAGGCTTACTACAGAATAGTGTGTGTATAGCAGTCATCGTTCATTTACAGGGACACACAAAAGAATTCTCTACTGTATGTTAACAATAATTCCTGGAAGTGCGTTTTAAGTTAATGAACGCGATTTTAATTTTAACTCGCTTTTTGTCTATTACATGGTGTGTATAAATTCTGTAGATCCTATAAAGGGAAGCACAAAAGTTCGCAACCACATTTCCGTATTATTTAACTCCAGACGGAAAATTTTAAACTGTGCTACGCGTTTCCTAACTGAACTAAAATTTAGCATCCTATGTAGTATATATACAAATCTATAGATCCTATACAGGGCTGAATAAAAGTATTCGGATTTCTTAGATGTTATCTTTTAGCTTATTAAACGGTATGATTTGTAAAATTATTTTGGAAGCGTTGGAAAGTGTTACATAATCTATGCTTGTCGCATGATTTTTCGTTCTTGTTCTTGTTCTAGAAATGCTTTTAGGCCTATTTCTTCCAAATGCGAATCCAATGGGAGGTCATGGCGGTCATGACCCCAATATAAATGAAAAACGTTTGTACAAAACAATGCATTTTTTAAATATAAGTATATAATAAAGGTGTTTTATTATTTTTTTTCGCTTAAAAATGTTAATCTTTCTTATACATTCATGGAGTTATTTTTATAGAGAAATGCATTAAAATTGTAGAAATTATCGTTTAAATACCAAAGAATCGAACAATGTTTTACATTTTCCTGTAAATGTGATTAATCTTCAGTTGTACTCAATTTCTCCTTCAAGATGACATTTTCATGACTGTCGAGCTCCGAAAAACCAGCTTCAAATGCGAATTTTGAGAACATTTTCTTTTATAAGAAAATGGGAAACTCTGAATTGAAAGAAGTATCTGTTGTTGGTATATCTGAAGAAAACTTGCAAATTTTATACATTTACGAATATACTTGAAAGTTTCATGCATTTGCAAATGGTGTACATGTCAGTGTATGTGTCAGAAAATAGCCAATTCGGATTTAAAATACAGGGTGCGTCAGAAAAATGTATACACACTCTGAGTGATTATAACACCAGTTTTTCTTCACATATAACTAATATTTAAATTGCAATCTACATAAAATGTATAAATTTTCCTCCTACCACAGATGTTCAAAATTATTACCGTTCTGGTCAACACACTGCCTTTAACGGTGGTCTATTAATTCACAAACTTCAACAAACATTTCCTTCGGTGTTGTGGCGCATTCTTGTTCAGCTGCGGTTCCGGAACGTTGTCTATGAACATCCATTCGTTTCCAACTTATCTTTTAACCGATTAATTGCAAGTCGCATAGGTGGATCTGTCTGAAACTCCCTGCGATATTGTTTTTGTACTTACGTTACATTTTCATACTTACAATAGTATTTTAAAATAAATTTTCTTTTCTTAAAAGTTAATCTTGGCCGTCTCATTACTTCCAGTTAATTACACTTTGAAAATAAATAAAAATTAGAAAGTTATGACCCGTTAAACAGTGGAATCACCTGCAGGAGCACCAACCGTTAGGCAAAGGTGATTAATCTCCTGCAGAAAGTTCCCCTACCATCCAGCCAACCACAACCTAAGAAACAGACCTGGAAATCAACGAGCAATTATAAAGCTATACCAAAACCATAATACAACTCAGACTGCATACATCATGCAGAATACTTATAATAACTATAATAAATATAAAAAGAAATTCCATACTACTCTATGAAAATCAAAATTCACAAGGTTTTAAGACCGTATACAACAGTCTGTCTAAACTTAAAAATATCGAAAATGAAAAACGAATATCAAAATTTCACACTAAAACTATAATACACTAATAAACAGGTAAACCTGACAAGACAACTTTTAAAGACCGTGTTCAACAGTCTGTCTAAAACTAATATACAACTATCTTTTAAATAATAACTAATGAATAAAAGAAAAACATATTTAGTAACTTTAAATCACATCTCTTAAATTTTACACTGAAGTTTCAAAGTTCCTGAAGAGTTTCCTGCATACACTTTTCCGACGCATCCTATATAAAATTTGCTAATAAAAACATGTGATCCCCTCCTCTTAAAACTAGTCCTTGGGAGCCACCGTAATACTTACCCATCATGGATATGCATAATATAAAATATGAAAATAAAACATGTGTAAACTACTTATAAAATGCATTGCAATTCGAATAAAAACCTGGCTAGATGACGTCCTAAACTTTAAATGCTCTATTACTGAATTGCGAAAAGAAACATCCTTATAACTCCAAAATTGATAATCATATTAACTAACGGTTTACTACGTCATATTAAGCGTCTCATTTCCAATTAAAATATATCTTTGAATTGCAATTTGAATGAAATACAGGGTCACGAAAAATCGAAGAGTGTGGGAAATAGGATTCCAAATATCTCGGCAACTCATTATTCGATCGACTTTACTCGTTATGCAAAATTTATGTTTTTTTATTGTCTTTTATATTCACTCCTTAAAATAAACAATTTCGAAATTTTTTATATACCTTTTATCAGAACGAATTTTTCGAGAGTCCGAAAAAAATAGTTCCGGATAATCGAGGTTACTGAAATTCAATAAGCTTCTTCCCATTATTACATACTAAATACATACCGAATTTCAAGTCTCTATCTCAATTTGTTCGGGAGATAGAGCGATTACAGACACACAGACATACACACAGACAGACGGACGGCAAAATTTTTTTTTCGAAAAATATGTTTTTCGAATCTGCAGTAACTGAAACGTGCAAATCCGTCAAAAAATAAAAGTTTTTTTTTTCTCTTTTTAAAACGATTGCAAGATTTTCCCTATATTACGTATGATGGGTAAGTGAAAAAAAAGAGACATGACCTCCCATCTAAATGGAGGGCTGGATCCGTCTCTGTTTTCTTCCTCACTTAATTATTATAAAACAATCACACTGATTGGTAAAGAAATCATACGAGTTGTAATTTTTTCAACAGAAGTGAAAAAATGGACACTTTTTCACTCAGTCGAAAAAATTACAACTCGTATTTACTTCCGGTTCAAAAACCAGGGTTTGTATGGGTTGCTTACTTTTGAATAACATTATTTTTGCAAAGCAATTTACGCCTTATTTAATTATAAGATTGTGGGATTAAATAAGAAAAAGATTACTTTTAGGATTTAGTGGTATTCATAAGTAAAAACCCATGCGAACTCTGAAAACTATTTACGAGCTGTTGAAATACTTTTGCATTTTGTTGAATCTTAATTATTCACTCATTAAAATGTTATATAGTTGTATATTGATATTATACAGAGTGGTCAAGATAAAAGAGGTCCGATATACAGAAGTACAAATACTTACTAATTTTTATTTTAAAGTAAAGTATTAAATACAGAATATTATGAATAACAACGTACTGAACATTCAACAGTTCACAGGGGGTGTTGTTATTCATAATATTCTGTATTTAATACTTTACTTTTAAATAAAAATTAGTAAGTATTTGTACTTCTGTATACCGGACCTCTTTTATCTTGGCCACACTATAAATAGTCTATTCGTTTTTACTCTTAGTTCCCCATTATAAAAAATAAATATCCTTAAAAAATAACCTTTTTTTATTTTTAGCACCGAAAAATGGCAAAAAAGGGTGGAAAATTACAGTAATATTGAATTAAAAATACTTGAAACTTAGGATTTTAATAGAAGTTATTAGGGATGGAATTTTATCTTGCATCGGCCAATTTCGCCCATGCTGCTGTAGAGAGATGCCTTCAGGAAGGACTTTTCAAACAAAAGTGGCGGCATACGCGGTAGTGTATTACTGCTTATTTTACTGTTTATTACTGTTAATTTTATGGTATAATACTGGCAGCTGGAGTGCCAGTATTCTACTGTAAAATCAACACTTTTTTTTTTTGGGGGGGGGGGGGGGGGGTATGAGATAACTTATTAATGCACTTATAAAAGCTACACGAAATGTTTGTGAAAATCATTAGCAGCGGAAGGATCATTATTTTTATAAATGCTTATTTCAATCTCGAAAATACATTGGTTTCAAGGGTTTCTAAAGGTAAAGAACACTTTTCAGAATCATAGGTAAATTGAAAGAGGTTATTGTATAATTTCTTTCGTGTGGTCTATACTAATATCATAAAGTAGTAAAAGATTGTTTTTTTGTTTGTTTGTTTGTTTGTAGGGGGTAATCTCTGGAACTATTGAAGCGATTTCAAAAGTGATGGTGGCAAATTGATAGTGACAATCCCTGCTCCAACATAGGCTATATTTTATGTCGGCGCCACTACCCCCAGGGGGGTGCAGGAGCAAAAAACATTCTAAAATTTCGATTTTTTTAATACTGAAGGAGCTAGAAACATGAAATTTGGCATGGTAGTTACTTATAAGGTGTAAATACTCTCTAAAAAAAAAATTCGAAAAAAATTCGAAATGTAGAAGGGTGAGATGAACGAAAAGCGGCCTAAAAACATTCTAAATTACATTTTTTATGGAATCTCCGGAACTACAGAACCATTTTCAAAAGTGGTGGGGGCAAATTGATGGTAACAGTCCCTGCTGTAACATAGGCTATGTTTTATGTCGGTGCCACTACCATGGGGGGGGGGGGGGGGGGGAGCAGCGAAAAACGTTCTAAATTTTCGATTTTTTTTTCGATATTTGCTAGGTTTAATTGGTAATTTCTGAATTATCTGAGACAGTAAAATTTCCTCTAATGAAAATAGGCCAACGAATACCACTTGGCATATTTCAAGAATTACGCGAGCAAAGCCGCGGGTTTTGCTAGTTATATTATATTTTCCTAGATTAAAAAACATTTATCCTTTTTTACAGCGTATAGCACCTGTGTCAAAGGTTCGCCTTCTCTGGCCTAAATGTTCAATATACTTGCGTAGTAAGTTTCCATGTAAAAGGAAAATCCTGTTAAAATCCAGGCAGTAGTTTCTGTGTAATATTCTACCAACAGATAAAAAAGTTACAATTTTATATAGACTGTAAGAGTATGAAATACGACATAATTGAACGTAATATATTATTGGTTGATATACACTTCAAAAAAGAAAAAAAAATTGATTTTACTACCACGCATGCGCGACAGTGTATTACTGCTTATTTTGCTATTTATTACTGTTAATTTTACGGTATAATACTGGCAGCTGGAATGACAGTATACCGTAAAATCCACTTTTTTTTTTTTTTTTTTTTTTGCAGTGTACGTTTAGTAAGTTCAACAGTATATCCAACAAGGCTAAATTGTAAATTGTCTGACAGTACGAGTATTTCTTTTGGATACACACCTTCTTAAGTTCTTTAAATAGACATTTTATGGTGTTTACAATGTCGCGCATAGCACTTTCTTCATGCAAATGGCTATCAGAAGGTGTTCTTACATGCATAAAAATTTCCAGATTTTGTGTAATAATAGGAAACCTTGAATTCATAATGAATGGTTAACAGCTGAAATAATCTAAAACTACAGAGTTTTACCGACTTATCAAAGTCGTAAAACGGCGTCATAGAAATAATATCTCTTCTGCGCACTATAAAACTCAGAATTAAACACGAAATACACGAACCTTACTCTTATGAAAGTAAAAGAACGCTAATCCGCCTATAAATGTCTTTGCAAGGAATGCCATCATATAGGATGTAGAGAAATTTTCAGAAATGAAGAAATGATGGTGAGAAGGAGTGAATGCAGATTGGAAGAAATTTGCTTTTAATGGAACGGTGGATTTAGAATAAAGCCAAAAGGCAAATTTATGTTATAATTGAAAAAGAATATCGATCTATTTCCATATACTCGGCACAAAGTGTATTTTCATAGTTTTTGTCAAGGTATGCAACTTATGCAAGGAAAATCACATATCATGATGTATTTCAATTCTCAAAACAAAATTTTCACAGTCTTTAAAATATATTTAAATAATAAATAAATAATTTTAATTTTAATATTTAAATTAGTACATAAATTTCTACATCTTGAAAATATTTCATGCGTCTTAATTTTGGTTCAAAATTCTCATTATAAATTGTTAAGAGGCAATCTGGATACATGCTTACAAGAAATTAGTGTACTATCTTTTTTTTTTAATCCGACAGATAGTCATTTAAAAACAAGAACGAAAACTCATGTGTCAAGCAGAGATTATGAAACATTTTCCAAAACATTCAGAGAATACTGTAACAAAACACCATTGGTGAAAGATATAACAAACATTTTGATAAATGCATAGCACATTTGAAAACCCAATTTCAGCAATTACCATTTATAGTCGTAAAAATATCCGAATTCTTTTGTGCAGCCCTGTATATAATTTATGGATTTGTATATATACTTCATAGTTTGCTAAAATTTAGTTCAGTTAGAAAATGTTGAACAGTTGAAAATTCTCCTTCAGCAATTTCCTTCAATAATCGAAAATGTACAGGGATTATTTTGTACAGCCCTGTATATAGTACCCATAGAACTTATATACACGAAGTAATACGTAAAAAATTAGTGAATATAAAAAACGCATGACACAATTGAAAATTCACTAATCAGTGTATATCAATTCCAATATGTTTGAAATAATGTAACATCATTAAACACATTGCAAACGAATTTTCTCCATAGACCATAATGGAATGGAATTCTTTTTGAGTGCCCCTGTAAAGGAACCATAAATGCTACACAATTCGTTTTCAACATGCTATCGTAAACTTCAATAACATGTATCAATTACATGGCAATCCAAGTTTATTTACACAAGTTAGATCACGGCCAATTGGCGAAACAAACCAAATTCATAAACACTTATCAACTATGTTAGAAAGTGTTTTAAAAGACAATAAACTTGCACAAATAATTCATGAATTTTCATTAAAAATTCACATACTAATGGACTTTATTGGTAATTAGGGTATTTTGGTATAATAATAATAATAATAATAATAATAATAATAATATTTCAAAACACATGCACAGATTTTTTGTAGGATGCTTCAAGATTGAGAATTTTCAACAAAAATAAAACGCATGGAATATTTTAAGGATGTATAGACTGTGAAAAATTCTTTTGGAGAAAAATGCAATTCAAACACATTATATATGATATGTTATTTTCATTATTTATTTTCTTTGGAAGTATGAAAATACACTTACTGTCCAATGTATGGCAAATTAATTATTACTTTAGCATCTTAATAATAAATTTTAACACAAAAACAAAAATTCGTATTGAATTTGAAAGTAAAATAGGAGGCGATGTTGTGGTTGTTTTATTGGCGGATCACTGTAACTGTGTTAAATTCAAAGAACTTCACTATACTTTATACTCTTAACTGTAAAGATTTAACTGCGCTATTTAAATTACCATTGAAGAACAATATAGAAGAAGTTTTTTTTATGCTAATAGCATGCACTGTAAAAAAATAGTAATAAAAAAATACGTGAGAAAACGGAAAATGTACTGGCAGCAATGTTGCCGAGTATGCCGTTTTCACAAAACTTTCGTTTTAGCATTTCCCGTTTTCAAGATGGGAATTTTTCGATATTCAAGACGGGAAATTTCTGTTTTTAGAAATAAATGTATGCCGAGTATGTCGTTTTCACAAAACTTTCGTTTTGGCATTCCCCGTTTTCAAGATGGGAATTTTTCGATATTCAAAACGGGAAATTTCTGTTTTTTGAAATAAATGTGAACAATAGTGAGCACAATATTTAAAATTAAATCTAAATAATAAATATATATACTAATTCATAATTTACACGGAATAGCATATTATCACCTCCGATTTTTATAGCCTTGCTTCCCTCCGGATTTTACCCTCGGTGCTCGTCATTAGAAAATGAGTGCTTTGCCCCCTACACCAACTGGCCGCATTCAACGACTTGATTATATTAGGCTATAACATCAATTATGAAAATTTAACTGGAATTTTTCCGTTTTCCCTCCAATGAAAAGGAACATTTTCATTTGCTTGTCTTGGAAGGAACATTTCTGTTTCTAACATTCAACGTGTAATGATGATAAGGAAATTTTCCGTTCATTTCGGGAAATTTTAGAATTTCTATTCAAAATAGAAAGTTTCTCGTTAAAAAACCCATAAATTCCACATAAAATCATCCGTATGGAATTTGTTTTACAGTGTACTGTAATTTTTTGTGCTAATAAAAGGAGAGTGGTTAACAATAAAAACAAATTTTAAAGTTTCCAATTACTTTCAAAGAGGAATTTTTTTTAATTAGAAAAAAATGAATTCTTACATGCATTCTATTATAGAATAAGGCAAAAAACCTTTAATAATATGTATACTACTAAATGCGTATACTACTAAAATTTCATGCTATAGCTTGAACCAAATGGTGTTGCTGTAAAAACTACAATTGTAAGATGGTTAATTATTTTATCATGATTTGGTACTGTACATCAACCATGAACTATACTTTTGTTTAAGTTGAACTTGATTATAAGGATATAACTTTTGCAGAATGTACGATAAATTAGTAAAATGTTGAAGAATAAACTGGTAAAATTTTGAATGAAAAAGTGGCTATGGTTAACCTTTGTAAGCAAGTGTTAATAAGACCCGGACATCTGTTTAAGGCTATTCTCAAATCCACACTGGCTACTTTCTGACACATTTTTTTAAATCCATTTTTGTTCCCGAAAGCATGAAATCGGCAGGCACTCCTAATCAGAATCTTTCTAATCGAATGGTTTTTTGTCTATGTTGAAATAAGAATTACTTAACCCTTTTAATGTAGATTAAATGTTGCATGAATTATATAGTGCCGTTTTTTCATAACCCCTTAAACGTCCCCTTGTCAAAATTTTTCGAAATGAATCAAACAATGTATTTTACCCATTATTCCTTAGACATACCACTGTCAAAATTTTTACTAAATGAATCAAACAATGTTTTTTAACCCTTATTCCTTATACCTTTCCCTGTTACATTTTTCTCTAAATGAACCAAACAATGTATTTTACCAATATCCTTTAGACCTCCCACTGTCAAAGTTTTTACTAAATGAATAAAATAATGTATTTTACTTTCTATTCTTTAGACCTTCTCCTGTTACATTTTTTCTAAATGAATCAAACAATGTCTTTTACCAGGATTCCTCAGTCTTCAAATTGTCAAAGATTTTACTAAATGAATCAAACAATGTATTTTTCTCTTCATTCCTTAGACCTTTCCCTGTTACATTTTTCTCTAAATGAACCAAACAATGTATTTTACCAATATCCTTTAGACCTCCCACTGTCAAAGTTTTTACTAAATGAATAAAATAATGTATTTTACTTTCTATTCTTTAGACCTTCTCCTGTTACATTTTTTCTAAATGAATCAAACAATGTCTTTTACCAGGATTCCTTAGTCTTCAAATTGTCAAAGATTTTACTAAATGAATCAAACAATGTATTTTTCTCTTCATTCCTTAGACCTCCCCCTTTTACGCTAAAAGCTATTAACCTCTATCAAAATTTCCCTTAAATGAATCAAACAGTCTCTTTTATTCCTTAGACCTCCACATTTACTCTAATACTTATTCTACCCCTTAAATCAAAATTACTCGTAAATGAATGAAACAATGTATTTTACTATGGTATTTCCTATGCTTTCACTGGTCAATATTTTGTTTCAGGAAGCTAACAATGCCTATTAATCCGATTCCCACTAATTCTTTCCCTGTCAAATCACTGCTCCTTATAGAAGCGATGTTAATTATACATAGTTTGTCCTGTTGTTGCTACGTTCAAAATTAAAATAATTTTTTAGTTTCCTAATGGACTTATCTAACAATTAGTTCTTTATTTAGTACATAAAGGAATATTCCCCGTTTCTATTATTCTTTTCCTACTACTCTAGGTTATGGTCTCTCACCTAAAACAGGTGTCGTTTCGGTTTTACTATCGCCCTTGTCGCGCTTAATGCGATCTGATCTATGACCATAGTCTGTTACATCTTTATGTATCTTTCATGTTTCTTACGCGCCCATTGATCGCGTTTTTTTTTTTGCGGCTTGAGTCACGGACTCAAAACTAATTTTTTTTTCTCGTTTAAGACCTTAATAAAAGTGTCAGAGTGGGGTATCCATACTCTACAGAAGGGGCTTCCACGTCTGAGCAATCACCTTTAGTCAGTCAAAATACTTAAAGATAATTTGGATATATTATATATATATATATGTATACATTTCAAGTTATTGCTCTCTTCTGATGAGTTTGTTGTGTGTGTGCCTTGCGATGACTATTAAGCCTTAAATTTGGTCTATCTGAAAATAAAACAAAAAGCGGTTGTTAATTAAATAAGATTTATTCTAGAGACTGGACACAAAGGTATTTATATAATGTATTTTAAAATGGTGGCTGTCTGAAGAGAAAGTACAATTTTTATCTTAAGGAAAAAAAAAAAAGGCTGTCGTTTGATGATCCTTTGTCCAATCTCTACATAATTATACTATAAAAAAAGAGCTGACAAAATTAGGACTTTTGCACTTCTATGAGTTTAAAATGAGTTTTAAATTGTGTATTATAAATACAGTACGATACTTATTATTATTATTATTATTATTATTATTATTATTATTATTATCATTATTGTTTACTTTCATAGAAACAACTATTCCATCAACATCAAGTAGTCCCTCTTCATTTGATAAAACCTCTAAATCTTCAACTTGCAAAAAATCGATTAATCGAAGTTTATGGCTAGGTATAATCCCTAAAAGTTTAATCTGAAATACTATGAACATCCAAACCTTAACCAGGATTCAACCCCGACGCCTCCTGACTTGCAGCCACCATTATAAGCACTGGACAAGCAGATAGATATTTTCGTCTTCTAAAGTATAATATTGAGAGCGCATATTTAACTATTTGTTCTGATGGACGATTGAATAGCTCCTTTTTTTAAAGGAAATTTTAAATTAATTTCGAGGTTGAACGATGAAGTGTATTTTTGTTAAGTTAAGAAAAACGATATTGGTGTTCATCTAAATACAGGGTTATCATAAAAAGACTTTGCCGATATACGAAATCCTCGCGGCCGCTCAACCAACCGAAAAGAAATGTGATATATAATTATTTAAAAGTATGCGCTCGAGATTGCGTTGAACAAGAACAATGCATAGAACTAGGAAGATAGATTTGGTAATTCTATGGAACTCTTTCGTAATTTTATGGAACAATGGAGTCTGCACGATGATGGTTACAGTGAAAAAATTTCGACGTTTTCGTATGGCAACACCCACTTTTTCCCGCCCCGAAATGATCATCGGATTCAAAAAACAAAAATGGCGTTGCAACGGTTCGTGTAAGGCAACATGTAGCACCAAAAACGTCGACGTAGGACACATGCAAAGAACAGTATTGTAAACAACCAATAGCAAAAGAGAAACGAGTTGCAGAAGCACCAATCATAGAACACCATGTGCAAATCATCGTTTGAGGAAACCCTTTAAAAAGCAGTGTGGAAAATTAAAACTTGTAATCTCAGTAAAAAAATTATTTTTCTCTCGTCTATGTTGGAATTGGTTGTTTACAATGCTGTTCTTTGCATGTGTCCAATACGTCGCCGTTTTTTGTGCACATATACTGTTCTAACGCCATTTATGGTTTTTCAAAGCGCTGGTCATTTTGGGATGAAAAAAAAAAATTGGTATTGACATTTGAAAATGTCGAAATTTTTTCACTGTAACCGTAACCATGCAGGTTCCACTCTTCTTGTTCACCATATTGTTGAACGCATACCTTCAAATAACTATTATATCTCACATTTCATTTCGATTGGTTGAACGGAGCGGCCATTATAAGAATTCATATATGGGCAAAGTTTCTTTCAATGACCATACTACTTTACACTATTGGATGGTTTGACTTTCATTGAAAAATTTTAACTGTGTGGATACATCCATTAATTTTTCTTACATTTTTTTTTCTTACTTGGGCCATTCTTTTCACAATAAGTAATAGTATTAAATGAGTTGTGCTTTTTGAAAGAGTTGCATGAAAATTAGTACTTAACTAAACAAAAAATTGTTTTATTTAATTTTTATAGTACTTGAAAAAGATTTAGCAGCTTATTTCGAATCTGCTTTGTACTTTTCAAAAAATAATAGTTTAATCTTTATTTATAATCATAAGATTATTTGGTCTGTTGAAAAAATAGGTAATTCTTTGTTATAGCGACCCCCGAGGATGAATCGCCAAGCGACCAAGATGTATCGCTAAATTATGAGACGTATATGAATGACATTATAGTCATACATGATGTATATGACGTATCACGACATATACAGGGTGATTATAAAAAAAAACTATCCCGACATTTGGGCCCCTATCATACCATTCATAGAAACTAAATGAAATTTTGGCAAAAGGTATTTTGAGGTATGCGCTCAAGAATGATATGGAAAACAACAGTGTCACTCAAACAGTTACGGTTACAGTGAGAAAATTTCGAAAAAATCAAATGGCAACACCCAGTTTTTTGTATTGGAATGCGATCTCCATTGTGAAAAATGTGAAGTACCATTGTGAAGTCTCCATTGTGAAGTACTCATTTCGAAATGAGTATTTTTGGATCAAAAATGAACATGTGCATTTTCGAAAATGAGTAAGTTCATGTACTCATATCGAAATGAGTATTTTTGGATAAAAAATGAACATATGTATTCTTAAAAAAGATTAAGTTCATGTACTCATTTCGAAATGAGTATTTTTGGATCAAAAATGAACATATGTATTCTCAAAAGTGAGTAAGTTCATTTACTCATTTCGAAATGAGTATTTTTGGATAAAAAATGGACATATGATCAAACCCAACCTACTTGTATATTTCAGAATGTGTAATGACGAAATTTCGGAACCTAAAAAGCTATTATTTGAAGGAAAAACAAAGAATAAGAGAAATGAAAAGTGGATCTGGTTGTTCGGGATTTTCGTCAAAGTGTATCCACTACCACACATTTACTACTCTTTTTTTTTTCTCACATTTTACACATCTACTTTTTTTTTCTTGATAGTACTCCAAAATTATAATTTTTTTTCCACTATTTTTTTAAAATTTATTTTAACTTTTTTAACGTGAGGCAATATTGTGTTATTTAAAAGTTTCATAACATAATATCTTTGCAAATTATAGCTATGCAAATTGGTATTAAACTAAACTGATTTGGCTTACAAATTTATGAATTACGCTAAAATTTATTATTTTATAAATTATAATTTTACAAAGTTTATAATTTTTTCCTTAAATTTATAAAGTTAGTTAATATTTTTTCTTTACTTTTATAAAAATAAAGTTTTTAACTTTATAACGTTTTTGATTTATTTCGTTAGCTTATATTTTTATAAATTAAACTAATTTAATTTAAATTAAATCAACATGTCCAGATTTAAAACTACCTATCCCAAGGTCATTAATTCCAAATTTGTCTCTAAAAATAATTTTTTTTTTAACTATTTAGTTTAACAGAACCGTACGCAAAAGCTCTTAGCAAAGCTGAAATATAATAATTTAATTTATTATAAAAAATTTTATTTACATATTTTTTTTTTTAAATAAGACATTAAAAAAATATTTTAATAGCATGTAATAAACACGTCTGATTAAGATAATTGTTGTTTTTATTGGAATTGATAAATAGATAATCAGGCAAATAATTTATAAAAAGTATATGTTCGAAAAAAGAAAATGTTGGTACTGTTGCAAAAAGAAGCAATCAGTATTCTTAATACAATGTTTTACGCTAATAATACATAATAAATGGAAATTTATCTGTTATAAGGCACCAAATAATACAGCAAAATATTGAAAATTATGAAAAGAAAATATTAAAAACATTGGAATTGAAAAAATCCATCTATAGATGAAACCTCAAGTTTTTACATCATAAAATAACTAACAACATTTGAGAAAGAGGCGTGACCACTCATGGCGCGTTGGTCTAAGTCGTCAGGTTAGTATACGAGAGATTACGGGTTCGATTCCGCTCATGGCAAGGATTGGTTAATTACTATAAACTCACGCAGGAATGAAAAAAATGAGCAGAAATGTACGTATCCCTTATAAGGATGTCCTCGCAAAGTAACTTTTTTTTTTAATCCTATAAATTTTATTTTAACGACATAAAAATTTCTAAAAAATACTGAAGATATCTGTTATAAAACGGAAATTTCAGAAATCACGGAAAATTTTCTGGAATTTACGGAATTTTTTTCCCGTTAAAATACGGAAATAGTACTGGCGTCTCGATTGCCAGTACAATTTCCGTTTTTTTTCAGGAATTTTTTTTACAGTGGGGATCAAAAATGAGTACATAACACTTCATATTTGAATACATCCATCGGATCAAAAATGAGTACATAGCAGTTCATATTTGAATACATCCATGGGATCAAAAATGAGTACATGTGTTTCTCAATTTTGAGAACATTTGGATCGGAGCTATTTTGAGTATGTGACGTATTCAAAATTGAGTACTTTTTACTCAATTTTGAGTACCCATTTTTTTCAGTGTACATATATATGATATATATATATAACTCAAATATTACGTATATATCGACGTGTATGGCGCATATATGAGCGTTTGGAGTATATACATATACCTATAAATGATTATCATAAAAACTTGGCAATGACCTTGGCGAAATCGTAACTGCAACCTTGGTAGAATCGAAATTGTGGGGACAGCTATAACAAGAAATATCCCTAAAAGGCAATAGACTATCTATCATAATAACAAATTCAATGCACATGCAATAAATATTAAGAAAATTGGCATTAAAAAAATATATATAAAATACGATAATAACCTTAAAATTTGTATTGGAAATTTATAATATAAATCATTGTTATTAATAATGAATGATCATAAGGCTTGTTATACAATGCTTTCGATTTTTGGCGTATTTTAGATTGAACCTTGTAACATTAACATGTTTTGATTAAATGTAGAACTTAGGGAGAGAAAAAGACGAAAAACACTTTCATATTTTACTCTTTCATTTCTAAAGCATGCTAAACTATACTGAACCCCCATTTATTAATTTACATGTTTATTATTTATTTACTAACACAAAAGTGTTGTTCAAATAAAAAAATATGATTTTAAAAACTTATTAAGTATTTATTGTATAATCAATATCCATTTGGTTGATTGGATTAAACCAATTATTAATACGATTTTATAAAATATGCCCGGCACTATCATCTTTACCAGTGTTTTCTTTCAATGCTCTCCATAATTACAAAACATTACATTTATAAAGACCAATAAATGAGGTGCTCAATTTTTATCTCGATGAATAGAAGCAAATTTCATATTCGGATATTTGTCAAAACAAAATGAAACTGAAATAATTTCATCGATTTCGGAAAAATGCTGCCAAGTTCCGTGCACTGTCATTAGAACCGGGCTAGTTCCAGCCTGGTATTCATTATTCAGCTCTTTCTGTCCGTTTACAAAGCGTGGCATGCCAATGCAGAAAATCGTTAAACAGTTTTCGAGCTTCGTATCTATCGAACTTCATGTTTGACGGAATAAATTGACTGCGTTCGAATTTTGAATACCTTGAGACCCTCGCATGTCGAATTTGCCGAGGATGTTTTCTTTAATTCTGAACATTTATTTCTGTTAAATTCCTCTTTATTTGCTTGAAATACGGTGTGCAGTTTAGTCCGAGTTTTTGAGCTTTCTATTTCAGAATCGATGTATAAATTTTTTTCTAATGTAATAATGACATTAAATGCGTAATTCTTTTAATGTGTTATTAGAGAATTAAAACTTTTCTGTATGATAAAAATGAAATTCGTTATATTTCAAGAATCAATATGGAAAATTGTTAAACGCTTTTCGTACCTTGATCTATCGAACTTCAAGATTAACGGAATAATTGACTGTGTTCGAATTTCGAACACCTTGAGAGCCTCGTATTATGAAATTACCGAGGATATATATATATATTTTGTAATGTGATTAATTATATTTGTGCTAAATTGCTCTTTATTTTCTTGAAATACGGTGTGCAGTTTAGTTCGAGTTTTTGAGCTTTCTATTTCAGGATCGATGTATATATTTTCTTTTAATGTAATAATGGTATTAAAGTCATAATTTCTTAAAGGTGTTATTAGAAAATTAAACTTTTTGTGTGATAAAAGTTAAATTCGTTATATTTCAGTCAATTTTTTAAAAAAAATCGTTAGATGCTTTTCGTGATGCCTGAATCTATCGAACTTCAAGTTTAACGGAATAGATTGATTGTGTTCAAATTTTGAATACCTTGAAAGCCTCACATTTCAAACTCACAGAGGATGTTTCTTCTTCTCTAATTTTGAATAATTGTTTCTGCTGAACTGCTCTTTATTTGCTTGAAATACAGTGTACAGTTTAGTTAGACTTTTTGAGCTTTCTATTTCAGGATCTACGAGGGTGGTTTGATAAGTTCTCAGCCTGACAGTGAAAGTACAAGATTTTTGGCATAATTTCATATTATTTTTCAATGTAGCCCCCTTGCAACTCAATATGTTTAACCCCTTCGCGATGAGCTTCCTTTACAGAATTTTAAATCTTTTACCACCGGTTTCTGAAAACAGAAATTTTCGCCTAATTGAATCGCAGAACTGCTTTCATTAAATAAGGCAAAGCTTACAATAAAAAGTAACTGGTGGAAATAATCAAGGATTCTGAACATCTTATGCGTTACGTATACGTGTCGCTCGTCCCCAAGGGGTTAAAACACACTCGTGTGTACGAATTCTTTAGTGCAGCCCTGTACGAGGGTGGTTCGAAAAGTTCAAAAAAAAAAAAAAAAACAAGATTTTTGACAATATTTCATTTTGTTTTTCAACTTGCAACACAATACATTTCAGAACACTCTTGAGAAATGTTCATTTTTTGGCATTTCTGGTCGACGTTCAACAAATGCGACAGGCATCGAGCGGAAAGCTTTTTCATATTCAAAACATCGTGTAAAATGTAATTGACACGGTCTATCGAGATGTGTGCAATGTCAGAAAATTTCAATGTCAGCAATGTGTGCACTGTCAGTTCCCGTATATTCAATCGGTGAACATTCAATACGGCATTGTGAATTTTTAAAACGATTTCGTCGGTCGTAGCGGTTTTTGGGCGTCCTGAGCGTTTATCATCGTGAATGGATTACCTACCATGTTTAAATTCAGCAGCCCACTTTTTTATCGTCAAATACGAAGTACAAGAATATTTTAAGGTGGAATGTAACTCTTTTTGTATGTCCGTGGGGGTTAAACCTTTTTTAACAAAGTATTTTATGACAGCTCGAACTTCAATTTTTTCCATTTTTAACACTTTCCAACCTAGTTGAAAAGTGTTTATGACTTCGGTTTGTCTGCCGTATGGCCGTCTGGCCGTCTGCCGTTTGCCGTCTGGCCGTCTGCCCGTGCTCTAACTCCCGTAAATATGCTCGGATTGCCCTGCAATTTTTATATGTTATTGTCGTTATCTATAGCATGTTCCCTATTTCAACTGAAGTGTGTAGCACTTATAGTTTTTTTACAGGGACACTCAAAAGAATTCCGTTACATTACGGTCTATGGGGAAAAATCATTTGCGGTTTATTTTAATGATGTTACACAATTGCAAACACATTGTAATTGATATATATCACTAAGGTGCATTACAAGAAGCTTAATATGGAATAGGGTGTGCATAGCACTTATAGTTACTTTACAGGGACAATCAAAAGAATTCCGTTACATTACGTATATGGAGAAAAATCGTTTGCGGTTTATTTAAATAATGTTTCACTATTTTAAACGCATTGAAATTTATATTTATCACTAAGGTGCATTATAAGAGGCTTTCTACAGAATATTGTGTGTATAGCAGTCATCGTTCATTTACAGGGACACACAAAAGAATTCTCTACTGTCTGTTAATAATAATTCCTGGAAGTGCGTTTTAAGTTGCTGAACGCGATTTTAAATTTAACTCACTTTTTGTGTATTACTTGGGGTGCATAAATTCAGTATTTCATATACAGGGCAGCACAAAAGTTCGCGAACACATTTCTGCTTATTGAAAGAAACTCCAGAAGGAGAATTTTAAACTGTGCTACACGTTTCCTAACTAAACTTAAATTTATTAAATATGTTATGCGTTTTCCAAATTGTTTACTTAGATGTTATCTTTCAGCTTATTAAACGGTAATGATTTGTAAAAATATTTTGGAAGCGTTGGAAAATGTTACATAATCTATGCTTGACGCATGATTTTTTGTTCTTGTTAGAAAATGTCGAAACTTGTTTACTTTACTTTATCGCCAAGCAATAACCAATAAAATCACGCGTCTGAAACTCGGTAGCATGTCATCTAAAGGATCATTCTTCGTACTTTGTCATATGGTCATATTGTTCCATCTCTGTGTCAGTCCGAGATTTTATCAAACTACCCTCGTATCTTTTTTTTTTCCCTAATGTAATAACGATATTAAAGTCATGACTCCTTTTGCTGTGCTATTAGAGAATTAAACTTTTTAGTGTAATGAAACTGAAATTTGTTATAATTCAGTCAAAATTTTAGTTTGAAAATCGGTAGACGCTTTTCGTGTCTGAATCGGTAGATTTGCGTTCGAATACTTTGCGATCCTCCCATCCCATCACTGTTTCACAGGCGCAGTATTTTTTCTATATATTTTCTATATTTTGAAAAATGTTTCCTCTCTAATATCTTATCTGCTACAGAAAAAATTGTATCATATTAACCCCTAAAATAGATTAATGTACATCTAATAAGCTATTTGTAAATTCTCTAAATTTGACACGTGTTTAACAAAACTTTTAATCATTTTCTTCCCCTTCCATTCAGCAACTGTACAGCAGTCTAGACCCAGTGATCTTATGACATGCCCAGTGATCCTATGATATCATAAGATCACATGTGGGTCTAGTAGCAGTGTAAGGGAAAAAACGAGTAAAAATGCATTATTCTAAAACCATATTTCTAAGTTTATTTTCGATAGTAAAATTTAATTTCAATTTTACACGTTTACTGAAAGTTTGCAAAGTTCGGTGTTTCTGAAATCGATATAAGTAATTAAGTCTCTAAAACGAACTCTGTGCATTCAAAACATGTTTTGTTCAAAACTTTTAAAGCATTTTGAATTCCTTTTAACTAGCTATATTTCAAAAATAGATGCTATAAAAAATTCATATCTTGGGATGTATTGGTTTTTATTTGCTCTGTCAAAAGAGCTGTGTTTTTACGGAAATATAGTAAACACTGAAATTTAAATAAATAAAATTACTATAACTGTATTACACGCTTGAGATGTAAGTAAAAATAAATTTGGCGAGAATATTTTTTCTTCGTTTTCTGCGTTTTTGTTTTAAAAAAATAATAAAATTTTAATATTAAAATGCATTAAAATGGATATCGAAATAGAAAAAATGTAATTTTAATTTAGTTATTTAATGTTAATCTCAAACAGTCAAAGTCGTACCCAGGAAAGTATTTTCAGGGGGGGGGGGTTGGGATTTTGTAAGTTTAAACTTTTATTCTTGTTATCTTATTTTGGATTTGTTTTTTAATACTTCAATAGAGGTGAAATTAGTTAAAAGTTAGTTATTGTGAATTCATATTAACTCATACTTATTACAAAACAAAATTGAATATATGCGCTGTAAAGAATCCACGATGTTGTGTGTTTTTGAAATGGGGTAGCGTGGAGCCGTTTCACAATTGATCACCTTCATTAAATATTTCAGAACAAATTTTATTTAAAAAGCGTTCTTGAAATTTCTAGAGGTAAAAATTATTTACAACAATTTTTTTTAGCTGAGTTCGCTCGACTTGTAATTTATAGCAAATCACCAAATAGTCCAGTCTTTTACAGTAGTTTTAGAATCTTAAAGTCTTAACTAGTGCTACTTTTCACTCTCCCCGAAAGGTCAAATCCAAGGCTGTTGCCTTGACTTCAGAGAGATCGCACTCTCTCATTCAAAAATCTGTCAGCAAACCTGTCCTTCCCTACTAAGAAGGGAAACCGTCCTGAGATGAGTGTTTTCCACCAACACTCGTTCTCCTGCCGAAACTCTAACTAACCTCCTCTCGATCCTCTTCTCCGGTCCGTTTGCTCGAACAAAAGATTCTCCGATCACCAATCAAAAAAGTTTTAGTTTACGTCATTGGATAAAGCCTTTTTAGGGAGGTCTTACTGAACTTTTAAATGTTCACGCAGGAAATTCCCACGATCTGAGACCCCACATATAGACGGTCAGATCAGAGAAATATTTGCTGTCTAGCAATTTCAGTTTCACAAGATTGATCAAAGCTCATCTTTTCCTATTGTAGTAACCGGCATTCTTGTCACCCCCACAGCTAAGCGTGAGAAAAGTTTTCCAACTCTTGGGAACTTCTATCTTTGATTACTCTGCCTAATTAGCAGACTGTGAGAGATTTACTGAAATTGTTACAACACCCCCACCATCAAAACATTTTCCGGGTTAAAACGCGGAAAATCTGCAAAAAAAGGATTAGCTCAACATATTTGAGTGGCTCAAATAACATTTCAATTTAACCTCACTATATACATCAGTGACCTAATTTCTTATATACTGCTTACCATTGCTTGAACATCTAGCTTTAGAGACTTTTTTTTTTTGAAAGATACTTTTTTTCTACACATGCCCAAAATAACAATAAAACTAAAAATAATCAAATATGTACAAAAGATTGGATTTTACTCAAATACTTACTACTGAATTGCTTTACTTGTGTTTGCCGAACAATACGTTTTACACAACCGTTCAATTTCTTTAACAAGAGTGTCACAAAGGCGTGAATTTCCACTGTCCCTACTCTCTTTCAACAGAATTTCGAAGGATTTTAAAAAACTCTTTGTGAATCCGCTCACTTCCTCCAGATTAACTTTCGAATGACAACCCTTCCTGTCAACACTCACTTCCATATTTTCGCGTTTATTTTTCGAATTACCCTGCCGGTCGAAAACCAACTCATCTACTTTCCTTGACCTTTTCAAAAGGGTTTCTTTTTCCCCAATACACTGAGAACGGTGGTTCTTCATTTCGGGGGGGAATGACGAAAGAATTTCTTCCTGCCCTTGTGGATCTGTTAAAGGGTTTATCTCAATCCCCGGGTTCTCAAAACTGGAATTAGTTTGCGATTTTTGCTTTCGCTTTATCTTTTCATTTATTAAAGCCTGCGTCTTATTACCTAAGATATAGTGTTTAATTTTAGAGTGTCTAGGCAGGATTGCCGCTTTCGTATTTACATATCCGAGACCTTTTATTTCCATTTTTATACGTGCCACTCTAAATCGTTTTGGATATTTATCAAATGTCTGTTTAAGCCAAACATATTCATTGCCTAATTTGCTCTTATTTACCAAATTCCATGGGCAAACACAATACGAGCTACCTGAATCTCTAAGTACACACGCCTTCTTCCCATTTATTTTGTTTTCACTCAAAAAAGGTCGGAACAAGCTTTTGTCTTCGCTTATATCGCCTAAGTGATTTATGCTCTCGAAAGATTTTACTTCCGTAATATCCCTTTGTCTTTTCGGACAACGTGCCATTAGGTGAAATTCGCTTCCACACGTATGGCAACGTCTCTTTCGTTCAAAGATACGTTCCCTGTCTTTAATTTCCTTGTCTCGCCAATTTATTTTTTTGTCGGAATTTTTTTCTTCTCCAGAATTTCCCTCGAGTTTCGTTTCTTCAGATTTCCTATCATAAAAAGATCTCGCATTCTCTTTTTTATCTGAAATCCCTTTCACTGCTTCATATTCGTCCAGACATTTTGCCAAAACTAACGGGTCTTTGTAGTTTGCCCACGAATCAATGAAATGCTCTTTCATTTTACTAGAAGCACGGAGCTTGATCTGGTCCGTAATCAATAAATTTTTCAGACTACTGAAATCCGTAACACCTAAACCATTCAACCAACCCTCTAAATAACTGTTGATCTCGAAAATAATATCCTTCCATGGAGCATCTGGATTGCGTGGATGTTTCATTAATTTTTGACGATACGATTCGGGACTCATACGGAATCGTTCAAGCAAAAACTTTTTGACGTATTCAAAGTTATCCGTCTGATCTTGCGGTTCCCTTAAAATTAATTCTGCAATTTCTACCGGCACTAAAGCTAATAAATGCGTCACTAAGTCACCTGTCTCTATTTCCGCTTTGGTCGCCTGTCGTTCGAACAAATTTAAAAACAAAGTTATATCCGAGCGTTCTGGATCAAATCGATGCATGATTGTTCGAAGCGGCAATTTAGGTGGGCGTTCCGACCCGGTACTGTTAGTTGAACTACGTCTATTTGCATCTTGCGTCAATCTAAGTTGTTCTAACGTAAATTCGCGTTCTTTTTGTTTTTCCTCTCTTTCTCTTTCTTCTTTCTCCCTCTCATATTCCCTTTGTTTTTCCTCATATTCCCTTTGTATTTCAGCCTTTTCCCTTTCTTTATTCTCTTTTTCCCTTTCTTTATCCGCGGCTATCTTCTCTTCTCGATCTTTTATGATATACGCAGCTTGCGTGAATGCAAAATCTTTATCGTAATCATCGGCAGCTTCGATTTTTTGGATAATTACCGGTATCCTGTCATTTTTCCCTATTTCCACTCCCAATTCTTCCGCTAAATTCTGCAAATCAATTTTCCTGCACTGTTTCAGATCAGTTACTTCTTGCATTTTAAAATTTTATGTAAATACAATATAAAGATGAAAATGATAGTTTCGCTCGCTAACTTATGCAATAGGGATTCTAACACTTTATGGAAATTTTTCTGCAACTACCCACATAATACTAACAATTTTAAATACAATTCAATTTGAGGAATAATAAAAATAGTATACATATAAAAATAGACTTTCAATATTGTAAAATTTTCAATACACTGACACGTTTTGGTGTCGATCATACACATTTAAAACAAATTTAGAAATTTGAAATTCTGTGCACATAATTCAACCAATACTTGATATTTCTGACCCCGCAGGTAACAATTTTCCCATTTATAACAAAATGACCACTTTTGCAACTGCTAAAAAAATTTTCCTAACATCACATATGCAAAATATTTGATTATCAACAACATCTATTGTTTCACTAATAATATAAAAAAGTACACCTTTGAAATCTTTCAATCATGAATAACTAGACAATCGACTTATTTGAAAAATCAAACTTTTTATCTCTTTTTTTTTTCGAGAAAAAAAAATTATATATATACACATTTAGCCTGACAATCCTTATATTATTTTACTGCCAAAAGAAAGTTCACACTATCCAATTTTATGCTGATAACAAATATACATAAAATTTTTCCAAATATGTTCAAAGTTATTAGATTTAAAAATTTATCATAATTTATCATATATCCATATTCAAATAAAAAATTTCTCAGAAATGAATTTTCCTCAACAAAGAATATGTAAACAAAATGAGAGCCACTCAAAAATGAATTGAGCTTACCTTTTCTACAGTCTTTGTCTGCATTATCTGTCGCCGGTTTCGGGTCTGGCCTAGACGTCGTCGATTTCACAGGTTATCTCGGTTTGTCGGCTCCTGATGTTTCCTAGAAAGGGCTTGCTTCGGACTTGTTCTCTGTAAACACGGGCTTGCTTCCAGGACGGAACTGCGGTCTGTCGTGACAATGCAAGGGCTTGCTTCGGGCTTGTTTTCTGTAAACACGGGCTTGCTTCCAGGACGGAACTGCTGTCTGTCGTGACACTGCAAGGCTTGCTTCGGTCTCTGCTTTCCTCTCCTGAACTGGCGTCAGATCTTGCGCGCTTAGATGCGGGCGGGCGTCACTGCTACTGTCTGGACTCTCTTCACTAATGCTAATAAATTTTTGTCGAAATATCCCACCGCTGCCACCAGCTGTAAAGAATCCACGATGTTGTGTGTTTTTGAAATGGGGTAGCGTGGAGCCGTTTCACAATTGATCACCTTCATTAAATATTTCAGAACAAATTTTATTTAAAAAGCGTTCTTGAAATTTCTAGAGGTAAAAATTATTTACAACAATTTTTTTTAGCTGAGTTCGCTCGACTTGTAATTTATAGCAAATCACCAAATAGTCCAGTCTTTTACAGTAGTTTTAGAATCTTAAAGTCTTAACTAGTGCTACTTTTCACTCTCCCCGAAAGGTCAAATCCAAGGCTGTTGCCTTGACTTCAGAGAGATCGCACTCTCTCATTCAAAAATCTGTCAGCAAACCTGTCCTTCCCTACTAAGAAGGGAAACCGTCCTGAGATGAGTGTTTTCCACCAACACTCGTTCTCCTGCCGAAACTCTAACTAACCTCCTCTCGATCCTCTTCTCCGGTCCGTTTGCTCGAACAAAAGATTCTCCGATCACCAATCAAAAAAGTTTTAGTTTACGTCATTGGATAAAGCCTTTTTAGGGAGGTCTTACTGAACTTTTAAATGTTCACGCAGGAAATTCCCACGATCTGAGACCCCACATATAGACGGTCAGATCAGAGAAATATTTGCTGTCTAGCAATTTCAGTTTCACAAGATTGATCGAAGCTCATCTTTTCCTATTGTAGTAACCGGCATTCTTGTCACCCCCACAGCTAAGCGTGAGAAAAGTTTTCCAACTCTTGGGAACTTCTATCTTTGATTACTCTGCCTAATTAGCAGACTGTGAGAGATTTACTGAAATTGTTACAGCGCCTTGTTTATTGCAAAGAAATTTATAATCTCGTTTGTATTGATCTTAATACTACTTCGCGGATGTAGATATCGTAGGATGCCATCCAAATTAAAGATTTCTGAAGCTTTTTAAGCATATTTTCAAAATATTTTGTCAAAAAAGTTTCCTCATGATCATATGTCAAAAGGGTTAAATTTGACAAACTTGAAAATTTGTAGGTATTTGGAATTATACCCTCATCATATTCTTAAAGAGTTTTAGTTAAACAAGTTGGAGGATCTACTATATTAGAATATTCTAGCCATTTTGTTTGATATCTTGAAAATCCCGATTTTACAGATTCCCATTCCAAGAAATTGTATGAATTTTAAAGACATTCTAAAAATTGCATTCAACTTTTCAACATATTGACGGAATCCAAGAAAAAAAAGAGAGATGCTAGCGTATAGAATTTTGATTTAAAAATTTTGATTGTAGTTAATTTTTTTTATTTTTAACTGTCTTGATTGATATTTAATGGTTTATTTCTGTTCATCCTGTCAAAATTTTCGGAGAGGTATCAAATCCTGGTGATCCTCTTATTCGCTATGGCCTTGCAAACAGTAATTGTTTTTGGAATATCTATCTGTTTTTATCGAAATCCTTGTACTGCAATTATAACTCCTCCCTTTTTTGTCGCCTGCCCAGTATTTACTTGTTCTTTCTAAATGAAGCTTTCCAGTAAACGTTTGTTTACGATGTGTTTTTGGACTTATTCAGTTGCTTAGTAAAAGTTTTTAGAACAAAAGCGGGAAGTATTGATACAACGTTTCATATTTAGGACGTGTGATTTAATTTCGTTTATCACAGATCAGTGATTAGACACGCAAAGACACTTCCACTGCCGCTTATTCATTCACCATAATGCAGATTCATTTACACGCGATTTAGGAGTGCATAGCCGCGCGTGCCAGCTGGTAATTCATTGACGGTCGATACCATTCTGTACCACCCCACAGACATGACACCAACAGGTGAGGTTTACCGATCAAAAAATAGAGGGGGAAAAAAAGCTTAATGATGGAATACCTCTTCGATGTCATTTCGACATCAACTGAATGGAATGTGTGGTTTCGTTCCAGCGAACAGTCGGAGTTCATATATAATTCAGTGCTCCGAAATGAGTTAAAAGCCTTGCGTAGTCCATACAAAAATAAATAATAGTCAGTCTAGTGAGAAATGTATTTATGTTCGCAAAATTAATTTTTTGGACCTGAGCTCTCACGTATTTTCATAATATTTTTGTAAATAAAAAAGGGCATTATTTAGATTTAAAACAGAATCAGCTAATATTCTTTAAAAAAAAAAATGTAAAGATTCTTATATAAATATAGTTAATTGAGAATTATGGTTCATATATATGGTTATATATGAGAATAAGGTTCAAATAATTACAAAACAATTTTACTTCTTATTTCATACAAAAATTTTTAAAAGTTAAAATATTAACACGAATTAGATTTTTTTTTTTTTAAAGGAATCTTGTATTAATATTTTTTCGATTTATAGAAATGCCAGCTGACCTACCCTGTGCTGCCCGGGCCTGTGATCTTAAATATACCATAAATCTGTGTTAAATATATATATATATTTTAAACTAAAATCTTTCCAAACTAACCTAATGTTGGGGACCCGGAATAAAAATAATAGTTTTTTCTGAATAAAAATTGAATGAATCATTTTAAATATTAAATGACGGGTTATTATGATTGGCACTTGTATATTATTTAAGTAATAAACTTGCAATTACACAGATTAAAAACATATTTATTTAGTTACTCAGAAAACACGCAGCAAAGTGCGAAAAATGGCGGAATTAGAAGTACTAACTGCTGTTGCCAGATCTATACACATAAATCAATAGCTGCCAAACAAGATACAATGAAATAAAATAAGAACAAGACATTTAAATATAATATGATAAATAAGATAAATCATAACCTCCTTTTTCAATTTTGTTACCAAGTTTTTTTTATTAAGATACTTTTACTTTCGGAACCGGTTTCGAAAGTGAAAGTATCCTCAAGAAGAAAACCTGTAAACAAAATCAAAAAAGTAAAAAAGGGGTCTGCATAGAGATCGACCTCAGCTATCCAAAGCAAAAAAAAAAAAAATCATTTTAAAATATTGAAATGCAAACGAGATATTGTAAAAACTTTCTCCCATGGCATTAACATTAGCGAGCGGGTGTTTTCGCGTGAGTGAAATCATGTTTAGGACGTCTGATCTGTCGGCGAGGCCGAGCTCGAGTAGTTGTTGTGCTGTCGTCTTTGTTTTTGGATGAAAAATCAGGATTATCTACTTCAGATCTGGTAACTGGGCTCTTATCAGGCTTCATGATATCCTGCTTTGAAGAGGTCTGTTCATCTTCAGAAGGCAAACGGCTACGCATTTTGTTGATTTGGCGATGTACAATATCATCAGATGGAGTTTTGGCTTTATAAGAATGCTCCCGTTGGTTCTAAAAGTGTTACAGAAATTCAGACTTCCGAAATTTTAGATATAATCAGGATCATATTACTATAAAGGATCCCAACTTATGTTTCTCAAGTTGTTCGTTAGAAAAAGCCTCTTGTTTGTGTCGTAAATCAATGACAAAGTTTGGATTCATGCGATCTTAGATACGTCTTCAATCTTCGTTTCATTAGAAATTCAGACGGTGCAAATTCAGTAGAAGATGAAGGAGTTATATGTTGTCTCAATAGTAAATTCGCTATGCATTTTTTCCAATTTCCAGGTTGCATACCTTTCAAGGATTCTTTAGGGGTTTCAATCATTCTTTCCACTTGACCATTTCCAGGAGAATTATATGGAGCAATCAAAACTTGTCTAATTGCATTGATTTTCAAGAAATTGCAAAATTCTGTAGATGTAAGTTTGGCTCCGTTGTCCGAGACCAAAACATCAGGAATATCATGTGTACTGAACATGTCTCATAATATATAAATAGGCAAATGATGCTGTTATTGATGGAATAAGCTTCACTTCAGGCCAGTTTGGAAATGAACGTACGACAATTGGAAAGTTTTTATCATGAAATGGTCCAGCAAAGTCAATATGTAAACAAGACCAAGGAGAATTTATAATTTTCTACGGATGAATAGGAGAACGTGGTGATTTATGTCTTGTTTCTCAACAAATGGTATATTGTTAACCATTCTTTCAATATCAGCATCTATGTAAGGCCACCAAACATATAAGCGTGCAAGTTCTTTCACATGTTCAATTCCTGGATGAGTTAAATGCACTTCGTGTAACACGCGTTGTTGACCAGCTGATGGAATAATGACTCTATTTCCCTACAGAAGCCAATTTTTATGGACTGATAACTCATTACGTTTTGTATGGAAATTTTGAAATTCTGGAGAAACGTGTTCTTCTGGCCATCCCCATAACATCCAATTGAGAAAGCGGGATAATATAGGATCTTTTACATTCATTTTTTTTTCACTAGCATGCAATAGAGGATCTTCTAAATCTTCAAGAAATAATACTTCTAAAGATACAAGTATTTCGAAATCAGGAGCTTGTCTTTACAGTTGGCTTAGTTCTTCAGCATTTAGGATTTTCTTGCCTGTCGATAAATGAATTTAAAATAATAAAAATTTAGAATTAAAGTTCATCTGAGCATGCAAGAAGATAGTATATCTGGAGTAGATTTAGACTTGTTGAACTTGAACAGACCCAGCAGAGGTTCTGTTACAATTGTAAAACTATGACCATATAAAATATGATAAAATTATTTCACAACAAATACAACACTAAGGGCTTCTTTGTCTATTTAGGAATAGTTTCCTTCTGCGGAAATCAGCGTTCTTGAAGCATATGCAATAACAGTTTCTTGGACATCAGAAAGTTCATGACTTAAAACATACCCGACACCATAAGGAGGGTTCTGCGTCAATTCGTCGAGCACAATTCATCGCGGAACAATTCATCGCGCACAATTCGTCGCAGCGTCAATTCGTCGCAGCGTCAATTCATCGCGGCGACAATTCGTCGCGGCTCAATTCGTCGCGACGTCAATTCGTCGCAGCGAAAACACACAATTCATCGCGGAACAATTCATCGCGCACAATTCGTCGCAGCGTCAATTCGTCGCAGCGTTAATTCGTCGCGGCGTCAATTCGTCGCGGCGTCAATTCGTCGCGGCGTCAATTCGTCGCGGGCTCAATTCGTCGCGACGCCAATTCGTCGCAGCGAAAACGTCTTTGAAGGCTATTATGATAAAAATAAAGATAATTCAGTAAAATTACTTAATGATAATTTGTTTTTTAGATTTAGAGAATTGTAACTAACATTTTACAGGCAATTTTGGAGGAATCTTTTTCATATGTGAGTTTTGTGAAATTCCCTGATGAGAGCATGAAGGTTTAATGAATTAGAACAATATTGCTTTAGATTACCGAAAAAATGGCGGAAGATTTAGGATAAAATCACCCAGAGCATGAAAAAATGACGTGAGTCTTAAATCTGTAGATAAGTTTGATTCGTAATATTACCATTTGCATGCTTGCATGCAAAATTTTCACTAGGGAGAAGTGGTATGTAGTGTGAAAAGTACGTATCTTCAACAACGAAAAAATTCAATAATATTTTCTAAATTTTAAGTCCATGTCCAAGTTACAACGAGGCTAGGAGAGGGCAGAGGAAGATTCTTCCCACAAACCAGTAGGGAAAGTTATATAACGGCTGTTTTCAATTCCAAACGGGCTACTTTATAACATAATTTTTAATTCATTTTTGTTCGGAAACACATGGAATTGGCTCGTGTTCTTATTCAGAAAGTTCGCAATCCAAAGACATTTTCCAGTTTTTAATGCAAGCAAAAGATCTTTCAGAAAATACTGACAAAGTTGGCGTTTTGAACTAAATTTCCAAAGCCGCAGCACGAAGAATGAGATAAACATGTTGCCATGTGACACGAATCAATTATAACTCGATACGTAATTGAAAAATATGGAAAATTCATTTCGACTCCAAATCCCTTTCATAATCAGGCCGGCCAATTTTATGCCTTTGCGTTTAAAAATGAGTCAGAAAACGCGTCAGATAGTTTCATATTATTCAGCAGGTCAGCTGAGAACCATCTTAATATGCGTTTAAAATAAATCCATTGCAGTTTAAATATATAAGGTACCCTTTGCTCATCAATAAAAAAAAAAAAAAAAAAAAAAAAACTAGTTGGATATGCCAATCCCAAAACTTTCTTCTATCTCATACATGTTAATACTTCAAAATTCTTCCTCCAGACGCAATATCTCCAAATTCAACTGGGACCTGCAGGCTATGGTCAAAAACATGTACAAAAAAATTAGTTCAATTATCTGCATAACTTCATAAAATTTTCGATGATACAATAGTAAAAATGAAACAAAAATCGCAATCACAGCGCCCTCTTCCGTCGAAATAGCCCCAAATTCAAATAGGACCTGCTGGCCATAGCCAAAAACACAGAAAAAAGTTTTGGTTCAATTTTAAGCATAACTTCATACACTTTTCGATGATACAATGAGGACAGACAGACGGACGGACGGACGGACAGACAGACACACAGAAAATTTGTAAAGAAAATCTTTTTCGGAATCTCTGATCCCTAAAACGTGTAAATCCGTCGAAAACCGAAAGGCGAAAAAAATTTTGATTACAATACTTTCTTCTATAGAAGAAAGTAAAAAATCACATAAGTTGGAAACATTTACTGAATACAACAAGCAGCATTAGCGGATGAAAATAATTAAAATATAATAAAATTATGTTTTACTTTCTAACTAGGTGACCCACCCGGTGTTTTCCGTGCCCGTGATAATCACCATAAACAGAACTCAAGCTTCTATGACTCTTTTAAAAGAAGCTGCATAGAGGGGCCCAAGAAGGGGATTAATATTCAAAATTGGTGGTAGCTGAGGTCCGAGATTTTTTTTTGTCGTTCAAGTAGTAGTTGGAAGTCCTAAGTAGTTGTCAGACAAAAAAAAAAGCTAGTGAACCGGCTGATTTTTAAGGGAAGCTCACAAAGGGGGCTAACTGATAGTTTTGAGCTAAGATGAAAACATCTTAAAAGATCCTGGATGGTACTTAGCCGTTTAGAACTTCAATTAGTCGGAATTAAACATAGGGTATAAATTAATCATTAGAACAAAATTTAAAGAAATGCTTAAAAAAGGGCCCGAAAGGCCCAATAAAAATATAAGCGTGGTAACCCGGGGAGAGTAATCCAAGGCTACTTTAAAGTCGCTTAGTAAGAGGGTGACAGAATTATGGGGGTGAAAAAGCGTAGCACACAAAAAGTTCAAGGGGCCTCGAGTTGGGCCCCAGGGTCCTAACTGGAATGTAGAAATGTAGGAATATCTAAATGGAGAAAATGCACCAAAAACGAAAAAAAATCGGATTTAAAGGAGCAAGTTATTAAAAATTTAGAGAACAAAAACTTCAACGGTGCCTCTATACCGGGTCTTAACTGGAACACAGAAATGGGAGAAAAGCCTAATGGAGAGAAGGCACCAAAAACGAAGGAGATCTGAGAAAAATGGGGCAAATTATTAATAGCTTAGGGCACAAACATTTTAAGGTACCCAGGGGACTTGTCCGAGAAATTTTTTTGTCGTTCATACAGTAGCTGGAAGTCTAAAAAAGTTATCATTAAAAAAAAAAAAAAAAAAAAAACTAGTGGATCGGTCGATTTTTAAGGGAGCTATATTAGAGGTCCCAAAAATGGCCAAATGATAGTTTTGAGTAAGGCCTTAAGAGGAAAACATCTTAAAAGATCCTAGTACGTAGCGCGTTAGATCTTCAATTAGTCGAAATTAAGCATAGGGTATAAATTAATCATTAGAATAAAATTTGAAAGAAATTCTAAAAAAGGGTCCTAGTGCCACAGTAAAAATATGAAGGTGTTGGCCCGGGAAAAGGAGTCGAAGACTCAACTTAAAAGTTATGCATTGAGAGGGTGAAAAATGCATGGCTCACAAAAGGTTCAAGTCAACACCGCATCGGGCCCCAGGGGGCCAGGGTCCTAACTGAAATGTAGAAATGGGCGGGGAATTTAATGGATAAAGGCCCACAAAAAGAAGAGAGATCAAATAAAAATGGGGCAAGTTATTAACAATTTAGATGCAAAAACCTTAAAAGGGCCCTAGGGGCCCCGGTTCTTAAAATATTAAAAATCTGAGCGTCAGGTCTGTAGGACCTGCCTTGGACTATCCACACCCAAATTTTCAGACTTCTACGTACGGTAGATTTTGCTTGTCATCGCGCACACGTACACAGAACTCAGACAGACAAACACTTTCCTTTTATTAGTATAGACGAAATAAATGAAAAAACTTATAAAACCAAAATACTACTTAATGAAATTGCATTCATGCAGCAATCAGTTCAATCACAATCACAAAAAGTATTTTATGTTTACATCTCTCAATACTTTTTTTACTTCCCAATTCTTTCAAATATAAGGGAGGTGGGGGGGTTGTACCCTGTGTACACATATGTCAACTAATAATTTTTTTAAAAAAATTTCTAGCATTTGTATTCGTCACTTTTTCATGATCTGGGTGATTTTATCCTAAATCCTTCGCCATTTTTTCGGTTATCTAAAGCAATATTTATTCTATCTCTAATTTAAATAAGAAATTAATTGCTCTTATTCATTAAACTTTCATGTTCAGAATAAGGAAATTTCCCAAAAAATCACTCTGAAATCGCCTTTAAAATGTTAGTTATAATTCTGTATATATAAAAAACAAATTATCATTAAATAATTTTACTAAATTATCCTTATTTTTATCATAATAGCCTTCAAAGACATTTTCGCTGCGACGAATTGACGTCGCGACGAATACGACGAATTGACGTCGCGACGAATTGAGCCCACGACGAATTGAGCCAGCGACGAATTGTGCGCGATGAATTGTGCGTTTTCGCTGCGACGAATTGAGCTCGCGACGAATTGACGCTGTGACGAATTGTGCGCGATGAATTGCTCCGCGATGAATTGCTCCGCGATGAATTGTGCGAGATGAATTGACGCGACACCCATAAGGAGAAGCATCACACTTTACAATAATGGGAAATTTGTCATGAAATGGTATTAACACACTTCTTGAAGACAGAAGACCTTTTACAGCAGAAAATATACGATCGTTTTTTTTTATTTCAGTTCCATGGAATGTTTTTGTGTAATAGCTTGTCGAGTGGTTTAGCAACAGTTACTTTATTTTGAAGAAACTGTTATAAAAGAAATTAATAATCCTAAAAATGCTTGTAATTGCACCTTATATTTCGGACCAGGGGCTATTCTAAAGCCTCAACTTTAGATTTATATGGGTGAATTCCTTCTGCACCTATTCGATATCCTAAAATTTCCATTTCAGTTAAACCAAATTGATATTTTTCTCTCTTAATATGTAATACCGCTTCCCTTAGATGAGTCAAAACTTATTGCAATCGATCAGCAAGTTCTTCCAAGGTTTTAGTTTGAATGAGTATTTCATCAAAATATGTAATCACTCCTTCGAACTTATCTATAAGGTCATCTCTTAGATTTTGAAAGAGTCCCGGAGCAACTTTGATACCGTATTTTAAACGCTTAGGTTTATGATCAGCTCTGTTCGTAACAATGGTTTAAGCTTTAGACAATTTAGCATTTACTACTAGTTAAAGATAGGCTTGAGAGAAATTAATTTTTGCGAAATAATCACCTCCTCTTAGATTGGACAATAAATGAGTAGCATTGGGAACAGGATATGGATGATCTTTTATTGCAGTATTTAAAGTTATTTTATAATCTTCACACAAGCGAATTTCACCTGAAGGTTTAATATTAGGAACAACTGATGTAGTCCACGAAAATTAGAAATAAGTTCTATGACATCTTCCGCTAATAATTTATCCAAAGTTGCATTGATTTTACTATGCATGGCAAGAGAAACATTTCTTGCTTTACATTCAATAGGATTAACTTTCGGATAAATTGGAAGATATATTAAAAGTCCTTTAATCCTTTCAACAGGATTATGAGACACAGAATTTAGTCCAACAAGACGAATTCTGAAAGTTTGAAACCAATCGTATCCTAAAATGCTAGTACATTTTGTATCTGCTGTTAAAAGCTGCAATTGTGCTTTACGGTTCTTGTGAACGACATTGACTACACACATTCCTTTAAGTGGAATTAAATTTAGTTGAAAATCATACAACTTCACTGAAGAAGAATAAATTATAGGTTTACTTGTGGGAAATAGTTTTTTAAACGTAGCTTAAGAAATAATTGAATAAAAAGATCCAGAGTTTACTTCCATATTACAACTTTTACCTTGAGTAAGAAACTGTTGTCTTCAAAGCAATTTTTATTCACGGTATTAATAGCATAATCATTTGTATCACTATTAGATACTTAGACTTTAACTTCATGTGAACACCGATTTAAAAGATTGTGTTTATCAAAATTCTTTTTATGGTGGGAGACTTTAGAAATGTGGTATTTATGTTTGCAGTTACGGTAGGTAGCATCGCGAAATTTACAATTTTTACGGTCATGTCGACCATTACAACCATGACAAGTTCCTTTTTTAATATCTGAATTCGTTTTGATGTTAGAATCTAGAACATCATTTGCCTTTGAATTAGTCGATCTGGGACGAATAAGATCAACTGAATCAGGATTATTTTTTTAATTAGATCGTGCAGAACCTAATAAATGTGTATTCTTTGCTTGGTTTGGGGCAGTTTTGGTAGCACAAGCTTTTGCTATTGCATCGCCCAATGTTAGTTTAGAGTCTGATAACAAACTTCGTAGAATTGATTCATTTAGAATAATCACAGACAAATTGGTTTCTCAAACGTGTTAACATTTTCTTGAAATATTTAGTTATGAAATAAAATGTATAAATAAACACACATTTCAAGAGAAAAATGAGTAAAATAATTTGTAAATATAAAAAAAATAGAAAATAATACGTCAAGTATAGATTATGAAATACTTTCTTAAAAAGTTTGTTTATAGAAACATTCCTTTTCATATGTAAAATAATTTTTAAAAAAATATTTTTTTTATTGAAAAATTTAATTTTGAATATTATTTTTAAAACTTTATTTGATATATGGTCTTTAATAAATTATACTTTTTATAGTTATAAAAGTTTTTCTACACATTTTTTCTCTTTAAATGTCTAGTTATTTAAACGTTGTTGAAAACTTTTACTTTACTTTTAAAAAAATAATTTTAAAAATTAATCATATTTAAAATTTGATTTGATATGTGTTCTTTAATAAAGTATACTTTTTTATATTCATAAAAGTTATATATATATATATATATATATATATATATATATATATATATATATATATATATATATATATATATATATATATATATATATATATATATATATATATATTTCTTTGAACTTTGCTGAAAATGTAATTTCATTTAAAATAAATAATAATAATTTTAAATATTAGTCATGTATAAATTTTAATAAATATTTATTTTATTTTATTTGTTTTTATAAATCTTCTTCGCGAAATATTATTTTTTTTATATTTATCAATATTTGTTACTGATTTTTCCCTGGAAATGTGTGTTTATATATACATTTCTTTTCATGTGTAAAATCTTTATGAAAACTTTCCATTTAATTTTTAATGTTAGTCATCTTTTAAATATATCTTCTTTATAAAATTATACATTTTTATATACGAATGATTTTTATTCATTTTTTGGCCTTTGAAATGTATGTTTATATATATATATATATATATATATATATATATATATATACCTTGGTTTTCATAAGTAAAAATTTTGAGGAACGTTTTAAGTTAATTTTTTTTAAATGTTAATTTTAAAATTTTATCTATATTTCAAACTTAATATATCTTCTTTTAAAAATTATACCTTTTGTATTTATAAATGATCTTTACTCATATCTTTTCTTGAAACAAGTGTTTATATAAACATTCCTTTTCGTATGTAGAATATTAAAAAAAAATGTAAATTTCATTTAGAAATATTTTAAATTTAAATATTAGTCATGTTTAAATTTTGATATATCTTCTTAAATGTTTTTACTCATAGTTTTCTTGATATATGTTTTATGTATATATATTCCTTTTTATATGTAAAATCTGTAAGAAAAATGTTAATTTAGTTTTAAGCTGTTTTAATTCTAAATATTTGTTACGTTTAAAATTTGATATAGCTTCTTTAAAAAAAAACTTTTTTTGTTAAATGAAATTAACTTTTTAAAAAGATTTTACGTACGAAAAGGATTGTATGTATAAACACTTATTCCAAGAGAAAAATGGGTAAAAATAGTTTATAAATATAAAAAGTATAATTTTTCAAATGAGATACATTACATTTTAAACGTGATTAATATTTAAAACTAGTGTAAATGCCCGTCCTACGACGGCGGGTAGAAATTGGGGTTTTCAGTTAAAATTTTAAATAATTGATAAAAATATTCATATACTGTTTATCGACAATAGGGAAAACTGACCTGAACCGTTAAGGTAATATTAGGTAATATAGAGGGTTAATGGTAAATTTTACTGTTAATGGTAGTTATGTTAATGGTAAATTTTACGAAACGTAATTTTTTTCTTTATCTTTGTTTTTCAACTCAAAATTTCTAAATATTTTTCTGAATAATTTAAATCTCAATCCTAATAACGATCTCAATAATTAATTAAGGTCTCAATAATTAATTATGTTAAGTAAATTATAGGTATTAATTTTCGCTCTCAATAGTACGAAAACGATCTTTTAGTTTCTTCATAATCTAAAGGAATGCATTAATTTTTACACAGAGTCAAATATTTCCCTTTCAAAATTAATAATAAAAATAATTTAAATCATTAAAAAAAGTTGATCTTGTAATAATTCAATACATCCTGAATGTACATACCTTATGTTAATGGTAAATTTTACGAAACGTAATCTTTTCCCTTATTTTGGTTTTTCAACTCAAAATTTCCAAATATTTTTCTGAATAATTAAAATTTTAATCCTAATAATGATCTCAATAATTAATTAAGGTCTCAATAATTAACTATGGTTAGTAAATTATAGGTATTAATTTTCGCTCTCAATAATACGAAAACGATCTTTTAGCTTCTTCATAATCTAAAAGAATGCATTAATTTTTACACAAAGTCAAATATTTCCCTTTCAAAATTAATAATAAAAATAATTTAAATCATTAAAAAAAGTTGATCTTGTAATAAATCAATACATCCTGAATTTTCTTATTCTAAAAATACGCTTATGTACATTTTATATTATTTTACAACTTTATTATTATGTAAATTATAATAAAGTTGTATTATTAATTTATTTTTTTCTAACAGAAACGTATAATTTGTATTTATTGTCAGAAGATGGCGCCAGAATAGTATTTACGAACGAAATCTAAAATGCTGGTAGTTGCATCGCAAAGCCTCGAAAGGTATCATCGCTATTTCTGAAAAAGTGATTTCAGGAATAAAATGCTTACAGAAATAAATTTTAGAAAATCCTTTAAATATTTAAAGACTTTAAAATGCTTTTACAAATATTTTAAGAGCATAATTGGATATTTTAATGAAACGTTCAAAGAGTCATTCCTTTTTTTTCTAGATATGGGATTTGTGTTTTTGAATGGCAACATTATTCGTTTATTTACATCAGGTAATCGGATGTTTAATCTGTTATTTTTAATTTAAAACTTAAAACATTATAACTGGATAGGATATACATGTTTTATACGAAAATATGCTGAACAGACGTTATTTCAAGTAGAAGGTATTATCATTTAGTGTTATTATGTGTTAGCATATATTTTTCAGTAAGCCTAACATGGCGTTTAACTACGGTCGACTCGCAGATCAGAGTGGTACAGCCCGGTACCGTTACAGACACTTTCTCGCCTTTGGATTTTATTATAAGTAAGATAATCGTTTTTTAAAATTAATTTAAAATTTTCTTTAAAGAATTTACATATGAAAACAATGCATACAAAAACACATATTTCAAAACAAAAAAGGAATAAGAAAGAGTTATAAATATAAAAACATACAATGTTTTGAAAAAGATGTATCCTATTTTAACTATGACTAATAATTTAAAAAAAAATAATAATAAGTTAAAATGTTTCTCTACGATTTCACATATATAAAAGAATATATATATATATATAAACACAAATTTCAAGAAAATATTGAATTTAAAAAAAATCTCAATAGAAAAAATATGATTAAGAAAGAAGGCATATCAATTTTTATACATAACAATTATTTAAAATTAAAATTTTAAATTAAATAAAATTTTTTACAAACGAATATACATATACACACGTGTAGAGATAAACAAATAGTAAAAAAAATTATAAATATAAAAAGTAAAATTTCCTCTTTAAAATTATAATTTTATTTGATATATCTTCTTTACGAAATCATGTTTAATATTATTTGTAAATGATTTTATTCATATTTCTTTTGAAATGTGTATTTATATAGACAACCATTCCATGTGTCGATTTTTTAAGAAAAATTTAAATTTATTATTTTTTTTTGTTTGTTTAAGTAATTTTAAATATTAATCACGTTTATAACTTGACAGATTTTATTTGATATATCTTCTTTACAAAATTACACTTTTATATTTATAAATGTTTTTTACTATTTTTTTCTCTTGAAATGTATGCTTATACATACATTGCTTTCTATATGCAAATTCTTTAAGAAAAAAATATATTTAATTTATTATTACTTTTTTAAATATTAATCATTTTTTAAATTTGATCTATCTTTTTTACATAATTAAACTTTTACATTTATAAAAGAGGGTTTTTTTCTCCTTTTTTCTCTTGAAATGTGTCTTTATATATACTTATTTATATATACATAATTTACATGATATTTATATTTACATAGTTTATATATACATTCCTTTTCATATTTAAATTATTTCACAAAAATTTTAAATTAATTTTTTTTAAAAGTAATTTTAAATATTAGACATCTTTAAAATTTGACATATTTTCAAAATTTGATGCATCGTTTTTACATAATTATACTGTTTTATATTTTTAATGAATTTTATTCTTTTATCTCTTCAAATGTGTGTTTATATACATATTTTGTTTCTTTGGAAAAAGGTTAACGCATATTTTAAGGCGGTATTTAAAAAAAATACTTTTCCACGCTCAACAACTCAAAATTTTGAGACACATTTTCAGACTCATTTTTAAAAGTAAAAACATGAAACTTGGCGGCGTGATTTATGAAGAGGGGGGGGGGGGGGGGCGGATTTTAAGGGACCTATGTTTTTGTTTTTCGTTCAATTAATTAGTAATTGATTTACAAACAATTATTTTCACAGTACGATAATTTTTTTTGTTGTTGTTGTTTCCAGTGCTATCGCTTCGGGAAATTCGGTTCAAAATGTCCACTTTGAAAGCATTTTTTGAAATATATTCTGCCTTTATCAAAAAATCGAGACAATACGGACATTATAAAGTTTCTGAATAACCTGCCAAATGGATGCATTTTAGAGCAAAAATGAATTTAAAAATGTGTCTCAAAATAAGAAGTTTGGATTTAAATACACTCTTAATTTATTTTTAACTATTAATCATGTTCAAATTTTCACGTATCTTATTTTTTGTTTTATATAGCTTCTTTACGAAATTATACTTTTTTTTAAATTATAAATGTTTTTTACTCATTTTTCTCTTGAAATTTTTGTTTATATATACATTCTTTATCATATCTAAAATCCTTAAGAACAATTTCAATTTAATGAAAACAAATAATTTTGATCAATTATCTTTCTTAGTAAATTAAACAATTTTGAAAATTATATCTGATTTTTACTCCTTTTTTCTCTTCAAATGTGTGTTTATATATACATTCATTTTCATATGTAAAATTTTATGTAAAAAAAATTAATTTTAAATGCTAGTCATGTTTTAAATTTGATCTATCTTCTTTATTTGATATACCTCCTTCAAAAAAACTAAACTTTTTTTTTATGATTATAAACGTTTGATTTATTTGTTTCCGCTCTTGAAATGTTTGTTTGTATAAACATTTCTTTTCATTTGTAAAATCATAAAAGAAAATTAATTTTATTTAAAAAAAATAGTTTTAAGTTTTATTAAGTATTATTCATGTTTCTTTGAAAAATAATATATAGTTTTTTATATTTATAAAAGTTTTTACCCTTTTTGCTCATTTTTTCTTTTTAAATATTTGTTTAGATAGATATACCATTTAAATGTAAAACATTTTAGAAAAATTAAAAATTATCTTTTTTAACTAATTGCTGGATAGCTTATTATTAACCATCATTTCTTTCAAAAAATAAGGAACTTTTTAGCGTATTTTCAGAAAAATAATTTAAAGAACAATTTGTGTAAATTAGAATATGAACAATACAAATATACAATCTGCATCTACAGAAACTAGACTCTTTGACGAAGAATATAAAAATATTCATTAACTTTAATTACGAACTATCAATTATGCAATTAATAGGTAAAGGTGAAAGAACGTAGAAATATTTTTAACGTTGTTTTATTTACATCTCTATCAATATCTACTGAGTTTTCAAAACTATTTAGTATGATCTTGAACCTCATAGAATAAGTATGTCTTAAGTCTTCCGACGTTTGAGTATGCACTAAGTTCTCAAATTGTTAATTAAGTATGTTTTTAAACTGCTCTTAAATAAATATATAATAAGTTTTTGGACTAGTCAATAGGATTTTGAAGTACTTAGTATTAAGGATATTTGGAAAATATCTCCATTTAAAATATGACATGACGATTATGACGTAAAGTTTAAGAGAATAATTGTTTATATAAAAATATTACAAGTACGAAGACATTTTGATAGTGGATAGATAATCATCTGATGTCATACGAGTAATTAGAGAGAGTGCGAACCTGCACTGCATGGAGTTTTCTCATCTCGGCCTATGCAGTATTCAACAACTTATGTATTCCAAGGTGTTTGTTTTTATTATTTCAACTGTGTATTTATTTTATTTTTTAGTATGCATGTATTTGAGATAGTATTTGCACTGCAATTATCCATTTTTAAATTATAAATTATGGAATTTGTGCAATAATAATCAAGAATCATATTTAATTAATAATATTTCTAGATACTAGAAATACAAACCAAAATGAAAAAATTATGGTATGTCAACATGACATATTTTAATAACAGAAAATGTAATGTTAAAAATGAAGAAGGTTTAATCAATATTCTGCTGAATTTAATTGTAAAAGGAAGTGGTTATTATTCCTATATTTTTCTCTCTTTATTATTTTGCTTAGTTGTAAATAATACTTATGTGAATATGTAAATAAACTTTTTCTATCGCTATAATAATATTTACGATCACTTTGTTTTATTTTTGGAAGTATGCTAAAATTATCAACATGGCTTTATGGTGGGTTTGGTGCATGTTGGGCAGAATTAGTTATAATTAACAGCGATTAAATTAAAGTGTTGTTTTCTGTTCAACACTAATATTAAAATATCAGTCATGTTAAATGTTTGATGTATTTTCTTCATTTGTTATATGATGACTAAAAATTATTTTTTTTTTAATATTTATAATTTTTTTTTTTTTTACTCTTTTTTTTTCCTTTAGAAGTGTGTGTTTATGTATATATTTCGTTCCATGTATAAGATCATTAACAAAAATTTGAATTTCATTTAAAGAAGTTTTAAGTTTTAACATTAGTCGTGTTTGAAATATGACGTATCTTCTTTTCAAAATTGTATTTTTATAAATTTATAAACTTTTTTTTTACGTGATTTTCTTTTGAAATGTATATTTGTATTATATAATATTTAATATATTTATAATACATTTGTATAAATGTATATTCTTTTCCATATGTGAAAATTTTAAGGAAAATTTTAATTTAATTAAAAAATAATAATTTTAAATATTAGTAGTGTTTAAAAATACTTCTTTACAAAATTGTACTTTTTTATATTTATAAAGGTTTTTGCTCATTTTTCTCAGTAAATATGTTTTACATATTTACAGAGAAAAATGCATTTACATATGCATTATTTTTGATAATCTTTAAGAAAAATGTAAATTTCATTTTTTAAATGTTTAATTTTAAATATTCACCATTTTAAAAATATGATATATTTTCTTTATTTGATATATCTTCCTAAGTATTTTTTATCTATTGTTGTCCAGAAATATATATTTATATATACATTCTTTTTTATATGCAAAATAAAATGTAAATTTAATTTAAATTTTGTTTTAGCAATTTTAATTTTAATAATTATTATGTTTAAAATTTGATATACCTCATTTATTTGATATATCTCTTACGAATATCGCACTTTTTTTATATATATATTTATAGATTTTTTTTTACGCTTTTTTTTTCTCTTGAAACGTTTGTTTTATTAAACATTCGTTTCTATATGTAAAATCTTTGGAATAAGTTTATTTTTTAAATAAAATTAAATATTAGTCATGTTTAAAATTTAATATAACTTCTTTACAAAATTAAACTTTTTTATCAAAAATGTTTTTTTTATTCATTTTCTTTTTAAATGTTTGTTTTATTAAACATTCGTTTCCATATATAAAATTCATTCATGTTTATTATTCATGTTTAAAATGTGATATATCTTCTCGACACATAACTCTTTTTGCATACATATTTTTCCATTTTTGAGTACAGAAGAAGCTTTGATATTTAATAGATGCCAGTCAAGTAAAATTTAGTCGAAAACTGATTTTTTAAATCCTCAGTTATGAGCATCATATGAGGAACAGGTAAGCGAGAGAGTTAACAGTGCACCTGATATATGTATTTTTTTAATTCAGTATAGAAGATATAGAAATTTATACAGAATTAATGTAAAGTTTTAAGTTCAACAAAAATAAACAAAGACATATCTATAATAAAATTTTATTGGTTGTTGTTGTTTACAACATTTATAGATTACAGAACATACAGAAGCAGATATATTCTGATAAGACAGAAAAGTCTAGTCAAAACAAGTGCGAATTTTTTTCAGTTGAAACAAACTTCTTGACCACACAAGCTAATACTGTAAAAACAAACTAACTTTAAAATTAAAATATTGAAATAATTTATAATACACTCGGATAAAATGCATTGGGGAATGTCTAACAAAAACTGGTTATTTAAAAAATAGCAAATGTTTAGTTTAACCCATATTGGACCACCACCATAAAAATATACCATCACAAACATATAAAACTACCTGCAAAATATCATTTTTTTTCTTGGATATTTTTATTTATACTAATAGAGCTTTTTTTTTTCTTTTTTTCCTTAATGGAAGTTTGGCGTTAAGTAACTGATAAAAATTTAGACATTCTTAAAGATGATTTTTCATGACCATTTTAAATTTAAATTAAATTTATAAATCAGTTTTTTCGCCTGTATATTAAACTTTACTCTATTTCAAAAGTATTATAAAAATTTATCTAAATTATTTTTGTTATTTTTACTTTAAGACGCTTAATATATCTGTCTTATTTATATAGAATGGGGGTAAAATATGGGTTAAACATGAATCAAAACTAACTTAAATTATTAGAACTATTTTATTATATTCAGTTACATTATTTGATATCCAATCGCTAAGCAAAATAATACTATTTAAAATGAAACAACACTTAATTATAAATATTAAATGGAGTGTGTGATACAATTACAACATACAAATACAATGAAGAGTTTGAAGAAAGAGTTATTTTTAAGTTTGATGTAAAAAATTCATCTATAAAAATTAAATTTAAGTAATTTGATAGCCTTGTTACCAGTAATAATTTTGAATCTTGTCACATTGTACAATTATTCTTCAACTTTTTTTTTTTTAATCATTACAAAGAGTATAAAATAAACAGCTTACAAATCCATAAATACGTCATAAAAAAATTTCCTAACATTCCTAATCATTATTTAATCATAAATGGAAATTATAAAATAAAGTAATATAAATAATTAAAATATATCTGCATCACATTAATTATGACTAAAAATCAAATATCAAATTCTACTTACAAAATTTTTAACAATTTTTAAATCATTGCAAAAATAACAAGTTTCAGTGTAAAAATTTGAATACGTGCTCTTTTTTTTAGATAAATAATAAATTTTTATGACAATTTTCTTGACTAGAAATTACTCATCATACGAGTCTGCAAATATGCAAGTACTCTAACAATTAAATAAAATTAGATGCTAATTACACATAGCTGGCACGGTGAAGGGCTACACAGTTTCAAGTGCGAATATTAAATGTCAATGTACACACTTTTATTTTCAAATAATGTTCTTTATCCTCATCCCATGGCTTTAAAATCCCAATTATATTAAATTCATTTCTCAGATAAGATTTCTAAATAACATTTAATACAGTCGAAATCAATTAAAGACACTAGTAGAAGAAGGTGCTATGTTACAAAAATTAAATTTCGTGGAAATTAAAATGAAAACTTTTCGTTGTAATTTCTCTTGATTCATTTTCTTTTCGGAATCATATGTTTAAAATGTTAACAGGAAGTTATATCTCTTTTTAAAAAAAATATTAACATCATTAACAGTAATAAACAGTAAAATAAGGAATGCGCGGCAGCGTATTACTGCTTATTTTACTGTTTATTACTGCTAATTTTACGGTATAATACTGGCAGCTGGGATGCCAGTATTATACTGTAAAGTCAACACTTTTTTTTTTTTGCAATGTATTATTATAGTGGTATGGTCCTGTTAAAGCCATCATGTGACAGGAACTACAGTAGAAATCCTTTTTCAATACCCTGCAGAGTATCTTTCCACCTCTTACAGCTATTCTCACTGATATATCCGTCAAACTGCACATTTGGTACTTTAATTGCGTTACAAACTGCTGAAAAAAAAAAAAAAAAAAACGAAATGCCATTGGTGGTAGCAAATGAAACTATCCAGCAATCAAATTTTCGCTAATAAAAAAATACCATGTCTTTATATGTATTTTTCTCAGAAAAACGCAAATGCTAGAATGCATGTTTTTTCAAATGATTGAATTTTTATTTCTTCTTGTGCTTTCGAATTAACGGCATATGAAAAATATATATAAGTTATTTTTTAGAAATATTGGCTATTATATTTAAATGCTATTCTCACTGATATATCCGTCAAACTGCACATTTGGTACTTTAATTGCGTTACAAACTGCTGAAAAAAAAAAAAAAAAAAAACGAAATGCCATTGGTGGTAGCAAATGAAACTATCCAGCAATGAAATTTTCGCTAATAAAAAAAATACCATGTCTTTATATGTATTTTTCTCAGAAAAACGCATCATGCTAGAATGCATATTTTTTCAAATGATTGAACTTTTATTTCTTCTTGTGCTTTCGAATTAACGGTATATGAAAAATACATATAAGTTATTTTTTTAGAAATATTGGCTATTATATTTACATGCTATTCTCACTGATATATCCGTCAAACTGCACATTTGGTACTTTAATTGCGTTACAAACTGCTGAAAAAAAAAAACGAAATGCCATTGGTGGTAGCAAATGAAACTATCCAGCAATGAAATTTTCGCTAATAAAAAATACCATGTCTTTATATGTATTTTTCTCAGAAAAACGAATCATGCTAGAATGCATATATTTTCAAATCATTGAATTTTTATTTCTTCTTGTGCTTTCGAATTAACGGTACATGAAAAATACATATAAGTTATTTTTTAGAAATATCGGCTCTTATATTTAAATGCTTTAATTATGATAGTTTGGTTAAATAACAACATTAATTTTGAGGAACTGATAAAGAAACAAGCTTTCATATTAATTAAGCAAAACAGGAAATAATTTTATTAATAAGAACTCTTCAAATATTCATCCAGAATGTTAAAAAATATATGCGTACACTTATCCTTACTGAAGAATTTTAAATTCAAACCCGTTATTTCATTAGATAAGAAATACATGTTACGAGTCTAGACTAATCACGCGAAGACACTTGTAAGCTAATGTTAAACCAATGACAGTTTTCTTTTCAAATTTCTAGTTTGCATTTCAATATTTTTGAATTATTTTTTATTTTTATTTCTTAGGATACTTGAGGTCGATCTCTAAACGGGTATTTTTTCGGTTTTTGTTGCAGAATATTTTGTGAGTCACTTTCTATTTTGAAGCCGGTTCCAAAAGTAAAAATATCTTTAAAAAGAAAGAAAAACATGCAACCAAAATCAAAAAAGTATCCGGTTAAAGATCAACTTCGGCTATCCTATATGCAAAATAAATAAATAAAAATATTAAAATGCAAATGAGAAATTTGAAAAAAAACGCTGCCATTGGTTTAACATTAGTTTGCAAGAGTCTTCGTGTGACTATCATAGGCTCTTAAGCATTAAAGACTATTTTTATTTATTAAAAATATTTTTTAATTAAAATTTAACGAAAAGTGAAAATAATATATTTGCGCCTTTTAAAGCCACTGGATTTCTTTTCTGTATGTTTACAAAATACATAATAGCAACAAATTTCTTTATACATTGATATATCTAACATACATTTTCATAAAGTGTATAAAACAACTATGCAAAATGTAAACAGTTTTTAAACATACGTATATCAAGTTCAAACTAGCTCTTCGGTGCTCTAGATTTATCGACTTTTTAAATGTTAAGTTTTGAATTTCGTCAAATTTCGTAATCTTCTAAACAATTAATTTAAAGCTGTTAGTTGATTTTAATGAATTTAAATTATTGTCATCATATTTTGTTAATTGAAAATTTTAGTCATATAGAGGCATTCATATTTTTCTTATTTGTTTATACTTAAGAACTGGTTTGCATAATTATTTATCATATGTGATATTTTATTTTATTTATTTATTTATTTATTTATTTATTTATTTTTTTATCAAGCATATTATTTTTCTATAATTTTTCGCAATTATATGTTAAAGAATTAAACTTTTTTGAAAAATACTGATATCCTTTTATTACACCAAGCTCATATACCAAGAGAAGCTCGTTTTTATACAATTTCATATTTTATCTATTTCTGAAAATACGTTTAACACTGTATATAAATATACATTCCAAACAGCATAGAAATAACAAATATATTATGTATGAAAGTAGTTTCATATCTAATTCACTTTTGAAATATGTAATCTCAGTTTTACTATAAAAATTCTTCAGATTTACATGGTCCCTTGTATTGTGCTCTTTATCAATACTGTATTTTAATACTGATCTCTTAGAATTAAATAACATACTCTGAAGAATAAAAATAGAAAGACATTAAAATGTCTACATATATTTTTTTTCCTTGATAAAATAATAAATACGCAATAAGTTAATACCTACACTTTTGAATAAAGTTTCAAAACTTTTTCTTTCTCCGCAATGTATGAAATTCACCATTTCTCTTATGTAGTCTCAATTTTACTATAAAAATTCTTCACTCCGTTTTATTTATATATTTATTGTACTTTTTACCAGTACTGTCATTATAATACTGATATGTTTTAATGAATAGGTAATAGAAAAATAGAAAGATTAAATAATAGCAGAAATAATTTTTTCCCTCAATAAAGTAATGAATAACAAATGAGATAACACATAAATTTCTGAATAAAATTTCAAAATACATTTCGTTTTTCTAAAATCAATGTCAAAACAATTTTTATCTACTAGGATATATATTATTCAGTCAAAAATTCGTAAAAAATAAAATACAATTTGATATCTTTTTTAAAAATTTATGGAGCTTGTATGCAAGAAATATCGTACGCCTTATTTCTAAAGTGACACAATTCGAGAAATGTAGTTTTTCAGGAAAAGGCAAAAACATTTTAAAGCGCGAAAACAAATAGTTTTTTTTTTATTATTTTTTATTTTTTTTATCTAAAATGGATCGGAAAATAACGCAAAATTTTTATATCTCGAGTCAAAAACAGTCCATTTTCATTAATATAAACTACGCTACATCCGATTATTTCAAGATTTATGGACAGTAGAGTTTATACAACGGAAAAAAATTGTTGAGCGTATTACTGCTTATTTTACTGTATATTACTGTTAATTTTACGGTATAATACTGACAGCTGGGGTACCAGTATTATACCATAAAATCAACATTTTTTTTTTTTTTTTGCAGTGTAACGCCATAAATGAAATAGGGTGAAACTGTTCCAATTCGGTCATTTTAAAGATATTTAAGCATTTTTTTAAATGATAAATAATTAACTATATTTGTAATTCAATCATATTAATATACAAAAAATTACATTTTTTGAGTTATGCCACTTTAGAAATAAGTGTGTGATATACAAAGCCTATCATGTTGTATTTCGGACATTTACAAAATTTCATCCAGAATGTACTAGGTGTATCTAAATACATTTTAAGGGGAAAAAAATTGGAAAATCATATATTTTTGTCATTTTTTGCTAAAGGAATAGTAGTAAATACCTTTAATATTTCACAGTTTTTTATATCTAAATACGAAAATCTCAATAAATTAATGTTATTCACAATAACACGTCGATGATGCTGCGCTTATTGGTCAATAAAATAATCTATACTACTGCTATTATCACGTAAACCACAGGGATATTTAATGCTTTATATACTTATAATGCTAACTAGTTTAATAACAGATTTCTACTTCAGTTCATTGATTGCAAAATAATTGAGGTGTCAATATACATATAATAATGTGTGCATTCAAACAGAAATATGAATTTATAAATAAAATATGAATAGACAAATTTATGCACTCGTAAATAAATACTAAAATACAAATATTAATAATATTTTTTACAACCAGAATCAATGATAAATATGAAACAATTTATTACAAAATAAACAGCAACAAATAATGGTTCTGAATGAATAACATAAAAAGAAAAACAAAGAATAAATTTATTAACAACGAAAATGACTGTAATGTTCAATGCAAAGCCATATAATGAAAAATGTAGTGCTTCCTTCTTCGAGCTGTGTTAGAAATGAGTTACTAAATGAGCTTTAAAACTAAAGTTAGAGGTAAATAATATTGACAAAATTGTAAGAAAATTTCTTATTATTTCAATGCATAAAAAAATAGAGATAGAGAGATGTAAATGTGATGTAAAATGTTAAATATATCTTTTGTATTAATATTAAGAATCCTGAAAATTTTTAGCTTTAATTTAGGTGCAGAAAAAAAAACTTTAAATGATTCATCAGAGCAATGAAAATGTAAAGAAATTCAAAATAATAATTTATTTTTTAAATATATAATTTATTTGTTGCAAAAGTAAATCTTATATTAATTCTTTTTTTTTTCTTTTACCATCGTTCATACAAGACAGCACAAGTTTATCGAATTTTTACAAATAACATCGCCTTTTTTTATTTCTGCCCCGCTACTAAAATAGATTTTAAGTTTGATAAATGTTACTTATAATCATTTAAGTACAATTTGAATTATTATTATTATTATTATTTTAGATTTTTGAATTTGGCTTATTTTTACTATTTTACATGATGTGATTATTATTATTATTATTATTATTATTTAAATAATTGAGTGAAAAATAAATGCCAACATTATCTTCAAGTTTAATCGTGACAAGTATTATTAATCAATGAAACTAAATATATTGTTGAGTATTTGAAAAACAGATGTATACAATTTCTAGTAGTGTATTATACCATTGTACTGTATATAGGACACTTTGTAAAAAGAAAGCCAACACAGTTTGGTAAGTTTGTGAATTTTATATATTCGTTTGTTGTCTTAGTGGTGTGTGGTACCAACTTTTTGAAAAAATATTATTATTTTTAATTATGTAAGGGGAAAAAAATAAATTATTATTTTTATTTGTTTATTTATTTATTTATTTTTAATAATTGTTATTATTTTTGTCACGATTTTTCAGAACCTTTGATTCTTAAGTTTATTGAGTTTGTGAATTATTATTTTATATTTTTTCTGATGTCAACATCCCTTTTTCTATGCACATGCAAAACGCACAACGATGAATGAATTATAATGCAAAAAGTTCTTGAACAGACTTTTGACATAGTATACTCACATTTCATTAAAACATGTAGTTTAATTAAAAATTGCAGTTAACTTATCAGCAAATAATCTTAAAGATCGCAGTGTGAAAGCCGCAAATTACTGATTATTTATATCCACTGATATCCGGTCCACTGATTATTTATATAATCCTAGAAGAAGACCGATATTGTAAAAATTAATTTTAGTGTTGTCTTTAAACCTGTCAATAAATTTAAATTTCCTCCCACTAAGCCTCTCGGTCCTCATCTTCGAAAATGGGGAATCTATAATGTTCCTTGCAATGGTTGTCATCTTTCTTATATAGGTCCAACTAAAAGAAATTTTGAAACCCGCTTAAAAGAACACTCCCGTTATGTCACTAACCAGGGAATTTCTAAATCTTCTATTGCCAAGCATTCTTGGGATTCCGGCCATAGTTTTGATTTTCAAAACGCTAAAATTACCTTTAATGCCCCTTTGAATTGGACTTTCTTGAAAATTTAGCGATTTATCTTAATCAATAATAGCAAAATAATGAAAAATATCTTAATCGGAGTTATAGTTAATGAAAAATCTGATTCCACCATGCTCTCTGCAGCTTGGAAAAACTTGTTCAGCTCAACCATATAATAATAATAAGAAGAAATATTATTTTTTTCATTTTGGTATTAACTTTTCTGTTTGTTTATATTTTGTATATTTAATCCCCATTTTACTTTCATTTTTTATGCATTTTAATTTTTTTTTCATAATTTTCCTTATGTTTTGTATTTTAGGTAATTATCTTCTGTGATTGGCTGATGCCTTCTGCTTTCCTATTGGCTGTTCCCTTAACTGTCCCTCTTTCTCTCCCATTTCCTTTCAGCCTTGCTCCTGCCTTCAAAGTGGTTGCACCTCTTCTTTGCGCCTGACGAAAAAAGACAAAGCTCTTTCGAAAGGCCTAGCGCATTCCTTATTTTTATGGTGTTATTAAGAAGTTTTTTTGTGCTTTTATATTATCACACCAGTTTATTCAATACTTTAATGTAAAACCAATATTAGTTATGCAGGGGTCAATATCGTATTCAAAGTGCCAATATTGTATTCAAAGAAAAAAGTTGAATTATATATCAATGCAAATTAAGTATTAGATTTATATTAGAAAATTTTCTATGAATCATCAATATTGCATTTAACGGAAATATAGCAATGAAATATCAAAACGGCTTAAATTTTAAATTTACATTAAACATATTTGCAACGAATCACTAATTAATGAAAATTCTTCCGATGAAATGTCAGTACTAGTTAAGTATAAGATTTATATTAGAAAATTTTGCTATGAATCACCAATATTGCCTTTAACGGAAATATTGTATAAATATTGAATTTACATTAAAAATATTTGCAATGAATCACTAATTAAAGAAAGTACTTCTAATGAAATATCAATACTAGTTAAGTATAAGATTTATATTAGAAAATTTTGCTATGAATCATCAATATTGCATTTAACGGAAATATTGTATAATATTAAATTTACATTAAAATATTTGCAATGAATCACTAATTAATAAAAATATTTCCAATGAAATATCACTACTTGTTAATTAATAAACTTGCATTAGAAATATTGCCAAAGAATAGCCAATATTGCATTTGAAGGAAATGAAGTATCATTACTGGTTAAATATTAGGTTTAGATCAGAACTATTTACATGAATCACAAACATTGCATTTAATGGAACTGAAATGTATCAATAGTAGTTAAATATTAAATTTACATTAGTACAATAAAATTCCATTGTTTAGAAACTATTGCCTTTACATTGGAAGTATTTCCAGTGAAATGCTAATATTGGCAAAATGTAAACACCTCATCTTTGACACAATATCACATGCCAATAGAAAGTCAATGCAAACGATATTGGCCCAATATGTGTTATATGTATATAATTTTTTTTTCCTTTTTTTTTTTTTTTTTTGCAAAAGCGACTTTTAGTAAAATTATTTTAAGATTATTTAAAAAGTTTACTTTAAAATTAAGGTAATAATAATATAAATTTTTCGTGAATATTACTGGTTTGCCAGATTTCTAGATTAAGTTTAAATTTCTTTAACCCTTGTTTGTCTGTTTCAGACCAGCAGTAACTCACCAGTTAGAAGGGAGACTAAGAAACCTTTCCTCCTCCCTCCCCCCCTCAAAGAAGTCACATTTTCTCCTACAATGCTCTTAACCGGCCGGGCGTTTACACAGGCATTCCTCTTAACCCTTTCAGGGGCAAGCAATTGTGTTCCTGTAACGTCGAATTCACACCGGTATTTACGAAAGAATTTAGTTCAAAATAAGGAAAAGCAATTTTTCAACTTTTTCCTGTCAAAGTTAAAAAAGTAAAATTTTATTAAAAGTTTCTGGTTTGAATCGGATTACCACCGCCCCTCAAAGGGTTAACTAGCAAAAATTCTATTTTTTAAAAAGTCTTGAAATTTTTGTGTTCAGCTGATTCAAATGTAATCTCAGAGACTTTGTGCATTATCATTCTCAAAAATGTTTTTTCTCAAAAAACGTAGAAAGTACAGGCAACAAGTTGCCGGAACACCCCTATGATTGGAAGATATTTTTCTGCTATTTAAAGAAATTTCCGTCTTTTGACTGGAGAATTTCGGGAAATTTTGAGCGTAGGTTTGCGAGTTTTTCGTGTTTTGAGGAGAAAAGGTCATACGCAAAAATCCCGTTTCTTATACGAAAAAGTACTATGCAGCACAGCTGCCGAAACACCCCAAATGACGACATCCCACATGACGAAAATACAGCTTTAGATTGGAAGATTTCAGGTAATTTTTCTCGTTAGATTGGGAAATTTTATGAACAATACAAAGCGGAAATTTTTGTGTTTTAACAAAATATAATCAATGAAAATATTTATACCATTCAAGGATTTTTTTGAGAGCGTAGAAATTACTTCATGGACGTTTTCTATGTAGCTAAAATCAAAATATTCCAAAAAATTTTTAAGTATATCGCCTCAGAAATTAAGAATAGCTATACTTATATATTGTTTCGGCCTATTTAAACAAATCTATCACGGAATTCGATTATTCATTATCCAATGAATAATCCCAGATTTGCACAGCTTACATTTTCATGCCAATTACTGATCAGATATCCGAGCCAGTTCTTTAACCTTTGAACAACATAGCAGCTATCACAACAAACGCCTTTTATATATACATATATATATATATTTCTGACGGATATATTTTTTTATTTATTCCATTTTTTTTCCACCAATATGTGTGATTCTTATTGAACACCAACTGTTCAAATAACTATTTTCAATCGAAATAGAGACAGCTCTATTCTCGGCTCCGATAGAGCAGTCATTGATCAGCTGTGAAAGCGTTGCTATTTCGATGTTCATCGGAACGCTATAATATAAATGATAGCAGAGAAAACGACAAAAGGTCTAACAGAGAATCTCTACTTTTGGAAATTTTTCCATAGAAATTTCACACGTCTTGCATTCATAATAATCAAATTTTAATGTTGGCTATACGCCTATTAAGCAATTAAAATTTGATTATTAGAGAATCTCCAGTTTAAATTTAACAGTTTTGCCCGTTCCGTTAAGGCTGCTCGTCAGTAAACTTCCCGATTCCCCTCACTAATGTTATTCCTATGGGCGTAAGATGCATTCGTATTTTTAAAATATCTCCCCAGGATATTAATATTTTTAACTTCTGTTTCCTGTGTACTGTTCTTAAAGAATGTCTCTTTTTCTCTTAGTTATCAAAATATTTCTAAACTATGTGCTTAATTTATATTTTTATGTGTTAAAATCTTAGCAAAATTGAATAAGATTTTAACATTTCATATAAAATTTAGTATATATTTTAGAAAAAAATTGACAACTAAGAAAAAAAGAGATATTCTTTAAGAACAGTGCAAAGAAAACCGAAGTTAAAAATATTAATATTCCGAGGAGATATTTTAAAAATACGAATGCATAGCTACGCCCATAGGAATAACATTAGTGCGGGGAATCGGGAAGTTTACTGACGAGCAGCCTTAAGGAGAGTTTACCTACTTCATAACTAAAAATGTTCGGATACCACTAATTTTTAACTGTAATATTCGCTTTATTAATTGCCAGACACTTTTTGATTATATAAGCCAAATATTTTAGTGCAGAAAAAGTGGTGTTTTGTCCATATCTTTAGTTTATTGTGTAAAAAAAAAGAAACTGTTAAAGGGTTAAATTTAACAGACCAAGAGAGAAAGAGAAAGCATAATGTATATATATATATATATATATATATATATATATATATATATATATATATGAATGTATCTTAAGCCCATAGGTTTAAGAGTGTTGATCAGTGCGATCTTAAATTTATCTTGTTAATGTTAAATACATTCGTATTTTTAAAATATCTCCACAGGAAAATAATATGTTTAACTTATTTTTTCTGTGTACTGTTCTTAAATGATCTCTCTCTCTCTTTTTTTTTTCTTTACTTGTCAAAATATTTCTAAAAAATATACTTATATTTGAGTGTTAAAATCTTACTCAGTTTTTGATAAGATTTTAACACATAAAATATTAAATTAAGTATATATTTTATAAATATTTTGACAACTAAAAGAAAAGAGAGATATATATATTCTTTGAGAAGCATACACTAAAAGAAGAAGTTAAAAATATTAATTTTCTGATGAGATATTTTTAAAAATACGAATGCATCACACGTCCATGGATTTAACATTAGCGAGGGGAATTCGAGATCTCACCGCACAACAGCCTTAACATTAGATAGGGGAATTTGCGGTCGGACTAATGAGGAGACTTGAGAAATTTAGTTATTCCGTAATATCGTTCATCCGTTTTCTTTTGTTCTGCCACTTCCTACACCGCCGCACAGAAACAAGGAAGAGTTTCATTTGTCGCAAAGGTATGCTACTTCATAAATAACTGATTAGCTGCATATTTTGCGAGAGAACTATGCAAACAGATCTACGCAAACGCGTGTACAGGGTGAGGTTTTTACAGCTGGAGCTGTGAAGCATCCCGGTTGAATGGCAAATTTCCACTTCCTGGTAACAAAGACGTGTTTGACTCATTTCAAGTGCGAAAAAATGGTATTGACAGGAAATAGTAATAAGAATTGGAGTTTAATGACCAGCAGTAATATTATCCTGTTCAGAGTAAAAAGAAACGCTCGGACATGACATCACATAGAAGGAACAATATTGGATGTGAAGAAACGCGTCTCTCCGTTTTTAATAGTGCAAGAACGCATTGAAAATGCATAATAATGATGGCATGATGAATGATTTTGATATTCGAATGAACCATTCTGGTATGCGCAAAAGCATAGCTGCCAACTTTCGTATGCTTTTTAATCAACTAAAAGCAGAGATTCTGTAAAAAATAAAAATTAAAAAATTAAAATGCACATAGGCTCTTAATTTTTATTTTTTACAAAATTTCTGGTTGTTATGGATTAAAACGAATACGAATGTTGCCAGCTATGTTTTTGCGAATACTCGAATGATGCCTTTGAATATCAAAATTGTTCATTATACCCATCACTAAATTTATAAAACTCAAAGTATAATAGCTTGGTATGTTTTGGTCGCAAAAGAAAGCGATTTTTTAAATGTCTTTCTTAGACGCGGAGCAGCATTTTTCTAAATATAAGTTATCGAAAAGGGGGACGTATCGTAAAAAATCGTATTTTAATACACATACAGCCCCTCGTACAACAGTGCTATATAGAGTGCTAAAAGCCATACTTAATTTATATACTTAATGTAATGGATTTTATACACGTGACGTCACAGCCTAAGAGCTGGAGATATTTTGATCCACCAGAACGCAGCCGCAAATACCGCCAGCAGAGGAATGTTAGCCTCGACCCAGGTTGTATGCATAAAATTAAACCGAAATTTTGCAAATGTAGCGAATGTTCTCAGATACAGAATGACATTTTAAATTTAAATTACAATATAGTAAGCATCTACTGCTACAACAATGAATTTTTTCGCGGTATTTTTAGCAAATAAACATTAATAATACATACTCCATAGAGCGCTATGCTAATATTCAAAAGTAAATACCCATTTGACGAATTTTAGCCTCAACACCAGTTCGCATGCATGAAGTCCATTGGAAGTATGTTTCCTCATCAACGGTTTAAGAGATAATTGCCGTTATATTTATCTTGAATCACCCGGTATGTTTCTTTTCCATACATAATTGTTGCCGTTTTTACTTTATTTCCGTATATTACTCTATTAAATAAAATTTTTAATATTTCCTGCATTGATTCATTATTTTACAATGTTGGTTAATATTTTTTCGCTATCGGTATTCTTATTCTATGCTTTAAACATACACTAGATTAATGTATAATGTTAGTTCAACGAATTTAAAAAAAGATAATGGGTCACGGTTTCATTTGTGTGCTATTCATATTATGATTTAATAGTTATTTTATTACAAAAATATTTAATATATATGTTTGTGTTTGTGTGTGTCTGGTATGTATGTATTAAAATTTTCAACATGATAACTGATATATAAAATTTAGATGCATTAGCATTAAGAGTTATTATCAGGAAAAGTGCTTACAAAAGTTTATCACGATTCCCTCCCCCCCCCCCCCTTGTTAGCTCAATTAAAACGGGAAAGCATTATATGTAAAACCTATTTCATTGTCGACAGAAACGCGACTTCTTTTCAGTAAATATTTGCTCTAATATTGTTCTTGGAAGGTCACGAGAAAATAGATTACGTTTTACTTTCAATTTCAATACTCCGAAATTATATGCTTGGTGTTTTTAATGGTCAGGTGCAAAAGTTTTTTCAAGAAATATTGCGCCACGCCGATTAAAGAATTTAAAACTATCCCGCTGCTTATAGGTAAGTTCAGTAAAGCGTTTTGGTTTTAGCTTTAATTGGAAGATCACAATTTCAGTTTATTCAAGTAAAAACATCGCAAACCGAAAAAGTTTGCTTTTCTCTGTCATTTCTTTTAAACTTTGATAAACTGTCATCGCACTTGTAATGGCTCCTGCGGATATATATTTTTTAAAGGATATGATGTAATTTAATTGTGTACAATTACTGTTAGAAACAATTCATTTGATAAATAATAATTTAATGCAATATGCAGTAAATTCCCATTAAACCGTCAGACGATTGTGGCACTTTAAGTGTGGTGACTTTATAAGTGAATTATTACTTTATTTACCTGTAATACATTTGATTACATTCATTTTTTAATAAAAAAAAAACGTTATTTGATTAACCTTATGTTAATTTCCAACTAAGGTTTTTATCCCCTTATATTATCCAAATAAAAAATTTTAACATATTTTTGGATTATGTGTGTTTTTTAATGATTTAAAAGCAATATGATGAGATTATAATTAGTTGGATTTTTTTTATTATTATTATTTAATGGATATTCCATTACAAAAAGTTTTTTGTATACATTTATTTATTTTTATTTTCGATGTAAAATGATTATTTTAACATTTATCAAAAATTTGCATTTCATAACACATTTAGAAAATAAATAAAATAAAATAAAAAATAAACGTAATTTATCTAAAGTCATTTTAACTACGCAAAAAAGAATCTATTAATATATTTTTAGAAAATGGCATTTATGCATACAGCATAAATATCAGTTTTTTCATTTATGGATATTCTGAAATATTAATTGTCTGCTAAATTGGAGTGACTGTGTTTTTTAGAGAGATTCTTCACATGGTGCATAAAAATTAGCTGTTAAGGAGATTTTTCATTACATAGCTTGCATTTTTTAACATAAATGAACTGAAATCTTTGAAACAAATAAATCTGAAAAACAATATGTACACTAAAGGTGGTAGTTGGGGATACATTTTATAAATTACTTTTAATAATAATATAGGAAATTGTCCGTTTACTTTTATCTCAAATTCTAATGAAAAAACAAAAGTTCTTTTGAACTCCATTTTTAACTCTTCATGCATGGCTTATTTTTAGACGGCTGAAAAAATATATTTTTCACCCAAAATAGATTTTTTTTTTAAATCTTGAATTTATTAGAAAATATATAAATTATCTTCATAAGAGGTCTCTAAAGGTAATATAACAGTTAAAATTAAATAGGGTACTTTCATGTTAGCCGGGCGCAAATCCCGTCAATAGTATCTTTTTCTCGCCAGTAGCAGCTTTATTTTTCGCGTGTGTAAATTAGAAAAAATGCTTTGATGTTGAAATAAAGTGTCTTGGTTTACAGTATTATTTCTTATGGTTTTATTTATTCATTTATTTATTTATTTAATAAAATAAGTGAAAGGCATGTATTTTAAACGTAGAAGTTTTAAATTAAAGTTATACATTTTAAATGAAATGAGAAATTGAATTTTTTTTATGTTTATATTGTAAATGAAATGAATGCAACACGAATGATGGCAATGGAAACAATAGTTGGCGGTTTATCACCTGCGCTTGGATAACATAAAAGCACCTTAAACAGTTTTATACGACTATTTAAACATAGGATACAATACTAAAAAGTAGAAAATAAAAGAAAATTTTCTGCTTACCTTTTAGTTTTGATGCGAAGAGCAGAAATTATTTGAGAAAAAACTTCTCGCATGCAGAATAGAAACAAAATTATTGTCAAAATCAACTTCTGCAACTAAACGTTCGAAAAGAAAATGATTTTTCCATGTAATCAGGACTCGCAATGCCCTTTTTTTTCTTTCTACCTTTGCTCCACTATTTTAAAATATCACAACTATCACCACTATTATCACCACTATTTTAAAATAATAATCTACGTTCTAGATTTGTATTGCAGAAATTATAGGAATCAATGATAATTGTTTTGAAATAGCGGAAGCAAAAGTAGGAAAAATGTCAGACGCTGCGAATTCTGTGTATTTTATAAAAAATATATTGAAGAGTTGTATCTAGTAATGGAGTAAAAATAAAATATGGGGAGTTAGTTCACATTATAACCTGATATATGGGATTATCATGCATGAAAGAGTTAAATGAATAGCAAGTTAAATCGTATAAATGTCAAATTAAAATTTGAACATTTGGAGGTATGAAAATAGAAAAAGGGAAAATAATAACAATGAAAAAAGTTTTCTAGGAACAAAATCTTTGATATTTACTGTTGATACATATATGTTTTTTAGGTTATTTTAAAAATAATAATAATAATAATAATAATCTAACAAAAAGAAATCAATTTATATAAATATTTAAAAAAAAAAAAACATTTGCATTGCAGTAGAATTTTTTTAGACTAGATTCCACACATCCCACAACCCCCCTATTAAATCTACAATATCATTATTGCGCTAATACTGAATTTAGCAAAGTCTTACGTCGACAAAGGACGGACAGACGGAACCTGCAAAAGCATAATCTGCCGATTTTCACTAGGGTGATGCTTATTAATATGCCTCGTTAGACCTGCAGAGCTGTAAAAAATATTCGGACAGTATTTGCACTGAATACCTTTTAACTCATCATGTTTAAATGCGTGCTGCTCCATTTCTGTCTTCGTCTGAAACAATAGTCCACAGATGGTGCATGTATAGCCAGCCCTTTCAAGTTTCTCGTTTTCAGGAGGAGGTGTTATGTTTAATCTTGCCAAAGCAGCTCGTTTCTCGGAATTACTTTTCGAGAAAACGCTTTGGATAACTTCGTTCTCTAGCTGGCCATTAGCATTTGTTGTAAGATGAGACAGCAGGTGCTTTCTGAAGTGGAAATATTGGCTGAATTTCTTGCTACACAAATGGCATTCAAAGTCTTTATCATCACACGTGGAAGAAAATTTATTAATTGCAGGCATTTCTGGGGGAGGCGTGTCCCTCGCACTTTCAGAGTCGCTGGGATCGGTGTTGAAATCATCACGGACTTTTCCGTTCATGTTATTTACAGAATCGTTCGAAGACAACTTCAGTTCGTTCTTAACGTTACTGTTAGATAACACTTTTGGAGAGTTCGTCGAGTTTGAATTCTTGGTTCCAGGAGGTGGACGAGGTTTGTGCCACCGCCTGTGCGAGGCCAAGTTAGCGGGACAGTTAAATACCTTGTCACACTCTGGACATCGATATTCTACATGTACGATTCTCGAACACCGATGCTGTGCCAAGCCAAACGCGTCGTCGTAATGCTCTTTGCAGAGCTGGCAAACGTAGTCCCCAATCTTATTCTCGATTTTGGCCAACTCAGCTCTGGCTTCTTCTGTGATCACAACAACGTTCAAGCTAGGGTCAATGTCCCCTCTCTTGATAGCGGCTGGATGCGATGTGGCCAACATAACTTCGTCGTCGTCAATGTCTCTTATAAATGTTCCGGAAACAGGAGAGCTTTTGTCTTCGTCGAAATTCAATTTCCGAACAACCTTCGCTTTTTTAGCGACTTTTGCTTTAGAGTCGGAGCTGCACGAATCAGTCACTCGTTTCTTCGGTGGTGGGCAAGAAGTCGATTTTGGAGTCGATTGATGATTGACTGAAGCTACAGTCGACGATGGTGGCGCAGAATGAACCTGATTTGAAGGAGATTTTGACTTCAAGAGAGGTGGGGGCGTAGTTGGGGGGAAATTATCGTGTCGTTGAAAGAAAAGAATAGAATTTCGAAGTGGACTGTAAGCACTGTTGCTGATGCTTCCATTCGATCCTGAATGCTTGATTTTATCTGTTGTTAGAGCCAATGGAACAGCCTACAAATAAAAGACAAATACCAGTTTTAATAATTATTCTTTTTCAGTGACATTTTAAATTAAGACACTAGTTTTAAAAATACAGACAAGGAGTAACCAAGGAATACATTTTATATATAAAAATGACTACATGAATGTGTCTGGGAGTTTTGCGTTGTTAAGCGTTGAAAAGTACTTTGTAAAGAAGTCTTAAAAGTATGTAAATTGCTCAATTTGAAATGTATGTAGAGTATATTCCCGTAAGCAGCAGATGAATAATTAATTACAGTTATTATTTTTATTTTATTTTATTCTTTAGTTTTAAACATAACTTCATAAGTTTTTTAGGAAAAATGATCGTGTTAAAATTCTAAACTGAAAATCGTTCGCTGTTACTATGCTTTCTGGATTTTTGAATAAGGAGTTTTACCATTTTATAAATGCACATTTTTCCTAATAGAAATTTTTAGATGATAATACGTTTTCTTATCAATATGTTATTGGTACATGTAAGATATTTTTAATTATAATCTATCCCTATGTACCACTGTAATGACATATTTATTATGATATAATATTATCCTCACTTATATAGAGAGGGGTTCATAATTAACACTCCAAGAATTTTTCTTAATAACTTTTGTACCTATACAATATTAACGAAATTTATGTCACAATAAAATTAAAAATATGTAAATTATGTAAAAATATAATACTGAGCAGAATCACAAGCCTCTGTTTTGTTTCTGAGTGTTTCGTTTAGCTTCCGTTAAAAAAAAAAAAAAAAAAAAAAAAAAAGAGAGAGAATGACAAAATTATCTTATCGTCAATCCATCATCTACGATCTCATTTTTAACACATGTTTTTCCCAACTTTTAATAGCCCCAATTTAATGTAGATTCATTTATTATTGCGTATACCTAACATTCAAATTTCTCACAATATTAATCTCTCTATATTATTTTGTATCTTTAATTAAAAAGTTCTCTCGACATGCAATAACTAATTTTTATTTCGGTATTAATTCGTTTAATAGTGCTATATAACATTTGGAATTTGATCTAAACTAGAGTAAACAGCTCCATCGAACACTGAACCGTTGTTGAAATGAATTATATCACTCACCGAAATTTGTGAGAAAGCATTTAGAATGTGCACGGCACTACATTAGACTGCATTAAATGCCCTGATAGACGCCGAAAATGCGAGAAAGCCAACAAGTGCTTGAATTAAAGAAAACATTTAGAAAAAGAAAAAGAGGTTAGATTCAATATCATTTAGTGTCTCAGTTGAAGCTATCGTGGGTTGGTTGGTTGATTTTATGACGGCCGATTATCTACACGAGGGATATAGGCCCTAGGGGGAGTGCTCTCGGTGGGGGTCTCTCTAAGAGATCCTAATCCATATTTACGGCAAGCTTCGAAGAAAACCATGGAAAACTCTGAACGGTTAGGTCGACGAGCGCAACAGGGGTTTGAACCCAGCACCTCCCGTCTATCAGCTATGAGAGCAGAATCTCTCAGCCACTGGGAGGAAGCTATTGTGGGAATTTAAAATTTCCAGAATATATGTTCATCGTATTTCATATAAAACTACACGGTTTTTTCAAACGCTCATGTGTCAAACAAAACAAATAACTTATTATTCTATTCGCTTTTAGATTTGTAAATAATTTGCGAATTTTGAATTTTATTTTGATTTAAATATAAAGGAAATGTTTCGCAACTTATTAAGAAATAACCTTGCTGAGTTAACCATGGACTACCTTTATATAGAAAAATCTCATGTTTTTTTATGAGTAATTTCTTATATCACTTCTAGGAACCTTTAACTATTGTTTATTTCCAGTCACAATAAATCCCACTTTTTGATAATTTTTATGGGCATTTTATTACATTTTTATAAATTACTTAGTCTTTACAAAGTGATTATTTCTATTGCCAGAATATCCGACTCTTTGACAAGTCTTGGTGGAAATCGCACTTCGATATGACGATTTGTTAATTTTTCAAGAAGTTTTGAAATGTGGACGGACTTATGAGACACCCTGTATATATATATATATATATATATATATATATATATATATTATATAATACCTTTGAAATCACAAAATAGCTAACAAGTTCGTATAACAAAAATGACCGAGACTAGTTTAAAAGATGGCATGTAATTATTTTGCATTAATTGTTATAGTAACATATATATAGAAAATATCACAAAAATATAACCTACCAGGAAATCTCAATATATTAAGAATCATAAACATTTTAAAGATAGACAATGGCAATAAAAAATGTATATATATATATGTGTGTGTGCCTGTGCGTGTGATGCATTTAAATTGTGATTGGAAAAAACTTTATTTTTTGTGGAACTGGGTAATATGTATTTTCTAATCATGTCGTATCTTTCTGTCCCAATCACCGTGTAATATCGTGAGTGTGCTGATTTTCCCTTGAAAAAATGTTAAATAAATAAATATGGATGCATTATAATATGCAAACATTTTTGAAAGTATGCATTGATTAATCTAGCATCGATTTCTTTCCTTTCGTGTTTAAATCCTTAAAAAAACCAAAACTTTTTGAATAAAAACTCCTTTTTCTGGCTTGATTGATTAATCTAAATGTTTATAACATTTACTGTGATAAGGTATCACACAACAAACTAGTTGAAAATCTATAGTTACATATTAACTGTTCTTCCACGTTTAAAATATAACATATAATTTAAATATTGGTTGTAGAAGTTTTACTTTTATGCAATACATATGCATAGTCATAACCAAGGGATAGTTATGTGTAGTATCGGTATTCCATTAACACCATTCTTTTTCGTATAATGGTTGTTTTCACGCAATGACCCAGTATTAACTTTAATATATGTACACAATTCATATATTCTTTGCTAAAATCGATGACCTTTTACAGGCGAATGCTTCTAAGTGGGAACATAGCATTTTAAATTTGCTTAAATCTTAAATTTAATTCATTACCGACTTGAAAAAATTAGTAGTTCTAACTGAAAATTGGCTCGATATTTTGAGACGGTGAATACGAACTACCAAAAAGACAGATGTTTCTTAATCTGTGGACAATATAACATAGCCACCAAACGAAAGTATATACAATAACCTCTTCCGAGTTACCAACGATTCCAAAAACATTCTTTATCTTTAGAAATTTCATAAACCAATATATTTTCGAGGTTTAAAGATGCATTTATAAGAACAAAGTATTTTTTTTCCCCTCTTACTGCCACTGATTTTCGAAAAATGTTTCCGAGTACATTTCATAGTGCATTAATAAACAGTTTTCTCAAAGTGGAATATAGATTTTTAGAATGCCAGTAATTCTTAATTAAACATTTTCAGCTGCTTAACTAAATTCATACATTGCAAAAAAAAGTGTTGATTTTAAGTATAATACTGGCATTCCAGCTGCCAGTATTATACCGTAAGATTAACAGTAATAAACAGTAAAATAAGCAGTAATACGTTACCGCGCATGCGTGGCAGCGTATTACTACTTATTTTACTGTTTATTACTGTTAATTTTACGGTATAATACTGGCAGCTGGGATGCCAGTATTATACTGTAAAATCAACACCTTTTTATTTGCAGTGTACACGCAAGAACAACAAAATAGTATTAATTTTAATGCTAATAATTTATCATGTTTGTCTGTATAAAAGATGTTTGTTGAACGTGGAAATGTTTATTTGAGAATGGATAGCATCCGATTAACCTATGTTCGGGGTTGAACAAACTGATGAATACACCATAAAAACTGCTCGTAAACGTTCCCGAAAATTAGTGGCAGCAAAAGAAAATTTGTTTTTATAATTGTTTCTTTAAATCTTGAAAATATATTAGTTTCTGATTTCTAAAGATAAAGAACACTTTTCGGAATCGTGGGTAAATCGGAAGAGGTTATTATATAATTTCTTTCGTGGTTATATACTATTTTTCTATATTAAGAAACATCTGTCTCTTTATTAACTAATAAATTAAATTAGCTTAAGTATAATATTAATAGCATTGTGCCATGTTTTCCAGGTATAGTCAAAGCGTTAATTAAAATAAAAATATTGTCATACACAGCATATGAGTTTTCTATTTATTTTTAATTCCCATGTCTTATTTTTTAATCATACTTCTTATGTTTAACATCTCCGTTTCTAGGCACGTACAAAAAACACAACAATGAATGAGGTAACGAAAGGTTTGTGGACAGTCGTTTCACATAATACACTCACACTTCGTTTCGTTAACACCCATAGTTTGATTAAAAATTCCAGTTAGTTAAAATTTAATGATGAAACGTATCAGGTAATAACCTGAAAGATTGCTAAGCGAAAGCCTTGCTCTGATCCACTGGTATAAATTTAAAGAAGAAGTAATTCCCAATCGAATGACTATTTTCATTTTTTACTGCGACAATTTAATGATAAAAATTTATTGTGTGATACGTTTTATTTATTTCTTTTTATTTATTTATTTATTTATTGGACAAATACATGATTGACAACATGTATAATAAAATAGAAAATGTTTAAAGATGTTTTACTGTATTTAAAATTTACACTGATTTATGTCAAAAGAAATGAATTATTTCTTTAGGCCAAATCAGAGACACGATTCTCTACCACAATTACATAAAATACATTTGATATCGCTAAAAGAATTACAGATAAATTCATTTATAGTGATATCGCACCTAACGAGAACTCTATTTTAACAAACAAAAAGAAAAGAAATGTCTTCCCTATTTAAAAAAAAATGCATTGCAGAAAACTCGATTGCAATGAGGAAAACTCAGATATGGTTCACGAAAAAATGTTCGATTTCTCTCATTTTTCCTGAGCAAAAATGTGTTAATTCACGTGTCTTCTATACTTTTAATGTAATAGGGAAAAACATATTAAAAATATTATCATTTATGCAATGATTTTCTCTTAAGCGATTTACCTTTTTTTTTTCTTTTTACAAATAAATTGTAGTTCCTTTCTAAGTTCATTAAAACAATTAGAAGAAAGAGAAAAAGAAAACTAAGAAAGAATTAAAAAAATCTTTTTTAAAATAATAAGGTGAATATAAGCATGCTTTCTTTAACTATCGTCCATTCATAGAAGAATTTCCTATTTATGAATTTAGAATTAAAAATGTATTCAAATGAATGTTAATCTGCCATTAGTAATTTACGTAATTTTTCCTAATCAAAAATGTGTTTATTCACGTGTGTCCTATACTTTTAGTGCAATAAGGCAAAACATATAAAAAATATTATCATTAATTCAGTTATTTTTTAAAAATGATTTAGCTTTTTTTCTTTTTTCTACAAGTAAACAAATTGTAGTTGTATTTCGTTTCTAAGTTCATTAAAATAATTTGAACAGAAATAACAAAAGAGAAAAATAAGAAATAATAATAATAATAAAAATCTATTTAAATTCATAAAAGGAATGCAAAAATGTGTTTTTTAATTGTCGTCTTTTCTTAGAATCATTTCCTATATTTGTAAATTTAGAATTTAAAATATTCAAGTGAATGTTAAGCTGCCATTAGTCATTTACGTAATTTCACCAGACCAATAACTATCAGAGCAAATCATCCTGTAATTTTAAATAATTCCTTTGAACTTTTACTTATTTTCTCATGTTTCATTGCCTGAAATCATAAGCTTGTTTATTGTGATTATTCTGTTATAACGAGAAAATATAGTCATTTCGACCTCATTATAAAAAAGTTCGATTATATCATCAAAGTCTTTAACTTTTTTTTAAGGACAGCCATTTCCTTTCTTTTTGCTCCGAGATCACTATAAATGAATTCGAGTGTAATTCTTTTATAGACTTGAGGTCTGTTCAAAGTCATTCGATTCGCTGAAGGAAACAATAAAAAAACATTTCGTCCTCTAAATGTTCTTGTGAGCAGCACGCGTCTGTTCAATAAATCCAATACCATTTCAATGAAATGTTAAAAAGAGGAAAAGAGAATCTCCCCCTACCGACAAAATATCTTTCCGCTGACAGGGGGATAGATTCATCCTGTTTATATTTTTTGCCTCAAAATGAACAAGTGCGCTTTTGTGAGATCATCAAGGTGACCTTTCTTTGAAATATTTCTTTCATAGTACAAATTAATACGCTGTGGTCATCACAAAACTTATAACGAGCAAATGCTGTGGCCTTTTAATTTTCGTTGCAACCCAGTTCGACTGTTTATGAATATCTATTTCGATATCTAGAATAAATATATAAAAACAATCACTTTTTCTTTCTGAATATGTTTCCGAAAATGAAAAGGCTTTAATATTTAAATTTCAGATAATATTTTAACATAGGCTTTAATCCTATAATTGCATTACAATTATAATGCATGCATTTTTCATCCGTTAAAGAAATACATCAGTTTCTTACATTCGTCATCCAATGTTGAATAGATGTTTTAAACAATATTGTGATTAAATTACACATTTTAAGAAATAACTTATTTTTCACATATTTCAACTTCATGAATGAATGTATTGTACAAAAACAAAAATCGTCTTTCGGAAATAGTGACATTTAGAAATCATTACACCATGTATTTCTTCAGCTTTACACTGAACCAAGGAGGAAGATTAAAACTCCTTGCATTTAGCTGAGCAATTATTCAGAAAAAATCAACGGTTAAAACGTTTCGCAAAGGCGCTAAAAGTAAAATTGTTTATCGGATAAAAATTACGTTTTTTTTTTTTCTTGTAAAGCCTATGTTTTCTTCAATAAGTTAGAATATAGATATATAATTTTGTCAAAGTGGCGTCGTATAGCTGCAAAATAATAAATAATAATTAAAAATAAAGATAATTAATAATATTATACTTTTGACAAATAAAGTCTTGCATAAAAAATTACGTAATTTGTAAAGTATAAGTTTCGCAATTTCTGTTTAACCTACATTGTAAATACGAGGGAAAGTCATTAAGTAAGCCACAAAATATAATTATATAATAACTTACAATGATATTCACTTCAAAACTATTTTTATTTCTCAACATATTCTCCACCCATATTTATGCACTTATATCACCGTTTTATCAGTGTCCCAACACTAGCTGCATAACATTCTTTGGGTTGCTGTCTCAGCCACATTAGGACTTCAAGTTGAACATTTTCATCATCTTGCTTCCAAGATGGTTTTTTAGTGGACTAAACAGATGACGCTTGGGGTTAAGTCGAAGCTGTATCGTGGATGTTGAAGAAGTTGCCAACCAATCTTTTGAATTGTCTCCTGTATTCAACTTGAAGTCCTAATGTGGCTGAAACAGCAACCCAAAGAATGTTATGCAGCTGGTGTTGGGGCACTGATAAAACGGTTGATATAAGTGCATAAATATTGGTGGAGAATATGTTGAGAAATAAAAATAGTTTTGAAGTGAATATCATTGTAAGTTATTATTTAATTATCTTTTGTGACGTACTTAATGGCTTTTCCTCGTTTGATTTCTTACTTGAAATTACTATTGTGCATTTAATAAATTAACAATAATATTGGATTTTTTTTTTCCTCAAGAAATTGGAAGATCTTATGCAATATAAATGCAACACATCGGGTTGCCACGCAGCCAGTATAAAATATTAAATTATGAAATGTTGATTATTAAATTGTTTATTACGCGTAAGACCTTCATAATATTGCTCTCTTTACTGACTTAGGCTGGAAATGGGCGCTTTTTAAAGTTTAAACTGAAAGAATTTTGAAGCTAAATTACTGATGATAATAATAAAAAAAAAAGAAACGTGCGTGGGTATGTGTTTGTTTATGGTTATAAATACAACCCTCAATGCAAAAATAAAAATAGATAAAAAATGAATTAATTAATAAAAAAAATAATCAATAAGTTATAACGAATTAAAATAAATTTTAATTTTAACAAAATAGCGCTAAGGACATTTTTATACCTAATTTCGCATGCTACTTTTAACTTATTTTTAACCATTTCATTTAGAAACACATATAACTTTAATAAAATTTATTAAAAGATAAAATTATTTTGAAATATCAAAAGTTAGGGAAAAAATTAAAAGCTTGTTATCTTAAAAACTATACTCATATGTACAAAATTTTAAAGAGATATTTAAAACAACCGTACTTCTTTGAATTTTTGTTTTTGAGAGATAATATATATTTAATTTTTATTCATTTTAATTCATAAATATATACATCTTTTTTCCAAGAATCGATGCACTGCGCGTAGAATAACGCTTACATAACAAATCCAGCGGAATCTCAATAATGCGTCTCCGTTTAAGACGTAATATACAATAATAATAATAATAATAATAATAATGTTGATTTTACGGTATAATACTGGCAGCTGGGAAGACAATTTCGTTTTCCATATTCTTTCCTATTTGAAATTAATGGTCTCTTTCATCGGATAATGCGGGCAATTTTTTCTCAACCAACCTAGTAGAATCGAAAGTTTTCACGTTATTTTTTAAAAAGCAACTTTAGTGCTACATCTTTTATGTAGAAATCAAGAAATTGTTAGAGATACTGATGAAGAAAAAGATAAAACTCCACAACGGACAATGTAAGAGGTTCGAACAATGCTGCCAGATGTTTCCCGATATCGCCAGTTAAAATCTAATGTAATAGACTAAATTTTAGAGTGTTTCCCAAAATTAGAGAACGATCATTAGAAAGATCACTTATTCCACTATCGCATAGAAATTTATCTAATAATTTAAATTATGAAAGTCCGGAAATTTATTTATATTTTGCCAGAGTAATTAGTTCTTTTATGTTTAGATTATTGTCATAAATTTGCATTAAAAAAAAATCCCTAAAAGAACGTTGTTTTTTTTTTAGCCTAAAGTTCTAATCTAATTAATTTCTTTTAAAAACTGAATTCAATTAAATCAACGCAAGGGATTATTTTTATATCATTCAAATGTTCACATCATTTAATGCGGGCTTTATAGTTAGTGCAGAGAAAGAATGGAAGTTCGCACTAACGGAAGTTCACTGTACATATAACATAATCTTCGAAATCAAAAAATAGTTTACATGTTCATATAAAATAAAAAGTTACCTAATCTCTTATTTAAAGGTGGTATGTAATAATATTTTACATTAATTGTTACAGTAAAAATGCAGATATAGAAAGCATTTTAATAAATAACCAAATCTCAATATATAAAGAATAAATCCACCATCTACATTATCTAAATATAACCGCTATCACCGTTATTATATCTGCTCTATGCTATAATATATGTCTAACAATAAAAATAATAATGGTACAGAATTCAATTGATAAGCTATTAAACTAACTTGAAAATAGGTGTTATAATATATACAGAGGGTGTCCACACATTTTTTAAAAAAGTTTGGAAAAAGAAACATTATAAACAAAGATAATAATTTTATTTTCCAATATGTTCAGTCCGATAGCTCTTTTGTTGAACTCTCATATTATAACTTGATTTCCAAGATCTTAAATTATCAGGGTTGATTTTTTTCCACTCCTGGACCACAATCTTCCAGAGTCCATCCAATGTTTTGGACTGACACAATGTTTTGGACATAAAGAGATTGTGATAGATTTTGTGGGAAGTTGGATTTTCTTTTAAAACATACGATGCGACTTTAGATGATATAATACATTGAAAAAAAAAAGGTTGATTTTACAGTATAATACTGTAAAATCAACCATTTTTTTTTTTTTTTTTTTAGTGTACGCTGTAAATGGCGATAGCTGAATATTTTTTACCATAACAATTGTTCTAACGAAAAATCGCACATGCGATTTGTTTCAGATATTATAAATTAACTAAATTTTTATATGGGTTTTCCACAGGTCTTTGAATTTCAGTATTACTATTTCCGTACAGTAATAATTCTTTATTTAATCACAGATTTTCTGTACTTAAATAAAGCTAATATTAAAATTCCAAAATAATGATTCTCAAACTCAAGAATCTGTGGGAACCATAATATGCGCGAATATATTTTTTGTTTGTTTGTTTATTTAAAGACACCTTTTAAATGTCTTTGTGTAACTAGTTTTAGACACACAAATTAATAGAAACAATGCATAATTTCCAGGAAAAAAAACTTACAATAAAGTATTTCTATCCAGGGGATTAAGAAGACCGTTAAGAAGTTAAACAAGTTATGTATTCACAATAAATTTTAATGAGCTATCAGGCCTTTACTGATGCATATCAGGCAAATAACATTCGTCCAGACTTCACAACAAAAAGCGCACTAAATGCATGAGATCAGAATCATGAAACACAAAAACTTTACTTGAAGGAAATAAAAATATTTATCTCATATTTCGAGAAATTAAAAAATGCATTCAAAATCTTTAACAATTCAAACATTATTAAGTATGTTGCACACTTACTCGCAAAATGACACAATTAAATGAAAAACAGTAAATATTTTATACATCAATACGAACGAACCACTTAAATTTTGAAAAATTAAAAGTGCTTTCCAATTCTTCAAAAATTAAACGTTATTTTGTTTCCAGCACATTTATTTACCAAAAGTCGCAAAACAAAACACCATTAATTTAGAGATATTAATACGAACGAATCACTCATATTTTAAAAAATAAAAGAGCATTCAATATCTTCGAAAATTTAACCACATTTTGTTTTTTGAGCATTTATTTGCAAAGTGACACATTAATAAAAAACATTGATTTTACGAACGAATCACTCATATTTTGAGAAATTAAAAGTACTAAAATCGACAAAAATTTAAACGTTATTTTGTACTTCGCATACTTATTCGCATAATTTAAATAATCATTAATTTTGAGATATTAATGCGAAAGAATCACTCATATTTTGATAAATTAAAAATACAATCAAAATTTTCAAAAATTTAGACTTTACTTTGTATTCCGCACACAATTTAAATAAACGCCCATTTTGCGATATTAATACGAACGAATCGTTCACATTTAGAGAAATTAAAGGTGCATTCAAAGTCATTAACAATATAAATAAATATTATTTTGTATTTAGTACACACTTATTAGTAAAACAACACATTAAAAAAGAAAAAAAATAGAAATTCTTTTCTAAACATAAACAATTCACTCCCATTTTAAGAAATTAAAAGATCAATCTAAATTATCAAAAAATGAAACATTATTTAATAATCGCAAACTTATTCGCAAAAAGACACTACATCTACTGACTTCACTCTGTCATACCGAACACTTTTACTAGACTTTAAAAAAGGGTTAAAATAGAGTGATTTTATCAATTTTTATATCTGATGTTGCAAAATAATAATGCCAACAAATCATCAAATAAACCATTGTAACCCGACTCATATGAATGTAAATAATATACTTTTGGTTCTTAGTTTTTAAAAATGCAAATCAATTTACTTCTGATACAGAAAACAGCATATTATCGCACTTGAAAACGTTGTTTTCTAAAAAAGAAAGCGATGTTTTTTTGTTCAGTCGCATTAAGGGATCGCGTACTTTTAAAATCGATCTGAAAATCGATTTTATTTTATTAAATTTAAAACTTAGTTAATTTGTAATATTTAAAAACAAATTGCATTCAAAATTTTACGTCACAAAAAGTTGTGACTGTGGTAAAAATAACTTCAGCTATCATCACGCAAGGAACGTTCATTTTTAAAGTCATTATTTTCTATATGGATATTATGCAGTTTGTGAGCGCGATTTCGTAAAAATGGCTTAGTGGAACTTTCATGGAATTCTGACATTTCATATAATAATTAAATGTGTATGAAAGGATATAAAAATTTAATACCACAGGTATTAATCATAAAGTTTTTTTTTCTGATTTTGTAACTTTTATCTGATATCTAATTTTTAGTATATAAAGAATATAAGTTTTGTTCCAACCGTAAACCCCTTTAATCGTACTTTTTGTCTAAATAAAACAAATAATACAAACTAGCTCATAAGACTTTGATGAGTTTTATCTTTGATTACAGTGAATCAATTTTGGAAAAAAAATATGCATATTAAAATTTTATCAAGATTAATAAAAGTTATATTATATTTCATCTCTTAAAAGCAAAATTTAAAAGAGCAAGAATTATTTAAATATATTTTTTAAATTTTTATACATATTTATCGAATGGTTTTTAAGAGAACAAAATTTAAAACTTTCTCTATTGTTTCTTTTTTTTTTTTTTAAATTCCTTAAAAATAATTGTGCGATACATTAGATTTCTAAAGAAATATATATGTATGTAATAAAACTTTTGTAAATAAAAACCATTAAACCACATAAATAATTGACAATAGATAAACCAATAATTACAATACAGTACATAAATATATCCAAAAATTAAAGATAAAAAAAAAACTCAGATTCAGAAAAAAATATGACATTTTGAAGCAGTGGCTAAAATTGCGATAATTGATGTAGGATTTAATAGTATGCATCACAAAAGCAAGTGTTAAAGCAGCATTTGTACAATAAAAATGTATTGAAAATAAAAATATGAAAAATAAAAATATACAATTAAATGCGCTATTGCAGCAATGAAATTATGTATTTTAAATTATGATTAACTTATTTTGATTTATTTAGACATCTATAATTTAGACATCTGTACTAGATGCTCTAAGAATGTTTCCTTGCATTTTTAAATTTAATTTTCAGTATATCAGTATGATCAAAATTCTAGAATTTCAACATATACCTTTCGATTGAATCGCTATTATTTCTGGATGATCCTTAAAATGCATTTCATAAATAATATTTTCGATTCTTGAATCATAATCTAATGCTATACCATGATGCCCTTTTATTATTATCATTATGGTGAGTCGTGTCTCGAAAATTTGCTAAAAATATCGGAGTTGATATTATTTTCTGAAAGGTTCTTTACCATTATAAAAAAAAAAGAAAGCAAAATTAGACGATATGTAAAACTATTAGATTTCTTAGAATCCGAATACGATTACCTGCAAATTCTCTTCGTTTTCCAAAAAAAAATTTAAATTGTAGGAGAAGTGTGGTTTTGAAAAATTCTTAATTTTTTTTAATTAAAATTTTCAAATTATACCATAAAAACTGCTTTTTTTATTAAATCATTTTCTTTCTTAAAACCATTTAACAATATGTCAAAAAAGCATTATAAAATACTCAAACAATTTTTAAAAAGTTCAAAGTGCACCAAGTCCCTTCAAGAATAACTAGGGGGGAAATCATGCGTGAAGCATAGATTACGAAATACTTTCCAACACATTCAGAATACTGTAACAAAATTTCATAGATATATAAGGAGACATCGAAAGAAAGAAAAAAAAAATGGAAAACGCATAACACATTTGAAGAAAAAATGTCAGCAATTACCGTCCATAGACGGAAAAGTATTCAAATTCTTTTGTGAAGCCCTATATATGATCTATATATTTGTATATATGCGGCATAGCATGCCAAAATTTAATTCAGTTAGGAAACGCATAACACAGCTGAAAATTCCCCCTCAACAATTTCCGTCAACAAACTTAATTCTTTTGTGCAGCCCTGTATATGACGTATAGAATTTATACACACCCAGTAATATGCAATAAATTAGTTAAATTTACAAACGTATACTGCATGAAAATGCATACTTCCAGCATTTATCGTTATTAGACAGACTGTAATCGAATTATTTTGTATCTCCCTGTAAATGAACGATAAAATGCTTTGCACATTATATTCTACAGTAAGCTTCTTCTGGAGCCCTCAATTTCAATATGTTTGAAATAGAGTAACACCATTGAAATATATTGCAAACGGTTTTTTCCCATAGACCACAATGTAACGGAATTCTTTTGAAGGTCTCTGTAAACGAACTATAATTGCTATACACACTTCATTTTCATTACCGACATGCCATAGTAAACCTCAATAATATATATAAATTATATGGAAATCCGATTCCATGTATATTTATGTGAGTTAGAACTTGGACAGACAAATCGAATTCATAATTCATAAACACTTTTCAGCTATGTTGGAAAGTTTTAAAAATGACTTTGGGAATGTTTTAGAAAGTGGTCAATTTAGACTTGAGAAGAGTTTTAAAAGATTTAACATATTAGGCACTTACCTGCCCTAACTCGTAGGTGGGCGAAGGCGAATCCGCCTCAGGCAACGTCTTGTCTGGACAGAGAGGAGGTGGTCGGCCGCAGAAAACCTTTCGAAAAACTTCGGAAGGGTCCGGCAACAACTCGTGGTCAGAACTCGTGTCACTTCGGTCTTCGTCGGAGTACCGTCTCGTACGAGAAGGTGATAAAGATGATGGTGTGATGGATGCAGGAGGCAGGGATGATGGGGGTGAGGTCTTGCTGTAGCGCTTGACGAGGAAACCCCGAGGCATAATGCAACGGGGATAAATGAAGTTTGATGCGTGCGTGAGTGCTGCTTTATGAGAGAGAAATCCTGAGCTTCTTTTCACGGAAATAATGAGGACACCAAGTGCTATTGTTTTTACCGAAAGGTTCCATGGTTTTGAAAGAAAATGTCTAATTCATGCAGTCCATCACGACTGACTGAATGAAATATTCACAGAGTAAAGTTTTTCACCAACTTAGTCAATTTTGCAAATTTTACGAAAACTTCTCAGTACTGTCTCTTTTTATCTTCGTCCGGAATGGTATTTGTAAATTATTAAAAATAAGTCCAATATATAATAATCCGATAAAGTTTGCAATAGAAAAATGTTCTAGGAAAACTTCACAGTTCTGTCCTTTTTCGTCTGGAATAGTATTCGTAAATTATTGAATGCAAGTCCAATAATAGTCCAATTAAGTTTTCAAGTGAAAACTTCACTGTTCTGTCCTTTTGTTTGTTTGACGTAGTATTCGTCGATGCAAGGATGTTCGATAAAGTCCTAAATATCAAAATTTTCTTTGCAGTTTCTAAAAGATCCTTAGATAGTTTTTTAGATTGAAAGCAATATATATGATCAAAGAATGTAATATTGAACTGATTTACTGCTAATTTGTCTTAGTGTTCTAGAGTATATCAGTACCGAACAATTTTAAAAAGTTATAAAATACTTTAATGTCACAAATATAATACTGCAGACAAATTTCACTTTCATTAAGCAAAATATAGTCCGACATATATATCTATATATTCAAAAATATACTGTGCAATTCTTTGAGAATCCTAAGAAGTCAATATCATACAACCTCTCTGGTAACTGTAAAAAGTCCAGTTGGATATCAAAAAAGTTTTAATACTGAAGAAATGATGTTATTAAATCTTTCGAAACGTGGTATTAAATTACCATATATAGTTAGTCCAGTTAATCAAGATTAATAGAAATGTCAGAGTGCTATTTTAATTCATAAACTTTTCAAAATTTATCATCCAAATAATTTGCGACAAAAATAAATAAAATACATTTAGTAGGTGTGAAAAATGCAAGTTTTTCAAATGAAAGCACTATGTAAAACAATCTACAGACTAGGTATACACATGAAGAAGGACTAGAATAAAGACTAGAAATACACACTAGGTTGCACACTTTTTTTCTCGATCACATCGTGGCACACTATCATCCGTTGTATAAAACAGGTAGAGTACGTCCGTGACTCCACATCACAGACGCTGGCACGCGACTGAATAAAAGAGAGCAGCATCCAGAGAGTTTTATTTCCGATTTCCCCGCGCTTTGGGATGAGAAGAGGGTTGCAGTAACTCTCGCCAAATCACAGACTTGGCGAGATTTCTTTTTTTTTTTTATCCACTTCTCTCATATAGGTAAGATTTACAATGCAGAATGAATAGATGGGAGCCGGCAAGGGGGAACAGGGGAGGGGGAAGCAAAAAAGAGTCATTGCTTTTTTCTAGATTTTGAAATTTAGCAAACTAAATTTTCTTCATATCGGATGATTTTGAAAACAATATTAAAATTTATTCTTTCCAAGTGACTTAATTAAGTATTAAGAAAAAGAAAGAAAAAATAAACGAAGAATTTTTAATCTCTCTGAACCTTTTGTGTAAAACAAATTTTAATATATATATATATATATATATATATATATATATATATTCACGTGTTTCAAAATTTTATTTTTAACTGGAGGAGAGTAATTAAATACTAAGATAATAAAGAAAATACACAGATATATATATATATATAAACTTATTGCAAAAATTAACCATTGAAACAGAAGCAACTGACCAAATGCAATGAAATTATTACCCCATATAGCTATGTCAAATTACACATTATAAAACATAGTATATTTTTAAACTTCTCCCCCGTCAAAGACAATTTTAATTCTTTTTTTTTTTTTTTTTTTTTTTTTTTTTTTTACATTCGCATGTTTAAAAATTATCTTAAACTGGAGGTTTTATTAAACAATAAGGGGAAAAGAAGTAATACATATATATATATTTTTTTACTTCGATGTGCGTGTGGGGGAGGGGGGGGGGTTACTTGAAGAATAAAAGAAAAATCTGTTTCAATTCTTCACTGAGAAAAGCCTGCAAAAGCTTGTTTTTGGATTTTTTATATTTCGTGCATGTTACACTTCTGTATTGCGTTTTATGTTTATTTGTCTTGAAAAATAAAGTTTATTTTGACCGGAAAAAAAGAAGAAGAAGAAGAAGACGAAGAAAAGAAAAAAATAGCATTTTCGTCTATTAAAAAAGGCCAGTAGAGACTTTTCTGTTGATTATTATTTTTTTAATTGATAAATTGTTGTAGATTGCTTTTCATGCTGATATGTTTAAAAATTGCCAAACACACGTTGCGGATAGCAGCTAACATATTATTGCAAATTGCTGTACCCTGCATTCTGCTCTGCTGGCGCTCATGACGGAGTAAGATAAATTGAGGAAGATTATGTCCAAGCAAATTTCAATTAAAATATTAATATTGTAAAGTATTCAGTAGTTAATACAAAAAGATCAATTATTAAATGATAATTTCAGTATTTTTATCTATTTAATTTTTAAATTGTCAAAAATGTTTATTTTGACATTACCGGAAATTGTTATATTATTATTATAGGGATAACACGGGTGCTAGAACTACAACTAAACTTTCATATTAAAATAATTATAATAATTATATGCTTTGAAGAATTGATGCTAATCATACATTCTTTTATTACAGAGTATTTAAAATGTATTCAAATAAAAAAAATAAAACCCTCTTAATGTTTCGATTAAAGATAATCTTTCAGTGGTTTTAAATATTTACGCAGTGTTTCATAATACATTGTTACGTTTCTATTAATAAGTAATTTACTAAATATCAAATTTTCTTCCGCATTTTGTTACAAAAAGTCTGCGGTTATGCCTAAAAGTATTAGCTACAGTTTCAAAACGTAAATAAGATTTACTTATTTAAATATCTTTTGAATTTAAACCTAGTCATTTATTTATTGATTTGAACCTTGTTTTCATTTATAGTTTACTGTTTCAGAATATTTTTATAGCATCAATCATTTTAATTTACATTATTAATTCTAACATCAGTTAAAGAAAAAAAATAATTTTAGTATGTCTCAAGAGAAATAAATGACTTGCATGTCTGGTCTCTTTATAATCTTTCTAAAATTAGGGTGAATTGCGAAAATGTTGTAAAAATAATGTGCTATTTATTTTTTATTTAAACATTCACCACCCCTTTAACGATACTAAAAGTGAACTCCCGTTAGTACGGACTTCCAAGGGAGGTTTTATTTATTTTATTTTACTTTTTTTTTTTTTTTTTTTTTTTTTTTTTTGACCGCACCAACCGAAGTCCGCATTAAACGATGTAAATATTTGAATGGTGTGAAACAATCCTTTTTGTTGAATAAATTGAATTCAGTTTATATCAGATATTAAATAGGTTACCCAATTAATACTAAAATAAGCAAATTTTTCTTTAATTTGATAATTTTAATTAAAATTAAATTGAGTAGCATTTTCTTAATACAAAAGAATAAATTACTGAGGATAAACAAAATCTGTAAAGAAATTGCGCACTTACATAATTTAACATTAATTAATATAATCTCCCACTTTGCATTATTTGAACAAATGATATTTTTACCATATCATTTTTCAGTTTTGAGACGCTCGAAAATTTGGTCTATCACTCTTTGTTTGTTTATGTCCGCGAACAGCCATTAGCAATTTTTGAACCTCTCACGCTTTTGGTGAAAGAAGCTTTTCTTTATCTTTATTACTATCACTGACAATGTCTTGATTTCTCAATAATCAAATTTGCACCTAAGTTGCTTTTGGAAAAATACTGTCCAAAAGCAGTTTCGATTCTGCTCGGTCAATATTTGAAAATATTGTTCATATTATTCGATGAGTAGTGCGCTAAAAGCGATATCCTTAACATTAATTGCAAATAGGAAGTGATGGGTAAAACAAAATTAACCTCATTAACTGGAGATGACACGTCTTAAGAGGAGACGCATTAACGAGAGTCCACTGTATTTTTTTTTTTTCTTGCTAATTTTACGATTTAAAAGTATGAATCTTAAACCAGGCATGCCAAGATTCGGAGAATGTTGCCAACGTGGTAGCCATATCCCTGATGCGGGATTTCTCCGAATCTTCGTTGGCGCATGAAAATATCCGACTCCTCCTCTTTTTCCTTCGCGATTTGCGCGGTAGAAAGGCATTCAGACATTTGCGGAAATATTTTTAGACCAAAATTTCATTGGTGGATTCTCTGAAACTCATAGAAATCGATGACATTTCTTCGATTTCCAACATTTTATATCTTTTTCCGTTCTCTTTTTATGAAGAAACGAGAACTTTTATGAATCCAGATACTCTTTTCCAGTGTTGCCAGTCCACTACTTTTTTTTTCCCTTTTTAATTCAGATTGCTTGCAGAGTTCGGTGATATATGTTAATGGATATATACCGTTATACATATACCATGATATATATCGGATATTTATTTTCAAAATATCATTGTATATATTTTTACTTTTTTCAGTCAAAACAAGTGTAAATTAATTTTTCAACTCTTACTGCTTGTGTCGGTCTGTAGACAAAGAACTTTTGTCTTGAGTAGTAACTTTTTCAGCTAAAAAGAGAAAAAAATATATTTTCCAGCTTAATGTTTGAAGTTGTATTTTTAAATGTAGAACCAATTTTATTATGTGGGACGGTATCCAGTTGGATTAGTCATTGAAATGTAACTGTGTAATTTAGATAATCTTTTATTGACAGCTTCATTGGAAAAAAATCTTTTCTGGTTTTGGATAAGTTCAGTTTAAACTGTACAACAGGCTAGAGAATGTAAAAACATACAACCTTACATTTATGTTCAAAATTTTCAATAAAAAAATATTAGTTTGTAGTATTTAAAATTTGTTGTATGAAACATAAAATGTTCATGATATTTTATACTATTTTGTTTTTGGATGAATATAAAAAGCAGATTATTTCTATTTTCAATCAGTTGATCTTCAATTTTGTTGTAAGTGCAGAAAAAGGAAAGAAAATCACATTTAGAATATTGTTTTATTAAGTTTTCATCTTACGTGCAATCAATATGTTTTAGTTTCTAATTTGCATTAAGTCTGGAAACATTTATAATCAGCAGTAAGTTGATTATTGGGAAAATATCGGATATGCATCGAAAATAGTGGATATATATCAAAATATCGGATATTTTTTATATTTTTGAAAATACCATATTTACGTACTCTGATTGCTTATTTGCTACCACTTTCTTAAAATAGTATAATTTGTCTTTTTTTTTCGCTTTTTTTAATAAGTCATTAAATAAGGCGAATACTTTTATTACTTCAAAAAAGTCATGGCAGTCAAGCAATATGATTTTTTTTTTTTAAATGAGAGATTGGCAACACTGTTTCTTAACCTCTGCCCGACAAGCGTCCTTTATACTTCTTTTAATTTTTGAGCACCCCTTTGTTTCGAATAGTTATTTTCGTATTACTTAACCACTGAAAATATGTGACTTAATAAAGCAAAAATTTCTGTTCTAAAATAGTGGGTTTTTTTTCCTCTCGTTGCGAACGTATTAAACTTGTGTTTAAGAATATAGTTCAAATATTTTTAGCTGTGTATATGATAGATAATAAATTTACTTAATCTTCCACTTAAACATTTTCTTTTATTTTTGTATTTAATTTTTCACCTAAGAAAGTTGCACTACATTTTAAAAATCATTAAAATATTTTTGTATTTAACGTTTCACCTAAATAGGTTGCATTACATTTTAAAAATCATTAAAATACTTTTTGTAATCAACTTTTCGACGAAGAAAATTGCATTATATTTTAAAAATCCTTAAAATATTTTTTAATTTAGCTTTTCATCGAAAAAGGTTGCATTATATTTTAACATCACTATAATATTTTTTTTATTTAACTTTTCACCCAAAGAGTTTGTATTATATTTTAAAAATCAATAAAATATTTTGTTTATTATTATCTAACTTATAATCTAAAACATTTGTATTACATTTCAAAAATCATTAAAATATTTTTTGTATATCATTATGTGGTTGTATTATATTTTAAAAATCACTAATATATAATATAATAAAACTTTTGTTAATAATAACCATCAAATCACGTAAATAATCGACAATATAAGAACCGATAATTATAATAAAATACAAAGAAATACATCCAGAAATGTGAGATTCTCAAAGTGAAATAAACAGAAAAAATAAAGTTAATATGATTAAAAAAAAAAATCCAATGTGCATACGGTGAAAAAATGACAAGAAGCAAATTGGAACACTTTATCAAGAGCAATATTCCACAAATATAAGTAAAACGTAATTGATTTCTGTTTGAATAAATAAGCCAAAGCCAAATTTTATTCATTGAAATTTCCCGAACAATTACGATCCAACAATTAAATAAAATCGAATAAAATGAACAGATATTAAATACCTAAAGATAATAAATATAATTATAATGTAACATTATGAATATACATGAAGAGATTTATTGAAAAATGATGAAACAAAATTAAATATAAAGAATCGAAACGTACCCGTTCAATAACATTTTTCAATGTGTTAACAAAACGCTGGTAAATATCGCATATATCTACTGTGCCAGTGAAAGTTACAGTTAAAAATAAATAGATCAACGATTTTAACAAATTGAAAAATAAAAGTACTGTATTTAAAAACTAAAGATAATGGCAATATTTTATATATAACTTTTCACCCAAAGAATTATTATACATTACACCTACACATTAGTAAAACAAAATCACAAAAAATTATTTTGTAACAATTTATGTGAAATATATAATGTGTGTGTGTGTGTGTTATTGCTCAGATTATCATCTCAGTTCAGTTAAAATAAAATATTTCGTTTGGGTTCTGGTTTTCATTCCATTAAAAATATTTTTTTGTTCAGTTTTGGCTTTAATTTAATAAGAACTGTAACCCCACCCCTCCTTCTTCTTCTTCGGTTTGGTTCCGGTTCTAGGTCTGGATCTTGATTTCGATAAATTGTCATTGCAAACTAATGTTAAGTGAATGGCAGCTTTTTACCCTATTTTTCGTTTAGATTTTAATATTTTTAAAAGTTCTTCTTCTTCTTCTTTTTTATTTTTTCATATGTGCAATTTGCACTGTAACTTTATTAACATAAGCATTTCGTGGTACAGGATATTTTATCCTAACCTTAAAATAATATTTATTTACCTATTAATCATAAAACATCCGCATCTGTTGCGGAGAATGGATAAAATCTGATGTAACAGGGATACTTATTGCAAATACAAAGTCCTCTTGTGAGGCTTACGTGTAATTTAAAAGTTCAATGGTTTTATAATTTTTATTTGGAGAAAATCGTTTTCGTGATAATTGTAATAGTATTTAAAATAGAGCTCTTATCTAAACAAATCTAATTTATTTCAATCGAAAAAGCATACTAAAATCCCCCTAAAATAAGTTCTTTGAAAATAAAATATTGTGTCAAATATATAAAGTTGCTAGTCAATCATTAAATGAAAGATAATAAAATAAATACATTGGAAAATTTTTAAAAACGGGTGGGGGGCTGGATTAAAATATTTTATATTTTTCGAACATAGGCATAAAACTTCACTAAACATTACACAGCTAATTTTGAATTTCTCACAATTGTATTAACAAATTTTCAAACTGATTGCATTAATTTAAGAACTCCATATTGAAAATTTAGCATCCATAATTTAACATTTAAATCAGTTATTGAAATGTGCCACTTTCGTTTCAGTGAATGATGAAATTTTTAAATCGCCTGAATTCCTACATACAAAACGTTTAAGACATAAATGGAAATGCTCTATATTTTTCGAAGGAATGAAACTAATTGAACCGAAAACTATACAGCTAATTCTGAGTTCAACGTATATACTAGTATTTAATACCAAGCTAATCTGATGTTTTTGATGTGTTGTCGCAAAACAGACAGACACGGAAAACTTTTCGTCTCTCAACAATGAGTCTTAACGTGATATTTTTGTAATCAAAACAGTAAAAACCGACTTATCATTTAGACAAATTCAAATCAGACTCATCACTAAAGGTAGCAGCTATTTTAGAATTGTCTGTGAAGAGGTAAAAGTGTTCGTTTGGCCATTGACCGGAGATGGGAGGGAATAGCGTAACAGGTGGCTTAACCAGAAGTTTCTTTGTTCAAGAAAGAAGGGAGGAAATGTTAGACAAAAGCCCGTATTTTCAAAGCGGGCTGTGTTCCGACAAAGAGCTAATTGCCTCAAACGAGGAGTGTAAGTAAAAGAATGTAAAAACAGAGATGGGTGAAAAAATTCTTGTTTGGCTGCTACTTAGATATTCAACTTTCAGAAAATATATTTCGTTTTTCAATTAGTACAGAATAAGAAGCCGTCTTATTCATTTACTTTGACTTTTATTTGCAGAATCTTAATCCAACATAAGGCAATTACCTAACTACGCTCATTGGCAGCAGGGGCGTATCTAGAGGAGGGCTAAAAAGACCACTGCAATAGAAAATAAATGTTGATTTTACGGTATAACACTGGCATCCGAGTTGCCACAATTAAAAGGAAATCGGCATCCCCCCCCCCCCCCTGATCAGGAGTTAGAATCTAACCCATTTATAGAAGGACATCTCATATCAGTCTGATTTAATGTCAGATTAAATAAGTCTAATATTGCTATTCGGAAATAGTGGTAGATTTTTTAATTAAAAAAAATTAGCAAAACGGGTTACTGTTTACATATCACTCCTGGAGAAAAAAATATGCACATATTCAGAAAAAAATAAACAAAAGTTCCTATTGGACAATATTTAAAAAGAAAATTTTGTTCAACCGAACAAATTTTATGCTTTGATATGGTACAATGGGAAATTTTCTTCATTTAACAATATGGTTGTTGTGTCAATACTATATTTGCTCTCTATACAATAATAAATGGAAAGAACAATTATATATAGAAAGAACAATTACAGTCCTTTCTGGAAAATCTGAGACCCGAAAACTTACAGAAAGAATAACCTCTCAAAAATCCACAAATGCTTAAAATCCGCGCAACGCAAAAAATGAACTTTTTAGCTAAACTTTGGAGGGAAAAAAATCAAAATGGCCGATTTTTATAGATTATAAACTGAGTAACGGATGTCGATGAAGCACCAATTCACCCAGCATCCCTTGGATGAAAAATTATAAGTGTTAAATCTTCAGTTTCATCATGTCATCAAATGCTGAATCAGAAAAACTTACTTTTGATCACGTTCATGAATAGCGCTCAACAAATGCTGTCACCAGGTTATCATTGGCAACCAAAATATTTTAACTGGTGACTAGAAATATCAACCACCGCCTCCAGGCCTGCGCACTGACACAAAAATGGCAGCTGTCGTAGGCGGATTTTTTCAGCGTTAGTCTTGAATTTGAAAGCCAATAATTTCTAAAGTTTTCTCCACCTTATTTTTCTTAGATTAAATAAGAAAAATAAAACTTTTATGAAATATTGGTGTCTAAATTCAGGGGACCGTACAAAGGCATAAAAATATCCGCCTACGACAGCCGCCATCTTTGTGTCAGTGCGTAGACGTTATTCAAGGGGAAAAAATTATTATAGTATTAACATTGAATGATCTAATAATGATACACTTGTAAGATTTATTTAATGACTATAAACCAGAGAAATCTATAAATAGGCCCTATTTTGGATTTAAAGAAAATACAGACATACACAAGGACATATGACAGTATAGTTAAGAAGCAAAAAAAAAAAATTTTTTTTTTTAATGCAGCTTTTAAATAACCATGACAAAAAACAAAAAGATTTTTTTGTAAAACTCTATATAAGGTAAGATGCCCTAAAGCAGACACTTTTAAAGGTAATGATTAGTGGTTTGCCTAAATAATTTCTTCCATAATAATCTTCTCATAAAAAAATGGATTTTAGTAAAAAACAGTTGTTTTTCTTATGATGTTGCGTACTTTATTCAATCCCATTTTATAAGATACCCTACATTTCATTTTTTTTTTATAACTTTTATAAGTTTCATCGAAAAACTTAATTTATATTAACTTTCTAAATTAATTTAATTATTGAACTGAAGTTTTAAGGCAATTTCCGATATATTATTACTGTATGCTCATGATTATACCTTTTCATTCAATTAAAAAAATAATTTTAGCAGTTTTTGAAAAATATATATGATTAAAGAAAAATGTAAGCAACAACTGACAATGGTAGGTGTGTGTGTGTGTGTGTGTGTGTGTGTGTTTCGGGTGAGTGGGGGGATGTATATTTTTTCTGGAAACCAGAAATATTTGTTGGCAACCAGATTTTTTCCAATTTGAAGAGCCCTGCTCAAGGAGATAAATATTTGAATTTTCTAATGATACAGATTTTTGAGGTTGAATACAAAGATGACTATTCGCAATTTGAAAAGAAAAGAAAAGGAAAGAAATGAAAAGAAATGAAAAGAAAAGATTTTAAGATATAAAATTGATGTTTTAAATCATAGAACTATCCGTTAGATGTTTAACAAGTTTAAATTATAATGTATAGAGTAGTTATAATTTATCAAAGTTATTCATTAAATAGTTTTAATAGTCATTTAAATAGTTAATTTGTCATTTAAATAGTTTTTTAATGAATTATTTGTAATTCCATATATGTATTGGTTTTTATTATCATTTACAACATATAGTTATATCGTAAAGATACAAATATTCTGATGATGTTTGAGAATATAAACAAAGCAATGATCTAAAATCGGAAAACAAAAATCTGCAAAGTTCTTTGTCCTAAGCTGTGCAGAGTTTTAAGAGAATACTGTTTATTCATATATTAAGAATGGACGAATGATTAAAAACAAATATATGCTTTGTTTCCTATAACAAGCATGTATAATAAATTTATAATTGGAGAAGTTTTAAAAAGGAGAAATGTCGGACGAAACATTTCTCCATTTTCACTTTTTAACCTCACAATCTATGAGTTTTTGTAACCTAACTATCCATTTCAATTTACACAGTCTACAAAATTCTACTTTTCTATTTCGCTTGATAGAAGTTGTTTTGTAAAAATATTTTTGCCGCAATGGCTATTATATTTTTGGGGTACATTTTTCTGATATACGTGAACCTCAAAAAATACCTACTCGAACCATCTTGTTTTTTATACAGCTTTTGAATATTTTAATCTCCAAAAAAGAGGTCATTCATAGGAAGTAATCAGCGAATTGACAATCGATTTCACATCGATTCTCCCTTAACAAAGAGAAACTGGCGTTTAGCAAACATGCCATCAATTTGCTATCTTAGAAAATATTCCGCACTATGCAGCTGACGTTTAACGATCTAAAGTAATATGGAGAATCTCTCCATGTTTGTGGAGTCGTAGGACTTATCAAAACAGGGCCTCGCCCGCTGAGCAAACACGGCGAAATAACGGATCGCTCTGTGATGTCATTTGCTAGATTGGGGGGCCCCCCACAGACCTCAGACATGTAGGTACAACCGATGACATTTCAGGATTCTTCATGGGCACCATTAAACTGCGTAGGACGTCAGAATTCTGCGAAGTAAGAGTTGAGAAATGTATAGTTAGCACGCGAGATCCTTTTTCGGAAAGACATATAACAGAAAATATAGAGGCGGTTTAAATTGTTATCTACATAATAATATTCAAGGCCGTAACCAGATGGAGGCAGAGGGAGTCTACCCCCATCTCCTCCTATAAACATCTTAATCTTCTTCTGGACTTCGTAATCTTTTAATAATAAATATTACTCCTATTGCATTTTAAAACTTTTACACTTTGTAATCAAAGGTTTTATGAAAGGTATGGTCTTGTCCTCTACTTCTGTCTGTATCTATTTATCATCATCTGTCTTATTTACTTAGCATTAAAACGAAAGAAAAAATATCAGACACCAATTAGTCCCCCTAGAAAATTTTCAAAGACCCCTCTGGCATTGTCGGCTGGTTGCGGACCTGGTTAATATTTGACCCATGGTCACAGGAAAGAATGGCAGGGAGGTCCCTTGCCCAATACTGGATTTTGAAATTTAATAAACTATTTTTTTTTTCTCTGATCATTCTTTTTTTAGCAGAATATATTCTTCCCAAATGACGTAAAAATAATTAAACATTAATTGAAAAATAACTAATAATTTTTCTCCTGAACACCCTGCGGAAAAGAATATACAGTTCTGTTTTACTAGTACTGTTTTATAGTTCCGTTCTTATGCGTTTAAAAGTTATCTCACATGGGAGTTCCTAACAAAAAAAAAATATTTCCTGATCTAAAATATAGACCCTCTGATGAAAACAAGAGACAAAACCGTTTCTTATATTTTGGAAAAAAGCTGGTAGAAGCTCACTTCTGAATTGTTAATTAATTCTTACTTGTTAAAATCCTGTATTGCTTTTAATTTTGACGTGTTTAAAAATTGTTTAGTATGGGGATTTTGATAACATATTCGGACCACAAGTGTAGTGGTAAGGTGCTGCTGGTCAAACTCGGCAAAATAATGGATCACTGTATCATGTCATTTTTTTTAAAGGAATTTTTCTCCTTAAATGCGTTTTTCTGTAAAGATTACTTGTCAGATAAAAAGTTTATGAAAACAGAAAAATGTTCTTAATTTTTTTTTTTTTTTTAAACTTATTTTTTTTTTATATATAATTCATGAACTGCTTTTCATGACTATTTCACTATTGTGTGCAGAAAATATTTTTTCTTAATTTATCTTCAGGATTTATAAAAGTATTACTTTCAAAATTTACAACAAATTTAAAAGTTTAAAAAAAAAAGGATTTTTGGGAGTGATTTTTGTTTTAAGGAGCATATTTTCAAAAATTTTACATGAACTTAAAAAATCCTAAATACAATTTATTAAAAACATAACATAAAAACTCTGTACAAAATTTCATACACATGTCAGACATAGCCTTTTAAACATGACAAATTATGAAAAAAAAAATTGCAAGACTTAAAAGCAAGACATTCAAGTGCATTGCAAGACATTCAAGTGCAACACAAAAAATGTTAAATGTGCTGATGTAACCATCGTATAAATATGCGGTTTGCTTTATTTAAATTATTTAACTTTAATGTGTTTTATTTGAAAAAAAAATGAAAAAGTTTTTTTTTTCTTTCCTTTTCTTTCTTTTCTTTTCTTTTCTTTTCTTTTTTTTTTATGAATTTTGATTCTTTGTACTACTTTAAATTGCTGCCATATTAATTTTATTTTCTAGCTATTTTAATATATTTTCCACTCTTTAATTTCTTTTCTAATAAAATAAGTATGTATGAACATCAGTATTTTAATTTAAAAATCACTGTGTGTCGTTGAAATTCGTATTAAATTCAAAATGTGTTCCTAGTCTAAAAGATAGAGAAATACTGGTTTTAAAAAAAGTAGATTCTATCGTTACACCAGCTGTTTTAATTAATCAATTAAAAAAATAAACTGGCTAATCTCCAGCCAAACAGTAAAATGGCAAAAGAGTCCTCATGCGAGATACAATTTTCATATTGTTACAATACGTGCTCATCTGTATCTAATTATGGTGTTATCCAATATGGTTTTTATCCAATACTGAGTTGGCCTTTATGAAATCCTTATGCCCATTTTCATCAATTCGTGAATGGTTCAAGAAATTCACGGAGACCGACTGAGTATTGGATAAAGCAAAGAGTGGACGAAAAAGGGTATCAGGGGAAAATGTCGACGATTATCGCCTTGACATGCTTCGTACAATCAATGGTGCACATATAGAAATTTATTAATTCATACGAAAAAAAAAAAAAAAAAAAAAAAAAAAAACCTTCAATATATACTCCTGATGTACTGCTTTCCATACATGCATCTGTTCATTTGTGTTTGTAATAAAAGCTTGAAATTGTAAAGAGACTTTGTGCACAGGCTAATTATTATACTAATTATTTTACACCATCTTTTACCATATTTTACACATTTCTTTAAAAAAAGGTTATCGTTACATTTATGCTCAATTGTATAACTATACTGCTGAAAATTCCGTATATGATTTGGAAATTACAAAATTGTTTCAATCTTTATGACAGCTGTTTCAACCAATTAAAAAAAACACAGGTTAATCTCAGACCAAGCAATAAAAGGGGGGAAAAAGGCCTCACGCGAGATACAATTTTTACGTGCTCATCATCAACCATAGTGATTCGAAATCACTCTATCGTAACTCCAACGAAACAGCTGGAATCACGCCTGAGTCTGAAATTAAACTAAATCGATTTCAAAGGATGATCATGAGCAGATTCGATATGTTATCTCCCTTCATCCCCAACTTACGGAATTTTCAGAGCATGTCCGCGTGTGCCACCTTCTCGACAGATGGCCAAATGGCCGCCGCTTCAGACATCATCCTCGGCATGAGTTGCTTGCCTCGGGGGGTTGTTTAAATGAACATCCACGTCTCATTGGGCACGTTCAGATAACTGCGTTACGAGTCGGGCATCGGAACATTGTCATTATTGGTCACTGCAGAAAAATGATTACACCCTGTGAGAAATGGAAAGGGAGAGTGAGTGAGTGGCTAATGCTCATCAGACATTAATAGCATGAAGTCATTTACAGTGGCAGGTTTTCAAGCTGTTTGTACGTCTGTTTCGTTTTGCCGAATGGAGGATGACTTCGTGAGCATACATCACCTAGCATCGGAGAACGTCTGTTAAAAGTCTGTAGGGCAGATGTGCTTGCAATGTTTCGTGCATCAGTACACAAATTAAAACAGAAAAGTCACGTGTAAGGTACTTTCTGGTTAAATGTTTAAAATATGTCAAAGATATCAAATGTATTTTGTCGATGTATCAAAATTCAGATTTGATAATTAAGGTGACCAGATATCAGGGAATGAAAACCGGGGCACAAGGTAGAAATGTTGACAGCCTCTCTCTCCTATGACCATGGATATTATAGAATGTTTTACCGTACTCTTTAACACATAAAAAGCGATTTTTTTCTTTTCTTTTTTACAATTTTCGAATACTGAAACAAATTTGGAATTTACATTAATGGTGTTCAAAAACATTTTCTTTAAATTTTGTTCTCGTTCATTCTTAAGATGCATAAATAAAGATTCTGTTGAAATTCTACACTTTTGTTCTTCGTATGTTTTTGCCGAATGTATTTTTTTTTAATCCTTTGACTACGGGTTGGGACATATACGTCAGAGTGGACTTTTTTTTCTTTTCTTTTCTTTTTTTTTTTTGGCACCACACTTTGAAAAATAATCTCTGTCATACACTTACACTAAGATATTTTCAAGAGAAATCTACCACAAATAAATTTAAAAAAAAAAGTGATACGATTGAATATAAAAAATAATTGTCACCTTTTTGCCCGTAATCAAAGGGTTTTAATACCGAAGGGAGCTTTTCAACAGGTATTAATAACTTGAAATGCGGAATTTAATATCTTTCATTCAACGAAGAGCGGTTATTTATTTTCTAAGTTGAATTTGTGAAAACCGGTGATTAAAATAAAATTCTATCTTCCTCGTCGTTAACTTTTAAAAAGTCCTTCCGGCCTGTACCGGGAGGAAAAGGTAGCTTTCCTATATCTTCATTTTAAAATTTTAGCTAATGTTACACGAAAACAGCAAGTTAAAATGCAAAGAAACGTTTACAAAAGACTCGTTAATACTGAATTTGAATAAGGAATTCGCCAAATTATTGAGCAATAGCCAAATTGGCTTCATTTATGAAGACTTGTTTTGGTCGCCAAATTTGGCGATATTTCGCCAAATGTCGCCGATTTTGGCGAGAATTTGGCGCTAACGGATATGAATATATAGTTTTATGTGTATGATTGGGAAAATTATTACAACAATGAAAGGAAATAATTTGCGAGTAATCGCGTTAATGTGCTGTTTTGTTTCAAAATGTCAGCCACCCTAGAATTTCAAACTGCTCTATCTCAGCTATTTTTTAAGATAGAGGTAAACCAAAAAATGCTCTGGAATCCTTGTATCAAGGCGTAACACGTAATTAAAAAATAAATTTGAATTTTAAACTTTTTTGTATATTTATTTTAGTTTTAAATTTTTAAATGGCCGCCATCTTGAAACAAAATGGCGGACCAAGCTGGCCAACGAACTCGGTCGAGACATTGGTTAGTTTAATATACACAATTAGTTTCATCCAAATTGATTCATAAATACGAGCGTTATCGTATGACATAGGTCAGATATATATATATATATATATATATATATATATATATATATATATATATATATATATATATATATATATATATATATATATAAATCAACATTTGAACGGAGGGTGGTTTTGGGGTCTGGGGGGTCATGATCGGTGAAAATACATCGAAATTTTACGGAACTGCTTTACTCCGAACGGCTGCAATAGGTAGCTTTATACTTTATTGTATTGAAAGCTACCTAAAAGCCCAGTGAACTCTAACGTTTTTATTTTGTGTAAAAACGCGGATAAAATATTCAATATTGCGTAGTTACATGTTAAAATTTTGAAAAATAGTTACTTGAATATCATAATTTAATAAATATTGGCATGCTTATGGAGACTCAGTAAATAAATAAATATGTAAAAATTTTATTTTTACTGTCTTTTACTTTTTAAAAAATTATTTTTGTTGACATAAAAAGTTAAACAATTAAATAAGTAAACATTAAGTAAGTAAGTAAGTAAGTAAGTAAACATTAATTCCTTGAACTTTATTATTTATTCATCTTAAAATTTGTTATTTATTTTATTTTTATCTTTCGTTTTTAATAATGTATTATCCGTTATAATATAGACACAAAATTAAGTATAAAAAAAATTTAATGGGATTAGTTTGCTATAAAAATACTAATATTTAAACAAAACATATTAGAATGAATTAAACAAATAAATTAGAGTGCATGTTGAAAAAAAATATTCAAAACAGTTATTGTTTTATTTATTAATTTATTTATTTATTTGTTGTTAATATAAAAATCATGAAATATTTGCTTTAAAAAATAACCAGAGACATTTGTAGATTTTTTTTAATTTAAATTATTTAAACTTTAAAAAATATAATATGTTTCAAATTTGAGGTCCAAGGACCCAGATCCGCCGGCCTTGTTTTAAGAAGCCAACCGAACATTTTGAAACAAGAATTCCGAAACGCGTAGAAGAATAGCAGGTTCGGAAGCTTTAACTTGCCTTTAAAACTACTTTTACTGCATGAGGAATGTATGGAAGGAGTAAACTGATTACAACGTCATAAGTGCTGCGCGTGTATTTTCCGTACATTTCTGCAGTATGTATTATACGAGTATATATTTTACATAGAATGACGATTTTCGGGAGTTTTTAATAAAGATGTGAAATTTGATTTCATCTTTTGAAAGAATAGTATCTTATTCATTATTTTTAATGAATTTTTAAAAACCATGTCTTTATCTTTCGTTCCTTAGGCGTTTCGTTGAAAACCGCACGTTTAAGGAAAATTTCGAGACTCCGAGATGTTAAGTTTTAAACCGGAATTGCTTTGCGTAAACTTAAAACTGTATCTGATTAAAAAAAAAAAAAAAAAAAAAAACAAGACTGAAAAATTATGCGCTAAGCATAGATTATGAATCCCTTTCCAACACATTCAGAAAACTGTAACGCAACAGCAATATTTAGTCCATAGATTAATTAGGTGAAAGAGGATATCTAAGTAAACAATTTGGAAAACTCATAACACATTTGGAAACCAAATTGGAGTAGTTACCATTAATAATCAGAAACATATCCGAATTTTTTGTGGATAGGATCAATAGATTTTTATACGTATATATTAAATAGTATGCTAAAATTTAGTTCCGTTAGGAAACTCATAACGCAGTTGAAAATTCTCATTTTGCCACTTTCGTCAATGAACGGCAATGTACTCGAGTTCTTTTCTAGCCCTGTATATGATCTGTAGAATTTATACGCGCCAAGCAATATGCAAAAAAATATTTAAATTTAAAAACGCGTGCAACAACAGAACACGCATTTCCAGCAATTATTGTTCATAGTCAGTACTGTTAACCGAATTCTTTTCTGGGTCCCTGTAAATGAACGATGAATGCTATGTACTCCATATTCTACAGTAAGCATCTTGTAATGCACCTCATTGATATATATCAAATTCAATACGTTTTAAATAGAGCAACATCATTAAAATTCACCGATTTTTCCCTATAGGGCGTAATGTAAAAGAATTCTTCGGAGTGGTCCTGTAAATGAACTATAAATGCTAAATACTTCATTTTCAATACCTAGCATGCCATAGTAAACCTCAATAACGTATATCAATTGCATGGCAATCCGACTATATTTACACGAGTTAGAGTAGGGACAGTCAGACAAACTGAATTCATAAACACTTTTATGGATATTACAAACAGCTTTATGTGCAGTTTTAGAATTTAAACCATAGCTTTATGGAAAAAAGAATATATTATCTATACATATAAAAATGCATTAAAAAATTATGAGGAATTTAAAATCTTCAGCACTATATGCAGTGATGGAACAGTGGCGCAGTAGTTGGACGATTCTCACCACTAAATTTTAATAGTATTCTTTGGCTTAAAAAATCTCTGAAACTCTGTCCTTATATAAGACAAAGAGTACAATTTAAATTTTCGGTGTCAATTGATTCTCTGTTGGCCCCTGTCCCATCACTGTACATGCTATTTAGAGAGAGTAAAACTCCAAACCTACGGGACTGAATGACATATGTTTGATGTAATATCCGTGGTTCTCGGAATTTCGAAGTATACATTCCATTTCATTGTCGGTAGTGAAGAACATTGAGATAGTTTAGTTTGAATGAGAAAAATTCATTTTTTTTTCAATGAAATTTGCATTAATTTGTTTATTTAGAGAGAGAACAAAATTCATTTTGGGGCTGCTTAAAAATGTGGGCCCGGAGCACATGCCCCGTGTGCCCTTGTGATAATGAGCATAAACATGTTCATAAGATCATTTTAATCAGCATTTTCGATTTCTAAACAAGATCTCTCTTACGACTGAAGGGCATTTGGAGGTTATTTACGCTGATAGAAAAAAAGAAAAAGAAAAAAAATAGTCGCATGAACAGCTCGCAAAAAACTTTTTTGTAGCGGAAAAAAGTGAAGGTGAAATACAAGCAGTTGGTTTCGACGGGGGATAAGTGTGCCCTCTCATTTCTTTCACGCTCTCGTTTCGCTACAGTGCTGAAATAGTTATATACTTCAGGTTCCCCGTTTTGGGGGGTACAATATGAGGGGAAAGTGCTCGATTTCTATAGGATATCCCCCACCTTGGCGTACGACTCGCACACGATGCACCAGGTGAAGTGTGCCTGGGATAATTTTAAGCAGGATTTTATTTTCCCCCCATTTTGTTTCAAGTTATAAAAATTTATATTCTGTCAAATACTTTAGATTAATGCTGAGTAATAAAATAGAAGTTAAAAATATATTTTTTAAAAGCCCGCTTCTATCAGTTTACTTAAAATAGAATATATATATTTATTTATTTTAATCAAAATTCTGGAGGTCAAAATAAGAATCGAACAAACGTGAGGTACTGATAGAAATACTCTAAGTAAATTGGAATTATAATCACGTTCCTAATTTTTATAGCATTTTTAATGATTTTCTTTTTCGTGATTTCCATTTTACTTAATTTTATTATCGTATTATTTTCAGCGCCTCACGCTTTTACGATTTTATTTTAACCTTCAAATTTTTGATTAAATACTATATATATATTAATTCTAAATACACTAACAAATACGTGGTTTTTAATCTGATTTTATTTTTATTTTATTTTCAATTTTTTAGTACTTTATATAATTCACAATCTATTATTATTATTATAATCGATTTTTCATTGTAATCTATCATTTATTTATTCAAAAAGGGAGATTGGCGGATGCATTACATTGTTATTACATTCATTGCCCTGTCACCCTCTTTTCTTTCTTTTATTTTTTCATTGTTGAGCTAAATTAACATCCATTATTTTAATTAAAATTAATCATTTAATTGATAATTAAGTTCTGAACACATTAAAATATTGCATTGCCAACGGGAATAAACAATTAACTGTACATAATCATAATGTGAGAAATCTAGCACATCTGGAAATGAGTGAAAATTCGATTACTAAATTCTATTTTCACATACATGAACTAAGTTAAGTGAAATAAAAACGAATTCTCATTTGGTATAAAAAGCAATACACAAAGAATGAGAGGCAATGGGAGGTACGCAAATGATTTATGATACTTACTGATGATGATAAAACTTACTGATTATATTCACGGGTTCAGTTTTATGCATAAAAGCAGGTAATTAACAAGCATGACTTATGAATTGATTTGGAATCGTTTCTCATTTTCGATAAATCTATATCTTGAATTACAATCAATTATTATGTCATAACGACCTTTTCTGAGCTATTACGTCCGAAAAATTGGCTCAAAAAAGCCAATTTTGAAAGCAATTTTTGAAAGATTCTTTGTCTTCATCAAAAAAAAGGGAAAAGCTGTTCGATTTCTTAGTTTCTGAATAAGAAAACCTAACAATTTCGTGCATTTGATTTATGTTATAAAAATGACTTCGTGAATTCATCAGAAGGTAGCCTGTTTGCATTTGAGAACAGCCTTAAAACATTTGTTTTTAATGCGTATCTGCAGTACGTTATATTTTCTATAATGCGTAGTTATCATTTTTATTACTCAGGATTTTTTTCAGTTAATCAAACAAGCTAGTTTTTCTGCTAAAATTTCCCTACAACTGGATCTACTCATTTGACCTTGACTGGGTATCTTCTGTTTGCCTGCATCTGCTTTATTATTCTGTTACCATAAATTCTAAATGCAATTCCGAAAAATTGCTCCTGATGAGTTCTAGAACGCCATACGCCCACACATCGTTCAGTTATCACTCCTTTGGCGAAACCGTTCCAAGTCCATTTGTGTCGAAACACCTGCAATCTACTATGAGAAGGGGGGGGGGGGGGATTAATATACATTTAAGGGAGGGGAAGGTTAGCGTCATCGTCTGCCCACTCCCGTCTCTATGCACAGATGGCCCAATGAACCCCTAGGGCGGATATGGAAAAACAGTTATCCGGGTCTGTCATAGTTTGTAATACACACGACGTTTTGTTTTACGAGATGCCACCATTAGTATGAATCTTTAGGAATATTCATAGGCGCCTGCAGAAAAAAAAAACGGGGGGAGGGGGTTGCAGAACCAGTTCTGTCTCTGGATTTTGGAATTTAACATATAAATTTTCTTTATCTCTCATCATTTAGATTTATCTTTCCAAGTGACTTAAAATAATTAATTACTAAAATAAAAGGAACTAAAAACTTCTCTTCAGTGTCTGTGGGGAGGGGGGGGGAGGTCTTTCCCCTCCTGAGCCCCTGTGGAATTAAAAAATATATATGTTTATCTTATATATCTTATACTTATATATCTTAAAAGGGGAGTTTAGTGAGGCAGAGTCCCCCACCCCCACCCCACGACGAAAAAAAAGACAATAAAATTCTAATCTCTCTTATTTATTCGTATTGTTTTTTTTTATGTTGCTATGTTTAAATATTGTGTTGCACGGGATTTGTGACAAAACAATGCCCAATACTTTCTCTGTGCACGGTAAATTCCAAAGGCGGATATGGAAAAAACAGTTATCCTGATCTAGCTGGTCATTAACACATTCGCATCGGGAAACGAGAATTCTCGTTTTTATTCCCAAAACATCATTGACTAAAGGCGTGGCTTCTACCTTACAGAAAATACATTTCTATCACGTTGTCCATATTTTAGGTAGATTTCGTAAGAAATACCACCTATTACATTCTCCCCTAAGTTGGAATTTCTGAAAAAATTTTGCAGATCTACACCGATCATGACTTCTGGAACCCAAAACCACCACCAGTTCAAAACTATATATGCATATCTATCTATCTATCTATCTATGTCACTTATTTATGGACACGATAACTTGAATAACGCTGCACAAATATCTTCCAAACTGATACATAAAATCAAGGGGCATAAAATCTCGGTCAAGTTCGTTAATGGGCAAAATCAAACCTGGGAGGAGCAAAGGGGGGGGGGGGGGCTTTTTGTGAAAACAGAAAAAAACCTCATAACTCCTTAATTTTGATACATATCGAATCCGTTTAAAGTTTACTTATAGGAAAAGGGCCAAAAATATATGTATAACAGATTTTTTATTTCATTAAAAATGCCCCCAAGGGGGGAGGGAAGGAATAGGGGTTTCAGAAGAGAAAAAATCATAACTTTGTCAATTCACAAAATATCAAATCCGTTTGAATTTATTATAAATCTTCTTACTGTTATTTACAACTTTTATATTAACAAGTTTTTATAGAACCAACTCTTTTGGCAAAAAGAAAAATAAAATAAATAAAAACAAAAAAATCCCTGCTGGCTCCATCTACAGGCAGAGGTATATTTCGAAGTGAGCGGTCCCAACTGCCGCATCATGGCAAATAGGTCTTTCTTCTGCAATTCCCAATAAACAGGCGTCCCACGGTCTGCGTCTTCGAAATCTACCTGTGCCTGTAGGCCGAGCCGTGAGGAATTTCTTTAGATTGTAAGGCATGTCATATTAAATCCTCATTGAAACATATTTACTGATGAATAAACTTGAGAAACCTATCTAGGGGGGGATACGAAAGTCTTTCAGAAGAGGGGGCAGCTTCTATTGTTTAAAAACTCAGATTTCACAAAAACATACCTATGCGAATGTGTCAAGAAATCCCGAGCACGCTGAGACTGACGTCACTAACATCGGTCGAGGCGTGGCGATCTCCGTACTTTTTGCGTTCCTCATCCTATATTTAGAATATGTTCCAAAACTTATTTCAGCCGCGAGTTGAGTGAGCAGCACATATAAATTTAATATATAACCATACAAAAAATTTCCCTCCCTCTTTACACGTCTTCCAAAAAAAAATAAAATACAGGGTCATTCATAATTCCCTCCCGGGTTTCGAAACGTTATAGTAAAAAAACGAAGACGAATATGAAAAAAAGAAACATATGAAATTATTCCGAAACTATTCAAGTTTTACTTACATACATTACAGGTGTTCTATGTGTGAACCCTTGGTCACACGGCATACATCCATGCGATAGTCCAGTTCCTGCCATACTCCGTTTCTTTAAATTTCCGGTACCACACATGAATTGTTTTGTCAGTTGGTCCCTGTTTTCGATATCTTTTACGAAAGGCCCGTTGAACTGACACCACTGATTCAGATTTAAAGAAACGGAGTATGGCAGGAACTGGACTATCGCATGGATGTATGCCGTGTGACCAAGGGTTCACACATAGAACACCTGTAATGTATGTAAGTAAAACTTGAATAGTTTCGGAATAATTTCATATGTTTCTTTTTTTCATATTCGTCTTCGTTTTTTTACTATAACGTTTCGAAACCCCGGAGGGAATTATGAATGACCCTGTATGTAATTACTAAATATCTGAGTCTGTGTTGGTCTAGCATAGTTTGTAATACACGCGACTTTTTGTTTAATGAGATGCTTCTATTAGTAGGAATCTTTAAAAATATTTATTTATTTTCATAAATATGTTCAAAATCCGACAAGTTATTGTTATTTTTTAAACAAGAAAACAACTATTTCGTAAATGATTTTTAATTGTAGTGCCGTTAGGTTTTTTTCTCTGAGAGGCAAATTAGACTATGATTGTTCATAAAAAAATTACTTTTTCGTTTGCTTTCGAATATCTTGGTTCATTTCTTAATGAAACCGCTGCAGTATTTTACTTTAATTTAGCCTTTTACAAAATAATGCTTCCAATGGGAACATCTAATAAAAAGCTAAATTAAATTTTTCATTCACATTCACAAGAAAAAAAAAAGGAAATTATGTAAAAAATAAATGAGTTAATAATTTGAAATAGAAATTACGTTGCAGGCATAAAAGGGGCAAAAAATCACAAAAAAAAAGGAGGGAGAGAGAGATTATTTTTTTTAATGTAATTTTTCAGTGTGCACAACTAAAAATTTCATATAAATTGAATACGAAAGAAAAATCGTACGTCAAGCATAGATTACGACACACTTTCCAACACATTGAGAATACCGCAACAAAACTTCTGCATTTAATTAGGTGAAAGTTGCTGTCTACGTGAAAATTAAAAAAAAAACATTACATATTTAAAAATCCAATTTCAGCAATTGCCGTCTACAGACTGAAAAATATCCGAATTCTTTTGCACAGACTTGTATATGATCTATAGTTGATTTTACAGTATAATACTGGCATCCCAGCTGCCAGTATTATACGGTAAAATTAACAATAAGAAACAGTAAAATAAGCAGTAATACACTGTCATGCATGCGCTTTAGTGTATTACTGCGTATTTTACTGTTTATATATATATATATATATATATATATATATATATATATATATATATATATATATAATATATTTGCAGTGCAAGTATGTAATCATTTTCTTCAGTTTTGGGAAACGCATAACACTGTTGAATTTTCTCCTACAGAAATTTCCGACAATAAGCGGAAATGTACTCGGATTCTTTTATGTAGCCCTGTATATTATCAATAGAATTTGTGCACACCAAGTAATATGCAAAATAATAGTTAAATTAAAAAATGCATATCACAAGTGAAACAGCGCTTCCATCAGTTATCGCTCATAGACAGTACTGTAAAAGAATTCTTTTGTGTGTCCCTGTAAAGGAACAATAAATGCTATGAATACACTGTTCTATAGAAAGCATCTCGAAATGCACCTAAGTGGTGTATATCAACTTCAATATGGTTTAAATTTGTGTAACATCATTAAAATACACTGCAAACGGTTTTTCCCCACAAACCATAATGTAACGGAACTCTTTTGACTTTCCCTGTAAACGAACTATAAATGCTAAACGCTTCATTTTCAAAAATGAGCGTGCCATAACAAATATCAATTACATTATGCCAATATCAAGGTAATCTTAGTAGAATTATGTGACTTACAGTACGGACAGACAGACCGAATTCATAAACACTTTTCAACTATGTTGAAAAAAGGTAAAAATGATCCAATATTTATAAAAATTGGTGAAGGTGCTAAAATAATTGAAATTATTCAAAGAACATATAACAATGTTAACAAAAATGCACTTACTGTAATTTATTAACATTTAATAGTCCTAATTGAAAAAAAAAAAAGAACCTATAAATAAATATAAATTATAAAAATCATATTTAAAAGTATTTTTCTCCTGCAGCATTTCTCCAATGTATTTTTCTCCTGTTTTTAAACTGAAGCATTATAAGACTAAATACGAAAAATAAATAATACACCAGGATTTGTATCCAGCCTGTGAATTGCCCTTGCGATGTTGCAACTAATTTACTTCATCCTTACATTCTTCATGCAGTAAAAGTAGTTTTAAAGGCAAACTAAAGTTATCCCATCTGCTAATCTTTTTCTACGCGCTTCGGAATCATTGCTACTTTCTAAATGTCCAAAGCCTTGTTAAAACAAGGGCAGAAATGAGTCTGGATGCTCGGGCCTTTAATTTTGGAGGTTCCATGTTTGACACACATTTTTTTTTAAATTCAAATAATTAAATTTTAAAAATCTATACAAAATGAGTCTAATTAATTTCCAAAGCAAATATTTCTTTAGAAAATATATTTCTAAAAGGAAATTAAAACAATTACTAAGTTGAATATGCGTATGTTTGCACATTATTTTTACAGTTTACTATTTTAAAGTTAAAGAAGAAATGTTTGTTTAAATTTTATTGAACGCGCGGCCCTTCCGATGCTGCAAAACGTTTACTGCATCCTTACAGTCGTCATGCAGTAAAAGTAGTTTTAAAGGCAAAATAAAGTTATTCCATCTGATATTCTTCTTCTACGCAATTCGGAATTATTGGTTCTTTCTAAATGTCCAATGCCTTCAAGATCAGAAGTGAGTCTCGGTGCTCGGGCCGGTGATTTCGAAGTTCCATGTTTAATATACATTTTTTTTTCTTTCAATAATTAATTTTAAAAAATCTACAAAAGGAGTAATTAATTTTCAAAGCAAAATTTCTTTAAAAATTATATTTCTAAAAGAAATGAAAACAATGTTTAAGTTGAATTTTCCTATCGTTGCGCATTCTTTTAATAGTGAACGTTTTCAAAGTTAAACAAGAAATGTTTGTCGAAATTTTTTTATTCAATGCGCAGACTTTCCGATGTTGCAACTAATTTACTTCATCCTTACATTCGTCATGCAGTAAAGTAGTTTTAAAGGCAAAGTAAATTTATCTCATCTGCTAATTTTTTTATACGCGTTTCGGAATCCTTGCTACTTTCTAAATGTCCAATTTCTTATTAAAGAAAGGGCAAAAAGGAATCTGGGTCGTCGGGTTTTTTATTTTGGAGGTTCCAAGTTTGATACACAGTTTATTAAACTTCAAATAATTGCTTTTTAAAAAACTACAAAATGAGTCTAATTAATTTCCAAAGCAAATATTTCTTTAAAAAATATATATTTCTAAAAGGAAATGAAAACAATTACTAAGTTCAATTTACATATCTTTGCACATTAATTTTAAAGTGAACGTTTTCAAAGAAAAGAAGAAGTTGTCTAAATTTTATTGAACGCGCAGCCCTTTCGATGCTGCAAAACGTTTACTCCATCCTTATAGTCGTCATGCAGTAAAAGTAGTTTTAAAGGCAAAATAAAGTTATTCCATCTCCTATTCTTTTTCTACGCAATTCGGAATCATTCGTACTTTATAAATATCCTAAGTGAGCTTTAGGAAAAGTTATTCTTTAGACTGCATCTCGGTTCTCCGGCCGTTCAGTTTCGATGTTCCATGCAGTAAATATGCAGTAAAAGTATGCAGTAAAAGTATGCAGTAAAAGTAGTTGATATGCAGTAAAAGTAGTTTTAAAGGCAAAATAAAGTTATTCTATATGCTAATTTTTTCCCTCGCGGTATCATTGGTATTTTTTAAAATGTCCCATGCCTTATTAAAACAAGATCAAAAATGAGTCTCGGTGCTTGGGCCGGTTATTTTCAAGGTTCCATGTTTGATATACATTTTTTTTTTTTTTTTTTTTTACTTTATATAATTAATTTTAAAAAATCTACAAAATGAGTCTAATTAATTTCCAAAACAGATATTTATTTAAAAAATATATTTCTAAAAGGAAATGAAAACAATTACTAAATTCAATTTACGTATCTTTGCACATTATTTTTACAGTGTACGTTTTCTAAGTTAAAGAAGAAATGTTTATCGAAATTTTATTGAACGCGCAGTCCTTTCGATGCTGCAAAGCGTTTACTCCATCCTTACAGTCCTCATGCAGTAAAAGTAGTTTTAAAGGCAAAATAAAGTTATTCCATATGCTTTTTTTTTTTTTTTTTTTTTTTTTTTTCTTCTCTACGCAGTATGATTGGTATATATTTTTTTAATGTTCCATGCCTTATTAAAACAAAATCAAAAATGAGTCTCGGTGCTCGGGCCGGTTATTTTTGAGGTTCCATGTTTGATATACATTTTATTTTAAAAATTATAATTAATTAAAAAAAATCTACAAAATGAGTCTAATTAATTTTCAAAGCAAAATTTCTTTTAAATATTTTATTTCTAAGAGGAAACGAAAACAATTTATAAGTTAAATTTCCCTATCGTTGCACATTTTTATTTTAGTGAAGGTTTTCAAAGTTAAAGAAGAAATGTTTATCGAAATTTTATTGAACGCGAAACCCTTTCGATGCTGCAAAACGTTTACCCCATACTTACAGTCGTCATGCAGTAAAAGTAGTTTTAAAGGCAAAACAAAGTTATTCCATATGCTATTCTTTTTCTACGCGGTATCATTGGTATTTTTTTAATTTGTCCTGCCTTATTAAAACAAGATCAAAAATGAGTCTCTGTTCTCGGGCCGGTTATTTCCAAGGTTCCATGTTTGATATACTTTTTTTTTTTTTTTTTTTTTTTTTTTTTTTTTTTTTTTTACTTTATGTAATTAATTTTAAAAAATCTATAAAATGAGTCTAACTAATTTCCAAAACAAATATTTCTTTAAAAAATATTTTTGTAAGAGGAAATGAAAACAATTACTAAATTGAATTTACGTATCTTTGCACATTATTTTTGCAGTGTACGTTTTCTAAGTTAAAGAAGAAATGTTTCTCTAAATTATATTGAACGCGCAGCCCTTTCGATGCTGCAAAACGTTTACTCCATCCTTACAGTCCTCATGCAGTAAAAGAAGTTTTAAAGGCAAAATAAAGGTATTCCATATGTTTCTGTTTTTTTTTTTCTACGCGGTATCATTGGTATTTTTTTAATGTGTCATGCCTTATTAAAACAAGATCAAAAATGAGTCTCGGTGCTCGGGCCGGTTATTTCCGAGGTTCCATGTTTGATGTACATTTTATTTTTAAACTTTAAGTAATTAATTTTAAAAAAAATCTACAAAATGAGTCTAATAATTTTCAAAGCAAAATTTCTTTAAAATATTTTATTTCTTAAAGGAAACGAAAACAATTTTTAAGTTAAATTTCCCTATCTTTGCACATATATATATATATATTTTTTTTACTTTATATAATTAATTTTAAAAAATCTACAAAATGAGTCTAATTAATTACCAAAACAAATATTTATTTAAAAAATATATTTCTAAGAGGAAATGAAAACAATTACTAAATTGAATTTACGTATCTTTGCATATTATTTTTACAGTGTACGTTTTCTAAGTTAAAGAAGAAATGTTTCTCTAAATTTTATTGAACGCGCAGCCCTTTCGATGCTGCAAAACGTTTACTCCATCCTTACAGTCCTCATGCAGTAAAAGTAGTTTTAAAGGCAAAATAAAGTTATTCCATATGCTTTTTTTTTTCTACGCAGTATCATTGGTATTTCTTTTTTAATGTTCCATGCCTTATTAAAACAAAATAAAAAATGTGTCTCGGTGCTCGGGCCGGTTATTTTCGAGGTTCTATGTTTGATATACATTTTATTTTTAAACTTTAAATAATTAATTAAAAAAAAAATCTACAAAATGAGTCTAATAATTTTCAAAGCAAAATTTCTTTAAAATATTTTATTTCTTAAAGGAAACGAAAACAATTTTTAAGTTAAATTTCCCTATCTTTGCGCATTTTTTTTTTTTTTTTTACTTTATATAATTAATTTTAAAAAATCTACAAAATGAGTCTAATTAATTACCAAAACAAATATTTATTTAAAAAATATATTTCTAAGAGGAAATGAAAACAATTACTAAATTGAATTTACGTATCTTTGCACATTATTTTTACAGTGTACGTTTTCTAAGTTAAAGAAGAAATGTTTCTCTAAATTTTATTGAACGCGCAGCCCTTTCGATGCTGCAAAACGTTTACTCCATCCTTACAGTCCTCATGCAGTAAAAGTAGTTTTAAAGGCAAAATAAAGTTATTCCATATGCTTTTTTTTTTCTACGCAGTATCATTGGTATTTCTTTTTTAATGTTCCATGCCTTGTTAAAACAAAATTAAAAATGAGTCTCGGTGCTCGGGCCGGTTATTTTCGAGGTTCTATGTTTGATATACATTTTATTTTTAAACTTTAAATAATTAATTTTAAAAAAAATCTACAAAATGAGTCTAATAATTTTCAAAGCAAAATTTCTTTAAAATATTTTATTTCTAATAGGAAACAAAAACAATTTTTAAGTTAAATTTCCCTATCTTTGCACTTTTTTTTTTTAAGTGAACGTTTTTAAAGTTAAAGAAGAAATGTTTAGCGAAATTTTATTCAATGCGCAGCACTTGCGATGTTGCAACTAATTTACTTCATCCTTGCATTCGCATGCAGTAAAAGTAATTTTAAAGGCAAACTAAAGTTATCCCATCTGCTATAATCTTTTTCTTAGCGATTCGGAATCATTGCTACTTTCTAAATGTCCAATTTCTTGTTAAAGCAAGTGCAGAAATGAGTCTGGGTGCTCGGAACTTTGATTTTGGAGGTTCCATGTTTAATACACTTTTTTTTTTTTAATTTCAAATAATCAATTTTTAAAAATCTACAAAATGAGTCTAATTAATTTCCAAAGCAAATATTTCTAAAAGGAATAAAAAGAATTACTAAGTTGAATTTACGTATCTTTGCACATTATTTTTACAGTGTGCGTTTTCTAAGTTAAAGAAGAAATGATTCTCTAAATTTTATTGAACGCGCAACCCTTTCGATGCTGCAAAACGTTTACTCCATCCTTACAGTCGTCATGCAGTAAAAGTAGTTTTAAAGGCAAAATAAAGTTATTCCATCTACTATTCTTTTTCTAGGCGTATCGGTATAATTGGTATACTTTTTAAATTTCCAATGCCTTACTAAAACAAGATCAGAAGTGACGGGTGGATTTTCGAGTTTCCATGTTTGATATACATTTTTTTTAACTTTAAAAAATATACAAAATGTGTCTAATCAATTTCCAAAGCAACATTTCTTTAAAAAATGTTATTTCTAAGAGGAAATGAAAACAATTCCTTAGTTGAATTTCTGTATATTTGCACATTATTTTTGAAAAAAATAATTCTTTTTTAAAAAATCAGCGTCATTTTGATGGGAAAAAAGAATAATTTATTTTGTTTTTTGCACACTAATCGAGAGAATATCTAAAAAATACCGTACTGTTTTAAAATCACATTTGAAACCGTATTAAGCGAGAGAAACCTGTATATTATTTTGCCCATGAGGAATAGATTTGGAAAGTAAAAAATAGTTTACATTTTCGGCACAATAGGGCACGCTGTAGGTTGATTTTGGGCAATAAAATAAAAATAACAACTGGCAGCGTATTACTGCTTATTTTACTGTATATTAATGTTAATTTTACCGTATAATACTTACAGCTGGGGTGCCTTTTTTTTTTTTTTCTTTTTCAGCGAGCTCGAAATTTCGTTTGAAGCAAGTCGTTTTGCGCGTTTGACTTTCTATATCGTATTGGCATAGGCACAGCCCTGATTTATTTTATTTTATTTTATTTTTTATTTTTTATTTATTTTATTTATTTATTTATTTATTATTTTTTTTGTCTAGGAGTAGTTTATAATAACTAATGAACAATTTATTATTTTTTTTTTGCACTCTTTTTATTTAACTCAACTTGGTTTGTGTATGCAAAGATGGAATTTTGTAATCGATTTTACACTCACTTCTTTGATGTGCTAGAATTGTAAAAAAAATATGTTCACAGGTGTGGTTCCTATGACAATGTTGCAATTTAAATATTTTTAGAACTTAATTAAAAATTAACAACTTAATTATAATTATAATATAATTTCAACTTTAATTTAATTTTAATATCAATTAATTTTAACGGCATTTTTCCGTTAGCTGGCCATAGGTGATAAATCGCCCAATATTCTTTATTTTTACAACTATACACGAGTTATAACAAAATTTTAGTTAATGATGCGCCAAACCACGCTTGTTAAAATAAGCCAACTGGCTGTGAAACTGCAAAGATGAAATATTTTAAACATTAAAAATCTGAAAATAAAGGGTGTGTAATATATTTTATTGTAAATATTATTTTATCAATTAACAGGTTAATATTAATTAAATTATGATTTTAGTGGAGAAATCAATTTAGAAATCCTAAAAAGTTAGTTTAAATAATGTTTATTTTTTTCTTTCCTGTTGCCGTATCTTAAAAATGAATCAGAGCAACAATTATGTATTTTTTAATAAATTCACTAGCTCTTTAAAAAAAAAAAAAAAAAAAAAAAAAAAGTAAATTTTCTAATTTTCTATAATTGTGTTCGGTGACCGCGACAAATTAACGTAGTTGCATCGAAAAATTTTCGGACATGAATTGCTTATGAAATTAGACATTTTAAAAATAAACATTGAATGCGCGGGAGCGTATTACTGCTTACTTTACTGTTTATTACTGTTAATTTTACGGTATAATACTGGCAGCTGGAGTGCCAGTATTATACTGTAAAATCAACAATTTTGTTTTTTTGCAGTGCATTAATATGCAAAAATTAGTTAGATTAAAAACGCATACCAAAATTGAAAACGCTGTTCCAGCAATTATCGCTCATAGACAGTAAAATAAGTAGTAATACGCTGCCGCACATGCGCGGTAGCGTATTACTGCTTATTTTACTGTTTATTACAGTTAATTTTACGGTATATGTTCCATGTTTGATATACATTTTATTTTTAAACTTTAATTAATTAATTAAAAAAAATCTACAAAATGTCTAATTAATTTTCAAAGCAAAATTTCTTTAAAATATTTTATTTCTAAGAGGAAACGAAAACAATTTTTAAGTTAAATTTCTCTATCTTTGCACATTTTTTTTTTTTTTTTATGTGAACGTTCTCAAAGTTAAAGAAGAAATGTTTATCGAAATTTTATTCAATGCGCAGCACTTGCGATGTTGCAACTAATTTGCTTCATTCTTACATTCGCATGCAGTAAAAGTAATTTTAAAGGCAAACTAAAGTTATCCCATCTGCTAATCTTTTTCTAAGCGATTCGGAGTCATTGCTACTTTCTAAATGTCCAATTTCTTGTTAAAGCTACTGCAGAAATGAGTCTTGGTGCTCGGGGCTTTGATTTTGGAGGTTCCATGTTTAATACACTTTTTTTTTTTACTTCAAATAATCAATTTATAAAAATCTACTGTCTAAAAGTCACTGGCAGAGCTGTGATGTCAATATTATACCGTAAAATCAACATTTTTTGTCTTTTGCCATGTACACTAGCATATCTTTATAGTTTGATTTCGTTAGTATGTTGAAAAAATAAATGCAGTTTCTAAAAAACCTTTAAAATACATTAAAAAAAATTTTTTTTTCATGAACTGGACTCTGTAAAAGCAGAATGTCAAAATCAAATATTTACAACAGCTTGAGACAAATCGTCAAAATTGTTCAGCCCAAATTCTTGAAGAATGCAACGAAAATCATTTAAAATATCTCAGTAACATCTGTTTAGAAATATGCTACTGGGAAGACATTTTTGGCAATAAAACATTTGAAAACATATGTACAGCATTAATTTGGTCGACATTAATGTCAATACGTCACGGAGGAAGCCCTTAAATCCTTAAATGAGATTATAATTTTATTAAGCAGTGAAAAATGCTTAAATTTTCTATTGTATTAAATGGAATTATTTGAATACACAATAGAGGTTAATAAGACTAACACTTGTCTTTATTCAATTAATAAAAAACAAATTTAAAATAAGACAAGAATAAAATTTTGGGACCCAAATCCCCCCCCCCCCCCGAAATATTTTTCTGGTTATGGCCTTGGATGAATAAACGCATTATGTTGGATAGTCAATGATGCTCTGGCTGATGGGCTCAGTAATTTAAAAGCATTTGTAAAAGAAAGAAATTCAGACATTATTTTCTTCTATATTTTTAAATTTTTATTGCGTGGGAACTGTAGATTTTTCTAACATTTTTGTTATATTCTATCCTTAGTATTTGTAGAGTGTATTTGCGGCAAGAGAGAAAAATTCCCTTCAAATGCGGCCCAGATAAACCAAAAGGTTGGACATTCCTGCTCTACAGGCAATAATTTGTTCGGTACCCTATGAAACCATCCTGGATTGAAAATGTGAGCCAAAGATTGGGCTAGTCTCTAAATGAAATGCATGTGAATGCATTAACTTTACCTTCAAATATCTCTGGACAATGTTCTGTTAACTTCAACCAGTTTTATTCTAAACACCTCATATAATTAAATATTTAGAAACAGTGTTGCCAATTTAACACGTATTAAATAAAACAAAGATTAGTATTCGAAAATAGCCATACATTTTTTTTATTATTATTTTTAAAAAAAATTACTAAATTTGCAACATTGTTTAGAGATAGCATTGGAAAATATTAATCGTATTTCCGTGTCAAGTCCACGTATTTTATTTCCTTATAATTCACACCATGCTTCAGATTTATCCTAAGAATTTGCAACCAGTCTGTATAAACATCCTTAAGTAACAAGTTGCACAATCGACATTCGGATACCAATCGAATTCGAAATCATTGAAATCGTAACTTACGGAAATGCAGATTACTTTTTTACCTCCCTTTATATAGAAAATATAAATATAAACTGAACTGATAATTCTTTGTCAGAACTCCATGTGGAAGATAATATTTAAATATATCAACATGAGAAACAATACAGACATACAACAAATAAGACATATTGAAGATCTCCGCCCCTCCTGGCCAAACCTACCATTTAAAATAACTTTTAACACATGGACTTGAAAAGAAAAACAGAAATAAAAATTGTGTTTCACGGGGGGGGGGGGGGACGCAAAGTCACGAAAATTCTCGACATCCTGTTTTTCTTAGTGTTTAATTAGTTTAAATCATTTAAGAAGAGTGCGTTTTATTTATTTATTTAAATCATGATAAAAAATAAAATTTAGTTAATTAAATGGAATAATCCATTGAGGGGCAATTGTCCTTTTCTTCCCGGTCTATGCACCATGCCTGTCTTCTTTGCCAGAGCTCATGATATTTTATTTTCTCAACATTCTACTGATTTAAGCAACTTCAGGGACAGAGAACCTATATCACGCGTGCAGTAAATGAAACAAAATACACGAATTTAAACAAGCTGCTCTTTTCTAATTTTTTAAAACTTTTTCTGACATTGAAGAAAATAAAAATGCAACCTATTGAATTCCAATCTATTTCGATATGGACTCATTAATTTATCATTTAAGAAAAGGTTTGGAGAATATCGAAAAGAAGGATCATCAATCATTCTAAGGAAAAATGCCAGTGATGAAACGATTCAACTCTTATTATATTTCAAATAAAGTGGAGAGTCAAAATACGTCCATTAGAATTAACTTTTAAATATACACTAAAAACACTTTTTATTTTGCTTAAAAGACGTCTTTTAAGCAAAATAAAAAGTGTTTTTAGTGTATATTTAAATGCCAGTGATGAAGTTAAAGTGACTTGGTATGGAATAAGCAATTTTGACAATTTTTCCTTCAATCTATATCTGCGAGTTACTATTTTCAGAAATGAATGGTACTAAAGGTCCAAATAGCCTTGTTTGATGTTAAAAGCCTTGTTTGATTATTCCAAAGCATTCCGTTAAAAAAATTTACACTGGAAAAAAAAATTAATATCTTACAGATTTATATCTTATTAATATCTTAAAATATCTTATTGATTATTTGATATTAATTAATAATCTTATTGATTATTTGATATTATTGAAATATCTTATTGATTTGAATTTAAAATATCTTATTGATATCTTATTAATATCTTAAAATTGATGCGCGGCAGCGTATTATATTTTACTGCTTAATTTTACGGTATAATACTTATACTGTAAAATCAACAATTTTTTTTTTCAATGTGAATCAACCCGATATTAACTATTTCGCATCCAACATGCAATAACAGAAATACCATTTATTTTTTATTACTTTCTAAAATATAATTTTTACTATAATTATTACAGTGTGTAATACTTATATATATGTTACCCCACCCCCCCATTTTTAAAATTCTAATAAACATAAATTCAAGTAATTTTGATTGGCACGTCATGGTCACGAGAAAAATATTTTTTGAAAAAATTTGGCACGCGAATGCGTTAAGGTTTGTCCGTTCCTGAACTAGGTATTTGCAACCAGTTCGCATTATAAACACTCCTAAATAACACGTTGCGCGATCGACATTCGGATTCCAATCGAATCCGAAATCAAAAAGGAGGGGCCACTTCCTCCGGGAGTTTGAAAAAGTCCAAATGCATAGTCGGAAATGCAGATTCTTTCTGACTCCAGTGCAGAAAAAACGGAAGGAAGTGCCGGAAATGACCCATTTGCCCTAGAAGCCCTATGCGCAGGGCTTTTTTCTCTCCTCTCTTCCTCTCGTTTGAGTGAAGTCCCGGCTTTATTAATAAGGAACTCACTCCACGGCAGGTTTCGTTCATTCTTACGAGCAGTTTGTTTACTTTTTCCTTTCCCTTCATTTTTCTGAACCAGATTATATGAAAAAGGTCACGGTTTGTGTTGGTTGGACTCCCATCTGTTGCACTCTCACTGTCTTGCATACTTTTCATTTCTAACAATATCTGATTCGGTTAAAACAGTAGAAGGCTTCTTTTTCATAGGCACTGGCAAAAGGGGGGAGAAGGCGATTGCCTTTCCCTGAAATTTAATTAACGATATTTTCTTATCTCTGGTGATTTATATAAAAAAAAAGAACAAAAAATCATGCGTCAAGCATAGATTATGAAACGCTTTCCAACATATTCGGAAAACTGTGATGAAACTTCACCGTTAAATAAGGTGAAAGAAGATATGTAAGTAAACAGTTTAGAAAACATAAAACACATTTAAACACACAGTTTTAGCAATTACCTTCCATAGTCAATAAAGTAGTCGTATTTTATTTGCGTAGCCCTGTATCTGATCTATGTATAGATTTGCTTATATACTATATAGTATGCTAAAATTTAATTCAGTTATAAAATTTACTTTCAGTAATTTTCACCAATAGATGGAAATGTAGTCGAATTCTTTTGTATAGAGCCTGTACATTATGTAAAGATTTTTGTACACACCACATCTTAAGCTAAAATTTAATTCATGTAAAAACCAAATGACTTAAAACGCACTTCCATCAATTACCTACCAATGTATCTTGTAAAAGGCAATGTATCTTGTTCTTTGTGTAGCCCTGGATATGAATTTATTTATATTCCAGAAGCTTCTAATTAGTATTCTAAATCTAGTTCAGCAGTAAAATGCATAATACAATTAAAAACTACTCATAAGCAATTCACTACCATAGTCAGTATTACTCATCAATTCCTTTGTGTGGCTCTGTATATGATCAGCAAAATTTATACATGCCACGTACTAAGTAAAAAAAATTAGTAAATTTCTATAACAACATAACAATAATTAAAGTACCAGCCTTAAAAGTCTCTTAATCAGAGAGAATTTTAATGCCTCTTATACTACACAACTACTAAAATGCGCCTTAAATATTTAATCATTCGTATTTTCACGCCTTATATTTTAAAATGAAATTTAGCATGTTTTATTGCTTTGTTTACTTTGTTTGTTGTATTACTTTGTTTTTGATTTGTTACATAAAGGAAACCAATATGGGTGATTTTTTCATCTTATAAGATATTGTAAAGAGACTGATAACGTTTTGAATATTATGAGATTCTGATAATATATCCTAAAAATTATATTGAAAATAATAGAGGATTTTCACTCGTGCTTACTTTTGAATACCACTCTTTCCGAATAGCGGTATTAGCTTTATTCAATTGCAGAATTTCTGCCCTTAAATAAAACGAATATTACTGTTCCGAAAGAGTGATATTCAAAAGTTAGCACCCGTATAGTTGCCCTGTAATAATATTATTAAAATTGTCTTTTCCTTTTACATAACTTTGATCGATATATACAATTTATGTTTAAAAATGTTAGAAAGTAAAATTTAGAATAGTATGCCTTTTAACACCCCCCCCTCCCCTTCTGAGTGTATTTTTTAAAACTTTTCAAGATAGATGAATAGTGTTAATGAATTCGGTTTGTCTGGCCAACTGTCTATCTGCCTGTCCGCTCTCTAACTAACGTAAATATAGTCTGATTGCCATGTAATTGATATATGTTTTTGAGGTTTACCATAGCATGTTTGGTATTGAAATTGGAATATGTATCATATATATAGTTCGTTTACAGGGCCACACAAAAGAATGCCGTTATATTATGGTCTATTAGGAAAAATCATTTGCACTGTATTTTAATGATGTTACACTATTTCAAACGTAATGAAATTAATATACATAACTGAGGTGCACTACGAGATGATTACTATAGAATATGATGTACATAGAATTTATCGTTCATTTACAGGGACACACAAAATCTTCGGTTACAGTTACTGTCTAGGAGCAATAATTTCTGGAAGTGCGTTTTCCACTATATGCATTTAAAAATTTAACTAATTGTTTGCATACTGATTGGTGTGTATAAATTCTATAGATCATATACAGGGTTGTACAAAAGAATTCGAGTACATTTCCTCTTATTGACGGAAATTGCTGAAGGGGAATTTTCAACTATGTAATGCGTTCCTAACTGAACTAAATTTTAGCATTACTAAACGAATTAGTATATATACATATCTATAGATCATGTACAGGGCTGCACAAAACAATTCGAGTATTTTTCAGACTATAGATGGTAGTTGTTGAAAATGGGTTTTCAAATACGTTACGCGTTTTTCAAATTCTTTTCAAAAATATCATCTTCCACCTTAATAAACGGTGAAGTTTCGTTCCAGTATTCTGAATGTATTGGAAAGTGTTTCATAATCTATGCTTTACACACGATTTTTCTTTCTTGTTTTCTTTTAACTGGGTACTTTCATGCCTGTCTTTTTGTTGTTGTTTGCTTCTTATAGCGCTAAATTCTCCACTCCAAAATAAGTCATTGACTATTTTCACTCTCGCAAAAAAAATTCTAGTAATAGGTCTTTTTTTAATTACATTTCGTGAATCGTCACTGCATAATGAAGCAAACAGTGACATTCATCTTATTTATCGTTATCTTTACATATATAAATCTACATCCAGATAAATCTACATGCAAATCATTGTCAGCATTTTCTCTCCTTGTGACACAGATTATTTTTCTTAAATAATAAAAGTTTATTAAGAAGTCCACCCAACTTTGAAGAATAATCCGGTATTTTTAGTATGCTGCCACCACCGATATAACTACGTAATATCGGTCACGTTATGAGAAGTATATTGATAAAAAGACGAACTCTTTCAATTAAACTTAAACGAACATTTTATTTACACAATCTTTACAAATAACAAGACAATATTTACACTTACAAACTCGGATATAGCTGATCCGGTTCAACATTAAATAAAATACAAAAAATACGTTCTGTGTACTGCTAAGCTACTCTATACCTCTCTCATGCTACGTTAATTAACTCAGAGTTATCAGAGATACTATTAATCTCACCACCACCTTATCTCTCCACTCCAAGAGATCTACCTCAATACACGTGTACCAGAGCTCACTCTCTGCTACAACCTACCCGTTCCACTCCCACGTTAAAAGTAATCTCTCTCTCCGGTCACCACCAGAGCACCATCCGTAAACGGGGCTGATTCCCCTTTCCGCACGGGTTCGGTCCACTTGAAAGAACGTAATCCCTTTATGATGTATCTGTCTTCTTAGATAATGGGTGAAGTCTGTCTTATTTATGAACTTGAAATGACCATAGAAAAACTCCCTCCACTATACTAAACATTCTTTCCACTCATCTCAGGTCACTCCCCTACTCGGATTAAGATTCCAGAAAGGAAAGGAACGTTAGTTTAAAGCTTACAGTACACAGTAGATAAGCACACAAAAAGATAATATCACATAACAATAGTTCTAAACCGCAACTGTCAGTGAAAGCCTGACAAAGAATTTTTGGTACTTGTTTGTTATAGGGGTCTTGGCGAGATAGAAAAAATGACCCTGGCAAAAGAAAGATAATTTCCTTATATGTATTTTCTGGGAAGCTATTCACTGTTTCATATACACAATAAATTTTTTCAATATTTATACAATTTATTTAATATAAAGATGCCGTTTATCGATTTTTATACGTAAACAGAAGTAATTTATCTAATACATGAAATAGTGGCAATTTTTTAATATAAACAATCATAAAAGTTCACCAGATTTGTTTTCATTACCGATTTATATATCGTTTGGCAGCAAACTCACTTCCTGAAGCCTGAATTGCGTCAAGCTTTAAAAAAAGAAAGGAAAAAAAAAACGCCGAAGCCCCTGTAATAATCTGTTTGTATCAAATACAAACATTTTTATTTATTTCAGCATTTTCATGATTCATATATTAATAAAGATCATAATTTTCATTGCAATTCTTTCTATAAATCTAACAAATGTTTTTATCGTTTTTATAGTAATAATAATAAATATAAGTCTTAAAAGGTTTCTTTATTAATGATTTGCTGTGCTATGCTGAAGAAAACAAAAACATTCATCTTAATTTATCATAACTATCTTTATACAAACAAATGTACATATACATAAATAGCTATGTCCAGTTACATGCATTAATGTACTTATATAGAAAAAAATATTTGTGTCAAAGCTCTTATTTGTTCAAAACGCAAACAAGTTACGAGATGGAAACAAACCGAATTTATTATGTGGGGGGAAAATATCTCTTTTTAAAATGTTTTATGAACATTTTCGAACATAGCTGAAAAAGTGTTTATGATTTCAGTTTGTCTCGCTGTCATTCTCTTTGTCCATCCTCTAACTGGCGTAAATATACTCGGATTACCATGTAATTGATATATGTCATTGATATTTACCATGGCAAGTTCGATATTGAAAATAAAGTGTGTAGCATTTATAGTTCGTTTACAGGGGCGCTCAAAAGAATTCCGTTAGACAGTACTGTCTATGAAGTGCGTTTTTAGTTATGGTATGCGTTTTTAATTTTTTGCATATTACTTGCGTGCATAAATTAAATAGTTCATATACAGGGCTGCATAAAAGTATTCGAGTACAATTCCGTTTATGACAAAAATTGCTGAATTTTCAACTGTATTATGCGTTTCTTAACTGAACTAAATTTTAACATACTATGTAGTATATATACAAATCTGTGTATCATGTTGAAATTGTGTTTTTAAATGTGGCGTGCGTTTTCCAAATTCTTTGCTTAGACATCATCTTTCACCTTATTAAACGGTGAAGTTTTGTTATGGTGTTCTTCAATGTGTTTGAAAGCGTTTCATAATCTATGCTTGGCGCATGTTTCTTTTTTCCTTGACATTTTTCTCTTCAAATCATGAATGACATGATATTATGCATTTCAAAAATCTACAAATGTGAAAGAATAGATATAAATTTATCAGCCGTGTTATTTTCTATTGATGAAGCCGTCCTTTGCATATATTCATAACACATGTGAGTATCACATTCCTCATTCTAATTCTAATCCGTCCCCGCGTATTAGCTTCATGAAATGCCAATCTCGTGTGCCCATGTGCACGTACATTTTTTCACACGACTCATGAATATCCATGCAACACCTCCTTTTGCTTTAATTTTCCTACCCGCATAACTGACACTTTATCCCCTCCAGATAGCCGAGTGAATTGTACTGGAACCATTCCTGTAATCCTTCGACCAAAAGAAGGGGGGCTGAATTCCCATATTTCCATTTTTGCCATTGTCTAATCTGAAAGGCCACGCGACCTGTAATAGGGCGCAGCGTGGGAAAGAGCCCCCTTCGGCAGCGGGGTAAACAAGTAAAAAGGGATATTGTATGTCGACCTGATTGTAATACGCTGTGCCCAATCAAAGTTATTTCATGATACAACATTCTCCCTAACTCCAAACATGTATGGAAATGATGGGGAACACTTTGTATTTCAGATCTATCAAAAGTATTTTCTAATTTTTCTCTAATTCTTATATCCGCAACCCTATAAGTTTACCCTCTAGAATTTCATTCATCTTTTATTTTATTTCGTCTTTCATAGAATTTTTACAAAATTAGATTACAAGAGGCGTTTAGAAAAACAGGAGTAAAATCATAGAAAAATAAAAACATATAAATGCGCCATGCAGCAAAAAAAAATATTATACTTTTATATTAACCACACACTGCACCGGTGAAAAATCTCCCAAAAAAGAGTAAACGAAAACTAAAATTCGTGGACTAAAATTCAAGTTAGACTCGCGTTCAAATTCTTATTTTACTAAATGAACTCACTGTACTAAATTTTATTTTTGTAACTAGTGTAAATGTCCGTCCTAGGACAGTGAGTACACTGCAAAAAAAGAAACAAAAAAAAAAATGTTGATTTTACAGTATAATACTGGCACCCCAGCTGCCAGTATTATACTGTATACAAATTCCGGAAAATTCCAACAAATCGAACTATTTTCGGTTTTACGATATTTTTTTAGAATTTTTCAATTCTTTTCTTCGATTTTTCCAGATTTTTTAATTTTTCCTTTTTTTTTTTATCCTAAAGCCTACCTTTATGCCAAATTTCAAGTTACTATAAATACAATATTTTCGAATGTTTGATTTTTTACAAATATTTCGATTTTTCGATTTTATTTTCGAATTTTTCGATTTTTTTAAATTTTACTCTTTTTTTAATACTACACACTACCTTTATAACAAATTTTAAGTTTCTAAAAGTACGAGATTGAATTATTTTCAATTTTTTTAGCATTTTAGCATTTTAGAGTTTTAGAATTTGATTTTTTTTTTCGGATTTTTTTTTTCTTTTTTTGTATCTTAAACACTACTTTTATTCCAAATTTCAAGTTTCTAGGACTACGGGATGTATCATATATTTTTGATGATCGGTGAGTGAGTGAGTGTAAAAAAACTGAAACTTTGAGTTGATATGTCGTCTGAATTAGAAAAGAAAGAAACGTGAAATTTTAAATTTTGGTCCTGTGTTCCACATAAACGAAGTTTCAGGTTTTTGGGAAACTTCAGTGTAAAGATATGGGGGGCGGGGGTGTCAAAAGTTTCCTGAGTTGCTTGCAAAAAAAAGTATGCTCACGGCTGTGCTTTCTCGACTTGGCGGAGGCACTGCCTTGCCTTCAGATAACTAAAAATTATTGTTTTTCTGTGTTTAATTTATACTACATTTAATAACCACATATCTAAATACTTGGGTTAAAAACATAAGATCTTACCTGAGAATTTTAGAGTGTTTGTCCTTTGCTTGGTATATTTATTTTGTTTACATGTATACGTTTCACTGACGCAGGTAAGTTGATTGATACATCTGACTACTCTAAATTCGTATAGTTTATGAACTGGAAAATGTTTCAGTTTTCTGGGCGACTCCAGCAAAAAGATATGGAAAGGGGGTAGGCGGTATCAAAAGTACTCTGGGTAGCTTCCAGGTAAAGTGCTATCGATCTGAGGTATAACTCACAGCCCTACATACATGATATTTGGTAACTGTTTACGATAAAAAGAAAAACAAAATTAAAAATTACGGAAAATTCAAAACAAATCAACCTTTTTCGATTTTTTTAAATTCTTTTTTTTTTTCTTTCAAAATTTCCGGATTTTTTATTTACCGTATATACTCGTGTATAAGTCGAAGAATTTTAGACAAAATTTGGGAGTTAAAAATGGGGGGTCGACTTATACACGAGTAAGCAAAAAAAAAAAAAAATTAAAAATAGCGGAGTGAAATATCGGAGTCATATTTTTTTCGCAGATAAATCGGTGAATGTGCAAGTCTTTTAATTAATCACATATGGGTCTAGGTTGGAGAGACAGATAAAAGCGGACAATGGTGATTGTTAAAAAAAAAAAAAAGCTCAACAATAATGTCTCTGTAATTGTTCTGCACTCATTTTCTCTTGGGATAGAATTCCCTTCAATACAGGGGCATCCCTTTCAACATTTTACTCCCCTTTTTAAAAAGAGTTCAACTTGAGAATGCTTCTAGATTTCTCTCCTAAAAGTCCTACAATACAAAGAAGTACTATATTTTAGCAGTTTAAGAAGTTGTTTACCCTTGTAAATAAGGCTTGAATAGATTTTTCAAAAAAAAGTAAGTAATCATTAAGTAGATGCGAATAGCTTTCAAAATAGTTTAAGATAAAAAGAAGTCTGATTAGAAATGTAAAAAAAAAAAAAAAAAAAAAAGTTTACTAATTTAATGAAAATTTATTATTTTTTTTTTTTATCCTCGATTAGAAATAATTTTTCAACATACTACCAAAAATGTGGTTCGACTTATACACGAAAATTCAATTTTTTCCAAAAATTTGCTTAAGAATTGGGGGATCGACTTATACACGAGTATATACGGTATTTATTTATTTATTTTTCATTCTAAACCCTACCTTAATGCCAAATTTCAAGTTTCAAGGACAACAAAATCGAATTATTTTCGATTTTTACAAATATTTCAATAGTTTCAAATTTTCCGAATTCTTTAATTTTTTCTTTTATTGAATCGTAAACACTACCTTTAAACAAAATTTTAAATTTCTAAGTAAGACTACAAAATAGAATTATTTTTAATTTTTCATTTTTTTTTTTAATTTTTCAATTTTTCAAATTTTTTTATTTATTTATTCTTATTTTGTATTCTAAATACTACCTTTATTCCAAATTTTAAGTTTCCAGTGCTACAAAATTGAATTTTTTTCACTTTTCGAATTTTATTGTGTTTTTCATTTTTCCTTATTCTGAATTCTGAACACTACCTATTTTCTTTCTTTGTATCCTAACACTACCTTTATTCCAAATTTCAAGTTTTTAGGGCTACGGGATCTACCTTATCTTTTTGATGACGCGTGAGTGAGTGACAAAAAATCGAAACTTTGAGTTCATATATCGTCTGAACTAGAAAAGACAGAAACGTGATGTTTTAAATTTTGGTCTTGCGTGCCACATACTCTAAATAAACGAAGTTTCGGGTTTTTGGTCTACTCCAGCGCAAAGATATGGGGGCAAGGGCGCCCATAGGATTAATTTTAAGGGGGGGCTGAGAAAAATCTCAACTTCCACAAAAGCTATCATACATTTTAGTAAATATTTAAGGTACTTTGCATTTTTTTCGCGATCTTTTGACGAAATTTGCGTTTTTTTGTACGAATTATTAACGAAATTTGCGTTTTTTCTGCGATTTTTTGACAAAATTGGCTTTTTTCTGCGATTCTTTTACAAATTTTGCGTTTTTCCCACTATTCTTTGATGAAATTTAGATTTTTCGCGATTCTTTGACGAAATTTTTTTTCCCCTTGATCCTTTGACGAAATTTGCGTTTTTTTTCGCGATCCTTTGAGGAAATTTGTGTTTTTTCGCGATTCATTCACGAAATTTTCATTTTTTCACGATTCTTAGACGAAATTTGCGTTTTCTCCATGATTCCTTGATGAATTTAGAATTTTTATCGCGATCTTTTGACTAAATTCGTCTTTTCCCTGCGATCCTTTGACGAAATTGGTGATTTTTTTTCTGCGAACGATTGACGAAATTGGTGTTTTCCGTGACCATTTGACAAAATTTGTGATATTCTTCCGTGATATTTTTTATGTTCGAATTTGCGGAACCGAATGCCTTAAATTTTCAGACAATTCGGAACATAATCACCTTCACCACTGACCTGAGGGTACTGAATAAGGGGCTCACAACCATAGTAGACAAAGTCCATTAAAAAAAATGAGATAGTCCATTGAGAATGTGCATAAAATCTGTTTTATCCACTCCCACAGTAAACATAGTTTGTAAACAGATGACATATACAGGGTTGCCACGTACGACTATTTTTCTATTCCATTCGCACCACTATTAAAAAGAAGAGATTTTGTAGTATATTTCTCTTGCAAATTTTATTGAATTTTATGTCAATAATTTTTGTTTTGAGAAAGTGGTGTGAGGTAGAATTAAAAAATAGTCGCCAGTGGCAGCCCTGCATATATGAGAAAGTGAAAACAGATTTGTCTCAGTGTGGGAATGGATAAAATAGATTTTATGCACCTTCTAAATGGGCTATCTGATGTTTTTTTCAAAGTGGACTTGGTCTACTATGGTTGTGAACCCCTCAAATGACCTTCCTGCAGTGGAAATTTTTGGCAGAATTGTCTATAATTTAATATGGCTGTCTGAAGTAAAGGGGGAAATGTAGTTTCTGCGAGGAGATCATTTATCATGACATTCTCATCACTGTCTTTGCTTTTCCACAAATCAAACCATGTTCTTGCTTCCGACTCCAAATTCTCAATATTATAAAAATGAGGTAGCTCCTTGATTTCTTTGATAAAAACTTTTTTTTTATCATATTTTTCATCATATTGGGATGAAGTAAAATTGCTTTGAATGACGTTTCATTTCAATTCAAAAACCTTGACTCAAAGGATATAATTAAAGAGTCTAAATATGGATATAGAAATGCTGCTCTGTAATATTCAAGAGGAGTCTCCATAGGAAGGTTCGAATTGTAAGATTATCTAGTAGACGGTCTATAAATTTTGATATCGATTTCTTACAATTACAATTTTCCATTAGCTCCACGAAAATTTCTGAAAATTCTTTTTCTGATTCCATTCTGTGCATAAGAAAAATCTCAAGAAGTTCCATCGTTATGTGTTGATAAACCGAATGCAAATCTTAATCTACAGATTGTAATTTGTTTACAACAGGCTCCAGATAGAAAAAATATCGAGAAATTATTTTACAATAAACTTCATAGATGTCGTTGCAGCATCTAAATGAATGTCTTGTGAGCGTGTTTCTTGGTTCGTACTATTGTCTAGAGAAAGATTACAGAGATTTTCTTTAATAGTGGCAAAATGATTAGAAAAGTATGGTGTGGACTTATGCTTTTCTGACCACATTGTTTCATATAGACCAGGAAAGTGTGATTTACAAGAATTATAAGGTTTCAGGTCGACGAAAATCATTTTGTCTTGTTCTGTAGACTTAAGATAGAGTTTTCAAGTTCGGGCTGCGTACAATCTGACACATTCAGGATTCTAATCTTTATTAGATTCGGGAAAAAGAATTTTTCAGTTAAAAATTGCACTGTACCGTTCACATCTTATTATTAAATCTCTCTCTAATTTCTTAGCGTTTTGTTCATGCAAAATCAGTTTTATCCGTGAAAATGGATCCTGTGTATAACAAAATCCTTTCTTATGCAGAAAAAGTGTTATCATCTTGTAGGAAAAAAAACCACATACTAACACCGGCTAAGATAAAAATCGTCTAAAACTGAATTTGTTTCCTATCTTGTGCTTTTTCTCTTTGTAAGAAGCAGACTATTCGAAAGGACTAATTAAAAACTTATGAAAACAGAACCTGTCTAAAACAGAATCCAGCTTTAAAAGAAAAATAATTATGGTTATGACAAAATGAATTCCCAACAATTATACCTGCTAATACGTAAACCCATCTAAAACGGAAATTTCTTCTGGTGCCTTCTGATGTTGTCCAGGCAGACTTTATTATGCTTTGTTTTTACAAGATGAAGTTAAAATTTTCATATCTTGCAACTGATTTATATAATTTTTTTTTTTACAAAACCAAAATCTAGGGGGGGGCTCAAGCCCCCCCTTGCCCCCCCATATGGGCGCCCCTGGGGGGGAGGTCGAAAGTGCCCTGAGTTGCTTCCAGTGAAAGATGCTTACGGCTGTGCTTTCTCGACTTGGCGGAGGCACTATATCGTGTCTTCAGTTTTTTATTTACTTATAAAAACAAAGTAATACGCGCGAAATATTTTTACCGAAATTTAACCTGAAAATTATAAATTACGTCTAAAAAGCCACGTGTCTGAATATTTTTATTATTTCTTTTTCCTCTACAACTTGTATGAGTACGGATCAACTCGGAATCAACACTTTGTGTTTTATTATATTTAGATAGATGATCTCCTGCTTCTGTAAGATTAAATTAAAGGTCAAACTTCAACACTAAAAGTTATAGTGGTAGAAAATCTCTCAAAAGGACTAAACTCAAACTGAAATTCAACTAAGGAATGAGTTAGATTAGTGCTCAAACTTTTATTTTCCTAAGCTAATTAACTTGACTAAAATTCATATCTAACAGAAAGATCTTCTGGATTTTTAGAATTAAACTAAAGATCAAACCTAACAGATTACAGTGGTAGAAAATCTTATAAAAGGAGCATTCTCAAATTGAAAATCATTTGCTAAGAAATGATTTCCAATCACTTTTAATCTCTTATTTTTATAAATGAATTCACACGACTGAAATTCTTAGCTGAAAAGATTTTCTGTTTCTGCAAAATCAAGTTAAGGTACAAAACTTAACACATTTCATAGTTGTATAGCGACAGAAAATATCTGAAAAGAAGCAAACCACACTGATACTTGTGTCCTTAGAAATGAGTTAGTTTGTGCTCAAATTTTTATTTTCCAAGACAAATTCCCTGGATTGAAATTCATAACTGTTCTGGTCTCACAAAAATGTCACGAAAATCTCACAAAAGGAGCATCTCATACTCAAATTCATCTGTTAAGAAACGATTTCGATTCGTGTTTGAACTCTTATTTTACTAAAGGAATTCATTCAACGGAAATTCTTATCAAGAATGATCTTCTAGTTCTGCAAAATCAAGTAAAGGGCAAAACTTAACACGTTTCAGTTGCAGCGATGGAAAATCTCTAAAAAGGAGCAAACTAATTCATTCGACTGAAATTCTTACCTAGAATAATCGTCTGGTTCTGCAAAATCAAGTTAGGATAAACCTAACACATTTCAGTTGCAGCTATAGAAAATCTCTAAAAAGGAGCAAACTCATGTGCTAAAAAACAAGTTCGATTCACGCTCAAACTCGAATTTTAATATAGGAATTCACTCGGGTGAAATTCCTATTTAAGATAGAATAGTCTTCAAGTCATGCAAAGTTAAACTAAATGACTAACCTAACACAGTGGTAGATATTTCACAAAAAGAGCAAAACTTAGCTAAAACTCATCTGATAAGAAATGAATTCGATTCACGCTCTAACACTTATTTCACTAAACAAACTCGCTAAATTAAAATTCATATTTAGAATGATCTTGATGGCTTTGTTAGAATTCAAGTTAAAGGACAAACTTAACACATTTTAGTTGCAGTGATGGAAAATCTCTAAAAAGGAGCCAACTGAACTCATGTGCTAAGGAATGTTTTAAACTGGCTCAAATTTGTATTTCCACTATTGCAGACAAATTAAAGAACAAACCTAACACTTTGCAGCGGTGGAAAATCTGAGCAATTGAAATTCGTCTGCTTAAAAACGAGTTTGATTCGCATTCACGCTTAAACTCTTATTTTACTAAACGAATTCACTCGGCTGAATTTCATATCTAGAACGAAATTCTGTTTTTGCAAAATCAAGTTAAACGATGAACTTAAAACATGGCAGTGGCGGTGGTGGAAAATCTGTCAAAAAAAAGCAAATTGAAATTGAAATTCTTCATCTGTCAAGAAAAGAGCGCTCAAAATCTCATTTTGCTAAACTAAGTCACTCGACAGAAGTTTGTGACTATAGAATGACCTTTTGGTGTTCTAACTCATTAAAGTTGCAGGGGTGGATGATCCTCCCAAAGGAGCAAACTAAAACTCAAATTCATCTGCTGAAAAATGAGTTAGATTGGCGTTCAAACTGTTACTTTAATAAGTGAATTTACTGGACGGAAATTGTTGTCAGAATAGAACGGTCTTCTGGTTTTGCAAAATTAAATTAAAAGTCAGAACTAACACATCCCAGTGGTGAAAAATCTTGAAAAAGTAACAAATTTAATTTAAACTTATTTGCGAAGAAATGAATTCGATTCACACTCATACTCTTATTTTATTAAGCAAATACAATGGACTAAAATATCTGTCTAAAATAAAATTCTCTCTTGGTTCTCCAAAATTAAATTAGAAAATAAACCATTAAACGTAAAATATTGCAATCGCATAGATAGTCTCTCAAAAATGTCAAACTCAAACTTAAACTTATTTACTAAGAAATAAGGAGTATTAAAAAATTCGAAAAAGCAACTCGAATATAGAACATAAGTAAACTTCAAATAGGCATACTGGGTAAAATAACTAACTTTAAAATTATTTATTTGTATTTGATTTTAGAAGTAAAAATTTCATGAAATATTGTTTTAATCAGATCCTATTGTAGATTTTTTAAATTAAATACTATTGAAGCTTTTAAAAAATGCATAGTAAATTTGGGGCCCCCAAAATGTAGGACCTAGGATTTCAGTTTCTAAGATCCATGCTTCAATCAGACTCTGCAAATGTGTTTGAGGATTTTGTCCAGCTGCACTGAATTATCAGGTTTCATTATTGTAATTTCCTTCCTGAGATGACCAGACATCCGGACAACAAAGCACGCACTATTCCTTAATTAAGAATCCACGTTTTTCTAAATTGGATGTATCTCCAACTGTTAATCCTGCATGTAAGTCGAGACAACATTGTGTAGTACGCTAGCTTTTGTGGGATTTCTCCCATTCAATATCCCGCTGGATGCTCTGGCAATTCAGATTAAAGGTCTTCCAACCCTACCTCTCCCGATGTTTCTCCAAGCGTGAAACCAGAATGGTTGAACCCCTAAATCCTTTTCTCTTTCTAGCCTAACCGGACAATAATCGGAGAGGTCCCCTAGATAACATCTAGCGCAGCCCTTACCGCCTATGCGGGAGGGTCGAGATTAAGCCCCAAAGGATCCTACAGGAGATTACTATAATCGGATTACGCCCGATCTGTGGACATATTTCAAAAGCATCGAGAAACTGAAGTATGTACCACAGGTTAGCGTAGAGATGAAATGAGAAAATTGTTCTTATAATGAGGGGAGAACCCTTTAAATGGTGATTTGAAATCACTTCTGAGGGCGTGCTGGTGGTTTCTGACCCAGCATGAGTACTTTGTGGTGATACCGGCCTAAAGCTTGAATACTTAAACGATCAAAATAGTTTTCATCAAATTCAACTTGATCCAATAAAGAATATGAAAGTAACGAGAGACAGAAATATGTACCGCAAGTTAGCGAAGACATGAAATGAGAAAATTGTTCTTATAATGAAGGGAGAACACTTTAAACTGTGATTTGAAATCACTTCTGAGGGTGTGTTGGTGGTTGCTGACCCAGCATGAGTACTTTGTGGTGATAAAATTTGATAAAAAGTAAAGAGAATGACATCAACTCGACATTGGTTCTTTAACGTGATGTTAATTCAGCTACAGTTTAGATAATGTAGACTTTAAAGATCTTGGTTTTCTGCCTTACAAAATCTATTTACGACAAACTTCCAGATAAACTGAGAAAATATCGGAGTTCATAAACATCTTGTGTTAAACGATCGAATCGACATTGGTTTCAATCTTGGTGATATCGTTTTATCCGTTGCAGACTTCTTTTTAAATATGTGTGCGTTGGCCAAAATTAAAAGAATTTAAAATTGTCATTATCAAGACTATTTTTCTAGAAAAGGTCACTGTCTGGTGTAGTATGTGTATTAATGACATCTTTGGGTCGTATTTTCCTTTTTAACCACTGGGAAAATAGTTGTTGTTTTCGGTCGAAAATGGATAGAGTTGCAAAAATCCGGTTTATTCCCAGGTTTATTTCCAAAAGACTCGGTTTATTCCCAGGTTTATTTCCAAAAGACTCGGTTTATTCCCAGGTTTAAACCGGGTTTTTTCTAGCCTTTGCAACTCTAAGAATGGACCTCTTGGCATCGTCACTTTATTTTTTTAAGCATTTTTAACAAAATTCTGTAACTTTAGAAGAATTTTTTTTTTTTTTTTTTTTTAGCGTTTTTAACGAAATTTTGTAAATTTAGAAGAATTTTTCTTTGAATAGACATTATAAATGCATAAAATCGTTACAAAACTGTTAAAGTTACAAAAAGGATAGATGCAAACTATCAGATATGAAAAAAAGGTGAATTCAAAAATTGAGGTCGGATGAGAAATCGTCTTATAAAGAAAAAACGTGGTCTTCAACTTTAATTTCCTCAAAATAACTTTAGCTCAGACATCAATCTAAACAAGAGTTAAAGTTATTGCAGGAAGGACCCGACAAAATATTAAGGCATATATTAAGGATAATGTATAGTAATGGAAAATTCGTTTCAATAACTGCGGCGATGCGATGGTTCAAACGAATATTTTTGCGAGGACAGAGAATGCCAGGATCTCTTCAACTGTAGTAATGGAAAATGTGTTTGTTCGTCGATGGTTCCGATGAATGTTTTTAAATAATTAGTATTTTTAATTAATTTAAATTTTTTTTCTTTTTTAAGTTTTCGGAACATTTTCCCAATGGTTTTTGTAATTTGTTAAATTACAAATTTTTTTCTTTTATTTTTTGCTTAACGAATTAGTGAATTTAGAACTCTTCACAGGGTCGACAATGAGGACTTACTCAGTAGTTACTATAATAATCGTGTCATGATATCGCAAACGCTTCTCTATTTTTATACGAAAATGTAGAAAAAGGTTGGGCACATTTAAAAAAAAAATCATAACACCAAAACTAATCCAGTAAACGCAATAACTTTCTTACCCGGCAATTTTCCGAAATTTTTTACACGTAACTGTTTTGGAGCCCTTGAATTTCAGACGATATGTGATTTTTTTAAATGTATCCAACCTTTTTCGATGATCCATTATATTTTTTTAAATTCCGAACGAATGTAAAAGCCGTAAACTTCATATCAAATGTTAGATTTTCAGCTCCATCTGTGACTCTCGCAAATGCTTTCCAAATCACCTTGGTGAAACTATACAGTGGTGGTCAGAAGTATAAGAACAAGGCAAAAATCGATAAATCTCGCTACACTTGTCCGGAAAATTATCCAAATTTAATGGCTGGATACCAGTGAAAAATGAAAAATTTTTTATAAGTTTTTATGGAAATATGAAGAAAATTCATATTTATAGAATGTATTATGGATTTATACAGCCATGTGGTATGGACAAAATTATAACAACTGTATTTGTGTGTTCCAAAAAGTAAAATTTGCATGTTTTTTTGTTTTGCACACGGAACTCCCAGACGATATAAATGTGTAGTAACAAGACAACACTAGATACCGGGCTTGCTCATTCTTTCTCATGACGTTACAAATAGTGGCTGGCCGCGACCAGCGATTGGTACAAAGTGATGAGCCCATCGTTTTGTGCCAATCGCTGTATGTCTTTTGTCGCGGCCAGCCACCATTTGTGACGTCATGATGATGAATGAGCAACCCGGTATCTAGTGTAACCCTGGTAGTAAGCGTTTGGGATCGTCATATTCTGTTTTTCAGTCATGCCGCTAGGTACAAAGTTTTCGTAGTTTGAGAAAGGGAAAGTGGATGCATTTAACAGTTCAGGACTTTCTGTACGTCGAATTGCGACAAAGCTTAATAGATCAAGAACTGTTATTTACATCCCGGTAAATATGGGCGGCAAAGACATACAGGTAGGCCATCTTCTGTTTCTGTACGGGAGAAAAGAGAAAAGAAGGACAATAAGGTGAGCTTTCTCCAAAAAACAAACGTCTACAGAAATAAAACGTGAATTGAACTTAGAATTCAGTGCAACAGTTCGAGCATGTTCGACGTGTTTTACAAAAAGAAAAAAAAGCCTCGCTATGGCAAACATATGTCACGATCGCCTCTTACAAAAGTTCATAAGAGACTGGGGGTAGAGTTTGCCAAAAGATGCATTAATATGAGAAAAAAGTGGGATGATGTTGTTTTTACCGATGAGAAAAATTTTAATTTGGGTGGGCCAGATGGTTTTGGCTACTTCTTGTATGATCTACGTTAGAGAAAAAGAAATTTTCTCAAAGCGTGCATTTGGTGGTGGCTCAGTAATGGTCTGGGGAGGTTTCGCAATTGGTGGAACTTACTCCAATAGTTTTTGTGCAGGATAGAGTGAATTCTGAGAGTTATGTTGATGTATGGGGCGATAATCTTTTACTAGAAGCATCGTTAATAACGAGTGGAGACAATGCCTCAGTATCTATTTCCCAAAATTCAAAATCATGATTTGATGCTAATTTCGTGCAACTACTTGATTGCCTAGCCAGAAGCCCTGATCTGAATCCAATGGGAAATCTGTGGGGTTCTGGTACACGAGGTATACAGAAATGGTATGCAATATGAAAACAAGCAAGAGCTTATGTCCTCCATCGAAAAAGCCTGGTCAAAAATTTTCAAGAACGTTCTGAAGAAACTGTCAAACTCCATGGCGTCAAGACTGATAAAAGTTATTGAGAAGAAGGAGGAGGTTATTAATTATTAGTGTGTTTCTGGCAAAAACATTCATTGTCCTTATTATTTTGTTCAATTTTTACAATGACATATTTTATTAATTATGGCAAAACATTCATATTTTGCATTTTCCAATGTTTGCATTCTATAATGATTTCTAGCATAAAAAAGCATTTTATATATAACTTTCACTTTATTTAGCTCAGAAATAATTTTTTTCTGTGCAATTTTCATTTTTTCTTACAATTCTGACCACCACTGTGCCTATAACCCTGATTTTTCTTTATATAAATAGCAGTGTTGGGAGATTCTACTCCTTTGGCCTAAAATTCACGTGATTCTGACAATCTTTTTTCGGTTACAAAGAAAGAAGATATCACATTCGGACTTTTTGCATTATATTTATTTACATTTCACTTATTAATTTAAATTTTTGTGCATAAAAATAAATAATAATACATCTTTTGCGACGGGGAGTACCTGCAGGCACGTGCCGTGCACTTCCAAACGGACGACGGCGACGGTTTTTCTCTATGGGCACAAGTATCTGAAACAAACTGGGTCGCCAAATTATGAAAGGGCATTAAATTTTCTGTATCTTAACATCTAGTTTAAAAAATTGATTTTTAACAAAATGGCATTTATTTAAACAAAACATGTCATTTTTTCGCCCTTTTTTTTAACCTTTTGCTAGTTAAAAAAAATGATTAATAAATGAAAATTATACTTTTTGGTGGAAAATATTCAGTAATAACGATTACTTTTCTTTAAAAAAAAAATGAAGAAAATTGGTCGAATAATTCTCGAAAAGGAAAAGGGTCACCCTGTTTGAAAAACATGTTATCGAGACTGTTTCGACATGGTTTCAAGACGCAATAAACTTCCAGCGTGCTGCGCGTAGAAAACTGTTTTCTGGCTGCTGGTGGCGCGGCGCTACGTTCAACGAGCCAAAAAGATAGTAAGGAATTAGAATATCACAAAACCACTTTAAAGCTAACAATCTACGCACTTCAGAGATGTAAAAAATGCAAAAAAAGAAAATAATAATAATAATAATACTAATAATAGAGAGCGAATTTTTTCACCCAAAGAAGTAGAATCTCCCTTTAAAAATAAGGCCTTCAGAGATAGATAAAACACAGAAGAACATCTGGAAACAGCGATAACAAAGGGAGATATAGCCAGTTTCAATAGACCTTCAAGTGAATTATCGAGAACTTCTAAAAGAGACTTCGTTTCATAGTCACCTCAAATGGCAAAGATATTGAAGCGCTCAATCTTTAAATTTCTTTTAATATATATAAAAAAATCTTTAATTTCAAATTATGGATGTATTGCAATTATGTTATTTCAAATATTAAATTACACTAATTATAAAGGGTGTCCGTATAGAAGGATGATAGTATTCATCACGATGTTCAGTGTTTGTGTAGGAAACCTGGGTCGCAATCCACTCATCCAGTCAAAAATACAGAATGTCTCACTCATAGCTGAACCCGGATTTTCATTGATAACTTTTAACAATAATGAAGATATTTGAACGATACTTCCAAAATAATAACTTAATTTTTGTGTGAAACGTTATGGCTAGAACTCTACACTGTACTACAAACTAAAATATGCAATAACTCTTCCGAGTTATCCATGATTCCGAAAAGCGTTTTTTATCTTTGGAAACCTCAGAAACAGTAATAGTTTCGATATTTAAAGATACATTTATAAAAATGAAATTTCTGTTGCTGCTACTGATTTTGGAAACGTTTCCGAGTCGTTTTAACAGTGTATTAATCGGTTTTCTTAGCCTGCAATATAGGTTTTCCAGATGCTAACAAATCTCAAGTAAACTAATTTCAATATATACTCCTACTATTGTACAGCTTTCCATACATGTATCTGTTCATCTGTGTTTGTAATAAAAGCTACTGAAATTGTAAAGCGACTTTGCGGACACCCTGTATGTTACCAGCGACATATTTATTTTATGCAGAACGATCCTATCAGCATTCCATCCATCCATATTTAAGTAAAAATATAACCCTTTTTAACCCTATTTTAAGTGCTGCGTCATATATAACATGCTCATCATTAGCATATCGTCTCGACAGCATATTCCATTATCTGTTTTATGGAAGTTCAGCTGCGCTTTTAATGGCACGAACATGATTCTTGCATACCTTAAGCGCTTATTCGGTTCTACCAAAACCAACACGTGTCCTATCAGTTTCACAGTGAACCCCTTTTGGTCCCTATGTATGTGACGTGGCTCACTGTCAACAAGGTTTCTCATATTCATTTGCATGGGGAAGCGGGGGGGATGTCGCATAACAAAAGCTGGTCAAATATTACACTAATGGTCTACAACTAAAATTTGGCCTTCGAATGAATGGCAGACAACAGATCCACAGCTGGTCTTGGTGTTTCTTATGCCAAGGCCTCTACAATACTACTCTGCTTTTCATGGCGAACACTGTGTCGACATTTTCCCTAATGTTAATTAAGCTATTGTGTTTTGCTAAATCATTTAGTACTTTGCGATTTCATTAAAAAAATAACGACAAAATTTAGATTGTCACATGAGGATTAGCTAGCTTTCATTTGGCAGAAAACCAGGAAAATATCTATTCAAGTATTTTGCTTAAAATATTCCTGATTTATTCTGACGAAGTTTCGAGAAGATCTGAGAATTATAAAAATACGAAAACAGCTTTTTAGTGGATCCATGTCCCTTTAAGGGGTTGTACCTACCTGCAAACTTTAAAAAAAAATGCATTTTTTTTAATTGCATTTTCTGAAAGTACAATTAGTAAAGAATATTCATTTACATTTTCTAGCCATCTCGCTATCTGATAAAAATTAAGAAAGTTATTACGCCACTTTCATTTACTTTGTTCTATCACACATAAATCATAACTCGAATCTTTAAATCTTTAATATCTCCAAACTATGTTTTTAAAGGCGGTGATCACGATAACTCGAACAAATCTCAACCAATCTTTTTCAAATTTTGATCCATTTTTAACAACAATATTATCTACAGGTTAATTGTTCCATTTTATTATTTATTTTTATAAACAATCAAAGTTTTAAAAAAATTGTGAAAATTGGTACCTTAACTTTGAACGGCCGCCATTTTGTTCAAAATCAATTTTTCCAAAAACCGAACGATTATCTCTAGTTTTAAGTGTTTAGAGTAAAGACATATTGCTTTTTTATAATTTCAGATAACATGACAGAGCTTCGGCGATCACAGTGGACGGCTACCAGAACAGAACGACACCATCTCCTGCGAGCGAGTCTGCTGGGGACACCCAAAAATTTATTTCGTCATTTCAATATCAATTTTTTTTTCTTCAAAATGTAATAAACAAAATACAAAAAGAATTTTTCAAATATCTTGTTTCATTTTCCTGAAAAAAAGATCTGAAAAATACATGTTTTTTTCGACTTTGCAGGTAGGTATAACCCCACAAATAAGTGAGATTGAAAATCTGTAAGTTCGTTTGTCTCACTTTGCTCATTTTTTTAGTTTACACGAGCCAAGTTAGTTTACACTAGGTGACTCTTACCCCCCTCAATACTTCGCAGTCTCTAAAAACACACTAATTTGCTTTGTTTTACAAAAGATGCTCGAATACGGGAGATTGAATAATATTCTCACAACCAGTGGCGATCTACTGTAATCGGGTTGTCATTCATTTACCTTTGACTACCACATTTTTTGGTTCTCAAGGCCAATTTCACCGCTGTCACGACAGCTGATGGCTGTTTTCGTGACTGATTAGGTAAGATTTATCACCACATTTAAAAATCATCTTGTACAAAATGATGAAGTAAAAATTGTCGTTACCAGTCGGACTTTTATAATAACGTCTAGAAGAAAAAAAAAATTCTGCGACCCTGTAAGAAATCCCTTTAAATATGACGTTTTAAATATTACGTATTTTCTTTCATTTAATGCTTTTCGCACGTAATAATTTAATAAGTTAAAAGTTATCTTTCTCTTTTAACATCTATGTGTAAATATTCTTTAAATTGAAAAGTGTTTGAAAATATTATTTCAGTTTTTAAAATATGATGTAATTTTAAGCACTGAATGCTTTCACACGCAATAATTTAATTATTTTAAAGTAACTTTTTCAACAGAACTATTTTGACCGACTTCAACATTAAATAGCGCTTAAAATAATTCTTGGATTTAAAAAACTGTCAGCTTCAGTGTGTTTATTATACAATTCTCTACAAAGCTATCTGTTTTCATAATTTTAGATACAATAGTTTTTTAATATAAGCCGAGAAAGAGCCCCGGTCACAATAAATTTAATTACGACAGCGACAGCAACATCAGCATTAGTTACATTTTTTTAAAAATAGAGTATAATGTCAAAATGCAGGAACTTCAGTGTATGTATATTTCTCATTTGACTTTATTATTATTATTATTATTATTATTATTATTATTAAATAAGATAATAAGAATATAATAAGAAATAAGATAACCACTATTTCCAAATAATCTACTCCCTATTTAACTGGGATCGGTTTTTCGTGGCCTATCCTGTTCGTCTCTGGAAATGATGAAGATGAGAATGATTGTTAATTATACAGACGAGTGTGAAAGAATAGCATTGCAGTCAATATATACAATTGTTTTGATATGCAGTACTAAATTTCAGTTCTTAAAACAAAGAGGGTATGTGATTATATTTTCCATGAATTGAGCTTAATTAGACAAAAAATACAAGTGTGTAACTAAAAATATTTTTAAAAATTGAGAGTGAAAAAAGCTTTTCTTTGACCTGCTAAATAGTAATAAGTAAATGGAAAGAATGCTAAGTGTCTTTATCTTTTCAACTTTAAAGTTACATAATAAGCAAGATTATGTGCATATTAGAGAGGATTATATTTATTATAGCATTAATATTATGAAATGAGAATTCAACTGAACATAAAATATTTTTTTACCTCCATGTTTCAAAGTGACCTTGACAGAATAAAAAAGAAGAATTTTGGAAGAAAGAAAACACAGGGTATTTCAAAATAATCGATTTAAATATGTTATATCATTTTAAATATTTTGATATATTGGTACCTTGAAAATACATTCGGATTATAATTATTATAGTAGCACCGTAAACCGGCACAACTTTACCACAATTTTTTTCCCTACCCATCTTTTGCTTACTCATAATGTTCAATAATGCTTCAAAATCATCTTAAACCATTGGTCTTGAACTGTATAGTTTAAGAATATGTGGTAACATGTTAACTTAAGTAAGCATTTTTTTTCTTACGCGTAAAACCGTATTAATAAAGCTACCTGGGAAACGAGGCAAATTTGCCAGCTGTCTAAAAGCCAGTGAAAATCAACAAATAGCCACAGGTAAAGTGAATTTTATGATTCAAATGATGTATTAAAAATCATGACATATATATTTCAATAAATAAGAAAAGAAATAGAAGCAGTTAGAAAAAAAATGTAATATTTTTCTCAGAAAACGATTTTTATTTTTTCTATGTAAGGAGGCTCAACAATATACACAACAACGGTTTCGTTGACGGGCGCTTCAGTAGGAAAATGGAAACTCCACCCATTGTCTTTCGTTCTAAGGTATGACAAAGTCTTCATGTCCGTAATAATAGGCGATTTTTGCGGCATAATATTCCACACTTTTTTTCGCCAAGAACTTACGATCACAAACATCCCATAACCTTCAATTTTATGAAGTTCTTACCATCTTGGGCTAACTTGATGTCTTCAATCATTGATGATTCTTCATCATCTTCAGGAACAATGCCCTGCACTAACTCTTCACTGGGTTCTTCAGGTTGCTTGTGTTCTGTATCTTGTCCGGGTTCTGCTTCTTCCTCTGGTACTACACCTAGCTCGGATTCTGATTCAGATGTATCATACAAGGAAAACGCGCAATCCGATTTATCAAAAAATATGAAAGAGTCTAAGAAAATGGCAAAATTCTAGGTTGGCAAAGTTGTCCCACTCTTCCCAAGATTCCTGGGTGCAACTTTGCCAACTAATATTATCTACCTTAAAAATAACATTAGTTCAAGTTCCAAAAGTGATTCCGAAAGCTTATTATATTACTCTATCAGAGAAAATAGGCAGTTTTTACCAACGTTTGGGTTAAAAAGGTGAAATGGAACACTTTTTTAGACGTCCAAAATCGCCCGTTTCCCAGTTACAAAATATTTTCACTCATAACGGTCATAAAACAACTAATAAGACAGGAAACGCGGAGAAATGTTGTCACACAATGTCTTCTTTGTGAAATGAAAACACTAGCGCCTATTTTAATTAGATCTAGAACTTCTCAGAGCGCCAAAAATCATATATTTAAAAAAGTGGAAAAGTTGTCCCGTGTGGCAAAATTGTCCCGGTTGACGGTATTAATACTAAGTAATGAGAATTCAATTGAACGTAAAAGATTTTGATATCTTCTGAATTTTGAAAAATACAACCCAGAGGGTTTTTGAAAATAGATCATCCAGATGTGTCGTTAATAAATATTTTGGTAACATGATGTTTCAAAGTCATCTTAAGGATTATAATTAATATAGTAATCATACTAATTTATGAGAATTCAACTAAACATAAAATATTTTGTTAGATTCATATTTCAAAGTCAACTTTGGAATTACGAATAAAAAGCTAAATTTTGGCAAATAGAGAAAGAAATTTTGGGAAAAAAAGTTACCCAAATATGTTATGTCATTAAATATTTTGAGGTACTGATATTTGAAAGACACCTTCAAGACCATAATTAGAATTCAACTGAACATAAAATATTTTAATATTTATTTCAAAGTAACCTTATGAATTTTTAGCAAAAAGACTGATTTTTGGATAAAGGAAACACTGTTTTTTTTTTTTAAATAATCCATACAAATATGTTATATCACTAAATATTTTCATATTCTGATAGCTCAAAAATACATTCGGATTATAATTATAGTATTAATGAGGATTCAACTGAACGTAAAACAGTTTTATATCTTTTGAATTTTGAAAAATGCAATCCAGAGGGGTTTTGAAAATATAGATCAATCAAATGTGTTACGTTACTGAATATTTTGGTAACTTGATATTTCAAAGTCACCTTCAGGATTATAATTACTTATAGTATTAATATTAATTAATGAGAATTAAACTGAACATAAAATATTTCGTTACATTCATATTTCAAAGTCACCTTCGGATGGGGTGGGGGGGGGGGGGGGAAAGGCTGAATTTTGGAAAATAGAAAAAAAAGAGGTATTGTGAAAATGGATTATTCAAATATGTTGTGTCATTAAATATTTTAATGTATTGATATTTGAAATACATCTTCAGGACCATAATTAGAATTCAATTGAACATAAAATATTTTAATATCTTCTTATTTCAAAGTCACGTTAGTTTGGGAAATAGGAAACAGAGGGTTTGTGAAATTATATCATCCAATTGTGTTACATCATTAGAAAATTTTCTATTTTGATGTTTCAAAGACACTTTCATGATTATAATGTTAGTAGCTTTAATACTATATAATGAGAATTTAACAGAACATAAAATGTTTTCATATTTCAAAGTCACCTTCAGAATTCTGAAAAAAAAAGGTTGAATTTTGGAAAATACTAAACAGAGAGTTTGCGAAACTATATTGTCCAAATATCCTTGCTAAAACTGTTGAACAGAAAGAAAAAAGGAAAAAAGATGAAAGAAAAGGTGGGGAAGAGAAATACTCCGGTGTTATAGCATGCCGGTGCATTTGCCCTCCAAAAACCTAAAAAACGATCTTGAGGTGGCACGCGCAGTTTTGGGTTTAGGGCCTCCTTTTCATATCAAAGAATTGAAATGCAGAAGCCTTTTCTTTTCTTCCTAGCTACATGCAGCTAGCTTGCGTTCAGTATTTATTGTCCCCACGCGGCTGACAAGTGTTGCCTCTTTCAATCTTTTATATATTATTTTTCAGTAGCTACACCAAGGGTATTTAAAGGTCATGTCCTCATGCATATTGTTAAGTTTTCCCTTCTCTCTTTTTTTTTTTTTCGATAAAATTTTTAATTTTTACTCCATGCCCAGTACCAGCATTATTACTCCTTATTAAACTTTTGTGCATTGTATTTTATAATTAGAAGAGAAGAACAAAAAAGACAATATAATGCACATGTGATCAAAAGCCCATGGGATGTCAATTTTAGGCGGTATTACACATTAAAATTTCTGCAACAGCAAAAATATGGTAGAGAAGTGAGTACGAGGCCGCACTTCTGCTTTTGCAGATCTATGTATTATAATGAACTATTATTACTATTACATACTAATTATTACTGCGTAAATATTAATATGAACCAATATTAACAATTTAATATAACTGCTGGTTGATAAGTTTCATTAGCTATAGGATAGGCACCTGAAGGTGAGATGAAACACTATAAATAAGACGGGAATATTCCTCACCAGTATTGAGATTACTCGAGGCAGACCCTTCGGGCCCGTCAACTAAGAAAGTAGCCATGATACAGAAATGAACAATAACAATTATTTATTTAAAGCAATAATGAGGATGGATGACAGTGCAGCAGGCACTTTTAAACTAACGATGATTTAAATTTAGTTTGGAATACTAAAAACTGAATGGGAGAATGCTATTCCCAAGAAATTCCCCAAGTCCTAAATATTAACTTACTGCAAGAGGGCTACCCTGTTCGTTCACAGAAACCTAAGTAAAGATCACTAGAAATACTGTAGATAAAACTGTGAACTGTCAGTAGAAACACTAAAAATATCACTTTACAAATACTGCAATATCACTAACAAGGGAACCCCGTTTACTCCAACTTTCTTTATTTGAAATACAAAGTTTAACGCCTTACTCCGATGTCGAAGCTCTCAGTCGAAGATTTAACTTAAAAAAAGCAGCTCAAAATGGACGCTGACTATTTTAACATGTGGCAAAATACACCTCCAAAATCCACAGGCAATGAAACTGCAGTCTTCTTCGTCACAAACGGCAGAATGCGATTAAATCCGATGGATATAACCTCTACCAGAATATTTATACCAGTTAAACGACCATAGATACCAAATTATCATATTATTGCTCGAAATAACCGCGAAACAGATTTCCGGAGATTCAGTCACACTTCGCTAAAATTAAAGGGGCGACAGAATAAGTGGCTCATTAACGCACAAATGTTAGTATCAGGACAACACATTCACACATTAATGTAAACTCAAAAATCTATTTGATCCTAGACTGCCAGATTGCAACACAAAAATGATCAATTTTTAAGGTAACTGAATCCCAGGGCTTGATGAAAGTATGAAGTTAGGGAAGCTCAGTATCATTTCGAGACCATCTTTCGTCGGGGGAAAGTTTTCTACACACGTAAAGTAGAACTGGAAGGTTGTTCTGCAATTGCTATAGACAGGGCCGTAACTAGAAGGGAGCAAGCGAGGCTAGAACGTAAGGGTACTTGAACATAAGGCGCTTGAACATAAGGGGGAGTTAAAAAAACGTTAGTCGTTCGGCACAAAAAACAAATAATCATTTTCAGATTTAAAAAAAAAATCATTCAATAGCATAACCCAAAGTAAAAATATATTTGGTTATTTTTATACTCTTATTTGCTTTGAACAGGGCCAGTTTTTTCATTATGTGACCGCATAAAGACACCAGCGCAATGGGCCATGTATACATCAGATGAAAATACCATTCGCTCATAATTGATGATTAAAATACAAGTATAGATTAGAGTTTCTAAGAAATCATGAGTTCATCTTACTTATATTATATTCTATATTAGTTAAAACAAAAATTTCCTCTAGAAAACCTTAATCTTGCATACATAAAAAAAAATCTTAATACTGTCTATAATAAAAGTCTCATGTAGAATATTTTCATTTTTCAAGTTCGTAAAAGAAAAAAAAAAAAAAAAAAAAAAACAATAGTGATAAATTGGAGTTCTATAAATATTCTCTAATGCTCCTTAAGTAGTTTGCATACATTACACAATCGTCGGGGGCATGGTTCATGCTCACAACATAAACGTTGTTTCCCAAGCACAGCTGATCGTATTGAAGCTATTTGATTGGTCAAGAGGATCTTGTTAATCTCACTTGTCATTATTCTCTTTAGATCATTTAGATCAATTTGTCTAAAGACTAGTGAAGTCATGCGCGGCCGGGAAGCACAACTGATATTTGACTATTGCTGATATAAGTATTTTAAATGGCCTACATAAATATTTGCAAAATTTTTTAATTCATTTGGGTCTGTCTCCTAATAACAGAAAATGTCTTTAAAATTGACTATTATTTTGATTTAACAATTATTTTCGTTATTATCTTTATTATCTGCATGTAGTAGAGATAATATATATATATATATATAACTTTATATATATATATATATTGTTATGACTTCATTTCCGTTTCAACATTTAGCAATAAAACAAAAAACAAAAATACTTTTAAATCTCTTTACATCGTAGGGGATTCTTTTATTCCCCACACATGTTTCATTATTTAAATCTAAAGATAGAACTACATTTGTGGCGAACCCTACAGGCCCATCACATAAATAAGTAGCTATGACACTAAAGTAGTTAAAAATAACAAACATTTGTTTAAAATCCGTAATAGATACGGGTGCAGTGAAGTAGAGCTACTAAATTAACGAAGATCAATTTAAAGCACAGGTAATAAACTGAATGAAATTCATTAAAGCCAAACTCTAACTTATGCAAAAGTGGCTACGAAGGATTAAAACGAAGGAAAAATTCGCGGCAGATCGCTAGAAACTCTGAAAAGACTGTGTTAAAAAAATGGTCACTTGCACAATACTGCAATAGCACTAAAATGAAACCCCGTGAGCTCCAACTTCCCTTTATCTGAAATACTAAAACGGTAGCGCCTTACCACTAGCACACACCGCAATCTCCTCAGCTGGAGAATAACCGGGTAAATCTAAATCTCAATTGAAGTCGAACCGTCATGGCTGATAACAAGAGGCTTGGTAAAAGCTCTGAAAATGCCTTGAAGATCCACAACGGGACGAGACAGCAAAATCTAATGTAACTCACTACTAATAGCATATTTGTACTAGCCAGCCGACCACATAAACTTAATTAGCATATCACTGCGTAAAATAACCGCAGCAATCAGATTCAGGGAGATTCATGCACACTTTGGATTTGGGAAGTAAAAGAAATGGCAAGATAGATGACTCTTTCATACTAAAATCTTATAATCCAGACAACATGCTCACATACAAAACTCAATAATCATTTAAATCCTAGACTACTTTCATAAAGATAGCAACTAGGTACTGCGTTACACATTTCCGAACCAATAATTTAGGATAAAAATATAAAATACTGAAAAGTTGTTACTATATCTAATTTAATCCTGTTGTAATACGACATTTTCCAAGCGTCCTCAAAAATTCTTCTTAAGCCTGTTGTCCTATTAATGGTACACAAAATAACTATATTCGTTAGATTTCAGTGAAACTCAACTTTTGTCATTAGGATAGCTACTTTTAATTTTTTTTTTAACCTGAAGGTAATTTTCCTCCTAATTTAAAAGAAAATTGGGAAAGATGGTGTTAATTTTCGAAGCTAAAATGCATTTATAAAATCGCATCATTTTTATTATTTCAGTTGTATAGATTACAGCATAACATAACATGGATGAATAAAATTTTCCGCCAATGTCACCTTCAAAAGTAGGAACTTAACAACCTTTACCTGGCATTAAAGGGCAGATATAGTGTTAGAAAAAAATTGTTAACGTATCGAAGTTTTGAAAACCCCAAGCAGTCAATACGCGTGCCGATGCATTTGCCCTTCAAATGATCTTGGAAGGTGGCACGCGTAAGGCTTAAGACCTCTTCTTTTCAACTGAAAACTAAAATGGGGATCTTTAAACTTTTTTTTATGTTTCCATCATGTGATCATTGATAAAACCACAGGCACTCTTTCTTCTTTCCCAACACAATGTACTCCCAACGTCTATGGAAAAGATTCTAAACGTATATGGGTATTTTTTACTTCAACTCATTTAAATATTCGTATGAAATTTTGTTTTATTGTTTTCAAAATAATATTTTTTTAAATAAATTGAAATGAATGTCATTTTAATTATATTTCATTCAAATAAATGTAAATTTCTGATATATAAATAAACTTTACATTTTATGTATTTTATTTCATAAAATGTTTATTTTCACTGCAATAAGAAAAAATACCCATACAGATCACAGATCAAATACACATGATGTGGGTTATATTATTATTATTTTTTTTTTTAATTACATAATATCAACGTCGGATGTTTGACTGTAAACTTGGGAAACTTGGTATATTTGACCGCAGTGGAAATTTGATTTAATTGCCTTTATTTTATCTTATTTTATTTTTATTTTTATCATGCTAAGCACAAGATGAAAACATATTACAATCATTTTCTACAAGTTCATGTTTTTCAGTCATTTCTAATGACAACAAGTTGGAAATTGTACGTCAAACGTGACAAATGAGGTGCGTTCGTACTATAGCTAGTTATATAAATATTCATATCTTGATGATTTTTAATTCTGTGAAATGAATTATATCGTCTGCAGATTAATTTATGTAATAAAATACGTATCTCTATTGCTTGACGATTAAACTTCGGAAGCTCCTCTAACAAGAAAGCACCGATTTTTTTTCTTTTAATTCAAATTTCTTAATAAATATTTTTATTAATATCTCCTAAAGTTTTGATTCGATTTTTAAAAAAATTGAAATGTCTCGACAAAATTCTGCAAAGATAATATATCTTAAATTCCAAACCATTCGGTTGGGTAGTTTTTGCGTTGTTATATGCGGACGGACGGACAGACGGACAGACAGACAGACGGGCAGACAGACAGACGGGCGGACAGACGGACGGACCAAGCGACGACAATAGGTGCTACGTATTTATATAATTACGAACGCACCTAATAAAAAGGGAAAACGAGATTTTGCAATTTACTAATTTTGCATTTGCCAATCATTAGTTTCTAAGCTAGTTGTAAATAAAGTTAAGGAAAATATTTTTGCTTTAAAATGTACTTTATTTAATGATTTAAAAGTTGATGTAGATAATTAAAACTTAATATAAATATTGCCATGTGTTTTATACATTTTTTTTTTAAATATAAAATGTCTGTGGAATGTTTGCTCCATTGCATTTAAAACTGCTTGGTCCGGATCAAATCTGTCATTTTTTTATCTAATATCTTTAAAATGTTTAATAATTAACTTTAAATTTATCAAAAAAAATATTCATAAACTTTTCAGTTAATAGCATAAGTTATATAATATCAGTATTTTTTTTTTAAATAGAAAGTATAATACTAAATGCAAATATACCGTTAAAAAGCGACGCTATATGTATAAATTCAACCAGAAGTGTTTTAGAATTCTAAGTAAATTATTCAGAAAACGGCTATATAGGTACTTCGGATCCCGAGCCCGATACCGAAATTATGCAGTAAAAAATTTTTTTAATAACATTTAAAAATTATTTCTCTTTTAAAATATCTTTTTACATAGAATAACTATTATTCCTAAATACTCTGCCTTAGACGGTTCGTTATTTTTATGTCTCTGAAAATCTGTCTAAAATACTAAATACGTTATTTACACCCAATCACGGGCAGAAATCTATAAAAATCACAATTCTTATTCTTTTAAAGTATCACTGTGCAAAAATGTCAGGAAGACGTGAGTTCTGTTTTCCAGTTTTTCAGAAAAAGGATTTCGAACAGAAAGAGAGGATTCGTAAGGCCACAGAAGGGGATATTTCAAGGCTTCTTTATTTTACTAATACTGGCTGTGCCATCAAGGCATTAGAATCAGATAGAATATTTTATTTTTATATCCCAGCAATAACAATTCAATTCCCTTTCAAAATAATTTTTAGAAGATTGTAAAATATCTTAAGAATCTTTGACTACATTCTTGTGCCCTGTGTGAAAAAGAATCACGGTTTCCGCCCTGAAAGTGTGTGATGTATTTAAAGTTCCAATTAACATAAAAAAAAAAACTTGAGTTCAGAATAGTATTTTATGCCATTTTAGCAAGATACATTCCTATGACCAACAGCAGAACAAGAAAATGTAACTAAACACTATGTTGAATATGACTATGTTTCTTTAATAATCAATCCTTATGATTTCACGTTAATGATTTTTGTCTGTTTTGTCAAATATCTAATAGAAATTTGAATAAAACTTTTTTTTTGTATCATTTGTAGGACACTAAATCTCATTTTTAGCAAAAATAACATAAGCCCAAAAAATGCTTTTCAGTTTTTTAAAATGTTAATAACCATAAGATAAATGGTAGTTAACTACGATGAATCGCAAATCTCCTCTAACATCCATCGTGAATCCAAAGTGTAAATAAAAAATACATAACTTTAAATTTTATGAAACAATACACAATCAAATAAAATATTAGAATTTGGAAATTTTGATGAAGCATCGGAATTTAAATATAACCTCAAAGGGGGCGGAATGACTATATCTAATCGTAATTAGTTAATCATGAGTTCGTTGGCAAACCAATGAAGGCTGAGACAGAAAGTGGGAATGGCACAAGGGTGGATAGTATCAGTATGAAGAGACCCACAAACAGCTTACATGACAACAGAGTCCCTGAAAACTAAACAAAACAAAGTCCCTAAGGCCACATATAAGAAACAGAATAATGAGTGAAAAGTCTAGCTTAGTTTTACCACTGGTAAAAAATATATGAAACCTGGAAAATAAAAAAAACTGGAAAATAAAATTGCGGTTTCCTTTCCCCCTTCGTAGAACTTCTCGTCAGCAACTGATAATAGACTTACAAAATAAGAAATTTAAGAAATATATTAACCGCAAAAGAGTTCTTAAACCTGCGTTAGTCGCATGTGTATCTCTGTGATACAAGGCGCCATTTTCGTCTTGTAAGTTTTGAGGGCGGTTCGAGAGCAACTGCTACGGGTGAAAAATATTGATACCGGTGGGAGGAAGGCAGAGAGAGCCACAGGTTTCGAATCTTCTTGGTTCAAAACTTACGAGAGGAAAATAGTATCTTGTATCACAGAAAAACACATACGACTAACGCACATCGTTAAATAATCTAGTATTTGTATGTAGCACATAGTTTTTATTGAATTCTGAAAAAAAAAATTTGATCTGTGATTTTATGTTACTTAATTTATGTCATCTGCCAAAGACGATTCGATTAACGAATCTAATCTATATAGTCGGTAATGTCACCTTGAACGTTAGGAACTAGATGTATTGCTGTAAAATACAAAAGACATATGAAAAAAAAAAAGCAGTTAACGTACTGAAATGGTTGGTGAAAGTTAATATAAAAAATAAGTTCCAATGCATTTGCCCTTCAAGAGTCCTAGAGGTGGCACGCGCAAGGTCTGAGGCCTCGTTTTAACAATAGAAAACGGTGAATAATCACAATGTTCCTCTCCCTCAATATTCCGTGTCTATTTCCTTCGTTTTTATTTCTTTCCTCAATCGGCAAGTGTTAAATATATAACAGGCAGTCAACGAGTAAAAGTGTGTAAAATTAAATGTATGGTGATTGCTAATTATAGTTTAGATTCGATTGCCATTCCAATATTTTTAGTATAATAAGAAAATAGAATTATTTTTTACCTTTGAATTTATAATCTCTCCTTCCTGCAGCAAAGAAAGTGAGTGGATAACAATATATATTTTTTCCTTTTATGTATTTTTTAAAATTACGAACAAATGGAATTCATTAAAACTAATTAAAAGAAAAATATGAAAGAAAAATTAATAAAATAGATTTTTTTAATGTTAAGTGTTGAAATAATCAAAAATGATTGCGGAAATAAAAAAAGTAGAGTTAAGGAAAATGAATTAATAAAATTAATATTTAATAAAATAAATCGTATTGAAAAAAAAAGAAAACAGTAGAAATAGTTTAAATATATATAGGAAAAGTTAAATTTTTAATATTAGAATTAAAAGTTATTAGTTATTAACTTAAATTAGAGAGTAATTGGAAGAACTGACATATAATCAAACCATATCACCATGTGTTGCAATGAAATAATCTAAATGAAAACTCACATAAAACCAATGACAAATAATTATAGATACGAAGTATTAATAGTTTATATATATATGTATAATGCATAAGATAAGTAGATAAATAAACCCTAACAACACCACTTAACCTCCATAATCAAACACCCTACCAACCTTAAATATATATATATATATATATATATATATATATATGTGTGTGTGTGTGTGTGTGTGTGTGTGTGTGTGTGTGTGTGTGAAGCTTTCATAAAACCATCATAGTGTTTTCAGTGTTTTGCATTATTTTTCACATATTAGCTAGCATATAAAAATTACGATGGCGTCATGAGCGCTTCATATGGAATACAAAATGAAATCGATATTGAAATACATTAAAATTTGCTACCTAGGTTTCTAATCAGTGGTGTCAACGTAGCCCTCATCCGGGGCTAAATCTAGCACATATTTTTGTCTCGTTTAGCCCCAGAAAAGGTTGTGTTAACCCCTAGGTCGCAATCGAGTCCATTTTAATATTGCGTTTTTTAGCACATTTTTAAAACAGTGCTGACAAATAGTCTAAAGAGGAGCTAAACTAGTCCCCTTTTATCTTCTTTCTACCTTGATCAGTTGCAACACTGCTGCTGATCTTGTATAAGGCATTTAATCCTAGAAACACAGCCCTTTGAATGCTAGGCCAGCGCGCTGACACAAAAACGACAGCTGTCGTTGGCAGACTTTTTTCTGAGTTTATACGGTTACTTCAGTTTTAATACTAGTAATTTCTAAAAGTATTTTTTTTTTCACAATTAATGTGGAAAAACACTTTAAGAAAATACTGGTGTTGAAATTCAAGGGGCATTTGATATTTTTCACGAAAATTAATTTCGATAAATTATATTTTTCGAAATTAATTTTCCAAAAAAGTAATGAATCGTAACCTACCAATATTTTAACAGAAATCGATTTCTAGAAGCTTTAAATATGTTAATCCAAAATTACAGTTCATTCCACAAAGTAGTTTTGAGTTATGCCTGAAAAACTAAACGCATTGCAATCTGCTTTGCAACGATTAAAAATGAATTTAACCCTTCGCTTCCAGTGTATCTACCAGTGTTTACGCGCTCCGTAGAATTATTTCATCTGTAGCAAAGGGATTAACATTGTTAGTTCCAAACTTTAAACGTGCATAATTTCTAAACTGCTTGACTGTCGAAATTAGTCGTTAGTATTGAAAATTTTGAAGTTTGTTACAATTTTTATGTGTAGACCTAACAAGAAAATATTTCAATGCAAACTCTTAAAACGTTTTAGAAATAAAAAACAGTGAGTTATATTCCTACTAATATATTAAGTATGTGTAAAAATTTATTTGCTAAATATCAATACGAAAGCAGTTATATGTAAAAGAATAGGATTTTCATCACCATATGTAATCCTATCGGTGGCTAAATCGAAGAATGTCACCAAAAAAACAGAGCACGATTTCAATACATATTCAAGATAAAAGGCACGCAGCATCAACAGTCATTTCTTGCAGATGTATATTATTGGTTTATAAAAAATAAGAGGGCTAGTTTAACTATTTTTAATTATTTGTTTTAAAAAAGGAAGTTTGTACATTTTGCGGTTAATTTAATTTGAGTTAGATGGAGTATCAAAAACTGTAACGTTTTCAGTTTACCCGCTGCTAAATTATAGATTCTTGCGCGTTGTAAAATTCCATAGGAAAAAAAAAAAACACAATTCAGCCAATCATCATATAAAAATGTGAATGATACCAATCGATTAATAATAATGTCTACTAATTAATTCTATGCTCAATTTTTACTTAAAGGTCACCTATATAGAGACAGTGCATCACAAACTTTAAAATTTTCAATACTAACACCTAATTTTGACATCATATTTTGATTTGTTGGTAAATTTTACCTACTGCTACCAATCGGGAAGTCAGTCTGTCAGATAGTTTACGAATCATGTAGGTTTATAATTTGGATCCCCAAACGTTAAGTTCATTTTTAATCTTTTCAAAACAGATTGCGAGTAGTTATTTAAGTATAACTCAAAAAACTACCTGGCGGAATAAGCTGTAATTTTATATTCATATATTTACAGCTTTTAGAAATAGATTTCTATTAAAATAATCGGTCAAATATGAGTGTAACTCGCGCTCAAAGGGTTCCGTATACACTAAATTTATTAATTACTATTTATTTATTAATTACTATTAATTAATTACTATTAATTACTACCCCTAATTTTTTCATAATTTTAGTTTCAGTAGATTCGGAAATAAGAGGGGGGGGGATATATTTTTCCCGTATACTTTCGACAATATCTCTGAAAATATAATACATAAAATTAAAACAAATATATTTTTGAGTTCGATGTTACAAGATCTTTCGAACGATACCCCACACGATATAAAAAGAAAGATTTTTTTTAAGTAACTTAATTAATATCTCGGCTAATTACAGACAGTGGTTTTTTTCGAAAATAATTATCAAATATCCTTGGGTCGATAGATCCCTCGAGTGCCCATCAACTTTCCCTCTGCCCGCCAGAAAAGTAAATTTTGTGTGTAACAGAAATATGCACTTTTCTCAAAAATTATGTTACCTAAAATTAAAACAAATATATTTTTGTATTTTATATTACAATATCTTTCTGACGATACCCCACATGACACACAAAAAGAAGACTTTTTTTTTTCAAGTAAATTAATTAGCCCCTAAATTTTCCCTAAACATATTTGTGAATCGCTAATAATCTGAAAATATGTGGGTAAAAAGGCTTTATAACTTTCCCAAGTTTGAACTTTCCACGTCCCACAGTTTAGGAGAAAAAGGGCTGGTGACAGATGGACGGACAGACACAGGAGTGATCTTTTAATGGTTCCGTTTTCACTTTTTAAGTACGGAATTCTAAAAATTATGGGTTACAATTCATATTACTTTCGAAAATTAATTTCTGAAAAATACATATTTTGAAAAAGTATATATTTTGAATTGAAATGAAGTAATTTATTTTTAATCCAAGAACTATTTAAACTTTATGAGTAAAACTAGACATTTTTTAAATTATATTTTCCTATTTAAATTCTTGTTACTTTACATTACATGTATAAGTAATTCACTGGCACAGCGAAGAGTGGAAGATGGGAGGATTTAGGGTGTTACAATCATTCCCAGAGTACTTAAAAACTGATAAGGTAACCCTTGTATTATACAGTTTAAGTCAACGGCAAAACCAGAAGCTTCGTCTAAAAGAAGTTTTCAGTCTTTATTAATAAAAAAAATGAAAGAAAAGAAGGAAAAGAAAAGAAAAAGAAAAAAGAAAAACAGAAAAGAGGAAATAAAAGGCAACGTAAAATGCGAATTCTTTGTTTTATATGCGTATAAAAATTATCTGTTGGTGAACAAAATATGTCTAAAAACCTATGTAAGAAAACATAAACAGTCAAAAACTTATCATACAACGGTTTCAAGGCTTCACTGTAACAGACCCATCTTCAATGTAAAATGAATGAAAGAAAGAGTGGAGAATAATAGTACCACAATACGTATATGTGTGTTTCTGTTATTGCTGTTTCTCACCTTATTATTATTATTATTATTTATTAGTTTCCCTTAAAGATTGAACAAGTTTTTAATGAAGTCTTGGAATAACTGAGTATTAAATTTATTTGTTTGCTTGTGGTTTTAATTGCATCAGTTATTACGCGTCACATATATACTATAAACTACTATATGGACATATAAAACAACGAAATTGATTAATTATGATTCAAAATCCCTAACAGGTGAAGATCCTGGCTGTGCTCCTATATTATTAATAAAATTTAAAATTTCCATGATGCAGTACTTTTAGTATTTAGGCTATCATACTGAACTGAACTGAACTAATTTATTTTCACTCCGCATATGATGAAGAGAAAAAAAAAAGAATCATGAATATAAGTATAAAAATATTTGGGCAGGCAATGCACTTTCCATCAGCAGGAAACATACTAGTACTACTATTCGGGGAGATAGCTAGTGCATTTGCCCTCTAAAAGTTATTGACACCGTACGTGAATTCGAAGGGATCTGGTGGCAACGGAACAATGAAAAGAGAGTAAGTTCCTTCCCCTGTAGCAAAGTATTCTGTATTTTTGGGATATAGCTCTTCTACATGTGTTCAGTTTTTTTTTTTTTTAAACCTTCAAGGTGACTTTCAAATCCTTGTGTTTAAATTGAAATAAAAATATGAAAAGTGTAATTATGAATTGTGCATTGCAGTAGTATTTGTTTTAAAATTGCACACACCCGTTTCATAAAGATATGACTGTTCTATATAAGACAATCCGATAATGAGCTTTTAGATTGCACATAGAATGTTCATTATATAAGTTAAAATGAATTAAAAAAGAATAATAGTGGTATTTCACGAAAAAAAAAGAAAACAGAAAAAAGAAAAAAAAAGAAAAAAGAAAAAGAAAAAAGAAAAAGAAAAAAGAAAAAGAAAAAAGAAAAAGAAAAAAGAAAAAGAAAAAAGTCAGCGAATATATTTTTCAATAATATCTTTTTTAAAAAGTCAAGCTTACCTCACAATAAGTATTAAAAAAAAAAAAAAAACTCTTTAAGCATTCAATGTTTATCTTAAATAACACGTCTAATTTCAAGTGCAATTCATGCTTCTCAAAAAAAAAAAAAAGAAAAAAAAAAAAATCGTTGAAATACGTTAATTTGGCGTGGGACCCGATTACGAAAAGCTCACCGCTTTAATTTATGCTTGGTAGAAAGCACGGATTAATGAAATTATTGAAAATATATTGTTTTTCTTTGTTTCTTTTTTCACCTATGACAACCGAAAAGAATAAAAAAATGAACACTTTGTTATTATTATTATTATTATTATTATTATTATTATTATTTAAACTATCTATTCGGGATTCCAAAAATTTTTCTAAACATATATTCATAATTTAATATTAAACGTTTAATTGATTAAAGCGTATTTAAAAATCTATATACTACTCTTATTATTTTTATCTGCTTTTTAGTGCTTAAAATATTTCATTGTTGCAGTTTTACTGCATATTTTGTTTACCGCATATTTACTTCATCGTTTTTGTAACTCGTATATAGTTGCAATCTTACAGAATATTTGGAGATTTATCACCCAAGGACATCTATCTCAAAAATGCCTTAAAATTAATTTATTAATTTTTAATTAAATTCTTTAAAAAAAAGAAAAAGAAAGAAAGAAATAAAGAATTCTAGCGTATTAGGAAGTGAGTGAAAAATCGATTACAAAATTCAATTGTACTCATTCGTACTCAATTTGGTTTTTGTATATAAATTCAAAAACCAAGTTGAGTTAAATGAGTGTAAAATTAAAAGTATATTTCATAATGATATGACCACTTAGCAACATAACTTTAAAATACCACCAATGAAAAATGACGTCATAATAATGCATTTTCATTCATAAAACTTAAAAAAAAATTACTATAATCACGTCAAAATGGCATAATTTTTCCCTGACTTTTTATTTCGTCTGTATATAGCATAGAACTAGGAAGTTCTATGGTATATAGGTAGAAAAACGTGTCTGTTTTCTGGATGGAAACATACGTTTTCTGTTGAATGCCTTTTTTTAAAATGACTTCATTTTCACAGATGAAAGCGTTGTCTTCTTTAAGGCTGTTCTCAAATCCAAACTCGCTACTTTATGACACATTTTTAAATTCATTTTTGTTTGCAAATGTATCAAATTAACAGTTGTTCTTATTAAGAAACTTTGTAATCGAAAAACGTTTCCCATTTATTGATAAAGGCAGAAGATATTTCAGAAAATACTGTCATATTTGCCGTTTTGAACCGAATTCCCGATGTGGCAGCACAAGAAAGGAGAAAAACCGGTGTTCACGTGACAAAAATAGCTTTTGTCTCGAAATTTATTTATCAAAAAATCGAAAACTCATTTCGATTCCAAAAGTTTCGCGTTGTCCAACAGATCATTTGAGAACTACCTTAAAATTCGGTCTCTAATTTCAGAGCTGGTAGAGTGGAAAATGTCTGAAAATGATATCATTTTCACGTACATATGGAAATATGTAGCAGTTTCATGTTTTTAAATAAATGCTTGCTTTTAAAAATGATGCCATTTAACTTTCATGGACCTTGAGCCTCTTTGATGGCCTTAACATTAACTATTCAAATTAAAAACATACTTTTTTTAGAATTGTTATGAGAAAATGGCATCAATAAAGATATAATGAATAAAAATATTAGAGGATGGTCATGAAGTACTTTCCTGATATAAGTATTTATTGTGCGAAAACTATTATAATTAAACATAAGGTTGTTTGGAAATATTGTAAGTACTATTATAAAGTTTTTAATAAGACCACATATTTTACGAAATTTTAACGTGCCCCCTTGGTAGCACCATAGCCTCCACGCTCTCCTGACATTACTCCTCTAGATGTTTTCTTTTGGGGGTACGTAAAGGACATAGTGTTTGCAACACCAGTAAAATATATTGAAACACTCAAGGTCAGGATCACAGATGCTGTGTCTGGTGTGACAGCCCAAATATTGGGCAATATGTGGCGAGAAATGGAATACCGCCTTGACACTCTTCGAGCTACCAAGGGTGATCACATCGAAATTTACTGACGTCAGTAATTGCATTAAAAACTTCATAAATGTCTTTACAATAGATTGAAACAAGCATATGTCTAATTATATTAGTTTTTCTGCAATGAATTATTGTAATCAGGGAAAGTCTTTACGACCACCCTATATAATCCCAATGGGCAATATTCTCGTGATGTCACAATAAATATAAATATTAATTTTTATTGGTTTATAAAATTAAAGTACATCTGCTTAAATATTGTTACCGAAATCAACGTGCAAATTAAGAAAAAAAAATATCCGAAAAGACAAGTGACTGAATATTTTTCATTATAATTTAATATTAATTTAATTATAATTACACGTTGAGAAAACAATTTAAAAGTCTTGAATAGATAATTTAAATATTTTTTTTGTTTCTTTTCTTTTGTCATATCTTAAAAAAGGGAAACAGAGCAAAAATTATATATTTTTTAATAAATTCACTTGCTCGTACTTTCTACCAACCATACATCAAAGCAGTGAATCTTCCCTAATCAGAGCCCAAGCCAAATTAACGTAACTGTAATAGATTTTTTTTTTTGGAACAACATGAATTTCAGTCTTGCAATTAGGTGTGTTTTTTAAGATAGACATTGAATGCTTGTAAAAGAGAGGGTCTTTTTTCATTAACTCTTTTTATTTTTATTTTAACCTAAAATAATGATTCGGACAATTACTCCATAGTTTTAAATTTAAAGAATTAAACACATGTTTGAAATAAAAGAAACAGCAGCAGTATAAATAAATTTAAGGGAACTTTCTTTTTCTTTTCATTCTCTATCATTATTATTTTTATTGCTAAATGCTAAAATAAAAAGGAAGTGATAACAGTACTGGTAGAGACATGTACTATAATTATTACATGCAGATAATGCAAAAATTTTTTTAAGGCTTAATAATAGTCAATGTAGACACATGTACTATCATTACTACATGCAGATAATGCATAAACAATTGTTAAGACAAAATAATAGTAAATGTAGACACATGTACTATCATTACTATATGCAGATAATGCACAAATAATTGTTAAGACAAAATAATAGTAAATGTATACACCTTAACTATTATTCATTTACCACACAATTTTCACAGTTGTATAACACATTTACTATTATTCATAGCCTGTAGTACCATTATTTGGTACTACATGCAGATAATGATAAAACAATTGCTAACACAAAATAACAGTACACGTGTCCTATTATTAGAATTCCACACTTGAAAGCATTTTAATGGAGTAACAATATAAAAATTAAAATAATTTTGCTATGTAGATCTTTCAGTAATTCATAAAAAAGCCATATAAACATATTTGCCCTTTAAGAGTGCCTGAAGGTTAAATATGAACTGTTGTAAACGCGCAACAAAAGGAAATATCAGACTCCAAGTTCCTTCTCCTCTCTGGGTTTAGGGACCGGGATCAAAGGGTTTTTATTTTACTTTGTTTGATTTTTTTGGTATTAACAAGTGATTGCGTACTACCAAGGTGACCTTTTGATGCATACTTTTGATATCAGGAATAAAATTAGATTATTTATTCTATTATTATTCCCCTTTTAATTTCTAGGCTTTAATTATAATAACGATTTGTTATTAAATTATTAAGTCATTTGTTATTTGCTATTACTAATTTATTTACGTCAATTACTTCAGATAATAGCAATTAAAATAAATTATTCAGAGAGTTGTTTTTAGGGTTTCGTTCATCTCACAAAACCCTATTATCCCCCCTTCGTTGTCTGTCCGTCACAGAGCCGGTTCTCAAAAACTATGTAACTTACATACTTGAAATTTTGTGTACTTATAGCTGAATATCTACTATGAAGCTCAAAATCATAAAATTTGAAAAAATCGTATTATTTTAATATAGAAAGATAAAAAACCAAAAATCTAACAGCATTTTCCTATTAAATTTAAACATTTTTCGTTATAGCAGTTGCCAACAATTAAAAACCCACAATAAAATTCTTTCTACAATAATTAATTTTCTATTGAAAAATTTCTACGTGAAAAATGAAAATGAAATAAAAAGTTTCACCAATTAAAAAAAAGATTAATATGACGTCATATTGGTAATAAAACGGAAATTTTCAAACATTTCTCAATAATACAAGTAGTATGAGTATGCGTAAATACAGAAAGCAGTTTAATATGACGTCATTAGAGAATTAAAAAGAAAATTAATCTGACGTCATATGGGACTTTTTCAAATGTTTGAGAATAATACAAAGAGAGTATCAATATGAGTAATAGAGAAAGCAAGTAGATATGACGTCAGCAAGTGATTATAACGTCATATGAGTTTGATGAACGTATTGAATCGTGATAAAAACCCGATTATGGAAATATTGGCATATTTTAACATTTTGAAGGTCTCTATACAACATGTTTAATTTTGTAATTGATTTTTTTTTTTATGTCGCATTTAGTCCACATGACAGATATTATTATGACAGAGTATGGGACTGGTTCAGATTTTCGAAAAAACGAGAAAAATAGACCGGTAAATTTTTACTTTATAAAAAACATCACTCTTTTTTTATGAAATTTATTTGGATTTATTAAAGAAAGGATAAAGTGTTTTGAAAGGAATATTAAACAAAACCCGTTGTGCGATCTTCGATCACACTTACCCACTTGTTTAGTTACTGTTTCCAGCTCAAGTTAAAACTAGGATTTGTAATTATTTATTTACAACAGTTACTTCAGATAATAGTAACACAAATAAATTATTCGAAGAGTTTTTTGTTCATTTGCTGTCTCAAAATTCAAGTTAAAATCAGGATTTGTTATTATTTGTTATTTCTTTTAAGTAATCTATGCATAACTACTTTTGATAACAACAATTAAATTATATTATTCAGCCAGTTAATTGCTGTTTATAATCATTGTCTTCAGTCTCAAATTAAAATTAAAATTTATCATTAAGTCATTTATCAATTATTTTCAATAATATCTATACTAATTAATATTATGTAACTTCAGAAAAATAAGCCAATCAAATCATACAAGTTGTAATTTTCCAACTGATTGAAAATTATATTTCACTCAGTTGAAAAATAAAATTATATTTAAAATTACATTTTTACTCAATGTGTATTTTACCAAGAAGAATAACTGTGTTAAATTAATAAAGTGTCATTCAAATCAGTTGTTATTTAATTGTCATCTCCAGACTCATGTTAAAATCGCAGAATATTGTTAACAACATCAGTACATAATAATTATCAAAATAATAATTATTATTAAGATTACTTAAGTGTTAATTGAAAAAAATTGCTGTTAATGTAATAATAATTGTTAGTTGAACTACAAATATAAAGTGTTTATAAGTATTAAGTTACTCGAGGCATATAGTGTTTTAAAACACTTACTAATGTTAATTGAATCACTTCTTTTAATTATAGTTTAAGATTCTCAAATAAATATTTAATATTAAGATCCTAAAACCTTTATTGTCAAAAAGATAAAAAATGTCACTACAAAAATTTTCAATTTCTAATATTTTAATTTATTTCAAATTTTTAATATATTATAAGAAAAAATAATTTACAGCTACTGATGATGAGCAATTTTCAAATGCTTAAAAGTGAACGATTTTTCACTTCAAACCACTTTCTTCTTGATTACAGTTTAGATTATCAAAAAACAACAACAAAAATATTGAGGTCATTCAAATGCAAAAAGAAAAAAGAAATCGGAAGCAAAATCACTAAAAAAAAATTCTATTTTAGTAAATAGAATAGATAATTGTTCGAATTTTTAATGAAATACAAGATCAAATAATTTCCAACTGAAGATAATTATAAATTTATAAATGTTTAAAAGTAAAAGAATTTTTGTTTAAAATGGCATTCTTCTTTTTTTCTTTGTTACAAATTAATATTATCATAACAAATATTAATAATAAGTTCTTAAAAACATGTAAAACAGAAGAAACAGAGATCACCGCAAAATATTTCAATTCTAATATTTTAATTTATTTCTACTTTTTAATAAAATACTAATATTAAGTTCATTCAAATATGTATATATACATACATATAAGAAAAAAAAATGAAAAAAGAAAAAAAAAGAAGAAGGAGGATAAATAAAAGTCTTCTCAACAATTCTTAGCTATAATATTAAAATTTATATCGAAAACGTGTTTAAAGAATGAAAACATTTTCACTTATTACAACACTTTATTAATTATTAACTGAAAATTATTGAATTTTAAATTTTATAATTTTTTTTAAATCTAATTTTTAACCAAAAAAAATTGATTGGTTTGGTTGATTTTAACATACTTAAACCTTTAAAATGTGAAAAAAAAAGGGAGCATAAACAAGAGTTTTCTCAACAATTCTTATCAAATTTAAAGTGCAACAATTTTGAGTTATTGAAAATTAGCAATTCACAAGTGTTTAAAGAGTGAACGAATTTTCATTTCTCATCAAACTACTTTTTTAATTATTGACTGAAAATTATTGCACCTTAACTTTATTAAAACAGATTCTTTAACAACAACAACAAAAAAAAATCTTTTTTTTTTTTTTGGTTGATTGTAAGATACATAAAACCTTTAAAATGTCAAAAAAAAAAAAAGAAAAAAAAAAAGAAAGTAAGAAAGAAAGAAAAGAAAAGAAAAGAAAAAGAAAAAAAGGACGCACAAACAACAGTCATCCCAAGAATTTTTAATTTATATATTTAAGTTCATTTCGAAATTTTAGCAAAATTTAAAGTTTAAAAATTTTTAGTTATAACAATGACTCATTGTGTGTTTAAAGGCATAAACAAATTTCACTTCGCATTACTTCTCTTTAAGTTTGATTAATATTATTAAACAAAAAATAAAAATTTCATTCTTTAAAATGTAAAAAAGAATAAAAAAAAAGTAAGAAAGAAAAATTGAAGGGAGGGGGTGATAAACAAAACGTCATTTCAATAAATCTAAATTATTATATTTAAGTTTATTTGAAAATTTTACTAAAATTCAAGGTGCAATAATTTTCTGTTATTGATACTGAACAACTTTCAAGTGTTTAATGAGTGATTTTTTTTTACTTTACATCATCTTTACTTTACTTTACATCTCTAATACATATCAAGCATACTTTTCTTTGTTAAATAAATTTTAATTACTTTTATAATACAATTTCAAAACTGTAGCTTGTGGACTACTTTGGCGCATAGTGTTCCAAAGGTGACCCATGTATTGAAATCACTTTTACAATGTGAATTAATACTCGACAAACTATTTTGCTTACTATTATGCTTTGGTGATCCTTTCTTTCTTTTGATATATTGCGAGTTTTTCTTTTTAATCTTATCTTATGACACGAAAAGACCTTGAATCATTTTTTGTGGACAGTAGTTCATAGAATTTCTTCTGGGAGTTAGTGATTTCTTTTGAGTGATCTCTGGTGTTAACAATAAATGGTAATAAGTTATTTTCAGATATTTATGTAGAAATTTTGAAGATCACCTTACTACACTGATTTCCACATTTGTTTTCTAAGGTGGCCACCTTGGGAACATGCGTATGGTCACCATTTGCACGTCGTAAAAGTATTAATCAGATACCTTTGTTAGAATTGAAGCAAAATTGGTTAAAGAGGAAGAAATAAACTTTCAAAAAACGTTCTAATAAATTAAACACGTGTAAATTAAAATATCTTCTTACCTGGAAATTAAAACGACTACTGCTCAAAAGTGAAATTACTGCATAAAATGTCGGAGGATCAAGGTGATCTCTTTGCATCCATCCACGCGCACTGAAGATACATGACTAACAACGTAGTAGCACCATTTTGTGATGAAAAATTAAATGAATTCTACTTTTGAGGGGTGGGATACCTTAGGAACACTGGCTACAATTGGTTCACCCACCTTATTTAAACTTATTTCGAATTTTTCATAAAATTAAATTTTAATAATTTTTAGATTATTGATATTGAGTAAATTACAGGGATTTAAAGAAGAAACGAATTTTCAATTCACACTACTTCTCTTATATAATAAGTTTCTTAAACAGAAGATTAAAATTAATGTGAATTTAAAAGAAAATGAGGGTCTTAAACAAAAGTTATCTCAACAATTCTTAATTTTAATATTTAAATTTATTTCAAAATTTAATAAAATTAAAGGTGCAATAATTTTCTGTTATTGATACGGAACAACTTTCAAGTGTTTAATGAGTGAAATTTTTTTTACTTTACATCACCTGTCTTTATTTACAGTTTAAAATTCTGAAACACAATATTAAATTCTTTAAAATGTTTTAAAAAAAGAGAGAATACAAAACAGCAATCTCAACAAGTCTTAAACAACAGATTTAAATTTAGTTCATATTTACATAAAATTTAAGGTTTAATAATTTTAAAGTATTGATAATGAGTAATTTATAAGTGTTTAAAGAAAGAACAAATTTTAAATTCACACCACTTTTCTTTAATTACATATTATGTTTCTCAAACAAAAGATTAAAATTAAGTTCAATAGTAATAATAATAATAATAATAATTGAGCGGGTTTAATAAAAGTCATCTCAATAATTTTTAGTTGTAATATTTTAATTTATTTCAAAATTTTAATGAAATTTAAGGTGCAATAATTTTCTGTTCGGGAGAGTGAACAACTTTCAAGTGTTTAATGAGTGAATTTTTTTCACTTTACATTACCTCTCTTTATTTACAGTTTAAAATTCTGAAACAAAATATTAAATTCTTTAAACCCTTTAAGCGTTAGGCCCGTGTTTTTCCGTTCCATGTAGTCATGTTAAAATTGCTGTAGACAAAAATATTTTTAACATAATAGTTTTTTGAACTGTATATAGAATGAGGAGATATAAAAGATATTATAGCATCAAACAGCGATTAAAAATATATATATATTCTGCAATTTAGAAGCATATTTATAGAAATATTGGAAAATCTTCAAACGGTGAAAGGGTAATGTGAAAAAAGTTACAATAAAAAACAGTCATCTCAACAAGTCTTAAACAATAGATTTAAATTTAATTCATATTATTCATAAAATTTAAGGTTTAATATTTTTCAGGTACTGTTAATGAGTAATTTACAAGTGTTTAAAGAAAGAAAAAATTTTCAATAACACATCTCTTTAATTTCATATTAAGTTTCGCAACAAAAGATTAAAATTAATTTCAATAATAATAATAATAATAATAATAATAATAATAATAACATTTGAACGATTTAAATAAAAGTCATCTGTTTAGTTGTAATGTTTAAATTTATTTCAAAATTTTAATAAAATTTAAGGTTCAATAAAATACAATTGATTTATTTGGTTTAATTTAAGGTAGCTGAACCTTTAAAATGTGAAAAAAAGGAGCATAAACAACATTCCTCTCAACAATTCGTTATTAATAATTTTAAATTTATTTTGCCTTTTTAATCAATTTAAATTTTTAGTAATTTCCAGGTATTGATAATAAGCAATTTACAGATGTTTAAAGAATGAATAAATTTTCACTTCTCATCACTTCTCTTTAATTACATATTAAGTTTCTCAAACAAAAGATTTAAAAAGAAAAAATCGGGGAGTGGTATAAACAAAAGTCATCTCAACAATTCTGAATTATACTATTTAAATTTATTTCAAAATTTTAATAAAATTTAAAATGCAATAATTTTCAATTATTGATACTGAACAATTTTCAAGTATTTAAAGAGTGGACGGAATTTTCACTTCACATCACCTCTCTTTATTTACAGTTTAAAATTCTGAAACAAAATATTAAATTCTTTAAAATGTGAAAAGGGGAGAATAAGAAAAATCATCTCAACAATTCTTAAAAAACATAAGGTAGGTGACCAAAATGTGGTCATAGTTAAGCTTTGACAATTTTTTATAATTTTCTGGTTGGCTGTGTGGATGAATTTTTGTTTGTAAAATTTTACACTTATCTCTAACACATATCAAGTATACTTTTCTTTGTTAAATAAAATTTAATTACTTTTATGACAGAATTCCAAAACTGTAGCTTATGGAACACCTTTGGCGCATAGTGTTTCAAAGATGGCCCATGTATTGAAATCACTTTTAAAATGTGAAAAAATACTCGTCAAACTATTTTGCTTACTATTATGCTCTGGTGATCCTCTCCTTCTTTTCATATATTTCTAGTTTTTTTAAAAAAATATTTTTATCTTATGACACGAAAAGACCAAGAAGCACTTTTTGTGCACAGTAGTTCAGAGATTTTCTTCTGGGTGTTACTGACTTCTTTTGAGTAATATCAGGTGTTAACAATAAATGGTCATAAGTTTTTTGTGATATTTATGTAGAAATTTTGAGGATCACCCTTACTACACTGATTTCCACATTTGTTTTCTAAGGTGACCACTTTGGGAACATGCGTATGGTCGCCATTTGCACGATGTAAAAGTGTTAATCAGATACATTTGTTAGAATTGAAATAAATGTAGTTAAAGAGAAAGAAGTAAACTTTCAAAAAACGTATCATAACTCAAAGTTCTAAGAATTTAAACAAGTGCAAATTAAAATGTCTTCTTACCTGGAAATTAAGACTACTCCTCAAAAGTGAAATCACTGCATAAAATGTCGGAGGATGAAGGTGATCTCTTTATACCTATTCACACGCACTGCATATACATGACTGACCACGTATTAACACCATTTTGTGATTAAAAATTAAATTAATTCTACTTTTGAGAGGTGGGCTACCTTAGGAACACTGGCTACCTTTGGTTCACCCACCTTATTTAAACTTATTTCGAATTTTTCATAATATTTAATTTTAATAATTTTTAGGTTATTGATATTGAGTAAATTGCAGTGATTTAAGGAGGGAACTAATTTTCAATTCACACCACTTCTCTTATATATTAACTTTCTCAAACAAAAGATTGAAATTAAGTTCAATTTAAAAGAAAATGAGCGTTTTCAACAAAAGTTATCTCAACAATTCTTAGTTGTAATATTAAAATTTATTTCAAAATTTTAATAAACTTTAAGGTGCAATAAAATTCGGTTGATTTATTTGGTTTAATTTAAGGTAACTGAACCTTTAAAATGTGAAAAAAGGAGCATAAAAAACATTCCTCTCAACAATTCTTTCTGTTATTTATACTGAATAAATTTCAAGTGCTTAATAAGTGAATATTTTTCACTTTACATCACCTCTCTGTATTTACAGTTTAAAATTCTGAAACAAAATATTTAATTCTTTAAAATGTAAAACAAAAAAAAAAAAAAAAAAAAAAAAAAAAACCGTCATCTTAACTAGTATTAAACAATAGATTTAAATTTAGTTAAAATTTTTCGTAAAATTTAAGGTTTAAAATTTTCAGGTATTGATAATGAGTAATTTATAAGTGTTTAAAGAAAGAACAAATTTTCAATTCACACCACTTCTCTTTAAATTAAATATGAGGTTTCTCAAACAAAAGATCAAAATTAAGTTCAATAATAATAATAATAATAATGACAATAATATTATTACTACTAATAATAATAATAATAATAATAATTGAGCTGTTAAACAAAAGTCATCTCAACAATTTTAGATGTAATATATATAAATTAATCTCAAAATTTTAATAAAATTTAATGTACAATAAATTTCTGTTGATTTATCTTGTTTAATTTAAGGTAGCTGAACCTTCAAAATGTTGGGTTGGGGGGGGGGGGGGGTGAAGGAGCATAAACAACATTCATCTCAACAATTCTTTATTAATAAACTAGCTACCCGCCCGGCGTTACCCGGGCCCGAAATAATAACAATCTCAGTGCAAGGCGTTAACCCCTTCCCTTCCCATACCCGCAAATATAACGAATAATTTGTTCAAGAAAACCACCTTCACCTACATTAACGCGATCATTAAAAAAATAATAATTTTTTTCTGATAAATAGAACATACCGAAAAAGCTACGCTAAAATAGCCGGCAGATGACAACACTTCCCATCCTTAATTTCAGATCTATATCTTAATTAATTATCTAAATATTTGTTCATTAGTAAAAATTGCCAATTATTTCCTTTCATTTTCGCAAACTAAATGGAGGGATCGGCCAGAGAAACAGATCTCTTTGTAGTTCAGTTTTTAATGAAAGCAGATCCCTGTCTGAAACTTTCTCGTATTTTTTTCCCTGGCTCCAGCAGATTTTTAGCAGTTTTTTGCATAAATTAAGAAAAATTACCGGCCGAATTTTTCAAAAATTGCATAGACGGATGCAGATTTTTTTTTACATATGTTCAAAAATTTTCAAATTGATATCTTAATTAGTTTTCTTAAAATTCGCTAATTAGTAAAATAATTTCGAATTCGTTCATTTCGGCTTGGAAATCCACAACAACAGTTCTTTTCTTTAGCCATTTTGATTTAAATGATGGCATTTTCGATGCGATGTTTAATGATATTCTAATTAATATCTAGAGTAATTATCAAAATATTAAACTTCTGAGACTCAGGTGCACATGGTCAGATCTTGGACTATCCACACCTAAATTTCCAGACTTCTAGGTGGGCTAGATTTTGCTAGCCATCGCCAACAGACACACACACAGAGCGAAACTTTATTTTATTTGCATAGATTTAAATTGAACTCGCATATTTAAAAAAATTAAATTTCAATAATTTCCAGGTATTTATAATAAGCAATTTATAGTTGTTTAAAGAATGAAAAAATTTTCATTTTTTATCACTTCTCTTTAATTACATATTAAATTTCTCAAACAAAAGATTTAAAAAAAAATGGGGGAGTGGGATAAAAAAAAAGTCATCTCAACAATCCTGAATTATACTATTTAAATTTATTTCGAAATTTTATTAAAATTTAATGTGCAATCATTTTCAGTTATTGACACTGAACAATTTTCAAGCATTTAAAGAGTGAACGAATTTTCACTTCACATCTCATCTCTTTACTTACAGTTTAAAATTCTGAAACAAAATATTAAATTCTATAAAATGTGAAAAAAGGGAGAATAAAAAAACCTTCTCAAAAATTCTTAAACGACATATTTAACTTTTTTTCAAATATTTCGTAAAATTTAAGGTTTAATAATTTTTACGTTATTGATGTTGAGTAATTTACAGGTATTTAAAGAAGGAACGAATTTTCAATTCACAATACTTCACTTATATAATAAGTTTCTCAAACAGAAGATTAATATTAAAGTGAATTTAAAAGAAAATGAGCGCTTTAAACAAAAATTTATCTCAACGTTTCTTATTTTTAATATTTAAATTTATTTCAAAATTTTAATAAAATTTAAGGTGCAATAATTTTCTGTTATTGACATGGAACAACTTTCAAGTGATTAGGTATTATTAAGTGATTTTTTATTACTTTAAAATTCTGAAACACAATATTAAATTCTTTAAAATTAAAAAAAAGAAAAAAAAAGGAGAATACAAAACAGTCATCTCAACAAGTCTTAAACAACAGATTTAAATTTAGTTCATATTTACATAAAATTTAAGGTTTAATAATTTTCAGGTATTGATAATGAGTAATTGACAAGTGTTTAAAGAAACAGCTAATTTTCGATTCGCACCACTTCTCTTTAATTTCATATTAGGTTTCTCAAACAAAAGATTAAAATTAAGTTCAATAATAATAAAATAATAATAATAATAATAATAATAATAATAATAATAATAATAATAATAATAATAATTGAGATGGTTAAATAAAAGTCATATCAACAATTTTTAGTTGTAATAAATATATTTCAAAATTTTAATAAAAAATAAGGTGCAATAAATTTCAGTTTATTTATTTAGTTTAAATTAAGGTACCTGAACCTTTAAAATGTGGGGGGGGGGGGGGGGGGAGAGCATAAACAACATTCATCTCAACATTTCTTTGTTAATAAATTTAAATTTATTTCGCGTTTTTAATAAAATTATTTTTTTAATAATTTCCAGGTATTTATAATAACTAATTTACATGTGTTTAATGAATGAACAAATTTTCACTTCTTATCACTTCTCTTTAATTATATATTAAATTTCTGAAACAAAAGATTTTTTTCTTTTTTTAATCGGGGAGTAGGATAAACAAAAGTCATCTCAACAATTCTGAATTATAATATTTAAATTTATTTCGAAATTTTTATTTAATTTAAGGTGCAATAATTTTCAATTATTGATACTGAACACTTTTCAAGTATTTAAAGACTGAACGAATTTTCACTTCACATCATATCTCTTTATTTACAGTTTAAAATTCTGAAACAAAATTTTTAATTTCTTTAAAATGTGTAAAAGGGGAGAATAAAAAAAAAAAATCATCTCAACAATTCTTAAACAATGTATTTTAACTTATTTTGAATTTTTCATAAAATTTAATGTTTGATAATTTTCAGGTTATTAATATTGAGTAATTTACAGGGATTTAAAGAAGGAACGAATTTTCAATTCACACCACTTCACTTATATATTATGTTTGTCAAACAAAAGATTAAAATTAAGTTAAATTTTAAAGAAAATGAGCATAATAAACAAAAGTTATCTCAACAATTGTTAATTGTAATGTCCAAATTTATTTCAAAATTTTAATAAAATTTAAGGTGCAATTGTTTTTAGTTATTTAAAATGAGCAATTACGAAGAGTTTAAAGAGTGGACGAATTTTTACTTCACATCACCCTACTTTTTTAATTATTCACTGAAAATTATTTCACCTTAAGCTTCATTAAAATAGATTTTTTAACGAAAAAGAAAAAGAATTTTTTTTGTTTGATTTTAAGATGACTGAAACTTTAAAATATCAAAAGAAGGGAGCATAAACAGCAGTTATCTCAATAATTCATAATTTATATATTTAAATTTATTTCGAATTTTAATAAAATTTAAGGTTTAATTTTTTTTTCTGTTATTGACAATGATTAATTTACAAGTATTTAAAGAATGAACAAATTTTCATTTCACATCATCTTTTTTAATACTTTCCAACCTAGTTGAAAAGTGTTTATGACTTCGGTTTGTCTGGCCGTCTGGCCGTCTGTCCGTGCTCTAACTCCCGTAAATATGCTCGGATTGCTCTGAAATTTTTATTTGTTATTGTCGTTATCTATAGCATGTTCCCTATTTCAACGGAAGTGTGTAGCACTTATAGTTTTTTACAGGGACATTCAAAAGAATTCCGTTACATTGCGGTCTATGGGGAAAAATCATTTGCGGATTATTTAAATAATGTTTCACTATTTTAAACACATTGAAATTTATATATATCACTAAGGTGCATTAGAAGAAGCTTAATATAGAATAGGGTGTGGATAGCACTTATAGTTACTTTACAGAGACAGTCAAAAGAATTCCGTTACATTACGTCTATGGAGAAAAATCGTCTGCGGTTTATTTAAATTATGTTTCACTATTTTAAACGCATTGAAATTTATATATATCACTAAGGTTCATTACAAGAGGCTTACTAGAGAATATTGTGTGTAGAGCAGTCATCGTTCATTTACAGGGACACACAAAATAATTATCTACTGTCTGTTAACAATAATTCCTGGAAGTGCGTTTTAAGCTACTGAACGCAATTTAATTTTAACTCGTTTTTTTTCTATTACGTGGTGTGTATAAATTCTGTAGATCCTATACAGGGAAGCACAAAATTTGCGAACACATTTCCGTTTATTGACAGAAACACCTGACGGAGAATTTTAAACTGCGCTACGCGTTTCCTAACTGAACAAAAATTTAGCATCCTATGTAGTATATATACAAACCTATAGATCATATACAGGGCTGAATAAAAGTATTTGGATATTTTTCCGAATATTGTATATGTTGGAAATTCCTAAAATTATGTTTTAAAATATTTTATGCGTTTTCCAAATTGTTTAATTAGATGTTATCTTTTAGCTTATTAAACGGTATGATTTGTAAGATTATTTTGGAAGCGTTGGAAAGTGTTACATAATCTATGCTTGACGCATGATTTTTATTTCTTGTTTAATTATAGCATAAGATACTGAAACAAGATGTTACTTTCTTTAAAATATGAAAAAAGGAGTGCCTAAACAACAGTCATTTTAAAAATTCTCAATTAGCATATTTTAATACATTTCGGTAATCAAATTTCAGGTTTGATAATTTCGATAATGAGTAATTTTCAAGTGTTTAAAGAAATGGACGGTATTTTCACTTTCGTATTTTCACATTCTCGTTTCCTCTCTTTAATTACAGATAAGATTCTTAAATGAAAGATTAAAATTAAGTTCAATAAAACGTAAGGAAAAAAAAGAGGGTTATAAACAATGGTCATCTAAACAATTCTTAATTATAATAGTTAAATTTATTTCGAATTTTTAATAAAATTGAAGTTGCAATAATTTTCGTTTATTCATAATGAACAAGTTACAAGTGTTTAAAGAGTTAACTAATTTTCACTTCACATCTCCTTTTATTTAACTACAGTTGAAAATTCTTAAACAAAGTATTAAATTCTTTAACATTTAAAAAATAAATAAATGAAAGATAATAAAAAACAGTCATCTCAACAATTCTTAAACAATATATTTAAATTTACTTGGAATTTTTTCTTTTAATTTAAAGTTTAATAGTTTTTAGTTATTGATAAGGAGTTATTTGTAAATGTTTAACGAAAACGAATTTTCTCTGAACATCACATCTCTGTAATTACAGATTACGATTATCAAACAAAGGATTAAAATTAAGTTCAATAAAATTTAAAAATGAGGGGATAAACAAAAGTCCTCTCAGCCACTCTTAATTATAATAATGTTTAAATTTATTGAAAAATTTTAATAAATTAAATGTACAATAATTTTCAGGTATTCATAATGAGCAATTTACAAGTTTTGAAAGAGTGAACGAATTTCCATATCAGGTCATCACATTTTTTTTAATTGCAGTTTAAAATTCTCAAATAGAAATTCTTTTCTATTCATAATGGAGCAATTTAGAAACATTAAAAGTAAAAAAAAATAAATAAATAAATAAAATAAATAGATAAATTAAAAAAAATAAAAAATAATTCCGAATTTGTGCAAGCAAGCTGCAAAATAATCAATTTTAATAAAATGAGTTCAAAAATTATCATTCAAAAAAAAAAAAAAAAAAAAAAAAAAAAGACTTTTTTATACTGCTAAATTTTGAATGCACACACATCAACTATATTTAAATATGAGTTAATAAAAAGAATAGGTTTTCCCGTTGGTTCTAAGGTACCTGACACCTTATAAAACCAACTAAATACAAAAAGTAAACAAAAGCGACTGTTATAAAATCATGAGTGGTATTTCTATTCTTTTCTGGTCAACGGAAGATCAATGAAATGTTGCCTTTAAAACAACTTTCCCAGCTAATATACAGATATGCACGAGTAAATGACTTCAATGTTGCTTTCACCGTCAGTCAGTTCTGATTACAATAAACTAAACGGTGTATTGCTACTTGTTGGCGTTATGATCTATAGCTATATCTATCTCTATATATATATCGTATACTATGAGTTATTATTATTATTATTATTATTATTATTATTATTATTATTATTATTATTATTTTATTTGCATTTAATTTTACATGTATTTTTGTATAATTTTCTTCATTCTTTACTTAAATTCAACACATTATAATGGCATTTATAGGGTTCTTAACTATTCGCTAGTCTATTGTATCAAACAATTCATTCATGCGACGTGTAGATATTCTTTCCGACTGATGGTTAAACACTCATGTGTCGCTTTGTTTTTCATTTTCCATCATTTCCGATTTATGATTAAATCCTTTTTATTACTTTTTCGTTTGGCCTCACCTATCTTTATAATGTTTATGATTATTAATATATTGAGATTTCCTTCTAGGTGTCATTTACTAAGATGTTTTCAAAATTTATATAATGAGAGTGTAATTAGAGTGTAATGAGAGTATTTGAGAATATTAAATTTTTGGATATATTTATGTATTATATTGTATTATCGGTTTATATATTGTGGATTATTTGTGCGGTTTAATGGTTATTATTTACAAAAGTTTTATTATATATATATATATATATATATATATTACAAAATTTAAAATTTCATACCCTATTAAATTTATTGTATAAAAAATTCCTTTTATTAATATTCCATTTACAACCCTAGTTTATTAAAATAAGCCCTTTCTTAAAAATATTCCATTACTGTCCATATGTAAAACACTTTTTATCCTAATATACTTAAATTCACTTTTTATTTTCCGGAAAATACGATGTAAAAATCACATTTCATACGAAGTTTTCTTCTTAAAAAAGCTGTTTTCTTAAATTCTTTATTATATTAAGTATTTTCTATTTATTCCCGCATTTAAATCTCTTTTATTTCTTTTAATCTGTGTAAATTATCATTTCCCTTTCCTAACAGTCCTAAAATTCATTCTTTTAAATTGTTTTCTTAATACGTAAAAACCGAAACTTATCCTTTCCCGTGTTTTTTAATTTCGATAATGTTCTAGAAAATTCTTTTCCCGACAAAAGCATGGGAGAGATTTATTTCTTCAATATTAATTCCCCGATAAAAATGAGTACGAGCGAAAGTTGAACATGCATTGGGTAAAATAGGTCACGTGTTACGAAATTCCTCTTGCGCCTCTTCACTTAAAACAAACTGACACAGAGAGAGAAAGGGATTTGGTCGTCGAAGTGATTGTTAAAATGAAATGTTGCTGGCGTTCTAGTATGATTTAACATAGAGAATTTCTAAGAGAGAGCAATCCCCTGGAATTTAAAGATGAGTGGGTTTAAATAAATGAATTTGAGTGCCATGGTAATCTTCTTTTCTTTATTCTACATACTACTCGGTCTTCTACTGCTTAAAGTTCAAACTACGACTTCATTAATTTGGAGATGTTTGTCATATTTTTCTTTGAATGTTGTATGGAGCTGAAATAATAGCAGAATGCAACATATGTATATATATATATATATATATATATATATATATATGGAGAGAGAGAGAGAGAGAGGTGAAATTGAGAGATAAATGTGTAAGAAATTAAATTAAATTTTAAAAAATCAATTTCTTGTTCAAAAGGTTAAAGGTCAAATGAATATGTGGGCAGTCCCTTAAAACAATAGGAGAGTAACAAAGATACAGAAAATAATTTACATGAAACTTGTTAGCAAAAATTTTTATTCAGAGAAAATTTTATTTATGATTTATTTACTTGAATTTTTATTTTTAAAGCAAAGAACATTAAAAAATTATCGTCATTAAATCAAATCATTTTGAATTAAGTCTATGGACACGGACACTATCGTTAATACTTTTAAACTGTATGTAGACGTTCAAGTAATACAGGAAGATATTGCAATAAATTAAACTGTTATTTTAATTCTATGAATTCAATTACAATTTTTCATGAAAAAAATAATAATAGCAGAAGCAAATTATAAAAATCTGTCTGAACGTCATCCAGAAGAATAAACTTTAAAATTTAAAAAAAACTATTTATAACTTCGTTTTATTAAACATTAAGAATGTCATTTATAAACAAACAGTTTAAAAGCTTCTTATTTTTATAAAACTATAATCTTCATTATTTATGTTTTGATTTAAGGTAAAGCCAGGAGAGATGACGCGGTCAGATAGATTGCGCACATAGAGGTTCAGGGGGAAGGAGTAGAGTGAGAGCGCAGCGACTCCAGGTAGTTGTACAACAACAGTAGTGGAGTGTCTACTTGAAAGTGCACGTTGATTGCTTTGAGCGTCTAACATAAAGTATTGCTATTTTGTTTTGTTTTCCCAAAGTAAGTGCTTGAATTTTCATAGCTATTTCATAGCTAATTTCTATACAATGTCAATAGTACAAAATATTTTTAACTTAAACTGATTTCTCATAAGCTACTAATCTAGACTAACAATGTGGACATCAACGATTCGTTTTAGAAGAGGTCATGTTTAAATAAAAGGCCGCGCAATCTCTCCTACCGAAATTGGAGAGATTGCGCATCTGCTACTTAGGAGAGATGGCGCAGTGTTCCCATTAGTTTCTATGCTAGGAGAGATTACGCAGCTTATTGGTAAATTTGCATAGAAAAATGAAAAATGAAAATGGACTAATTTTAAGTTAAACGTGTTTTTAAGTAACATAATTTTATTTTGTAATCTTATCTGGACTTGCTTTTTCTGATTCTTTAATTTTTTTTCCTTTAATTAAAATTTTTTAATCGTTTTTAAAATTATTTCCTTTTTCTGATTCTTTAATCATTAGATTGAAATATTCCCTCCTAATACAATAATATTTGTTCACAAAAACCTTACAGCAATGTCATTTAAATGTAATTATTTTTTTTAACAATTAAATTGTAGTTATTATTAGTAACAATCTCTCCTACCCATGTGCGCAATCACACCAACCCTGTAAGGACAGACTGCGCAAAATAACTTTCTTGGTTTTATTACAATTGTTCTATTAAATTGCAAGATAACAACAAAATAGCAATGGAAATGCATAAAAAACAAATGAAGTAAAAATTATTCATGAATAGTTTAGCAAAAAATTAATATTTAGATTTTTTATTGCTATTCTTTTGAATTGTGCGCAGACTATCCTAGCTTTACCTTAAATGAAAAATTAAGCAAAATTATACGTTTATTATTATTGTTATTATTTAAATAATATGTCCATATTTTGTCCTAACTAATACCAGTTAAGTATTAAAATTGCATACAGTGATTATTGCTAAAAATATATAATAATACACAACACCAATCTTTATTTTTATTACTTTATTTTAAGAATATTTCAAGGTAAATTAATTTTTACAGAACAGATCGAATTTATATCTAAATGTATTTATTTATTTATTTTATTTATTTTTTTTTTTCATATTTCTTATTTAATGTTTTAGTTTAAAGACATCAATTGGGAAAAAAAAAAAAAAAAAAAGTACATTCGGATACCCAGTTTCAGAAGGTTTCTGGGCGGGCAACACCCTCGACAAAGGAATTTATTGAAAAAATAATATATGCATAAAATATACAACATTATCCACATACTCATAATATAACATAAAGAAATTTTAATCGGAAATAGTTTATTGTATACGAAACAAGTTGATTTGTTTAGTAAAAGATTCTTGAGCGTTTATGTTTACTGCAATCACTTTTAGCATATATATTTTATTTTGTTTTTTAATTTTATATAAATTTTATGTTGCGCACAGAATTACGCATAATTTTCAAATTATTCAAAGTTTACCACTACATTAAATACAATTAATTACACTAAGATTTTGATCTGAATGATAAGACACATAAAATTTTCAGAAACACTGCATTTAACAAAAAAATAGAAATAAAAATTAATACAGCTGAAATATGTTGAATTTAATCCACTCCAATACTTTTAAAAATTTGATGAAAGCATAATTTCATATTTAATCATTGCTTCACTTAATCCGATATAATATTCACTTATTCATTCTCATTCTTATTGAAAAGAATGAGGAGTATGAAATGCAACATTGTGAGGAGTAGATTTAGAAATAGATTTTTTTTTTAAGTAGATTATGAAAGGGAATAACGTAGTTGTAGATAAAAACAAAGAAAGTATAAATTAGAAGTAGATTAAGAGTCAGCAAAGCATAGCACAAAAAACATCTACATGGATGATCAATCTCAGAGAGCTTATGGGAGAGAGAAACAGTGTAAAATTAAGTGATTAATAAGTGATTAAACAGTCTAAAATTAAGTGATCTAAAAGACTAAAATTTTTCAATTAAAAGCGTATTTTAGTGTTTACAGAAATATACAAAATGAGATAGTGAAAGAAAATTTAAAATTACATTTTTATTTATTTATTTATTTATCACAATTTTAGCAATTTCATATACATTTTTTGCAATTTTAGTAAAATTTTTAAATTAGATTTTAAATATTTCAAATGCTGTACGAAAATATAATCAACTACAAAATTATTAATTTATTTACTTATTTTGCTTTCTACGTTATATATTTTTGTTTCAATAATAATTTAAAGAAAATGAAAAAGCTTTAGGGGATTTTCATTGAATAATTAATTTGTTTTCTACTTGACTTCTATACAGTTGCAATTTTCTCTAATAGCCGGGTGTTCAGTAATTTGCCCTTTAAATGATCTTGAAGTTGGCATGCTTTGAAGGATTTTTTCCCCTTTTACGAAACAAGGTTCTAAAAAAGAAGATTATCCCCTCCTCCCCTTTGGAAATGGAGTGCTGAAGGGTTTTTTTTTATAAAATTGACTTTCCCTGCTAATCAACAAGTGAAGTGTATAACCTTTTGCCAAGGTGATTTTTATCTGATTCACTATTCAGATAAAAGAGAAAAAAAAACTGTTTATGACTGTTGTATCTTTTTCCGAAATATCACTAAATTTCAGTGCATTCAAAACTCACTTATTACGATCTCTAATGTAAACAGAAATCTATTTTAATGAGGAATAGAGTAGGATTTTTTTTATTGCTTTATTTATCACATTTTGTGATATAAAATCGACGCTCATTAATTGGAACTCTCAAAAGCCGAGGAAAAGATTTAAATTATCCTACTCAAAAAAAAAAAAAAAACTTTTTATACTATTTCTAATAATCTATATATTTAAAACAGAAGGCTGTTTTGTTTTTTAGTCATTTTTCCTGAGCTTTCTACTGAACTAATTTTGACAATTATTTTTTAAATGAAAACTGTTCATTTGTAGATATGTCCGCACTAGCTATTTTTAAAAATATTCCCATTTTTATATTTTAATTTTAATTTTCAAAGCCTTTTTTATGAAATTTCTTCAAAATGGTGGCAATTGGGTGTGAAAATGATTTTATTTTCCAAGTTTTTTATTGCACCAACGCTGAAATTAAAAGCTAAATCGTCTGCTTATGGAAATATAATTTTTAAAATGTGCATTTTCAAACACAAAATTTCAGTTTTTACAAAGCTAAATGACATAATTTTTATTGAGATCAGGACTTCAATGGAATCTAGTGTTCATGTGTAAAGTTTTGAGTATGTTTGTGTGAATATCATGCATTGGATTTGCAGTTTCATTCTTTTTTTCATTACATTATTCTTTTATTCTAAGCTTAAAGTGTAACATACTTATTTAATATATTCTCTTGCATCGAATTTCGAAGGGTGCAACTAGTAATAATAATAATAAGAATACTAATAAATACTTATGGAACATTAGAAAAATATACTTTTTCTGTAATTCGAATTGTTTTAACCATTGAACGCCTCACTAGTGCGATATGGGATTCCTTAACTTCAACTGCGTATAACTTTGTTAGTAATATAGCGATAATGAAATATAACAAAAGATTCCTGTACAAAATGTAATGAAAAATTGAACTGTGATGTTAATTTTTATCAAAAATTCCATTTTGTTAATGAAAATTGCAAATTAAGGAAAGAAAATTTTCAAAAAACGCCTAAATTAAAAATTTTGGTCGGCAGGAATAATTTGCACTAGTGGTGTGGAGAGAGTACACGGGTGTATACAAGTTAAACATGTTAAATTACAAAAAATACATATTACAGAATGAAAATTAAGAGTAGTCTAAAATCAAAATTGTTATAAGCATTATACTTCCACATATTTGCCAACATGTCTATTTTGAAAACATTGCAATTTTACATGACATATGTAAACGCACAGCATTAAAAATTTACATGCATAGAAAGATGTATTGTGAATAATATCGTTTCTTATAAACTTTATTAATAAATACAAATATATCTCGAGTCATATACAGTGGCGGTCAAAAGTTTTCGGCCAGTTAGTTTCTTTGATTTATTTGCCAGAACGTTTCAGCGAAGAAGCGCAATTGCGCCAAAAGTTAGAAATATGCAAATGACCTCTGACCACGTGATCATTTTGATTGGATACTGAAGACAGTTGATGCAAAGGGGAGGAATTCGAAATTCGCGTGTGCAAAAGTTCCTAACTATTATGTCAAAAAAGGTATAATTATCACTTTGAGATTCCTCTTCATATGGGTATAATTACAAATTAACCAAAAATTTTATGCTGGGCGAATCCTTTTGACCGCCACTCTAAGCTTTATCACAGGATATATTAAGCAACTGGGTTGGTAGTGCTCATATTCACTTCAAACATGAGAAATTCTTAGACTTCCGATGACAAAGTTCTTCATTGCCATCCGTATTTGAAGAAACCAAAAGAGCACTCATTGCTGTTTCTTAATTCTGTACATACATAAAAGTTAGGTAACATTAAAGTACATCCTTTAAGGTTAGATTTGCTTGGTAAAAATTTATAGCAAACTGCACATTTGTTTGTACTAAGATTCCTCATCAGTCAGACCTCAACCCCCCTTCTTGTTCAACATATGTTTTAGGAATGCATCCGTATTTTTCGAATTTCTCCTTAGATAATTAAAATAATTATCTTCTTTTTTATGTATGTACTTCTTAAAAGATCTTTCTTTCTAATTTATTTGACAAAATATTTCTAAAATTCATAGTTGGTTTTATTTCAAGAGTTAACATTTTATTTATAACTCGTCTGCTTCGCTTAAATTTTAACACTTGCATTATTAAATTAAGTATATATTTTAGATACATTTTGTCATATAAAAAAGAAAGAAACATCTTTCAAGAAGAGCATACAACAAAAAGAAGGTAGAAATTTTAAGTTTCCGAGAAGAAATTTAAAAAATACGGATGCTTCCAAGCATTAGCGTGGTTAGTATTAGAGAGGGTAATATGCAGTCTGACCTTAGGCCATACAATAAACAGAGAGTCTGACTCATAAGGAGCCTTATCGTTTTGCGGATACGAAGAGAGAAGCTCCAGTAAAGTTCTGATGTTAGGAAGGGCAAAGACCTCGTAATAGTTTGATAAGAAATATTGCTTCTAGATTTAAACTGAGCAAACTCTTTGGACTTAAAGTACTCAATCTTCATTAGACTTATCAATTCACCTTCTTCATTAATGATTTTTTTTAAAGATTTTTTTTTTTCAGTTCGAATTAACAAACTATTTTTAATCGAGTTCCTACGATGAAAACAAAACTTTCCAGGAGAAGGGGGGAAGGGGAAATCCGGCAATCTAGTATAATCAAACTTCAGATGGCAATTTCAAAAACCTTTTATGGACAAACTGAAAACTGCAAAGCTTCACTTTTAATGTCAACCTACGGCTCTATGTCATATATTTAGAATAAATATAAAATCTTTCTTTTCAGAAATTTTGAAGAAGTCCCATTATTCATGGGAAAATAATATCTGAAAGATATTAATCTAATCAATTTATAATGACGTATTATTCAGTGGATTAAAAACTTGCGAATAATCAGTTTGAAAAAAGCAATACTCTTCTACATAATAAGAAGTTTGATAAAATTTTAACAACATATGTTTTATAATACATGTTGTTGAAATTGTAACTAGAAGTTGAAAATATCAGGTTGATTTTGGATTTTTTAAATATGATTTTCATATAGAGTACTTCAACATTTCTTCTCAAAAGAAAAATACACACACACACACATACATATATATATATATATATATATATATATACGTGTGTGTGTGCGTATAACAATCCGATATAATTTGCTGCACTTTATGTATATTTTCAAAATAATTGATTGAAATTTTTTCCTTTCATTTTTTTCTTAAACATACACTGTGATTTCTGTTTTTAAAAAATGTACAGAAAATAAATGTAACAATAATAATTCATGAACTTAATTAAATAAACTATTATTATCTAATATATTTTCGATTTCATTATCGATGCTATCTGTCCACTGATACATGATACATAGCTAAATAAAGTGCAGCAAGATTTCAAGAAGAATTATTAAAGCATCTTTTGCAAAAGCACGCCACAGAATATGGTTTAGTATAAATAACGATAATAATAAGTATGTTTATTTATATAATTTATAAAAAATTCATATTTTTGTGTTTTAAAATTTTGTAAAAATATTTAAAAACTGGGAACACCAATAGCATGTTTTGTGTGTTTATATTTTTGTAAACACTTACACGTATAGATTCCACGTATAGACGATAGATTACACGTGTAGACATGTACACACGCGCAGACACCTATATTTTGTGACGCACACGTATGCGTGAGCATAATGCAAAATTAATATTTTTCTAATGTGTTTTTAACACATTAGAAATTTTTTCATGCATTTCCTTTTTACATATTATGTATGAATATTAATTTGTTCATAGATGAAAAAGGTTATTTATATTATCCTTTTTTTAGATAAATAGATAGATAGATATTTCCTTCAAAGCACAAGTAACGAGAACTATGGTTTTAGAATTATGGCATTAAAATTTTGTATATATATATTTTTATATTATGGTTTATACATATTCTTTTCAATAATTATCTAGTAGAAATTATTGATTTTCATATGATACCATAATTAAGCCTATTTGGCTCATAAATCACTTTGATTAGCTTCTGTTTGGAATTCATAGTTACTATAGCTGCATTGCGCTTTTAATTGTGTATTTAATAATAATTTAATAATAATAATTATACAATATTTCTATTGTATCTTGGTATCATTTGTTCATATATTGAATTTTCAAATGAATCTTTATAACATCTTATTCAGGTTCTTTTTTGTATTTTGCCAAAATTAATTTTGTATTGACTTATTATTGCTTAGTGATTTTAGATTGTTGTCTTTTGATGTTCGTTTGCTTAATGGGATTTCATGTATATATGTAAATAGTTTTATTATATTTAATCAAGTATAAAACAATCATTAACCTTATTATTTATTATTATTATTATTTTCTTTTTATGATTATTCAAGAGTACTTTATAAAATAAAGATGTTTAAAAAATTTATTATTTGATGTTATAATTATAATTTTTACTATGTATCTCTTGCAATTTTTATTGCTTTCAAACAATATGGTAGTTATGAGTAAAATGTTAGATACTGGCAATTTAGGCCTTGGTGGATACAAGACTAATGCTCGGTACAGGAAGATTATTAGGGATCTTCCTGGATCGTTATCAGATAACCTATTCTATTGTCCCAAGCCTGTTTTATGTTTTCGAGAGTGTGAATCTAAGCGTTGCCTTACATGTCCTTTAGCTGATAAGTCCCAGATTTCAAATAATCACAATCTTAATATGGTAAAATTTTGTAAAGCATACAATGTAATCTATTCATTGAAATGCAATCCGTGTAATATGGAATATATTGGACAGTCTTGTCAAAAATTACATAAGCGGCTAAATTTACATCGTTCTCATATTGATAAATTAAAAAAATCTAAATTTCAAACTACTCATAATATTGAATATACTCATTTCAAAAATCATGATTTTAAAAATATTACTATTAAAATACTTAAAATACAAAAAAATTTTACTGAACGACTTTTTCTAGAATCTAAATATATAAGACATTTTAATACTACCTATCCTTATGGATTAAATCAATTAGTATAGGGATCTTCCTGGATCGTTATCAGATAACCTATTCTATTGTCCCAAGCCTGTTTTATGTTTTCGAGAGTGTGATTGATAAATTTAAAAAATCTAAATTTCAAACTACTCATAATATTGAATATACTCATTTCAAAAATCATGATTTTAAAAATATTACTATTAAAATACTTAAAATACAAAAAAAATTTACTGAACGACTTTTTCTAGAATCTAAATATATAAGACATTTTAATACTACCTATCCTTATGGATTAAATCAATTAGTATACAAAAAATCACATCCTGTTTTTTCAGATTTAACTAAATATGAAAATTATAAAAATCTTTATTCAGGATTAAATTTTTCAAACATAAAAAAAAAAACTTCAAGATCTGATAGAGGTATACATAATAACAAAAAATACACTGATAATATTGTTATACAACAAGAGCTTGATGATCTTGAGGCACAATTTTGTAATGATTATAGTTGGTTAGCAATAAGAAAACATATTTTTAGTATTAAAATGAAATATTTGAACCAATATTTCAATGTATTTAAAAAGAATCAATATTCTCTACATTTTTGTGATATCTTTTATGATATTCTTCATTATAGAGCAAACCTATTAAATACAAGTTTTTCTAATAAACCTAAATATAAAACTAATAATACACAACTAATTATAAATTTTTCCAATCATGTATTTAATAATATCAATTTACACAATATCATAAACAACACTACTAATAATTTTCCATTAAAAAATTTTACTATTCACAAGACATATAAATATAATCGCACACTTGGACGTAAAATTTTTAATTACAATTCTTTTGCAAAACAATTGGTCTCTTCAAATAATTACCCTTGTTATTGTAATGACCCAAAATTTCAAAAGTACATAAATACAACACATGGTCATATTATTACTGGTGATCTTAATATTGTAGAACAACCTATTTTACAGAACTTAATGCATAATGGCACAAAATTTCGCCTTCCATACATGTGTAAAATCAAATCCATAATATTGCAGTTTATTCAAGATATTGATTTATTTATATATAAAATTGCTATTGATTACAATAAACCTATCGAGTATTTTAGTGAATGGAGATTTTCTGTAATAGATAAATTTAAAAATGAAATTATAAAAATTATCAACATATTACACATGCAGTTTTTAAAAATATAAATAAACATATATCAGAACTACAAAACAAATTTATAATTACTTATGTAGATAAATCTCCAAATAATTATGCTATTATTTGTAAAGAGTACTATAAAGTGTTAATTCACAATGCAATTAACACAAGTAATATTTTTAATAAAACTAAATTAAATATTGAAATTAATAATTGAAAATTATTAAATTATCACAAATTACTAAAAATCAAATGTAATAATTTAAATTATCCTTATCTTGTTATAATTCCAAAATTTCATAAAAATCCAATTAAATTTCGCACAGTTACCATCGGGTGTAACACATATAATAATAATGCAAGCAATTTACTTCTTAATATTTTAAAGCAGATATATGATATAACGATAAAACATAATAACCAACATTTCCTAAAAAACAGTTTTCAGCTTATTAATAAAATACATAATATCAATCCGGTAAAATTCATAAAAACATTGGATTTTAATGATTTATTTAATAACATTGATATAAAAGACTTACATAAAACAATGTGTATATTATTTAAAGAATTTAAATCTCAATTAAAATTAAAAGATCATATTTCCGTAAATTTTTTTAAAACTTTATTAAACTTTACATTGCATAATAATTATATCATATATGACAATATTATTTATAAACAATGCCAAGAAATACCGCAGGGTGGGACCGCTTCTAGTATTCTCTGTGACCTTTACTTATATTATTATGAAAGAAATATTGGTCCAAACAATGATTATGTATTTTATCGCTATATTGATGACATTATCATTTTTTATTTCTATGATAAAAATTGCACATCACCACTCAATTTTTATCCTAATCAGCTTACATTAAGCGAAAATGATTTTATTAATAATAATATAAATTTTCTTGACTTAAAAATTAATATTAATGATAATTATAAATTAATATTTGATATTTATGATAAAAGATTTGACTTTCCATTTAATGTAAATATTTTTACCAATTTTGCTTCATGTTTACATAAATCAGTTTATAAAAATATAATTATCAATTACCTTCATCGTATAAAATATATATGCTCAGATATAAATAAAAACAAAAATATTAGATTTATACGAAATCACGCAAAACTATATGGTTATCCCTTTTTTTTTTTTTTGATAAATTCAATTATCAACTCTTTTAAATAACATTTATTACATTATATAAATATAAACATGTTATGTAATAATTTATTTTGTTTTAATGTGCGATAAAATATAGCAAATGATATAGCAAATAATACAATTAAAACATATATAAGGACTATTATTAAGCTGGTTGAACAATGTTTACACTTTATATAGTCATGGTGAATGTGCGTTTAGCCGATCACCTTTATATTAAGTGATACTAATGATCAGTTATAAAAAGTCTATAAAATGTCTTGTGATGTTCACGGAATTTTGGATAATTATTGTGAGTAAAATATTTTATCTATTCTTTACAAGTTTTTTATTTCCAATTTTGCTATTTCCAATTGTTTTCTGGTAATAATACAGTATACCTGGATGCTCTCTTATTCTGATATCCCTTACTACCTAAGTTAGGATACTGATCTTAGCATAAATGCCAGTATATTTATGAAATACTGTATTATTTTTAAAACGCGTGTGGATACATCCAGGCTGATGATTATATCTACACGTGTTTTTTCATATCCAATTCTAATTTAAATCTTTTGTTATCCAATTTTCCATTATATTTAGTTCATATTTCATTTCAAAATCCATTTGTATTCACTTGATATCAACTTCAAATTATTAACATTTTATGGTTTATTATATAATTTTTTTTCTCTCTCTCTTTTTAAATATTCTTCATATTTTCAGTATTTTTGGCCAATTGCCATTGAAGCAAATGCTATGGTAAAATTATGATTGCACTTGTTAATTTATTAACTATGTGGTATTCTGTCTACACTTTATTACTAATTATCTCTTAGGAGATTTAATTAGAATGTTACAAGAACTTGATATGTTTCTTGAAATTCAAAGATATTATATATATGACCAAAAATGAAACATTACCTAACACCAACTTAAACTATGAAATAATGATTAAGTATGTAATAATTAGTTGACAATGAAAGTATTCTCCAACACACTGAATATAGAGACATATATATATATATATATAACTTAAAATATACTTATTAAATTTAAAATAACTTTATATATAATTAATAATAATTATGTAATAATTATAAAAATAATTAATAATAATAATAACATTATAATTAAACTTTATAAATATATTATATGTTTAAAAATTCTTCTGCAGTACATAAAAACATGAAATAACTTTCAACATTCTGATTATATCGAATGATATTTTGATGCTCATTTTAATAATGATACTAATAATATCCATCATCATTGCGAATTTAATAATATCCATCATCATTGCGAATTTTTTTATCATTAACTTTTTCTCACAGAATGAAAATTCCACTATTCATCGAATATTTAAAATGACTTTAAATATATTTTTTTTATTAAAGCTTTCTAACAGAATAAAAATTCCAGTATTCATAAAATAGTTATTTTAAATAAATTAAAAATTATTTTTAATTATTAGAATTTTCTAACAGAATACAAAATTTACTATTCATTTTTAAATAACTTTAAATTTCTCTTAATTATTAAAATTTTCTAACGGAATCAAAATTCCACTATTCATAAAATAATTATTTTAAATAAGTTTAAATAATTTTAATTATTAAAATTTTCTAACAGAATGAAAATTCCGTTATTTATAGAAAATTTTAAGTAACTTTAAATTTTTTTTTTTTTTTACTTTTTAAAACTTCCTAACCGAATAAAATGCCTTGAATTATGAGATAATTATTTTAAATATCTCTAAATTTATTTTTAATTATTAGAATTTTCTAACATAAAACAAAATCAACTATTCATAGAATAATTATTTTAAATAACTTTTAATTTTTTTTTAATTATTACAAATTTCTAACAGAACGACTTACTAGAATATTTTAAATAATTTTAAATAATTTTTTTATTATTAAAATCTTTTAACAAAAGAAACACTCTTCTATTTATAAAACAATTAATTTAAATATATTTAAATTTATTTTTTACCATTAAATTTTTCTAATAGAAGGAAAATTCCATTATTCACCGAATAATTATTTTAAATATCTTTAAGATTTTTTTTTTTTTTTTTTTTTTTTTTTGGTAAATTTTTTTTTATTTATAGAATAATTATTTTAAATAACTGTAATTTTTTAATTATTAGAATTTTCTAATAGAATACAACATCTACTACTCATAGAATAATTATTAAGATAACTTTAAATTTCTCTTAATTATTAAAATTTTCTAACACAATGAAAATGCCACTATCCATAGAATATTTTTTTCAATAAATTTTAATAAAGATCTTTATATATATATTTATTCTTGTATTTTCTAACTATATAACGAAATGAAGCAGCTACCCCTGTAAAGACAGTTTCTCCTTGAAATGTCATGTTTAGCAATTTGCCCTTTAAATGCTCTTGAAAAATGGCACGCGTCCGCCCGGCAGATCCCGCTTACAACAAAGCGTATTAAAAGAGTGCATTAAAAAAATCTCTTTCCTTCCAGATGGAAAGTGGGGTTTGTGTAGAAAAATGTTTTTTCTGTATACCAACAAGTGCATGCATTCACCTCTGTCAAGGTGACCTCTACCAATATCACCTTTTTTTTTCTTTAGCTTGCTAAAACATGTAGATTACGTCACTTTCATAAAGCATATAAAGTGTATTAAAAATAGTAAAATACTATATAAATTATTTTCTACATTCTACAGAAGTGTTTTTTAACCACAATTGTCAGGTTTTTATTTTACCAAATTGAGAATTTTTACAGGTGAAGTTTAAAAATTTGGAATTTAGGCAGAAAAAGAAAGACAATTTTAGAACATTGAAAATATTTCAAAATGTTATTTCTATGGGGTTATTCAGTTTGAATTATCTTGCACAGAAACCAATAAATTTGTTAGCTATCAAATTAATAAAACTAAGGGGGGGGGGGGGGAGGGGATCACCTTGAAACCTTAAAAAAATTAAAAAGTATCATTAAAATTATTACTAATTAACACAAGTTAATTTATATATATTTAAAGAGAAATTTCAACTTTAAAGTCATTTTTATCCAAACTATGATTTTTGACATTGCGTGCATTCTAATTTCAAAAGTAATTAACATACAATCCTTAAATTTTGTAGGATGGCATATATTTTGTATGTTTTGTACCTACACCTATGATTATATATACATAATTATTTTTCTTAATTGTTATTGAATTTTTTTCAGAATTTGAAAAAAAAAGCATTTCCTAACTGTAAAATTGATTATTATCTTAGGTGGAAGTAGCCGGCCAATCGAGTGTGGAACTCGATTGGCCGTGGAAAATATGTCCATGGAAAATATGCCCCTTTTCTTCCGGCGGACATGCGAGTATGAATGAATATTGCCGTACTATCAGAATTAAACTTATTTTCCTTAATGAAACTAATTTTAAAACGATTCGTTTGTCGCTTCAAATGTTTCTCTTCCAACTGAATGCGGGATTTTTATGGGCAGATGTTAAAAGCGGACACAGACGTGGCTTTACGCATTTAAGGATTCCCACACCTTTTAATAACGCTTCTTATAGTCTATTCCATACTGATCCGTCATAATCTGGTTTTCAGTTTGCTTTTGCTGTCATTCTGCTGAGTTATTCTTTTACTTGCGACCGTTCGAATAATCAAACGTTCGGATCGTTCAAAAGTATTCTCAGCCTTCCTGTAGATTTGAAATACCATAAGTAATCGGATTATGTAAAAAATTAAAAATTGCAATTTGTATTGAATTGCAGAGAGAAGGTGTATCGGACAGTTTGGTCCAGGGTAAATTAATTACTACGTAGACGGAATGGTATGTACCAGTAGTGCATATGAAATATAGTAAAACGTGCGATCGGGGAGATTGCCATTCGACAGTCACATACGGCAAGTGACCATTTAGCTGTATTAACTATTAATAACTATCACTGTAACATTTCTCTTGCATATTAATTTAATCAATAAATTATTAATTGGTCATTTTATATGAGAACTTCTTCGACCAACTGAATGCGACGAACTGAATGGACTTTGAACGTTACTAATTTTATGAGTAATTCTTTGAAGGGAGCATCCCATGTTATTATAAAGTAGGATTTGACCTCTTTCAGAAAGCATTTCCTCTCTCCCCATCTGCAAGAATTGTGGGAACTGAACGAATGAAATCAGGATACCTTTCAGATGCTTTGCTAAATGATGTGTGAAAATATCCACCAAATCACGAGACGGAATAATTACGACTTTCTTATCATTTTGCTTCAGCGCAAATTTATCAAAATACACATTTTAAAATAGATTTAATTTATATATACACATTTTGTAAACAATCGCTTTAATATTAATTGGAATATGATTAACTTAATTTTAACACAAAGATTTGCTCATTTGCATAGAAAACGCGAACTGATTTCATTGTTTGTGTATCATTTTGCACCCCCACTGTAAATACGAAAAAATATATATTATTTTAATGAATATGTATATAAATATTTTTATTTTTTATTCTCGTCAACCATATCGGTGAAAGGTAATTTCAAAATTTTAATAAAAAAATAATAAATAATGAAGCAAAATTATATATATAATAAAGCAAAAGGAAAACGCCCCCTTACCCACCACCACCACCACCTCTCCCTTACTAACTCTGCCGCAAATCATCGTACATGACGTACCAAACAATTAATAATAACGTCTATTAATTAATTATAGGCTTAAATTATGCTTAGAGGGGGGAGGGGGGGGGTCTCTACATATTGAAATTGTAACAAAGTTTAAAATTTCCATATTAACACCTAGTTTTGACTTCACATCTTTGAGAATTATACAGATTTAAAGTTTATAATTCCGAATTTTCAATTTATTTTTAATCGATGCAAAATATATTGCAATGGAGGTATTTTTTAAGCGTAACTCTTAACTACTTTGGCGGAATGAGCCATAATTTTGAATTTGCATACACTTCAAAAAAATTGTTGATTTTACAGTATTATACTGTAAAATCGGCACAATTTTTTTGCAGTGTATTACTAATCTATTGGTACCAGTCACATTTTTTCACGATGGTTTGCGGCAGAATTAGTAGAAGGGGTATACTTTTTTTTTCCTGTATAACTTCTAATACATTTCTAAACTTCGTTAAGTTGTTGACAATTATCCGAGAACGAAAAATTTAAAGACCTATTAAATTTTTCAATGTATTTCTATAGACACACATATTTTTATTTATTTATTTTTAGATGTAAATTTCTCGATAGACGGCTTTTTTTACCTTCAAAAAACGTAATTTAATCGAGATATCCTTTTCACCATTTACTCACATTGAAAAAAAAAATATTTTCATTTTAATGAGAAAATGACGTCCATTAACAAAAAAATTATAATCCCTGTTATTTCCCCTTCTCTCCCTTTTATTTACAACAATGAATGGAGTAATTCAGTTACCATCATTACAGAAATGTCATTAAAATTACAAAAAATTAATATCTTGAAAACTAATTTCAATTTCAAAATTCCAAAAGTTATAACTTTCTCGGATTTTTCGAATAAATAATTAGTGTGCTTTTTCACCGATAACGCAGCCTATCAGACAATGCCATTTTTATAGAAATTTAATAAAAAATTAACCAAAATTGAACACATACCTCTATTGGTAAAACTTTCGATGAATTGAGATTGAGGAAAAAGATGGAAGGGGGAAGGAAGGATTAGAGTCCTGCACGGGTCGAGTTAAATCCGACCTGAACCCGAAATTTCTGCTTAAAGTCAACCCAAAACCCGACCAGAATCTGATACACTTCAACCCGAACCCGAAGTGAAGAAAAACATTAATCTATATTTTAATACAATTTTGTAAAAATAGCCTACAGTTATATCTCTAATATTAATTATATATTTTTTATATAAAAATTAACGCATATACAGTCATTAATATTTAAAGATGTAGTTTTTTTTTTCATTTGAAAAATATTCAGGATTTTCTTTTGAAAAATAGGATCAATCCAAACCAGACCCGAAAGAACCAAAACCTTATCCGAAACCAACCCGAAACATTTAAAATGAAGCCGATCCGACCAGACCCAACGAAAAAAATTAACTTCAACCCGTAGTTCGGAGAAAATCGGCTTACCTGACCCAATGCAAGACTCTAGGATGGATTCCACTACCTTCAGACCATTAGGTTATTTCGGAATTAATCAATCTCAAAATATGTGAAATTTATTAGCACAGGGATTAATATATCGCATAACATTTGTACCGTTTAACATTAGTATAGCATAACATTGTATTGCATAATAAAATACCTGCTTATTAAAAAAAAAAAAAAAAAACCTGTAGATTTAGCAACTTTGTTATAAAGAAATCTTAAAATACATGGAACTCGTTAACACTTTGATCACTAAACTTCATGTATATGTGCACTTCGCGCCATGAAAAAGAAAATAAGAAAAAAGAAAAAAAAACGCTAACTCGTTGGCTTTTGCTGTGTTTTTCATTTTGCATTCGTTAAATTTTGTGACAACACCCTCACTAGTCTAGAGTCGAATTTCTATTCAAGCACCGAATCAAATTTTACTCTAATTTCTTGTTCGAGAACCGAATTATTCAAATGGAATTTCGACAACTGAGACTCTATTATAATTATTATTACTATTGTTATTTTAATTTTACTGTATTTTTGGTAGTAAAATATTGAGTAGAACTTAAACAGTAAATTCTGCTGGAAAAATAAAACATGCGGTAGCACATGTGAAGACAACCAATTTTTGTATAGGAACCTTGTCGCAATCTATTTATTTTTTATTAGTAAAACGCAGGATGTCCCATTAAAAGACAAACCTAGATTATCTTCAATAACTGAAACAAAAGGGAAGATATTGTAATAATATTTCCAATGGATGACATCTTGCTTTGTGTAGAATCAGACGACATGAAAAACATTCAATAAAGTGGTCACTTTAAATTACTTAGAGTTAACTTTTGAAAGTCGACGCCACGTCTATTGATTGATATACTAGGTGATAGATACCTTTTTGAACATTTTCTATCATGTTTTAGGTGCGTTCGCAATTATATAAATACGTAGTACCTATAGTCGTCGTCTGGTCCGTCCGTCTGTGCGCATATAACAGCGCAAAAACTACTCAACCGAATTGTTTGAAATTTAACATACATAATCGTTGCAGAATGTTTACGAGTAATTTCAAATTTTATGAAAATCGAATCAAAACTTAAAAAGATATTAATAAAAGTTTCCTTCATTCTATTAAATCCGTAATATGAAATAATAATGAATACGTAATTAATTCAATGATATCCCATGATAGGTAATGATTCTAGGTTGCCATGTTGATTACGTCCTATTTAAGATGGATTCGTATTATTTCCGTATTACTAAATTAAAAAACCGAATTTGTATATTAAAATTGTTTAATTATAGCAATCATATAATTTACCGACAGCTTTTTGGATAGATGTTTCCAGAGAAATAGATATTAAATGAAAAGAGAATCTAAATATGGATTTCAAATTCTTAAATTTTCAAAGCTAGACTTACGTTCCCATTGGAATTTTCAGTAAATGTGAACAAAAGATAAAACGTTGCCAACTTACAATGTACTTATTTTATTACGGAAATTAATCATATCATAATAATAGACGATATAATTCATTTCACTGAAATAATAACGATGATTTTTTTACATTGTCTTCTAATGAATATTTGCACATAGTATAATTTTAATGTAACAGAATTGTAATTAATTGTTTGTAAAAGTGTATTGAAACTTAATTTCATAAAATAAAATTAATATCTATAATATGAAAATCTGCACATAAAATAAATTTTGTAGTCATGCTTTTTTTGCATAAGAGTGCAACAGCTATTGAACCAAGATCTGAATATTTATAAAACTAGTTATAGTACGAACGCTCCTCATTTGTCACGTTTGATGTACAATTTCCAACTTGTTTTTATTATTAATATTATTTATAGTTTTTCTAACGCAGTACTTTAATATTAAGTTATTATTTTTTGGAGTTGATACAGAAAAAGTAATGTCATTTTTAATTAGTCACAGATGTATATGAAATCCCGTTCACCAAAGCCGATGGAACATTGTCATGTCAGCAAGGAATGCAAATAGAAATTTGAAAACGAAGATGAACGAAAATACAGCAGGTATCAAATACAACCCGAAAACTACAGCTTTAGCCAGACTACATAACATAGAATCTTTACAGATTAATTTTAAAAATAGTAAAATAATTTGTCCATCGAGAGTTTATTCCTCATCCATTATTCCCGAATTAATAGAAATCTATATGCGCAGCAAGGACATGTACGCAATGAATCAGATACTTCATAAGTTTAAAAATAAGATAAAATAAATCACGTTTATGGATGATCATTTTTATTAAAATACATGCTTTCGTGGTACCTGACATCTCGTGATGTTTGTTTAACACGTACGTATTTCAAAGTTTATGCGAAAATAGTTTATTTATCATTACATATCTTGAAAACGTCACCGTTATTGTGTGTACAATACTAGTCGATCTGTTTATTAAAAGGTTTTTTAAGCCTTTATGTTTACTGCAGTCACTTTTAGCATATGTATTTCATTTTAGTCATACACTTTTAGTATTTTGTCTTATTTGTTGTTATTGCATGTATGCAGCTATATCACAACTAATTTGCTGTTGGATAAGGGTTATGTTATAAATGAAAGTATGTTCGAAATTTCATTAAAATTTTCAACATTTTCTCATTATTGTTAAGTTGTGAACAAAATATCGAGTTAGGATTGGAGGGAGACACCCTGCTGTTGGATAAGGGTTATGTTATAAATGAAAGTATGTTCGAAATTTCATTAAAATTTTCAACATTTTCTCATTATTGTTAAAGTTGTGAACAAAATACCGAGTTAGGATTGGAGGGAGACACCCTGTATTTTTAACTGAGTAAATGGATTACTACCGTGATTCCTATACAAAAATTAACTGATGTAGTATGCTGTACACCTCTTTCCTCACCGAAAGTTTTTCACACTTAATATATACACTGCAAAAAAAAAAAATAATATATATATATATGTGTGTGTGTGTGTGTGTGTGTGTGTGTGTGTGTGTGTGTGTGTTGATTTTACAGTATAAGTATATTTTCTTTTATTAAAAAGTAAAGAAAAAAATAACAATCTAAAAAAAAATCATATTTTGAATTTCGTTTGCCCTTCAAATATATTCTAATATTATAAATGGAATTCTACTTAACAAAAGGAAGTATCAAAAAACAAATGACAGGCAAACGTTGCTACCCCTATCAGTTGCGGGATTTAACAGTTTTTTTTTAACTTCATAATCATAAAGTGTAACATCCATTGTATCAAGGTGACTTTCATGGCGTGAATATCTGCGAATATAAAACTTATGTGTGCACATACCTGAAAAAAAAAAAAGATAATATGGGAATAATCTAAGTTTTGACTATAATATAAACAATGTAAGTACTTAATTGTATAATAAAGTTTAATAGCAAAATGTAATTACGTGTAATAGCCAATAAAATCTCTCTTAATTTAATTAAATTATGTAATTTTCAATTTTTTGTTATTAGTTTATTTGCAAGAGATTAACTATTGGTATTCCTCATTTTTTTTATAATTACTATTTCAACAACGTTCTTTTATTATGTGGGTTGCGCTTCAATGAAGTATTTTTAACTAATTGATCATACGCTATTTCCTATATATCAAATTTTATGTAACGAAAATTATCAAAGCAAAGAAAAAATTAGGTAAAATAAAAATTACAAAAACAAAGAAAAAATATATAAAGTAAAGTAAGGCAAATGATCAAAGTAAAAGAAATATTAAGTAAAGATAAATTTTCCTCACCCTTTTTCAATGATTGATATCTTTAAAATTAAGAATTATAAAGCGAAATATGCAAAAAAGTACATTGTAAAATCATCTGTAATTTTGACATTATTAATGTCAAATCATTAATTGTCTAATATTGCATTTTTTACAGAAAAAACTGTATTAAAGAAAATCACTTTTTTCCTGTAAAAAAAAAAAATGTGGATTTTGTAATTTTTACAGAAAAAAATCTATATACTTTTTTAATTTTTTGCAGAAAAAAAACTGTTTTAATGAAAACATACAGATGTTTTCTGTATGGCTCTACAACTGATTTTTTTTTTTCAGTGAATGCTTGAATTTTAATTTTTCCTATAAAAGGTCAAGACAAGCCTAATTTATAGCGTTAATTATAAAGTTAGAGACAATGCAAGAATTACGAATAAATAAATAAATAAATTTACAATAATAGAAGATATGGCATAGAAATAAAATTGTGCTATATTACTCAACACACGTTAAGGTCTCTTCTAATTTGCACGTTCAGTAAGCATTCGAATTGCTTATATCTAAAGGATAACAAATGTTTAGAACAGATAGCAGAAACTAGCTGCAGTTTTTCAACTCTTTTATTTTCTTTATCCAAAATAAATAAAAAGAATAAAAAAGAAAGAAAAGAAAAAAAAGAAGCAAAGTAATAAAAAGTATCATAGTAAAGAAACAACTAAGTGAAATCAAAATTATCAAAATTAAGTAAAAGGAAAAGATAAAAAAAAAATTAAAAGTAAGGAAAAGTACCATAGTAAAGATACGTTTCATTAAAACAACTAAGTCACATCAAAATTAAAGGTAAAGAAAAATAAAAAGAAAGAAAATAATAAGTTAAAATTAAGATAAATTAAATCGAATCAAAATCATCAAAGTTAAGTAAAAGTAAAGAAAAGAAAAAGTAATGAAAAAAAATTATCAAAATAAAGAAACTATTAATTAAAAGTAAAAAAAAAAAAAAAGGTAAAATTGTTTTTCCCATTTTAATGATTTATATCGTTAGGAAAGCGAAATGTGCAGAAAAAACCCTGATCTTAATTCAATCTGTGCAAGAAGGTTAAACTAATGATAAATTTCAACGATCTCTAAGTAAATCTAGTTAGAAAGCAAAGATCTCTCCAGTTCTAAGGCAAAGGAATCGGATTTCATAAAGCTGCATCGGAATGAAGTTGAGTAGAATAAAAAAGACAATAAGAATTACAAGAAAAATAAGAAATTATATGGAAATAAAATTGCGCCATACTCAACAGATGTTGGGATCCTTGACCTGCACATTCAGTAATATTGAAATTGTTTAAATATAGGGCATATCAAATGTTTCGGATAGAAAGGAGACATTGGCTGAGACCTTTCAGCTCTTTTGTATTATTAATAAAAGTAAAGAAGAAAAACAGAAAAAAGAAAAGTAAATAAAAAATTAAGTAAAAGTAAAGCAACTATCATAGTAAAGAAAAAAAATAAGAAAAATCAAAATTATTGTTGTTAAACAAAAGTAAAGATAAAAGAACACGAAAATTTTAGAACAACTTCAGTAAAATTGAAGAAAATTATTAAAGTAAAGATAAAAGAACACGAAAATTTTAGAACAACTTCAGTAAAATTGAAGAAAATTATTAAAGTAAAGAAAAACATCAAAATTATCAATGTTGAGTAAAATTAAGGAAAAAAAGTTAAAGGAAAAGTAAAAAATAAAAAATAAAATAAAGGAAATATTAAATAAATTTAAAAGCAAAGATACGTTTGTTTCTCTCATTTTAATGATTAATATCTTTTTTGTAAATCACTATAAGAAGAAATTTGAAAAAACAATAATAATAAATGTATACCTATATCTTAATTCGGCCCGTGAAGCCTAAAGATAATCACGATTTTTAAACAATCTCAAGGCAAGTCTAGTTTAAGACAAAGCAATCAAAATTCACAAAGCTGCATCGGAATGAAGTTAAATAGAAAAGAAAATTACAAAAAAAAAAAAAAAAAAAAGAGAGAGAGAAGATGATATGGAAATAAAATTGTGCCATACTCAACAGACGTTGGGGTCCCTGACCTGCACATTCAGTTAGTATTGAAATTACTTAAATATAGGCCATATCAAATGTTCCGAACAGATAGCAGGCACTGGCTGCGACCTTTCAGTTCTTTTGTCTTCTTTATCAAAATAAATCTGATCTAGAGGTTATTCGAGCCAAGATCGTAATAATAAAATTTTATTTTGCTATTAATTTACGTAATATGATCTTCTGTAGCTAGGAACAGCTTCATAGAAACACTAAAAATATGTACTTTTCGATACAGAAAACTCAAAATTATTCCCATTACTATGCGTACCGTTACTATACTGCTTATTATTATGGTAATGGTTTCAGGCATATAATTAAACAAAATACCATTACCAAATTTGTGAAACAGTTACTCTATCACCGATTTTTTCATCGCAAGCGTACTTTTTAAATTCATCTGGGTACCCAATCATCATATATATTATTTCTATTGTCAACATCCCTTTTTCTATGAATTTATGAAACGCTCAACAACGAATAAGGTATCATTCGAAAGATTTTTGAAGCGGCTTCTGACATAGTACACTCACTTTTCGTTAAAACATGGTTTTTGATTAAAAATTGCTGTTAATTAAAAAATAAATCGGCATTGTTTTCATAAATGAAGTGAGAGGTTTTCCTCAAATTAGTGTTGCCACAAAAATAAAATGCAGCATTATATCGTGCTCAACAATGATTTTAAAGAAACAAACAGTACAAGAAAATATAAAGTATGATTTCGCCGCGCGGATTTATTTCATATTTATGGTTAAAAAGCAAAATTGAAATTGAAATGTTTAGAAGAAACAGACATCATCGATCCATCGAAGCAGTGGTATTTCACGTATAGAATAAAAGGTATGTTTTGTTATATTAGATTAAATTTAAAGGCATTCAATTTATTTTTCTTTGTTTCATGTTTTTTCAAGAAGCACGTGACGTCATCTTCTGATGTAGCGGAAAACGATTATTAATTTTTTTTTTCTCGCACGTGCGTTTTGCTATCTTCGATCAGTGTTCACTGTAACTTTGGGGAACAAATGAGACGATATTCTGGCTTGACGAATGGTGTTTGTATATTTTTTTATCTTTAATTTTTCTTTAGAAGTTAAAATCTCAATCTAAAAAATATTATACATTGTAAAAAATTATTAGTCTTCAGTGCGAAATCCTCACACGGGCCCACTGGTTTATGTATATTTTTGCTTTTTGCGCTTATCTCGCAGTAACTGAGAAGTAAGTATTTATGTCGGGAGTATTACATCAATTTTCTTCAATTTTCTTACTTTCTTCTAATTAGAATCAATACACAATAGCTTGGAATTATTTAAAAGATTATTCTATGTAATTCTATGATAAATCATCATGAACTAACAAAAAACCTATCATATTTGACATCAATGCCTGCTTGTATTGAAATCACACTAACTTTGTTATTGTTGTTGTTGTAGCATTTTTTTTTTTTTTTTTTTTTTTTTTTTTTTTTTTTTGGTGTCGTCTAAAAATACTTATACATATGCAAATATAATTATTACATAAGTACGGTAGATAAAAATACACATATAAAATCTAAAAATTTAAATCCTCGAGTGGAACTCTATTGCTTAAGCGAGATTGTTTTCTATTTCCTTAAAGTCAAAGTTGTTAAAAAAGAATTTAGCTAATAGCTTGAGTTTTTACATTTAAATTAACATTTGTTCACGAGCAAAAATAATTTGAACTTTATATAGGTGTTTTTAAAGAAAAATATTTACAATAATACTCATTCACTTAATAAGAGGAATTAAAGTTATCACAATGCACATTTTCTTTTGCAACTAGGATGTGCAAAAATTATGATTTTTTATTATTAAAAAGATTGCTAGACTTTTTTAGAAATTAAAATCCGATTTATTATTACTATTTAAATCGGATTCTTATTATTTTTAACTTGCATGAAGGTTTTGAATGATGACGAAAAATTGTAAGTTTTCAAAACAAATAAATTTTTAATTAGATGATAATAAGAAGCATAATTTGTATTTTCATGCTTTAATTAATAAATTATATATATATTTTTATTATATATAAAATAAAAAATACAAACAAAAATTTTTAGTAAGTAGCAGCCCAAAAAAAAAAAAAAAAAAAAAAATCATATAAATATTATGGCAGCTCTACTCCTGGTGCTAGTACTTATGTAAAGTCACTGTACTCGTATAAATCTAAACTTACACAAGTGTGTATACGACTAATAAAAAAAAAACACATAATTATTTACATTTATTAATTGATAAATACATATAATGGCAGTTATAGCTACAACCCTCCTTCTCTTTTTAAAATATTAAATATTATTTTTAACATTATTACAATTCAGAGCACATTATTTTCATTTATACCTTTGAATTTTAAAAAGTTTTGTTTTCATAACTGATTTCTTTATTTGCTGTGTAGAATAGATGAGTATAAAATATTCAGCCTCTACAAAAGAAGCTCTTGCTGTGTTTATTGTTTTGATATTAATCAGTTATTTTATTCTATGCGTTGTTACAACAGCTGTTGAGCAGATATTACCGTCCTTTCAACCTCCTTTAGCTTCAATTTGTTGTTACATATTTATCTGTAAAAAATAGAATGAGAAAATAAGAGAATCATTGCTAATTATTTTACCTATACATAAATTTGTATTTATTATGCTTATATTATATAGAAGAGATAATAATTTGATTACTCAAAGAAAGTCAGTATGCCATACTGTAAATTTTAATAGATTTAATTAAAAAACAATTTTGAATAAAATATTTTTATATCTGATAAAAAATTCGCCAATATTAAAGAATTAAGTTTGTAAATTATTATTTAAAGGTTCTTTTATTTCTTCAATAAACAAAATATCTTGGGAAAGATTAGAAATTATTTTTGTCTTAGCCTTTAATATTTTTTCACACAACTTTAATAATTAAGAAAACTTATGATGTTAATCAATGATTTCTTTCAAAAATTCATCTGATTAAAATCCTATAAAATAGTTTGAAATTTTTATAACTTAAAAAATTAATAATTATCTGCAATATGAACTACAATCTTGGAGATATTTTAGAAAATGAAAACGTCATGCCCAAAAATGTATTAAAAAACTCCTGCAACATCCAATATCTTCATACTAGTTTTGAAATTTTAATTTTAAATATTTTTTTTTATTTAAAAAAATTTAGCTCAATCTATAGAAAATTGTATTATTTTTCAGGGTTTGAGAGTTTTATAAATAAAAGCAGTTGTAAAGAAATCCTGCGCGTAGTATAAAAAAATTAGTATTCCTAAATAAAAGCATTTAAACATTTTGAATTAAAAAAAGGTATAGAATACATTCATTATTTAGTTGAAATTTTGATTTTTTGATGCGTTAAAGTTTTACCATTTGCAGAGTCGAAACTATGATTATTTTCACCCGGGGGGTTTGCCCGCCCCCCTTCTTTCTAAAATAAATTCAGAAACGGAAGTCTTCGGCCCGTTGCTTTTATTTTTTATTTTAAATATGAAATCATTGTTAGAAAGTATATTGATCTTAAGATTTTTAGTTTGATTCTTTAGAAATCGACCTATTGCTATACTTCGTATATGTATATATATATAATAAATCTTTTTGTTACTAATAGCCATTAAATCACATGAAAATCGACAATATATATGAACCAATAATAATAATTCATTACAAAAATATAAATCCAAGTGTGTAGAATTCACAATTTTAAAAAAAATGGAAAAACAACTAAAAGTATATTAAGAAAAAATCCTACGAGCGGAATGTGAAAATATTACAAGAATCAAATGGGAACATGTATTGGGAAACACGTTATCAAGGACAATATTCCACAATACAAGTAAATCGTAAATTCAAATAATTACGATAACGTCCGAAATACTGAACCAATTCGAAACTAATTGGGACAGTAAATTTAGCATTAGTTCATTATTTTGCATGAGTTCATTAATCAAGTATGTAGCTGTTATAGTTTGTGTACAGGGATACGCAAAATCAAAAAAAATATTTAAAACGCAGTATAACGGCCGAAATACTGAACCGATACAAACTTAACTAAGACTATTTTGATCTTGTAAATATCTTTGATAAGTTCGTTAATCAAACATAAGTATACATAGCTCTTATAGTTCTTTTACAAGGACAGTGAATCTAATGACTTTGAATGAATCTCAGATCTATAAAGTGTTTGCAACTCGTGATGATGTGAAAATATCTGTCAAATTCACTCAAGCAGTACCGAAACTGGGAGGAGCGAGCGAGCTTTTGCTGAAAAGCAAAAGACATGCAAATTTTGTCACCATGAAAAAGTCCGAAATACTGAATCAATTCGTACTTAATTGGGACAGTGTACGGATTTTGCAGATATCTCGAATGAGTTTGTTAATCAAGTATGTAACTGTTATATTTCGTCAACAGGGTAACACATGATTTAAAAAAAATTGAAAAAATTCTCACCATGATAACGTCCGAAATACTAAACCAATTCAAACCCAATTAGGTCAGTGTATTGATCTTATAAGTATATCTTGAATGAATTCGTTAATCAATTATTGTTTTTGTGCCTTTAGGCAGTCACTAAGTGGAAAATCTGCCCCTGTTCACAGCAAAGAGTATAGAAGTAAGACTAGTGTGTTGTCCAATTGCGTGAATTTTTTGTCTAAATTTCGCTATTTGTTTTTTGTATCAAACGACGAATCAAATCTCCTTTTAACGCCCCTCCCATAGTCTGGCGACCGGGGCATATGCCCCGCTCGCTCTCCCCTAGTTTCGGCACTGCTTGAGTGAATTTGACAGAGATTTTCGCATCATCACGAGTTGCAAACACTTTATAGATCTGAGATTCATTCAAAGTCATTCGATTCACTGAAGGGGTAAAAAAGTACTTTGCCCTCTAAATGCTCTTGGAAGCAGCACGCGTCTGTTCAATAAATGCAATACCATTTCAATAAAGTGTTAAAAAGAGGAAAAGATAATCTCCCCAACCGACAAAATATCTGTTCGTTGTCAGGGGATCAGAGTTATCCTGTTTTTATATATTTTTTTTTACTTGAAATGAATAACAAGTGCGATCCTCAAGGTGACCTCTCTTTAAAATAATTCTTTGTTATTACAAGTTAATATGCTATGGTTAACAAAATGTTCGTTCGTCTACATAATTATAAATACACTGTAACATCATAAAGTCGGACACCTATGATTTAAAAAAAAAGGTCCAACTTAAGAAGATGTCCAAATTATAGTGGTGCTTATAATTTTTTAGCTTAATTACAAGTTTCTATGCCTGTTTCTTAAACTTTAGCTAAGTTAGTCCTTTCTAAATAAGAAAATAATTAAACATTGACTGCTTAAATACATAAAAAGTGTTAATCTTTTAACAAACAAAAGCAGTAATAAATACAAATGGGATGTATCTGTTTTTAATTACTATCACACACCAGAAGAAAAGCACAATTATTGACATGTGAAATGTTTGATAATTTTAAATTAAAAATTTTGTTTGCTTTTACTAACTATTTGTTAATTTTGTTTATGATTTGTAAATGTTAAAGAAATTTTCTGTATATTTGCTATAACTATATGCTTTTAAACTGTATAAGATATTTAAAACATCAAATTCGGGAGATTCAAATTGTAAATCTTTGACCTGGAAAAAGAAAGAAAAAATTTCCAAGAAATGCTGGGGTAAATTTATTGATACTATAAATTAAACCAATATTGATACTACTGGTTACTTAATGTTACCATTGGTTATTAGATGCAAAAGTAATACCTATTTCGAGGCGAGATAAACTTTAATAGTGGAATTCCTTGAGTAGCATAAAGAAAACAGCCAGAATTTTTCTTTTAAATAAGGGAAAATTGTGTGCAATTTAGGGCAGTATTTGAATGCTCAACATTCACATTAGAGAAATGTTGAACTTATTAGAGATTTGATATAATGTTGATCTTATGGATACATTCCGTCGATAGAAAAATTGTCTAACTTATAGGAGTGTCCAACTTGAGAGAGAGGTTTCACTGTTATAGATTCAAAGTCATTCGATTCACTGAAGGATGTAAAAAAAAGTCTTGTCCTCTAAATGTTCTGGAAGCAGCACGCGTCTGTTCAATCAAAAAATACTATTTCAATAAAGTGTTAAAAAGAGGAACGGAAAATCTCCCCTACCGACAAAATATCTGATCACTGAGAGGGGATAAGAGTTATCCTGTTTATACTTTTTGCCTCGAAATGAACAAGTGCACTTTCGTAAGATCATCAAGGTGACCTTTCCTTGAAATAACACTTTGGTGCTTTTTAAAAAAGTAAATAATAATTTTATTGTAAGATAATTACACAGGTTGGGGCCAAAATCCTTCCTGTAAAAAATAATAGTTGATTCTTACAGATTCCACATTACTAAATCAAAATATGGCAATGAAATTACTGTATCATGCCACACTTTTTAGGTGAGAGAGTTTGCTTTTTAAATTAAAGTATTTTGTGCCTTACTAAAACACAAGTAAGGATTGCGTAAATAATAAAATGTATATAATAATACGTAAATAATTTATAATGAAATGTGTATACAAAACATTAGCCGAGAAACAATGGTATAAGAAATGAAAACATGACAGCAATGAGTATGACTCAGGGGGATACAGCCCCCCCCCCTCCCTAAAAGTGTGATTTTTATCTAATATAGGGAAAATTCTATCTATTTCCATAGCTTCACGTAGTTCATCTCTGTTTACCCCTCCCCCCCTTTTCCTTTCTCCGTCTGAAATGAAATCCTGGCTGTTGGACATGAAAGAGGGAAGAGGGTGCACAAAAACAAAGAAATAAAAAAGAATGCACGAAACAAATGTCATCAAAAACGCTTTTCATGTCATATTTTACTGAATTGTTATCTAAGATAGTGAAAACACCCTTTTCATGTTTTCAGTTATATCTAGCAGTGTAAATTAATATAACATTTTACCATTTTTTTATTACTATAAAACTGCTTCTCGGAGAAGTGGTACGAGCTGGCGTATTTTCGATGCTATATTTAGATTTAGGAATGTTAGACATATATAGGACACATTTATTTGGCAGGGTGAAAACATTTTTTATTTATTTATTTTGCCTATCAGTGTCATTAATGGTTTTCATTATAATTGTTTAAGCAGTCAACAAATATCTAAAATTAAAAGCATGCAATCCGTGATTATCCAAGTTTTAATTTAAAAAGTAATAAATTTATTGTGAAATAATCATTAATAGACTTCATTATAATTTTTTATTCAGCCAACAAAATCTAAAAAGAAAACATTTATCTGTTATTCTCAAAAATGTTTATTTAAAACTAATAATTTTCTTGTGAGATAATCATTATGGCTGGTTATAAGTCAGACCTCTAATTCACACGTTAATCATTTGGGCGTGGTATGCATTCGGGGATTATTATTATTATTGTTATTATTATTATTTGGGAAAAGTTCAAAATTTTCATCAAAAAATCAAACTTTTTTTAATGTATTTTTGCTGAAAAATGTATATTTGCTTTTCGCTTGACAAAATATTTCTAATATATATTCTATGTATATATATTAAATGTTAAAGTCTTATTCCCAGCTCGACGGCTTCACTAAGAGTTTAATACTTGAAATATAAAATTAAGTGTAGATTTCAGAAATATGTAGCATACTATTGCTTGCAGTCAACACGTGTAGAACTAGACGCTCAAATCCAGAACTAACGTACTTTAATGAACAGGATGCGTTCCAAATGCCTTAAATCCATCTCTAAACGCAGCAACTACACAAGCACAGATACCTATTTATCATTTCATTGCAAGAAATAACCATGACAATCAGATTCCCGGAGATTCAGACATACTTTGTGAAACTTAAAGACTGCGAAACTTAAACTCACAGAATGGGTTTCATTCACATTCACGATTCACAAAAATGTTAGGATTGAGCACACCACAAAATCTCAAAGCTCACTCGACTACTAAAGTACCTCTATAAAAGAGTAGATAGGCACTATGCCAGCGGCAGGGGTACACTAGATATCGGGCTTGCTCATTCATTATCATGACGTCACAAAAGGTGGCTGGCCTCTACCAGCGATTGGTACAAAGCGAAACGACAAAATGAAAGACATACAGCGATTGGCACAAAACGATGGGGTCGTCGCTTTGCACTAATCGCTGGTCGCGGCCAGCCACCTTTTGTGACGTCATGATAATGAATGAGCAAGCCTGGTATCTAGTGTAGCCTTGCCAGCGGTCGCTAACCTTTTGAACCTCACGAACCACTAATATGCTTTTTTAAAAAGCATAAATGCATTTGTACAACAATCAGAAGAGAACTTCCATTTTATTAATATGAAAATCACCTGTTTAATAGGAGAAAATTATTATTATTATTATTATTTTGGGGGTCCGCGCTTACATTTAGTAGACCTGTACTGAACGAGATGCTTATACAAATGAGTATTTGTTCCTTATTTCATTGTGAACTTAAGGGAAAGACTGAATAAATAATTTTATTTAAAGAGTATACTTAAAAGATTTTTGGATATTATATCTTGTATAGAGAGTAAAATGTAATTTTTTAGATTAAAACTCTTGAATTTCTTCGGAAGCCTTAAGCATGTGCCTACTGTGCATAATGAGGCCATGCAGAAATTAGCGAGTTCGGAGTTGTGGACAGCCTTTAAACAACTTCTGAAAAGTCACAAAGAAATCTTTCAGTATATTGACCTTACTCCTAAACATCTATAACAAAACTTTCAGAAGGGCCTTCAAGGACTTTCAATTTCTTTACTACGACCATAAACAGGAAGAGATGTCCTGTCCGGTTATTCATTGGGAGTACGTTGATCCCGTTACAAAAAGGAACGTTCGCTTGTTTGTCGTGAATCCACTGCCTGACCCATACGGAGTATTTTTCACTTTCGCCATTGACCTCCACCCCCTCATATATGCAGCCAGAGAGGTACTCCTTGCATAGGAACCAGCACCGCTCCATTATGAAAATGTCTGCACGCAAAAGGGTCTATTCTTCATCTATGCAACCTCTGCGTTCTCCCATTGTATTCTATGGCACGTGCTGGTTCGCTCCCTCCCGAATGTCAGAAAGGACAGAAAATAAGGGGGAATCCCTCCGTTATGCATGCAGCTGCTAGGACAGCCTGTCAAGACCCATATTTCACCCCCAATCTCCGACCCCTGTAAAACGGTTTTTGCTGCTTTGCCCACTAAGCCGGCTGAAATGCCGTTCCTCTGGGACAGGAATATGCAAAAGTTTGGTAATTGGAATAGCGTTAATATTTTACATAAAAGCGTGTCTTTGGATAGATCTGTAGTTATTTTGGTTTTATTAGGAAAATACCTTATACTTTATTCAAGAGTATGCAAAGGTTGAATAATTATAATAATGTAAATATTTTATTCAAAAATAGGTACTACTGCAGATCTGTCGTTGTTTTGGTTGTAGAAAAATACATTATTTTTTTATTACATGGATCAGTAAAATGGTCAATTTTCAATTGCAGAGCTCTGCTGCAAAATCAAATATGAAACTTATAGAATGCAACTTTTTATTATTTTTTTAAGACGTTTCCAATATAGTTGAAAGTGTTTAGGAATTCAGTTTGTCTGCCTGTCTTTCAGTGCTGCAACTCTCGGAAATTTACACTGATGTCCAAAAATTAAAGGGCAGTGGCCGGACTCTTTCGATTTTAGACGTTTTGACGAATATCTACTGAAATTCTTTACGAATTGTCCTTGAGCTTCAAGAATGTAAAGAACATGTTTGACTTCATAATTTTCAGTGAAGATTTAGTTTCGAGGACAATTAGAGGGGGGGGGGATAATAATTTTAATAATAAAATACCATTGGCGATCACCCAAGTAACTGAAAATGCTCAAAATGTTTTGTCACTGTAGCAAATGACTGTGTAGATCCTGTTCAACATTTGTGCACATTTGTGTAAGCATAGCACGTATATTCGTGAAGATGTTAACGTTTCTGAGAAAAATTCAAATGTTTTTTGTTTATAGCATACAGAGTTTTCAACCGAATTTAACACCACTTTCCGAAAACTTGACAAAGAACAGTAGAAATAGTATACTGCAATTAAAAGATTAATATATTGAATAATCGAAGAGATAGGATATTTTTATGTAATAAATTTTAACTGCGCATGCGCGAACTACGGCAAAGATTTTTTTTGTCATGATTTGGTAGCCAATTCTATAGAGCAACTCATATAAAAAGACCAATGAAATATCGTGAAAACTCAGAAAGATACCGGCGATACAGTGAGCTGATTGAAAAATTGGGGGAAAATACCTTATAATCCAGCTACTTTTAGAAAGCAACTCACTATATCTGTTCTATTTTTCTGAATTTTCGCGATATTTGAATGGACTTTTTATATAAGCTGCTCTATGGAATTGACTATAACAAATAATGAAAAAAATAATCTTTGGTATGGTTCGTGCACGCGCAGTTAAAATTTATTTCATACAAATACTCATATCTCATCAAATATTCAATATATTCATCTTTTAATTGCATTATACAATTTCTACCGTTCTTTTTCAAGTTTTCGGAAAGCGGTGTTAAATTCAGTTGAAAACTCTGCATGCTATAAACAAAAAACATTTGAATTTTTCACAGAAACGATAATATCTTCAAGAATATGCGTGCTATTCTTACACAAATGCACACAAACGTTGAACAGGACCTACGTCATCATTTTCTACAGCGACGGACCAATTTGAGCTTTTCTGTTTTTGGGGGGAATGCAAATATTATTTTATTATTAAATTTATTATTACGCCCTGATTGTCCTTGGGACTAAATCTTCACTGAAAAACATGAAGTCCAAACATGCTCTTTACATCCTCCATGTTCAAGGGCATTTCGTCACAAATTTCAGTAGCTATTCGACAAAACGTCTGAAATCGAAAGTGTCCGGTCACTGTCCCTTAATTTTTGGACATCAGTGTAGTACTTGGATTGACATATAATGTTTATATGTTAATAAGGTTCATTATAACATGTTCGCTACTGAAAATGCAGTGCGTAGCATTTATAGTTTGTTTACAGGGACGCACAAAATAATTCCGTTACATTATGGTCTATGAGGAAAATTTTTTGCGGTACATTTTATTTATATTGTTGATTTATATATGTCATTTCATTGTATGAAAAAAATGAAATTTTTTAATTATATTCTGGTAAGGGTGAAAAGGGCTACATAATCGATGCCTGATACATGATTTTTTGTTCTTGTTTAATATGGAACTGTGAAAAATACTCAATTCTTATGACAAACTTTACCATTTGTAACACATTACTTCTCAATTCCTGTAACAAAATCTGATAAACTGTCAAAGAATTACGAATATAAAGAATCAAAACTACGTTATCGAATATTACAATTAAATATATATTGTTAATAATGAAGAGTTATTGATTCTCTCTAATTGAAAAGAAACAGTATAGATAATAATTGATAACGCAGTTACGACCTCTCTCTCTTTGGTTTTTGCTTTTTTGCCTTCTAGACGGACAAAAATGCCGTTCATTTGGGACAGAATCCCCCCCCCCTCCCCCGTTAATATTTTACTTTAAAACGTGCCTTTGTGGTTATTTAGATTTTATTAGAAAATATCTCATGTAATATATCGTGAATAATATCTGTCGCTTTATTCAAGCATCTGCAAAGATTTAATGGGTGTAATAAGATTTAATAAAATTGTTTATTTATTTATTTATTTATTTATTATACACTTTATTTTTTATTTATATTTTCTACATTTTAGAGTTTAAAATGTTTCCTTGTTGCAGTTTCATAGCAAGTTGACATACTTTGGCGAACATGGATTGACGCATACAGCTCCGCAACAACTCCAATTGGCGCCTGATCCGAAACCAGCAGTAGTAGAAGAATGACAGTCCGATCCCAGCAAGAGCATGACATGCTCCTGCTGGGGTCGGACTGTCATTCTTCTACTACTACCAGCGACTGATTATCACAGGAGCGCACAGGGCATGTGCCCCGAGCTCACATTTTTAGAGGGGCCCCAAAATGATTTTGTTCACTCTCTGAAGATACAAATTAACGCAAATTTCCATTTACAGTTCATAGAAAAGTGATTTATTCCCATTCATGTAAGCTAAACTACTTCAGTGTTCTTCAGTAACGACAATGAAATGTAATGTAAACTTCGAAATTCCAAGAAGAATAGATAAATAGACCAAACATATTTCATTACATCTCTTAGGTTTAGAGTTTCACGCTCTCTACATAGCATATAGTGCAGGAGATATTAAATGCCCCTAATTTTAATTCATTTTTATATGCATACATAATGTATTCCTTTTTCATAAAGCTATGGTTTAAATTTTAAAACTGCAACATAAAGCTGTTTGTCATGTTTGTAATGTAATTTTCTTGAGAAAGGGCCTCCAACATGGCCTGTGTGTTCCGGGTCCCCCATAGAATTGATCAGGCCCTCTGAAAAACACGGTTACACACCATCGGCACATCAATAATGACAGCTGAAGGCGCCGATGAAGCCTGCCCGCGCCTCAACTAATTGACGGAGCCTGGTGCGGGGGCACCGCTCGTACCACTCCTGTTGCGGCTCTGGACCCTTAGCTAACTCCATTGCTGTTGTAACTCGTAAACAGATGTAACCATAAAAAATATTTGGCGATTTATCAGTTGCACACGTAGCTAATGGAAAAATACCTTAAAATTGATTTATTTATTTACATTTAAGTTCTAGAAATATTAATATGTTGTACTGTCATCCGAAACAAAATCTGTGTACTACATATTTTTTTTTATAATTCTTGTTTAACAGGAAGTGAATGAGAAATCGATTATAAAATTCCAACTTTACATTACAAAAATCTAGTTGAGTTACAAATAAAAGAGTGTAAGAATAAGATTTAAAGATGTGTTAGTAATTTGCGCAATAAGATTCAAAGATTAATTGGTGTAATGTCAATATTTTATTCAAAAACACGTGCTTCCACAGATGTGTTAGTTAATTCCTTTGTATAAAAATACCTTATGTTTTTAGATAAAGTTGATCAGTAAATTGGTCAGGTTTCAACTTCAAAGTACTGCTGCAAAATACATCCTTTAATAAGAAACTAATGCACAATACTTAATACTTATGACAAACTGCACCATTTGTTACAGATAGCATAAGTTTTAAAAATGTCTTCTCTAATAGACTATTATTCATTTCTCATCCGCCAAAAATTTTTAAAATTGTCAAAGAATTATGGATCTAATGAATGGAACGTAATATAATATAACAATTAAACATTTAATGTTTGTATTTAAAGAAATTACTGAATTACGTTAATTAAAATAAAACAATATGGAGAATAACAGAACGCACAATCTCCAATCCCTGTAAAAAAAAAAAAAAATTGAAGCTTTTTTTTTTTCTCCCCTTGTGTGCAATGTTAGTCAATTCGCATAATGCCATAACAATTTATTATCCGAATGAAACTCAAGATAAATATAAAAGTAAAAATAGTTTATATTAAAAAAAAACACTCTTTAATAAGCAATTTATTGTTTATTTTCAAAATTCCTAATTTCCGTGAAATTTTCCGTTGCAATATAATAATTTGGCGCGGACACCGAACTTGATTATGGAAAATTCACTGCTTTTTTAACGCTTCGTAGAAAGCGCATGCAAATGAATAACAAAATTATAATTTTTGCTTTGCTTCTTTTTTTTAGATATGGCAGCAGGAAAGAAAAAAATGAAGCATTATTTAAACTATATTTTTAGGATTTTAAAATTGATTCCTCACTGTATAATTATTATTTAATCAATATGAAACTATTAACTGATTAAAGCGTATTTAAAATACACACACACACACACACACACACACACACACACACACACATATATATATATATATATATATATATATATATATATATATATATATATATATATTACCATCTTTATTTTTCATTTATATTTTCAACTTTTTAGTATTTAAAATATTTGCCGTTTCACAGCCATTTGGCCTCTTTTGGCGAGCGTGGTTTGGCACATCATTAAATCCATTGCTATTGTAACTCATATACAATTGTAACCATAAAGCATGTTTGTCGATTTATCACCTGTGGTTGGCTAACAGAAAAATGCCTTAAAACTAATTTATTAACTATAGCAATTAAGTTCTAAACATATTTAAATATTGTATTATCATCGAAACCACACCAATGAACATTATTTGTAAAATTGGATTACAAAATTCTATTTAAAATACAATAAAATACAAAAACCAAGTTGAGTAAACAAAAGACTGCAATGAAAGGTTTACAGCAACCTAATTAGATAAAATTGTAGCAAAATTGCAATTTTAAACATGTTTTTTGTGAATCAATAGTAATTATCAGGAAAATAAAATCTGAATGTCATACAAAAATCTGTCTAATCTATGTTTTCTGCGTTGGATATAAAATATCTTACAAAAGAGCATTTGTTTCTGCAGTATGCGGGTACTGATGATTTCCCCCGATATACCCTCAAGGTCATACTTTAATGCGGGTAACAAAAGAAAAGTCGTTTGTCGAAAGTTATATCTAATTTGCAAAATGTGCACCACCTGCTCTTGAAATAATTCCTTTATACTGACATTCATACATTTGAATCGGTCATTTCAAAAACTACATATTCCCTTTTTTTTTTCGAAATGCACTGTTTTTGTTGTCAATGTTTCCTTGAAAGTAGGTTCACATGTGTAGGTGAAATTTACATAAGTTTATTTATCCATATTGTTACTCAAACGGCTCCGAAAAATTGTCGTTTATTGAAAAAGAAAAAGAAAAGGAAAACATTATTCCTTGAAGGAAGATATAGGTTCACATATGTAAACGAAAATTGTATAAGTTTATTTATCTGTTGCTAATCAAACGGCTCGGAAAAATTGTTATTTATTCCAAAAACAACATTATTTCTTGAAGGTGGGTTCAGATACGTAAACGAAAATTATATAAGTTTATTTACCTGTTGCCACTCAAACGGCACAGAAAAATAGTCGTTTATTGGAAAAAAGACATTATTCCTAGAAGGTAGGCTCACATGGTGTATAGGCGAAAATTATATAAGTTTATATATCCGTTGCTACTCGAACGTCACGGAAGAATTGTCTTTTGCTGCAAAAACAGCATTATTCTATGACATTTCAATGGCCAACAACAGAACGTAAAGAAAATGGGATCGAACATACGATGATGAATATTGCTATGTGTCTTAATGAAAAGATGCCCAGAATTACGAATTTTGAATTCCACTATTCCCGAGTAATAATATTCGTCTTACACAATGGAAGTATTCTGCGATTTAATAAGATGAATATTAAACTAAACTAAACTAAACTAATCTAACTAAACATGCAGCGCTTACAATCCATAAGGATCATGGCCTACAGTGTCCAGCCCAGTTTTCTTGACCATTGGCCTTGAGCTGCTATATAGAATATGTCCTGGTCAGGTGGCCATCCTAACGCGGGACTCTCAGTGTTTAGTTCCCAAGCAAACTTGGTATGCAATTATCGACCCCAAATCGATGCAAGGTTGAATGAACGAACCTAGTTCGCAGTCCAAAATCAAACTGTGGAGCGAGTTAGCACAACGCGCTGACAATTGAGCTACTGGGCTTCAATGTGAATGTTACTATTCAGAAATAGTGATGTTCAAAACACATAACTTATGATTAATGTCAACCATTAAGACGCAAACATTAAGGATTTTTGTCAATTCTGCCAAATTTCCTCTAAAAATCCATGTTGAAAAATAATCATAACTATAAACTATTATAAATCAGAACTATTTATGGACTCTTTTTAGTCGTATTTTAAATTTCGTGTTCAAAACTATCAAATAAATCTAAACTATTTACAGTATTTTCTAGTCATATTTTGAATTTCACGTTGAAAAAATAATCTCAGTAATATAATCAATCGAAATTGCTTACATAATTTTATAAATCAAACTTAAATTCTATGTTAAAAAAATACCCATAACTATAAAAACTATCAAAACTATTTATAGAAATTTTTAATCATACTTTATATCTCATTTTAAAAATAATCATAATTATAAAATAAAACAATTATTTACAGTTTCTCTTTTATTTTATTTCAAATTCGCAATGTTCAAAAAATTATCATAATACTAAAATAAATAAAAACTATTTACAATAATTTTTAATCATACTATTAATTTCATGTTGAAACTATAATCATAATAATAATAATAATAATAATAATAACTATTTACATAAACCGCATTTTAAATTCCACATTGAAAAAATCATAATTATATAATAAATCAAAACTATTTACAATATTTGTTTAGTCATATTCTAGATTTCATGCAGAAATAATAATAACTATAAAATAAATTAAAATAATTTACAAATCATATTTTTAATTTAATGCTGAAAAAAATGTTATAAAATAAATCAAAACTATAGATTCCAATCATATTTTAAATTCCATATTGAAAAAATAATCATAATAATACAATAAATCAAAACTATTTACTGTATTTTTTAATAATATTTTAAATCAATCTTATTTAAAATTCAATTTTAGAAAAATAATCATCAAAATAAATCAACCCTATTTACATAATTTTATAAATCATATTATAAATAATTCCATGTCGAAAAAATCATAATTATGAAATAAATCAAAACTATTTACCGTAATTTTTAATCATATTTTAAATTCCATGTTGAAAATATAATCATAATAATAATAATAACAAACTATTTACGTCATTTTATAAATCACATTTTAAATTCCACATTGTAAAAATCATAATTATATAATAAATCAAAACTATTTACAGTAATTTTTAGTCATATTCTAAATTCCATGCTGAAATAATACTAATAATAAAATAAATTAAAATAATTTACACAATTTTACAAATCATATTTTGAATTTCATGCTGGAAAAAAAAATATTATAAAATAAAACAAAACTATTTACAGATTTTTTTAGTCAAATTTTAAATTCCATATTGAAAAAAAATATTAATCACTATAAGATAAAGTAAATAAAAACTATATACTGTATTTTTTAATAATATTTTAAATTAATCTTATTTTAAATTGAATTTTGTAAAAATGATCATAATACTAAAATAAATAAATACTATTTACAAACTTTTTTAATCATATGTTTAATCAAATGTTGAAAAACTATTTAAAATTAAAAAAAATAAATTTTTAAATTATATTTAAAACCCCATGTTGACAAAAAGTAATCATAATTATAAAATAAACCACAATTATTTACAGTAGTTTTTTTTCTTTCATATACAGTGTCTCACATAAGTGATGGGACACTTGTGATTTACAAAAGGAAACTAATCAAATAAATTTAAAAAAACATGTACACATTTTTTTGTGGGTGTGTTTCATACTTAAATTTAGTAATGATTATTACATAACATACATTTTGTCAAAATATTAAAATATTAATTTAATAAAAATACAAATGTTTAGAACGGAGCAAAAAATAGCTCACATAAGTGATGGGACACCATTATATATGCAACAAAAATCGTCTGAAATAAGCAATAAAAATATTTTTTGGGGTTTTATTTTTACTTAAAAGCAATTGGCAATAATTTATAAAATCGTCTGCAGTATTTCTCTCCAGTTTGTTTTGGAATTTTTGTGTTTTTAGCTCTGTGTAGCCATGAATGCTAAACGAAAAGAAACTTCGCCTGAAATTCGAAAATTAGTTATTAATTTGCATATTGAACGTGGAAAATCTATTAGAAAAACTGCTGAAACTGTTAACTTGAGTCGTTCAACAGTTTTCAATATCATTAAACGATATAAAAAGAATCATATGATTCAGGATAAAAGAAGACCTGGCCGACCATCAAAGCTATCCAATGGAATAAAGCGAATTATCGTTCGAAATATTAAAAGAAATCCAAGAATTAGTGCTTCAAAAGTTGCTGCTGATTTACAAGCATTATATGGAATAATTGTTAATCCTGAGACTATTAGAAGGGTAATTCGATCTGCTGGATATCACGGTAGAGTAGCCAGGAAAAAATTCTTCGTAAGTGAAAAGAATAGAAAACTCAGACTAGCTTTCGCAAAATCCAACATAAATAAGAATTCTGATTACTGGAATAAAGTTATATTTGCTGATGAGAGTAAATTTAATATATTTGGTTCTGACGGTAGAATCTTGGTGTGGAGAAAACCCAGGGAAGAATTTCACAAACAGAACTTGGTACCAACAGTAAAACATGGTGGAGGAGGAGTTATGGTATGGGGGTGTATGTCGTCCGCTGGAGTTGGTAATCTTGTTTTTATTGACAGTATAATGGATCAGTACAAGTATATTGATATTTTAAAGCAAAATTTGAAATCTTCAGCACGAAAATTGAACCTTCATAACGATTTTAAATTCTACCAGGACAATGACTCCAAGCACACTGCTCTGAACGTTAGACTCTGGCTGCTATATAACTGTCCTGAAATAATAAAAACACCACCACAATCTCCAGACTTAAATCCCATAGAGAATATTTGGCAAGAATTGGAATCAAGAATTCGCAAACACACCATTTCTTCAAAACAACAACTAAAATCGGTGCTTCAAGAAGAATGGGGTAAAATCACTCCAGAAATCACAAAAAAATTAGTCGAATCCATCCCAAAAAGATTAAATCATGTTTTAAACGTAAAAGGAAATCCAACAAAATATTAAAACCTTTTAAAAAGTAAAATTTTTGGATAAATATTTGATGGAAAAGTAAGTGTCCCATCACTTATGTGAGCCATTTTTTGCTCCGTTCTGAACAATTGTATTTTTACTAAATTAATATTTTAATATTTTGACAAAATGTATGTTATGTAATAATTGTTACTAACTTTAAATATGAAACACACTCAAAAAATTTTTGCACATGTTTGTTTATTTATTTTATTGCAGTTTCTTTTTATAAAGCACAAGTGTCCCATCACTTTTGTGAGACACTGTAGGTGCAGTATATTTATTCCATGGAATATTATAAAGTTTCGTTCAAACAGAAACACAAGTACCCCATATAAAATTAGTTAAAAAATTGAACACTGTTACGCGATAACGAATGCAGATACCTGTTTCAATTATTATTTCAAGAACGCCTTTTATAGAAAAACCACACGTAAACAAACATTGTGTCACTAAACATTTAAAAGATAAAAATAAAATCGAAGCTGTAGGGGTTTTTTTATCGTATGAAAGGAAACGGTATGATGCGATGATGCTGCCATTCAAAAAGAAACTTAAAATGAGGGATTTGAAAAACGTATAAGCTAAACGTCACTCTATCTTCTAAAATTTAAAATATATTCCTCCGGAAAGACGACATTTCGAATTTTACTTTGTAGCAGACGATTTCTCTGTTTTTATATTTATACAAGAACATTTCTTAAACTTTCCCCCCATCTCGCTTTTCCGGAATAAAGCTATTTTTATGTCAACAAACAGTTTTCTTTAAACATTCGCTGCAACTGCAAATCAGCAAAGATTCTATTACCAAATATTTTAAAAGATAAAGAATAAAACAAGGCTATAGGATTTTATAAGACATGAAAGAAAACATAGTAAAAATAAGTAATACAATACGGAAATGAGTAGCATCGATAAAATAAATTATCGCAATTTAATTTACACTACTCTTCTTTAAGTATATTTGTTTATCAAAATTAATTATCATTTATAAGTTTTATTTTTCTAAACTAGTTCTATTTTTCCTTTCGAAAAATGTATAATTAAAACGTCATTCTAGTTTCTAAAATTTAAAATATATGAGGCAATGCTGATATTAAGAGCAAACTCGACAAAGGTCAATTTTTTTTTCTTTACATTGCAGTAACTGGATGAAATCTCTCATAAGAGTCCAGTTTACCTCGAAAAACTCTGCAATTTTCTTTAAAATACAAATTGACAAACTGACGATAATGATAAATGTGTTTTTTGACGAAAATTGATTGAAGTTTGATCGTGAATTAAGAACCCTGTACTTAATTTAGACTATTGCTTATTTTTGGATTTATTTATTTATGTTTTATAGAGATAAACAAAATATTTGTTAAATTGTAAAAAACAATAACAAAAGTTTTAATATTGTACGACAAAATTAATCCTGCAACACTAGTTTTGCCACGTACAGGTTTTGTATTTTTGAGTCGTCATTTCTTTTTTATGCTGCTTATTACATTGTTCCTCGATTACATCTGAAAAACAAACAAAATTTTTTTTAAAAAAATAAAATAAAAATATATAATAAAAAAATTAAAAATCCATAAAAATTTATCTTTTTTTTGTGACTTGATTTTTTTTTTTCAAGTATAGTTTGTAGAGAATTTCATTTCTTTTATTATTATTTTTAATGAACTACGTAAATTCGTTAACTTGTTCCAAAGTTATCTCGATAAAACTGCTTGAAACAGTGTTTTGAGAAAAATGAGTTTAAAGTTTTAATTTCTTAACTATCGCCTGCCTGTGTGTTTACTGCTCGTACAATCGGAGAAATTATCCTATCGGACCAACTATACGACATTTTTAAGAATTCAAACATTATAAAAATAATAATAAAAATGACATTTTCTTTCGTCACTTCAAACATTTCTGGTCCCCTTAAAGTGCTGTTTTTCGAAACTTGTGCTTGTCGAGTTCGCAACGCCTCATAGTATGTTTCCGAAAAAAAGACAAGTTAAATTTAACATTGTACCAGACGATTTTGCTGATGTTATATTTATATAAAAACATTTCTTGAACTTTCATCTCACTTTTCCGGAAGAAAACTATTTTTATGTCATCAACCAACTTTTTTTAGAACTTTCCAACTGAGAAAAAAATTCTGTCACCAAATATTTATGAGGTAAATAATGAAACCAAGGCTGTAAAATTTTGTGATACATAGAAGAAAACACTGGAAGAATAATTGATATAATGCAAAAATAAGTAGCATCGATAAAGTAAATTATTAGAATTTATAAATATTGCTTTTTTAGTGTTAGTTTGGCAAAATTAATTATCTGTTGTACGTTTCAACTTTTTTTCCCCATGTGATTGTATTTTGCAAATCGTATAAACAAAATTTCTTTGTATTTCTGATAATTGTTTGCCTCGAAATGAGAAATTGGTTGAAACTGACAAAATAGGCTGAATGAGATGACGTCATCTTATTGACTAACTTTAGTTCTTGTCTACAATTTGAGCTGACATACAACGCATTATAGCGAGTATTTCGAGAATTTGCGAAATCGACATGGTTTTAATCACAGTTTTTCCTATGGCAAAACGAAACTTCCATCATTTTTTTCTCAAAGGAGCGGCCGAAGCAATTACAACCTTGTCATTTCAAGACGAGGAAATTTAAAACTTATGTTCAAATTTAACATTATAGCAGACTATTTCACTGCGGTTATATTTATATAACAACATTTCTTGAATTTTCATCTGGTTTTTTTGGAAGAAAACTACTTTTATGTAGAACTACTTTTATGTGCAAATAACTTTCTTTAGACCAACCACTTCAACTGCAAGTAAACAATCACTCTGTCATCAAAAATTTAAAAATAATATGAATAAAAACTTTTTGATTACATATTATATGAAAAAAAAGTGTTAAGAGAGATGATGCAATTCGAAAATAAGTAACACCTCTAAAATAAACTATTGAATTTTTATTAACATTGCTTTTGTTTAAGTGCATTAGTTAATTATCATTTATACGCTTTATCCTTTTCTTTTTCTCTTTTTTTTTTTTTTTAAAGTAGTATTTTGAAAAAACTTGTAAGCGGAAGGTCACTATATTTTCAAAACTCGGTATTTAGACATCTGCGCGGCATGATTCGATGTTACTATGATAATTGGAAAAGGTGATGCCTTACGCTATTTTAATTTTGTGCAAATTGTTTTATGCTGACAGAAAGGTGCGAAGAATTAAAAATGTTTTTTTTTTTTTGTTTTTCTTCCCCATCTGTATCACAGCATCCTTTTATACGTTTTGGAGTTTGCTTTACCAGGCTCTGAAACTAACCATTTTTTAAAAGACAATAATACAATTAAAAGGTTTTTATTTTGCAAGAAATTTTCTCAAATGAAGATTTATTCACTTTATTACAAAATTTAGTTGTCACAATTTGTTTTATAATATCTTTCGTCTGGAAAATATTTCACGTATGTTTATTTGATTTTATATATATATATGGAGATATATATATATATATATATATATATATATATATATATATATATATATATATATAAACTTATTGCAAAAATTAACCATTGAAACAGAAATAACTGACCAAATGCAATGAAATTATTATCCCAAATAGCTATGTCAAATTACACATTATAAAACATAGTCCTAACAAATGAAGTATTTATTCAAAAAGTGAAACATAAGTAAAAAAAAAAAAAACACAAATGCAAGCTTATAATGTAATTTACTTTTTCAAGGGCTGGGAAATATATATATATATATATATAAACTGAAGAGTTTTTTTATGCTAAAAATATATATATATTTTTTTTTTCGTGTTCATGTGGAAATATTTTAAGTTCATTTCGTAGATTTAAAGAAGGGAATAATTACTTTTTAGTATTTGTAAAATTCGTTGTAGACATTATTTTATAATATATGCTTTCGAATATATTTCTAATCACTTAGGAAATCGAATTGATTTAAAAAAAAAGATATATTGGGTTGTTCGGAAAGTTCCTTCTGTGTTTGGGAAAACAAATACGTACCGGAAAATTCTGCCCGTCATTTATCAGACATTAGATATCGGAATTAATGTCTAATAATTAAATGATAGAATTTTCCGGTACGAACCAACTTTTCCAAACGGAAAGAACTTTATCGAACAACCCAATAATTGGCAAATGTAATTAATATAAATGTTTTACTTAAAAGAAGATAAAATATTATTATAGAAACGAACAGTAAGACCAAATTAACATATTCGCAAGAAGAGAAAATTTAATGGAAATACTCATTGAATATAATATATATGTGTGTATATATATATATATATATATATATATATATATATATATATATATATTAAAGAAAATACTATTACATAACAACAAAACTGCACGTTTTCTCTAAATACTCTAATAACAATATTTATCAATGTTGCAGGAAGAAATTGGAATTTCAGCACATAATTAAAATGCCTCATATTGAAATTGATAAAATATTTTGTACAAAAAAGAAAAGACGTGATGCAGGAAAAAACTAGAGCAATGATTGAAGTAAACAGGTAATTTGGTCATCCGCTTCCAAAAGCACTCGAAATGAAGTAAGATGGCTAAAGAAAAAAGTTCTTGAAATATTTTTTACCAATATTTGTGTGGGGAGGGTGAGGGGGAGAATAAACATAAAATTTTAATGTAATTCATTATTTCGCTAGCCCTTCCCAGTGTAATCGCAATCGGTTACTTACACTGATCAAGAGGATCTTTTTGATCTCCTGCCCTGTACATAAACAAAAATAAACACAAATAAGTAGCAGCACTATCAAATTAAATTCATCAATTGTGCTTCATGCAATTTAGATTCTAGTGAAATCAGTAACAAATCGATGACAGGAATTATCACAACTGTTGAAAGAAATCTGTTCGATTCTAAATTCCATAATATTTGTTTGTTTGCTCGTAAACACAGAATTTATTTGTTCCCTTGTAAAATAGAGAAATGTCATCATTTTTCTAGCTTTAATATTAAAAATTAATATTAAAAAGTATTTTATTTGTTATTTTTGAATTGTTAAACAATGTCTCTAAAAATAAATCAAAAGTTCATTCTGTTATAGTAGTCTAATAATCTATTTTTTTTAAACTCACGCCGTATCACGCCGAGCTGCCTTTTCTCAAAGGAGTGGCAAGAGCAGTTACAACCTTATCATTTCAAGACAAGGAAATTTAAAATATATGTTTCCGGAAAACGACATTTTAAGCTTTAATTTGTAGCAGACGATTTTATTGCTGTTACATTTATACAAAAACATTTGTTTAATTTTCATCTCGATTTTCCAGAAGAAAACTATGTTAACAATTAGCTTTCCTTAGAACCAAGGCTATTGTATTTCATAATAACACAAAAAGAAAGGAAGAATAAACTGTACATTGAGAAAATAAGTAGCATAGCTAAAATAAATGATTACAATTTAATATTTATTGTTCTTCTTCAAGTATTATTAATATCGAAGTTAATAATCGTTTATTTGTTTTAGCTTTTTTCTAAATTGGTCTTTTGAAAAACGTATAAATGAAATGTCACTCTATTTACTAAAATTTGACACAGGTATTTCTGAAAAAAAAAAAAACGACAATTAGAGTTTCACATTATAGCAGATGATTTCCCTGCTCTTATATTTATACAAACACATATTTCTTTCGCTTTTCCGGAAGAAAGCCATTTTATCTCAACAAATAACTTTCTTTAAAGCAGCCACAAACAAACAAACATTCTGTCACCAAATATTTAAAAAATAAAGAAAAGAACAAAGGTTATGGAATTTTACATGAAAGAAAAAAGAGGAATAATAAATCGATACAACGAAAATAAGTAGCATCGCTAATAGAAATTATTACAATTTAATTTATAGTGCTCTTCTTTAAGTATTGGTATATAGAAGGTAATTTTCATTTATTTGTTTTATCTCGTTTTTTATGGAGGTTTTTTTTTTTTTTCTAAGCTAGCCTTTTGAAATTAATATAGAAGAAATATTATTCCATTTTTCAAAATTTAAAACACAAGTTTCCGGAAAACAACAATTTAAAATTTACATTGTAGCAGACGATTTCACTGCTGTTATATTTACACAGAAACATTGTTTCTTGAACTTATATTTCGCTTTTCCGGAAGAAAGCTATTTTAATGTCAACAGATAACTTTCTTTAGAGCAGCCACTGCAACTGCAAACAAACAAACATTCTGTCACCAAATATTTAAAAGATAAAGAAAGGAACAAAGGTTATGGATTTTTATAATACATGAAAGAAAAAAGAGGAATAATAAATCGATACAACGAAAATAAGTAGCATCGCTAATAGAAATTATTACAATTTAATTTATAGTGCTCTTCTTTAAGTATTGGTATATCGAAGGTAATTTTCATTTATATGTTTTACCTCGTTTTTTATAGGGATGGGGGGGGGGGGGGATGTTTCTAAGCTAGTCTTTTGAAAAGCGTATAGATGAAACATTATTATATTTTATAAAATTTAAAACACAAGTTTCCGGAAAACAACAATTTGAATTTTACATTGTAACAGATGATTTCACTGCTATTACATTTACACAGAAACGTTTGTTGAACTTATATTTCGCTTTTCCGGAAGAAAACTATTTAATGTCAACAAACAACTTTCTTTAGGGCAGCCGCTACAACTGCAAGTAAAGAAACATTCAGTCACCAAACATTTAAAAGATAAAGAATAAAACACTCGCTATAGGATTTTATAATGCACGAAAAAAAAAGGGAATGATAAATCAATACAACGAAAATAAGAACTCAATAAGATTGTAATAAATAGCAATGTAATAAATAGCATCAGTAATATAAATTATTACAATTTAATTTATATTGCTCTTCTTTAAGTATTAATATATCGAAAGCAATTTTTATTTATTGTTTTATCTTTTTTTTTTTTTTCTGTGTGTGCGTGTGTGTATATTTCTAAGCTAGTCTTTTCTAAAGCGTATAAATGACACATTTTACTATTTTCTAAAAGTTAAAACATATGTTTCCGGAAAAACAACAGTTCGAATTTTACATTGTAGCAGACGATTTCACTGCTGTTATATTTATACAAAAACGTTTGTTGAACTTATATTTCGCTTTTCCGGAAGAAAACTATTTTTATGTCAACAAACAACTTTCTTTAGGGCAGCCGCTACAACTGCAAGTAAACAAACTATTCTCCTTTCTGGGGAATCCCTCTCCAAGGGATGTGGGGATGCCCTGGCACGTTCCCGTTGAGAAGTCGCGTGGCAGTCACCTGCTGCCAGGGTACACTTTCTCCCTCCTCCTGAGGCAGGCGAAGAAAAAGAAGCCTGTTGATCTTAATTTCTTCTTCATTTTCTCTGCTCCGCAACAACCAGCTGAAACTCCGGCAACAGGCGCGTGCTGTACATCTGCTACGGAAGGGGCCTTTTCGAGGGATGTTGAGAGATTTTGCGCTGTACCGAGGGATAGAAAAAAAAGGGAAACAGTTACCTGAGTAAAGGTATTTTCGGGGATCAGATATGCTAGTTTCTTGTTTTCATTTGCTGTGATTCTGTTAAGTAGAGTGGCTGCTGTTACAAAAGTGCTTTGACTGTTACTTTCCAGTTATTAGTACGGATGCTTTTAGTAGAAATCTCGCAAGAAATAAATTGAAAAAAACAAAATTAACGGGCTGTGTCGAGACACGGCTGGTAGTTTTAAGCCTTAGAATACATCAGTGTGCCCACATGCCGAGAAAAAAATAATTTTGTACAATACAGTTAAAAGAACTTACGTAATTTAAATTCAGCAATGGTCATCCAAAGCTTCTTGGATTCCTCATCTCTCAACCTTATTACTCATTATCTTATAATTATCCTTATCATTTACGCATTATTAAATTATTATTTACGCATTCAATTCTCTTTAAATGACTAACTTTCACAAACAAACGTATAATAGTAGCATTCTCTTTATGAGTTCATTGAAATTATGATTTAGATAAAAATCATTGAATTAGAAGCAGGCCCCTATCAAGCCAAACAAGAGGCCCGGGCCCTGATATTGATTCGGACCCCTTCCCTCCTTCCTAGGCTGCCAAAATAATAATAATAATAATAATAATAATAATAATAATAATAATAATAATAATAATAAAGAAATTAATGATTTTACATATATGAATACAGACCCGTAAACAGGGGTTTTCAGATTCAGATTCAACCAAGAAAAGAGGCCTACCATATGGCTTTAGCCCCTACAAGCCCTGCTTGGCAAGTTTATTTAAAAAAAAAAATACATATTTGACAAAACAGCCCAGCTTAATTTGCAGAAAAGTCATAACTAAAAAGTCATACTCAAAAGTCATACTCAGCAGAAAAGTCACAGTTAATAAGAGTTTAAAAATTATTTGAAATTGTCAGATTTTTAGCGTAAAATATTTTAAAAGTAGAGACAGTGGATTTTTTCAATAAACTTCGTCATCATCAGGAAAAGCATCATCATCATCAGGAAAAGCATCATCATCATCATCACCACCAATGATGTGTACTGGTGGCATTTGGAATAACAGTTGGTTTTTTTCTATTAAGGGCATGCAGCTAATTATCTTTCGAAGCAATGAGGAATTCGCCGAGATTGATTTGAACCAATTCGACAGAGAGATGGTGTCTGTTTTCCTCAAATGTAGAGTAGCTGTCAATGGGCATGTGAGAACGTAATGTAGTGAATCCCCTCTTGCGCCATAAGTGCATCTTGAAGTCAAAACTTTATTAAATTTAATTAAATAAGCCGGGAAAGGGCCGTGATTGATAGCGAATATATATAGGAATCGATGACTTAGAAGATAGTCTTCTGAAACTTTTGGCTTCAATGCATAGGTATATCGCCCAGTGGGACATAAGTCCCAGTCACGTTGCCATGAGTTATGTAAAGTTTGTTTTAATATTCTCTTAAGATATGAGGATGGATATGGTATAAATTTTTCTGGTATTAATGAATTTGGGTCAGTTGCTTCCTTTGCTAACCGATCCACTAATTCCTTACCTGTTATGCCTGAATGTCCTTTGACCCATTGTAGATAAATTTTTTGTGTTGCTCCTTGCAGAGATTGGATTATTTGGCTGATTATTATATTTCTTGTAGATATATCTTTTAGTGCTGATATTGTAGATTGGCTATCTGATTTTATAACTATTGTGAACAGGGGTTTTAAAAGAGGCGGATTAAAAGTAAAGCATTTTCTTAAGTTTAGCTTTTCATAAAAATTACTATCTATAATTACGTACTAATTTACACGCTAACTATGCATTAACTTTAATTAAGCATTAAATTGGTTGTATACTGATTTACATTTATTAATTGGAATTTACGCTATTTGCCAGTGGCGACACGTTCGTTTATCTGTAAATTCGGCCATGGGATGACCATAGAAAAATAAAGACAGCGTAAAACGTTTTAAATAGGTACAAGCCTATTTTAAAATATGTTTTATAGTGTTTATCCATAACACGATGAAATTGCAATTATTTTTCCCGATTTTCTTTTTCTTTACAATTAAAATATCCAGTGTTGCCATCTATCGGAATTAAAATGAGGCGGCAGAAAAGGATTCCTCTAGATTTCCCGAATTTGCTTCTGCGTGCGCACGTCAGGTTCTCAACGTTACCTAACCAATCAACCTACGGAAATATAGTAGTGGGCTACCTATCGCCAATTTGATCAAATCTATTCTTCGAATTAAAAACGTGGAATTTTTTTTACCCTACTTATTATTATTTTTTTTTGTTATTCTAATTGAAAACTATTTTATTAAATACAAAGTACTATATTTAATTCTTAAATAATGGTATTAAATCAAAATTAATGCTATTGTAATTGAGAAAATGTCACAAAACACCAAAGACACATTTGCAAGTAAAATATCATACATTGAATTATCAAAAACAATGTTTATAGTTTTTAATATTCATATTAACTTTAACAAAATAAAATAGATTTTCTAAAATTTGTGTTTTCTATTTGATAAGAATTTCTTACGAGAAACATTTTCAATCAACGGTACTCACGGAAATGGCTATGAGTGGAGCAAGACCTTAGCCAGGGGTTCTCTTTTTTCGGGAGATGGGGCAACCTTATAGATTTTAAAGTACAATGCCTTTCTTTTAAATGAAAGTATGTAAGTGTATCCTGTTTAACTTATTTTTCGGGGGAGGGGGGGGGGGAACGAGTACCCTCTGAACGGCGTTGTGTGTGTATGTGGGGGGGGGGGGGGGGGTGGATGTTGTGAACCAGCGATAACCGTCACGAATACTCATGCCTTGTCATTGCTGTTTCCATATTGTCACAATATCTGTAACGTAAGACCTATTGTTAATCGCGAAAAGAAAACCAGTTACCGTTTATACTAAGTAAAAACTACCCAAATTATGCATTCGTTTTATTAAGGTGATTCTCAAATTCCCTGCTCAACAACGCGAAACTTTCTAGCACATTTTTTGACTCATTTTTAAACGTAAAGGCATAAAATTGTCAGACCTGAATATCGGAGAAATTTGGAATCAAATTGCAGTTTCTATTTCTTGATAAATAAATTACTTATCGAATTATAAGCGATTATTGTCAAGTGACAGCAATATTTTCCCCCTTCTTGTACTACCGCTTCGGGAATTCGGTTCAGAAAGCCGACTTCTGAAGTATTTCTGAAAGATCTTCTGGCTTTATCTACAAATGGAAAACTCCTTTCGATTATGTAGTGTTTGAATAACAACACGTGCCAATTTCATGAGTTTCCGAGCAAAAATGAATTCAAAAATGTGTCAGAAAGTAGCTCTTTTGGATTTGAGAACAGCCTTAAGTAAATGACATACTATATGAAAGTTTTCAAAGAAAGGCGAAATGATAGTTCGCCTTTTTGATTGAAAATTTGCTTTCATAAAAAGCAAAATAATTTTATGATCATTAGTCTCATTAAAATCAATAAAACGAAAGTAAGAGTAACACTTGATGGAAAAAAAAAAATCAAGGCCATCATATCAATAATAAATAGTCATTAAATAAACAAAAATAAAGGAAAAATTGCCTTTACGAATTTTTCGTTGTTATCTCAGGCTCAAAGTATTCTAGTTGAGAAAATTTTTGCTCAAGAACAAGAATAAGTATAAAAGTAAAAATAATTTAAAAAAAAAACTATTTTTTATAAGCATTTATTGTTTAACTACTAATTTCATGAATGCGATTCGTGTTGTGGGCACCGAAATCGATTAGTATAGAAAATTCACCGCTTTTTTTTTTTTTTTTTTTTTTTTTTTTTATTACGAACGTTTTGTTATTTTCACAAATTTTGCCATTAAATAAAATAAAATAAAAATACACAATTTTCTCGTAAAAAAAAAAAAATAATAATAATAATAATTTTTAGTGGCATCTCTTTTTTCTCAAGTGGCAGGTTTATAGGAATGATCATAAAATTTGCAAACACCAAACAGTAATTTAAAACAAAAATCCATTTCTAGACAGCAGATGTGTGCACTGTCTCAAATTTTAAGAATGCTTAAACTAGCTTTACAATTTAAAAAAGGCAAACCATATTTTATGTGTGCGTGTGTAATGTTTGGTTAGAGCAGCAAAATATGAGAATAAAAATTGATTGACTTCATCCAGCTTTACACCTTTAGTTTAGATTAAGAATTTTTGAAGCTCGAGTCAATGCAGTGCCATCTATTGAAGAAAATTTTAACTATTTTTTTAAAAAATTACACTGTACAAAACTTGTGAGCTGCCCTATAAGTATTTACTTATTATAGTTATTATAAATAATGAATTGCGAAATTTTAAAATTCGGAAGTGTTTTCGAGACCTCCTGTTTGCATGTTACGTATGTGCATGTCAACATAACATTATTTTAGTCTAATTCAATAAATTTTTAAAAATGCTTAATGTTTTGTAAATTTTTGAACAATTAGAGAGGTGCCCCCTCCTACCGGTAAAAAAATTGTAGTTACTTTTTGTTTTGGTGTTTAATTATTTTAACTCCACTGGGGACTCGAAATAATGAAACACGCATTCACATAAACTTTAATATATATTTCAAAATCACCAGAGTCAATGAAATTTTGGATAATGAAATTTCAAAATTCAGGGAAGGACAATGGTTCTTCCCGGCATTCATGTTTCAAAATCTTAATTATTATACTATTTATATTAAAAAATAATGTTACTGTCATTAGGGCAGAAACCACTTTTTCTAATTTCAATGTCCTTTTAAATAACGAAAAACAAAAAAGAGAAAACCTACTAATACATTAGTTTCGTTCAAACCGTTCTTCCATATGTTGTTGTTGTTGTTGTCGTGTCAGAGAAATTGCCATGGTACTTCTCTGAAAGAAGGGGTTCCAGAGCCTCAAGAGAGGTTGGATGAGAGACCTGCACCTGGATTGGCACCCCCACAGGTATCATTTTCAAACTTGGATGACATTGGAGCCACGAACAGATTTTACGTGCACCAGCTCCCATTAACGTACACGGTCCCACAGCAGCCACAGTCGAGAAAGGTTGTCACCCTCCTAACTGACCATGCTCGATGCTGCTTCACTTTCGGTGATCTTGACGGGAACCGAGCTTAATCGTCTGCGCCACCGCGGGGCCGTTCTTCCATGTATTTTGTGCTTATTCTTCATCGTTAAATATCACATTGCTCTCAAATAGGAACATCATCACGTTGCACTATTAAAAAAAGAACGCACAAAAGAATATAAAAGAGAAAACCTGCAGGAACAGCAACAAACAAAATCTACAAACTTTAATAAATTCTACTTTCAATAAAATTATTAATGTCGTAAGGAAATTGCTTATAATGAATACCGTGAATAACAAATGATTTTCACGGTCTCTTCATCTTCGTTATAGGTGCAATTTGAAAAATTTCCAACTGAGTGAAAAATGTCCAGTCCCGGAATCGAGAACAGAACCTTTGGCTAAAATTGCCATTACTCTTCCAATTGAGTTTCCTGGAAAGGGTGTCTGAGTGAATTGTGCCGGCCGGTTACAGTTTCAGGTAGCTAAATTGGAAGAGTATTGGCAATTTAAGCCAAATGTTCTGGGTCCGATTCCCGACCTGTACCCTTTTTCACTCAGTTGGAAATTTTTCAAATTGTACTATATCTGTACCAATCTGTATGACTGTGCTAAAATTATAAAATGTTCGTTGAAGATGGTTTCTATTGTATAAAATAATGTTACAGTGCCGAAACTTTTTTGCGCCCAGGGCAAACATGGATTTTGGTGCCCCCCCCCTCCCCCTCCAAATAAATTTGCAAAGAGAATTTTACCAAGTTTCTAATAGCCACCTCGACTTGTTTTAAATTTAAAATATGTAATCACAAAATACGTAATACTGAACTACGTAATCAGCTTTGCCAAATATTGATTCAATGAAAGCTTCAAAACGGAATAGAAAGGGACATAGGAAAAAATTCCTCTTTATACAGGTTTTCGTCTTAGCAGGTATAATTGTTAGTATTATTTCTTTCTTTTCAATTCTTAAAACTGGATTCCGTTATAGAAAGATTTCATTTTTACAGATTTTACAGTATATGTATCATTACAAATGAGGCGTTTAAAGTCCAGTGATATGAATCATCACATTGTCTTAAGAGTTTACACTAATCAAGCGAAGACATTCGGAAACTAATGTTAAATCTGTGGGAGCGTTCTTTATACTTTTATTTTTTTTTTCCATGGGATACTTGCGGTCGATATCTAATATTATGCGTTTGTACTTTTTCGGGTTTTGTTAATTTTTTTTTTTCATTAGGTCACTTTCACTTTTATGAAACTGTTTGGAAACGGTTCTGAAATTGAAAGTGTCCTCATATAAAACAACTGCAACCAAAGTCGAAAAAGTAAAAACGCACAACGTTAGATATCGAGATCAGGTATGATATGAAAAAATATATTATTTAAAAATATTAAATGCAAGCGAGAATTCCGAAAAGAACGCTCCCATAGGTTTAACATAAGCATGCGAGTGTTTTCGCGTGACTAGTGTAGGCTCTTAAGAACATTTTAATATTTTTAAATATTTTTTTATTAGGCTAGCTGAGGCTGATGTTCGAAAGTGAAAGTAACTTATATATGTATTTATTTATTTATATAAACCTGCAACAAAAATCGAAAGAGTAAACAGTAACCAGGTTAGAGATCAACCTCAGCTATCCTAAGAAAAAAAATTAAAAATATTAAAATGCAAGCGAGAAATTTGAAAAGAACGCTCCCATAGGTTTAACATTAGCTTGCGAGTTTCTTCACGTGACTATAGTGTAGGTTCTTAAGAACTCAAAGACCAGGATTTTCTGTCTTGCTAGCCATGGTGCCCTGGGTGAGATTTTTTTTCTGAACTCCTAAAAATAATACATCCCGACCTCGCACCCATTAAGGACAGATCTCTATGTAAAAAAGTAACTGTAGTAAAAAGCATGAGTGGTATTTTTCAGTTGTCGCCTACATAGAAATGGCAAAAGGATAAAAATAATAAGAATTTGGGAGGATAAAGGCAGGGTCGGTTTACTAGCCGTGGCACCCTAGGCAGGATTATTTGTGCATCCCTACAAATAATACTATTTAAAAAAAAAAGAAAAAAATTTACTAAGTATTTTATTCTGCGTATATTTTCCACACCTTTCCTTTTAGTACCCCGAGAAGTCACCTGATCTCACCCCCTATAAGCTCCAAAGCTAGATATAGATGCAAAAAAAAAAAAATAATAAATAATAATAATAATAATAATAATAATAATTTCAGCAAAAGTAATGTGGATGAATTTTCCAGTTGTTGCCTAGGGCGGCAAAACGCTAGAAATGGTAAAAAGAGGAGAAAAATAATTTTGGAGGATAAAGGCTTTACTAGCCATGGTGGCCTGTGAAGATTGTTTACTGTACTTCTAAAAAATGCTATACTTTTTTTAGAAAATGATTTTACTAAGTATTTTACTTTATGCATTCCCCTTTATTTTTATTGTCTCGGCAGTCGCCCGACACGGCCCGACCTCGCCCATAGCAAGACGAGAAAGAAAAAGCTAGACGCTGATCAGCGAGAAAAAAGAAAGAAATAGAACACCTTTCTTGGAATTTTTTCGTAGGGAATTGCTTGGCAGTTATCCTTGTTGGACACTGGACAGTGACACAAAGACATGAGACTGACCTTGGAAAATGTTAGTGATTCTTACTACAAGAGAAGTGATTTCCCCGATAGATAGAAGACATAGACATCGTCTTTGGACATAGTGTATTTGGAATAGGATAAAAATAACCTAAGAGAACAGTTCTTTCTTCTTATTCATTTGCTATCTAGTATTTTAGGCGAATCTTATTATCTACTTGGCAATTTTAATGCATTTGGTTCAGTTTTTTTTTTTTTTTTTTTAATTTTCCGGCTACGAGACATTTTTATCCAAATTTCACACATATATATACATTTTTTGTTTTAAACGACAAACGAAATCTTCATTTGGCGCCCCCTTCGGCTGGCGCGCGGGGCACATGCCCCCCCGTAGTTTCGGCCCTGTGTTACTGTCATAGGCGCAGAAGCCTGTTATTCTAATTTCAATGGGTTTCTTAAACAACGCGGTCTAAGAAAGATAAAATCTAGTAATAAATTAGTTCAATTCAAAATGCGCTTCCATATTTTCAATGCTTTCTAATAAGAGCATCACGTTGCATTAATTTATTTAAAAAAAAAAAAAAAAAAAAAAAAAAACGCAGAAAAGTATATGAAAAAAAAAAATCGCATAAACCTCTACAAATTTTAATAAACTGTACTTTCACTAAAATGATCAATCTCGTAAGAAATCGTTATAGGGAACGAATATCATGTTATATAATTCTCTCTCTTAGGCATAGTTATAAGTGGTTTTCACTGTACGTATGTTCGAAAATAATGTTACTGTTATTAGCGCAGAATCCTCTTATTTTAATTTCAGTGGCTTTAAAAAAAAAAAAAAAAAAAAAAAAAAAAAAACACGATATAAGAAAGAGAAAACCTACTAATAAATTAGTTTCGTTTGAAACGTTCTTCCGTATATTCTGCGCTCATTCTTCACCGTTAATAAGTATCGCATTGCTCTGGAATAGGAACATCACGTTGCACTATTAAAAAAAGAATGCACAAAAGAATATGAAAGAGAAAACCCGCAGGAACGAAAACGAAAAAAAGAAAAAAGCCCGATAAGAAAGCCTGAAGTGCGATGAAGTAGCAGACGGCTCGTGCTGCTTTTGAAAGCGCCATCTGTCTATTCATCTGACAGCACCAATATGACTAAAAAAATGTGAAAATAAAAACCAACAATAAAAGGTTTGAATTCATAGGGGTGCTTTTTTCTTCTACTAGATACCGCTGTAAAGAAATGGCATAGATTTTAGAGAAGCAAAGTATGCGCGCACCTGGTTTTTTTCCTTTTTTTATTTACCTTTTTATTGGCATGTGTAGATTTACAGTTTAATTTTATCATTCTTTCTTTCCAAATGAAGATTGAATGATGAATTTAAACGTAGCTAAAATTAACATTTCCGACAGGGGAGGGCCACTGCGCCTCGCTGGATTTTGAAAACTAACAAACTAAATTTTCTTTATCTCTGATGATAAAAATATCTGATGATGTTTTCTTTATCTCTGATGACAACTTATAAAAAAAAAAAAAAAGAAGTAGAATAGTTTATTCATACCAAGCGCCTTAAAATAATTAAACAATAAGAGAAAAAAGAAACTAAGAATTTTTGCGCAAGACAATTTTAATACTGATTTTCCATGTCCAATTGTTTAAAATTTACTTTAAATATAAGGTTCGGGAGGTAGAGTCCCTTGATGTAGAAAAGCAACAAAACTGTTACAAATCTGCACTTTTATGAAAGCCGTTAGAATTTTAATTTTGGATTTTTGAAATATATATGTTTTCTGTCTCATTTCTATATTAGTTTTTTATATTTATACATTTAAATACAGTAGAACTCCAATTATCCGAACTCCAACTATCCGAATCACTGATTATCCGAATCGCTTTCAGAATTTCGGAAAAAAACAAAAGAGGACGGAAACGTACTGCGATTCCCAAAATAATGATTCTGTCTACGCCCGCTACTGTCTTTCCCGCTGCGAAGATCGTGGGTTTCAAATTCTTAATGATGATGAACTCATTGAAAGTGTGAGAGAAGAAAGTGTCTAGGAAGAAGATGACCTTAATGTCGAAGTTGAAGCATACACGGGACCATCAGCTAGTGAAGAATTTGCCGGCCTTGAAACTGCGTTGAAGTGGACGGAGCGTGAGCCCGATTGTGACCACATGCAACTATTGACTGTCAAGCGGATGCGCGACTTGGCTCCCCGAAAACGGATGAAGACTGTCAAACAGCTTACTTTGACCGAGATGTTCAGCAAGTAATGACTTTCATTTACAGTACGGTACATACATACTGTACTAATGTACAGCACTTGTAAATACGCTTAACATGTAATAGTGTTGCCTTTTCATTTAATTAATTAAAAGCTCTTTTTCTTTAAAAATAATTTTTTCTCCCATTTTCAACATACATACAGTAATGATGATGAACTCAATAATAAGCTGGGCGGTATATTAAAATATACCCCTTTTTTTGGAAAAAATCCAATTATCCGAATTTTTGATTATCTGAATAGGGTCCGGTCCCAATTGATTCGGATAATTGGAGTTCTACTGTATTTGGAAATTCTCATTGAAAAAAAAAAAGAAAAAAGAAAAGAAAAGAAAGAAAAAAAACAGCATTTTTGACTATTTTTTGTTCATATTTTCAATAAAATTTCCAAATCGTTAAATTTCAGCATTGATTTGTATGTTGATATGATTAAAAATTGTCTCAAAAGCGGGTTTAGACAATTCTTATTTTAGCCTATTTCATATTTATGTTCTCTCTATTTTTTTTTTTTTTTTTTTTTTTTTAACCATTGGAAAAATGGCTGTTGTTTTCGGTCGAGAATGGACCTCTTGACGTCGTCACTTTATTTTTGTAAGCGTTTTTAACGCGTTTTTAATTCTGTAATTTTAGAAGAATTTTTCTTTGAATAGGCAATAGAAATGCATGAAATCGTTACAAAATTGTTAAAGTTACAAAAAGGGTAGATGCAAACTATCAGATATGAAAAATAGCGGAATTCAAAAATTGACGTCGGATGAGAAATCGTCTTATAAAGCAAAATACGTGGTCTTCAACTCCATTTTTTTTCAAAATACCTTTAGCTCAGACATCAATCTAAACAAGAGTAAAAGTTATTGTAGGAAGGACCCGACAAAATATTAAGGTATATATATTAAGGATAAGGTATAGGAATGGAAAATGCGTTTGAACAACTGCGGCGATGGTTCAAACGAATATTTTTTCGAGGGCAGAGAATGCCAGGATATCTTCAACTGTAGTAATGGAAAATGCGTTTTTTGTAGATGGTTCCGATAAATATTTTTGAATAATTAATATTTTTAATTAATTTGATTAAGTTTTCGGAACATTTTCCCAATGGTTGTTGTAATTTGTTAAATTACTTTTTTTTTTTTTTTTTTTTTGTGCAAAATTTGAAAAACATTTGTGTCAAAACTCTTATTTGTTCAGAACGCAAACGAGTTACGAGATGGAAACAAACCAAATTTATTATGTGGGGGAAAAATATCTCTTTTTAAAATGTTTTATTTACACTTTCGAACACAGTGGAAAAGTGTTTATGATTTCAGTTTGTCTCGCTGTCATTCTGTTTATCCGTCCTCTAACTGGCGTAAATATACTCAGATTGCCATGTAATTGATATTTACTATGGCGCGTACGATATTTGCTGAATTTTCAACTGTATTATGCGTTTCTTAACTGAACTAAATTTTAACATACTATGTAGTATATATATATATATACAAATCCATGTATCTATGTACATGACTCTATGTACAAATCTATGTGCTGAAATTGTATTTTTAAATATGGTCAATTTAAACAAGAGTTAAAGTTGTTGTAGGAAGGACCCGACAAGAATATTTTTGCGAGGGCAGAGATCTCTTCAACTGTAATAATGGAAAATGCGTTTATTTGTAGATGGTTCGGATGAATATTTTTGAATAATTAATATTTTTAATTAATTAATTAATTTTTTTTAAACGTTCGGAACATTTTTTCAATGGTTGTTGTAATTTGTAAAATTACATTTTTTTCTTTTTTTTTAGTTTCTGCACTTTTTTGTTTAACTTAATTTGGTTCATCTATAAAAAGAAAGAATTTTGTAATCGATTTTTTTCCCTTCCTAATGTATTAAAATTCTACACTTAAAAAAAAAAAAAAAAAAAAAAAAAAAAAAAAAAAAAAAATTGCTGATTTTACGGTATAATACTGGTGCGTCAGCTGCTAAGTAATACACTACCGCGCATGCGCGGCAGCATATTACTGCTTATTTTACTGTTTATTACTGTTAAGTTTATGTTATAATACTAGCAGCTGGGGTACTAGTATTATACCGTAAAATCAACATTTTATTTTTTTTTTCTTTTCCAGTGTAGAAATAATGTTTTCCCGATGACAGTATGCAATTGTTTCATGTTTTCAGAACTTTATCACTTGATAGATTAATTTTTATTAAATTTTTATTATATGTTGAGAAAACAATTTGGGAATCCTGGGTTAATTTTAAATAATTTTCAGGCATATTTTTTTTACCACTACGCGGCTCAACACTAAATATTTGTTTGTGACAATCAAGCCCCCCTTATCATCAACTCATCACCCCCATGAACTGTAAAAAGAAGTCCGTGTAAAAAACGGAAAATCTACTGGCAGCAAAGTTAACGTCTATTCTCCGTTTTTTCACAAAACTTCTGTTTTGGTATTTTTCCCCATTTTCAGGATCGAAATTTCCCGCTATTTAAAATGGGAAATTTCTGTTTTTTTTTTTTTTTTTTTTTTTTTTTAAGAAATAAATGTGAGTAATAGCGCTATATTTAATATATATATAATTATACATACTGATGCATATTTATATGGAACAGGTATTGAATTTTATCACGCAAGTTTTTTATCGCTTAGGATTCCTCAGTATTTGAACCTCGGTTCTTTCCATTAAAGGATTAATACCCTGTTCCCTACACCAGCTGACCACATCCAATGACTTGGTTATAAGCAAAAACGTCAATTACGAAAATTTAATTGCAATTTTTAGGGTTTCGTTCATCTAGCGAAACCCTATTCGCCTCACTCCTCTGTCTTTCACAAAGTTCATTCTTGAGATGCTTGAAATGTTGCATACTTATATCTGTATACCTACCTCTAAACACACCACAAATCATAAAATTTTGAAAAATTCTTATATTATTTTAATTAAATTAATTAATTTAATGACATCCGAGCGTTTCTTACAGAAAATGACATCCGACCAGATTTTAAAACATATTCTTAATTTCACACTTTTCCACAGGCTAGGTGGCTCTGTGGTAGGTGTATACCTGCTGTTCAAAAAATCTCCTGGATCGAAGTTGGGCGTCGAAGTTTGAAAAATTTTCCCCGGTATAAATTTTATTATCCAATAGATTCTATTTTATAGAATTTTTGTAATTTTGTTTTGTCAGTTTAAAGCCAAAAGTTGTTGAAAAATATTTTATCAATTAATATTTTAATTCAAAGATTTTTTTTTTTGAGAAATTTTGGAATTTAAAATTTTATTTAAACAATTTGCTTCCTTTTGAGAAAATTCGAAAATTTAAATTTTGCTGGTACATCCACTAAATTCTTGAGGCATTTCCGCATTTTTAATTTCGTTTAAACATTTTTTTTTGTTTTTGTTTTTAGAAATTTTACATTTTATTTAAACTTCCATAAAATGTTTAAAATTTCGGATTTTTGAATTTTTTTTAAATAATTTTATTTTTTATTTCTAAACAGCTGTTATTTTTAAATATTAAGTTTCCTCTTTAAATCATTAATTCTCATTAATAACTAGTGCTGCCATCTCACTTTTTATTTATTGAAATTTCTTCTATTGAAGCAATTTTTGCTTTATCATTCAAAGTTTAAATTACATAATGTATTATTTTATATGCGCTTTCGCTTGCCGAAATTCTAGAACATATACTGTTACAATTGCCTGAAAAGCAGGTCTTGAATATTTTTAATATGATTAAAAAATAGCTTCCTTTTGTAATTATTTTAATATTAAATTTAATGGTGCTGCCAGCTATGTTCTTATAGACAAAGTGTATGGATAAATGATAATGATCTAATAATTATAAATTAGTGATTTGGATTTATTAATTAAGGGATAAAGTGTTTTGAAAGGAATATTAAACGAGACCCTTTGTGCGATCTTCGATCATACTTACCCACTTGTTCTGTTTTCTTTTAAATGAAAAGGAGCATTTCCGTTTCTCTCACTTGGAAGGAACATTTCCGTTTTTTTAACATTCAACGAGTAAGGATATAAAGGAAATTTTCCGTTTATTCAGAGAAAATTTACGATTTTCACTGAAAATAGAAAGTTTCCGTGAAAAGACGGAAATGTCACATAAAATCACCCTAATATCTCTCTCTCTCTCTCTCTCTCTCTTTTTTTTTTTTTTTTTTTTTTTTTTACAATGTAGTTATTATGTTAGTTGACTTACATTAATGTAAACTAAAATTTTCACTAATGTTAAAATGTTTATTATCCTGTTGCAACATCTTAAAAAAAAACTAAGCAAAAATTCAAAGTTTTTGATAACAATAATATAATTTTGAATCTTTAATGTATGGTTTTCAAATGGAAATCTGACGTTATATAATAAAATTCGTGAATTTTCATTAAAAAAAAAAAAAAAAAAAAAAAACTATGCGTATTTCTATACTTTTAAATATACTAATATAAATGTATATTTAAAAAAATATATTTTTATACTCTCTCTCTTTTTTTTTTATACTCTCTCTCTCTCTTTTTTTTTTTTTTTTTTTTTTTTTTTTTTTTTTTAACATAGCTTGGTTTTTTCATGTAAAGATACCATTTCGTAACTGATGAAATTTCACTCACTGCCTGGTTTGCTAGAATTGTAAAAATTATGAACAGAGGTGTGTTTCCGATGACAATACAATATTTTAATATTTTTATAACTTGATTATAAATTAATAAATTAATTTTAAGACTTTTTTCGTTAGCTGGCTGCAAGTGATAAATCGCCGAATATTCGTCAAGGTTACAACTGTATACGAGTTACAAAAATAATGGAAGTTAATTATATGCTAAACTACGCTCGCCAAAATATGTCACTTAGCTGTGAAACTGCAGCATTTTTAAACAATAAAAAGTAGAAAATATAAATGTAAATTAAAGAGTGCAATATTTTAAAAAATACGCTTTAATCAATAATTAGTTTAATATTAATTAAATTATGATTATACGTTGAAAAGTGAATTTAGAAATCCTGAATAGAAAGTTTAAATAATGCTTCGTTTTATTTCATGTTGCCCTATCTTAAAAAAAGAAACATAATAAAATTTATAACTTTAAAAAAAAAGATCAGTAATTGGAGCTTTCCACCAAGCATAAAAAAGCACTGAATTTTCCATAATCGGTATCCACTCCAAATTAAAGTATTACAAATACATTTTTTACATACAATACAAGTCGGGGGAGGGGGGGGGGGTGTTAGTAGTGATAAATTCTCCATTTAAGCAATGATGAAAAAATAATTCAGTTGTTTCATTTCAGAAAGTTGGTTCAAAAGATTGCAATTCCTCACATTTTGAAGTGAAAAAAGATTAAGTATTTGGTATTTATAGCTCTGATCAGAACATTTTAATTCACATATTCCGATCTTTCCCTCTCTTGATATCAGAATATATTAAGAAGCACTAAGTAGAAATCTGAAGTCCCTTAAGTGTATCATTCTCACAGAAAATTCGGAAAGACTATACCGAGGCACCATATTAGAGGTATAATCCCTCTTTTTGTTTAGTTATTTATTTAAATAATATTCCATTTATTGTTAGCAATTTTCTCCCCCTCCTTAATTTATATTACACAAGTTTAACCTTCCGTAGAATATATAAAATATTTTGAACATTGTGAAACATAAAAATGTAACGCATTTAATTTCATGAATTTAAATTAGCTTCCCGAATTAGTTTTTAGAGTTTGTGCATGGAATATAAGTAGGGGAAGGGGGAGGGTAACCCTTCTTAGTTTAGACTATAAATAAGTTTAGCCTTCGTTATAATTATCCGATTGGCTTCAAATTTTGTATACCCATTTATTTTAAAAATTGGGAATAGCAAATATCCTTTGATGTGGGAATATGTAATGCAAGATTAGTATACAGAGCCTGTAAGATCAAATTTATTTCACAAAAAATCAGAAATTGGATGTAAATAGAATATTAAGCCAAATGCAAATCCAGATTTTAAATTGTAAATGTTAATTACCTATGCTTCCTATTCTTTTACGTATGGGGCGAGGCATCTATCCGATCAAGCGGGGTGTCTAGCCCTAAGCTCCGGGATATATGCCCAAAATCATTGATTAGGGTTTTTGATAAAAACACTATGATTTGATATAACGCTATTATATGGTATTTATGTTAAAATAATATTTTTTATGATGTTCTACATAAAATTTGGAGTAGATAGGTTATCACATGTGCACTATAAAAATCATTGCTATAATAAAGAAAAATATAAGGGGCTTACGTAGGGCAACTATCCCGGACTTACCCTATGTGATTTATTTTGTCATGAGTTCAAACGCCATATCGTAAGTAATTTAAGCGACACTTGATACATATCACATCTATACTAATATTATAAAGGAGTAAAGATTGTTTTTTTGTTTGTTTGCTTGTAGGGGGTAATCTCTGGAACTACCGAACCGATTTCAAAAGTGATGGTGACAAATGGATGGTGACAGCCCCTGCTCCAACATAGGCTATATTTGATGTCGGTGCCACTAACCCCAGGGATTGCAGGAGCGAAAAACGTTCTAAAATTGCGATTTTTTGTATACTGAAGGAGCTAGAAATTTGAAATTTGGCATTGTAGCTACTTATAAGATGTAAATGCTCTCTAAGAACAAAATAAAAAAAAATCGAAATTTAAAAGGGTAAAATGAGCGAAAAGCGTTCTAAAAACATTCTAAATTACAATTTCTATGGTATCTCTGGAACTACAGAACCGATTTCAAAAGTGATGAAGGCAAATTGATGGTGACAATCCCTGCTCCAACAGCCTCTTTTATAAAAAGCTATGCGTTGCTGACGACTGGGTTTTTCGCTAATTGTTGCCACAGATAAATCTCGGAAAATGAAACCTTTGAAGTTACTGAAAAAAAAAATAATAGTTCGAAAAGTATTTGTCAGAAAAGTGTTTGACAAACTGCGTTTGAAAGGTAAAAAATTGTATTTTTCTTGATATTCAAAAATTACAAAATTTCACAATGGAGTACCATAGCGAAACCTTCATGCGTAAAAAGATAATGATAAGGGCGATGTGTCCTGACGTGTGTATTGGCACGAGTAAATTATATTTTCTTGATATAAATTTCAAATCTAATGATTATGCTGTTTTTCAAATATTGAATTTCAAAATTACCAAATTTCACAATGGAGTACCATAGCGAAACCTTCATGCGTTAAAAGATAATGATAAGGGTGACGTGACCTGACGTGTATATTGGCTTATAGCACGAGTCCCAAATTATAGTAGCCTTATTATTCTGTTAAAATGTAAGAGTGAGTTATGAAATGTCAATATTTTGTTTGATTAAAAGTTCGTTAAAAGAAATTGGCCAGCGTAACGGGCGTAGCTTGCTAGTATAAAAATAAAACTAGTACGTTGTAGCCACCACAAAACATCCTTCTGTATAAATCAAATCGTCTGAAACTAAAATTAAATGACACTCTATTTGTTCTTGAGATATAGCTATTGCGGAAATCATAAAAAACAGAGCACAGCAGCGACACCTGTTGAGTCTCGGTATTCAGCCAAATCTAATAAGGATATATTTATGTCAAGGTCTAACAGAATATGAACTTTGGTGAAATTCCGTGCATTAGTTCGTGAGATATAGATATAGCTATCGCGGAAATCGTGAGAAATGCAGCATAGCAGCGCCACCTATTAGACGATTTGCACCAAAACCTAATCCGCGTCTATTTATGTCAAGGTCTAACAGAATATGAAGTTTGGTGAAATTCCATGCATTAGTTCTTGAGATATAATTATCGCGGAAATCGTGAAAAACGCAACGTAACAGCGCCACCTATTATATTAGGCGATTTACACCAAAACCTAATCAGTACTAATTTATGTCATGGTCTAACTGAATTTGAAGTTTGATTAAATTCCTTGCATTAGTTCTTGAGATCAAGCGCGTACAAAATTTGTGTCACATACAGACAGACTGACAGATAAACATTTTTTTTAAATAGTCAAATCGTGTTGAGGACCTTCTAAAATGTATAAATCCGTCGAAAACCAAAATTCGAAAATTTTTACGAATCCAATACTTTCTTCTTTATAAAGATAGTGAAAATAAACTTTGCAACTTTTCTCAAAAAATAAAAATTTTCCGCCTTCAAATATTAGAACATTAAAAATTTACAATTGGCTTGAAATTGCATGGCGCAGTAATAATATGTTTATGAAAAACTTTGTAGATTAATGATACTTTTTATTGCTTTTTTGCGTTGCGTTATGACTGGCAGCCACGCTAGGTGTAATAGAGAGTTTTTTGAAGGCTTAAAGTTTATTTTTCATTTTATGATTGAACCTAGTAAGTTTATAGCAACTATTGGCACTAGAATTCGCGAATATTTCTGGTTCATGATACCGAGTGGCTCAAAAATAATTGAAAAATTTATACATCAATGTATACAAATGGTAATTGGTTTGCGGGATGATACAATTTTTTTGCGTGACAGTCATCTTTAATCGATACTTGATGTGAAGAATTTTCGATGACTGTGGATCTGCAATCTCTTTACGATTATTATCTATTAGTACGGTGGGTGTTGCAATAATGTTTCTGTTACAAATTGCAGACAAAATTCTTTTTCTATGCTTACTGTATCATGATTTGAATCGGTTCAAGCCCAGAGTGGTGCAAGTCGCATTCGCTTAAATGTACAAAAATAGATTATAAGTTAAAAAAAAAAAATAAATAAATAAATAAATAAAGACAAACTTTTATTACAATGTACTTCAAAAAACAAACGAAATGTTGAAGGACAATTCTTTGAAATAAATAATTCTTTTAAAAGAAATAAATTAAATTTCGAGTGACTTTTTATCACTTTGTTTTTGAAAAAAAATAAAATGGATATACAATTTTAAATCCAGCTTCCTGGCAAAAAAAAAAAAAAAAAAAAAAAAAAAAAATCCATCAACATTTTCCTGGGGATCGAACTCATATCCATTCAGTCCGTGGCCGGTACTAAAAGATGGCGAATTTACCGACCATTCTATGAAAAACATCAGCTTATTTCTGAAGCAATCAATGACATTTACGTACCCTTATTGGACAAATGTTTTTGCTCCCTGAGGTGTGACGGGGGAAATTTTTAAATATTTTTTACAAAGTACTGTATTGCCACCGGAAATACTTCACACCACCAAAAATAGGTCGATTGTAGCACAGGTAGTGTGTTAAAATCGGATTTCAATATTTGAGCCGAATGCACATAACAAAGCAAGTTAAATAATAGCTTGTAATAATAAAAGATTTGACAGGGACTCCAACAAGGTCTTCCAAATCCTCCTCGCTAATGTTATACTTCTGGGCATGGAATGCATTCTTAGTTTTAAAATATCTCATCAGGAAATTAATATTTTCCGCTTCTTTTTTCCGTGTATTCTTCTTAAAGGATATCTATTTCTTTCTTTTTTAGCTGTCAAAATATTTATAAAATATAGATGCTTAATTTCATTTGAAATGTTAAAATTTTACTCACAGTTCATCAGCCTTTAACACATAAAATATTAAATTAAACATAGATTTTAGAAATAATTTGTATAAAGAAAAAAAAAGAAAAAAAAAAGAGAGAGAGAGAGAGAGAGAGAGAGAGAGAGAGAGAGAGAGAGAGAGAGATTCTTATTCAATGTTGTTGTGAAAACCTTGGTGTGGAAGCTTAACTTCCCCATATTTGTTTTTCCTTTTAGGTCTCGCGCCACTGAGATATTCTACTTTAAGTGCTTCTATCGCGATCGTATGTACGACGATACGCGATCTCTTAGCGTAAACAAAAACACATGTTTTTCTTGCTCCCACGTATGCATTGCGTCATTGCCAGGTGCCGTTTCCTGATTGGATGCCATGACTGCGCATGTGTTGAATAACTAGCTTAAATATCACTGCATGACTTGTCTGCTCTCTCTCTCTTCTCTTTTTGCTTATGTGGCAGCTGCATATCGTACGATGTTTTGTTTTAGTTATTTTTAAATGTCTGTGCAAGTATGCCAGACTGTTTGTTAATTCTTATAATGTTAAAGTATGTTTAATAAATGTTATTTATTAATTTAAGCCATCCTCTTATTCAGAGTCAGTTTACTTTTACTTTACCATTTGAGCCCGGTGGATTAACCACCCAAATTCTTTAAGACCGGTTATGGGCCAAATGAAGTCTAAATTTAAAAAGAGTTTGTCCATTTTTGGTAATGTTTAAATGTAATTTTTGACTCTGAGGTGTTGGCGTGAATTATCATAATGAGGTCATCTTTAATGGCAAAGATGGGGGGCCTCTTCGAGAGCTACAGTATTGATGTTTTGACAAGCAACAGCAGACAGCTAATTTGTTTTTATCTCCACCCTTTCGTTGTGAATGAACTTCAAGGCTGCTCCTTCCTGGTTTCTGACTAAGATAAACAAACTTGCGTGGACTCTGGAACTGTAGTGTTTTCTTTCCCTTTCCCCCATGACTGATAAGGAGTTACGTTACGCGAATGTTGTTTACTTTGTGAACAGCTGTTAACTTGGAATGGAGTAAAGTTTGTGGTTTTTTAGTGAAGTTATTATGGATTGATAAAACTTTTGCTGTTTGTTTTATTGGTGAAGTGTTTTTGCTTGTTAGTCTTCAGTGTTAAATGAATGTTTTTCATCTCATTTAGGAAAGTTATTTTTTCTGAGTATTATCAAATGAATAATTTATTAATTTAAAGTTTTTTAACGTTAATAGTATACTGTGATATGTTATTTGTTATGAATTAATTGTTAGAATTTGTTTTTTTTAGAATTTTAAAATTTTAAATAGATTTAAAGAAAAAAAAAGAAAGATTTGTTAAAGTTGTTAATTGAAAGTTTTTAATTAAAGATTTTTATATTGAAATGGTTTGAATATAGAATTGTATTTTTAATAAAACAGTGAATAATTAATTTAATATGGATAATTAATAGTTAATGATTAAATTTGAGTAATTAATGGTTGATTAAATTTGAGTAATTAATGGTTGATTAAATTTGAGTAATTAATGGTTGATTAAATTTGAGTAATTAATGGTTGATTAAATTTGAGTAATTAACGGTTGATTAAATTTGAGTAATTAATGAATTTTTTTTTACTTCATTTATTTTGTATATTTAATGTATGTATTGTTGTTAAATGGTTCTTTTTGAAGGGTTAGTAGGTTTTAATATTGTTGAATGGTTTATTAATATTGTATTGAGATATGCATATTTAATTATCCCCATGAGCTTATAGGATGGAGTTTGCTATCCAAAAACTTAACAGTAGCAATTATGCTACTTGGGCAGAGGAAATACAGGTGTATATGATGGATCGTGGAGTTTGGCAATTTGTAGAAAAACCAGACCTTGAAACACCTAAAGATTTAACTGGAAAGGAACTTCGTGACTTTGAATTGTGTAGGGATAGGGCATATACCTCAATTTATTTAAATATTGAGAAACCATATCGTAGTATAATAAGTGACACTAAAAATGCTGGGGATGCATGGAGGAAATTAAAGGAGCGTTACCAGCCAACGTCTCGCAGTAGGATTGTGAGTTTATTGGACAAATTTTTCTCATTGAGGTTTGGCACAGGGGATGACATTAGTATTTATGCAGCTAACCTTAAAAAGGTAGTTAATGAATTGGCAGACGCAAAACATGTAATGGAAGAAATGTACCAGTCTTTTCAACTTATCCGGTTTTTGCCATCCAAATTTTCAGGGATTGTTCAGTCAATTTATAGATGGGATGACAAAACATTTACTTTTGACAATGTATTAAAAGAGTTGTTGGTTGAGGAGGATAGGTTAAGACAGTGTAACATTGACCTTGAACGTGTAGATGCATCTGCTTATAAAGTCAAAATTAATAAACAAGGAAATAGGAATAATAGCAATTTTAAATTTAATAAACAGAAAGACATTAAGTGTTTCCATTGTTCTAAATTAGGCCATTTTGCTTCTAATTGCCCAGAAAAGAAGCCAAATTCTGGTAAATTTCAGGTTAAGAAGTTTAAACCAAAGGGGAATTTTAACCGAGACAATTCAAGTTACATTGTAGAGGCTAACTACAGTCAAGGTAGTAATGGTCCTGATGATTTGTCTTGGGTTGTGGATTCTGCTGCTTCTTCTCATTTTTGCCGCAATAAAAATTTGTTTGTTGAGCTTAGGCCAGTAGTAGATACAACAGTATCAGTCGCTATCGGTGAAGAGTCTTGCTCAGTTGAGGGAATTGGCAAAGTGGAATTTTTGGTAAATATAAAAGGTACCCAGAAGAAAATAACATTGAACAATGTTCTTTATTCACCTAGATTGAGGAGAAATTTATTTGCAGGATGTGCCATAGATAAAAAAGGAGGGAAATTTGTTGGCAAGAATGGAAAGATTTTCGTGTATAATAATAAAGGAAAATTGGACTTCTTTGCAAAAAGAGAAAATGGTTTATATTTTCTTAGACCAAAATACCCCGGTGTTATCAGAGAGCATGTAAATTTAACTCAGTCTAAGGAATCAAATCTTGAGATTTGGCATAAGAAATATTGTCATATCAACACAAATTATATAGTTGATACCAGTAAAAATAATGTAGTTCGTGGGTTACCTAAACTGAAAAATCAGGAATTAAATTGTGAACCTTGTCGTTTGGCAAAGACACGAAGAGTAAGTTTTAAGCCATTGCCGGGAAACCGAACACGTGGGCCTCTTGAACTTGTTTTTACCGATGTGTGTGGCCCAATGCCAGTACCTTCAATTGGGGGATCACGGTACTTTGTCTCTTTCATAGACGATTTTTCTAAAAAGGCTGCCGTTTTCCCAATTAAACATAAAGATGAGGTCTTTGATACTTTTGTTCGATTTAAAAACAGAGCAGAAAGGTTCATTGGAAAGAAAATTAAGGCCATAAAGTCAGATAATGGAAAGGAATACTGCAATTACAAATTTAAACAGCTTACTGAAAAAGAGGGAATAGATCATCAGAAGACGAACCGGTACACGCCGGAACAAAACGGGGTTGCTGAGAGATTTAATAGCACTATAAATAATGGCATTCGAACAATGTTGAAGGATAGTGGTTTAGAAGAAAAATTTTGGGCTGAGGCAGCTGTCTGTTTCACATATGTTTGGAATAGAGTTGTCCATCAAGGCCAATTAAAGACGCCATTTGAATTATACGGTGGGAGACGTGCTTCTGTGAGTCATTTAAAACCGTTTGGATGCACTGCATTTATAGTGATCCCCAGGCAACTACGAAAAAAATTTGATATGCGTGCAACTAAAGGTATCATGGTTGGCTATGCAGGACAGACAAAGGGGTACAGAATTTATAATCCTGAAAGGGGTGTTGTCGAGGAAACTTTAAATGTGAATTTCAATGAGAGAGAAATGTACAGTGGTCGCATCCTGGGCACCATGGACTGTAATTCTGAGAATGGGAAAGTTTTGTCAGGAGTTGAAAATCGTTATATTGATAATGAAGAATCTGATTCTGAATCTAAATTTGATCAGATTATACCACAAAACTCTATAAAGTTACAAAGCACTCCCAAAAAGGAAGCTGAAGTAAGTTCCGAAACTGAAGAGTCAGGAGATGAACACCCAGACCGGGATGTGAATGAAACTGAAAAAACCCCTTGTGAAGCTATTAAATGGGTCCGAGAAGCCATTATGAGAAAAGATAAGTCCCGCAATGATATATATTATGGTGTAGAGGGTTCCAATACTAAACTTCGATCTTATAGAGATGTTGAGAATTACTGTAAAGCCAGAAATATTGATTATCGAAAGGAATTTTTTAGTTTTAGAAACAAAGATGATTATTCTGGTTTAGAACCACGTCCCAAAACTGAACACTATGAAGCTAACATAACGGAAGTAGAAATACCATCTTCTTATTTTGAAGCTATGCGTTCTCCTTTTAGAAAAGAATGGTCTAAGGCGATGGATGATGAAATAACAACCATGAAGGAAAGGCAAGTATGGGAACTTGTTCCCAAACCTAAAGAAGAGAAAGTTTTAGGTAACCGCTGGGTATATTCCATTAAACGTAATGAGAAAGGCGAGATTGCTCGTTATAGAGCTAGGCTTGTAGCACAAGGCTTTAAGCAGGAAAAAGGCATATCTTACGAGGAAGTATATAGCCCAGTAGTTGATTTTTCCCTTATTAGATTATTTTTTAGTATACTAGTCTGTTTTTTCGGTTGGATTCATCATCAAATTGACATAAACTGTGCATATTTATATGCGAATTTATCTGAAAGAGTCTTTATGAGTCAGCCTTTGGGCTATGTCAGTGAGAAGTCTGAGTATGTTTGCCGCCTGAAAAAGGCAATTTACGGCCTTAAACAAAGTGGTCGTGAATGGTATTTCGAGCTTCGGAATGCACTTGAAGGATTAAATTTTAAGAAATTAAAATGGGCAAATTGCATTTTTATATTTAAAAGAAAGGTTCTATTATTGTTGTATGTGGACGATATTATCATTTTTGGACAAACAGAAACATTGGTTTCTGAAGTCATAGATCTCTTAAAATCTAAGTTTGATCTTAAATTGTTAGGACGCACTAAGAAACTCCTAGGTGTAGAGTTTGAAGAGAGGGACTGTAAACTTTTCATTCATCAAAAGAGTTACATTGAAAAGGTTTACAATATGTTTAAAGAGTATAAACCTCCAATTACATCTCTCCCAATTTCTAAAGGAGTTGTGTATTCAAAGTTAGATTGTCCAAAAGATGATTTAGAACTAAATGAAATGTAAGGTATCCCATATCGCAGCCTTGTTGGATGTCTCGCTTTTATAGCTAACAGGACTAGACCTGACATTTGTTTTGCAATAAACCTTTTCTCACAATTTCAGGAAAACCCTGGGCCTACTCATTGGAACGGGTTAGTTAAGCTACTTGGTTATTTGTATACAACCAGAGAAAAAAAGCTTGACTTATCTAAGATTGATAACCTTAGTGTCACATGTTATAGTGATGCAGATTATGCCACTAATCGTGATGATAGGAAGAGTATGGGGGGTTTTGTGTTGTTTATTGGTCAGTCACCTGTTTCTTGGAAGACTTTCAAACAAAAGTCTGTTGCCCTTTCCACAATGGAAGCTGAGTTTACTGCACTTACTGAGGCTGCAAAAGAAATCACTTGGGTTAGACATATACTTCTAGAGTGTTTTGAAATGGGGTTATTTGGGAATGAAATAACACAATATGAACTTTGTTGTGATAATAAATCTGCTATTGACTTTTGCAAGTCACCAATTGAAAATGCTAGGTCAAAGCATATTGACGTTAAATTGCATTTTCTAAGAGATTTGGTGTCTGAAAAGCTATTTAATTTATCTTATGTAAGAAGTACAGATAATCTTGCAGATATTTTCACAAAAGCTCTAGTTAAAATGTCTGTTAATGATTTCATTGCCAGACTATTTATATAAGTGTAATAAAATTTTATGGCATATTTTTGAAATTTTAAAGTATTATACTCTGAGGTTATGATATAATTGTGATGTTTTAGGTATATCTCCTGGTGTCTCATTTGATATTTTTGAATTGTAAAGATTTTTTTTTACATGTAATCTCTTGATGCTTTTATGCCACATATTAAAAGGGTTTTTTTTTTTTTGAATGACTTGTTTTATATGTATCCTTAAATGGGATGATTGTTGTAAGCAGTCTTGGTTTTTGGATCAGGAGCGGATTTGACTGTTTTTGTTGCAAGTTTTTATTTAAATTTAAGAGTCCTTTTGCAATTTCATAATGCTTCTTTCTTAAGGAAAATTTGTTATATTAAATATTAAGGGGGGCATGTCTTGTTAGACATTTGTGATTTTTTTTGGGATTTCAGTGATCGCGAGAGGGGGGCCTTATGTTGTGAAAACCTTGGTGTGGAAGCTTAACTTCCCCATATTTGTTTTTCCTTTTAGGTCTCGCGCCACTGAGATATTCTACTTTAAGTGCTTCTATCGCGATCGTATGTACGACGATACGCGATCTCTTAGCGTAAACAAAAACACATGTTTTTCTTGCTCCCACGTATGCATTGCGTCATTGCCAGGTGCCGTTTCCTGATTGGATGCCATGACTGCGCATGTGTTGAATAACTAGCTTAAATATCACTGCATGACTTGTCTGCTCTCTCTCTCTTCTCTTTTTGCTTATGTGGCAGCTGCATATCGTACGATGTTTTGTTTTAGTTATTTTTAAATGTCTGTGCAAGTATGCCAGACTGTTTGTTAATTCTTATAATGTTAAAGTATGTTTAATAAATGTTATTTATTAATTTAAGCCATCCTCTTATTCAGAGTCAGTTTACTTTTACTTTACCATTTGAGCCCGGTGGATTAACCACCCAAATTCTTTAAGAAATGTTCATCTTGAAAATCACGTCTAATTTCATGACTGTAATTCATGATTTTTCCAAACTATATTTCCGTTACAATATATTAATTTGGCGTGGGCTCGATTATGGAAAATGTACACTTGGTAGAAAGTACAGACTAGTGAATTCATTTTAAATTATATAAAAAATTATAATTTTTGCTCTGTTTCTTTTTTTTTTTTTAAGATATGGCAAGGGGGGGTGGGGGTGAAAAAGTATTATTCAAACCATCTTTTTAAGATTTCTATATAGATTTCTCAACATATAATCAAAAATTATATAATATGAAACCATTAATTGATTAAAGCGTTATTTTATATTTATTTATTTTATTTTATACTTTATAACGTTAAAAATATTTCTTTATTGTAGCTTCACAGCCAACTGGCCTTTTTTGGCGAGCGTGGTTTGACACATTATTAAATCCTTTGTTGTTGTAACTTGCATACAATCGTAACTATAAAGAATATTGAGCGATTTATCACCACCTATGGCGGGCTAACGGAAAAATGCCTTAAAATTAAGTTATTAATTTGTAATTAAGTTCTAAAAATATTAAAATGTCGCATTGTCATCAGAAACACACCTTTGTAGATAATTTTTCTGTAACTTTGATGGAATAAATGAGATGATATTTGCAGATATTTTTATCCTTAATTTTTTCTTCAGAATTTTAAACCTGCACCTAAAAAATATTATATACTGCTAAAAAATATTAGATTGCAGTGTGAAATCCCCGCTCTTGTTGGTTCAATAATGCACTTAAGACAACTGAGAGTCAAACTTTTTAGTATCCCTCACTACACTTTTTTATTTGACGAAATTACTTTTAAAAGTTAACATGAAATGATACAAATATAAGTAATAATCAAAATATTACTTTTTTTAATTTCAAATTATGATTATTAACTAAAATGCCAACGTACATGAAAGCAGATGACCCTATCTGTCCCTACCTCCGTACATTGCTATAGGTAGGGGCACCTCGCTGAATGTTTTTGCCCAGGACTTCTCTTTCTGTAAATCAATCCCTGGGATTTACTGCAGTGTAAGACAAGAAAGAAAAATCTCGCGTTAAGCATAGATTATGAAACGCTTTTCAACACATTCAAGAATACCGTAACAAAACTTCACCGTTCAATAAGGTGAAAGATTATATAAAAATAAACAAATGAAATGAAATCACCCTCTCGTAGAGATCCAGCTGTTAAGCATAGGAACTTTTCTCCACGAGGGGAAATGTTTATTGAAAATTCATATTTTAGAATACAGATGTTGAATATTACATCAGAGATTAAAATAAAATTAGTACAAAGTTAGTTGTTACGATACTGGTTCAGAACGCAACATTTCTTAATATTTAAAAAAAAGATATAAGAAAAAGTATAAAAGAAAGTAATTAGAAAATTTATGAAAAGAATACTTAATCATAACACAACTAGTAATTTTGCATGGTTCAAACAGTAAGCTGAAATAGGAACAATATGAGTACAAAAATATGATCAGTATGTAGTAAACAATTTGGAAAACGCTTAACACATTTGAAAACACAATTTCAGCAATTACTATCAACAGTCGGAAAAATATTCGAACTCTTATGTGCAGCACTGTATAATTTCTATAGATTTGTATGTATACTGCATAGTATGCTATAATTTAGTTCAGTTAGGAAACTCACAACACAGTTAAAAATTTCCCTTCAGCAATTTCCAAAAATATACGGAACTGAACTCTTTTGTGCATTCCTGTATATTATCAGGGAATCAGAATGGGGATCAGAATTTTTAAACAAGAAGTAATATGCAAAAATAAAAATAATAAAATTAAATAAATTAAAAACGCATGCCACAACTGAAAACACACTTACTAGCAATAATCGCTCATACATAGTACTGTAACCGAATTATTTTGTGTGTCCCTGTAAATGAACGATAAATACTATGCACACTGTGTTCTGTGGTATTCAACTTGCAGAGAACTTCAGTGATATATATGCGTTTCAATATGTTTGAAATGGTGTAATATTTTTAAAATACATTGCAAACGATTTTTCCCCATAGACAATAATAAAACGGAATTCTTTTGAGTATCACTGTAAACGAATTATAAAGACTGCACACTTCATTTTCGATAGCGAACATGCCATAGTAATCCTCAATATCCTACATCAACTACATAGCTATTCGAGAATATTTACGCAAGTTAGAGCATGGACCAGACAAACCGAATTCATAAACACGTTTCAACTATGCTGTAAAGTGCTTAAAAAAAAACTCGAAAAAATGCGGACGTTGTAACGGCAATCAAAGTGGACAGTACATTTAACGTATTATTACGGATTTTGCCTGTTTAATGCAAATGGCAATTTAAGTAGATTTTTATCATTGTCAAGGATATTATCAAATTGATTTTCACCACACTAAATCACCTGCATAGGAATAATTTGGAATTATTTTGAAGAAATTGGAAAATTGTACTGGCAACTTGATTGTCAGTAAAATTTCTGAAATTTTACGAAATTGTTTTACAGTGAGAAGAGTTACAATGAAATCCTATGCAGTGGAATAACTTCTGTTGGTACCTATAAGCCGTTCTTTAAACCCTTTTTTACACTTAACAAGTTACTTCCTTCTATCTTTACAAGAAGAAAGTATTGGATTCATGAAAATTTTTGACTTCCAGTTTTCGACGGATTTATCAGTTTCAGAAGGTCCTGAACACTATTTGACTATTTTTAGAAAATGTCTGTCTGCGACTCTGTCTGTATATCTGTGACTCTGTCTGTCTGTCTGTATGAGACAAAAATTTTGTGGGCGCTCTATCTCAAGAACTAATGCTCTGAATTTAATAAAACTTTATATTCAGTTAGTCCCTGATATAAATTGGTGCTGATTAGTTTTTGGTAAAAATCGCCCAGCAGGTGGCGCTGCTATGCAGCATTTTTCGTGATTTCCGCAATAGCTCTATCTCAAGAACTAATGCTCGGAATTTAATAAAACTTTATATTCAGTTAGTCTCTGATATAAATTAGTGCTGATTAGTTTTTGGTAAAAATCGCCCAGCAGGTGGCTCTGCTATGCAGCATTTTGCAGGATTACACGATTTTAGCGATAGTCATATCTCAAGAAATAATGCACGGAATTTAATAAAACTTGAGTTTCAGTTAGACCTTGATATAAATTTGTACTGATTCTTTTTAGTGTATGCGAAACCTGTGTGAGATAGAAGAAAGTTTTGAGATTGACACATCCGACTAGTTTTTTGTAATGTAAAGATGGAATATTGCAATCAATTTTTCACTCAATTCCTGATAGACTATAATTATAAGAATTATGTACAAAGGTATTTTTCCTATGAAAATACAGCATTTTAATATTTTTAGAACTTAATCATGGATTAATAAATTAATTTCAAGGCATTTTTTCTTTTGTAGGCCGCATGTGATAAATCGCTCAATATTCTTTATGGCTACAAATTGTAATACGCGAGTTACAAAAAAAACGACGGAGTTAACAATGCGCCAAACCATTCTCTACAAAACACACCAACTGGCTGTGAAACTGCAGAACAAAATAAGTTGAACACTAAAAAGCAGAAAATTTAAATAAAATTAAAGAGTGTAATATATTTTTAAAAATATACACGTTAATCAATTTATATGTATTCAAAATTAAGAGAGAACACAAGTAAATAAAAACAGGTGCAAATTAGCAGATTTTAACAACAAACATTGCCAGTATAATTGTTTAGTTTGTGCCATTAATCTATCCATTAAGCGTAATTATTATTTTGATTAGCTAAATTTTAAACATTAAATATTTGTCATGAATTTTTTCTAAATATATTTTTTAAAAACAAATACATAAATTTATTTATTTTATAAAATCGCCAAAAAAGCGAAAAAAGTGCAAAATTGAAACTTTATGGCGTAAATTAGCAACATTTATGTTTATTTAAATTCTCTCTTAATTTTAAAAGAACTATAATTTAATATTAATTAAATTATGATTATATGTTGAAAAACAATTTAGAAATCGTGAATAAATTAGGTTAAATAGTGCTTTTTTTTGGGGGGTTACTATATCTGCAAAAAATATATAATTTTTTAACTAAATTAACTAAATTTCGCTTTCTAACCAAGTGTAAATCAAAGCTGTGAATTTTTCATAATCGGAGGCCATGCCAAATTAACGTATTCAATTAACGTAATCAAACCAAAGTACCCAGGTTCGAGTCCTGGTCCCGGCATATTTTCGCTCTGTTGGAAGGAATCTCAACTATGATACTCCAACCATTGGATATAATTTACCTAGTTGAATATACTTTCCTCTATTCATTATAACGTATTAACTTTTCTTTTTTTTCTTTTTTTTTTTTTTTTTTTTTTTGTAACAACATGAAATACAGTCATGAAATTAGGCCTGATTTTCAAAATAAACATTAAATGCTAATATATATATATATTCACTTTTATACTTATTTATCTTAACTTTTGGTTCCTGTTTGTTAGATGGAATTTTATAACTGATTTTTCACATGCTTCCTGGTGTGCTAGAATTATAAAATTATGTACAGAGGTGGGTTCCGGACGACACTACAACAATTTAGCAGTTTTAGAAATTAATTATACATTAATTAATTAATTGTAAGATATTTTATCGTTAGCAGGGCGCAGGTGATAAATCGCCAAATAGTCTTTGAAATAAGTACATTTTTAAAAATTGTCTCCTTAACTTATAAGTTTTAAGTCTTTAAGTTAAGTTATAAGTATTAAATCTCCTTAATTATAAGTATTTAAAAAATCCCTATAAACTTTGAAATTTCCACTTGATGAAATTTTATCATTTTCTTAAAAATACTTAAAATTTAAGGAGGCAATTTTTTAAGACGTCCTTACGGTTTTCACCATCAGAAAATAGACTTCAGATGCCGACGAAGTGCGTTTTTAAAAATTGTATCCTTAAATTATAAGTATTAAGAACTAATAATATAAGTATTAAGTCTTTAAGTTAAGTTAAATTATAAGTATTAAGTCTCCTTAATTATAAGTATTTAAAAAATCCCTATAAACTTTGAAACTTTCTCTTGATGAAATTTTATCATTTTCTTAAAAATACTTAAAATTTAAGGAGGCAATTTTTTAAAACGCACCTCGTCCTTACGGTTTTCACCATCACAAAATAGACTTCAGATGCCGACGAAGTGCGTTTTTAAAAATTGTCTCCTTAAATTAATAAGTATTAAATATTAATAATATAAGTATTAAGTCTTTAAGTTAAGTTAAATTATAAGTATTAAGTCCCCTTAATTATAAGTATTTAAAAAATCCCTATAAACTTTGAAATTTTCTCTTGATGAAATTTATTTTATCATTTTCTTAAAAATACTTAAAATTTAAGGAGGCAATTTTTTAAGACTTATCTCGTCCTTACGGTTTTCACCATCAGAAAGTAGACTTCAGATGCCGACGAAGTGCGTTTTTAAAAATTGTATCCTTAAATTATAAGTATTAAGAACTAATAATATAAGTATTAAGTCTTTAAGTTAAGTTAAATTATAAGTATTAAGTCTCCTTAATTATAAGTATTTAAAAAATCCCTATAAACTTTGAAATTTCCACTTGATGAAATTTTATCATTTTCTTAAAAGTACTTAAAATTTAAGAAGACAATTTTTTAAAACGCACCTCATCGGCATTTGACGTCCACTTTCTGATGGGGAAAACCGTATTTTGGTAATTATATTAGGTGGTCAAGTGGAAATTTCAAAGTTTATGGGGATTTTTTTTAATTTTGATAATTATATTAGGTAATGAGCAATTGCGCTTTTAAGTTTTCTCACAGGTTAACATGGGATTTCGCGATCGGGGAGCTTCGATGAAACATCCCAATTATGTGTAGTTGACCCTTTTCATAAGGCTAGGCCCAAATTTCAAAATGGGTGACTTGCACCTCTGTTACTTTAACCGGTTCATTTGTTGGGGTTAGGTAGCGTGCACTACTCCCGAATACCGTGTCACACGTTACATATTAAGAAATCATAAATGTGGCATTTCTTTTTTACTTTTTTTTTTTCTCTCATAATAAGTGAGTTTCGGTGTTTTTGCGTGCTCAACAAGTTGTTATAACAGGTTCTTTAGAGTCTGGCGTAATCAATTTTAATACGATGGGAAAATTTCGTTCTTCTTCTTCGTCACACTAATAGCGGTACTTGGTACAGTAGCGAATATCGTTATGACATTTCCTTCGCCTCGAGAAATCGACAAAAAGCAACAGTCACGGTCAAAAGAGATTATTACACTCGCATCTAAAGCAATTACGGTCCGAGTTTACAGCCATAAAATATTTGGTATCCAACGAAAACACGCAACTGATATATTTTTTAAAAAGTAATAAAAATTCACAAAATTATCACTCTTGATTTTGTCACAATTATCAACTATAGCAATGATGGCGAATCTATTTACATGCACGTGCTGAAAATTCACAAACAATGTCTATTAACATTGAGACGTGCCAAATTTATACATGAAAATATATTTCATAATAAGCTGTTTATACGAAACACTGCCTACTAGAATCAATCGCTTTCATACTTTAAATAACTTTAAAAAATAATAATAATCTTATATATTTAAAACACAAACCTGTTTTATTTTTCGTCATCTGCGTCCTGAACTTTTTAATGAACCAATTTTAATAAACATTGTTTTAACTGAAAGTTCGTAAAATTGAAACATATTAAAATGATTGCGTTAAATTACGCACTAATCTCTAAAAAGCAGAACACAAATTACTTATTGAGAAAATAATCTATCCTAGTGAATCTGTGTAAATAACATAACAGTAAGACATCTGTCCTAGCAAGTAATATGTGGAGAGAAATGTTTCCGATGGTGAAAATCACATCATTCGAAAAACAAAAGATGCATTTTTATCCTTGAATATAAAATGTTTTACTATAACTGTTTAAATATGCGAAATTTTATTTTAGTAATTTTTAACTTATCATTAACCATATTATTCGAACGACAGAATTTCTTTCCAAGCAGTGTTACCAGTTGGTCAGGTTTTTTTTTTTTTTTTTTTTTTTTTTTTTTTTTCTAATCAGATAGGTATAACTTCTTTGATTCAGATATATTCGCATTACTTAATGTCTAATTCAGCGATTAAACGAAGCAAATATTTCAAATAGAAAACAATTATTTTTCAAAAAAGTCGTAGAAATCAAGTAATTTAAATAAAAAACAAGAAATAATTATATCGAAACAAATGGTTTAATGTAACATCTATTTCATAACAAAACTATACAAGTAATTTATTAATGAGATTTTTCTGTTGTGCTTTCGATGGAGAATACTTTATATAATCTGGTTCATATTTTGTTATTTTTTGTAATGTACTCAGCAAAACTGAGTTCACTTGTTATATTATTGCGCATTCTAGAAAACGACAAATGTTTCTTAACCCTTTATAAGGCAAATTATTTATGTTGATAGGATGTTGAAATAATGAAATGCCACCAGAATTCAAGAAAAAAATAATTAAAAAGATTTTACATAGATTTCGTGACGTAAAATATAAACGCACAATTTCATTAAAAAAATCTGGTACAAATTTGGAATTTTGGGATTAAAATTAAGTGGTAAAATACTTACCACTGCCTTATAAAGGGTTAATTTACGAAAATATAATATATAACCAAGAATAAAAATATACAATAACCTCTTCAGAGTTAACCACGATTCCGGAAAGTGTTCTTTAGCTTTAGAAACCTCAAAAATGAATATATTTTCGAGATTTAAATAAGCATTTACACTGCAAAAATAAGTGTTGATTTTACAGTATAATCAACACTTTTTTTTTTTTTGCAGTGTATAAAAACAAAATTCTCTATTGCTATCACGGATTTTCAAAAACATGGTATTCAAATCTATAATTGGGTTAACATATATATTTCAATTACTAACCTCAAAATACAAATATTTATAAGTACTCATCTGGCAAAAAAAAAAAAGAATATATATTGCCATACATTTTTCATCCCCAGCTATTTTATTATCACTCAAATTTAAAAATGACTGACGGCTCGGCCTACAGGCGCAGGTAAATTTCGAAGATGCAGACCGTGGGGCGCCTGTTTGTTGCGAATTGCGGAAGAAATGACCTTTTTGCCATGATGCGGCAGTTGGAAACACTCACTTCGAAACCTAACTTGTTTCCAGGTGGAGCCGGCAGGGATTTTTTTTTTTTTTTTGCTATAAGTGTTGGTCCTATAAAAAACTTGTCAATATAAAAGTTTTAGATAATATTAAGAGGATTTATAATAAATTTAAGCTGATTTGATATCTTGTAAATTGACGAAGTTATGATTTTTTTCTTCTAAAACCCCCTCTCCCCCTCCCTTGGGGCCATTTTTAATGATATCAAAAATCTGTCATACATACATTTTTGGCCCTTTTCCTAGAGGTAATAATAGCTTTAAATGGATTCAATATGTATCATAATTAAGAAACTATGGGTTTTTTCTGTTTTCACAAAAAGCCCCCAATTTCCCCTCCCCTCCCTTGGTTCGATTTTGCCCATTAACGAACTTGACCGAGATTTTATGCCCCTTGATTTTATGTATCAGTTTGGAAGAGATTTGTGCAAAATTATTGCAGTTATCGTGTCTATAAAAAAGTGACATAGACAGATAGGTAGATAGATAGATAGATAAATAAAGTTTTGAACTGAGGGTGGTTTTGAGTTCTGGGAGTCATAATCGGCACAGATCTGCAAAAATTTTTCAAAAATTCCAACTTAGGTGAGAATGTAATAGGTAGTATTTCTTACGAAATCTATCTAAAATATGGAGATACTTATGTCCAGCAGAGACAGATAAAGCTCTATTTTTAGTAATAATGATACTGGTATATATATTTTAAAAATTAATATAATAATATTTTTTTTTGACCACCACTGGTGGTTCACAATCTATGTTTTGTTGAAATGTTAAAAATTCTTACACACGGAAAAATATTTTTCGAAAGCATAACATACTCAACTTCTGTAACTGACAGCGGAACAATAATGAAGAAAAGAGATGTATCTGAATGTAAAACTCAATTTATTTGTCTCTTTTTCGTTTAACCGTATCTATTCCCGTCGGTAATAATCGATTTTTTCTAAGAAGATGAGTTACAGATCTGTGTAATTCCCTAATCGGGGTGGGGTGTGAGGGGCTAATTTCTGAGCAATATTCCAACTAATGCGCTCTAGCTAACGCAAAAATTTCTTCTATACGGTTCTAATATATTCATTTAAGCAATGCTACACAAAAAATCATGAAAAGGAAACATAGCACATTTCTTTGAATTTAACATAGAATTACAATGAAGAAGTATAAGAAAAAGAATAAGAAAAAGAAAAGAAGTATATAAAAAAAAAGAATAAGAAAAGAAGTATAAAAGTAAAGTTTTTTTTTAAAACACATTGTATTATAAGCATTTAATTTTTATTTTCAAAATCGTGCTTTATTTCATGACTGCAATTCATGATTTTTCAAAAAAATTTCCTTTACAATACTTTAATACTGAAATCAATTATGGGAAATTCACCGCTTTTTAGGTGCGTTCGTAATTATATAAATACGTAGCACCTATAGTCGTCGTCTGGTCCGTCCGTCCGTCCGCATATAACAGCGCAAAAACTACTCAACCGAATGGTTTGAAATTTTATATATACAATTGTTGCAGAATTTTGTTGAGTCATTTAAAATTTTATGAAAATCGAATCAAAATTCATATTAATAAAATGTTCTTCATTCTATTAAATCCTATCATCCGTAATTAATTCAATGATATGCCATGACAGGTGATGATCCAAGGTTGCCATGGTGATTGCGTTCTATTTGAGATGGAGTCATATTACTTCCTTATTACTGAATTTAAAAACAGATTTCTTTTTTCTGACACTCTTGAAGATTAAAAAAAAAAAATGGTCTCACACAACAAAGTTATTTTATAATTATAAATGGGGCGTCTTATTCCGCATCACAAGAGAGGCATATATCCCCGATGCCGGTGGGGCATGTATCCTTTTAATCCGGGATAGATGTCACAGCCAGTAGCTCTGGAAGGAGGAACAAATATGGCTGCAATCTATAATTAACATATTACTCGATACCTGTTTCAACAACAATCACTAAATATTTAATGAAAAATCTCTAGTAAGTACATTATATTACATGGTCTACTTGTCTCTATCTTACAAGGATATAAAAAAAAACAAAAGCCAAACTTAACTTCGTTAATGAATATAACTTTTACTTGAAGAACTAAATCGCTGTAACTTCGTCTACTACGTTTTTTTTTTTTTTAAATAACAATTGAGAGTGGAAGAACGTCACTAGCTCTGTCACACATCCAGTAGCTGAAATACAGTAACTAGGGCAAATAACCCGAAAGTGCATCTAACCCGAATTTACCCTAAATTTTGTATTAATGCATTTTTGTTTAAGAGCGCAACAGCTATTGCACCAAGATCTGAATATTATAATAAAACTAGTTATAGTACGATACGAGGTGCATTTGTTACGTTTGACGTAAATTTTGCAACTTTTTTTTTCCATCTTGGTAGAAAGCGCTTGCTACTGAATTTATTTAAAAAATTATAATTTTTGCTACGTTTCTTTTTTAAGACATGGCAACAGGAAAGAAATAAAAGCATTATTTGAACGATTTTTTTAGGAGTTTTAACTGGAGTTTTCAACGTATAATTATAATTTATTTAATATTAAACAATTAATTCATTAAATCGTATAAAAAAACAATATATTACACTCTTTATATTTTCTACTTTATAGTTTTTTAAATATTTCATTGTTGCAGTTTCACAGCCAGTTGGCCTATTTTGGCGAGCTTGGTTAGGCGCATCATTAAATCCATTGTAGTTTTAACTCGTATGCAATTGTAACCATAAAGAATATTGTGCGATTTGTCAACTGTGATGGGCTGACAGAAAAGTGGCTTAAAATTAAGTTATTGAATTATAATTAAGTTCTAAAAGTATTAAAATGTAGCATTGTCATCGGAAACACACCTTTGTACACAATTTCTATAATTCTAGAAGGGGGTAGTGAAAAATCGATGACAAGCTTCCATCTTTACATACAAAAACCAAGTTGAGTTAAATAAAAGAGTACAAAAAAGCACTGCTGAATAGCACCCTTTGTTGGAAATGTATATTCAAAATTGGATCACCTTAAATATAAATTTTGTTGCATATGTTATCCATTTGAAAGCAGATATAGTTATAATGTTCATCTCAATAGTTATAATGATTCTTTTTAAAGTTATAGTAATAAGGATACGGACATTTTTGGATGCGTTCGTAGTTATATGAAAAGTACGTAGTAACTATAGTCACCGCCTAGTCCGTCTGTCCGCATATAAAAGCGCAAAAACTACCCAACCGAATAGTTTGAAATTTAATATATATATAATCGATGCAGAATTTTGTCGAGTCATTTCAAATTTTATGAAAATCGAATCAAAACTTAAAAATATATTAATAAAAATATTTATTAAGTAATTTTAAAATTTTAAAAATCGGTACTTCCTTGTTATAACATCAGCTTCAGAGAATTAATCGTCAAGTGACCGAAATGTATCGCCAAGTTATCTGACATGTATGACGTTATAGTCATATATGACGCGTATGACATTTTATAACCTCTATGATCAAGTTATAGTCACATTCTTCATTCTATTAAATCCTATCACACGTAATTAATCCAATGATATCCCATGATTGGTAATGGTTCTAGGTTGCCATGGTGATTACGTCCCATTTAAGATGGCGTCATATTATTTCCGTATTACTCAATTAAAAAACTGAAATTGTATACTAAAATTGTTTAATTATAGCAATCGTATAATCTACCGACAGTTTTTAGGGTTACGTTCATCTCACGAAACTCTATTCGTCCACTACTTCGTCTGTCCGTCACAGAGCCGGTTCTCAGAAACCATATAACTTACAGGCTTGAAATTTTGTGTACATATAGCTGAATACCTACTATGAAGCTCAAAATATTAAAATTTGAAAAAATCGTATTATTTTAATATAGAGAGATAAAAAAAAACAAAAATCTAACAGCCTTTTCTTATTAAATTTAAACATTTTTCGTTATAGCAGTTGCCAACAATTAAAAATCCACAATAAAATTCTTTCTACAATAACTAATTTTCTATTGAAAGATTTCCACGTGAAAAATGAAAATGAAATAAAAAGTTTCACCAATTGAAAAAATATTAATATGACGTCATAATGGTAATAAAACGGAATTTTTCAACGATTTCTCAATAATACAAGGAGTATGAGTATGAGTACAGAAAGCAGGTTAATATGATGTCATTAGAGAATTTAAAAGAAAATTAATCTGACGTCATAATGGAAGCTTAACGAACTTTTTAAAATGTTTGAGAATAATACAAAGAGAGTATCAATATGAGTAATAGAGAAAGCAAGTAGATATGACGTCAGCAAGTGATTATAACGTCATATGAGTTTGAGGAACGTATTGAATCATGATAAAAACCCGATTATGGAAATATTGGCCTATTTTAACATTTTGAAGGTCTCTATAATATCAATACAACATGTTTAATTTTGAAATTGTTTTTTTTTTTTTTAATATTGAATTATAGTCCACATGGCAGATATTGTTATGACAGAGTATAATAGCTGGGTTCGCCCGCTATCGGACCGGTTCAGATTTTCGAAGAAACGAGAAAAATAGATCGGTAATTTTTTACTTTATTAAAAACATTACTTTTTTTTATGAAAATGAAATTTATTTGGATTTATTAAAGAAAACATAAAATGTTTTGAAAGGAATATTAAACGAAACCTTTTGTCCGATCTTCGATCACACTTACTCACTTGTTTGGATAGATGTTTCCGGAGAAATATTAAATGGAAAAAGAGTCTAAATATGGAATTCAAGTTTTGGAATTGTCAGTAAATGTCAACAAATTATAAAATATTGCCAACTTAAAATGTACATATTTTATTACGGAAATTAATCATATCATAATAACAGACGATATAATTCATTTTTTCAGTGAAAGAATAACGATGATTTTTTTTTACATTGTCTTGTATTGAACATTTGTGCATAGTATAATTTTAATGTAACAGCATTGTAATTAATTGTTTCTAAAATTGTATTGACACTTAATTTCATAAAATAAAATTAATATTTACAGTATGAAAATCTGCACATAAAATAAATTTTGTATTCATGTATTTTTGCATAAGAATGCAACAGCTGTTGCACCATGATCTGAATATTTATAAAACTAGTTATAGTACGAACGCACCTCATTTGTCTCACGTTTGACGTACAATTTCCAACTTTTTTTTTTTTTTTTTTTTTTTTTTTTTGTAATATATGCGTTGTTTTGGGTTTGTTTTGTAATTTCAGGAAAATTTATGTATTTCTTTTTTTTTTTCTTTTATTTCAGTGAGGTCTGGACCCCATATATAATTATTCCATGAGTATGCCATTGGTGGCTCACAATAAAAAAATAGCCATAATACCATGCAAGATATTTATTTCAAATTCGGAAATGCTTTCGCATAGAAATATCCTCAGCATCTGTGACTGATAGCGGAACAATAATGATGAAAAAGATGTATTTGAATGTAAAAACTTAACTTATTTTTCCTTTTTTCGTTTTATAGAATCTATTCAGATCGGTAATAATCGATTTTTTTTTTCTAGGAAGATGAGTGACAGGTCTGTGTAATTCCCCAACTGGGGGTCACTTTCTGAGGAATATTCCCACTTAATCCACTGTCACGCGTGTCACTCAAAGTCACAGACGCCTTCTGTGCACTTTTTCTCTCCGATATCCCCTCTAATTATTGCACGATCCATTGCAAAAGCTAGAGTGACAGCCTGTCCAGCAATTCCACCACGATTTTCCGAAATTAAACGACGTTGAGTAGATGGATTATATGCAGTCATGGCTTTCTTAACGTATGATTAAATAAAGTTTTGTCAATGGGTCTCAAACTTTTTATCTCGTGACCCATTTTTTTTTATTTTGTATGAAATCCTTGTTCTAGAAATAGGACGTGAATATACAGGGTTAGTCGAGAAAAAAAAAAAAAACAACATATAATGAAAAATATGTTATCAGTGTTGTACGTTCCCGTGCATGTGTTGATAACTAGGGAAAACATCAGAAAATAATATATTTTCGAAATATAAAGAATTGTTTATAAAACAAAGTTGTTTTTGCTGCCACTGATTTTCGGAAACTTTTCCGAGTAGTTTTTATAGTGCATTATTCTGTTTCCTCAAATCGGAATATCAGTTTTTAGAAGGATATTATTTTAAATTAGACATTTTCAGCGGCATAATTGAATTTATACATGCAAGAGTAACAAAATAATATTAATTTTAATGTTAATTTAATGTTAATGCTGTTAATGTATCATGTTTGTCTGTAAACAATGTTTGTTGAACATGAAAATATTTTTCAAATTTTAATTGCTTAAAAGGCGTATAGCCAACACAGTGAAAAAGTACCCAAGCCGGGACTCGAACTCGGGTCATCAGTATAGCGTACTGACGTTCTACCAACTGAACGTTCAGCTATACGCCTTTCAAGCAATTAAAATTTGAATATTATGAATGCAACGCGTGTGAAATTTTCTATGAAAAAATTTCCAAGTATTAAATATAGATTTATGAAAATATTTGTTTGAGAATAGATAGCACACGAAAAACCTATATTCCGCGTTGAGAAAACTAATTAACGCACTATATAAAAACTATACGGAAATGTTTCTGAAAATTAGTGGCAGCATAAAAAAGGTTGTTTCTATAAATGCGTTTTTAAATATCGAAAACATATAGCTTTCTGACGTTTTTAAAGATAAAGAACGCTTTTCGGAATCATGGGTTACTCGAAAGAGGTTATTGTATATTTTCGTTCGTGGTTATGTTATATTTTCCAAGATTAAAAAATATTTGTCTTTTTTTTACAATGTACTCACTTGTTACAAGTAAATCTAAACACAGAGTTTTTGCAATGTTGAAGTTTAAAAAGACATGAGGAGTTTTGATATGTTATAAAAAACTTGTTTATAACAGCAAGTGTTTATTAGACATCAACACCTTCATTAGTTCCCAACAAACCAAAAAATGGGCCTAAACTTGCATGTGGCGATTTTTTAAGCATTACGAAGCAAAAAAGGAGACGCACCCTGGAGGTACAAGGTCAAGGTGAAACTGAACGGGGAGGGCTACCTTTCGGCTTAAGCTCAACTAGCCCCGCACAGCAGGTTTGTTTACCTAATTATATTGAGCATTACTAAATTATACTTTGTGATATTGAGCAGTAATTATACTATGTAATGCTGAAATACAAATTCTGAAAATACAAAATTCCAAAAATACAAATTCTGAAAATACAATTTACCAATGAGAACTAGATTGAAATCCCACCCCCTTTTTTTTTAAGCCATTCATGAATACTAAAAGGTCGATAAATGTAATTAAAGTACGCTACATAAAATGTAAGCTGCAAAGTTTTCTGATATACAAGCGAATAAAAAATTACAGCTCGTATAAGTATGTGACGAAGGCTGATGTTTGTTTTGAAATGGTAGCGTAAATTTCAATGATCCGTTCTCATTTAAAATCCAAATATGATTTTATTATATATAAAAATAGATACTATAAGAAAAATCTTGATTATATGAGATTCACAATAAAAAGGGTTCATAAAGCTGTCAATCAGAAGAGCTAATTATAGAAAAAGTCCTTAAAGCACGCCACTGAGTTCAGGGCGAATCACAAACGACAAAGTTTGTTAAGTTCTATTTCCCGAGAGATCTTCGATCCCCCCTAAAAGTTTTGTCTAAACTCCTTTCGTAACACACTCGAGATGGGGACGGGATGTCAGCTTTCCTTTAGCTATTGATAGTCCTAGGTGGATGCTCTTTCTCCTTCTGATTTCGGCTGAGATCCACAGCCTCGGAACGCAAGCCTTGTCGACTCGCTAATAAATATCTACACCGGGATCCCTGAAGAATTTAATCTCAACTGAGATTTCCTCTGTCTATGAACTGAAACTAAATGTCTGAATCTAACTGATTCTGATTCTCTAAAATCTGTGTGCACCAACTTATATAAACGCGTTTAGATCGCAAAGTTCAAGGGTTCCTTCCTTCGCTACTCAGAGCGCTGGAACGTGAGATCATAAACAAGGTTCTCTCCCATAGGAAGAGAAGAGGTTGCACCGTAGCACAGTTAAAAGTTGTGGTTTCATTTACAGGTTCCCATCTAGCTAACCTTTGGAGAGTTGTAAGGTATGCCGTCCCACCTTCGGTTTTCAACCTAGTGTCACTATAGTGTCAACTGTAGTGAAGATAAACGGAAACATTTGAAGTACCGCTGCTGGGAGTAGGACTTAGCCTATATTTCGAGCAGAATTTCTTATACATGGGATTTTCCTATACTGGATTCTGAGCAGTATACATGGGTTCTTAGTAACATATTGGTGAAATTCTCACAAGTAGTTCTTGAGTTATGCTTAAAAAATATCCTCGTTGCAATCTATGTGCAATTTTGCAACCATTATAGATATGAAATTAACATTAGAAGTTCTAAAGATTAAACCTTCATAATTCCAAAAGTACTTGACTGAATGATTTCTTGTTTGGTATCCTAAGGTAAAATTTACCGAAAAACACAAATATGATGTCGAAATTTCAGGTTCAACATAAATTGGAAGGAGACATAATTTCCTGTCAAATGGCTAGTTCCATTTCTTCTGAGGGGGAGAGGGGGGAGCAATTGGTAATGAAAATGCGTGGGGCGTTCTCTCTCCTCCCCCTTCTTCCACCCTGGCCGACTGTACATTTACAGCCCATGAAAATAAACACAAAATAACAACAAAAAGACACTTATTCGGTTGTTTTTGCTAATTTTTTCATTCGGTCGTTTTTGTGAGGACACCTATATTAATCGAGAATCGAATTTCTGTTATGGGACGTAATCAAATTTCCTTCGAATTTTTTGTTCGAGAACGAAATTAATTGGCAACCGAGATTCTACAGTATTTCTATTTTCATATTTAAGTTATCTTATTTTTTTATTGCTAAAAGAAGTACACAAATTTTGCAATTATTAATAACTCTTTATACTAATAACTCGTTTTTATCGTATTCGTAAAAAAATACAAAGAAATTTTCAAAATGATTAGTACAATTGAACGTTTTCAATCAATCAATTTTACGTTTTACAAAAAATAAACAAAATTATACAAATAAATAAATAAATAAATAAATAAATAAATAAATAAATAATTTAAAAAAATACAAAATTATGTGATTTTTTTTCTCGCAAACAAAAAGCATCAACGAGAATCTCAATAAAATTCAATTATTAACAGGAAAAGAACATAGAAATCGGAAAAGAGAAATTAATTTCAAAAAGCTTTGAAATAACATTTATAATCGATAGATTAAAAAAGGGAAGAAATTCATTTACGTAATTTCTGCTTTATATGTATGTGTCTTACAAAGTTATCCATTATTCACATCATTTTCTATTTATTTTTTCCACTAAATCAATAAATATTGTTATTTTCTTCCTATTTAATGAAATAGTAATTCAATTTACTTTTTATATCTACTTCTATGTAAAATATTATTTTCTGCGACTTCGACTTCCTATCAATATCCATTTCTCGGCCAAATTTAATTATATTTCACCTTGATGCTACGTTAAAATATTGAAGAAATGTAATTTTCAGCAACATTGTCGATTATTTATTTGTTTACTTATTTTTTAGACTCAGAGAAATATTTTTTTGTAGAATTCTACATATCATGCCATGGAAAAAAGTATTTTTAACCTACTTTGAAAAAAAAAGAGAGTTACTCAGCTTGACAATACATACATACATATATCGGGTATCCAATAAATTTGTTAACATTTCAAAAATTCATAAAAAGTGAAGAAATTGGATTGTTTGAATGCGGTTTGCGGCAAAATTATTCTCATGTAAAGGGTTTTTATTTTTTTATTATTATCTATTTTATTTGTTTATTTATTTATTTATTTATTTATTTTTATTTATTTTTTTTTTTTGGTAAAGAAAAAAAAATAGTGACATTTTTTGTCAATAATAGAAGGCACTTCAACATTCAAATCACAAAATTTCGTAGAAAAGTACGTTTATTTACATGCCATGCAAATATTTGCAATCTCATAGTTGTAGATGTTCTACGTGTCCGCCACCACAAGGAATTACACTTTGCAAGCGAGTAAGAACACTGAGGCATGTATAGCATATAAGGATGGATGCAGGATATTTCGTAGCCTATGGCGTCCTTTTACTCTGCTAAGAAAGACGGACTACTGCGGTGCACTAGAGACTTTATGTAATTCCGTATCCAAAAATCATTTTGTAATTGGAATGCCTGAAAGCATTAACAAAAATTTTCACTAAATTTCACTTTCTTCTATCTTTACAAGAAGAAAATGTTGGATTCATGAAAATTTTCGCTTTTCCGGTTTTCGACGGATTTATACGTTTTAGAAGATCCTGAGCACGATTTGGCTGTGTTTAGAAAACGTCTGTCTGTAATGTGTATCTGTCTGTATGTGATAAAAATTTCTTGTGTGCTCTATCTCAAGAACTAATGCACGGAGTTTAATAAAATTTTAGATTCAGTTAGACCTTGATATAAATTGGTGCTGATTATTTGTTGGTGTAAATCGCATAACATCTGACGCTGCTATGCTGCATTATTCACGATTTTCAAGATAGCTATATATCAAGAACTAATTCACAGATCTTCATCAAAGTTCAGATTCAGTTAGACGTTGACATAAATTGTTGCTTATTAAATTTTTGTGTAAATCTCTCAATAGGTGACGCTTGTATGCTGGATTTTTCAGGATTTACATGATTTTAGCGATTAGTCATATCTCAAGAATTAATACACGGAATTTTATCAAACTTCATATTCTGTCATTTTGAAATATTAACATGTATATGAGATAGAAGAAAGTTTTGAGATTGGCATATCCGACTAGTTATTTCTTTACTAAAAGAAATCTCTCATGAGAATAAGCTTGTCGCAAACCGCATTCAATTCAAATAAATCAATTCCTTCATTATTTTGTGAATTTTTGAAATGTTAACATATTTATGGGATACCCAGTATATTAAATCTTCACGAATAATTTTGGAACAAATACAACGACTTTTTTAGTGCTTTTTAGGGTTTCGTTCATCTCACGAAACCCTATTACTCCCTTTTCGTTGTTAATTTTTATTTATTTTTTCTTGAAAGCATCGTTTTTAAGGGAGTCCAGATAAATAGAAGAATATCATGCCTGCCTTCCCTGATTCTCTGTTCCCTCACCCCTTTCACCGGTGCTCAATATGTTGTTAAGGTAGGGAATAGTGTGATTCATTAAGGAAAAAAAAATCATCATATGAGCCGTTTCTCTTGAAAGTAAGGCAAGTCTATTTTGTGAAGAAAAAAAAAAGAAATCGGTCAAGTGCGAGTATTACTCGCGCTCAAAGGGTCCCATACATTATATTTATTAAGTACGAACTGCAATAGTACAATAAATCGTTGCTAAAAGAATAATAAGACTTTGTAAAAAACTACACAACGTAGGATTGGGTATAGCTATATATACTAGCAAAGTATAAAAAGATATAATTCTTCTACACACAATATGAAGCCTAAATAGTAACAAATATCGCTATTCTGTATGACTTTTTAAAAACCTTATCAAATCTGTTTATGATGACTAAAAAATGAATGAATAACGTCACACTGCACGGGGATGTTGTTGAATACATTGTCAATAATTGTGTTTTCCCTAGTAATAGATTCTTCCATGAATGGACTTAGACCAAGAGTTAGAAAATATTCCGATAGTTCATTTCTAGTTTTGTTTCTGAGATCGCCTGAGATAGTTAAATTTTGACATACCTCGACATACCTGGTTATGTCTCAGAGATAGGAATAGGATCGAATGCAAGACATTTGAAAAAAAAAAATCTTAATAAAATTAAAGTTGGTAGTTAAACAAAGTATCAGAACTGTTCAAAGAAAATATACTCGTATACGTAAGACAATAACCACATGTCATAATTGAATTCTATTGGAATGAAAAACGGTGAATATTTCTCACTCTAAGACAAAGTTGCTAATTCAAGCTAATGCCAAGTTTAAATTTTGACCTTGTACAAAATTTAAACCTGGCTGAGTGCCAACCACGCTTTGGAAAGAGGTCGCAAAAGTTACTCAGGAGAAGACATCTGTCAATCCTATTTGACGTAACAGTAGACAATTTTAAGACGATTAAAAAAAAAAATTCCTGACTTATTTTCAAGGCATGATTAATGAAGTAATGAATTAATTATAGACCGGGAGGCGGCAGCACAGACAATCACCTCATCGAGTTCACGGCTGAAATTCCAGAATTAGTTAAAACTCGATTCGCATATTAAAACGCAATCGGTCTGCCAAGTCATATCTTGGTGGAAAACACCTTAAAACCCGATTTTAGCGGTTGACTCGTAGGTTTACCATCGTGTTTTCCTGCACCCAAAGGTATGAAAACATGGAGTACTGGCAGCAGGAACACACAATGGTAAACCTACAAGCCAACCGCTAAAATCGGGTTTTCGGGTGTTTTCCACCAAGATATGACTTGGCAGACCGATTGGGACTTAAAACGGCCTATAGAGGCGCTGATTGCAGCCGTCGGTACAGGAAAATTGGCCCTTTAACTAATGCTAAAGTGCCATTGAAACCATTATTTATTGTAAACGCGTTTAAAAGTGTTACATATTCAAATTCGGATAATTTTTACTTTGACATATAAACACAAGAACACAAATAGCTCATGAAATCTGAAATTGTGCATAAAAATAATCATTATGAACAATTTAAAAATGCATGTAACGCAATGGGATTGCAAGGGATTTTCCTGAAGGGAGAAGTTATATATTTTTTCCACCAGATGGCGTATTCGAGCGCTTGAATTCCCAATTGCTTTTTAATATGCGAATCAAGTTTTAACTAATTCTGGAACTTCAGCCGTGAACTCGATGAGGTGATTGTCTGTGCTGCCGCCTCCCGGTCTATTATACGTTTAAAGGAATTACGTTGACTATTTACCACTATAATTCGCCTTATATAAAACAAAGACCCTGTAGAAAGTTTAAACTTGACATTGTGTTTGTGCCAAGCGTGCTTCGAAAGAAGGTCGCAAAGTTGTAGCGCCTTCGTCCGTTTCGTTTTTTTAGATAGGTTTTTAATTAATATTTCGGCTAATTACCGGCAATTTAAAAAAAAAAATCATTATCAACAATCCTTGGACGATTCTTCGTCGATAGGTACCTCGAGCTCGCGTTAACTCACCCGCTGAGCAACCGCAAAGTAAAGTTTGTGTGTAAATATGCGGTTTTCTCAAAAACCATGCAACCTAGGATAATCGCTATAGTTTTCCTGCAAAGTTTAAACTCCTACTACCCCCATTTTTCCATACTTTTCGTTTCAGTAGATTCGCAAATAGAGGGGGGTGGGGGGCATATTTTCGCAGTGCATTTTCGATAATATCTCTGAAAATATAATACCTAAAATTAAAAGAAATATATTGTTGAGGTGTAACGAGATCTTTCACACTATACTTCACACGATATACTAAAATATATTTTTTTTCCAGTAACTTAATTAGCCTCCCTAAATTTTACCTAAATATATTTTTGAATGGCTAATAATCTATAAATATGTGGGTCAATAGCGTTTATAACATTCCCAAGTTTGAACTCAGGGCCGTGCGAAGACGGGGGCGATATCTTCGATACAGCCGGTGGCCCCGGGCGCGGAAATTGGAGGGACACCAAATTTATACTATTATCCACGATTTTATTTATTATTTTATTCATTTTTTGGCCGTCGATCATTTTCCGGAGAAATTTTTTTACACCTCATTATTTTTTTTTCCCTGCCACAAAACATCATGATCTTTCTAACAAATAACTGCAATTTTCTATTATGTTATTTAGTTCTTTGGAATTTCTGAATTAAAATTAAACTTTTTAAACATCCAAAATAAATGCGAAATATTTAGGCGCCAAGTTGAAACTTTACCCCGGGCGCAGTTTTCTCTTCGCACGGGAACTTTCCACGTTCCATAGTATACGAGAAAAAGGGCTCTGACAGACGGACACACGAGTGATCTTATACTGGTTCCGTTTTTGCTTTTTAAGAACGGAACCCTAAAAATTAGTTAAAGCTAAATCTTATTACAAACTAACATAAAATTTATATTTTTAATCGATTCACAATAAATATCTTTTAATATCAGTATAAATTTGTTACTAGTAATTTATCGGGTCAACGATATTTCAAATGCATTGATTTTGAAAGTGAGGGAAATCCACTTTGAATAGAATTATATTTCATGTTGCGTAATATTAACAAGCACAACTAGAATTTCATCAGGAATACTTTTAAAATCTTCACTCTCTAAATTGAGAAATATATAATTATATGCACACATCTTATTACTGAATATTTATTTCTTATTTATTTTTTTTTTCCAGCATTATCCTATAAAATTAAATTTATTTTTTTGTTTCATTGTAACTTTTTCTGATGAAGAAAGAAATATTGAAATAAAATCAATACATAAAATAAAATATTCATTACTTTGTTATAATTATATTCCATTCAAAGAAAATCAACGTTTTCAACAAATCATTGTATTCGACAATGAGACAAGTGCAGTGGCGCATACCATAGCACTTTTTTTTTTTTTTTTTTTTTTTTTTTTTAGCTGACATGGATAACCATTATTGCATATTAAATTTACAGGAAATAAAACCTCAAAAAATATAAAATAAGTCTATTTTTACTGTTTACGAACATTTTTAAGCCCATTCAAATACAAACCATTCAATATCTAGCAAAAACATAAAATGGACTTGCCCCATTTTTAAAGTCACCGGCTCGTATTTTCTCCACCAATACCATTATTTCATTAATATTATTGTTTTCATTGTTAAATAGTTTTGTAATTTTCCGTTTACTATTTCAAGAGTATTCCCAATGCTTTATGTTCTCATAGGCGAGAACATTTTGAAGCATTTAAATAATTTTTCCCCCCGCTTTTGAACCTAAATAATTTTTAACACTTTCCAAGATAGTTGAAAACTCGCGTAAATATACATGGATTATTGTGAATTTGATATATAATATTGAGGTTTATCATAGGACATTCCCTATTGAAACTAGTCGTTAGCGGCCACTGTAATACTTATCCATCATGGATATGCATAGTATAAAATATGAAAATAAAACACGTGTAAACTATTTATTCGATTTTGCAATTCGAATAAAATCGTGACTTGATGACGTCATAAACTTTAAATGTTCTATTACTGAATTGCGTAAAAGAAACATCCTTATAACTCCAAAAATGATAATCATATTAACTAATGGTTTATTGCGTCGGATTAAGCGTCTCATTTCCAATTAAAATATATATTTGGATTGATATTTGGATGAAATACAGAGTCATGAAAAATCGAAGAGTGCGGAAAATAAGATTGCAAATATCTCGGCAACTCATTATCCGATCGACTTCATGCTTTATGCAAAATTTATGTTTTTTTTATTGTCTTTTATATTCACCCCTTAAAATAAACAATTTCGAAATTTTTATATACCTTCTATCAGAACGGATATTTCGAGAGTCCGAAAAAATTAGTTCCGGATAATCGAGGTTACTGAAATTCAATAAGCTTCTTTCCATTATTACATACTAAGTACATACCAATTCCAAGTCTCTATCTCAATTTGTTCGGGAGATAGAGCGTTTACAGACACACAGACATACAGACACACAGACGGACGGCAATTTTTTATTGTTCTAAAAATATGTTTTTCGGAATCTCCAGTGTCTGAAACGTGTAAATCCGCCAACAATTTTTTTTTTCGATTTTTAAAACGATTACAAGACTTACCCTATACTACGTATGATGGGTAAATAAAAGGACTTTGTAGCATTTATTGTTCGCTTACAAGAACACACAAAATAATTCGATTACATGACGTGGAGTTGGGGGGGGGGGGTCGTTGCATTTTAGTAAATTTACACTGTTTCAAACGTAATGAAATCAATATGCATAATTGGGATGCAATAAAACTTCCTGTGGAATAAAAAATACATAGCATTGATCATTCATTTACAGCAGGCATGTCAAACTCGTTTACTGCCGCGGGCCAAATTAAGTATTATATAGAAAGCCGCGGGCAACATAAAAAAAAAGTAGATAATATTATTACCATTGCATAATTAAAATTTTTACGTACAAAACACAGCCATGTTAAAGAAATATTCACGCAAAACTCCAAAGTTATAATTATACATAATTTATTTTATTTTATTTTGCGAAAAAGTACTCAAAATTACTTTTTATCAATCAAATCCATAAAAATTAATTGAATTTTCTAAATTGTATTTATTTTTAAAATTGATTGTACACGCTGATGAGTTATTCTTGAACTAACAAAGGCATACCTGTCAATTTTCCGTGTTTTCTTCAAGTAAAAAAAATAAAATACGCATATTTTGAATCAGAAAAATCTTACTTATAATAAAATCCGAAGGCAAGAAACTGTCTGTAACTCTTCCGGGCACGACCACTCTGGTCTGTGGATCGACCATAGTTAAACGCCATGTTAGGCTTAATGAAAAACTTATGCTACATCCGATTCTGCTGTTTAAATATTTGTAAAAGCATATTAAAGCTTTTAAATCTTTTAATTTAGTTTAAAACCTTCAAAATCTATTTCATAAAAAAATTGCATATCAACATTTCTGCAAACATTTTTTTCTGTAAGCACTTTTTATCAGAAGTAGCGGTGATTTATTTCGTAGGGAGAGATTTGAGGCTGGTTCAGTATATTGGTGTCATCTACTGGCGGATTTTGAAATTTACTTTCATCGTAAAAACTCATTATCCGGAATCCTTGGGACTAAAGGCTTTTCCGAGTCTTGGAATTTTCCGGATTTCGGGTCCTCCCGAAGTTCCCGATTATTTGACAAAATTCATGTTTTTTTTTTTTTTTCGTGATTCTTTGACAAAATTTGCATTTTTTTCTGCTATTCTTTGACAAAATTTGCGTTTTTCTTCTACGATCCTTTGACGAAATTTGTCTTTTATTCACGATCCTTTCACAAAATTCGAGTTTTTTCTGAGATTGACAAAATTTGCATTTTTTTGTGCTATTCTTTGAGAAAATTTGCGTTTTTCTTCTACGATCCTTTGACGAAATTTTATTTTTTGTAGTTCTTTGACGAAATTTGCCTTTTATTCACGATCCTTTGACAAAATTCGAGTTTTTTCTGAGATTGACGAAATTAGCGTTTTTTTTTCGATCCTTTGACGAAATTTCTCTTTTTTCGCGATCCCTTAACGAAATTAGAAATTTTTTCGCAGTGCTTTGAAGAAATTTGTGGGGTTTTTTCTAGACCCTTTGAAGAAATTCATGTTTTTCCGCGATTATTTGACGAAATTCGCGTTTTTTTTTTCGATACTTTAACCATTTTTTTTTTCTTTTTTTTTTTTTTTTTTTTTTTTTGGTGATCCCTTGATGAAATTTTACATTTTTTTGGAGTCCTTGGAAGAAATTTGCGTCTTCTTCGCAAGCCTTTGACGGAAATCGCGTTTTTCTGCGATTTGTTAACAAAATTAGCGTTTTTTTTTTTTTCCAATAATGCAACGAAATTTGCGTTTTTTTTTTTGTTTTTTTTTTTAATCCTCTGACGAAATTCACGTTGCTTGCACAATCCTTTGAAGAAATTGTCTATTTTTTCTACGAACGATAGACATAATTGATTTTTTTCGGCGACGATCGCTCAAAATTCGAGATATTTATGTTCGAAATTTTGGACTGAAGACTAAAATTTTCGAAACCGAATGCCTTAAATTTTTAGGAAAACTTGAACAGAATCACCCCTGATGAAATAAATAGATAACTATTTTTTGTTTCTAACGAATCGTAATATAAATTAATTTTAAACTAAAATTTGAGAGAAAAATTATTTGTTTTTAATTTCGGGAAGAGAGAGAGAGAGAGGGGTGGGGGGGGGGGGGTACCGTGTTCACCCGCCACCGAAGTAACAATATTTTAGTGATTAAACATTGAAACACAATGGACTGAAAAAAAAGTTAGAAATCGGTAAAATTTTCGAAAAATTTCAGAAAATCTAAAATTGTAGTAAAAATTTACAAATTTAGAAAATTTTCGAATTTTTCTTTCCGGACTTCGGGTCTTTCCGGATTTTGGATTTCCGGATAATGGGCCATATACTGTAAAATGATTCTTTCTTATCAAACGTAATTAAAATATAAGAAATGCATAATAGTACAGCTTAATTTCCATTTAATTTTGCTTATGTAATCAAACAATGAGTTATGTGGTAGGTCAAGCTGTTTAAAAACTGATTGATAACACTTTTTTACAAAAACTTTCACACATGGATTATTTGTTAATATTTAATTTGAATGTTTTGTCCAATCGTTGAACTATTTCAGAAATTTAATACTGAGTAAAAAAAAAAAAAAAATTATATATATATATATATATATATATATATCCTCATTATTTTTATTTGTACAAATCATTTGTCATTTTTAAAATGTATTTTTCTACAATACAAACTTTTCAATAATAAATCTTCATGTTGTTTGTTTGTATGAAGTCCTATGAAAATTAAACGCAGATCAACAATTCGTCATTTTTGACGGGGTTATATACTAGTTATTTAATAAAATGTGTCTTGTATCTCTGCGCTAGTTATTTGATTTCATTTATTAAATATATTTTCTCGTTCAAATTATGGTTATTTAACTTGAAATATAACAAAAGTTTGGCAGATACGCAAAGATGTATAAAAGTGTGCTAACGAACATAGCTAAAATATGCCTAATTGCACACCATACGTTAAAAAATCGGTCAATTGATGAATAGTTACAGAAATTTAGAAACCCCCATAATCATATATTTTTGACCTTATATGAAATCATACTGAATTTTGATTAATCGCAATAATTATTTTTGAAGAATAATTTCAACATCAATCATTAGAGGTGAAGTAAATAGGTTAAAATAATTCTCATATTTCTTGAAATTCAAAAATCTCCTTTTGAATTCATTTTTAAATATATTTAAAAATGATATCCGCTCCGATGATTTTTGTAATAATGCTTGGAAACATTTAAAATGAAATTGTCATCATATAACAATGTACTTTTACTCATGTGCTTTGTAATTTCAAATGAAAACTCCAAGTATTTTGTCTATTGGTGGTCTTTTGTTATCCACACTCATAATTTGTCTATTTAAAATAAAAAATGTGACCTTGTTTAACAGTTCGAAATCAACAGTTTAAACTTCATAATGGATAGCCGTCAAATATATGTATAAGAAGGTAGATCTGTGTATCTCCACTAGCCATATTTCCAAGATATTTACTAGATTGACGATGATTAACCATGTGCGTGCGAATTTTATAAGTTTATAAGCACTATAAGTTTTAAACACATATCCGACTTTTATAAATCTATCCACTATATATAAATTTTTCTAGCAGTGGTACTTTTGCTTAAAGCATTTGTAAATTTCTGTAACTGCTCTAGACATCTTTTTTTCAATTTCGTAGTGAAAGCACTTTGATTCTCTTTTAAGAAGTATCAGCTTCAATTCTGACAGCTTATATTTCTGTTGTTTAGCCAAATTTTGTGAGTTTTCATTATACATTGTGCTGCGGCACCTCTTAATGTTACATTTTTTCCAAACTCCAACAGTGTCAAGATATCAAACCTAAAATTTCAGTTTTCCTTTGAATAAAATTGTATTGCAATTCACCTTTAAAAAAAGCTGCGATGTTCATCTTCAATTTATCATATTTATTCATAGAGGTAAAGAGCTTTAACATATATTTTTTTTATAAATCCTGAGGTGTATGAGAGTATATCAATCAAAAATGAAAGAAAAGAAAGAAAGATCATGCAGGATTTATCAACAATTACACAATTGCTAAGTAATGAAAATAAATAAAGAGTGTTTAAATCTAAAGTCCATATGTTCGACTAGTACAGAACCTGGATGACACATTCGGAGTTTTGTGTCAAGCACAAAAGTGAAAATTAGTGTCACTTTCAAAGCGACTCATTTAAAGCTATTTAAATAATATACTATATATATATATATATATATATATATGTATATATATATATATATATATATATATATATATATAATTATAATATCTATGAATTTCAAAAAACATATCAAGTTCTATTATCATTCTACTTAAATCTCCAAAGAGATAATTAATGATATTGTGTATACAGAATACCACATAGCATATAATTTAACATGTGCAAACATAATATTACCATAGCTTGTGCTTCAATGGTAATTGGCCAAATTTTACTCATACCTAAAGAATATTGAAAAAAGAAAAAAGAAATAGAGAGAAAGGGAAAAAAAAATTATAAATTGGAGTTGCAATTAAGTAAATACAAATGGATTAATAAATTAAATATGAACCATATACAATGGAAAATTGGATCACATGAGAATTAAATATGAATTGGATATGGAAAAACACATGCACATGTACTCATCAGCCTGGATGCACCCACATGTGTTTTAAATAATAATTCAGTCTTTCATAATTCTACTGGCATAATGCTAAGATCAGTAGAATCATCCAGGTACACTGAATTATTACCAGACAACAATTGGAAATATTAAAATTTGGAAATATTTAAATAGGAAATAAAAAACCATTAAGAATATACAATATATTTCACTCACATCGATTATCCCAAAAACTGTATTTAACACCTCACGAAATTCCACGAGATAACAGTTTTGAAATAATAAAATTGGAAATATGAACGCGTAAAGTGTAGATAAAATATTTTACTCACAATAATTATACAGAATCCTTAAAATGTCACAACTTCTGCATAATATTCACATCCACATGGCAATGCATCATACATGTTGACTAAGTCGAGTTGAGAGAAATGATTTGAAAGACAAGTTGAGAGCACACTTTTTTTTAAAACACATCCCCATCGATGACACCCAAACACAAAATGATTCAAAAACACACAAAATAATTCTGGTTTTTATACACTTATAACAAAATTATATCCGTGAATATATATTACTCCATCCAATTTTAATTCCTGAAAGTAAAATTAATATACAATCAATAGCTCCCTCTATAGTTAAACTAAATATAATATTAACAATATTATCAACAACTATCTGAAAGGTAAAGTGTCGCCATCTATTGGTATTATAATAATTCATAATTAATATTTAGTTAGATATCCACTTTATTAGTTACATACTCACTTCATTAGATTTAATTATATAAATAAACTTTAAAAAACAATACTAACTTGTAGTTTTACTTTAAATTCAAATAAAATATAATACTACTATATGAATAAATCTACACAGAATTAATTCAACTTGCACAGCATTTCAGATATTCTTAACAAGAATATATTATGTAAAAGAGATATTATTTTAATTCAAATTGTTTTTGCTGCCAGCTGTGTTAATCCACTGATATTATAGACATATTATTAAATAATTAATGTTTTATTTTTACTACTACTTAAATATATATTAGACTTGTTATTAAATAATTAATGTTTAATTTATACTACATTGTAAATATATTTTATATTTCATAGATTAATTTAAATATCTAATTAAATAATTCATAAACAATTCAAAATATCTCAAAATTTATAAAATTGATAATTAATAGTATTACTACTGTTTTTCAATCAAATTAATACAATGCAGTAATTAAAATACTTGTTAAATTTAATTATTCATAGACAAAAATAAGAACTATATATATTTATATTTATATATATTGCAAATAGATATGTTTATGAGTTATAATCACCAATGTTATCCATGTATAATTTAATTTGTTATTGTATAAGTTAATTTATAAATGTATGAAAACTGCACATCAATAACACCTTAAACAGAGGTGATCGGCAACGCACAATCACAACTATACAAAGTGTATATAATGTTCAATCAAATATTAAATTTCCTAATATGTTATAATTGTAATTATGTATGTTATAATTGTAATTATGTATGTTATAATTGTAATTTTCTATATAAAGTGTATATAATGTTCAAACAAATATTAAATATTAAATTTCCTAATATGTTATAATTGTAATAATGTATGTTATAATTATTATTTTCTATATCTTTTGTTATATGTTATCGCACACTAAAACAATAATTTATTACATACCATGTTTATATTTAAATTATATTATAAATGTTATTTAAAAGAGTTGATGATTGAATTTATCATAAAAATTGGATATCCATATATTTTTGCTTGATCTCGAATATATCTAATATTTTTGTTTTTATTTATATCTGAGCATAAGTATTTTATACGATGTAGATAATTGATAATTATATTTTTATAAACAGATTTATGTAAACATGAAGCAAAATTGGTAAAAATATTTACTTTAAATGGGAAATCAAATCTCTTATCATAAATATATTATTTCAACTGTTCTTAATTAGCCCCGAATTTTATTAATTTTACAATACATTTCTTATTATTTAATAAATAAAATCGGTCGATTGATGAATAATTACAGAAATTTGGAAACCCCATAACCATATATTTATGACCTTATATGAAATCATACTGAATCTTGATTAATCGCAATAATTATTTTTGAAGAATAATTTCAACATCAATCATTAGAGGTGAAGTAAATAGGTTAAAATGATTCTCATATTTCTTGAAATTCAAAAATCTTCTTTTGAATTCATTTTTAAATATATTTAAAAATTATATCCGCTCCGATGATTTTTGTAATAATGCCTGGAAACATTTAAAATGAAATTGTCATCATATAACAATGTACTTTTACTCATGTGCTTTGTAATTTCAAATGAAAACTCCAAGTATTTTGTCTATTGGTGGTCTTTTGTTATCCACATTCATAATTTGTTTATTTAAAATAAAAAAATGTGACCTTGTTTAACAGTTTAAACTTTATAATGGATAGCCGTCAAATATATGTATAAGAAGATAGATCTGTGTATCTCCACTAGCCATATTTCCAAGATATTTACTAGATTGACGATGATTAACCATGTGCGTGCGAATTTTATAAGTTTATAAGCACTATAAGTTTTAAACACATATCCGACTTTTACAAATCTATCCGCTATGTATAAAGCTTTCTAGCAATGAGAGCTATGCTTATAGTATTTTCAAATTTCTTTAACTGCTCTAGATGCCATTTGTTCAATTTCGTAGTGAATGATTTCGACTCGTGAGATATTTAATGTAATAAAGACATTTTTAAAGCAAATGTATTTTCTTCAATAGGCTTAGTGAAAGCACTTTGATTCTCTTCTAAAAAGTATCAGCTTCAATTCTAACAGTTTATCTTTCATATCTTTAACCAGATTTTTGTGAGTTTTCTTTATACTTTGTGCTGTAACACCTCTTAATATGTTATATTCTTTTCGAACTCCAACAGTATCTACATATCAAACATAAAATTTCAGTTTTCCTTTGAATATAATTGTATTGTAAATAATCTTTAAAAAATCTAATATGTTAATTCAGTTTATCAAATTTATTCATGGTGGTAAAGAGCTTTAACATATTTTTTTATATAAATCTTAGTATGTATGAGACTATGTCAATAAAATACGTATATATCAATAAAAAATGAAAGAAAAGAATGAAACATCATGTAAGATTCATTAACAATGGCATAATTACTAAACTAAGTAATGAAAATAATTAAAGAGCTTAAATTTAAAATCCATATGTTCGACTAAAGCTCAAGTGAAGAACCTGGATGCATGTTCTGGATTTTGTATGACGCACAAAAGTGATAATTTGTGTCACTTTCAAAGCAACTCATTTAAAGCTATTTAATTTTATATTTAGATTTTTTTAATGTTAATTATTCTTAATTACCAAATGTTATTAATTTTACAATACATTTCTTGGTATTTAATAAATACATATTGTTTTGTAAAGTGTTGTAAAATCGAAGAGAGTAGTAAAATAAAGTATTAGTTTCGACATAAAACAAATAAAAATTATAAGTAAAATACTGTACAAATTTTATGAATCTTTAAAATTTCAAACTCGGATCCCGCGCTTTAGTACGTTCCGCTTTGTATCCGATTTTTTTTTTTTTTTTTTTTTTTTTTTTTTTTTTTGTGGTAAAATGTAAAATTGAGTTATATCCGTCTGTATATATCATTGTTGCTATATGAACGGGAATTTTTTAATTCAGAAGAGAAATATTCCCCTTAATTAATGACAAAATAAATAAGACAAATATTATTATTTAAAAATATCGTGGTAGCATTCTGAATTAACTAACAACTAAATTAGAAACATGTAAAATGCCAAAAGCTTCGCGGGCCACTGATAAGTCATTGGCGGGCCAGTTGTGGCCCGCGGGTCACGTGTTAGACATGCCTGATTTACAGGGATACAGAAAAGAATTCCGTTACATTACGGCCTATGGTTAAAAATCATTTGCAGTGCATTTTAATGATGTTACGACACTATTTCAAGCATAATGAAATAGCATAATGAAATTGATGTATAATGTTGAAATTTTTATTTAGACATCTTTTTTGCCTTATAAATAGTGAGGTTTCATTACTGTTACTGTATTCCGGAAACGTTGGAAAATGTTTCATAATCTATGAGTGACTCTTTTTTTTCTGTGGGGGGAGGGGGGTATTTTACAGACCAAAATTCTCGATTTGGTAAGATAATAAACCCTACAACCTTAATAAATATATATTAATAAATATATATTATTAATAAATATATATTATAATAAACCTTACAACCCTATTAAGAAACCACATTCATTTAAAGTGCTACAATTTATTTAAAAATAATAATAATAACAATCATCATACTGTTTATATTCTCTGTAGATTTCAATTCCACAATCTAATGAAAATAATTCTAATTATATCATCTGTTATAATCAGTGTAGAATTCCGTTACCACCTGAGATATAGAAATTTCAGGCACGACCGTTTTCCCGCTCTGATTTACGTTCCATCACAGACACACGCATACATTTACTGCATATTGTTCAGAAGAATGCAGCAGATAGACACTTTATACGGCCGTGTGTGTGGGAGAGAAAGAGAAATCAGGAAAAAACCGTTAGAGAGAGCAGAGCAAAGTTAAAAACGACGGTTAGGGCTTCATATTTACTCCAACGGTCGCCCTCGTGACAGCTGGACAACTTTCTATTCATTCGGGGGTGAATGTAGCCCCCATAGTGCACACACATAATGTCAGTCGGTTCATCGGATGAAGGAGGCCAGGAACGGGTGGCACGAAGACCACTTGATTAAAATCACTGATTGGAAAAATAACTGCAGGTAAAGGAAGCGTAGGAAGGAAGAAGTTAGACAATGTCGTTAAAAACAAGGTTGTAAGAAGAACCGGATTTTCAACTTAATTATCAATTTTTTATACTCGTGAAATATGTTTTTTAAAGGTCTTCTACAAATTAAAGGATGAAAAATAAAATAAAGAAAGAAAAAATATTGACGTGCAAATGGCCTGAAGACTACTTGATTAAAATCACCTATTAGAAAAATAACTCCAAGTAAAGTAATCATAGGAAGGAAGTTGTTATAAACGTTATTATCAATGTTGTTATAAACAATGTTGTAAGAAGAGCCCGATTTTCAACTTAATTATCAATTTTTTATGCTCGTGAAATATGTTTTTTAAAGGTCTATAAATTAAAGTTGAAAAATAAAGTAAAGAAAGACAGAATATTGACGTGAAAGTGGCACGAAGACTACTTGATTAAAATCACTGATTGGAAAAATAACTGCAGGTAAAGAACGCGTAGGAAGGAAGAAGTTAGACAATGTTCTAAAAAACAATGTTGTAAGAAAAAGCGGATTTTCAACTTAATTACCAATTTGTTATACTTGTGAAATATGTTTTTTAAAGGTCTACTGCAAATTGAAGTCTGAAAAAAAAGAAAGAAAGAATAATTGACATGAAAGCACGTGATTAAAATTACTGATAGACAAAAATAACTGCTGGGAGGGGCAGAGGGGGAGGATGTTAGAAACGTACTTAGAAATTAGACAACGTTGTAATCAAAGAACTGAATTTTCAATTTAATTATCAATTTAGTATACTAGTGAACTGTAATTTTAGAAGTTTTACTACTAATTTAGTACTAATTAAAGACAGTAAAAAGAAAAAAAAGACTAAGAATAATGACGTGAAAGTGGCACGAAGACTACTTGATTAAAATAACTGATTGGAAAAATAACTGCAGGTAAAGAACGCGTAGGAAAGAAGAAGTTAGACAATGTTCTAAAAAACAATGTTGTAAGAAAAAGCGGATTTTCAACTTAATTATCAATTTGTTATACTTGTGAAATATGCTTTTTAAAAGTCTACTGCAAATTGAAGTCTGGAAAAAAAAAAAAAAAAAAGAAGAAGAAGAAGAAAAAGAAAGAAAGAATAATTGACATGAAAGCACGTGATTAAAATTACTGATAGACAAAAATAACTGCTGGGAGGGGAAGAGGGGGAGGATGTTAGAAGCGTACTTAGAAATTAGACAACGTTGTAATCAAAGAACTGAATTATCAGTTTAGTATACTAGTGAACTGTAATTTTAGAAGTTTTACTATTAATTTAGTACTAATTAAAAGCAGTAAAAAGAAAAACAAAAGACTAAGAATAATGACGTAAAAGTGGCACGAAGTCCCCTGGATTAAAATCACTGATTGAAAATATAATTGCAGGTAAAGTAAGCAAAAGAAAAAGTTAGGCAGTGATGTAAGTAAAGTAAGTGATTTTGAATTTAATTAGCAATTTATTATACTGGTGAAATATACTTTTGAAAGTTTTACTACACAATAAAGACTAAAAAGAAAGAAAAAAAGTCCTTCCGGCCTGTATCGGGAGGAAAAGGTAGCTTTCCTATATCTTCGTTTTAAAATTTTAGCTAATGTTACACGAAAACAGCAACTTAAAATGCAAATAAAACGTTTACAAAAGATTCGTTAATACTGAATTTGAATAAGAAATTCGCCAAATTATTGAGCAATAGCCAAATTGGCTTCATTTATGAAAACTTATTTTGGTCGCCAAATTTGGCGATATTTCGCCAAATGTCGCTAAGTTTGGCGAGAATTTGGCGCTAACGGATATGAATATATAGTTTTATGCGTTTGATTGGGAAAATTATTACAACAATGAAAATTTTTGTAATGTGCTGTCTTGTTTCAAAATGTCAGCCACCCTAGAATTTCAAACTGCTCTGTCTCAGCCGTTTTTTAAGATAGAGGTAAAACAAAAAATGCTCTGGAATCCTCGTTTCAATGCCTAACACTGAATTAAAAAATAAATTTGAATTTTTAACTTTTTTGTATATTTATTTTAGTTTTAAATTTTTAATTGGCCGCCATCTTGAAACAAAATGGCGGACCAAGCTGTCCAACGAACTCGGTCGAGACATTGGTGAGCTTAATACACACAATTAGTTTCATCAAAATTGATTCATAAATACGAGCGTTATCGTATGACATAGGTCAGATATATATATATATATATGGAGATATATATATATATATATATATATATATAAATCAACATTTGAACGGAGGGTGGTTTTGGGGTCTGGGGGTCATGATCGGTGAAAATATATCGAAATTTTCCGGAACTGCTTTCCTCCGAACGGCTGCAATAGGTAGCTTTATACTTTTTTGTATTGAAAGCTACCTAAAAGAAAGAAAAGAAGAAAAGAAAGAAAGAAAGGAAAAAAAGAAAGAAAGAAAGGAAAAAAAGAAAGAAAGGAAGAAAGTGAAAAAAAAATTAAAGAAAGTATATTGACATGAAAGTGGCACGAAGATTACGTGATTAAAACCATTGATTGCAAAAAATAACTACAGGTAAAGTAAGCGAAGAAGGAAGAAGTTAAACAATGTTGCTATAAGAAGTGTTGTTAAAAAACCCGATTTTCAACTGAACAATCAATTTATTACACTCATGAAATATGTTACTTAAAGTTCAATTCCAAATTAAAGACTCCAAAAATAAATAAATAAATAAATAATATTGACGTGAAAGGTAAGCGCGGAGAGTACGTGATTAAAGTCGCTGTTTGAAAAAAAACTGCAAGTAAAGAATTCATAGAAAGATTTTAGAAAATATTGTAGATGAAAAGCTAGATTTTCAGCGTAATCATCAATTTTTTATATTGGAGAAATGTATTTTCAAAGTTCTACTTACAAGTTAAAGACTGAATAAAAGAAAAAGGAAAAATAATTTTTTAAATAAAGGACATTGATGTGAAAGTGCTACAAAAAGCAACTGATTAAAATTACTGATTTAAAGAATAACTGCAGGTAAATAAATCGTAGAGAAAAGTTGGACAATGCTATAGGTGGAACCGGACTTTAACCATGATTATCAATTTATAATATTGGTAAGATGTATTTTTAAAAGTTCGACGACAAATTAAAGAATGGAAAAAGAAAAAGAAAAAAGGAAATTTTTAAATGAAAAATATTGACGTGAAGGTGGCACGAAGAACATTTAATTAAAGTCACTGACTGGAAAAATAATTGCAGATATGGAAAGCGTAGGTAAAAGTTAGACAATGCTGTAGGTGGGGAACCTGATTTTAAACGTAATTATCAATTTATAATATTGGTGAAATGTATTTTTAAAAGTTCGACGACAAATTAAAGACTGAAAAAAGAAAACAGTAAAAAGAATTTTTTTAAATAAAGAATATTGATGTGAGGGTAGCACGAAGAACATTTCATTAAAGCCATTGATTGGAAAAATAACTGCAGATAAAGAAAGCGTAAGAAAAAGTTTGACAAAGATGTAAGTGGAGAACTTGATTTCAAATTTAATTATTAAATTATTTCATTGATTAAATATATTTTTAGAAATTTTGTTAGTAATTAAATACTACAAAAACAGAAATAATAAATAATTTTTAAATAAAAATTAACGACGTGAAATTGCCATGAAAACCATTTGATTAAAATCACTGACTAAAAAAAAGCAGGAAAAGAAAAGAAGGCACAAAAAGAAACTGTAACCAAAAAAGCGGATTTTCCGTTTTTCAGTTTATGTAATCTTATTTCGTGTTACAATTCACAAGATTTAAATCTCCTAAATCTACTTTGTAATACTAATATTGAAGAAATGAAAATGTGCATTGAAAGTGCAAAATATAAAACAAAATGAATTCAAAATGTAAATGTGAGCCGGAATTGAGGTCCAAATATCTGTAGATTTACACATTTGAAATATAATCAATATTTTTTGAAAGGATTGTTTTTCCAGAAATGAAATATTAAACGTCGAAGATTTAAAAAAAACAATAATAATAGCTTTTAGGACCGGTAATGTTACTTAAAAATATTGTCTCCATTTGAATAGAGAGGACCCGAGCCCCATGATCCCTTCCTTTACTTACGCACCTGATGTATCCAAAAAGTTGTTTATCTTGGAACTAGTCGCTTATTTCAACCATTTCCGAAGTGTAACGCTCACCTTCCACTACTTTATTACCAACTGCTATTTCGTTTTGTGGCCTTTTGACTGCATCGAAGGAAAAGATACTTTTACAGGCAAGAAAAGTCGTATTCTCTTTATAACAAAGTTGGGTGGGTAGAAAAGCATCGATTTTCGGCCAAACCCGACAGGGTATTAAAAAAAAAAAAAAACTTTTTTTATTTTTTGCGATGTTTTGATTTTTTAAAATAAAATTTATTATCTATATTTGCTGCCTATATGATTGATTTTTGTTTGAAGATTACAGTTTCGATTTTCAAACGAAGGGATTTGTTAATTAAAAGGAATTTGTTTAAATGTGTTATACAAGATCAGAAACGTAGGTTTATTTAGCAAATTTGTATTATGTATTTCAATCATATCAACTAGGGAAACCAACCCGGAAAGAAATTTAATTGAAAACACTAAAGATTTTTTTCATTTAATATATTTTTTTACATTGTCCACTGAAAACACTAAAAAGCATTTTTGTATGAAAAATATCAATATTGTATTCAAATAAAATTTTGAAGTTTATTAAAAGCAATATTTTAGACGTATATCAGAGGTTAATAGCCGAGAAAATCGCCAAAAATTTCGCTATTTACAGTAGTTTTTTATTTCTGAATATTTCAGTGGATATTAAGCATATAGTTCGATTACATGTCTGCTGAATTTGTGTTTTATATTTTATTATTTTCTTTACTGATTAATGAAGTTTTAATTTCTTTGTGAGATATTAGTCTGAAACAAATGCTGAACTATTTATATTGTTTTCAGTGCAAGAGGGTTCATTTTCCGTAATCGGTCTGCACGCGATATAGATTTAAAAGAAATTCATGCTTGAAAATTATTTTAAAAATCGTAAAAATGAGTAAATTAAGGTACAGTTTTCAAACAAATTACTTTTGAAAGAACAATTTTTCCTATTCGACGGCGTAAACATTAAAATTGTACGTTGTTTCGAAGTTTGAAAAAAATAGAGTAAAAGCTTAATTTAATCGTCAGGTGTTGTCATCGTCAATATGACGTCAGCGTTACTAACGGACATGTCACTTTTGTTTTGTTTTGTTTTTATACACTGGGGAAAAAAAAGAAAAAAAAAGCTGATTTTACAGTATAATACTAGTATCCCAGCTGTCAGTATTGTAATACACTACCGCGCATATGCGACAGCGTATTACTGCTTATTTTACTGTTTATTGCTGTTAATTTTACTGTATAATACTAGCAGCTGGGATGCCAGTATTATACTGTAAAATCAACTTTTTTTTTTTTTTCCAGTGTAATACAATTTGATTTTTTTTTTTCGATACAAAGCGCACGTAACACTATTGTAGTTCTTAATATATTTTTCTTTATTTTTCGCACACTGACTTCTGTAAAACCTACAAAAGTGTTATGAACGCTTCACATCGAAAAAAAAATTATTATATGATATCAAATTGATGTAATTCAAATATATTAAAAATCTTTAAATAAACTTATGGATATGATTTTGTATCACATATTTAAACAAATCTTAAAACTACAATAAATTAGAAAAGTAGTAAATACAGAACCTAAATTTTATTTTTAAAAAAAATGAAAACATCTCAGAAAAAAAAATAACTCTGTCGGAAGGGATGGGAAGGGGGAACGAAAATCAATACTTATCAATCCATATCCTTACACAGCAGACCAAAATTATAAACTAAAATAGATATTAACACTAGATTGGAATATGCTAAAAATTTTATTGCCATCTTTGTTTTCTTTTCAACACTTTCTAACATATAGTTGAAAAGTGTTTATGAATTCGGTTTGTCTGTCTGCCATCTGTCTGTCGTGCGCTCTAACTTTCGTAAATATACTCGGATTGTCATGCAATTGACATATATTATAGAGTGTTACAATGCCATGTTTGGTATTGAAAATAAAGTGTGTAGCATTTATGGTTCATTTAAAGGGACACTCAAAAGAATTGCGTTACATTATGGTCTATGGAAAAAATATTGTTTGCGGTGTATTTTAATGATATTACACTATTTCAAACATATTGAAATTGATATATATACTTCTGAGAAGCAACACAAGAGGCGTACTATATAATATATTGGGCATAGCATTCATTGTTCATTTACAGGGACATACAAAAGAATTCGGTTACAGTACTGTTTATGAACAATAAATGATGGAAGTGCGTTTTCAGCTGTGGTACGCGTTTTAAAATTTTACTATTTTTTTGCATATTACTTAGTGTGTATAACTTCTATAGATTATATACAGAGCTCCACAAAAGATCGCGAATACATCTCCATTTATTGACAGAAATTCCTAAAGGAGAATTTTCAACTGTACTATGCGTTTCCTATGTGAACTAAATTTTAACATACTATGCAGTATATATACAAATCCTTAATTTCTGAATTTGACTTCAAATGTGTTATGCGTTTTCCATATAACTTACTTACATATCATCTTTCTCCTTATTAAACTGTGAAGTTTTGTTCCAGCATTCTGAATGTGTTGGAAAGTGTTACATAATCTACACTTCAAAAAATGTTAATTTTACAGTATAATACTGGCACCCCAGCTGTCAGTATTATACCGTAAAATTAACAGTGATAAACAGTAAAATAAACAGTAATACACTGTCGTGCATGCGCCGCAGTGTATTACTGCTTATTTTACTGTTTATCACTGTTAATTTTACGGTATAATACTGACTGCTGGAGTGTCAGTATTATAGTGTAAAATAAACATTTTTTTTTTTCCAGTGATGCTTGATGCATGATATTTTGTTCCTGTTTTCTTTTATCTTACCGTGCATATAAATGAGTGGAAGTACACGATGTTCTTTCCTGCTGTCCAATATTTTCAATCAATATGTGCACATGAAACATTTTGTCCGCGGGACAATAGCCACCTAATATTACCAGAGTTATCTAATGATTCTATAATACCATAATGATTCTATAATAGCTTTCCCTGTTCATCGCCCATTACAAATGGCTCATTATTGAATAATGTTTCTCGTGATCTGTGATGATGCATAGCGAGCTATACGCCGATTCGGCTGTAACTCAGATATAATTGAATGTTTGGGGAGTACGTTAACAAGCAAATGCAAGTCTATATTATAAAGCGAAAACTTGTCGTGAGTAATGCTGACGTCATATTGACGGTGGAAACAGCTTATCAATTAATTTCGCGTTTACAGCAGTTTTAACTTCTAACCTAAGCATCACATAATTTAAATTTTTTCACCATCGAATAATAAAAAAATTTCTTACAAATGTAAATTGTTTTAAAAATGTATCTCAATTTACTGATTTTTTAAAGTTTTTAAAATGATTTTCAATCATGAAGTATTTTTAATTCTATCTCTACCGTGTGCAGACCGATTTCGAAAGATTAGCGCGTTTACACGTAAAATAACAATATGTTGTTACATAAATTGATTAGCCTGTGTTTCCGTCTAATATTATTGAACATTATACTAACATTATTGAAATCAAAACTTCATCAATAAATTAATAAAATAATAAAATATTAAAAATAAAACACTTATTTACACATACTCGAACTACGCACTTAAACCGCTAAAATTATCAAAATAAACGGCACGTGCAGACCTCTAGTTCAAAGTTATATGGACAGCAATAAAGGTTGTCTGGAAAACATTGTGCCAAATCACCTTCACTAAAATACACCAATTAGTGTACAATAAGATAATAATAATAATAATAAATTCTTTGAACAACCCATTTGAAGTCGAGTTTCTTTTTTACCTTAAAAATGGCTTCTTATCAAAACTACTAAAAAAAAGCTTCTTGTATTTTGCATATTTTATATCTTAACAATTGCAATGAAATATAGCAACTCTAAACTTTTTCAGGTTAATTTTATGCGATATATTCTTTTAATGATGCAGTGTGCTCACTGATTATCTGTTCTCCTCCTCCCTCTCCCCACACACACATGCACGTACATCACCAACATAAAAAAATAATAATAATTTATTATAAAAACTGTTAATCAATATATCCATATAAAACGTTTTTGCTATACTACACAATAGCCGTCGGATTTCACCAGAGTTATCTAATGATTTTATAATATCGAAGCTTCCTGCATTCATGTCCGTTTGCAGAACAGTTCATTTATGAATGCCACTAGCTCTGGCCATGCATAACGTGCATTACATTGATTAGTCTATTATTTGGAGTTAATTGATTTTTATTACACTCTTTCATTTAAATCAACTTTATATGTAAAGATGGAATTTTGTAATCGATTTTTCACTCAATTCCTGATAGGCTAGAATTATAAAAAATATGTTCACATGTGCGTTTCCGATGACAATACAATATTTAAATAATTGTAGAACTTAATTACTAGTTAATAAATTAGTTGTAAAGCATTTTTCCGTTATCCTGAAACAGGTGATAAATTGCCCAATATTCTGTATGGTTACAATGGTATACGAGTTACAACAACAAGGGATTTAATGATTCGCTAAACCCAGCTCGCCAAAAAAAGCCAACAGGCTGTGAAGCTGCAACAACGAAATGTTTTAAGCACTATAAAGTAGAAGAAAAAAAAGAGTGTAATGTGTAATTTTAAAATATGCTTTAATCAATTAATAGTTTTATTTTAATTAAGTTATGATTATACGTTGAGAAGTCAGTTTAGAAAGCCTGAAAGAAAAAAAATATTTCCTGTTGCCATATCTTAAAAAAGAAAGGAACAAAATTTATAAATTAAGTATAATATGAAATACAAAAAATATAATATGGTAAATTATAAATTTAGTCATAAATGCACTAGAATTTTCAATTATTAAATTATAATTTTATTCATAAAGGCACCAATATAAAATTTCAAATAGAAAATATAATTTTAGTCATAAAAACGCTAGAAATTCCAACTGAAAAATTATAAATTTAGTCCCATAAAGACGCCTTTAATTTCAATTGATAAATTATAAATTACACCAGAATTTCTAATTGGTAAATTATAAATTTATTCATAAAGATACCATACATGAAACGGGATTATTTCAGATTACTGTTGGTTGCAATATTGTTGATTAATCTTTATTGAAGAGTGTGCAGCTAATGCATGAGAAAAAGAAATAAATCTATCAAAACTTATTATTATAAAAATATAAAAAAAAATACAATTAGCGGGAGTGGGATGAGTACTGGTGAAAAAGTTTGAAGTGTTCTTAAAATAAAAATAATTCTTCATACATTTTATATCGGGAATTTTTATTTTTGTTTTATTTTGTATTATATAAATATAAAATAGACACCCATGCATTTCACCATTAGAATCTCTATGCGGTTAAATATTATTACTGCAGTTATAATACTTTTAATTACTTAATGATCAAAATATATTTTTTTTACTTTTTGCAGGTTGGGAAACAAATGTGGGACATATGTCACCTAGTTTGCATGTACTGCTACTGCTATGGCAGTCGGCAGAGAAAAATCCAGGGTTATACAAGATTTTGGCCTGTAATCCGCTGCCAAGATCGTGTTTTTTAAAGTGTGGAGAATATTAACATGAAATAAAAACTATACTAATAATTATTTGCCAGAGAGTTCGAGAAAATTCCCGTTAACTTCGTCATATAAAAAGTAGTACAGAAAGTTAACAATTAATAAAAAAGCTTCCGCCGGCTTTTTCCAAATGGAGAATTGAAATAGTTTATGGAGGACGGGGGAGAGGAGGAAAATTAGCCGTCTGTCCACTATCTGACTCTCGTAAATATACTTGGATTTTCACGTAAAATATATGTTATTCAGGCTTACTATAGGACATTCCGTTTTGAAAATGGAGTGTGTAGAATTTGTAGTTTCTTTTTCAGCGACAGTCAAAAGTAGTTCGCAACATTATGATCTATGGGAAAAAAATCGTTTGCAGTGTATTTTAATGATGTTACACTATTTCAAACATATTGAAATTGATATGCACTAAATGATTTTTTATGAAATACACTAAATCATGCTTTCTGTATAATATGAGGTGCAAAGCATTTACCATTCATTTACAGGATCACTCAAAAGAATTCGGTTATATAATGGTCTACGAGGAAAAATTGACTTAGTTTATAATTATTTCAAGTCACTTGAGAATAAGATATATTTTTTCTTTTTCAACATCATCAGAGAAAATTAAATTTCTAAATCCATGGAGGGGCAAAGGTCGTCCCCCCGCCTTTGATGGCTACCGAATTGCAAACAAATTGCAGATTCAGTTCAATTGTGTCCAAACAATAAGGCGAAACAGGAATCATCTGCATCCGAGGGCAAATACTTCGGCGATCATTCTGGTGCATCCTCAACATCTAACCCCTTAATGAGGCTTTCTGTCCTCGCCTCCCACTTTCAACCAGAAACAGACTAAAAGATGCTTTCTTTTCCGGCGCCATCCTATGACTCATGGGCGACTGGTCGCTGCAGCATCCTCAAGGTAGACAAATTCGGATGGCACACGCTGCTGAATCATTCTCCTCTGATTCACGTCGTTCAAAAGTTCGCATTTTTCATGTTGGATAACAAGAAACGAAAATTTCATTTGAACTTTTATTCATATTATTATTTTTTAAATTCGAATTGTTATTACCTTCTTTTAAACGCACAAAGAAATAAATTTTTTAGATGTTCCATACACTGTAAAAAATGACAGACGTTTCTTAATCTAGGAAAATATAATATAAACCACTAGTGAAAATGTGCAATGATCTCTTCCGAGCTACCCATGATTCCGAAACTCGACCTTTATCCTTAGAAACCTCACAAACCAATGTATTTTTGAGATTTGAACAAACATTCAGAAAAACAAAGTTTCTTTTGCTGTCACTGATTATCGGAAACATTTCTCAACAGTTTTGATAGTGTATTAATAATTTTTCTCAACCCGGAATATAGGTTTTTCGGGTGCTATCCATTCTCAAGCAAACATTTTGATCTTCAACAAACATGTTTTACAGACAAAAACGATAAATTAGCAGCCTTAACATTAAGGCTGCTCGTCAGTAAACTTCCCGATTAACCTCGCTAATGTTAATCCTATAGCCGTAGGATTCATTCATATTTTTAAAATATCTCCTCATGAAATTAATATTTTTAACTTCTGTTTTCTGTGTACTGTTCTTAAAGGATGCCACTTTTTTTCTTAGTTATCAAAATATTTCTAAAGTATGTGCTTAATTTATAATTTAATGTGTTAAAATCTGAGCGAAACTAAATAAGGTTTTAACACGTCACATAAAATTAAGTATATATTTTAGAAAAATTCTGACAACTAAGAAAAAAAAAAAAAAAAGACAAAAAATATTAATTTCATAAAGAGATACTTTAAAAATACGAATGCATCCTACGCCCATAGGATTAACATTAACGAGGGGAATCGGGAAGTTTACTGACGAGCAGCCTTAACATTAAAAATAATATTATGTTGTTACTCTTGCAGGTATAAATTAAATTATGCAGATGAAAATATTTAAATGAAAATGGATAGCATATTAAAAATGGATATTCCGGTTTGAGAAAAATTATTAACAAACTATATAATCAACTCGGAAACGTTTCTGAAATTCAGTAGCAGTAAAAGAAAGTTTGTTTTTATAATTACTTCTTTAAATCTCAAAAATCTATTGGTTTCTGAGGTTTCTAAACATAAAGAACGCTTTTCGGAATCATGGGTTACTCGGAATAGTTTATTGTACATTTTCGTTCGTGGTTATGTTCTATTTTCGTAGATTAAGAAACGTTTGTATTTTTTTATTGTGTATATAAATCTTTATATTAAGCAATTCTAACATTTCACCTTATTACTTTTGAGAGCTTTCCAGTGCAATAAATGTCATCACTATCTCACAAAACATGTTGTCCCTCTCTCTCTCGTAAACACATATACATGCATCCTCTTTTTAAAAATAAATTTCTATTTTATAGAAACGAGGGGATACAACCCGGGCTTATCAAGTTACAAAATACAAGTGAAAACCATTTTTTTTAAAACTCTAACAGATTTTCTAAATTTAACATATATATCTTATTTTAGATTGTGCAATAACACCACCAAAAAGTTCTTTTATGTGAAAAATATCAATAATGTATTCAAAGAAAGTTTTGAAGTTTGTTAAAAGCGATACTTTTGTATTAGTCGCATGGTGCCAGGAGTTAATACCCGAAGAAATCACCAAAAATGTAGCTACTTACCACAGTCTTTTTAATTCTGATGATTTCAGTGGTTTAAGCGTATAGTTCTATAACATGGCTGTTAAATTTGAGTGTTATTTATTTTAGTTTATTATTTCATTCATTTATTGATGAAGTCTTAATTTCGTTATAGAATCTTAGTCGGAAACAAATGCTGACTATTTATATTGCTTTAATTGAAACGTGTTAATCTTTCGTAGTGGGCTTCACGCGAAAGAGTAGATTTTTTTTTTTTTTTTTTTTTTTTTTTTTTTTATCATGCTTGAAAATTATTTTTTTAAAATCATAACTCTCATCTTCCACTTCTTTTTTAGATTACCAACTGCTATTCAGTTTTGTGGCCTCTCGACTGCATCATGCATCAAAGGAAAATATATTTTTACAGGCAAGAAAAGTCGTATTCACTTTATAAAGGAGGTTGGTTGAAAAACATTAATTTTCCGCCAACCTCGATAGGGTATTAAAAAATACTTTTTTCTAAGATGTTTTTATTTTAAAAAAATAATATTTAGAATCTATATTTATTGAGTATAGGATTGATTTTTGTTTGAATATCTAAATTTTGATTTTTAAACAAAAGTCAATTAAAAAGATTTTGTTTGAAATTGTGATTTACGATCAGAAACATGCCTTTATTTAACAGATTTTTATGTATTTTAATTATATCAACCAGAGAATCGAACTCTGGCTTAACAAGTTACAGAGCACAGGTCAAACACCCCCTTTTTTTTAACTGAAAACTCTAATAGATTTTTTTATATTATTTATATATTTTTTTAGATTGTCCACTGACAAAAATAAAAAGCATTTTTATATGAAAAACATGAATAATTTATTCAAATAAAGTTTTGATATTAATTAAAAGCCAGACTTTCGTATTATCCGCATTCCAGGATTTTATAGCCAGAGAAATTGCTAAAAATTTCGCGACTTTTAGCAGCCTTTTTGATTCTGATAATTTCAATGGTTTAAGTGCTTAGTTCAATTAAATGTTTGTTAAGTTTTTGTTTTATTTATATTAGTTTAATTATTTTATTCATTTATTGACGAAGCTTTAATTTCGTTATAGAATATTAGCCAGTATAAAAAAGCTAAACTATTTACATTGTTCAGTGCAAACGGGCTAATCGTTCGTAATGGGGCTGCAGGCGATAGAGATAGATTTTAAAATAAATTCATGCTTGAAAATTATTTTAAAAACTAGAAAAAAAATCACTAAATTGAAATACAATTTTCCATCAAAATGCATTTTAAAGATTTTTTTTTTTCGCCGATGTAAAAATTAAAATTGGGCGATGTTCAGAAGTTAAAAAAAATGCAGTAAAAGCCAAATTTATTGCTCAGGTGTTGCCTTCGTCAAAATAACGTCAGTGTTACTCACAGACAGGTTTTTGCTTTATAATATAGATAAATATATAATATAATTAAGAATTCGATTTATTGATACAAATTTCATTAAATTTGATATCGGACTACGAAATTCAAGCATGTTGCCAAATCAGATTTCAATACATTCTTAAAAGCTTGTTGTTATACGTGTTGTGCGCAAAATTATTAGTACAAACTCGACCGGTTGGGTCTTATTACCATTAATATTTGTAAAAAGCATTACAAAGTTTTATCGTTCGTATTAAAGGTGTAAGAAAAATCAAATCGAAAAATTATCAATAATGATAAATTAAATGATAATAAAAGTAAAAATACTTTAAAAAAAAAAAAAAAGCACTTTTATAATCATTCAAGGTATATTTTAAAAATCACATCTAATTTCTTGACTGCAATTCATGTAGTTCCAAAAATTGTCTTTACAATACTTTAATTTAGCATGGTCTCCGATTACTAAAAATTCATCGCTTCATTCAAGCTTGATAGAAAGTATAAGCTAGAATTTGTTTTAAAAAAAATTATAATTTTGCCCTGTTTCTTTTTTAAGCTATGGCAACAGGAAATTAAAAAAAAAAAAACATTATTTAAATCCAGACTCCCTTATCATAACCTCAATCAACTGATAAAAACCATATGATTAATTACCCCTTATTATATTATAGATGTGTTAATAGGATAAAGGATTCTTGCTTTAAACTATTCCTTGAAGATTTCTAAATTTTTTTTCTAAACATATAATCATAGTTTAATTAATATTAAACGATTAATTTATGAAAGAGTATTTTTTTACAAAAAATACTACACTCTTTATATATATATATATATATATTCTACATTTATAATTTAAAATATTTTGTTGCTAGAGTTTCATAGCCAGTAGCAAAATTTTGGGGAGAGTGGTTTGGCGCATAATGAAAGCATAATGATTTTGTAACTCAAAAACTGCTGTAACCATGAAGATATTTGTCAATTATCACCTACGACCAGCTAACGGAAAAATCCCTTAAAATCAAGTTATTAATTTATAATTAACTTATAAGAAAATTCAAATGTTGTATTGTCAGGGGAAACATACCTATGTACATAATTTTTATAAACCAACATATCAGGTAGCGAGTTAAAAATCGATTACAAAATTCCATCTTTACATACAAAGTTGGATTAAATAAAAGAATGTACAAAGATTAAAAGTATTAATTAAACAAACAGCGTTTATCTGAATGCAAAAAAGAAACGCTTGGAGAAATTACATTAAACGCACAGCACTTGTGAAGTTAGAGATCATTTACACCTACCCTACAGTCATCGTGCTGTAAAAGTAGTTTTAAAGGCAAACTTTACGCTCCTCATCAATGATATTTCTGATTTCCCTCTCCAATTTTAAATGTATAGACGTGGAATGCTATTCGTATTTTTCAAATTCTTCATTAGGAAATGGAAATTTTTAACATTTTTTTTTTTCTGTGTGTATTCTTTTCACCCCTTTCAGGTGCAAAGTAGATCTGTAAATAAATTGTTGAAATGATTGACTGACGCTAGAATTTAGGAACAAATTTATTTTAAAATAAATACTTTTCTTCGCTTATATTATAAGCAAAATGTTATTAAAAATTTCTGGATGCCATTTTGTAATTTGGAATTAAAATTAAGTGGTACAAATAGTATACCACCACTTTTCAATAGGTTAAAGGAAATTCCTATTCACACCTTGATAACTTTACTATGAATTTAACACATTAAATATAAAATAAAATATATATTTTAAAACTATTTTGTTAATTAGACCACTTAGAAACATCCTTTAAGAAAGAAATAAGAAAGAAAAATATTGCGTCACGCATGCATTATGAACCACTTTCCATCATGTTCAGAATACTGCTATGAAACCTCACTATTTAATAAAGGGTGGGGGGGAGATATATCTGAATAATTTAGAAAATGCATAAATGATTTTTTTTCCATAGGCCATAATGTAACGGAATTCTTTTGTGTGTCCTTGTAAATGAATAATAAATGCTATATACTCTATATTACACGGGAAGAATGTTGCATTGCACCTCAATAAGGCATATCTATTTCATTATATTTGAAATAATGTAACTTTGTTAAAATGCTCTATCCCCTATAAAACGTAATGTAACGGAATTATTGTTTGTGTCCCTGTAACCAAACTATAATTGCTACACACTCCACTTTCAATAAGGAATGTTCTATAGTAAACCAAAATAACATATACCAAGCTCATGGTGATTCATGTATATTTACACGTGTTAGAACACGGACAGACAGACAAACAGACCGCCAGACTTGGAAAAAAAATTTAATTTTTCGATGAGAAATTTCAAACAAAAAGAAAAATCATGCGCCAATAATAGATTATGAAATGCTTTTCAACACTAACCAAATTTCAGCAATCATCATAGATACCCGAAAATGTACTCAAATTCAAATCATATGTTAATCTTATATGCGGTTATTTAATGAATTAATATTAATAATGTATTTGATATTTAATTGAGAATTTTATCATGACAAATGAACTAAAACCAACCAAGTAATGAGAAATCAGAATATACTGTATTAACGTTTTTTTTTTTGTTTTTGTTTTTTTATTATTATTGACGTGGTTAAATTACACTGCAAAAAAAAATGTTGATCTTACAATATAATACTGGCATTCCAGTTGCCTGTATTACACCGTAAAATTAACAGTAATAAACAGTAAAATAAGCAGTAATACACTGCCGCGCATTTGTTTGCAGTGTAGAAGAAATCCAACATAAATATGTAACTTGACACTACAAAAGATATACTAGAATATACCAAATTTTTCAACATTTGTGTTCTGTCTAAATAATGAAAAATCTACTCATTACAGTTCCATTAAACGATTCATAAAACATCCAACTTACATACACAAATGATAAAAAAAAAAAAAAAAAAATAGAATAAATTATCCGGGTTTTATTTTTATGTATTCAGATTTTCCCCAATTAAATTATCAGAAAAAAAAATACTATATCAAAATGTTTTCAACAACACATTAATAATAGCTAATAGCTATTTGTTTAGAATGAATTATTCATAGAAATCTCAAATTTACTCTTGTTTATATCCTGGAATGGGTAGCAAATTCGCTCAACTGTATTATGAAAACAAGAAATTTACCAAAAAGCATGAAACGCTTATAACACTATGCAATTCAAATGAAGTAAAGTAATGGATTTTTCCTTAATCAATTTTTTTTTTAATTCCAAATAATGATTTTTTTTTTAACCGACAAAATTGTATCATTAATTTTTATCCTGAGTTATGCATTTATTTTACATTTAATCTGTTATCCAAGTATCTTAATAGATATCAAATTAAATAATATTTATGCTAATAAAAAATATCCTGTTATCATGTTTGTTTACGTATATTTTTATGCTAAAAATTATGTACTTTACTGACTAACAAGGTATATTTTGTCGAACATCATTAAAATAATCTACTAATGAGTGATTTCTAAACATGTGTGCAGCATTTTTATTTATACATGAATATATTACATTTCTCATTTTGTACTTTGACGATGTTTATATGAAAAAGAACAACAATTGGGCAAGAGCTATTTTTCTATGATACAGGGAATTTTTTTTCTAGTTGGTAGAAACTTTAAGAAATATTAAAATAAACTTTAATAATTTTCTAACAAGAACTAAAAATCATGCATAAGACATAGATTATGATGCACTTTTCAATACTCGCAGAATATTATGAAATGAAGTATATATAAGCAACTTAAAAAAACACATAACTCAATAAAAAATCGGTTTTAGCAATTGCTGTCCATATCGGGTAATGTTTGCGAATTCTTTCATGTAACCCTGCATGCGATCTACAGAATTTAAACGCATCATCTAATATACTCAAAATTAGATATTTAAAAATGCCTACCACAGCTAAAAAATCATTTCCAGCAATTACCGATTTTGGTCATTCCCGTAACCGAATTCCTTTGTGCGTTTCTGTAAATGAACGATAAATGCTATGCCATCCATAAATTAAAGAAAACATGTTGCGCGCACTTCAGGGATTTCATTATGTTTAAAATATCATTACAACATTAAAACGCACCACAAACAATTTTCTCCTATGGATTCTAATGTAATAGAATATTTTGTGCGGCCCTGTAAAAGAACTATAAATACTACTTGTTATATTCTCCTGAGAAAACATGTTGCTTTCCATCTCAGTGTTGGAAATCAATCTCATTATGTTTGAAATATCGTGACATTAATAAAGTGCATCGTAAAAGATTTTTCTTCATAGACCATTCTGTAACGTAATTCTTTCGAGTGTCCCTGTAAACAAACTATAAATTATACACTCTTTATTTTCAATACCGAACATTCTATAGTAAAGCTCAATAACATATACAAATTTCATGGCAATCCGAGTATATTTACGGGAGTTAGAGCTCAGATAGACAGACGGTGGACAGATAGAAGGCAGACAAACTGAATTAAAAAACACTTTTTAACTGTGTTGGAAAGTGTTAAAAAGAGCATTTCGTTTGGGAGGAAGGGAGAGTGTAATGTTTGTATAATCAATTTGAATCTATATCGTTGTACATAAAAAAAAAAAAAAAAAAAAAAAAAAAAACTTTCAAATATTTTAAGAAAATAAATGCTACTTTTTTTTAATTTCTAATGAAAAGCAGGAGTTTGTACTGTTAAAAAAAACTGGTAACGGTTACTTGATAACGGTTACTTGACCATATTATTAAGCGCAATCTGATCATATTATTGGTCATATTATTGGTCATATTATGGTCAGAATAAAGTTAAATTACGGTTATGTAAAACGTTTTCTATAAAAACGGTCGAATGAGTGAGAAGTTTACTGCAGATGTTTAGCGGTTTAATGAAAAAAAAAAAAAAAGTATATAAACTGTTTATTTTTTTTTGGAGGGGGGGGGGGTGCTTTGATTCAAGAGAATAAAATATGACATCAAAAGTGGATGTTACTATTTGAAAATTCAAAGTTTATACAATTTTTAACATGTAGATGACCTCTATTTCAAAAGTTTTATTGATATTCAGAAAGTAGACACAATTCGAGCCAAACTGTATCTTTCACATCTCTCTGTGACAATTTGGTGATAAATAAGCATGGTCGATGTCTTAAACTTGTCGAATTTACCTTTTAAATTTTTCCGGTGGCATCTTCCGGGATTGAATTTACTACCGTTCCACTTTCTGTTAAAAGGAAGGAGCCCTCGACGGTTGCGCGCCCCGCCCGTTCTGGGAGCACTGGTAGTGCAGTTTTTTCCCAAAGGACCGTACATTAAAATGATTACACTGAAGCAGATGTGTGCATTTTCAGGAGATTAGCTTAAATTAAAGTAATCATTGGTTTTGGGTCACTTAGGAATCGTATGGACAACTTTTAAATATGATTTTTTTTAGCATTTTCGTCATTAATGAAGCCTTTTTTTTTCCTCCGAGAAAATTGTTATATACTTTGTTTCAAAACATACTATGCGTATTTAAGTGGTAACACTACACTGTTAAAAATTTGCCGCAAACTGCCCAGTCATTTGAACGTTTTAAAGAAAACGGTTACATAACCGTAATTTAACTTTATTCTGACCGTAATATGGTTAGATGGGCTTCATTATATCGTCAACTAACCATTATCTTTTAAAACGGTCGAATGACAGGACAGTTTGGTGCACATTTTTAACAATGTATTGTGACGCCCTTTGAATAAAAGGCTTTTTCAGAAATTTATTTTAAGGAATGCGAAATGTTTATAAAAATCCTATTACACTAAATTATTATACGTAAAAGTAGAAAACAAAACTGTATTTTGCCTAGCTGATGTCGGCTTCACAGCTGATGGAGGATGTGCTTCAAAAAAACAGGGTCAAGCTGTAACCCTTTGACAAACAGTTGGCCGGACAAACTGAAATCATAAATATTTTTCAACTATGTTCGAAAATTTAAAAAAAAAAAAAAAAAAAAAAAAAAACTGAGAAAATTAATTATTTTTATTTTTAAACTCTTAATTTATAACTCTTTTCACATATGCATTATTATCAGGTCTTTACGAAACTTCGCCAAAATACACTGGGATGTCTAACATATTATATTTAAGCAAAATATTGAAAAAAATCGATATTTTCCTAATTTTTCATCTCTTAAAAATCTTTTCCTTGCAATTTTACTGGATCTATAATAAGAAAATTGAATTGACTAAGACTGTGATAAAGTATGGAAACTTAATCTTCTAGTCTGCTGGTCACTTCGTCTATGTATCAGGATCAGGATCTAATAACTATAGAAACACGAGCTGTAGGAACTGTATCAGAGGGTCGTATTTCGAATGTGTCTGGCCAAACTAAATATTGACACAACACTCCAACTTATTTCTGACCGCAAAATTAACCGGGAAGATTCTCCGTCGTATGTCATCACTAATAACTATAAGAGTGGGCGCTGGCAGAACAAAATCCAAGGAAGGTCAAAATTTTTGAACAGATATGTCTATGGCCGGCCCTTATAAACTTCAAATCAGCTAAACTCAGAATTTTTGCCAAAGCTTCCATACAAGACAACTTTTTTAAACATATCATTAAACAAGAACTAAAAATCACGAGTCAAGCATAGATTATGAAACTCTTTCCAACACATTCAGAATATTGAAACAGAACTATACAATTCAATTCCAGCAATTATTGTTCTTTAGACAGTACTCTAATCGAAAACTTTTGAGTATCCCTGTAAATGAACGATGAATGCTATGCACACCCTATTCTATAGTAATCCCCTTGTAGTGCACCTCGGTGATATATATATATCAACTTAAATATGTTTGAAATAGTATAACATCATTAAAATGGACCGCAAATGATATTTATTTTCCTATAGACCGATGTAACGCCATTCTATTAAGTACCCTTGTAAACGAACTATAAATGCTACACACTTTATTTTCAATATCCAACATGCCATAATAAACCTCAATAACCTATATTGATTGCATGGCAACCCGACAATATTTACGCGAGTTAGAGTACGGACAGACAGACATAAGGACGGCCAGGCAAATCAAATTCACCAAAATTTGTCAATTATGTTAGAAAGTTTTAAAAAGCGAGATATAAATGTAACAAATGAGAAATAATTAAGTTCCAAAAGCAAACTTCTATTGGGGTGTCTGCCCCCTGAACCCCCTGTTTATAATAGTTTTTAAAAGACAAACATAAAATGATAGCAAAATTAAACAAGAACAAACAAATCATGCATTACATTATGAAACACTAACAGAATATTATTAAGAAATTTCATTTTTTCATAGCATGAAATCGATCATAGTCTGTCCTGCAACCTGTAACCGAATTATTTTGTGCGTCTCTGTAAATGAATATAAAAGCTGTCCACTCCTCAATATATAGATAAAATGTTGTAGTGCACCTCAGTGATCCTTTCTTATTTTATTATGTTTCAATTATCATAAAATCATTAAAATGCATCGCAAACGATTTTCTTCATACGATTCATCAACGATTGGATCATAATGGAATGGAATTCTTTTGTGCGTTCCTGTTGTAAACGAATTATAAATGTTGTTTATTCTATACTCCTGATAAAGCATGTCCACCTCGGTGATGCATATCAATTTCATTATGTTTGAACTATTGTAACATAATTAAAATGCATCGGAAACTATTTTCCTCCATAGACCCTAATGTAATGGAATTCTTTTGTGCAACCCTGTTAACGATTTATAAATGCACTTCATTTTCAATACCGAACATTTTATAGTAAACATCGATAACATATAAATATTTCATGGCAATCCGAGTATAATTACGAGAGTTAGAGCACGGACAGACGGCAAACAGCAGACATATAGGCAGACAGATAAATGGAATTCATAAACACTTTTCAATCAAGTTGGAAAATGCTAAAAATGTCTACCACGCCCCGGCAGTACAGTGCGGGGGGGGGGGGGGGGGGTAGTCCCTCTCTGATAAAAAAAAAATCCTTTGTAATTCTTTCTCTTCGTGTTTAATTTATTTTAAATCAATTGTAAACATTGATAATAATTGTAAATCATTGTAATTGAATACATATTTTTTAAATCGCGAGAAAAATTTAGTTAACTAAATTTCAAAAACCAGGTAGCGGCAATGACCCTCCCTGACCCTCCCTTGACGTCTCAAATGTATCAGGATCTAATAACTTAGACACATGAGCTTCAGATACTGCATCAGAGATTCGTGTTTCTACTCTGCCCTAGCCAAACTAAATATTGACACAACACTCCATTCCAAGCCATTTCTGACCGCGAATTAATCAGAAACATTCTCCGGCAGATGCGATTACGAATTAACTGTATAAGCTGCCCGATTTTTCACTCCGATCAAACATCTCAGACATCTGTTGCATGGCATACGGGTAATCTTAATTCTCCACTTATTTTTTTCCTTTTTTGGCAGCAAATAGTTGTATGTTAGCCTTATCTATTTCACTTCTTTTTTACTTAATCTCGATGTGGATGTGATGTTATCTAATCGTAGTGTCCAAGGGAAAATGTGGAATTACTAGCAAGACATATCATGGTATTTAGAAGTTTTTAGAAGGAGATATGGGCTTCTACCATATGTCATTATTAGGATTTTATAAACAAAAACATCGGAGCCAGCAAGGGGAGGGCGCAAGGGATAGGCCGCTGCCCCTCTTTGGATTTTCAAATTCAATTAACTAAATTTTCTTTTCTGATAATTTTGAAAAACAAAAAAGTAATAAAACACTATAGCTAACACTATATCTTTGCTAACGAAAATCCGGGTATCGCCCATCTGTCCAACATTACAGATACATTTTCTAACGAAAATAATACATTTAATACAAATATAAATATAAACATAAATAATTTTATATAAATATAAATGTAAATATACATATAAATAATAAATAATTTTATATAAATATAAATATAAAAGTATAAATATAAGCCATTTTTTTTAATCTATTGCTTAGATTTTTTTTTCAGCTTTGTATATTAGGAGAAAAAAAATCTCTAAGTTGGCGCCGAACTTGAAATGCGAAAAATATGACATAGAATTTTTTTGTCTCATTGCTTGAATCCTGACATATATTATTTCTGATGTTAACATCACTTTTCCTATGCACATGTAAAACGCACAACGATGAATGGGGTATCACACGACAGGTTTTTGAACAGAGTTTTGGCATAGTACACTCACATTTTAAAACACGTTGTTTGATTAAAAATTGCAGTTGATTGAAAATGAATGAAAAATTATCACCAAATAGTCTCAAATATTGCGGTGCGAAAGTCCCACACGGATCTACATGTTTTTATGTATCTATATATATATAAAGACGTTCTTGGTTTGTGTGTTCCTCATACAAATCTACAGTTTTTTGACAGATTTGCACGATTGTTATAAATAGGTTTTAGAACATAACATAAGAAAAATCACTGTCGACTTAAAAAATATATATCAGACCACTCTTTACACCTTTTTTCAACCACATACATTATCATTAAAGAAATTTTTTAAATTTCTAATGCAATTATTTTTTCCTATTGCCCCACTCTAAAAAACGGCAGAATAATTTTTAATAAAATAGCAACATGTTTACTTTGATTTTATAAGCCAATAAAAATTCAGACTCACTCGCTATATTTTTGCAATTTCGAAATTGACGTCATTGTAAGCTGAAAATGCGCTATTGTTTTATATATAATTAGAAAACGTTAACTATAAGTGCGTTAAAATGATGTAGTATCTTAATTTACATTTATTTGAAGTTAACCCATCTACTTTAATACAGACGTTTCAATGTAAAAAAAACAATTTAGGTAAGACAAATTAAAAAAAAAAAAAAAAAAAATGTTTAAGATATGACGTCACGTTATATTAAAGGTTTTCAACGTGACATCAAACTGATTCTAAATAACGTCTGCTATGTTTTATTTCTTAACTTCGATTGTATACTACAGCCATATCTTATAGTTATATGTTAGACTAGCCGCTCTTCGCCCGTCTAGCCGGTCGCTTCCGAGTGGGGCTCCAGATAGTCCAGTGTACCACCCTGACTTCGCTTGGGGCTCAGAAAGTGTATTTTACATGCAACCAGAAAAACATAAATAAAATACTTGAAATTAAAAGTATACGAAAATAACTAATAAGAATATAAAAAAGCACTTAAATAAAGATTTCGTTTTTTTTTTTTTTTTCATGAACACCCTGACAAAGTAATACCCCTACCCGTGATTATCTAGGGGTGTGGCCCAAGTAGTACTTTGTATCTGGGCCCCGATCAGAAGCGACCGGCTAGACGGGCGAAGACCGGCAGAATTATATATATGAGAAATAAAATGAGACACATAAGTAATATTTTTTTATTATATATCATCGACTAAAAAAGGAATTCCTTCGAGCCAGCGACCTACGGATTTCTGATTACGCCGTCTTCTACAGTCCACCGCTCTGCCAACTGAGCTAACGACGGACACAACCTTTGATTCGCTTAACACATTATAGAAAATTCCAAATGAAACTCTTTTAGTTTTAAACACTTTCTTACAATTTCTCTCAATGTAATTATATGTATGAGAAAAACAATTAGACACATATGTAATATTTTAATTATGCAGTGTGATTCATAATTATCGAAACAATAGGCTATCTCGTTAAATATTGCCCCTAGGCACATACTTCCAATTGCAAATTTTCATTAAAAAAAGGTGCAAAATTTGATGAGATAAGTTTCAACTCTCGGGGGGGGGGGGGGGTCTATTTGAGAAAATACAAAAATTAAATTTTTATACGGCCCCCGTAGGATAAAATTTCCAATTAGGAAATTATTCCTTATCCAGTCCTGAATTAAACAAAAAAAATTCCATCTTGATATCTGCAAAATTCAGAGAGATATTAAAATCCAAAATTCGTGACATACACCACTTAAGCTTACCTCTGAGAGACGCGATATCAGTTCATTTGCAATGCAAGTTAGGGATCGACCATAAATTTCCACATTATTAAAAGTCGATCTAAGACAATGCCTTAACTTTTAAATATAAAATAATAGCGTATAGATTTTTACGTTAAACTTGATTGAGAAATATGCTAGAGGTCTGCATGAGGCCGAGATTGGCCCCAGGGTCGTAATCAGCACGGCCCACTGGCCGGACCGTGCCAGCCCGTGTCTTTATTGTTCTTAGGTCGTGTCGATAAGACAATAAGTTTTATAAAAATAGTAATAGCGATAATGAAACTTCTGTTAACGGAATCATTGGAAATATATTTTATAAATTACACAGAAATATTTTCAAAAATCTACTTTTGTTATACAACTTCAAAAGTTATGATGTTTTTAAACCTATTTTTCATTTATTCCAAACGACATTGTTTTTTAAAATAAATATTTATTCGAATGTAAGTCTAATAGCATAAATAATCATTAACGTTGCTATTGCGAATTTTTTAATAGATGCCAAGCTCCCACTTATCTTCCGTTATAAGTTTGTTTATTTGACCCAGGTTCAATACGTTCGAACCAGAAACTCTTTTAAGAAATTCAATTGAATGAAGTAATGATTCGACTTAAAACATTTAAATTAAATAAGTCAAAGATTCATTAAACAAATTTTCTAGTTTTAAAGTGGTTAACGGGTTCAAATTAATCTACATATTACGGAGAATTAGTGGGAGGTTTGTCAGCTATGTTTTTGTCATGCGAAAACATAGTAATCTACAATATACTCTAAAATTTTCTTATAAATATGTGTGTAGTATTCTTTAAAATAATCCTAATTTTATCTTAAGATAAATGGGAATTTTTTGTACAAATTTCGGCTTGTGCAGAAATCTAAAATATGCACAGACACCTGTCTAGATAATGAATTAAATAAAATTAAGCTCATGAAAATGGTTTTCTTTCGCATCATATCAATAAACCCGACCTGAAACATAAAGTGCATAAAAGAAATGTATATATCTAATAAACTTAAATTTTGTAAATTTCGTTGTATACCAGATTTGTATGAGAGACTAGGGTATGCGTTAAACAAATTTAATATCTGTACCCGAGAGCCAAACTATCGTAATCAGAAATTGAAGCTACAGGAAGGAGTTACTTATTCACCTGGAGAGTTTTAAAAAGCATTTAAACGTTCTACACCCAGAAAAAGGAATTGATTAAAACTACAAAACATGTTTTGTTGAGTACATTTTGGTTGTTTTAGCAAAATTCAAGTACAATTGAACCATTTTACTTCAATTAACAAAACATTTTTTGCTGACGATACAAATTTTTTTTTTTGGAATTGCATAAAAAAAAAAATTTTGTTGATTCAAACAAAATTTTTATTGGCCTATATTTAAACAGAAATTTTGTTTAAATCTAGGTCAATGGAAATTTTGTTTGAATCACCAAAATTTCTTTTCTTTTTTTTTTTTTTTTTTTTTTTTTTTGCAATTCCAAAAAAAAATTTTATATCTTCAGCAAAAATTGTTTTGTTAATTGAAGTAAAATGGTTCAATTTTACTTGAATTTTGCTAAAACAACCAAAATGTACTCAACAAAACATGTTTTGTAGTTTTAATCAATTCCTTTTTCTGAGTTTATTAGGACCCAATCTTTGTTTAAAACTTTAAATGCATTTTTCGGCATCATAAGTTTTTTTCAACATTTCTCATCTTTAAATTTATATAAGTTAATAACCTCTATAAATGGTTCAAACTTGTAATATATCTTTTTCAAATATTTTACTTAAATTTTAATTCGGCAAATTTGAAAAAAATTATTCACTTTTGAAAATATGATTTGTTTAAAATAAGTTGCATCTTTCTTTTTTTTTTTAATTGCTATTTTAAATATTTTTTTTAATTAATATTTTACAAAATGCTAAATGAAAATTGAAACTGGCATATTTCTGTTTAATTAAAGGAAAAAAATTCAATTCGACATATAATATTTCGAGTTATAACAATTTTAAATTACTCTGCATTTTATTATTATTATTATTTTTTATTATTATTTGTAAAAAGTCTTATCATGTGATTCTGTTTACAAATTATATGGCTAATCATCACAAAAAATTCAAAATTCTAACTCTATAAATACAAAAATAAATAAATAAATAAATAAATAAATAAATAAATAAAAGGTTTCCCGAACACCTTACAGTAACATTGTTTCTTGAATTACACGCATTTCAATTTGTGTCTGATCCCTTGAAACCTCACGAATTATTAAAACAGACATATCTCCATGAGTTTTGCAGATATCAAGATGGATTTTTTTTGTTTAATTCAGGAATGGATGAGGAAATATTTCCTAATTGGAAATTTTATCCTACGGAGGCCGTATAAAAATTTAATTTTTGTATTTTCTCAAATAGACCCCCTCCCCCCCCCATGGAGTTGCAACTTATCTCATAAAATTTTGCACCTTTTTTTATGAAACTTTGCAATTGGAAGTATCTGTCTAGGAGCAATATTTAAAGAGATAGCCTATTGTTTCGATATTTATGAATCCCACTGTATATCATCGTCTAAAAAGAAAAATTTCGTCGAGCCAGATTGGAACCAGCGACCTATGGATTTCTGATTACTCCGTCTTCTACAGTCCACCGATCTGCCAACTGAGCTATCGACGGACACATTTTTTGGTTCGTTTAACACATTACATAAAATTCCAAATGAAACTCTTTTTAGTTTTAAACGCTTTCTTACAATTTCTTACAGTTTCTCTCAATGTAATTATATATATGAGAAATAAAATGAGACACATAAGTAATATTTTTTTATTATATATCATTGACCAAAAAAGAAATTCCGTCGAGCCTGAATCGAACCAGCGACCTATGGATTTCTGATTATTCCGTCATCTACAGTCCTCCGCTCGGCCAACAGAGTTATCAACGGACACACTGTTTGTAACTATTAACACATTAAATAAACTACCAAATGAAACTCATTTTTTTAATGCATTCTTACAACTTCTCTCAGTGTAACTATATGCATAAGAAATAAAATTAGACACATATGTAATATTTTCATTATATATCATCGACTAGAAAAGGAATTCCGTCGAGCCGGATTCGAACCAGCAACCTATGGATTTCTGATTACGCCGTCTTCTACAGTCCACCGGTCTGCCAACTGAGCTATCGACGAACACAGCTTTTGGTTCGTTTAACACATTACATAAAATTCCAAATGGAACTCTTTTAGTTTTAAGCGCTTTCTTACAATTTCTCTCAATGTAATTATATATATGAGAAATAAAATAAGTAATATTTTTTTCTCATTATATATCATTGACCAAAAAAGATATTCCGTCGAGCCTGATTTGAACCAGCGACCTATGGATTTTTTATTTCTCCTTCTTCTACAGTCCACCGCTTTGCCAACTGAGCTAACGACGGACACAGCGCTTATATGGTGATAAGGTGAAATCACCGAAAATTTTCGACCTTTCATTTATGTAGTTAAATTTCTAAAATCGCCTGGAATGCATGTTTAACTATCCTTTAGTAGATTTGTTATCCCGAATTTCAGGATCCTAACTATAACTTTTACTGAGATATGGCAAAATAGCGTAAAACATTCGACCCCCATTTAACCCCCCTTAGTGTCTGAATTTCTAAAATCGCTGAAATACGTGTTTAACTATTTTTTAGTAGATTTGTTATCCTGAGTTTCATGATTCTGCCTATAATTTCTACTAAGATATGGTAAAATGATCTAAAATATTTGACCTCCTATTTAACCCACCTTAGTTGCTGAATTTCTAAAATTGCTGAAATACATATTTGTCTATATTTTTTGTAGATTTGTTATCCTGAATTCCGAGCTCCTAACTAAAAATGCTGCTGATGTATGGCAAACAGGCAAAATGATCTAAAACTTTCGACCCCCCATTTAACCCCCATAATGGATGAATTTCTAGAATCGCTGAAATATGTGTTTAATTATTTTTTTAGTAGATTTGTTATCCTGAATTTCACGTTCCTACCTAAAACTGCTGCTAAGATATGGCGAAAAGGCAAAATGACCTAAAACTTCAGACCCTCATCCATTCCCCTTAGTGGTTGAATTTCTAAAATCGCTTAAATACGTGTTTAATTATTTTTTAGTAGATTTGTTATCTTGACTTTCACGCTCTTACCTAAAACTGCTGATAAAATATGGAGAAAATGTGAAATCACCGAAAATTTTTGAACCCCCATTTAACCCACTTAATGGTTGAATTTCTAAAATCGTCTGAAATACATGTTTAACTATTCTTTAGTAGAATTGTTATCCCGAATTTCACGCTCCTACTTAAAACTCCTGCTGAGATATGTTGAAAAGACGAAATTATCTAAAACTTTCGATACCCCATTTGACCCCCTTAGACTGTGAATTTTCAAAAATCCTTTCTTAGTGCGCGCCTACATTGTGTAAAGAACATGACTTCCAAATTTCATTGTTCTATAGGACAGGCATGTCAAACTCGTTTACTGACGCGGGCCAAATTAAGTATTGCATGCAAAGCCACGGGCCATATATAAAAAAGGGGGTAAGTCTGATCGAAGATCGCACAAAGGCTTTTGTTTAATATTCCTCTCAAAACACTTTATCCTTTCTTTAATAAATCCAAATAAATTTCATTTTCCAAAAAGAAAAAAAAAAAGTTATGTTTTTTATAAAGTAAAAAGTTATTGGTCTATTTTTCTCATTTTTTCGAATATCTGAACCGGACGTCCAATAAAATTTCATTTTTAGTACCAATATGACGTCATATTAATCTTTTTTTTTCAATTGGTAAAGCTTTTTATTTCATTTTTCACGTGGAAATCTTTCAATAGAAAATTAATTATTGTAGAAAGAATTTTATTGTGGATATTTAATTGTTGACAGCTGCTATAACGAAAAATGTTTACATTTATTAGGAAAAGGCTGTTAGATTTTTGGTTTTTTATATCTATATATTAAAATAATACAATTTTTTCAAATTTTAATCTTTTGAGCTTCATAGTAGATATTTAGCTATAACTACACAAATTTTCATGCCTGTACATTATATAGTTTCTGAGAACGTCTCTGTGACGGACAGACAACGGAGCGGGAGTAATAGGGTTTCGTGAGATGAACGAAACCCTAAAAAGTAGATTTATATTATTACCATTGCACGGAGTAATATTTCTTTGTACAAAGCAGAGCCATATTAAAGAAATATTCATGTACAGCTCCAAAGTTATTACTATACACAGTTTATTTTTTCTTATTTTTCGAAAAAATACTCAAAATTACTTTTCATCAAACAAATCTAAAGGTTAATTGAATTTTGTGAATTGTTTGTTTAAGAATTGACTGTATATACTGGTCTGTAAATCTTAATCTATCACTGGCATAACTGCCAATTTTCCGTGTTTTATTTAAGTAAAAATTTAAAATAAACATATTTTGAATCAGAAAATTTATTTAATAAAATGTGTCTTGCATCCATACGCTACTTATTTTATTCCATTTATTAAATACATTTTATGGTTCCAATTTTGTTCATTTGACTTGAAACATAACAAAAGGTTGACGCTAACGCAAAGATATAGTAAAAAAGTGTGCTACCGAGCATAGTTAAAATATGCCTAATTGCACACTACTTTAAAAAAACAGTCAATTGATGAATAATTGCAGAAATATGGAAACGCCATATTTATGTATTTTCGTTCTAATGTGGAATCACACTGAATTTTGATTAAGTGCAGAAATAAATTCTGAAGAATAATTTCAACATCAAACATTGGAGGTGAAGTAAATAGAGTAAACTGTTTTTCATATTCTTTGAAAAATCTTCTTGGAATTCATTTTTAAATATATTTTTAGTACATTCAAAAAAGTTCTACTCCGATGATTTCTGTAATAATGTTTTGGCAACATTTAAAATGAAAGATATTTTCTGTTTGATAATTGTTTTATCAAAGTAATAAAATTTATTTGAAAACGCTAATACTATTAAATACCAAGATACCATTATCAAATTTTCTTTGATGTTGAAGTTTACTCAGGTGCTTTGTAATTTCAAATAAAAACCCCAAGTACTTTGCTTATTGGTGGTTTTTTAATAATCCACTTGCATAATTTGTCAATTTATAACGGAAATTGCAACCTTGTTTAACAGTTCTAAATTAACAGTTTAAACTTATGATAGACAGCCGTCAAATATCTGTAAAAAAAGATCGATACGTTTATCTTCACTATCTATATTTACAAGATATCTTCTAGATTGACGATGATAAAGCATGTATGTATGAATGTAATATAAGTTTATAAGCACTATAAGTTTTTAAGCATATATCCAGCTTTCATAAATCTATTCGCTATATATAAATCTTTCTAGCAATGAAACTTATTCTTATGTTATTTTCAAATGTCTTGAACTGCTCTAGACATCATTTCTTCAGTTTTGTAGTGAATATTTTGACTTGCAAGATATTTAATGTAAGAAAGACGATAATTAGTTTTTTAAAGCAAATATATTTTCTTCAATAAGCTTGGTGAAAGCACTTTATTTATTTTTTAAGAAGTATCAATTACAATACTGACATTTTATCTTTCGATGATTAGCCAGATTGAATAGTTTTTTTTTAATTTCCCAGTTTTCTTAGTACTTTGAGCTGTTGCACCGCTTAATGTTAGATTCTTTCTAAACTCCAACAATGTCTACATAATATCAAATATAAAATTTCTATTTTCCGTTGTGTATAATTGCATTATGAATCACCTTGAAAGAAAATCTGCGATGTTCATCTTCAGTTTTATAATATTTATTCACTTCCCAGTGTGTAAATAGCTTTAAAATATTCTTTTATAAAACCTAGGATGTGTGAGAGTGTGCCAATAAAATGTCTGTATATCAATAAAAAATGAAAGAAGGGAAAGAAATATCTTGCAGGATTTTTTAACAATAACACAATTACTAACCTACGTAATGAAAATAAGTAAAAAACTTAAATTTAAAATCCATATGTTCGACTAAAAGCCCAAGTGAAGAACCTGGGGAACATATTAAGGGGTTTTGTGTCAAGCACAAACGTGATAATTTGTGTCACTTTCAGAGCGACTCATTTAAAGCTATTTAATTTAACATTTAGTTTTTTTTAACTGTTCTAAATTAACTTCAAATTTTATTAATTTTACATTTCTTGGAATTTAATAAATACAACATATTATTTTGTAAAGTTGTGTAAAATCGAAGAGAGTAGTAAAATCAAGTATTAGTTTCGACATAAAACAAATAAAAATTATAAGTAAAATACTGTTCCTACAACGAGTACTTTCAGCATGTGTTTTCTAACAACTAATCTAAACAGAGGTAAAGTGTCAAAGGCTTCGCGGGCCGCAGATAAGATGTCGGCGGGCCACGTGTTTGACATGCCTGTTCTAGGACAAACGGTTGAGGCTCGACGTTGATTATGAGAAAATCAAGCTACTCCTTTATAAGTATGGATAGCTAAGTTTTTATTGGTTTAGATGCAGTGGTATTTTCAGGGCCGGACGAACACTCCGTCAATCCGTGCACCGGCACGGAGTAGAAAAAATCGAGGGGCGCAAAATTGCCTAAACAAAAAGAGAAAGAAATCGCAGAAAATACCCTCAAGAGATGTCTTTCAAATGAAAGAAAAATTATTCAAATCCGACGAGTAGTTACTTTAATATTTTTCCAAATCCAGAAGTTTTAAAAATTACCAGCATGTTCCTTGTTCGTTTTATGTCTATGTTTACACAATGTCAGACGGTAAAAATAAATTTTCTGGTAGCCAGTTTAGGGCACGAAGTCTAAACTAGTCGTTGGGGGCCACCGTAATACTTACCCATCATGGATATGCTTAATGTAAAATATTAAAACAAAAATGTGTAAACTACTTATAAAATGCATAGCAATTCAAATAAAATCGTGGCTTGATGACGTCATAACTTTATAGGCTCGATTACTGAATTGCTTAAAGAGGTTTTTCCTTATAACTCCAAAAATAATAATCCTATTAACTAGCGGTTTATTGCATCTGATTAAGCGTCAAATTTCCAATTAAAATATATCTTTGAAGTGAAATTTGGATGAAATACAGGGTCATGAAAAATCGAAGAGTGTGGAAAATAGGATTACAAATATCTCAGCAACTAATTATCCGATCGACTTCATGCTTTATGCAAAATTTATGTTTTTTTATTGTCTTTTATATTCATTTCTTAAAATAAACAATTTCGAAAATTTTTATATACCTTTTATCAGAACGAATATTTCGAGAGTCCGGAAAAAATAGTTCCGGTTAATCGAGGTTATTGAAATGAAATAGGCTTCTTCCCATTATTACATACTAAGTACATACCAAATTGCAAGTGTCTATCTCAATTTTTTCGGGAGATAGAGCGTTTACAGACACACAGACACACACACAGACACACAGACGGACGGCAATTTTTTTTTTCTAATAATATGTTTTTTGGAATCTCCAGTGTGTGAAACGTGTAAATCCGTCAAAAAAAATTTTCGATTTTCAAAACGATTACAAGACTTACCCTATACTACGTATGATGGGTAAGTAAAAAGAGCATCCTTAAAAAAAACAAGCTGTGTCTTTTAAAGAGTTTTTCAAAGTCAATGCTAGCCAAGAACAAGTGCAAAAACTCAAGATGATTTGGACAACGTTGAAGATGAGGTCAATGAGGACGTCGTTGTACTAACACAGCTGTTTTCTGAAGACTGTCCTGTAGATGCAGTGCCTTATCGTGTTGAGCAACAAGAAGACGAAGAGGATGAAGCGAAAGCGGTAGAAAATGAATCGCACTTTGCATATGGAGACAGAGACAGATGATCGTCTTGTCGTTTTGGTTTTGATTTCTGATACAGGACTATGGCCTGGATGTATTTCTGATTCAGGAAGAACATATCTTTCAAAAGCAGGTCCAGCGTCCTCAATGTACAACTTTGGTTTCCCTATTGATACCAGCGGAAACAGGCTCATTTCAAACAACAATGCAAGAGATCTATCTCAGCAACGGAGAGAAAATTCTCAGAAATTGATTGGTGTATTTTCTAGCCAAAGACTCAGTTTTCTGCTTCTACTGCAAAATTACAACGGCTACAACTTCTTTAGAAAAAGATGGCAATAGAGAGTGGCGGCATATAGTAGTACAAACCATCTAAAATCATGAAACTAGAAAAAGAAACATTTTGAAGCCCGAAAGTCGACTTGAATTGAGTATTCGTTTAAAAATTTCGCAAACAATAGATGATATTTCTCAAAGATTTTGGAATGCTGAAACCCAGCATTATAACGCCGTTTTTCAAAGTGTAGTTTCGATCGTCAAACTTTTAGGAGAAAGCTGCTTGGCATTTAGAGGTAACAACGAACATTTTGATGAACATGATAAAGGAAATTTTTAAAGCTAGTCCATTTATTAGCTGAATTTAATCCTGTCATGGGGGCATGTAAGGAGGGCTTTGAACAAACAACATAAAATAACCACATACTTGAGTAAAACCATTCAAAACCAGATCATTCACTTAATTGAACTCAGTAACAATTTAGATGTTTCTGATTTAATTTTTAAAAAATCTGAACTAAAAGTTCGTAAAAAAAAAAAAAAAAAATCGTCTGAATTTTACTCCTGTTAACTGTTTTTTTTTTTTTTTTTTTTTTTTTTAAATGAAGTAAAGTATTTTAAGTGAAAAGTTATTGTAAGTATTTGTGTTAATTACTGAGTGTGAATTACACTGTTATTTTTTGGACGTTCGCTAAAAAATGTAAAAAAGCCCATATACCTTTTTTTTTAATGTATGCTTATTATGTATAGGGGCGCAATTTTTTACTTTTGCACGGAGTGGTTTAAAGGCTAAATCCGGCTCTGAAAGTAACATTTTCTATTATTTATATTAAATACAGCGTTGGTTATTTCCCTTTTCAAACAAAACTTCATGACTGATGTCACGACTAGAACTTTATAGAAAATGACACCACTTTTATCTAATCACTGTAGATTTAATATTTATGAATGGAAATTTAAATTTCAATTTAAAAATAATGTTTTATAATGACTTTAGACCCTGTTGCTCTTCACAAATTAACGCATTACTACCCATAAAGTGGAAGTTTTATTTTTAAGCTACATTAAATAAAATTTCATAAATGCTACATCATTTGGATGCATATATTGTATTTTCCCCCGTATTGTCAGGGAAATCGTATAATTTTGTTATACGCGCCGAAAAAAAAAAAAAAAAAAGCATTTTAATTTTAAAAGCCGAAGCATTTTACTACAATTGTGTGAAAATAACGTCTTTTTTTTTCTGAATTTCAATTCGAGTTCTGAAATTACACTGCACAAAAAAAAAAAAAAAAAAAAAAAAAAAAGTGTTGATTTTACAGTATAATACTGGCATCCCAGCTGCCAGTATTATACAACAAACGTCATTCAAAAATACATATTTCTTCCTGATGTAAAAATTGAAATGATGCGATTAGAAGTGATGTAAGAACAATAAAAGCGAAAGTCAGAAAATTCCGTAGTGACAGAAATAGGACATTGTCGCTAAAAAGGTCGCTAGGAATAAGAAACATTTTTAGCGATTTCTTTGTCTTAACCGCTGACATATAGCTAATTACGGATGTCCAGTTTTTAAAAAAACTTCCAAACTTAACTTTATTCGAATACGTAATTGATATTTTTCATATAAAAATGATTTTTGGCGTTTTTCATGGAAAATTAAAAAAATATATTAAATGTACAAAAATTATTCGAGTAGTAAAAAAATGAATAATGTTTTTATTTTGCATTCTTTCTTTACTCTCCTGCATCCTCTGTTTAGTACACATTGAGGAACGCTTCAGCTGAAGAAATTGTCCTTTCGCAGATTGCAAAATCTCAGATTAACCTATGGGGAAATGAGTAGTCATTTTTTTAAAATTCTCTCTATATCATCTCAAGAAACCCGAGCAACGCCGGGTGGTTCTGCTAGTTTAATACAATAGATTCATGAAAATCAACTGCCTGAATTAGAAACTTCATAAGCTATTTGGAATCGAAATGAGTTTTCCATTTTTTTTTTTTTTTTTTTTTTTTTTTTTTTTTTTTTTTTATAAATAAATTACTTATTGAGTGATAAGCGATTTTTGTCACGTATGTTTTTCTCCTTTCTCGCTTTACTGCCTCGGGAATTCGGTTCAAAACGCCGTCTTTGACAGTATGTTCGGTAAGATCTTCTGCCTTTACCAAAAAATGGAAAACTTATTCCGATGACATAGTTTCTGAATAAGAACATCTGCCAATTTCATGCGTTTCCGAACAAAAATGAATTAAAAAATCGGGCATAAAGCAACTACTTAGTTTGGATTTGAGAACAGCCTTATACATTTTTTTCTCGGTTCCTGAGAGTTCGAGTTAACAAGCATAGACTGTGTATCACGAAATAATAAAAATACATAATAAAGAAATACTACAGTTGTACATTAAAATGGTTTTTTGGTTACATCAGATTTCTGGTTACATCAGAGCTCGCATTAAGTGAACTCGAATGCAATGAAATTTACTGATATTTCGGGGGAAAATACAACAGTCATAAACAGTTACACATTAGATTTTTTTTTTTTTTCACTGTTATCTGAATGCTGAATCAGATAAATATCACCTTGGCAAAAGGTTATATACTTCACTTGTTGATTAGCGGGGAAATCCAATTTTATTTTTTTTAAAAACCTTCAGCACTCCATTTTCAAAGAGGTGGGGCGGGGGTACTCTTCTTTTTTAAAACCTTGTTTAGTAAAAGGGGAAAAAATCCTTCAAAGCGTACCAACCAGTTTCAAGATCATTTAAAGGGCAAATTACTGAACACCCGGCTATTAGAAAAAATTGCAACCGCAGTATATAGAAGTCAAGTAGAAAAATTAAATAAGACCATTATGTAACCAAATTCTTTTGAATGATCCTGTAAAATGAATGATAAATGTTTTGCACTCCATATTATACAAAAAGCATTTTTTACGGTACTTCATAAAAACATATCAATTTCTTTATGATTGAAATACTTTAACATCATTAAAATACACCGATTTTTACGCATTGACTATAATGTAACGGAATTATTTTTAGCCTTCGTGTAAACGAACTATAAATGCTACACATTCCATTTTCAACAGCAAAATCCGAAATGCCATATTAGTAAATTTCAATAACATGACATCCCGAGTATATTTATGAGAGCTGAGTACAGACAGGCGGCAGACAGACAAAACCAGAATCCATAAACACTTTTCAACGATGTGGGAAAACGGGACCAGAAAACTGCACCCGAGGCAAAGTTTCAATTTGGCGCCCCCATCCCCTTCATTTCTTATCTTTGTGACAGATGTAAAAAAAAAAAAAAAAAAAAAAAAAAAAAAAAGACAAAGTGCAGAAACAGAAATAAATTCTATTGAATAAATATTTCGCGTTTAATTTGGAACTTTAAAAGATTTAATTTTAATTCAGAAATTCCAAACAACTAAATAATATGAGAAAATTGTACTTATTTCTTAGATAAATCATGCATGATGTTTTGGAAATTCTCCGTAAAATGATTGACGGCTAAAAAATGAATTAATAAATAAATAAAACTGTGATTGGTAGTATAAATTTAGCGCCCCCTCAATTTCCGCGCCCGGGGCGAAAGCCCTTTTCGCCCCCCTCTTTGCATGGCCCTGTTGGAAAGGACCATGTTTGCACGCAATTTGTGCTCATTATTTTAATACACTTAAGCATTAAAATTTTTATAACGTATTTTTATGATTTTTTGCGAAAATCTTTATATATTTAAATAAAATCACTAAAATTACATTTCTTGCGCCATTTTACGTATTTTATAAGGAGGCGCACATTTTTTTTTTTTTTTTTTACAAAAATGAACAAGTAATTAATATACTTAAACAAATTTAATTCCTCCGAAAGTGAAGTCTTATTAACATGCTGCACAAAGCATGAAAAAATTATGCAAAAAAGTATGATTTTTTGCTTTGGCTACAATTGTAAAATTTTACCATGGTAATTGCCAAACGCACAATTAACGTTTAAATGGAATTTTTTGAAAGTGCATATTTTTTTGCACTTGATATTTCAAAAATTTATAACTTAAAGCTTGAGATTAGTAAAGATTTAATTTTTGTTATACTTAAGGGTATAAAAAAATATGTAATATAATAATAATTAATAGAAGTTAGTCGAAAATAAAAAATATTGTTTAATTTTCTTATTATTAATATTCGGTAATTTTCGGTCAATAGAACATCATTTGACGCCGAACGAAAATTTTGTTGCAAAATCTACAAGGAGAAAGATATTGTACGGAATTTAATTTGAAAAAAAAAAAAAAAAAAAAAAATGTTTAACATAAATATATGATTTTTTTTTTTTTTTTTTTTTTTTTTTTTTTTTAAGTAATTTCATTGCATGTACTTGATATTTTCGAATTCCTCTTTCATTTTTCAAGCAATACAAAACAATAATAATAATAGAATATTTCTTCTTTAAATTACTTTTTAATACTTTTTCCACTCATTATAGAGACATCATTAGTGATGATTAGTGAATACGAGCTTTCCGAAATTTTCTTGAGAAATCTGGTTTCGGGTTGTACATTACGCGCCATCTATTGCCTCGTTTTAAAACTAATTTTACGTTTAGTAAACAACGGATTTTGAAACTTTATTTGTGGCCTCTTTATTCCTATCAAAAATTGAGCAAGCCCCGATTTCATATTTTTAAAAAAAATTATACTATAAAATAACAGAACTTCACCTAAATCATTTTTTTATTTTTTACTTGCTTCTATATGCATAAGAAGAAAATTGTGGAATCGCAAATATTTTCTACTTTTATTTTTTGATATATCTACACTTTTTGGGATGTCCTGAACACGATTTGACTATTTTTTTGGAAAATGTCTGTTTGTCTATCTGTCTGTGTGTGACACAGTTTTTTGGGCAGTCTATCTCAAAAACTAATGCACGGAATTGCTTAAAGATTTATATTCTGTTAGACCTTGACATGAACTGGTATTAATTAGGCTTGTGTGTATATCGCCAAACATGTGGAGCTGCTTTGCTGTACGATTTTCATCATAGCTATAGCTATATCTTGAAATCTATGGGGTGGAATTTCATGAAACATCATATTCGGTTAGGTTAGACTAGACCTTGATACAAGTAGATACTGATTAGATATCGGTGCCATATAGCCCAATAGGTGGCACTGCTCAAGGCCGCAAACATACGGAGGGGGAGGGGGAGGTTCCCCCTCTAAGCTTGATAATATTTCAATACTAATCACATCTATATTGCATGGAAATTTTCTAAAACTTTGTGATCAAAAGTTTTATGACTAGGGGGGGGGGGGGGCAGGGGCGGATCTAGAAAATTTTCACAGGGGGTCAGGTTTCAGTGGCCAGCGTTATACCTTCTACTTATAAAATTATCAGTAAAGTGGAAGAAAAACGAAGTATCATTTAAACCTACTTCAAAATATAATATATTACACAGTAATTAATAAATTGTCATGAAATAATATTAAATTAACCATTAAAAAATAAATATATAAATTACCAATTATAATAATATTATTAAATTAACTTTTAGTAACCAATTTGTTATCATTTTGTATAAATTGTACTAGGACTTCCCTCAAAGGGATTAGTCTGAGTGATATTGCTGAGAACATAAAGTTAAAAATTACGATATAAAGAAGATACAACATATGAAAAATAGCAAATTAAATGATATAATTACAAAATATCATATATAAATTCATATGCTGTTATGTTTTCATATGCATTTTTTTATAACATTTGGCAAATAATCTCATTTTCTTAAGCGGGAATTGCCCAAAACTTAAAAAAAAAAAACCGCCGGATCTTTTAAAACGATGTTTTTAAAGTCATATAATCAGATTTGCAGCCAATAGCATATTTTAGCAAGCGTAGTGTAACGCAAATTTAATTTCATTTTTGCAACATTTTCTTTGTGACAAATATCTAAATAAAATATTAAAAAATAAAATATTAAATATTAAAATATTAAATCAAATATTTAATATTTGAATTAAAAAAATTTCCTCCTTGTTTATTTGTATAACTATTTATAGAAACTCGTATACTTCAAACCACATTGATAATATGCTTTGCTACAAACGTGTCTACCCGTCTAACTACGCGTATGTCTTAGCTGTGTCTCTCTCCGAACTCATCTGCGTACTGTCTCTCTACTCTTCTGTATACCCGTCTCAGTATCCGTCTGTCTTTCTACCCGACTCTGTAATCGTCTCTCTACCTGAATAGCTTCCCGTTACACTACCCGTCTATCAACACGTCTGTCTGTCTATATACCCCTCTTTCTACCCGTCTGTCAAGTCGTCTCTGTACTCGTCTCCCTATCCACCACGCTACCCGTCTCCCTACCCATCTCACTACCCCTCTGTCAATCCTTTTTTTCACCTGCCTCGCTACCCGTCTGTCTATTCGTTTCGCTACCCGTTAGCTTATCTCTGTCGCTATCCGTCTCTCTACCCGTCTGTCTACCCGTTTGTTTACACGTCTATCTACCTCTCGCCAACTCTTCCCAATATTTAAACAATTTAGTAAACGGAAGCCGTTTATCTGTTATTAAATGCAAACAGGAGTAATTTATCTAAAGAGTGTAATCAGATGCAATTTTTTTTAAATACATACATAAACCAGCATAATAATTCACCAGTTTTATTTTCATAGTAGTTTATGTCATTTGACAGTAAATCTCAACTTCTTCAACCCGAACTGCGTCAAGCTTTTTAAAAAAGCCCCAAGGTCCGTATAACTGGGAAGGGGAATTGCCAAGAATTGGAAACACATGTTATTAAGTTAAGTGAAAGTTTCGTAATCGGGTTCGCAGCCAATTTCTTATGTCAGAAAGCGTGGCTTCACGCCATTTTAAATTCATTTCTGTAACTTTCTTTTTCTTTTTTTGGTGGGTGGTTGGGGGGGAAGAGGGTGCCAAATATATACACTTAAATTCAAACTTTTGCCCCCATGTTAATATTAGTGTTGTTTGTATTATTAATTAATACTTTGTTGATCGAGCTTCATTCGAAACAAACGTAAAAGACTTCTACAGTTTTTTTTTCTAGGAGAAAGTTTCGTAATTGGGCCCTAAGCTAATCGGGGAATTTAATATCATTATTGTTTGTAACTCTTATAGAGTTAAAACAATATTGTTGCTAGCATTACTCTTGTTTGTGACCAACCTCTTCTGTGTATCTGAATGGGGAAAAGTTCCGTATCATGTACTGGTTGGTGCCAAAGGCAGTTTTAGAATCTTACCAAATTTTTCTAGAGAGCGCAAAAACATGTTTTTAAAATATTTACAAATATACGTTTATTAAACCATGTATTTGAGCCATTTTAAAAAATTAAGTACGATGCCAAATTAAAATTTTATTGTCATGAATAAGAAATGAAAATACATAACAAACAAATTTAACAAAACTAAGCCATTTTTGGGTACTTCTCTATTATCTCGTCGACCACTTTTCATAACAAAAAACTATCGCCAAACTGTAAGATTAAACGCGAAAAAAATACAGTCCCATTTACTTGATGCCAGAAGCATTATACGTGTTTGGTATACCATCAAGTGGTTTTTAATTCGATATTTGCGTGTATTTTTCATTATGTTTTACTGATTTATTAGTTATTTCATTGATTAAAATAACAATTGTGTCCTTAAATTCTTATATTTTATTTATTTTGATATTTCAATGGCAACGTTCTCCCGTTTATTTAGCGTTACAGTTTGGCGATAGTTTTTTGTTATGAAAAGTGGTCCACTGGATAATAGAGAAGTACCCATTTTTGTGATAAATAATTGTTATTGCCAGGGGGGCAAATTGTGAACAATTAATAAGCGAACTAAAAAATTACCGGAAATAACTTGTGGGAATCTCAGGAAAGAAATATCTGATATAAATAGCATTTAAAATCTTAAAATGGAGAAGTGGTCCGTATAAAAATGCAAAACATTATAAACCTGATATAAGAATTTTTTAATTTTTTTATATTTCCGAAAGCACAGATAAAAGGATAAAAATCCCGGCACAGATGCCATATACTCACCACGTTGGCGCGATTTTCCCCCCACCCCTTTGGCGAAAACTGTTTGTTGTGTTTGTTTACTTTTATTTTTTATTTTAATTCTATAGATTATTTTTATATGTATATCAATACTAGGGGGCCTACCCCCTGCGAGCTACGCTCGCCAACCCCCGCTCAGACTTCGAAGCCTCCAAAAACATGACAGCGTGCTTTGTTTTAAAAATATTGGTAAATCTGTAATTGGGTTGCCATGCTGTTAACGTTGTAATGGGCATTTTTTGATTACCATGGCCTCATACACAGCTGTTGCGACAACTGACGACTGTTTTCGGGATTGATAAGTAAAATCAATTACGACTTGAAAACCAGCTTGTATAAAATGGTTAGGTTTAAATTGTGGCTACCTCTCGGACTTTTATAACAACGATCTGTATTATATTCTTCCTTTGCGTTTAAGGATGAGAAAAATTCCATCTGCTTGTGAATAACATTAAGAACCACGGTATTGAAAAGTACTATGTTATAGATATTTTCAGTAACAGGTTTTAATTTTCTCTCTATTTTAGTGCACCATCATGCATATTTTCATGTTATTTTAAATATGTAAATTATTTATTTTAATTAATATGTATATACGAATTTTCTAATAATTATTTATCATACAAAATTAATTAAATATTTTGTGCATGCATGCCTGTATTTATTCGACATCAATTGATGACATATTTAAACAAATTTGCTATCCGCGATAATTTTACACCTTGTTATGTCACTTGAATACTGTCCAGAAGAAAATCGGGTACTTTTCCAGTATAGGATCCTTTGCTTGTAGGTTTGGCGTAATTCGAGCTTCGAAAAGGGATAGGTTCGTTAATATGCATAGATTTGTTGCCAAAAGTTATGAAAACAAACCCAATGAGCTTTTGGTGCTTTTCTATTATAAGGGTCTTGACAACCATGGTCTTGACTTTTTTAAAAAGCTCGACGCAATTCGGGCATCAGAAAGTGAGATTTGGTGCCAAATGACATAAACAGCCATGGAAACAAATTCGACGATTTTTTTTGTTTATATGCGTATTTTAATTATACGTATATTATTATTGTTTTTTCTATACAAATTACTTCTGATTATATATAAAATAGGATAAAGGACATTTTACGCTAAACAAATTGTATAAATATTCTTTTGCTCTTTTCTTTTGCGCTTACATAAATGACGTCATTTGGACGAATTTATTCAAAATATTTTCAGTTTATAAATTAAATTAAATGCTCACAGACGATTGAATCCTGACGATAGAAATGTGATTTTTTTTTTCAAATTTTCCTGAAAAACATAATTTAACCACAATCTTGTCTTCATTACCGATTGAAATGAAAGATAAATTCAATTTCAATTTGAAAATGACAAATAAAAAGAAACCAATAATCCCTATCGGGATCCTTTTCAATTTTTTTCCCTTTTTTGTCACAAAAAAACTGAGTAATTAGTTGCCATCATTACAGAAATGTCATTAAAATTAGAAAAAAATTAATATCTCGAAAACTAATTCCAATTTTAAAATTCTATTACCAGTTTTGACATCCGCGGATTTTTATGGACAATTGGTATTAATTTCACCATCAAGCGTTTAATATTTTATTAAAAATAGCCCTGAAACATAATCAGTCGTTTAATCAGTCGTTTCATAAATTCGTTTCATAAAATCGTTTCACAAATTCGTTTCATTAGGATTTTATATATATAGGGTAGATTAATTTAGGCACAGATGTCATATACGCACCAGATTGGCGCGATTTTTCCCCCGCCAATTTGGCGAAAACTTTGTTTTTGAATATTAGTTACAAATACCATACAATAATAGCACGTAATTTTTTATTTCAATATAAAAATAAAATAACGTAATAAATGAAATAGCTCCTATTATTTAAAAAAGGGAAATAAAAATAAATAAATGATAGTTTAATATAAATAAATATTGATATATATAATAAAAACAATTTATAGAATTAAAATAAAAAATAAAAGTTAATAAACAACAATTGAAACAAATTAACCGGGTTACCATGTGAGGCATAAAATTGCCATTTTGTTGCAATCGCGCCAATGTGGTGCGTATATGACATCCGCGCCTTTATTTATATCAAACTGTTATTTATTTATTTTTATTTCCTTTTTAACAATTTCCAACCTAGTCGAAAAGTGTTTATGACTTCGGTTTGTCTGGCCGTCTGCCGTCTGGCGTCTGCCGTCTATCCATGCTCTAACTCCCGTAAATATGCTCGGATTGCCTTGCAATTTTTCTATGTTATTGTCGTTATCCATAGCACGTTCCCTATTTCAACTGAAGTATGTAGCACTTATAGTTTTTTTACAGGGACACTCAAAAGAATTCCGTTACATGACGGTCTATGGGGAAAATAATTTGCGGTTTATTTTAATGATGTTACACAATTGCAAACACATTGTAATTGATATATATCACTAAGGTGTATTACAAGAAGCTTAATATGGAATAGGGTGTGGATAGCACTTATAGTTAATTTACAGGAACAGTCAAAAGAATTCCGTTACATTACGTCTATGGAGAAAAATCGTCTGCGGTTTATTTAAATAATGTTTCATATTTTAAACGCATTGAAATTTATATACAGTGTCTCACATAAGTGATGGGACACTTGTGCTTTACAAAAGGAAACTAATCAAATAAATTAAAAAAACATGTACACATTTTTTTGTGGGTGTGTTTCATACTTAAATTTAGTAAAGATTATTGCATAACATACATTTTGTCAAAATATTAAAATATTAATTTAATAAAAATACAAATGTTTAGAACGGAGCAAAAAATAGCTCACATAAGTGATGGGACACCATTATATATGCAACAAAAATCGTCTGAAATAAGCAATAAAAATATTTTTTGGGGTTTTATTTTTACTTAAAAGCAATTGGCAATAACTTATAAAATCGTCTGCAGTATTTCTCTCCAGTTTGTTTTGGAATTTTTGTGTTTTTTAGCTCTGTGTAGCCATGAATGCTAAACGAAAAGAAACTTCGCCTGAAATTCGAAAATTAGTTATTAATTTGCATATTGAACGTGGAAAATCTATTAGAAAAACTGCTGAAACAGTTAACTTGAGTCGTTCAACAGTTTTCAATATCATTAAACGATATAAAAAGAATCATATGATTCAGGATAAAAGAAGACCTGGCCGACCATCAAAGCTATCCAATGGAATAAAGCGAATTATCGTTCGAAATATTAAAAAAAATCCAAGAATTAGTGCTTCAAAAGTTGCTGCTGATTTACAAGCATTATATGGAATAATTGTTAATCCTGAGACTATTAGAAGGGTAATTCGATCTGCTGGATATCACGGTAGAGTAGCCAGGAAAAAATTCTTCGTAAGTGAAAAGAATAGAAAACTCAGACTAGCTTTCGCAAAATCCAACATAAATAAGAATTCTGATTACTGGAATAAAGTTATATTTGCTGATGAGAGTAAATTTAATATATTTGGTTTTGACGGTAGAATCTTGGTGTGGAGAAAACCCAGGGAAGAATTTCGCAAACAGAACTTGGTACCAACAGTAAAACATGGTGGAGGAGGAGTTATGGTATGGGGGTGTATGTCGTCCGCTGGAGTTGGTAATCTTGTTTTTATTGACAGTATAATGGATCAGTACAAGTATATTGATATTTTAAAGCAAAATTTGAAATCTTCAGCACGAAAATTGAACCTTCATAACGATTTTAAATTCTACCAGGACAATGACCCCAAGCACACTGCTCTGAACGTTAGACTCTGGCTGCTATATAACTGTCCTGAAATAATAAAAACACCACCACAATCTCCAGACTTAAATCCCATAGACAATATTTGGCAAGAATTGGAATCAAGAATTCGCAAACACACCATTTCTTCAAAACAACAACTAAAATCGGTGCTTCAAGAAGAATGGGGTAAAATCACTCCAGAAATCACAAAAAAATTAGTCGAATCCATCCCAAAAAGATTAAATCATGTTTTAAAAGTAAAAGTAAATCCAACAAAATATTAAAACCTTTTAAAAAGTAAAATTTTTGGATAAATATTTGATGGAAAAGTAAGTGTCCCATCACTTATGTGAGCCATTTTTTGCTCCGTTCTGAACAATTGTATTTTTACTAAATTAATATTTTAATATTTTGACAAAATGTATGCTATGTAATAATTGTTACTAACTTTAAATATGAAACACACCCAAAAAATTTTTGCACATGTTTGTTTATTTATTTTATTGCAGTTTCTTTTTATAAAGCACAAGTGTCCCATCACTTTTGTGAGACACTATATCACTAAGGTGCATTACAAGAGGCTTACTACAGAATATGGTGTGTATAGCAGTCATCGTTCATTTACAGGGACACACAAAAGAATTCTCTACTATCTGTTAACAATAATTTCTGGAAGTGCGTTTTCAGTTACTGAACGCGATTTTAAATTTAACTCACTTTTTGTTTATTACTTGGTGTGTATAAATTTTGTAGATCATATACAGGGCAGCACAAAACTTCGTGAACACATTTCCGTTTATTGACAGAAACTCCAGAAGGAGAATTTTAAACTGCGCTACGCGTTTTTTAACTGAACTAAAATTTAGCATCCTACGTAGTATATATACAAATCTATAGATCCTATACAGGGCTGAATAAAAGTATTCGGATATTTTTCCGAATATTGTATACGTTGGAAATTCCTGAAATTATGTTTTTAAATATGTTATGCGTTTTTCAAATTGTTTACTTAGATGTTATCTTTCAGCTTATTAAACGGTATGATTTGTAAAATTATTTTAGAAGCGTTGGAAAGTGTTACATAATCTATGCTTGACGCATGATTTTTCGTTCTTGTTTAAAATAATAGAAGCTGTTTCATTTATTACGTTATTTTGTTTTTATATTGAAATAAAAAATCACGTGTACTATTTGTAACTAATATTCAAAAACAAAGTTTTCCCCAAGCTGGTGTGTGTGTGGGGGGGGGGGGGGGGGGGGTAAAATCGCGCCAACGTGGTGCGTATATGACATCTGTGCCTTGTTTCATTTAACATATGTATTGGTACTTTTATGTTAACTTGGCGCAGTTGATAAATCGCCAAATATTTTTCTCATAACATCTTCATATTGCATTCATTTCATTTAAATATAAATCTTTCACTCTTTTCATTTGAAATACATACATTAAAAATACACGTCTTTCACTCATTTAATTTAAAATACACGCCTTTCACTAATTCCATTTATAATACTAAAAAGGAAAATAATAATATACACACGCGAAATAAAAAAGCTGCTAATGGTGTGATTTACGCCAAATCTCTAATACTAAGTTTTTGCGGGTTTTGTTTTTTCAAACAGAAAAAAATCCAGATTAACTTTCCATTTTTATTAAATTGAAATATATTTTATCGTGCTGAATATTAGTGCTTGCATGTTTTTTTGCTCCATGTACTGCATGAACTTTTCAATTCCGATTGTCTACGAAAATCTCCCGCCGGTGAAAATGACGTGCGCACAAAATTCAGTGACGTATGTACTTTAATTGTGCTTTTTTATCTATTTTTTTAATATAATTTCTAAACGGTTTGACATTTATTCTTGGTAATAAATAGACGTCGTTGTCACCTTTATAGGTACCTGCTGTAAAAATTTGAACGAAATCCGTTAAATATTTTTTGAGTTATGCTTGACGAAAGGTTTTAATATCTATCGTAGCTATATATGGGGCAAAGTAATACTGCGCTGTGTATGAGTCTTCGTTGCACTCAGACAATAAATATACAATTTATTAATTCTATAATATGTAGTTAATACAGAAATGTTAAAATTCTTCAATTAAATAAAATTAAACGTTTTCATATTTAAGATGTGGAGAACACTTTTCATTTCAATGAAAAAAAATGGCAAAACATTCCTGTATTACCTTAAAAATACTGCAGTTGCAATTTCCTGTGACGCCTCATTGCGAATTTATTTAATACTTCTTCAGGGTGAATTTCCTTATCGCGATGAAAGTTAAGCATTGCTAAACCGTTCAGCCTTTCTTCTTTCATATTTGACCTCAAGTAAATTTTTACCCGTCTTAATGTTGAGAAAGACCGTTCACTGGTACAGGTTGTAACAGGAAGGACACATAAAATATGGAGAAGAGTCTCGATATTCGGGTAAAATTCTGAAGTGTGCTTTCACTTGCACTGCGTGGAAGTTCGCTCTCCGGTTTGTTTTTCCATTCCCGCTGCCATAAGTCTATTTCTCCTCGTAATTCAGAAAATGTCCCTGGAATATCTTTCTTGTAACGTTCAGCTGCATTCATTAAAGTTTCATTATCCTCATTGGCAAATGCCGGGATCAATCCATGTAATGCAACGATATTTGAATGTTCAGCAGTGGAAAATCTTGTTACCAACTCTGATATGATAAAATCCATAAACAACGAAAATAAATTAAATTTGTAATATTCTTCAGGACTTGACGCTGCAGTATTGGATCTGTGGTGCTGTGTTTTTACAATTCTCGGCATAGTAATTTCAATGGAATGTTTAGTTGTTACTTTCGATGTTTCGTCGTATATTTTCGATTAACTTGATGGTGAATTTCGATAATCATTTAAAGTATCGACAACATGCTTTACCATATCATAGCATTGTTTCAAATCTAACGAAGGGCTTTGCAAATTACGAGATAAAGAAATAGTTAAACTCAAGATGGAGGAAATGATTTGCACTGCAATAAGAAAACCAAATCGCAGAACTGATGCTATTAAACATGCGGATTTAGAGGACGATTCTTCTGCATCTAATAATTCTTGAAAGCACACAATCGCATCGAAAACTTGTAAAACTTGTAAAATTGCGTCGTGGCGTTCAATCCACCGATATTTACATAGTTTTGATAGCTTCAATCGCGTTTCTTGAGGAGGATGCTCTTTGTCTCTTGCATCCAATTCATTCTTTTAGCGGATTCTCTAATTGCATTGATGACTTCTTTCATGACACCAACGGCTTAATGAACTGCTTAATGAACAGGCTTAATGAATACTGCTTAATGAACAGGCTTTAGATATGGCAAGATTTAGTTTGTGAGACGCGCAATGCATGTAAATAGCAAGTGCCTGCTTCTCTTTTATGCGTGCTTGCACCCTTTCAATTTTCCAGCCATATTTGAACTACCTCGTAACCTTGTGCTCGCATATTTTCAATTTTTAATCCTAATTTCTTTAGATTTTCTTCAATTAGGTCTGCAAGGAACTCGTCACTTAGCCTCTAGCTTCTACAAAGCCTACAAACTCTTCCCTGATTTTCTTCATAGTTATATCCCAACTAGCCGCCACTGGCGACCAGTTTGGTCTCCCTTAAATGTATGTTAAACATTGCAACACGTTACATTTATTCATAATTTAATTTTCCCTTAATCCTTCGCCAAATCGGAAGATTCTAATAGACAAATTATGAACTTTTGCGATCATGGTAGCATTTCGCATATTTTTTGGGCACAAATGTCACATACGCACGTTGGCGCGATTCCCCCCCCCCCCCTCCCCCGCCAATTTGGCGAAAACTTTGTTATGGAAATTGTTGTTTATTTACTTTTATTTTTTATTTTAATTCTATAAATTATTTTTGATATGTATATCAATATTTATTTACAACAAACTATCATTTATTTATTTTTATTCTTTTTTTTTAATTATGAGTATTTTTGTTAGCCGGGAGCAGATGATAATTCGCCAAATATCGTTCCCATCACCGTCATTCATACTACAATTAATTTAATTTTAAATTATAAACCTGTCACTCATTTCATTTAAAATACTTAACTTTAATCTAAAATGCTTATATTACATAAATTTAAAATACTTCACACTTTTCATTTAAAAGAGAAAATAAATAAATAAATAAGAAATAATATCATAAATCAAAACATTTGATTTCAAAATCAAAGTATCATTTCTAATTTGTACACGCGATAAATAAAAGCTGTATTAGCGATTTTAAAAATGCTAAAAATCTGATTCATTAAATATTATTACATGAGTTCAATTTACGTCAAGAAAAGGTCCGAAAGTTGAGTTGTATAGCACATAATTATGGTAAACTTTGATTGTCTCACTGGTGCGAATTATTTTTTTGACGCGAGGCAGCGGTCCAAAAATTCATTCGCGGAGAACTTGCTTTGCGAATGATTACCTCCATGATTTAATATTTTAAATGTTCACGACGAATCAATCTTTTTTTTGTTTACTTTTATGAATAGAGAATTTGAACTGCGAATCTTTCGACTGAAGTTATTGCAGAATATATACATAATTGAACGCAAGTCATCTCTCAAATATTAATTTATTTTGAACGATCTTTATTAAAATGTAACTTTTATGCAGTTTATTCGAAAAAATAATTTTGAATAAAAATGGCCGCTTGGCATATGAAAAAGCGATGCGGCATCCCGGAACTGTTGAGGACAGTCACATGACTTACAGTTTTATTATAGAGATATCGAATGCTATGACTCATCTGCTCGATAGTACCAGCTTCGGTGGTTTCGTCAGCTAAGCTTCTAAAGAACCGACTTTCTTTCACAGAGTTCAGTATTTTCTGTAATATGAGCTCCCCACAAATGTCAATTAATTCATTTTGAGTTGTTTTACTGATAAAAGTAGTGTTACGAGGAGCGTTGTTTATGTGATTTTCCAAAACAGTGTCACCTGCGTCAATGCGAAACCTCAATAATGAACGAAAGTTTCCTTCATTTGCTATTGAATCTGAGCCATCCTCTTCCGTCAGGTTCCCATCACCTCGGTCACCTCGTAATGGAATATTTTGTTTACCACATAATATAATCGTTTTTATTATGGGTAGTAAACGTAAACGATTTTCTTCAATTCTTCTTTTCATTTCAATATTGATTTTCACGTCAATCATTGTTGCTATTTTGTGGTACTCCTTAAAAGCGTGTCCTTGCAGACTTTCCTTGCCTTTTTTGTAATAATCAAATGGACTCAGTACAAAACTGCCAAGCGATATCTTGCTTTCCCCCCCCCCTTCTTTTGCTCCAAAGAGTACACATATTTTGCAATAAGCTCCAGCATGCTTAGCACTGTAATTCAACCAGGAAAATTCTGTAAGCCACGACCGTTGAAACTGCCTTTTACTTCCTGATTGCATAACAATCGGAAATTCACATGTTGCTAGTGGAATCCAAGTATTTTAAACAATGCTATACTTTAATTCATCTGCAATTTTTTCCGATTCCCCAATGAAATTTCCGATATCATACTCATCGGGTTGAATTTCTGTAGCAATAAAAGGTTAGTTGGATTCTTTGCTTTTGGTGGGATTCCGTTGGATTTCATACCTTTGCTTGTATTCACATATTTTTTTTTCGTTTTGACTATTAGTTGGTATATCATCTGTTGGTGTTTTCTTCTTGAAGAAATGGAAAATATATGCTTGAGATTTTCGCTTAGGCATATTTAGAGTGATGGGCTGGTCGCGTGCTCAGACAGAAATAAACACACAGCACGTTCCTGGAGAAAAAACGAACGAACTGTTTCTTTTCGCCAAAAAGAACTGTTGCAGGATGTCCATGCTTTTTAAGAGCGAATACATTTATAATCTTTTTTTTTCAGTTTGCTACATTTGTTGAAACAAACTTTCTTCTTTTTGTCCATAGTGTCCAAATAAAATAAACATCTTCATGTAACATATTCTTGCTTATTTTAATGGACAAAAGGTATTTTTTGGGGGGATGGGTGAGTTGCACCGATAAGAAGGCAAAGTGAGCGAAAGAAAATAGGTTTTTCTTAGCTGTAAAAAATGGAACTGTAAAAAATCGGAACTGTAAAAAATGTGTGAAATAACAAAAAATAATAAGAATAAAAAAAAAATCTTTTTGCTAAAAAGTTCTGGCTGCGCCATTAATAAGGGTGTTTCTCATCACAGGGGGGTCAGCTGACCCTTTGACCCCCCCTTGGATCCGCCACTGGGGGGGGGGGGACTTGTCCCCTACTTCTGGCTGTATCTATACATTTAAAGCTAAAAGAGCATTTTTTCTTCAGATTTCACATGGAATTGACCTCAATGTGCATGCTCCAACTTTTTTTCAAAGCAGGAATAGAAAGGGAAATACCAGGGGGGGTTCTCCCTTTCTATAGTTTGAGAGTAAGCTAGGAAAACAAAAATGAACAGGGAGTGGTTCCAACCCACACAATGAGAACCCCATTCATCATTCTGCCCCACTTCCAATAGGAAGAAAAACTTTCTCTTTCTTTGAAATGACAGCTTTTCCTTCAGATGAATTTTACAAGCAGACATTTTGTTGCCTGGAGACTGGGTCAATTTTCGTTGAAGAGAAACGCTTCACCCTTCGGACAAAAAATAAATCAACAATCACAGTTTTTAAAAATACGTTGATGCAGTTTCTAAATGAAAATTTCTTTTTTTGTTTTTTATTTAAATCTGAGTTGACCGGATCCGAAGACAGCGGAGCGCCCAATCCTAAGTTCGTTTAATTTGAGGACCGTTTGAATAAACCGACTAGTGTAGCGGACAAAGCTCCACTAGTTTATATATAATTAATGTAGAGGGGAACAAACAAGCTGTGAATTAATCCCATAAAAAATTTTCAAAGCCCCTCTGACTTTGCCGACTGGTTACGCCCCCCTGGCGCAGCTGCTCTGCACTTTTCACGATTTCCATGATAGCTATATCTCAGCATCTATACAATAACATAAGATAAATGTTCCTTAATCTACGAAAATATAATACAACCACGGAAAGAAATATACAATCACCTCTTCTGAGTTACCCCTGATTCTGAAAAACATTTTTTATCTTTAGAAATCTCAGAAACCTATTTATTTTCGAGATTTAAAGAATCACAGACAGTTTCTTTTGCTGTCATTGATTTTCGGAAACGTTTCCGAGTCGTTTTTAGACTATAATTATCAGTTTTCTCGGAAATATCGGTTTTTGGATGCTATTAATCCTCAAATAAACATAATTGGACTTTATACACGGAAAAGTAACACAATAATATTTATTTTTAAATTAATGTTAATTCTGTTAATTTATTACGTTTGCTGTACAGTTTGTTTGTTGAACATGGAAATGTTTTACTGGAAAATGGATAGCATACGACAAACCTATATTCCGGGTTGAGAAAACTGATTAATAAATTAAGAAACACATGTCTTTTATTTTATTTTTTTGTGAAATTTTATCATATTTTGTATTTAGTTAGACCTTCACATAAGTTTGTACCGATTAGGTTTGGGTGCATCTTGATCAACACGGGTTCTAGACCGGGAGGCGGCAGCACAGACAATCACCTCATCGAGTTCACGGCTGAAATTCCAGAATTAGTTAAAACTTGATTCGCATATTAAAACGCAATCGGTCTGCCTAGTCATATCTTGATAAAAAACACCCGAAAACCCGATTTTAGCGGTTGGCTCGTAGGTTTACCATTCTGTGTTCCTGCACCCAGTCCTCCATGTTTTCATACCTTTGGGTGCAGGAAAACACAATGGTAAACCTACGAGTCAACCGCTAAAATCGGATTTTAAGGTGTTTTCCACCAAGATATGACTTGGCAGATCGATTGCGTTGTAATATGCGAATCGAGTTTTAACTAATTCTGGAATTTCAGCCGTGAACTCGATGAGGTGATTGTCTGTGTTACTGCCTCCCGGTCTATTCTGCTGTGTTATATTTATAACGATTTCCGATTATATAATTATCCGCGGAGGATACGGTTTGCAGTCTATTTTAATTATTTTGCACTATTTCAAACATGATGAAATTGATAATGTGTACTACAAAATGTTTGCTGTAGAATATGATGTGCATAGTATTTATCGTTCATTTACAGGGACACATAAAAGATTTCGGATACAGTACTATATCCAAAGTATTGTCTACATTAGGGATGATTGCTAGAAGTGCGTTTTCAGTTATGGTATGCGTTCGTAATTATATAAATACGTAGCACCTTTAGTCGTCGTCTAGTCCCTCTGGTCTGTCTGTCCGCATATAACAGCGCAAAAACTACCCAACCGAATGGTTTGAAATTTAATATATATAATCGTTACAGAATTTTGTCGAGTCATTTCAAATTTTATGAAAATCGAATCAAAACTTAAAAATATATTAATAAAAGATTTCTTTATTCTATTAAATCTTATCATACGTAATTTATATGATAAAAGCGCAAGTCATGTGACTGAGGAAAACAAATACGGGCTAACCACATCTTTTTCCATACGCCAAGCAGCCATTTTTATTCAAAATTAATTTTTCGAATAAAATTTCATAAAAGTTACATTTTTAAAAAGATCGTTCAAAAAAATTGTTTGCTTGAGAGATGAGTTACATTAAAAAATATATAGATCCTGAGATAACTTCAGTGAAAATTAGGTTAACAGCCGACTATCTCAATCCATTAAAGTAACTAAACAAAATATTCATTCATCGTGAGTCATAGAAATATTAACCATGGAGGTAATCATTCGCAAAGCAAGATCTCCACGGTGAATTTACAGTTCTCTCTGGTGTCGAAAAAAAAAAAATTCGCATCTGTAAACAGGGCATACGTAAAAAAAAAAAAGCATCCTCATTTCGTTATTTGCAGACGATATAATTTCACTGAAATAATAATGATGATTTTTGATATTGTAAAACTAGTTATAGCATGAAACGAACGCACCTCATTTGTCACGTTTAACTTGCAATTTCCAACTTGTTAAGTTTAACTACATTTTTGCAGTGTACGTGGTGTGTATAAATTCTATTAGATAATATACAGGACTAAATAAAATAATTCGTAAGCATTACTGGGAATAAGCGTAAACCAGAAGGACCCGTGCGAAGAATTTTTGAGATTATTTCCTGGTACGTTTTAGCGCTAATTTTTAATTAACTGATTTTTTTTTTAACTTAATCACCGCGTTTTAACGAAATGCAGCTGTACTTTCTCAGAAACTTGTTCAAAAACTTTTCGAATACCTCATTCATCGTTGTATGTTTTGTATGTGCATAGAAAAAAGGATGTTGACAAATGAAGTATATATAATGATTGCTTGTGCGAATAAATTGCCAGAAAATATTTTGCCAAATTTTCTTCTCTCGCCAAGGCTATTTCTCTAGGTTGCCAAAACCCCTATACTGAAAAAAAACGAATTATAAAAAAAATTTAAACACTGAATCAGATGTTTGGGGAATTTATATGCCAGCATGGCACAGATGTCATATACTCACCACATTGGCACGATTTTTTCCCCCGCCAATTTGGCGAAAATTTTGTTTTTGAATGTTAGTTACAAATAGCATACAATAATAGCACGTGATATTTTATTTCAATATAAAAGTAAAATAACGTAATAAATGAAATAGCTTCTATTATTTTAAAAAAGGAAATACAAATAAATAAATGATAGTTTGATATAAATAAATGGGGATATACATAATAACAATAATTTATAGAATTAAAATACGAAATAAAGTAAATAAACAACGTTTAAAAAGTAAATAAACAAAGTAAACAAACAAAAGTAAATAAACAAAGTTTTCGCCAAATTAGCGGGGGAAAAATCGCACCAATGTGGTGCATATATGACATCTGTGCCGAAAGCATTTTCTCAGATTTTGCAAAACTTAAAGAAATGTCTTAAATACGTAAATCAATATTTGGTACACCACTTTTTTGAAAGCCTGTGGGAACTTAAACATGGGGCGTTCAAACTTTGTGGTCCAGCAGCCATTTAAGTGACATCAGACTTCGCTGGCATATTAACAGCTTAATGAAATATGAAAAAATAAATATTTAAAATTTTTGTAAATCCTAATGAAATGTATATTTGGTAGTTAATCCTTAAATTACGTAATCTACTGGTGCTCCGATTCCGATACAGTACGCATATAAACAGCCATGATTAAAGAAAGAAAACAACTAAACAATAGGTGACGCACGCGTAAAAATTAAATTAAAAACCCGATTAAAAGCTCTATACTTTTTCAAAAAGCACGCGCAAGAAATAAATTAACAATCATATTTTAATTGCATTAGAGGATGACGTCATACGATAATGCAGTATTTTATTTTTTGTGGCAACACTGATTTCAGAAAACCTTTCATTTCATTTATGAAATCAATGTCGATTTAATTTTTAATTAACAGCAATTTTTAATCCAAAAACATGTTTTAAAAAAATGTAAGTGTACTATGTCAGAAGCCGGTTTAAAATCCTTTCGTATGGTATCTTATTCGTCGTTCTGCGTTTCGTATTTTCTGAGAAAAAGGATGTTGACAGGAGAAATAATATATATATGATTGCTTAAAGGCGTTTTTTTTTTGTTTTTTTTCAGTTTGACTTGTGCGCTTTCAAGCTCAACTATATTTAGTATACTAAAAGATATATGTACAATATAAATAAAATCATATACATGCAAAGAACTGGATACATAACCGCTATAAATAATATATCCTGGAAGTGTGATTTCAATAGTTTTACCTGATATGTTTCTACCTGAATTAAATTGTATCTTAATATGTGGCATGTATAAAAATATGTAGGTTAATATACAGGGCTGTACAAAATAATTGAAGTACGTAGTAAGTATTGATAGTATCTATTGATAGAAATTGCAGAAGGTGAATTTTCAACTGTATATTATTAGTTTTCTTACTAAACTAAATTTTAGCATACTATGTAGCATATATACAAATCGATAGATCATATACAGGGCACCACAAAGGAATGGGAATACCTATCCGGCTATAGGCAGTAATTGATGAAATCTGGTTTCCAAGTATGTTATGTCTTTTCTAAAATGTTTACTTAGCTATCTTCTTTAATTTATTAAATGGCGAAAGTTTGTCAAAGTATTCTGGATGCGTTGGAAAGTGTTTCATAATCTATGCTTGACGCATGATTTGTCTTTCTTGTTACATATAGAAATGAGCCCATGATTGTGTCAGAAAATTTCGTATTGTTGAGTGGAAAAATATTTTTCTAAAAACTGTCTAAAAAAAACTGAGTTAATTAAGGCTTGCCCTATGTAATTCTGCAAATTTGCAAATTATAATTGGTTATATTTAATCTACATGCACCAGCAATGCAAATATTATTTTGTTTGTGATAAAATATCTATGAATATAAACGACTTGCATTCCAAAACTAATCGAAATAAAATGAATTCGATAAACCTCATTAGACTAATGTGTTTGTTGTCATTGCAGTTATTCTTTCGGTTACCAAACTCTGCGAAAAACTGTAGACCGGTATAAGTAGGTAAACAAATCGTGACAAATCCCCTTGCATCTATGCATTTTAACAGAAGCAGAAAAAAGCTTTTACAAAATTAAGAAATGAAGGAAGTAATTTTTATAACTAAAATTTTTCAAATTTAGATGAGGATACCTTCAGGGGTGACTTTAGTAATCAAAGTGCCCTTGGGCGAAATTGTTTTTAGTGCCCCTGTGCAGGACCCGACCTAATAAATCTAATTGGCCCGTAAAGCCCGCGCTTACCCACTAAAATAAAAAGGGGCCCCAAAATGTTTAAGACTGTAAAATGTGCTAAAAATAACAAAAAAATTTAATCTGTATTATTAAATTCTGTTTAAATTTATAAAGAGTGGCGAAAGAATATAAAATATGGAGAATAAGTTATTTAATTAAAAGAGAAATTAATTAGCATTCAGTGATATCAAATTTCCGTTCATAAAATACTAGTAAAAGGTGCAGCCAAATTGTGTTGCAGCTAAGCATTACGTTACGCAAATTTACGTCAAATATTTATTATCCCTGCATGCTGTTCTTAGCATTGACAAGTGCTTGAATTTGTAAAGCATAAGAGATATTTTTAAGTTCAAATATTCATAACTATAGTTCCATATTTTTAAATTCATTTACAACAATAATTTGTTATGTATATTTATGTATATAATAAAATAATTAAATGGAATGAATAAAACTGTCGCCTTGAAACAACAATCGCTTATAACTCAAGATGGAATTCATTTATCAGAAAGTAAAAATAACTGTTCGATTACAAATCACTTCAATAATATGCTTGCAAATATCATGCTTTTATGTTTAAAAGTTAATCAGAAAATGTTTCAGAAAGTTTCGCGTTTTTGAGGGGGAGAAATTTTTTTTTTTACCATATTAACCATAAAACACCCTCATATAAGATAAATAGATAAATAAATAAATAAACAAGATAAATATTTCGGAATGCATTTACATTATATAATTGAATGCATTCTATATTATACAATTTACATCAATTATTGAAGTATTGCATAAACAATTCTTTTTAAAAAATAATAATAATAAACTTTTTTTACATTCTTTTATTTAACTCAACTTGGTTTTTGTATGTAAAGATGGAATTTTATAATCTCTATTTTTCATTCACTTTTTGATATGCTAGAATTATAAAAATTATATACAAAGGTGTATTTCCGATAACAATACAATTATTTTAATATTTTTAGAAATCCGCTATAAATTAATAATTTAATTTTAAGGCGTTTTTCCGTTTGACCGCCACATGTGATAAATAGCCCAATATTCTTTATGGTCACAATTGTGCACGATGCAACAATGTATTTAATGGTGCGCCAAACCACGGTCGTTAAACAAGGCCCACTGGCTATAAGCTGCTACATGCAATATTTTAAACACTATAAAGTAGAAAATTTTAAATTAAAAGTATAATAATAAGAAGAACGAAAAGTCATGCGTCAAGCATAGATTATGAAACACTTTCCAACACATCCTGAAAACGGTAACGAAAATTCACTGTTTAAAAAAAGATATGTAAGTAAACAGATTATAGAAAACATATACCACATTGAAAAATAAAGTTTTCGAAATTACCTTCTATTATAAAAAAAAATAGTCGAATTATTTTGTCAAGCCCTGTATATGATCTGTAGATTTGGATATATAATACATGGCGTGACAAAATTTAGTTCAGTTACAAAATTCACATTTAGAAATTTTCGCCAATCGATGGAAATGCGCTCGAAATCTTTTGTATAGCCCTGTATATTATCTAAACACTTTTGTACACACCACATACTAAGCTGAAATTTAATTGAGGTAAAAAACGCATAAGGCAACTTAAAACTCACTTCCAGCAATTACCAACCGTAAACAATAATGTATTTTGTTCTTTGCGTAGCCCTGTATATCAATTTACTTGCATTCCACAAACTTATATTAGTCTACTGATTAGTCTACTAAATATAGTTCAGCAAGGAAATGCGTAACACAATTAAAAACTACCCTTAAGCAATTCACTCCCATAGTCTCTAATACTTACGACTTTTACGTGTCCCTGTAAATGAATTATAAACAAAATGCAAACCATACTTTTAAGTGAGCAATTTATAGTAATGCATATAAATTTCATTGTGTTTCAAATGAAACATTATTAAATTATACTTCAAACGATTTTTCCCCGTAGAAAAATGTGCAACAGAATTCTTTTGTATGACCCTGTAAATGAACGATAAACGCAATGCACACCATACTTTTAAGCGAGCAATTTATAGTGCACCTCAGTAATGCATATAATTTTCATTATGATTGAAATAATGAAACATCATTAAATTACACTGCAAACGATTTTCCCCGTGTAGAACAATGTGTAACAGAATTGACCCTGTAAATGAATAATAAATGCTTTGCATCCCATGTTCTACAAAAAAAACATGTTTTAATGTGCTTCATAAATATATATCAATTTCATCATGTTTCAAATGGCTTAGAATCGTCAAAATGCACTTGAAATAATTATTTCCCATTGACTGTAATGTGACAGAATAATTTTGACGGTCCCTGTAATAAAAGTATAAGTGCTAAACACTTTATTTGCGATAGGGAACATGCTGTGGTAAACGACAATAACATACGAAAATTTCAGGGCAATCCGAGTATATTTACGGAAGTTAGAGCATGACTAGACGGCAGACGGCAGACAAACCGAAATCATAAACACTTTTCAACTAGGTTGGAAAGTGTAAAAAAAACACACTTTTATCAATTAACAGTTTAATGTTAGTTAAATTATGATTATACATTCAGAAAACAATTTACAAATCCCAAATAGTTAGGTTAAATGATGCTTTTTTTTTTTAATTTCCTGTTGCAATATCATAAACAAGAATGGAAAATCATGCGTCAAGCATAGATTATGTAGCACTTTCCAACGCTTCCAAAATAATTTTACAAATCATACCGTTTAATAAACTAAAAGATAACATCTAAGTAAACAATTTGGAAAACGCATAACATATTTAAAAACATAATTTCAGGAATTTCCCACATATACAATATTCGGAAAAATATCTGAATACTTTTATTCAGCCCTGTATAGGATCTATAGATTTGTATATATACTACATAGGATGCTAAATTTTAGTTTAGTTAGGAAACGCGTAGCACAGTTTAAAATTCTCCGTCTGGAGTTTGTCAATAAACGGAAATGTGTTCCCGAACTTTTGTGCTTCCCTGTATAGGATCTACAGAATTTATACACACCACGTAATAGACAAAAAAAAGAGTTAAAATTAAAATCGCGTCCAGTAACTTAAAACGCACTTCCAGGAATTATTGTTAACAGACAGTAGATAATTCTTTTGCGTGTCCCTGTAAATGAACGATTACTGCTATACACACAATATTCTGTAGTAAGCCTCTTGTAATGCACCTTAGTGATATATATAAATTTCCATGCGTTTAAAATAGTGAAACATTTAAATAAACCGCAGACGATTTTTCTCCATAGACGTATTGTAACGGAATTCTTTTGACTGTCCCTGTAAAGTAACTATAAGTGCTATGCACACCCTATTCCATATTAAGCTTCTTCTAATGCACTTTAGTGATATATATATATTTCAATGCGTTTAAAATAGTGAAACATTATTTAAATAAACCGCAAATGATTTTTCACCATAGACTACAATGTAACGGAATTCTTTTGAGTATCTCTGTAAAAAAACTATAAGTGCTACACACTTCCGTTGAAATAGGGAGCATGCTACAGATAACGACAATAACATATAAAAATTGCAGAGCAATCCGAGCATATTTACGGGAGTTAGAGCACGGACAGACGGCCAGACAAACCGAAGTCATAAGCACTTTTCAACTAGGTTGGAAAGTGCTAAAAAGTACAAAAATTATATATTTTTAACACTTTCCAACCTAGTTGAAAAGTGTTTATGACTTCGGTTTGTCTCCCGTCTGTCCGTGCTCTAACTCGCGTAAATATGCTTGGATTGTCCTGAAAATTTTGTATGTTATTGTCGTCTACTACAGTATGTTCCCTATTTCAAATGAAGGGTGTAGCATTTATAGTTTTTTTACAGGGACAGTCAAAAGTATTTCGTTACATTACAGTCAATGGGAAATAATCGTTTCAAGTGCATTTTGACGATGCTAAGCCATTTGAAACATAATGAAATTGATATATATTTATGAAGCTCTTTAACCCCTTCGGGACGAGCGTCTTTTACAGAATTTTTAATCTTTTACCACCAGTTTTTCAAAACAGAAATTTTCACCTAATTGAATCGCAGAAATGCTAAGATTTAATATGGCAAAGCTTGCAATAAAACATAACTGGTGGTAATAATCGAGAATTATGAGCATCTTATGCGTCACGTATACGTGTCGCTCGTCCCCAAGGGGTTAAAACATGCTTTTTGTAGAATATGGGGTACAAAACATTTATTATTCATCTACAAGGTCAAACAAAAGAATTCTGTTACACATTGTTCGACGGGGAAAAATCTTTTGTGGTGTAATTTAATAACGTTTCACTATTTCAAACATAATGAAAAATATATGCATTACTGAGGTGCACTATAAATTGCTCGCTTAAAAGTATGGTGTACATCGCGTTTATCGTTCATTTACAGGGTCAAACAAAAGAATTCTGTTACACATTGTTCTACATGCAAAAATCGTCTGCAGTTTTATTTAATGATGTTTCACTATTTCAAACCTGATGAAAATTATATACGCATTACTGGGGTGCACTATAAATTGCTCGCTTAAAAGTATGGTGTGCATTGCGTTTATCGTTCATTTATAGGGACACACAAAATAATTCGGTTACAGTATACGTGCGATAATTACAGTCTTTGTGTGACAAGTGCGTTTTCAAGTTTGGTTTGCGTTTTTAAGTTTACCTAATTTTTTTTCATTTTACGTGGTGAGTATAAATTCGGTTGATCATATACAGGGCTACACAAGGGAATTCATAAGTATTAGGCACTATGGGAGTGAATTGCTTAAGAGTAGTTTTTAATTGTATTACGCATTTTCTTGCTGAACTATATTTAGTAGACTAATATAAGTTTGTGGAATATAAGTAAATACATATACAGGGCTACGCAAAGAACAAAATACACTATAGTTTACGGTTGGTAATTGCTGGAAGTGAGTTTTAAGTTGCCTTATGCGTTTTTTACCTGAATTAAATTTCAGCTTAATATGTGGTGTGTACAAAAGTGTTTAGATAATATAGAGGGCTGTACAAAAGATTTTGAGTGCATTTCCATCGATTGATGAAAATTGCTAAATGTGAATTTTGTAACTGAACTAAATTTTGTCACGCTATGTATTATATATCCAAATCTACAGATCATATACAGGGCTCGACAAAATAATTCGAGAACATTTTTTGCAATGGATGGTAACTTTGAAAACTGTATTTTTGCATGAGGTATATGTTTTCTAAACTGTTTACTTACATATCTTCTTTTACCTTATTTAACGGTGAAGTTTCCTTACAGTTTTCTGGATGTGTTGGAAAATGTTTCATAATCTATGCTGGACGCATGATTTTTCGTTCTTGTTTTAATAATAAATTCACTAGCTCGTGCTTTCCACCACGCGTAAAACAAAAAGCATGGGCAATTTTCCATAATGGAGTTCCATTCGCAACGTTCGGTATTGTAACAGATTTTTTTTTTTCCCTTGGTAAAATTATGAATTGCAGTCATGTAATGAGGCGTGATTTTCAAGATAAACATTAAATGCTTATAAAAGAATGTTTTTTTTTTTTTTTTTTTTTTTTTTTTTTAAGAAAAAACTATTTTTACTTTTATACTTATTTATGTCCTTTCTCTTTCCACCATCTCTTTATGCAGTTTGACTGCAAATAGAACGATTCAAATTAATATCGGTGATCAATTATCCTTGTAATCCAACTATCCCACCTTTTTGCGAAAGCAATCTACTCAAGTATATAACATTTGCTAAGTATTTGGTTATTTCTGCATTAGGATTTCACTCGGAATAATTCTAGACAAATTCTAAAGGTAGACGCATCGAATAAAGTCGTTTAAAGGCAGTGTGGCGTAAGTCACATTCTCTTAAGGCTGTTCTCAAACCCAAACTCATTACTTTATGACATATTTCTGAATTCATTTCTGTTCGGAAACGCATGAAATTGGCAGATGTTCTTATTCAGAAACTATGTCATCGGAATACGTTTTCCATTTTTCAGTAAAGGCAGAAGATCTTTCAGAAAATGCTGTAAAAGTCGGCGTTTCGAACCGAATTCCCAACCCAAAAGCGCGATAAGGGAAGAAAACATGTCCTCACGTGACACAAAATCACTTTTAACTTGATAAGTAATTTATTTATCAAAAAAAGGGAAAATTCATTTCGATTCCAAATCGCTTCCATGGTCAGTCCTGCCAATATTATGCTTTTGCTTTTAAAAACAAGTAATATAAAAACTTTTTTTTTAAGTCAATTCCGACTTAGGTCAAATAGAAATTTTTTTCCAGCGATCTACACGCTTCGCCACTGACGGTATTTATTCCTAAATTTATATCCTGCTAAATATCTTACATAAGAGAAATTTTTGAAATGTATTAAAAATTAAATAAAAAATAAATATCTAAAATACCAAAAATTAATAGCTCGAAAAGTATTTCTCACAACATTGTTAGACAAACTGCGTTAGAAAGTTAAAAAAATTGTATTTTTCTTGATATAAACTAGCCGCCACTGGCGACCAGTTTGGTCTCCCTTAAATGTATGTTAAGCACTGTAACACGTTACTTTTATTCATAATTATTTCATAGTCTCCTTTGCCCGCGAGCCGCCTGATCTTCGTCCGTGAACAGCCCCATTATCTTTTTACGCGTGAAGGTGAGACTATAAATATGGAGTGAGTCTATACTTTTGAACAGAAATGAAATATAAAATTAAAATTAATTAATTAAATTTAATTAATGAATTAATATTTGAAAAAACTGTATTAACATCAATTGTCATCCAGTACAAGTTTAAACAAAATTATTTGAACTTGATAGAATGAATAGAAAATATTTTATTAACGATTGAAAATTTGAACAAGATATATAAATATAGAGAGAGTGTGAGCTAATAGTAGGAATTGAATACGTTCAAAAATGTGTCAGAAAGTTTCGCGTTGTTGAGCAGGTCATTTGAGAATCACCTTAAAAGGGTGACAACACTTGCGAAATTCTGTGTAAAGCAGACGAGATTGAAATGCCTTTTACCTTAGAAACTACTGATTTCAATAGATAATGTGCATGTGACGTCACGCACCCAGGTAAAGACGTACTTCTCATCTAGGTGTAGGCAGAAAGTAACAATTCTCGCAGAGCTATAGTAATTTATAATGGACGATCCGCCGAAATTCGACGGAATAAAAAATTTAAAGTTCCCTTCGATCGTTAATTGTCTCATATATTCTGGAATGCATCCAAAATTTTTAAGCTAGTCAGTTTTTATATAAAAATGGAGAAAATATTTTGCAATCTATACCAATAAAAGAAAGTTGTTTGTCTGTATGTCTGTCTCTCTCTGTGTGTGTGTGTGTGTGTGTGTGTGTGTGTGTGTGTGTGTGTGTGTGCGCGCGCGCGCGCGATGGCTAGCGAAATTTACCGCACGTAGAAGTCTGAAAATTTGGGTGCGGATAGTCCAAGGCAGGTCTTGTCAGATTTTTAATTTTTTAAGACCCGGAACCCCCTGGGCCCCTTTAAGTTTTTTGCCCTAAATTGTTAATAACATGTCCAATTTTTATCCGATCTCAATTGATCAAAATTAGTGACGTACACCACTGTGCTTCTAAACACCTCAAATTTCGTCGATCCAAGGAAAATCATTATACTGCAGCTAAAATGCTCGTCTTCAAACCATTAAAGAAATGAGAAAGTTTCCTATTCTCTTCAAAGTGATTTGGCTGAAATTTCATAAGGAGAGGAAAAAATAATAGATGTGAAACAATTACTGAAGCGATATACCAAATTTCAGCTCGTTTTCGAAATCCTCTCTCCAGTTTTAAGATTAAAAAAAAAAAAAAGAATCACCACAAATAGAACCTGGACTATATTTTGTAAAGCTTCGTGTTTCCCAAGTGTACGATGAACATACGAAGAAACGGGAATTTTAAGAACACGCGTTCTTTAACTTTGAAATATTTTTCTGCAAAGATTTTCAACTTCGTCTGTAATTTACACCACTTTAATAACGTTTAAAACAAAGTTTTAACCCTTTTCAACATAGTTGAAAACTGTTTATGACTTCGGTCTGTCTGGCTGTCTGTCCCTGGCTCTAATTGCCGTAAATATATACTCGGATTACCGTGAAATTTATATATGTTATAAGATTTACTATGGCATGATCGTATTGAAAATGAAGTGTGTAGCATTTATATTTCGTTTACAGGGACACTAAAAAAAATCCCGTTACATTATGATTTATGAGTAAAAAATCGTTTAATGATGTTACACTATCTCAAACATAATTGGTTGAAACAAAATGCTTGCTGTAGAATATGGCTGTTTTACAGGGACACACAAAAGAATTCGTAAAGTCTTCTATATAAAATAATTAAGTTTTTTCCTTTTTAATAATGTCATTAATAATTGTTATTGTTGCTTTGGAAATCTTTAATTGACAGTGCTATATTTTTTATTTTGATCCAAGAGCATTTATTTATTTTTCAGATTTGAAACTGGCCTTGAATATCTCATAATTTTTTGTGTAATTTCAATAGGCATTTAAAACTTATGGCCAGTCGAAACAGACACACTTTTTGCATGCACTGTGAATCTTTAAAATGTAGCTTTAACAAAGTCTCCATTGTACGAAAGTTTTACTCCGAGGCATTTCTCTTGCTAACTAATAGATTAAAATAATACAATAATACTCCAAACATAACTTTTGTATACTCTACAGACGATATTTTCAAAACTGGGCAAAAGATACTCAAATCTGAATATGTCGCCTAGTCAAAATGGCTCCTAATCAAAATTACTCAAGTTTGAAACATGCATATACTCATTTCTGAAAACATGCACACACTCAAGAATAAAACATCATGTGCTCATATTTGAGTAAGTCCATGTTTCAATAATGAGATGAACGAACTTCTATGTGCTCATTTTTGAGTATTTCCATGTTTCAAAAATGAGTTTGAACTGATTCTAATCATTTTTGAGCATGTCCATGTTTCAAAAATGAATATGAACTGACCTCTATGTGCTCAGTTTTGAGTATGTCGATGTTTCAATATTCTGAGTATTTGTGGTATTTCAGAATTGAAAGTATAGGGTCATCACAAAAAGTTTCATAACAAAATGAAAACATCGATTTACTCAGATTTGAAAGTGTCATTTTTCTCAATGTAATAGAGACATTTTAGGCTTAAATATTAGTACTAAGTTACACTGGATAATTTATACACTGTTCTGAGTAAAGTCTCTACAAAAAATATTCTAATTGTGGATCGCTGATGGTAACTTTTTCGCGTAAACAATGTCATTAAGCAAATAGGTTACATTCTCTTATAATAGGAAATGCCTTCTATTCCGGAATGTTCAGATACTTCGTCCTTTTAGCAGTTAGTACTAATCGGGTTCGGTCTTTTTTCGATAAGGAAGGGACGGGGAAAGTAGGTAATGATATTGCGAAGCATTTGGGCTATTTTCATCATGGAGTGAAAATGGCCGTGATTCTACCTCTTTCGCGGATTTTGCATAGCCACAAGTGTCCGAAGAATGCCAAGAACATTGTTGGCCTCTCTTCAGGCACGCTATTATATAGATTATCTAATTGATGTTATGGGTTTTAGCAGCACCGGGGAAGATAAAATATTATATTACTTTTTATCTAAATAGGGATTATGATGATTGCAGTTTCATTAATCTTATCTTCGTGTTTTGTTGAATACTAGGTATATATCTATACTATAAAGAACAAACGTATCCATGCGAAAGCTGACATCATTTTGAGGTTGACAACACCTGACGATTAAATTCCGGTTTTTCAGTTTTCTCTACTGCATTTTATAAAACTTCTAAACATCACACATTTTCAATTTTTTCACCGTCGTAAAGGAAAAAAAAATGTATACTTTCAAATGCCATTTGTTTGAAATCTATATAGAAATTTATTGTAGTTTTAAAAATGGGGTTTTTATAGCTCAAATTCTTTAAATCTATCTTCATCGCGTGCAGGCTCCATTACAGAAGAATAATAACTTATTTGCACCTAAAACAATATAAATAGTTCAACATTTATCTCCAGCTAATTTTCCATAACGAAAATAAAACTTCATCAATAAATAAATAAATAAGTGAAAAAAAATAAAATAAAACACAAATTTAACATATATGTAATCGAGCAATTTACATTTTTACACCGCCATATATATATATATATATATATATATAATTTACTTTCATATATGATTTTTTTTTTTAAATTGCATCTCATTTACTGATTGTTTATGGTTTTTGAAGCATAAATTATTTTTAAATCTATTTCTATCGCGTGCAAACCAATTATGAAAGATTAAACCGTTTGCACTTAAAACAATATAAATAGTTCAGCATTTGTTTCCGTCTAATATTCAAGAACGAAATTAAAACTTCATCAATAAATAAATCAAAAGAATACTATAATATAAATAACACACGATTTTAACAGACATGTAATTGAACTACGTGCTTAAATCGCTGAAATTATCAGAATCAAAAGGGCTGCTGTAAGTAGCGAAATCTGTGGCAATTTCTTCGACTATTAACTCCTGGCATGCGCTTCATACGAAAGTATCGCTTTTAATAAATTTCAAAACTTTATTTGAATATGTTATTGATATTTTTTTATATAAAAATGCTTTTTGGTGATGTTAATGGGCAATCTAAGTAAATATAATATATGTAAAAAAAAAAATCTATTAGAGTTAGAAAAAAATGGTTTTCGTCTATGTTCTGTAACACTGGAAGCACGGGTTGGATCCCCTAGTGTTATATAAGTAGAAAATGTTAATAAGTTTAGAATAAAAAGAATTACGTAGAATAGTACACATGATAAACTACAGGTATACATTTTTGTGTGCGTAAACGAACCCAGTTGATACTATGAATCATTTTATACACAAATAATGACATTTTCTCATGCTAGTTTGAAGAAAACTTCTAAACCTGTTTTAATATGGGAATAAGGAATGAGACGGTGGACATTTATTATTGAAAAATGTTTAAATCCAGTCTTCAGAGAGTAGGACATAATATAATAAATAGTAGCTGCGTGACAACCCGATGTGTTGGATTTACATTACTTGGGTTCTTTCGATTTCTTGAGGGGGGAAATAAATCCAACATTATTGAACATTTAGAAAAAAATTATAACATTAATTTTATTGCATACTAAATTTCAAGTAAGAGATCATTTTTACAATCTATATTAAACAGAAATTGTGAAAATTACTTTTTACAGATTATTTTTGATGAAATTATTTTGATGCGTTATTTGTCAAAAATGTTGTGTTCTTATAAGATTTGGTATCTAATTTTGGAACTGGTGAAATGAAAAGTGCGTTATTTTGACGAACTTTAGAAAAAATAAATATATAAATAAATAAATAAGTAAATGAAATAAATTTTTTAGAAAAAAACATTGTCATTTTTACCAGATAAGCAATTTTACTTTTAGCGTTCTTGTGAATTTTTTTAATCGCCATCTTTAAAAAATAATGAATTGAAAATAGCATGTGTTTTTTCTTTAAATTCAATTATTGTGAATGATATTTGCTTGCCAAAATGTAAGAAGCTTAAATGTTTCTCCTTGGTTCAATATATTTCCTTTATCATCGTACAATCCCTCAAAAAAATAAACTAACATTTTAACCTTTTCGAGAAAGTCCTAAATTTTTAATAATCATTTATGTTATTTTATTTTTAAATCACAGTTTCTAAAGCATTTCATTCAACTGTGCCAGTGCCACTGATGCCTGTAAATGTTGTTTTACCTTTAGTTGAGTATGTATGCAGTCAAATGTGCAGATGTGAGGAAGTGCCAAATAATTATCTCATCACAGAGTTATTGGCTCATCGTAGACTTTTGAAGTTCATAAGTGTTGATCATTTACATTCTTAGTATACAAGATCTCTCACGCTTTTATGACTACTATACAAGACGCAATCAATCCAATAATCACACAAGTTATTCAAAATTCCATCGATTTTCCTTAAAATGATTTTTTTTTTTTTGTAAAGAAAGATAGTTTTATTATTATATCTTTTTACTGATGACATTTTTTTTTATAATGGGAAAATGTCGATATTATTATATCTTTGTTGATGCCACGAAAATAACCCTTTCAATTCATTTTCTATAATTGCATCAAAATCACATCCTTTTTAGAGATGTTTTATTACAGTAGTTCTAAAATTAGAGACTGTCAAGTAATTGCACATTAATTTAATTATCTAATATTTTATGACAGGAAAACCATTATTTTACGAGGCATAAATTGTTTATTTATAAATTTGAAAAAACTCGCAATGCAATTGCGCGATAAATTTACTAATGAGGTTTCCTTTCACCCAATGCATGAAATGTTGAATTTTAATTTCCGTGCCTTTTTATCAAAAGTGTGAAAATCTATTTACTGTTCTCCCGCCCTTCATAACGCGTGTGCACACATCACTTTCGAATAATACACCCGGCTAGTTAACGAACGGTCGACAACTGTAATCGCAAATGACTTCACAGTTGCCAGGTCAATTTATGCACTTTCCAATGAAATGCAAATGGGATCATTAGAATTCACGGTGGGAGAGAATTATTACGCTGGAATGGGACTTTAGTAAAAAAATTAAAACGCGGGGAATTGAAAAGGCCACGTGCGAGTCAGGGGTGCTTGAAACATTTTGAGACTAAAAATTCAAGCCGCAAAGCTTATCTGCGTGTCAGGACATTGCGCTGCAATTGGCATGTTATCGCCCTGGAAATTTTTCCCCCTCAAAAAAAAAACTTTCCTGGTGTACAAAAATAGATATTTTGTTGTAATTACATTCTTTTATTTAACTCAACTTGGTTTCTGCATGTAATTCAGAGAATTTTGTAACCAATTTTTAGCTCACTTCCTGATAGGCTAGAATTATAAAAAAAATATGCACAAAAGTGTGTTTCTGATAACAATACTACATTTTAATATTTTTAGAACTTAATTATAAATTAATAACTTTTAATTTTAAGGCATTTTTCAGCTAGTCCACCTCAGATGATAAATCGCCCACTATTCTTTATTTTTACAATTGTATATGAGTTACAACAACAATGGATTTAATGATGTGTCAAACCACGCTCGCCAAAAAAGGCCAACTGGCTGTGAAGCTGTAACAACGAAATATTTTAAAGTAGAAAATATAAATAAAAAATAAAGTGTGTAATATTAAAAAAAAAAATACACTTTAATCAATTAACAGTTTTGCATTAATTAAATAATGATTATATATTGCGAAATCAATTTAGAAATCCAAAAAGGATAATTTAAATAATGCCTTTTTTCCGAAAATGCATAAACACTTTTCTGGCAATTACCATCCATAGAAGGCATTATATCCATATCCATTTCTGCACCCTGTATATGAATGTATTTGTATTATACTCACATCGCATAATATATCAAAATTTCACTGAGCGATTTTCACTGTTGCAATTTTAGCAATTTCCGCCTCCCGACGATTATTTTTTCGGGGGGAGGGGGGGTGGAAGCCCTGTATATGATCTGTAGAAGTTATACACATGAAGGAAATACTTAAATTTAATTAAGTTTAAAAACGCGCTTTCTGCAACTATCCTCAAGCCGATAATGTATTTAATTTGTAATGTGCGGCCCTGTAAAAGAACATTAAATGTTATATGCACCATTTCTAAGCAGAATATGTTGCCGCACACCTCAATAATATACAATAAATAGACCCTCGGTTTTCGAACACCAAAGTTGTCGAATATTTCGGTTCTTGAACAAGATATTCAAGCTAAGCTTAATTCGATTTTCAAATTGTGAGGATGTCGTCGCCAATTTGACGGAATTAAAAAAAAAAAAAAAAGGAAAAAAAAAAAAAAAAAAAAAAAAAGAAGAAAAAGTAAAATTAGAAAAAAAAATACTAATAAAAGTCGATCTCTTTTGAGTCGTAATAAAAGCAACTGCATCGATTCTTTTCGTTGGAGAGTTTTCCAAAATTTCACTAATAAAGATATGGGTATGATTTTAATTAAAATTTGGTAAACTGTTATAAAATTGTCATTGTCTTATGTAACGTACAGTCGGGGAAAAAAAAAAAAAAAAAAAAAAAAGATCACCACAGACATTTTAATCTTTAAGTTGTCAAAGAAAAAAATAAAAATGGCCATTCGACTGTAAATTTTGCGTCTTTCACTTGATGTTGAAAAATAACTCCTTCATAATGGAATTATTCCAAACTCTGAAATTTTCAATACGAACACCTAGTTTTGACATCCTATTTGTCTTTATCGGTAAATTTTACCTCAAGATACCAAACGGGAACTCATTCGGTTAAATAGTTTAGGAATTATGAAGGTTTAAAGTTTGGAACTCCTAGTGTTAAATTCATTTTTAATCGTAGCAAATCAGATTTCAATGCGGGTAGTTTTTTAAGTTTTTCTTGGTACTCAAAAACTACTTGGAAAAATGAGCTATAATTTTGAATTCGTTTTGAAGCTTTTGTAAATCGATTTTTATTAAAGAATTTATAGGTTACAATTTATATTTTTTCTGAAAATACATATACATATATATTAATTAGTGTCAATTGTTTTATATAGTATAAAATACGGATTAATGATGGATGTTAACTATCACAGATTTAGCATCAGTTGTCCATGTCTTCAATAACTGTACTCATCGTGAGAATGTAACAAATGCAATAGTACAATAATTAAATATGTAATCACTTCACTTTTATGAAAGTAACTAAGCGAGACCTACAGTAACCCCACAGCTGTGACGTCTGTCGCTGACTGTAATGAAGAGTTGGCCGCATTTCAATATCCAAGAGTGTCGGCAGATTTTTAATAAAGAGGACAAGTGTCCCAGTCTTTCTCGTGCAAGGACACGTGACTGTCCCCTGCATGACGTCACTTATCGGAGATTACCGTGCCCCCCTAAGGAAAATCACACGGGCTGTTAGGCACATAGAAAAGATCCCACGCTTTTTGGGCAAGGCTTCCATACCCTTCCAGGATCAGATTTGAGTATCAATAAAAAATCAACCATAGAAAGGATTAATATTTGAAAATGTTGGACACTTCCTTCGATAAAGAAAGAGGTGAATATGAATATATTGAGGCGGTAGAGCTGAATTATTAAAATCAGATTATAGATAAAATGTCGGACTCGGAGACCAAATATATGAGACTAAAAGGATTGGCAATGTTGAAACCGGTGACGTATCAATTCAAAAAATACGGGAAGGTACCAAGTAGTCATTTTCAAATAAATTGAACGATTGGGGTTATCAAATAATAAAGAGTTTGTGAGAATTATTAATCGTTCAAACTAGTTATTAATGCCATTATCACAAAGTCAATATTTTAATTATTTTGGATTAGCGGAGCTTCGCTGGTCGGTTTTTCTTAACAAACCTCTTTCCAAACGAACCTGGGATTGGGGGTCACACTGCCTTCGCCGGCGTACCGCTCCGGTCGCAAAGCAAACGGACTTTGAATTATTGTGATTTTTTATTTTTAGACGAAAATCTTTCCAAACGGGTGAAGGATTGAAGAACCAATCGCTTTCAGCAGCGTACACAAATCATTATTTTTCATGTTTAAAAAAGCGTAACTTGTCTTATCTCAAAGGCACGCCTCGGTCAGTAAAGATTTAATTCAAATTTTCAGCATCGTCGTTCCCGTTGCTATAAGAACCAATATAAGAACCGATTTGGTATTCTTCCAACTTGGAATCACGGAAGTAGAAAAATTTACTGTAGAATTCTTTCCATTTCAGAAAAACTTTCTTTAATAAGTAATTAAAAAGAAAACTAGTTGATGTATTTTTTATTTATTTTTTAAAGTCTTCATTTTTAACGGAAAGAGGACTTTTAAAAAAATGGCAAACAATTCACAAATCACTGTACAAAATGAATTTTATTGAATCGACGACAAAATATACTATATGTAGTAAAATATTGAAATCGGATTTCTTTTACGAATGTCAAAAAATCACCACAGAACGCGAAAAAAGGCTAAAAATCTCTGTACGAATTCCGAAGAGGGCAACGTTTACTATATTGGTCTAAAAGATTGAAACCGGATTCTTTTTACTAATGTCGAAAAATCACCGCAGAACGCGAAAAAAATGCTAAAAAACACTGCTTGAATTCCGAAGAGGACAAAGTTTACTATATTGGGCTAAAAGATTGAAACCGGATTCCTTTTACTAATGTGTAAAAATCACCACAGAATGCAAAAACAACTCTAAAAACAGCATAAAAAATTAAATACAAACAATCTAATCAAAAAATCCAAAAATTGCCTTTGAGGTGCATAATTTCAGGCATATAAGTAAACTTCCTGCCAAATCGTGTAACTTAGTCTCGCAGCGTTCTCTTCAGAAAACTGCGGACAAACATACACACAAACATCTGTCTTTATTATTATAGATTTAAGATACAGAATTCTAAAGAATGAAAGGAGGGTGACAAGGAGGGTTTAGGAATACAGAGCCCCTCTGAAATAAAAAGTTTTTTCATACAATAATATTAAAAAAAAAAATTACAGGAAAAAAAATTGTATCAGTGCATGTATTCGCCGTGATTCAATTCATAAGAGCTAAATCTCCTGCAGTACTTGAAATATGTGCAGTAATACTATAAAAACAAGAATGAAAAATCATGCGTCAAGCATAGATTATGTAACACTTTCCAACACTTTCAAAAATAATTTTACAAACATTACCGTTTAATTAGGTGGAAGATGATGTCTAAGTAAACAAGGTATGACAAGGGATGACCGCCCCGAACCCACCTTTCGTTTTAATCTAAGTAAACAATTTCGAAAACGTATAACATATTTAAAAGCCCAATTTCAGAAATTACCATCAATATTCGGAAAAATATCCGAATTCTTTTGTGCATCCCTGTATAAACTGCCTATTGCCTGTATAAACTCTAGAAATTACAGTAAATTCTGTTTAAGGCGGACTCTGTGTAAGCCGGAATTTTGTCTAACGCGGAAAATTTTTCAAGTCCCGGCAAACACATAGGAAATAACATTAATTCATGTTCCATAAGCCGGAATTTGCCTAACGCGGAAACGGAAAGGTTTTTAAAGTCCCATCGAAATCAAAATTTTGCATAAGACGGAAAAAAAATTAAAAAATGAAAGGCATTTGGTTTATGAAACTTCAAAACTGATATACATACATCAAATGCTCAACATTTTAAGTAAATTTCGTAATAGATTAATAAAGTTGATTCATCAGAATGGAAAATGTTTAAATATTTAAGGAATAATTTTTTATTCAATTATTTCTCATGCATAAGCAAAATGTTTTTCTTCTTAAAAAAAAAGAAAAAGAAATCATACCAAGTATATTTTTTACATTTATCTCAATTAATTATTAAAAAAAAGAAATTGATAAAAAAATCCCTATATATTAACATTTCTCTCTTTTTCATTGTATTGGCGAAAGAATATCACTTTTTTTGTTTGCTTCCGATTTTGAGTTCTGATCATTGTTTATGGCAATCAGTCATTTGGTCGCCATAACTCTTTGTCTAATGTGAGAGGGAGAGGGGGAGGAGCTACAATCATTTACATTCTGTATGAGGCGCTGGTCGTGGTTTCAGAGGGGGAAGGGGATGGGAGATGAATTCGAAGTGACGTATGTTTTATTTCAATAAATCACATGGTCAGAAAACGAGGTCGTTGCACGTCTTATTTGTTCTTCCTCATTTTATATTGTCTACTGATATTACTAAGTGATAGTAAAAAATGGCTTCAAAATCTAAACTCAATACGCTATCTCTGCGGGATAAAATAGAAGTTATTAAATTAAAAGAAAAAAATTATTCTGTAAAAGATCTTTGTATTAAATTTAAATGCAGTAAAACACAAATTTAAAATGCTATAAAAAGAAGAACAGAGTTGGAAAAGGAATTGGAAAGCAAATCATCCAACAGAAAGCGGAAAGGTGCTGTGAAAAATGAAGACATTGATGCATTAACACTTGAATGGTTTTCTAACGCTAGAGCTAAAAAAATGTCCATACCTGAAACACTGTTGCGTGAAAAGGCGAAAGAGATAGCCGAAAAATTAGGTAAAACGGATTTCAAGGCTTCTATTGGATGGTTAATGAGTTTCCTTAATCGACACAATATTGCCATGAAGTAAGTTTGCGGAGAGTCGAAAGACGTCCCAGACAAAGAAATTCAGGAATGGAATATAAATTTTCCTCTACTGATTAAAGGACATATACAATTGCGACGAAACGGAACTATTTTATCGTGCGTTGCCCACTAAGTCCCTTGCAAAAAGAGGAAGTGAATGCCACGGTGGTAAAAACTCCAAAGAGCGTGTCACTGTTTTGCTTTGCGCGAATATGGAGGGCAGTTTAGAAAAGCCCTTAGTGATAGGAAAATCGCAAAAGCCGCGATGTTTTAAGAATGTGAACATTGCTAAACTGCCTGTGATTTGGAGATCTAAAAAAAATCGTGGATGTCGACTGCCATATTGGAGGGATGGCTGACTGAATTCAATAACCGTATAATCAAAGAAAATCGAAAAATTTTGTTATTTCTCGACAATACAATTGTCATGCCAATTTCGAACTATCGAATATAAAATTACAATTTCTTCCCGCAAATACTACTGCAGTAACACAACCTATGGATCAAGGAGTTACAAAAATGATGAAAACCCATTACAAAAAAATATCTCTTGCGGTCCATTATTGCGTCTTTAGATAATTGCTCTTCTGCCACCGAAATGGCAAAAAATATTAGTGTTTTAGATGCTGTCAAATAGATTCCAAATTCTGCTCAGAAATGTCGCCTGAAAAATTTGTTCATTGTTTTAGAAAAGCTGGTTTTGTTTTAGAAAATGGCCATGAATCAGTTGACCAGTTGGAGGAAAATGAGTTATAAAATCTAATAGATGACTTAAAATGTGTCCACAGCAATGAAAAAATTAATGAAGAAGAATACGTATCAGCTGACAATATAGTGTGTACTACTGAAGCTAACACTTCTGTGGACATTTTGATTCAGCGATATCAAGATTTGGAAAGTGCTAGTGAAAATGAAGATGAGCACGATTATGAAAACCATGAAGACAATGGAGGAATTCAAACTTATCGAGACGCCATGAGAAGCATTAGGTATCTCGAAAAAAAAATTTGTTACTCAAAAAAATTAATACCCATAATAACGGACTTGCAATGTGCTACTGAAAAGTGCTTGGTAAAAATAAAGACAAAACAAGCATGGATAAAAGATTATTTTTCGACTGTTTAAAAACTACTATGCCACTATGTGAAATATGAAGTAGTTGTTAAGGTAAATGATTTTCATTAACTTTTAAAATGGAAGAAATTTATCATTGGTACTACTATTTATTTTATTATTCATATAATGTTTTTGAGATTAATAATAAATTTAATAAGACATATAATTTCATTTAAAAAACTGTACTAAAGATTACGAACGTAAAAATATGACTTGCGCATATGTATTTTATTTATTTATTTTGGCTGTTTTGCATAAGGCGGAATATTGTCTACGGCGGAAAATTTTCTCGGTCCCGATTGATTCCGCCTTAGACAGAGTTTACTGTATAAGAAACTGCCTATTGAAAAGGGTGTATTCAAATCGAAACTGCTTATTTTGAGACACATTTTTAAATTCATTTTTGCTCTAAAATGCATCCAATTGGCAGGTTCTCTTATTCAGAAACTTTATAATGTCCGTATTGTCTCGATTTTTTGATAAAGGCAGCATATATTTCAAAAAATGCCGTCAAAGTGGACATTTTGAACCGAATTTCCCGAAGCGATAGCGCTGGAAACAAATAAAATTATCGTACTGTGAAAATAATTGTTTGTAAATCAATTTCTAATTAATTGAACGAAAAATAAAAACATGGGTCCCTTATAAATCTCTTCATAAATCACGCCACCAAGTTTCATGTTTTTATTTTTTAAAATGAGTCTGAAAATGTATCTCAAAATTTCGAGTTGTTGAGCGTGGAAAAATATTTTTTTTTTAATACCGCCTTTAAGTAAAATAAGTTCAAAATAAAAATGCGACTTGCAGAACTCATTTCAAGGTCCCTGATTTGCAGATTTATACGTTCAGAATATAATCATTATTCCTAATGCTTTTTTGTGTATAGAGTTTTCTTTTTCAAAGATGAATTTTCGAACATTGACGACACACATTATTAGTCTGCGAGACTCATAGAAAAGATCCCCACGCACTTTCGACATTTTAGAAATGTTATTTTCTCATAAATATTATTATAATTGATTAGTGTCTTTATTCATACATTTTCTCATTCAATTCAATAGGTTGGCAAAACCTTCACTTACCTCTTTTTCCAATATATTCCTAACAAGATTGAAATATCATGCATTAAGCATAGATAATGAAACACTTTCCAACACATTCAGAATATTGTAACAAAACTTCATAGATTACTAAGGTGAAATATAGTATCTAAGTACACAAGTTGGAAAACGCTTAACATATTTGAAAACCCAATATCAGTAATAATCGGGAAAATATCCAAATTTTTGTATGCAGCCCTGTATATGATCAGTAGATTTGTATATATACTACATAGTATGTTAAAATTTAGTTCAGTTAGGAAAGGTTACACAGTTGAAAATTCCCATTCGTCAATTTCCGTCAATGATCGGCAATGTATTCTAGATCATTTGTGCAGCCGTGTATATGATCTATAAAATTTATACACATCAAGCAATATGCACAAAATTAGTTAAATTTAAAAAACCCTGTAACAATGGAAAATGCACTTCCAGCAATTATTGTTCATTGTCAGTACGGTAACCGAATTATTTTGTGTGTCCCTGTAAATGAACGATGAATGCTATTTACTCCATAATTTATAGTAAGCATTTTATAATTCCCTTCAGTGATATATATATGAAATTCAATATGTTTGAAATACAGTGACATCATTAAAATACACCGCAAACAATTTTTCACCATATGCCGTAATATAAAAAAATTCTTTTGAGTGGCCCTGTAAATGAACTATAAATGCTACACACTTCATTTTCAATACCGAGCATGCCATAGTACAGCTTAATAACATATATAAATTGGATGACAATCCGATTATATTTACGTGAGTTAGAGTGCGGACAGACAGACAGCAGACAGACAAACCGACAGAAGGCAGACTGACAAACAAACCGAATTCATAATCACTTTTCAACCTTGTTGGAAAGTGTTAAACAGCGTCTAAATATAAAGTTTGAAAAATGTTATACTTTTTTTTTTCTCTTTTCTCAACTGTATTTCTTGTCACATTTCATCGAAAGAAAATCAACTCAACACTATCATACAATACATTATTTCAAACAAAGCCTAACAACATATTTTTTCTTTGAGATTCTAAATGTCAACGGTTGAGAAATAACATTTTCTCAAAATGAAATTTTATATTTTCACTCACATCAGTTACACACAGTTTCTTTAATTACAAGTTTTAATATCCTAAAAAGTACTTTTTGCTTTCCTTTTTTCATTTACTTAATACCAGTTATTATGTTTAATAAAATAAACGAAATCCACGAAATGTTTACCCAGCACGTTTTCCTAGTTTAAAAGCCTTCTGGCATTCTCCATGTCATTTCCAATAATTCACTTCTCTAAGTTTTTAAGTATGGGGATTATTGCTGTATGTTAAACTAAAGAAGGATTTGTCCTTGTTTTTGTTTTATCATTGTAAGTATTTTAGCCTGATTAATTATTTTGTCTTCTAATTGAAACCAAATTAACCCAGAAACCTTGTAAGGATAATGAAAATTTCTAACAGGCTTGTATAATTTGGTCGCTCTCAGACTACAAAATTAAAGGTTGTAGGGTATTTTGCTCTTGAATGAATGTGGAATTAATGCATACAAAATAAACAAGTAAATATTTATAGCATTAGCTTCGTTTATAACAATATTTCACAAATTAACTAGTTTAAGCAGGTTACGGGGGAGGGAGTAACATTTGCTGCTGGATAAATTAAAAATAAACACATTCAAAAAGTGTCATCAAGCTTCAAAATTAAAGGTTGTAGGGTATTTTGCTCTTGAATGAATGTGGAATTAATGCATACAAAATAAAACAAGTAAATATTTATAGTATTAGCTTCGTTTATAACAATATTTCACAAATTAACTAGTTTAAGCAGGTTACGGGGAGGGAGTAACATTTGCTGCTGGATAAATTAAAAATAAACACATTCAAAAAGTGTCTTCAAAATTAAAGGTTGTAGGGTATTTTGCTCTTGAATGAATGTGGAATTAATGCATACAAAATAAAACAAGTAAATATTTATAGCATTAGCTTCGTTTATAACAATATTTCACAAATTAACTAGTTTAAGCAGGTTACGGGGGAGGGAGTAACATTTGCTGCTGGATAAATTAAAAATAAACACATTCAAAAAGTGTCATCAAGCTTCAAAATTAAAGGTTGTAGGGTATTTTGCTCTTGAATGAATGTGGAATTAATGCATACAAAATAAAACAAGTAAATATTTATAGTATTAGCTTCGTTTATAACAATATTTCACAAATTAACTAGTTTAAGCAGGTTACGGGGAGGGAGTAACATTTACTGCTGGATAAATTAAAAATAAACACATTCAAAAAGTATCATCAAGCTTCAAAATTAAAGGTTGTAGGGTATTTTGCTCTTGAATGAATGTGGAATTAATGCATACAAAATAAAACAAGTAAATATTTAAAGCATTAGCTTCGTTTATAACAATATTTCACAAATTAACTAGTTTAAGCAGGTTACGGGGGAGGGAGTAACATTTGCTGCTGGATAAATTAAAAATAAACACATTCAAAAAGTGTCATCAAACTTCAAAATTAAAGGTTGTAAGGTATTTTGCTCTTGAATGAATGTGGAATTAATGCATACAAAATAAAACAAGTAAATATTTATAGCATTAGCTTCGTTTATAACAATATTTCACAAATTAACTAGTTTAAGAAGGTTACGGGGGAGGGAGTAACATTTACTGCTGGATAAATTAAAAATAAACACATTCAAAAAGTGTCATCAAGCTTCAAAATTAAAGGTTGTAGGGTATTTTGCTCTTGAATGAATGTGGAATTAATGCATACAAAATAAAACAAATAAATATTTATAGCATTAGCTTCATTTATAACAATATTTCACAAATTAACTAGTTTAAGCAGGTTACGGGGGAGGGAGTTACATTTGCTGCTGGATAAATTAAAAATAAACACATTCAAAAAGTGTCATCAAGCTTCAAAATTAAAGGTTCTAGGGTATTTTGCTCTTGAATGAATATGGAATTAATACATACAAAATAAGACCAGTAAATTTTTATAGCATTAGCTTCGTTTATAACAATATTTCACAAATTAACTAGTTTAAGCAGGTTTAGGGGGGGGGGGGGGGAGGAGTGGGTTACATTTGCTGCTGGATAAATTAGAAATAAACACATTCAAAAAGTGTCATCAAGCTTCAAATATTAAAATTTATAGAATATTACTTTTATTTATTTATTTATTTATTTATTGTACATCCTTGAGAAGACTTTGTATAACGCAGTTGAAAAGTGCTTATGACATACAGTTTATCTGATTGTCTGTCTAACCGTTTTACCACGCTCTAACTCTCGTAAATATTCTTGGATTTTCACGAGCTGGTAAATGTTAGTAAGGTTTATACTATAGGACATTCTCTATTAAATATAGAACGTGTATAGAATTTATAGTTCTTTTACAGATATGCTAAAAAGTATTCCGTAACATTATGATCTATGGGGGAAAATCGTTTGCAGTGTGTTTTTTTAATTAAATTACACTATTTCAAATGTAAGGAAATTGATATGCGTTTCTGAAGTGCACTAAAACATGCTTTGCGTAAAATATGGAGTGCAAAGCATTTATTATTTATTTAAAGGGTCGCACAAAAGAATTCTGTTAAATAATAGTCTGCTGGGGAAAATCATTTGAAGGGAATTTTAATGATGATACACTATTACAACATAGAAAAATTAATATACATTACTAAGTTTCAGTACAAGTTGCTTTATAGAATATAGTGCTCATAGCATTTATCGTTCATTTACAGGGATATACAAAAGATTCGGTTACACAGTACTGTCTATGAACGATAATTGCTAGAAGTGAGGGTTTTTTTTTTGTTGTTGTTGTTGTTGTTTTGTTTCAGTTGTAGTGTAAATTTTTAAATTTAACATTTTTTTTTTCATTTTACACGAAGCATATAAATTCTATAAACCATAAATTTGGCGGCTCAAAATAATTCGTAAGCATTACTGTCTGTGGGCGTGAATTGATTATGGGTGGTTTTTATTTGTGTTAAGCATTTTTCAACTGAGCTATATTTAGTATACTAAAGGATGTTTGTAGAATATAAATAAATTTATATACAGGGTTAAGCAAAAAACTGGAATGGATAATAAATTATGTATCTGTGTTTTTAGTTCTGTTAGGCGTTTTTTACCTAACATAAATTTTAGCTTAATTAGCTTTGCTTAAAAAAACTTTAGATAATATAAAGAGCTGTACAAAAGAATTCGAGTACCTTTCAGTTTATGGGTGGAAATTACTGAAATTGAATTTTTAATTGTGCTATACGTTTTCTAAATGAACTCAAATTTAGCATACTATGTAATATATATATACAAATATATAGATCATACGCAGAGCTCCACAAAAGAACCACCTTTTCGAATATGGACGATAATTTCTGAAATTGGGTTTTCAAATGTGTTCGCGATTTCTAAATTGTTTACTTAGATATATTCTTTCACCATATTAATGGTTAAAGTTTTGTTGCAATATTCTGGGAGTGTCGGAGAATGTTTCATAATCTATGCTTGACACATGATTGATCTTTCTTGTTTCTCTTTTCATCACGCTTTTACTTGTCAAATTTCATCAAAAATGAAAATAAAATCACAAATATTATATATTTTTTTTCAAACAAAGCCTTAAATTATTTTATTTTCTGTCTGGAATTGAAAATATCGAGGATGAAGAAACAGCTTTTTCCTGGAACTGAAATTACATACAGGGTGTCCAAAAAGTCTCCCTGATTAAAAAAATTATTCATATCTGCTATATATAAAATAGACATGTGAAACTGGGTGCCGAAATGTTAGAAAACTAACCAAGTTTTTTTTTGTTGTTGTTGTTTGTTTGTTATTGCAAGTTTCCTTAACGTGGCTGTAAGGAAGCAATGTATGTATCCAGGAAACCGGAAACGTTCACAAATCAGGAAAAAGATCAGTGTGTCCGTCCTCTGGTACCACGAGATCCGGTAACCAAAGGCAGTGCAGAGGAGCCAGTATATCAAATCTTGCAACTTTACGACACGGATAACCACAGTCATTACATCAATTCCTACTGTGCTGTTGGCTAATGCACCCAGAAAAAGGAATTAATTAAAACTACAAAACATGTTTTGTTCAGTACATGTTGGTTGTTTGAAGCAAAATTTTTAGTTGAAGTAAAAAATTGGTTTTGTTGCATGGACAAAAAAATATTGTTAACACTTACAAAATTTTAACAAAATTTCATCAATTTTGCTTGAATTAACAAAATCTGCTTTTTTAATTTTACAATAATTTTGTAATTTAAATTTATTATTCCAGCAAAATTTTTTTGTTTTTGCAAAAGTTAAATTGTTGTGTAGTAGCCATAACTCTCTCACGTAACTTGGTTTATTTGACATATCTACCCTATATATATAAAATCCTAATGAAACGAATTTGTGAAACGATTTTATGAAACGAATTTATGAAACGATTTTATGAAACGACTGATTAAACGACTGATTATGTTTGAGGGCTATTTTTAATAAAATATTAAACGCTTGATGGTGAAATTAATACCAACTGTCCATAAAAATCCGCGGATGTCAAAACTGGTAATAGATTTTTGAAATTGGAATTAGTTTTCGAGATATTAATTTTTTTCTAATTTTAATGACATTTCTGTAAAGATGGCAACTAATTACTCAGTTTTTTTGTGACAAAAGAGGGAAAAAAATCGAAAAGGATCCCGATAGGGATTATTGATTTCTTTTTATTCGTCATTTTCAAATTGAAATTGAATTTATCTTTTATTTCAATCGATAATGAAGACAAGATTGTGATTAAATTATGTTTTTCATGAAAATTTGAAAAAAAAAATCACATTTCTATCGTCAGGATTCAATCGTCTCTGTCAGCATTTAATTTAATTTATAAACTGAAAATATTTTGAATACATTCGTCCAAATGACGTCATTTATGTTTATACAATTTATTTAATATAAAGAAGCCAGTTATATATTTTTACGTACAAAAAGAGGTAAATTGAAAGACAATTATAAATAAATTGTATACATATAAATACATGTATAAACAAGCACAAAAATTCGGTGCTTTTCCAGTATATGGGGCCTTGACGAAACAGAGAAAATAGCCTTGGCGGAAAAGGAAAATTTGGCAACATACTTTCTGTCAACCTATTCACTTTGTCATTTCGTATACAGAAGCATTTTTTCAATATTTATACAATTTGTTTAGCGTAAAATGTCATTTATCCTATTTTATATGTAATCAGAAGTAATTTGTATAGAAAAAACAATAATATTATACGTATAATTAAAATACGCATATAAACGAAAAAAATCGTCGAGTTTGTTTCCATGGCTCTTTATGTCATTTGGCACCAAATCTCACTTTCTGATGCCCGAATTGCGCCAAGCTTTTTAAAAAAGCATCAAGCGTATAATAGAAATCAGATAGCTCAAAAAGCGTATAATAGAAAAGCCCCAAAAGTTCACTGGTTTTGTTTTCATAACTTTTGGTAACAAATATATGTATATTAACGAATCTATTCGTTTTTTAAACTCGAATTACGCCAAACCTAAAAGCAAAGGATCCTATACTGGAAAAGTACCCGATTTTCTTATGGACAATATTCAAGTGACATAACAGGGTGTAAAATTATCGCGGATAGCAAATTTGTTTAAATATCTCATGCCGAATAAATGCAGGCATACATGCACAAAATATTTAATTAATTTTGTATGATAAATAATTATTAGAAAATTCGTATATACATATTAATTAAAATAAATAATTTACATATTTAAAATAACATGAAAATATGCATGATGGTGCACTAAAATGGAGAGAAAATTAAAACCTGTTACTGAAAATGTCTATAACATAGTACTTTTCAATACCGTGGTTCTTAATGTTATTCACAAGCAGATGGAATTCTTCTCATCCTTAAACGCAAAGGAAGAATAGAATACAGATCGTTTTTATAAAAGTCCGAGAGGTAGCCACAATTTAAACCTAACCATTTTATACAAGCTGGTTTTTCAAGGTGTAATTGATTTTACTTATCAATCCCGAAAACAGTCGTCAATTGTCGCAACAGCTGTGTATGAGACCATGATAATAAAAAAATGCCCCATTAAAACGTTAAAAGCATAGCAACCCAATTACAGATTTACCAATATTTTTAAAACAAAGCACGCTGTCATGTTTTTAGAGGCCTCGAAGTCTGAGCGGGGGTTGGCGAGCGTAGCTCGCAGGGGGTAGGCCCCCTAGTATAGCTATATGATTAAAGGATTAACATAATTTTTGTATAATTAAAACTTTTTAATTGGGACGGACCAAGGTAGTTTTAAAAATCCCCCTCTCCCATTTATTACTTTCTTCTATCTTTACAAGAAGAAAGAATTGGATTCTTGAAAATTTTCGACTTCCTGTTTTCGGCGGATTTTAGAAGGTTCTGAACATGATTTGACTGTTTTTAGAAAATGACTGTCTATGACTATGTCTGTCTGTATATATGTGACAAAAATTTTATGGGCGCTCTATTTCAAGAACTAATGCACGGAATTTAATAAAACTTTATATTCAGTTACTTCCTGATATAAATTGGTGCTGATTAGTTTTTGGCGTAAATCGGGCAACAGGTGGCGCTGCTATGTTGCATTTATCGCGATTTCTCAAATAGCTCTATCTCAAGAACTAATGCACTGATTTACATCAAACTACAGATTGAGTTAGACCTTTACATAAATAGAAGCTGATTATGTTTTGTTATAGATATTCCAACAAGTGGCGCTGCTATGTTACTTGTTTCATGATTTTTACGATAGCTATATCTCAAGAACTATTGCATAGAATTTCATCAAACTTCAGATTCTGTTAGAGACGACAATACAAAACCCAGCATACGGCAATACAGTTAATTTTTAATTCATTTTTTGCAGTGAATTACGCCTGTAATCCTTGAATAATAACCAGTGAATTTTTATCCTGCTTTTTTACAGGCGTAATTCACTGCTGAAAAGGAATTAAAAATTAACTATGTGTTGCCGTATGCTGGGCTTTGTATTGCCGTCTTATGTTTGCCGCAAAAATTTGCATACTCATGATGACATTTTCATCTTGTGCTGCGGTTGCAGCCGGTCCGACATATAAAAGAGTGAGAAATTTCGAGTTGGAATATCGTTCCTTGTAGCTCAGTGGTAGAGCCTCAGAGCGTTATTCTGAGGACCCAGGTTCGATTCCCATCTTGGGACATTGTTCAACCTGTCGGTTTACGATTGAAAAAAAGCAGAACAAAAATTCACTTGGCTTTGTTCAAGGATTACAGGCGTAATTCATTGCTGAAGATGAATTAAAAATTACCTAAAAAATAGCTAAGTTATCAAAACAAAAAACAATTTTAAAGTAAATATTATAATTGTGTCTTTAACAAAACCTTTTGTTGTTAAAACAAAGAAAACTCTTAAAATTACACAAAACAATTGTCCTTCTATATTAAAAAAAAGTAATCTGGAACTGAGCCAAAAACGAAATGGACCAATCAAATTCTGCGTAGATATTCCGGGTTATTCTCATCGCTTTTTTACTAGGGACTTTTTTGAGGAGCTATTACTTTTTTTCTAGCCATCCTACCGATTCGAAAATCATACCACCAGACGCAAAATATAACAAGCTTTCAGAAATTAAAAAAAATTATCACGGTCGGACAATAAAAACTCAAAAAATCCTTAAAACTCGAGTAAAAAATCTTTTATTGAAAAAGTCATTTTTTATATTGTTGCCAATTTCTAAATAAGCGCAAAGGATTATGTTTTATCTCAAATAAAAAATGTATTTGCGCGAGACTATTAAAATCAATAATGAAAATTTAAAATAATAATTAAATGATCACGTGTTGAAAGCAGGAAATAAAGAAAATTACGTCATAAAAATTGTGTTTACACATGAATATTAAAAATAAAAAAGATGAATTAAATGAAAAAGCATTATAACCTGATAACAGAAGAAAGTCGCCGTTCGTGATATCATCATCATCATCTTTTTAAAACAGGATACATTACCAGGTTTTAAGAGGCTGTGAAATCAGAACGGGGGTTGGTGAGCGTAGCGAGCAGGGGGCAGAGTCCCCTAGTTCTTTAAACAAAAGTTTTTGTTGCCGAAACTAAAAAGAACTCTTAAAGTAACAGATAATTATATTTATTTTGAGAAAACTTTCAACAAAAGAATTTTGTTAATTCAAGTAAAATTGGACCATTTTACTTGAATTAACAAAACATGTTTTGCTGACGATACAAAAATTTTTTGTTGGAATTGCAAAAAAAAAAAAAAAAAAAAAAATTGTTGATTCAAACAAAATTTTCATTGAC